>OY288279.1:27282064-28745588 GCA_958450335.1 Hibiscus tridactylites | reverse complement strand
AAGATATGCATCTCTTGATATGGGTACCTCATCGTAGATGGCTACCATAAATATTAATGGATGTTTTGATTCTCTAATGATTTTCTATTGCTCATATAAATAGGGTTGCAGTTGGCTAACGTTAACATCAATGGATGTTTGTTTTTTTAGAAGAGAAGAAGATGAAGTTTAGGATTTGGACTAAAATGTTGTAATATTTAAATATTGAGAGATGAACTTTTAAATTTAGGATCAAATTAAAATAAAATATAAAAGTTGAGGCTTAAATATGTTACTATACATATTTTATTAACTGCCACGTCATCAACCGTTTATTTTTAACAGAATTGGACCGATTTGTTAGTCGCGATTTAGTCGGGGACCTATTTGTAACTTTTCATAGTTAGGGGACTCAACAAAGAATTGGGTAATAGTCGGGACCATTTATGTAGTTCACCCTAAATTTTTTAAGGCTAAACTACCTAGGTGACCACCCAACTATTGGGTCTGAACTGTTTTGACCACCGAATTATAAAAATTCAAAATTCAACCACCCAACTATTTAAATGGACCTATTTTGGCCACCGGCCGTTAAAATTTAACGGAGAGGTGACATGGCCATTAAAGTAAAATTTGTATAATTACACATTTGGTCCTTGTTAGTTCCTTATTATATCAATTTAGTCATAATTTAAATTAATAAAATTAATCAAATAATAAGGTGACGACACGTGTCATCACCCCGATTGGACAATTTTGATCTATTTTTTAATTTAATTTAATTTTAAGAATGAGTTGGTGCAGTGGTAAGGTAAATGAGTTTTCCCTAAGTGGTTGTGGGTTCAAACCCTATGCTAAGCATATATATATATATATATATCTTATAATGCAGTATATGTTAGAGAATAAAGAAGTAAAAATTATTGTAAGGGAACTCGAACCTAAATCATTTAGTATGTGTAAAATCACAAAACCACTTAACAACTTCAAATAATTAACTTAATTATTAATATATTTTAAATATATTTAAGGTATAGTTAAAGCAAGAGTTAAATGAAATTAGATTTATAATTTTTATATTTTTAAACTAAATTGAATATTTTTCATATTTTCTTAATAATTTTATTTCTAATTAAATTAGATTTATAATTTTATTTCTAATGTAATTAATATATATTATATTAATAATGAATTAATATATTTAATAAAAAATAAACTTATTAATTAAATTAAAGAAGTTGAGTCAATATTATATATATATGTGAAAATATTAAAATAAATGTAAAAAATATTCAATTTAGTTTAAAAAATATAAAAACTATAAATCTAATTTTATTTTAAATCTTGCTTTAACTATACGTTGAATACATTTAAAATATATTCATATTTAAATTAATTATTTGAATTGGTTAAGTGGTTTGTGTGATTTTACACATTCTAAGTGATTTAAGTTCAATTCCCTTTGCAACCATTTTTACTTCTTTATTTTCTAGCATTTATTGCATTATAAGATATATATAAAATAGTGCAATCTATTTTACAAAGAATGAGTTGGTGCAGTGGTAAGGTCATTGACTTTCTCCCCAGAGGTTGTGGGTTTTAAACCCTATGATTGGTTGATGACACGTGTCGTCACCTGTTTGGTTGATTAATTTTTATTAATTTAAATTAAAATTAGAACTATATTAATATAATAAGGAACTAACAAATGTGTAATTATACAAATTTTACTTTAACGGCCACGTCACTTCTTTGTTAGATTTTAACGGCATGTGGTCAAAATAGGTTCATTTAAATAGTTGAGTGGTCGAATTTTGAATTTTCGTAGGTCAGTGATCAAAACATGGCAGATATAATAGTTGGGTGGTCACCGAAGTAGTTTACCCATTTTTAAAAATAAAAAAAATAAATTTCTGTTGTGAATAAAATAAAGAAGAACAAGAATAAGAACGAAGAACAAGAAGAATAAAGAGATGAGAGAAAGAGGAACACTTGTATTATTCTCAAATATAGAATTGTGTGTACAATGCCTTCAGTAAATCATCTATTTATAGGCATAAAAAGTACATAATAAATTAAACTCTAATTAATGTAGATAATATTTCTAATGATAAAGTTCTTATCATGATAGACATTCATATAGATAAATATTCATAACACCCCTTTGGATGTCTATGAAGATAATGTGCCTCGTTAAAACCTTACTAAGATAAAAACTCAATGGGAAAAAGTTTTTGTTAGACTTGATAGGCTCCATTTTCTTCAACCGTTATGGATAGTCAAGTGGTGGAGAAGTTGGATTTTTGGGTGATTGAGGTGTGGAAGCTAAAAGACAAAGACACAATAATTTAGAGTGGTTCGGCCTTCTAACAAGCACCTACATCCACTACCTTAGCTTCCCACTAAGGATTTCAGAATCAATAAACTAATTGATTCGTCCCTTTCTCTAGGATTAGGAGGAAACCCTTACAACGATTAAAGCTTTCTAGCCCAAAGCTTGATCAAGCCCTCTCTACAAGAGCTAAAGATAAGCAAACTAAAATCCCTCTTACAAGGTTGATGTTTGCACACTAAAGCACTCACCCAAACCTAAACACTTGAGCAAATTTGACATTTTTGGCTCACAAGTGTTGTCTATACAATGAATGAACAATTTAAGCCCTAAAGACAACTTGACATCATATAGTTGTTGATAATTGAAGCATTAGTCTTCCCTTGATATTTGAAGATCCTTTTTATACTCCCAATTAAGTTTGTAGCCGTTTAGGACCGTTGGGGTTGAATTGGAGCCGTTGGAGACTTTATTTCCCACCATAAATGCAATTCTGGTGATGTCTGTTTCCATACACGCGTAGCTATATCTAAATGTCCTTCTTCAGAACTAACCGTTGGAGTCTGATGTAGTGGCCCGTATCGAAACACCTTTGGGCCGTATCGGAACGCCCGTACCGAAATGCCTAGTGTCGTATTGAAACAACCTGCAATTCAAATAGTCGTTGGGAAATATCCATTGGGGTGTATGCCACGTAGGCGTATCGAAACACCAAAGGGTGTTTCGAAACCTTACCTATCCGTATCGAAACAGATAAGCATGTATCAAAACAGATTCTGGCAGTTTCAAAACGTATCGATACATATTGCCCCTGTATCGAAACGGGTACCTTAAAAACACTGGTTTTGCTACTTAAAAACATTTCAAACATTTCCAAAACCTTTTGAAACATCCTTAAACTTATTTTCAAGTTGTTTTTTTTACTTAAAGAGTATTTTAAATTCTTTTCAATTTAGTCCAAAACATTTTTCAATTATTATATCAAAACACATATTTCTACAAATTCTTTAGTGAAGGAAAAAGAGTACACACATCTTTGATACGCATAACATGTTGCCTCATTAAAAACCTTACCAAGAAAACCTATTAAGACAAAACCTCGGTAAAGGGGAAAAGAGTGCAACACGTATTTACTCTTCCTCATGAAAACACCACAAAAGGTCTTTGAATCTTCATAATTCAATCTTGAATATTATTTTCTAAAGATCGTGACGGATGAAACTTTGGAGTAATATGTTGCATGATGTATCCACATTTCAATTGAGACATACATCTTTCATTATCTCTACACAAGATAGTTTTATATCATATCTTGTGAAAGTAAATCACATATCTTCTAGATATGTTGGGTCAATGGTCTTAGCCAAACACATTTTTGACTTGCCTCATGCATAACAATTATTTCTACAAGATTTGAGGGGGCATCGACGAATGTTTGAAGATCTAAAGGTAATGATCTTTGTATATCCATGTATATTTCTTGACCAACTAATGTATGATGCTTCCAAACGAATTGTTTATTTATCTTTCTTTCGAAGATAAATTTATTCACACCTAATAATCTTGCAATCATAAGGATACTCAATAGATGTGCTTTATCTATATTGAATCTTCTTTAAGTTTCTTTCAGTTGATGTCCATTCATAGACAATGAGATATTTAAATGATCGATCTCCGGGTCGAGATAAAAATTGATGTCAAGATTCTTTTTCTCAAATAATTTGTCACGCCCTGGTTTTGGGCCTAGATGTTTTAGACGTTGGATAGGGCCGGTCGGGAACGGTTCGAACCCTTAAGGTTGGTTTAGGGAACACCTAGTTTGGGATGTTTTAAAAATATGGAAAATGTATAAATCCTCATTTATTATATAAATGATTATGGTGAAAACAATTTTACAAAATGTGATATAGAAATATTACATTTTGGTATAGTGACCAAAATGCAGTTTTTGCAAAAGTTGACTAGTGACTGTTTTGTAAAGGATTGAAACTTTGAATCTTTAATGAGCTAATTTTACCAAATGTTTTTATCAAATTTCTCTTTAATTTGGGAGCTTTTAATAATGATTTAATTAAAGAAATGAAAGATAATTAAAAAAGAAAATTAAAGTTGACTTTTCATAACTAATTTCACGATAGTTTTCTCTTTTCATTTTCTCTCAACTTCCAATCAGCCAAACACTTTTCTCTCATCAATTTTCATTTTGTTTGTTGAGATTTTAACTTCCAAAAGATTTACTATCTTTGTTTCAACAAATCCTTTTGATCTTTGCTTTGGATTTCAAGAAAACTTGCCCAAATTATAGAGAGATCAACCATTAGAGGTAAGCTTCATCCTTCTCCTCTAATGATCAGTTCTTTACTGAAATTCCCAAGTTATCAATCCTTTGTTGATGATTTTTGAGCTGTTTTAATGTTATAAACATGAAATAGTTGTTAAATTCAAGATTCTTGATGAGATCTTGGTGATTTTCGTATTTCTATGTTAAGCTCTGTTTTGAGGTTGATTTCTAACATATTTTGGATGATATTTGATGTTGAGAATGAGGTTTTAACAAAGAAATCCCGAATAGGTTTGAGTTCCTAAGTTTGAGATGTTAGATTTGTGGTTTTTGAGGTGTTTTTAATGATCTGTTGTTGCTGGAGGTATAAGGCCATGTTTATGTTGATTTTTGATGTTGATTGATGTTTAGAAAATGTTAGAATTGATAGATCTTGGCTGGGCTTTGATTTGAGAAAGTTTGGAGGTGTTTTCAATTATTTTGGAAAGTTGAAATGCTAGTTTTGAGTAGAGCAGCGGGTTGGATTGAGTGGCTTGTGATTTTAATGCATGGTGATGCATTAATCCTCTGCTCTTATGTGCTAAAAACAAGGGAGAGTAATCCGGAAGAAATCGAGGTAGCGTTGGAGGCTTCGGACGCTTGGTTAGCTCGTCGGCTAGCGTAGTGTTGCGTATCGATGAGTGAGAACGTGTTTTTCCAGCTTTGGAATGATTTTGAAAAGAGGTTTGGGAACTTAAATCTAGGCTTGAAACGTCGGTTTAAGTTCGAAAGTAAGTGAAATAGATTTCTCTCTCGGTTTGTGCTATTATTGTTTTGAAAATATTAAAATTAGATTTGATGTGCTTGGTTTGGCAATGTGGTTTGATTTGATGTTTGAGCATGAATTTTAAGCATAAGAGTTGGTTATCAAACTTGGTTTGGTGAAGGAAGCATGAAACTAGTGATCCTTGAGAGTATGTGGTGTTAACTTGTGTTTTAAAGGCATGGTTTAACATTTTGGTCTTGATGATGTTGCTTGCTTTGAAAATAGTAGATGTGTTAATGATTTTAATATGATATATTGGCATACATGATGAGAAGATTACCGGATATAATTGGTTGACCAATAAGATGTAGAGTTCACTATAAACTAAAAATTCGTACGTGCTCTTGGGATTCATTCCAAAGAGAGAGGTTGATGATGTGCATTCCATCAGATAGGACTTGGTGAAATACCCAATCTTAATGGCATTGTATGGTACCACCATGAGAGACCGATGTTGTAAATTCCATCGGATAGGACTTGGTGAAAGACCCAAGCATTTTGGCAACAATTGTTGTCGCCATGAGAAACTGATGTTGTAAATTCCATCGTAGTAGGACTTGATGAAATACCCAAGCTTTATAAAAGATAGAGTCCGGTGGCGAGATCCCACCGGGGTAGGACTTGACCTCGAGTCAAGCTATCCACATATCTGTGTAAAGTAGAATATGAAAATGCCAATATATGAGAAAGAAATGTGTTTTACATGTACCAATGTTTTGAATGATTTTATGAAATGAGAAATGCTTATGAGCTAATGAGATTGTGAAATGCTTTTGTGCATCAAGCATGTATGGCCTTGACATGAGAATTGTATTGGTTGAAAGTATGAGGTAGATAGATGGTACATGTGGTTTTCAAGATAGGAATTGCTTCGAAATGATTTTTAAGTATGAGAAAGAAAGAGCATAATGTGGAAATGGTTTCCAAGAAATATGGTTTAAACTTTGCATATAGCGTTTATGCATGAGAAGGTTTAAATGGAAGTAATTACAAGGATGATGTTTAAGATTGAGATACAAGTTGTATTTGAGTTTTAATGTTGGTTTTATGTGTTGAGCGATGCATGATTTAAGGTAATGATGTTTACAAATGAAGTTTTCAAACAATATGTTAATTTTTAGAAATGTGATTTCAGGTAAAGGGTGTTTTATGGTTTCACTGCATTGATGGTGTTTTGGTTTTGAGCATTCCTCACTAAGCATTTCGTGCTTACGCTCCTTTTTGTCCATCAATGCAGATAGTTGAATTTGGGACAGCAAGAAACAAGGGATTCAAGAAGAACTTCACTTGGAAAGTATGTTTTGTTTTCTAGTTATAGATAATAAAGGCAATGGGGGAAATCCTTTACTTTGATGTGTGATGAGGTTGATTACCAGAACAAGTTTAGTTTATGGTGTGAGACTTGTATGTGGCCATTATGTGGTTTTTGGGTCCTCATTTGGCATTTTAGTTTTGCTATGGCTTATGGTTAAGGCATGTTCATTCTAGTTGCATATGTTATATGAGTTGGTGTGTTAAATGCTTGCAATGCGACTAGTTTTTGATGCAAATATGTTGGAGATAATGCTTATTGGTGTATAAATAAGTTTAACTATATGTTGGTGTAGTTTGGTTTGGTCGTTGAGGCTCAAAATTTGCATATTTTGCATTTGCAGACTGCAATATATCGATACACCTACGAGTGTATCGATACGGTCTCCTTGTTCTGGGAGGGGCGTACCGGTACACGGGGTTGTATCGATACCCTTTTTAGTCCTTGGACGAGGACGTACCGGTACGGTACCTCAGTGTATCGATACGGTCTGGTGACCCAAGCTTGGGAAGTTTGACCATCGAGGGCGTATCGATACCCTCCTTAGGCGTATCGATACGCGGGTCATTAAGTTGGTTAAACCTCAGCTGAGGATGTTTTGGAACGTTGCATTTTAATCCCTGAATGTTGGGTATGCAATTGAATGAGTTTGGATGATCCGTTTAACATGAAAATTGACGGAGAAGCATGAAATGTGATTAATCGGATAATAGTAACCTTAAAATCTGACAAGCCCTGGTAATTTGCATAAATTACATTTTGGTCCCTAAAAGCTTAAATTGTGTAATTAAACCCCTAACAAATCTCGATCTCCGTGTCGTTTCTTCTTATACTCTTTGGTGATCACATAGGGCTTATTTTACATCTAGAAAAGATAAAAAAAAAGGTCGTCAATCGGAGTCGGCTTTAACGAGTTGGCTTCGATTTTCCTCGTGTAATCACCTCGGTTCGGGTCTAACGTCTAGACCGGGTAAGGGGTTACATAATTTCATTAAATGCATTGAAAGCACTTCATGAGTTTCTAATTTGAAGCTCTTTAGGAGTTCTAATGAACTTCAAATTATCATAATGGATCTTGATCCAAAACTCCTTTACAAAAATACATAAGGAAATCTTATCATTCTTACAATATTTCCTCAATTAGTACTCACTAAGGCGACGATACCAATTTGCGCCAAAATATTCAATGAGACATGTCTAAATAAATTTCTTTGGAAATTTTCATATGCTTCTAGAATTTTAAATTCGTCAAGGATAACTTTCCTTTTATAGGGATCCACAAAATGATTAAACGCATATAAAATATTTCATAGCTGCCAAAGTAATTGCATCCACCAAAAACTCTTCATATATCATAATTCAAGTCGTATTTATGACTATTTATTTGTGCCTCACTTGCATTACACCTTTAGGTGTTTAGATTGTTGGTCCAAATACTTCTTTTTTAGAAGTTCAAAGCGTCTTTCTATATTGGCCAATCATTTCAACATATATAGATTCTTATACAAGATCCTTGTTTTCTTTCTTTACTTCTATAGAAGTATTCTATGTAATTTTTTTTGCAAAATCGTTGTCGACAACTTTTCTATTTTAGCTCCATTCTCATAGTGACATAACTCATCGAGATCTCTTCAAGATTTCAATCTTTATTTCAGGTACCTGAAACTCTTCTAGAGTTTTATATTAGTTATGTCTTGGATCTCTTCAGGAGCACTCACCTCCAATATATGACTATCTCATACTATTTTCTATTTACGAGAATTTTGATCATTGTAACCATTTCAACTATCATGCTTCAGGCATGATCTACATCCTCTTGCTCTAACATGTAATTTAAACTTAGAGCATTTCAACTAGTATATGAGACTTAATTACTCTCATTAGGTTAGTTAATATGTCTTGCAATTGACATGTAATAACATGAATTATCTTATGAACTTCTAGTTCATATACGAGGATCTAGATAATGATAATTCATTTTCCTCTATCTAAATAATTATTATCTCCCCATAATGTTGAAAAAAAATCATGTCATAAATGATTCTCCAATTAATGTTTAAGAATTTAAACATAAAAGGAGACTCATACTCAATATATATTCTCAACCCTTTTTATTTACCCAGTTTGTGTGTTGCGGTGGAGCAATTCAACAATATATCGCACATTAAAAATTATAAAATGGAAAATGTATGGCTTATGACCAAAAACCAATCATAACGGGGAGTTTATTATAACTCGTTGGCTTGATGCGTATAAGTGCTTCTATATGGAAATACCATATAAATATACTTATTTTGTTCTCATAATTTAGCTATTAAAGCGGAGGCATCTAATAGAAATTTTGCTAAACTGTATTTTTCATAATCAATAGGCTTCGTATCAACTGATATAGCCTAAAATATAAATCCACTAGCTTTTTCAAGACGAATAGTCTAACTGCATAATCTGAATCTTTTTATAATCAATCTCACAAACTTCTAGTTTTAAGTTGATAAAACAATGTAGATGCATCTACTAAAATCATATAAAACTTTCCACATTTGCGGATATATGAGCCCATATTTCATTCAGATATGCAAGACATGCAATCTCAGCTTTAGTACAAGAACTTCAAGTTCTTTTGGTAAGTGGGATCTTAATAATTTCCTTTGAGAACAAGAAACACAAAAACTTCGTGTTCTTTCAATGTATGGAATTTAAGCAATTCTTTTGAGAATAAGCACCACAAGAACTTTAGGTTCTTTTAATAAATGTGCATATAAATCTCAATAGCTTTCGCATCATTATTGATCAGGATGGTCTAACCGTTCATGCTAACTATATACAAGTGTGTATATACATTTCTGAATTTCGTAAACTTCTGGTTTACCATAACATGTGATTCAATCTCACTCGTACATGTTAAGTACGACCATCAAAATTGTTCCTTTGAATATGAATATCTTTAGCTCTTTCAGAGCTTTCAATGGAAATTACCTTTTGGTAGTAACATATAGCTCTCCTAGAGCTTTCAACTGACCTTTTGGCTACCGAATTTATATTTACATTGACTTATTTCAAATGCCAATTGATAACATATGTTATCTATAATTCCCAAAAGGATATTTTGCGAACTCATATTGCTCTCTTAAAATTTCCACTTCTAGTGGTGACGATATTATTATCATTAGCGGTAATTATTGCAATATTTGCAATTCTGCATTTTTCATAATGTGCTTTCTCTCAAGAATTTATTGCTCTTCTAGAGCATCAATATTTTCAGTACTTTGAGATATAGTACTCATATTATTCCCTTACATTTAAATAGTAAAATATATCTTATGCTTATGTTGAACATAAATCGTCACCATAGATTGTATTTGACAAGTAATTATGTTAAACAAAATATATAAATATAAATATAAAACGTAAATAATTAATGTGTGTAAAGTAAATAAATATAAAAAAAATAAATAAAAAGATAAATAATTTTCTTCAAAGTTATGAGAATAATTAGAAGATGATTTATTACCTTCAAGGGTTATAAGAAAATCAACAGCGTCCAAATGAGTTGGACCAACAATGTCCAAATAAAGTTAGACCAATAACATCTTCGTCATTTTTCGCAAACAAAATTTGCTTCTATTTTCTTCCCTTTATCATTCAATGATTGTTGATTTTTCAACGCACGACAAGTACGAGACCAATAGTTTATAACATCACATTGGTAATAAAAATGATTTTTGTTGAGTGGATCGAAAGATCGATATGAACCAAGAGGGGGTGAATTGGAAATTTAAAGTTTGTGTGGTGGAAATTGCAAATTAAAAAGATTGACAAGGGATTTTAGAGTGGTTCAAGTTCCAAATGAACTCTACATCCACTACCTTAGCTTCACTAAGGATTTGCAACAATTCCACTGATTGCTCTTCCCCTTTTCTAGGCTAAGGAGGCAACCCTTACAATTTCGGTTAAATTTCCTACCCAAAATTTAACCCAATCCTCACAACAAGGTAACAAAGAATTTGTTGGCTAATAGAGTATCTCTCAATACAAATTGTAGCCCAATTACAAGCATTCAACCCAATTGAACAAGATAAGAATGAAAATTACAATTGGGGTTTCTAGACAATATGAGATTTTTGCACAATTGCTTGGATTTGATGTATAGATGTTTTCTTGATGATCAATAGTTGTTGCTGGAGCTTTTGGATGTCTCTTTTATACATTCTCATTGATTTCTAGCCGTTTGGGTGGTTGGGAACATAAATGGAGCCGTTGGAACCCTCTCTTACCACCATAAATGCACTTCTGCAGCTATGCGTATCGGTACGCGGGGAGGTGTATCGATACCTGTCTCAGAAAAGAAAGAGCCGTTGTGTGCAATAAATAAGGGGTATCGATACGCGCGTAAGCGTATCGGTACGGGGTATCGAAACGGTAAAGGCCGTATCGATACCTTTTTCTCAACTAAACTCACTGTCGATTTCCGTATCGGTACGAGGGTTTTGCGTATCGATACAGGTCAACGACTATTTGAAATTTGGTTACCAACCAACTGACACCAACGGTCACAAAATTTAAATCGACTTATATTTAAAAATTATTAAGGTCGTATCGATACGAGGGTTTGCCGTATCGGTACGCCATTCAAACTCTTTAGATTTTAACACACAGGGGCGTATCGATACGGGGGTTTGCCGTATCGATACGTGTTCCTCCAGTAGCCAACTTTGGTAAAAAGGTATCGATACGCTTGGGAGTGTATCGATACACCTGAACGTTTTTCAATAGTTTGGCCTTGGAACACTTAGAATATATTTTGAGTTTGAGTTTTTAAAATCAGTTTTAAAGAGTTGGTGATTTAAAACTTATTAAGGGACTTACAAAAAACAATTTTAAGTTTTTCAAATTGATCCTTAAAGATCTAATTATATCAAAATCAAACACAGGTTTTACAATCTCCCCCTTTTTGATATAACAAAACTAAAACTTAAAATTTTACATTTTGAAAAATCTTTACAAAGTTAACTCCCCCTTAATATTAGCTTGGTAACATTTGAGTTAAAATCAAAATATTTGAAGTGTTGAGCTAGTTTCTCTCCCCCTTTTTGTTAGATCAAAAATATTGAGACAATTAAGTGCATAAACATAGGCAAAGGTATAAATAAGCAACATTTATTATTGATCATAGCATCAAACTTAAAATCCAAACAAAAACAGAAAATCAAAGCATAAGTTGAAACATAAAGCAAACTTAATCCTAAGAACATAAATCAAAGGTGCATAAAAAGAAAATCCTAAATGATATGCAAGAAGAAACGTCTAGGCATCGTCTTCGTCGTCTTCATCATCTTCATCATCAATCCCCATTGGAGCATTGTCCCTCATGCTATTTCGCCACTCATCATGGAAAACGGAGATGGAAATATTCAAACAATGGTGACCGCTTTCAAGAGATGTGAGGCGATTCTCCATACCCGTCATCCTTGTATCAAAAGTTGTTTCAAGGGAAGTAAGACGAGTGTTCATGTCTGTGCGCAACCCGGTAAATTGCTCATTGAGGTAAGTCATGAGAGCATCCATGGAGGGTTGTGGGACTTGAGGAGCTTGAGGAGCTTGAGGTTCTTCAAATACGGCGGCGGCCTCGGGTGGTAGCTCGGCAAGACGTACCCATTCACCATTAAAATATTGGAACTTTGCCCGTGCAAGAGATCGCTCATCAATGGGATCGGTGAGGGGAGTTGGGTAGTCAAAAGAGCAATCAATATCCTTTTTAACAAAGAAATAACTTAAGGCCGTACCATATGTAAAGGAGGTGACGAGAGTTGTGTGACGATTTTGCACAAGGTAGACGATCTCCGCGAACATGAGTCGAGCAAGATTTGGGCGCTTTCGCTCACGGAAGCAACGGATCCAAAAATCATCCACTTGACGGATGGTGGAATATTTTCCTCCGGAGGGACGAAACCACCAAGACACCATCAAATGTAAGATCCGGTCTTGAGCATGTAGGGCGGTGACGGATCCACTAAGAACATGCCCCAAAGCATGCTCATCATCAATGCCTTCATCCTCTAATTTAAAAACCTCACAAATGGATTTGACATCAAGGATGATTTTCTTTCCCATGAGATAAGAGCTACTGGCAACAACTTCCCCATTACGAGTAATACATTTGGCATTAGTGTAGAAAATCAAAACCAAAAGACGATAATAAAAACCGGGAATAGATATGAAATCCATGAAGTTCCAACAACGAAACAAAGGAAGATATTCAAACTTAAAACGCTCGGAGTCGAGAAAAGGAACGGATATTACCCTTTCGGCACAAATCTTATAATTCTCGAATTGACGAAAATAAGTTAGACCCGTGGGACTTTCAAAGGATTGCTCATAGATGGTTGAGTAGTTCGGACGAGCAATCGCTCCAAGGGTGGATGATTCACTGGTTTGAGAAACCCTTGTATGCTTCCTCGATGATTCCTTTGGTGCCATGATCTAAAAGAGAAATTATGCAAAAGGAATTCTTCAATTTTGAGTAAAAACCAAGGTAAAAAAAAAATTAAGTAAAATTTGAAGAACAAAAGTTTAAAAAAAATGAAACAAAACAAAACAAAAAAAATTGAAAAGGAAAAAGAAAGAAAGGATTACCTTGATAGAAACTTGAGAGATTGAAGAAAATTCTAGCACAATTGTAATGAGAGAGAGCTCAAAGCTTTGCTTGATTGAAAAACTCTTTTAGATTTGAGTTGAGGTGTGAAAAATATGAAGGAGGAAGAGCCTTTTTATATGCAAAAACGGCTAGGGTTTTTAGGTTTTGAAGAGTTTTAATTTTGGTAAAAGTTGAACACATTAAAAGCCAAATTTAAAACTGTCTGCGCAATCGAGTATCGATACGCCTGAGGGTGTATCGATACGGGGGTAGAATCGTCATTTCCGCAAAAATGCCCGTTGGAGAGTCGTATCGAAACAGATGAGGTCCGTATCGAAACGACCCGTATCGATACGAGTTTAATCGTATCGATACCCGTGTAAGCGAAATAAATTCTGGGAAACAAAATGAAGAACACATATCGATACGCGTAGATCCGTATCGATACCGTATGCCCAGAAATGCATATTTGGTTCTAAGAACAACCATAGGCTGGAATTTAACATCTCCTAAAAGTATGAAAATGATGAATGAACAGTTCTAAGCATATTTTAATAGAAGCATACTCCCCTAACTATAGGCATGGATGAAATTAGGAGTCTAAACACATAAACATGGCATTTCACAAGATCAAGCAAATTTAAGCACAAAAGAGGTCCTAAAAGGTCAAGATAGGCTAGCTAGACCTAACTCTCTCCTAAGGGACCAAAAACGCTCTTTGTCTAAAGGTTTTTTAAATATGTCCGCTAATTGATTTAAGGTGTCTACATACTCTATAACCACATCTTCTTTAAGAACATGATCTCTAGTGAAATGATGCCTTATATCTATGTGTTTGGTTCTAGAGTGTTGGATGGGATTTTTTGTTAGGCATATTGCACTAGTGTTGTCACATTTTAGGGGTATGGTTTCAACTTTAATTCCATAATCTAAGAGTTGTTGCTTCATCCAAAGGACTTGAGCACAACAACTCCCTAAGGATATGTACTCGACTTCGGTGGTAGATAAGGCTACACTATTTTGTTTCTTAGAGAACCAAGATATGAGCATACTACCTAGGAATTAACAAGTTCCCGAAGTACTTTTCCTATCGATTTTGCAACCCCCATAATCCGCATCTGAATAAGCATGAAGGTTGAAGGTAGAGTCTCTAGGGTACCAAAGACCTAAACAAGGAGTATCTCTAAGGTACCTAAAGATTCTCTTAATGGCTATAAGGTGAGACTCTCTAGGACTAGCTTGAAACCTAGCACACAAGCAAACACTAAACAAGATATCCGGTCTACTTGCGGTAAGGTAAAGCAATGATCCAATCATAGAACGATAAAGCTTAGAGTCAACACACTTAACTCCTTCATCTTTGTCAAGCTTTGTAGATGAGCTCATAGGTGTGACTTGAGGCCTTGCATTCTCCAAGCCAAACTTCTTGAGCATATCCTTTATGTATTTTGCTTGGTTGATGAAGGTGCCATCCTTCTTTTGCTTGATTTGGAGTCCCAAAAAGAATGAGAGCTCCCCCATCATGCTCATCTCAAATTCACCTTGCATTAACTTAGCAAACTCTTGACAATGACATTCATTAGTAGAACCAAAAATAATATCATCAACATAAATTTGAACTACTAAGATGTCATTTTTATACATTTTTATAAAAAGTGTAGTGTCCACCTTACCTTTTTCAAATCCTTTTTCAATTAAAAAGTTTGAAAGTCTTTCATACCAAGCTCTAGGAGCTTGTTTTAAACCATAAAGAGCTTTGGTAAGTTTGAAAACATGATTTGGAAATTTTTTAAATCTTCAAAACCTGGTGGTTGTTCCACATACACTTCTTCATTTATAAAACCATTTAAAAATGCGCTTTTAACATCCATTTGAAAAAGCTTGAAATTATGATAACATGCATATGCAAGCAACATCCTAATGGCTTCCATTCTAGCTACGGGTGCATAGGTTTCATCAAAATCTATTCCCTCTTCTTGAGTGTAACCTTGTGCTACTAGTCTAGCTTTATTTCTTACAATGTTACCACTCTCATCTAGCTTGTTCCTAAAGACCCATTTAGTTCCTATTGTAGATTGATTACTAGGCCTATCAACTAATGTCCAAACGTTACTTCTCTCAAATTGATTTAACTCTTCTTGCATAGCCATAATCCAAAAGTCATCTTTCAATGCTTCTTTAATATTCTTAGGCTCTATGCATGAGATAAATGCAACATGATTCATTAATCTAAGAGAAGATCGAGTGGTTACCCCCTTGGATGGATCACCCAAGATTTCACCATCTTTGACATAGTTCAACTCCCTTGGGTAGCTCACTTCCTTTTCCTCAAGAGCCAAGTCCTTCAAGGCTTCAAAAGGTGGATCTTATGTGTCCTCTTCTTTTGTTGAAATCTCGTCCTCCTTTGAAGTTTGTCCTCCATCAAAGGCATTTATGATTCCTACATCATCATCATCATCACAAGAATCCTTCGTAGGAAGGAGGTTATCATCGAATACAACATGAATAGATTCTTCTACTACTAAAGTTCTTTTGTTAAATACTCGATAGGCTTTAGAGGTTAAAGAGTAACCTATGAAAATAGCTTCATCACTTTTTGCATCAAATTTACCTAAGTTGTCTTTTCCATTATTTAAAACAAAACACTTGCAACCAAAAGGGTGAAAATAGCTAATGTTAGGCTTTTTAGATTTTAAAATCTCATAAGGTGTTTTCTTTAAAATTGGCCTAATCATTACTCGATTTACAATATAGCAAGCGGTGTTTGTGGCTTCTGCCCAAAAATATTTAGGTAAATTGTTTTCACAAAGCATAGTTCTAGCCATTTCTTGCAAAGTTCTATTTTTCCTCTCAACTACCCCATTTTGTTGAGGAGTTCGAGGAACCAAAAAATTATGGCTAATACCATTTTCATTTAAAAAATCTTCAAACCCTAAATTTTGAAACTCAGTTCCATGATCACTTCTAATATGTGAAATTTTAAGTTCAAGATCATTTTGGGTTAGTTTTGAAAATGTGATGAATTTTTCCAAAGCCTCATCTTTAGTACTTAAAAATAGAACCCAAGTAAATCTAGAAAAATCATCAACAAGTACAAAAGCATAAGACTTACCACCCAAGCTCATAGTCCTAATTGGCCCAAATAAATCCATATGGATAAGTTGTAAGCATCTACTAGTAGAAACATCATTAATGGATTTAAAGGAAGATCTATGTTGTTTACCCTTTGAGCATGCATCACAAATTTTATCATTTGAAAATTTTATCTTGGGTAAACCTCTAACTAGATTAAGGGAGACTAGTTTTTCTAAAACACTTATGCTAGCATGTCCTAGTTTCCTATGCCACAACCATGCATCATTTTCATTTTGTGCAACTAAGCATGCATGAGATGTATGAATGTCATCTAGATGCACCATGTATATGTTCCCTATGCGATGACCTATGAGCATAATATTATTAGATTTAATGTCTACAATTTTGCATCAATTTTTATCAAATAAAACATTAAATCCTTTATCACACAATTGACTTATGCTCAATAAATTGTGTTTAAGACCATCAACATATAAGACATTTTCAATGAGAATAGTAGAGTGATTACCTATGGAGCCAATACCTTTAATGTGGCCTTTGGAGTTGTCACCAAATGTCACTACTCCTCCACTTTTTGGTTTTAGATCCATGAATCTACTCTTGTCTCCGATCATATGCCTTGAGCATCCACTATCAAGGTACCATGAGTTTTGACTTTGTGCTTTGGCCTTGTAGCAATGCTCCCCCTACAAACAAAGATATTAAGCTTTTGTTTTTGGTACCCAAATCATTTTGGGTCCATGAGTGTTAGCTCCCAAAATCTTGGTTCCCTTAGGAATCCAAGATGACATAGCAATAATATTATTAGATTTGACAAGTTCCTTAGGAACCCATACACTTCTAATTCTTTTAGCTCTACTATGTCTAGGATAGCTACCTTGTTTGTAGTAGTTAGTCTTTTTCTTAGGTTGGTGTGTTCTTGAGGATTCACCTATTTCATGTTTGACACTACCAACATTTTTCAAAGACTTTTTGAGCTCATTTAGCTCATCCAACACCTTTTGGTGTTCACTATTACATTGAGACAAAAGATTATTAAGATCAACATTTTCATCTTGAAAGAATTTTAGTTCATCTTTTAACCCTAATATCTTTTTCTCAAATTTTGAATTAGCTTGAGTGAGTGAGTCATTTTTCTCATTTAGTTCCAAAATAATCTTTTTGTTCCTAATGACCGACTCTTTATATTTCTCAACTAATTCATCATAGACCTCTTGTAACTCATCATATGCATCATTCAATTCTTCATATGTAAAATCTAAAGTAGATGAGTTAGAGGTTACCATGGAGGAATCTTCCTCAAGTGCCATGAGGCAAAGGTTAGCCACTTCTTGCAACCCCCTTAACCCGGCCCAGACGGATGAACCGAATTAAGAAGTTTACACGAGGAAAACCAAAGTCAACCCGAAAGTCAACCTTGATTAACGACCCTTTTTTTTCTTTTTAAACTTGTCTAAATGCATATTATCCCTAAACATGATCATACAAACAGCATACTCAAAGATCATAACCATCAGAGAACATTCAGGGACCCAATTGCACAAATTACAACTTTAGGGACCAAATTGTAAATTCTGAAAATTACAAGGACTTAACCCAAATTAAAGTTACCAACTTGAAATTAATTATCTTTCATGCTTCACTGTCAAATTTCAGCTCAAACGGACACCACAAACTCATTCAATTGCAATAACAAGTTTCATGACCAAAATGCAAACTTTTCAAAACATTTAACCATCAAATTCCGAGCCCAACGGTCGGGTGTTCCGAAACAGGAAGGACCTGTTCCGAAACGCGGGACCGTTCCGAAACTGGTTCCGAAACATGGCTTGGCAGTGGCATTTCCGTTCCGGAACGGTTCCTCCCGTTTCGGAACGCCTAGGCCATTTCAGGCCCCTGTTCCGAAACGGTAGCACCCGTTCCGATACGGCCTGCCCAGATTGTAGAAAATTAGCTGGTTTAACACTTAATTGACCTAACAAACATGCTCCGAGTGCAACCAAATTATACCAGCAAGTCATACAACATACAAGGAACATAATTGCATCAACCAAACATCAACATGGCATCAATCATGAAAATCCCCAATTCAATAGGCACGCTTCCTACTTATGAAACCATTCAAGCATCATCATACCAAAACCATCTCACAAAGGCCAATTACAAGCTCAAACATTATTAACAACATAAATCCAACTTAGGGAGTCCAAAACATCTCCCAAAACATCAACATAGGTCCCCCATTGCCAAATACCCAAAAGCTAATAGTTTTGAGAAAATATTCACCATACATGAGCTTAAAACCTTCACTTGGATGCTTGGATTCCTTGCTGCCCCAAATGCACTTCAATGCTCTGCATTATTGGTTTAAGAAAAGAGAGAGCGTAAGCAAATAGCTTAGTGAGGAATGCTCATTTAAAACCACACAATAATGCATTTATAAAACACATTTATAAACCTTAGTTCAACATCATTTGTACATGCACATAAGCATTTAAAACCAGCAATTCATGCTTCAAGTTCATAACATGTCATATTGGCAACAAGTGATACATTCAACATAAGATCCACACATGGACTTTTAAACACCATCGTGATCTTACAATTTCCAAGGACCACACATGGACTTTTAAACACCATTGTGTCCTTAACAAGAATCATCCATGGACTTTTAAACACCATGACAAAAACCACACAAGGACTTTTAAACACCTTTGTGTCCTTAACAAGAATCACCCAAGGACTTTTAAACACCTTGGTGTTCTTAAATAACAAGGCTTACACAAGGACTTTTAACCACCTTTGTAACCTTAACCAAGAACCAACCATGGACTTTTAAACACCATGTTGTTCTTAAAATACACAAGATTCACACAAGGACTTTTAACCACCTTTGTGATCTTAACCAATAACCAACCATGGACTTTTAACCACCATGTTGTTCTTAAATAAACAAGGCTCACACAAGGACTTTTAACCACCTTTGTGACCTTAACCATCACTTGCCAATATGCACCATTAACAACAATATTCCACTGTTTTAAAGCATTTAACAAAGCCATAAACATCATGCATCTTTAAGCATCAAACCACATTAAAACAATGTTCAAAAACAAGGATCTCTTACCTTGAGCATCCTTCAACACATGGCTTATAATCTCAGCAAATAAACATGCTAAATATGCTTTCAAAACAGGATTTAAAACATGCAAACAAACCACATTGCATACAACCAATCCATGGTTCATCAACAAGAGAGTTTTTCCGAAAACTTACTCTTGAGCTTAGCTAAGTTGCTTAGACTTATACTAAGCTCCCAAACCTTCAAAACATTGGTTTCAAAGCTGAAAACCAAAATCCACTCACCGATTCCGTTTCGCCACTTGCCGAAACACCAATCAAGCTTCCGGATCACCACCACTAGGATCCAAAGATGACTCCCCTGTTTTAAACACATCAAAGCAGAGGATTGATGCATCATCATGCATTAATATCTTCAATGAAAGCACCTAAACTCGCTGCTCTCATCCACACTCCATTTTCGGCTACCAAACACAACCGAAAATGCATCCAAACAACTCCACAACACTACCCAGCCAAGATCCATCAAATCTAATCATCCTTAAACATCAATTAACATCCAAAAAGAATCTAACCACGCCCTTATACCTCCAACTATAGCAGAACATCAAGATCACACCAAAAACAACCAAGAACTCAAGCTAAACTTAGGAAAATCAACCTATCCGAGATTGTATTAATTAAACCTCAATTTCGCATCAATTTAACATTCATTTAACATCAAAAAAGACACCTCAAATCACTACTCAAACAGATCATACGAATTTTACCTGAAATCAATCAAATCTTGCATTTAAAAGCCAAGATCAAGAACACATCTATAAAACCTTTTATAAAACATAAATTAAGGATTGAGAACTTGGGAATTTCAGTAAAGAACTGAGAGTTTAGAGGAGAAGGACGTTCTTACCTCCAAACTTGAGTTTTCTCCCTTTTTGGAACCAAATTCTTGAAAATCCACTTAGCAAATGCAAAGGTTTTGTTGAAGAGATGATTGAAGATCAAAAGAGAATTGAAATGAGTTATTTAGGTGACAAAATCATAGGGAAAAGCTCTGGAGAAAGATGTTTGGTTTGAGAGAAAAGATGAGAGAAAATGAAAATGAAAAATGTGGAAAAGTTAGTTGGAAACTTAGGAAAATATCTTCCCTCTCTTTTTCCTTATTTTAAAACCATTAATTAATCATTTAATATTTTAGAAAAATCTGGAGAAACTCCCATTGGGTAAATAGCTCCGTAAAGATTCAAAGTTTCAATCCTTTTTAAAACAGTCACACAGTTTTCAAAAATTACATTTTGGTCACTAGCCAAAATGTCACCCTTCCAAACCTCATTTTGTAAAATTGATTTCACCACACTCTTATATATAATAAAAGAGGATTTTAAGACATTTTTCCATATTTTTAATGCAACCCGAACTAGGTTTTCTTAAATTCACTCTTATATATTCGAACCGCTCTCCGACCGGTCCGGTCCAAACCCAAAACTTCTAAGCCCAAAATTGGGGCGTTACAACTCTCCCCCCTTAAGAAATTTCGTCCTCGAAATTTACCTGAAGGAAAAAGATACGGAAACTGCTTCAGCATGTCATCCTTCCGTTCCCACGTGGCTTCTTCAACACCACGATGCTTCCACAACACCTTTACCAACGCAATGGTCTTGCCTCGAAGAACCTTACTATCCGAATCCAGAATCTTCACCGGTTCCTCATCATAGGTCAAATCCGGATTCAATTCCACTTCTTCCACAGGCATCACATGTGAAGGATCCGATCTATACCTCCGAAGCATAGAAACATGAAACACATCATGAATCTTTTCCAACTCTTGAGGTAGCCTCAACTTGTACGCAACAGGACCCACACGCTCAATCACCTCGTATGGTCCAATGTACCTAGGGCTCAACTTACCCTTACGGCCAAACCTCATCACCTTTTTCCAAGGCGAAACCTTCAAAAACACACGGTCACCCACCGCATACTCAATCTCCTTACGCTTCAAATCCGCGTAAGACTTTTGCCGGTCAGAAGCTGCCTTCAAACGCTCACAAATGAGCTTCACCTTCTCGGTGGTTCCTTTCAACAAAACCGGCATCGAAACCAACTTCTGACCCGTTTCAGCCCAACAAAGAGGAGTCCTACACTTCCTCCCGTACAAAGCTTCATAAGGTGCCATTTGAATACTAGCCTGATAACTATTGTTATAAGCAAACTCCACCAAAGGCAAATGCTTCTCCCAAGAGCCCTGAAACTCAATCACGCAACACCTCAACATATCCTCCAAAACCTGGATAACACGCTCGGACTGACCATCCGACTGAGGATGATAAGATGTACTGAAATTCAACCGTGTACCAAAGCTTGATGCAAACACTGCCAGAAACGCGATGTAAACCTCGGATCCCTATCCGACACAATCGACTTAGGCACACCATGCAGCCGCACAATCTCAGCAATGTACAGCTCCGCAAGCTTATCCAAAGAAAACGTAGTATGCACAGGCAAGAAATGCGCACATTTCGTCAGGCGATCCACAATCACCCACACTGAATTCTTCTTCGATGGTGACAAAGGTAAACCAGATACAAAATCCATGGTAATCCTTTCCCACTTCCATTCAGGAATTCTCAACGGTTGCAACAACCCTGAAGGAACCTGGTGCTCAGCTTTTACTCGCTGACACACCATACACTTGCTCACAAACTCTGCAACATCCTTCTTTAAACCCACCCAATAGTACTCATCACGAAGATCTCGATACATCTTAGTACTACCTGGGTGCATAGCAAAAGGACTACTATGACCTTCAGTCAGAATAGCACGCCTCAACTCAGCATCATTGGGCACCACTATCCGACTCCCAAAACACAACACTCCATCATCATTAAAACAGAAATCCGAAGGCCTACCCTCCGCGATATCCTGAACATGCGGTACCAAGGAATCATCCAACAACTGCTTTTCCTTAATCAACTGAACCAAAGATGGTTTCACTTGCAACTCAGCCACAAGACCACCATCACGCGAAATACTCAAACTGGCAAACATAGCCCTTAGCTCAACAGCTACCTTTCTACTCAAGGCATCCGCTACAACATTAGCTTTTCCAGGGTGATACTCAACCGTCAAATCATAATCCTTGAGCAACTCCACCCAACGTCGCTGCCTAAGATTCAACTCCTTCTGAGACATCAGATACTTCAAACTCTTGTGATCCGTGTACACAGTACACTTCTCACCATACAGGTAATGTCTTCAGATCTTCAAAGCAAAAACCACCGCAGCCAACTCAATGTCATGCGTAGGATAATTGCGCTCATGCACCTTCAACTGCCGCGATGCATAAGCCACCACCTTACCCTCTTGCATTAACACACATCCTAAACCAACATAGGACGCATCACTATACACCACAAACTCTTTCCCTGATTCAGGTTGAACCAAGATAGGAGCTTGCGTCAAAGCTGACTTAAGCTTCTCAAAAGCCTGCTGCCTCGCCTCCGTCCACTCATACTTAACATCCTTCTGCAACAACTTTGTCAACGGTGCAGCAATCTTCGAAAACCCATCCACAAACCTCCGGTAGTATCTCGCCAAACCAAGGAAACTACGAACCTCATGAACAGACTTAGGAACCTTCCAATTCATCACCGCCTCAATCTTTTGAGGATCAACACGAATCCCCTCGGCAGAAACCACATGCCCAAGAAACACCACTTCTCTAAGCCAGAACTCACACTTGCTCAGCTTGGCATAAAGCTGATTCTCCAACAAAGCTTGCAATACAATCCTTAAATGCTCTTCATGCTCCTCCTCAGTACGCGAGTACACGAGGATATCATCAATGAACACCACAACAAACTTATCCAGGTATTCATGAAACACACGATTCATCATGTCCATGAAAGCTGCAGGAGCATTTGTCAAACCAAACAGCATCACAAGAAACTCATAATGCCCATACCTTGTCCTGAAAGCTGTCTTAGGCACATCCACATCCTTTACCTTCAACTGGTAATACCCTGACCTCAAGTCAATCTTAGAGAACACAGCTGCTCCCCGAAATTGATCAAAGAGATCATCAATTCTGGGCAAAGGATACCGATTCTTGATAGTCAACTTGTTCAGCTGACGGTAATCAATGCACATTCTCATAGTGCCATCCTTCTTCTTCACAAACAAGACCGGTGCACCCCAAGGTGACACACTCGGCCGAATGAACCCACGATCAAGCAACTCTTGCAATTGCGTCTTCAGCTCCTTCAACTCTTTAGGTGCCATTCTATAAGGGGTAATGGACACATGAGTTGTATTCTCATACAGCTCAATTCCAAACTCCACCTCGCGATTAGGAGGTAATCCAGGAAACTCCTCAGGGAACACACCAGGGAACTCTTTCACAATCCTGATATCTTGCACACGCAACTCCTTAGAGCTAGGATTCATCACAAAGGCTAGATAAGCTTCACAACCTTGCCTCAGCATCCGACTCGCCTCCAAGGTAGACACCACATTGGCAAGAAATTTCACATTCTCACCAACCACAACTACCTCATAATCATCCGCAAGCTTCAGCGAAACTCGCTTATTCTCACAATCCACTACAGCACGATGCTCAACAAGCCAATCCATACCAAGGATCACATCAAAACCATAGAAAGGTAACTCCATAAGATCAACAGGGAAAACATGATCTTGAACAACCAAAGGACATCTTCTATAAAGCTTTCGAGTCACAACAGTCTCACCAAAAGAACTAGTGACACACACACCAACATCCAAAGACTCAACAGGCAAACCAAGCAATTCAGCATGCTCACGTAATATGTATGAGTGCGTAGATCCAGAATCAATCAAGGAAAGTAATGACAAGGATTGCAAAGTAAAAGTACCTGCGATCACATCCGCGTCATTCCTTCCCTCCCGCTGAGCATACACCCCGGCTTGGCCACCACCCTCAGGCTGAATAGCCACAACATGAGCCACACCCCGTCCACCTTCCTCTCTCCGCTGGAAGTTACCACGGCCGCGCCCACGACCTCTCTGTGGTGCCGCAACAACAGGAGCACGCACTTGGCCTCCAGCCAACATAGGACACTCTCTCCTCATGTGATCCGTAGATCCACAGTTCCAGCACGCATTACCAGCCGCCACAACAGGAGCTTGCACCTCCCTCACAGCACGAGGACAATCACGTTTCATATGGCCACGCGAACCATACGTCCAACATGCACTCGGATCAACTCTAGCGTTGCCTCCCCGAGCAGGCGCACCACCACCTCGCTTAGCTGAGGACTGATACTTCTGATCACGTCCCCTTTTGTTCCGCCCACCACCGGAACTATATTCGGTTGTTCGCTTACCAGCACTAGAACCAGCATTTCTAGAAGATAAACCCAAGTTCATCTCAATGTCCTTCGCTCGGCCCACCAACACATCGAAATCATCATACTCGGTAGCTAGCACATACATCTTTACATCCGTCACTAAACCATAACGGAACCTTTCACACCTCTCCCGCTCATCCGGAACAAGCTCAGGTGCGTATTGACTGAGTCGAACAAACTGAACCTCATACTCAGCCACAGACATGCTCCCTTGGGTAAGAGACATGAATTCCCTCTTCTTTTCATCTAGGTACCTCACACCTAGATACCTTCTCTTGAACGCGTTCTGAAAGAACGTCCAAGTTACGTCAGCTTCCGACATCCCAGCGATAGTGGTTGTCCACCACGTATATGCATCATCCTAAAGCAAGGACACTACACAGCCCAGCTTCTGCACATCAGTGCAACTCATCTGACCCAAGATTCTCTTGGTACCTTCTAACCAAGACTCCGAACCCTCAGCAGACAAACCCCTGAACTCAGTCCCTCCCAGACTGCGCAAACGTTCCAAGGGTAGTCTAACTCCAGCATCTCCCTGATGCATAGCTCCTTGAGCTCCAGCTACTGCTGCTTGGAAAGCTCCAGCAATAGCTTGTATCAACACCGTCATGTCAGGAACAACTTACCCCTGACCAGCCTCAGGTCCAGCGACCCCAGCACCAGCTGCAGCTCCAGCTCCTTCACCCCCAGCACCACCACCACCAGGTGGAGGAGGTAAATCCACCGCATTTTCAACATTCTCTTCATTCTCATTCTCATTCTGAGCCGTAGCTCGCACATTACTCCTTAACTCTCTACGAGGTGCCATACTCTAACAATGCAATCACAATGCAATAAAACAAAGTCAGGCCCAGCAAGGTAAGCAATCCAAGTACTCAAGATCATTTCCAATTAAAAACAACATCATTTCATTAGCTTTGATTTGGCAATGGGTACCCTCAACATGCTTCACCATAGCATACACCACATTTGCAACATATTCACAAACCACTCTACATGCTTTCACTCAACAAGCATACCAAGCATACATGCATTAATCACACACATAATCATTCCCAATTACACGAGAACTCAGCTCTGATACCACCAAATGTAACCCCCTTAACCCGGCCCAAACGGATGAACCGAATTAAGAAGTTTACACGGGGAAAACCAAAGTCAACCCGAAAGTCAACCTTAATTAACAACCCTTTTTTTTCTTTTTAAACTTGTCTAAATGCATATTATCCCTAAACATGATCATACAAACATCATACTCAAAGATCATAACCATCAGAGAACATTCAGGGACCCAATTGCACAAATTACAACTTTAGGGACCAAATTGTAAATTCTGAAAATTACAAGGACTTAACCCAAATTAAAGTTACCAACTTGAAATTAATTATCTTTCATGCTTCACTGTCAAATTTCAGCTCAAACGGACACCACAAACTCATTCAATTGCAATAACAAGTTTCATGACCAAAATGCAAACTTTTCAAAACATTTAACCATCAAATTCCGAGCCCAACGGTCGGGTGTTCCGAAACAGGAAGGACCTGTTCCGAAACGCGGGACCGTTTCGAAACTGGTTCCGAAACATGGCTTGGCAGTGGCATTTCCGTTCCGAACCGGTTCCTCCCGTTTCGGAACGCCTAGGCCATTTCAGGCCCCTGTTCCGAAACGGTAGCACCCGTTCCGATACGGCCTGCCCAGATTGCAGAAAATTAGCTGGTTTAACACTTAATTGACCTAACAAACATGCTCCGAGTGCAACCAAATTATACCAGCAAGTCATACAACATACAAGGAACATAATTGCATCAACCAAACATCAACATGGCATCAATCATGAAAATCCCCAATTCAATAGGCATGCTTCCTACTTATGAAACCATTCAAGCATCATCATACCAAAACCATCTCACATAGGCCAATTACAAGCTCAAACATTATTAACAACATAAATCCAACTTAGGGAGTCCAAAACATCTCCCAAAACATCAACATATGTCCCCCATTGCCAAATACCCAAAAGCTAATAGTTTTGAGAAAATATTCACCATACATAAGCTTAAAACCTTCACTTGGATGCTTGGATTCCTTGCTGCCCCAAATGCACTTCAATGCTCTGCATTATTGGTTTAAGAAAAGAGAGAGCGTAAGCAAATAGCTTAGTGAGGAATGCTCATTTAAAACCACACAATAATGCATTTATAAAACACATTTATAAACCTTAGTTCAACATCATTTGTACATGCACATAAGCATTTAAAACCATCAATTCATGCTTCAAGTTCATAACATGTCATATTGGCAACAAGTGATACATTCAACATAAGATCCACACATGGACTTTTAAACACCATCGTGATCTTACAATTTCCAAGGACCACACATGGACTTTTAAACACCATTGTGTCCTTAACAAGAATCATCCATGGACTTTTAAACACCATGACAAGGACCACACAAGGACTTTTAAACACCTTTGTGTCCTTAACAAGAATCACCCAAGGACTTTTAAACACCTTGGTGTTCTTAAATAACAAGGCTTACACAAGGACTTTTAACCACCTTTGTAACCTTAACCAAGAACCAACCATGGACTTTTAAACACCATGTTGTTCTTAAAATACACAAGATTCACACAAGGACTTTTAACCACCTTTGTGATCTTAACCAAGAACCAACCATGGACTTTTAACCACCATGTTGTTCTTAAATAAACAAGGCTCACACAAGGACTTTTAACCACCTTTGTGACCTTAACCATCACTTGCCAATATGCACCATTAACAACAATATTCCACTGTTTTAAAGCATTTAACAAAGCCATAAACATCATGCATCTTTAAGCATCAAACCACATTAAAACAATGTTCAAAAACAAGGATCTCTTACCTTGAGCATCCTTCAACACATGGCTTATAATCTCAGCAAATAAACATGCTAAATATGCTTTCAAAACAGGATTTAAAACATGCAAACAAACCACATTGCATACAACCAATCCATGGTTCATCAACAAGAGAGTTTTTCTGAAAACTTACTCTTGAGCTTAGCTAAGTTGCTTAGACTTATACTAAGCTCCCAAACCTTCAAAACATTGGTTTCAAAGCTGAAAACCAAAATCCACTCACCGATTCCGTTTCGCCACTTGCCGAAACACCAATCAAGCTTCCGGATCACCACCACTAGGATCCAAAGATGACTCCCATGTTTTAAACACATCAAAGCAGAGGATTGATGCATCATCATGCATTAATATCTTCAATGAAAGCACCTAAACTCGCTGCTCTCATCCACACTCCATTTTCGGCTACCAAACACAACCGAAAATGCATCCAAACAACTCCACAACACTACCCAGCCAAGATCCATCAAATCTAATCATCCTTAAACATCAATTAACATCCAAAAAGAATCTAACCACACCCTTATACCTCCAACTATAGCAGAACATCGAGATCACACCAAAAACAACCAAGAACTCAAGCTAAACTTAGGAAAATCAACCTATCCGGGATTGCATTAATTAAACCTCAATTTCTCATCAATTTAACATTCATTTAACATCAAAAAGACACCTCAAATCACTGCTCAAACAGATCATACGAATTTTACCTAAAATCAATCAAATCTTGCATTTAAAAGCCAATATCAAGAACACATCTATAAAACCTTTTATAAAACATAAATTAAGGATTGAGAACTTGGGAATTTCAGTAAAGAACTGAGAGTTTAGAGGAGAAGGACGTTCTTACCTCCAAACTTGAGTTTTCTCCCTTTTTGGAACCAAATTCTTGAAAATCCACTTAGCAAATGCAAAGGTTTTGTTGAAGAGATGATTGAAGATCAAAAGAGAATTGAAATGAGTTATTTAGGTGACAAAATCAGAGGGAAAAGCTCTGGAGAAAGATGTTTGGTTTGAGAGAAAAGATGAGAGAAAATGAAAATGAAAAATGTGGAAAAGTTAGTTGGAAACTTAGGAAAATATCTTCCCTCTCTTTTTCCTTATTTTAAAACCATTAATTAATCATTTAATATTTTAGAAAAATCTGGAGAAACTCCCATTGGGTATATAGCTCCTTAAAGATTCAAAGTTTCAATCCTTTTTAAAACAGTCACACAGTTTTCAAAAATTACATTTTGGTCACTAGCCAAAATGTCACCCTTCCAAACCTCATTTTATAAAATTGATTTCACCATACTCTTATATATAATAAAAGAGGATTTTAAGACATTTTTCCATATTTTTAATGCAACCCGAACTAGGCTTTCCTAAATTCACTCTTATATATTCGAACCGCTCTCCGACCGGTCCGGTCCAAACCCAAAACTTCTAAGCCCAAAATTGGGGCGTTACACTTCTTGTTCGTCATCCTCCGATGACTCCTCATCACTCCAAGTAGCAATCTTGGCTTTGAGCTTCTTCTTCTTCTCAAAGCCCTTCTTCTTGAGTTGAGGGCACTCCGAACGTATGTGGACGGGTTGTTTGCACTCAAAGAAAATGATAGGATCCCTTTCTTCTTCTTTGTTCTTGCTTTTGAAGTCCATCTTTCTTTGGATTTTTCTTTCCCGGTTGGACCTCATAAAACATGAGAATCGTTTGGCTATCATAGCCAATTCTTCTAGTTCATCCTCCTCACTAGAAGAGCTCTCTTCATGTTGTGAAGCTTTGAGAGCTATTCCCATCTTCTTTTTCTTCTCAATCTCAAGCTTCTCTACCATTTTCTCTTTTTTCTTCTTCTCTTCTTCCCTTCCTTGCTTCATGATCTCATGAGTAAGGAGAGAACCCACAAGCTCATCAAGCTTCAAAGTTTTCAAATTCTTAGCTTCAATGATAGCGGTTCTCTTCCCATCCCAAGACTCGAGAAGTGAATAGAGTAGCTTCCGGACAAGCTTGTCTTCCGGTATGATTTCTCCAAAACCTTTGAGCCCATTGACAATAGTGGAGAAACGATCAAACATCTTGGATACCGTCTCATCGGGCTCCATCTTGAAATTCTTATAACTAAGATTGAGAATTCCAATCTTAGTTTCTTTAACATCGTTGGTGCCCTCGTAAGTAGTCTCAAGAGTGTCCCATACTTCTTTGGCACTCTCGATGGATGAGACCTTAGAATAAATGTTCGGACCGAAGGAACAAAAGAGCATGTGGAGAGCTTTATCATTGACTTGAATCTTTTTCCTTTCTTCTTCACTCATCTCCATCTTTTTCTTCAAGACCATCTTGCCTTCACCATCTTGCTTCAATGGAATATAAGGGTCATCTTCAATGACATCCCACACTAGGTAGTCATTTGACTTGATGAAGAGACACATTATATTCTTCCAAAAAGAATAGTTATCACCATTAAAGAAGGGAGGCTTTGTAGTGGATTGAGACTCATACATGCCCGAACCGGAGGTTGAAGCCATCTCTTGATATATGATGATCACACTCTTCCAAGGAACTCCTCTTGTGGTTGTTAATCCTCAAAGAGGTAGGCTCTGATACCAATTATTGAGTGGATCGAAAGATCGATATGAACCAAGAGGGGGGTGAATTGGAAATTTAAAGTTTGTGTGGTGAAAATTGCAAATTAAAAAGATTAACAAGGGATTTTAGAGTGGTTCAAGTTCCAAATGAACTCTACATCCACTACCTTAGCTTCACTAAGGATTTGCAACAATTCCACTGATTGCTCTTCCCCTTTTCTAGGCTAAGGAGGCAACCCTTACAATTTCGGTTAAATTTCCTACCCAAAATTTAACCCAATTCTCACAACAAGGTAACAAAGAATTTGTTGGCTAATAGAGTATCTCTCAATACAAATTGTAGCCCAATTACAAGCATTCAACCCAATTGAACAAGATAAGAATGAAAATTACAATTGGGGTTTCTAGACAATATGAGATTTTTGCACAATTGCTTGGATTTGATGTATAGATGTTTTCTTGATGATAAATAGTTGTTGCTGGAGCTTTTGGATGTCTCTTTTATACCTTCTCATTGATTTCTAGCTGTTTGGGTGGTTGGGAACATAAATGGAGCCGTTGGAACCCTCTCTTACCACCATAAATGCACTTCTGCAGCTATGCGTATCAGTATGCGGGGAGGTGTATCGATACCTGTCTCAGAAAAAGAAAGAGTCGTTGTGTGCAATAAATAAGGGGTATCGATACGCGCGTAAGCATATCGGTACGGGGTATCGAAACGGTAAAGGCCGTATCGATACCTTTTTCTCAACTAAACTCATTGTCGATTTCCGTATCGGTACGAGGGTTTTGCGTATCGATACAGGTCAACGACTATTTGAAATTTGGTTACCAACCAACTGACACCAACGGTCACAAAATTTAAACCGACTTATATTTAAAAATTATTAAGGTCGTATCGATACGAGAGTTTGTCGTATCGGTACGCCATTCAAACTCTTTAGACTTTAACATAGGGGTGTATCGATACGAGGGTTTGCCGTATCGATACGTGTTCCTCCAATGGCCAACTTTGGTAAAAAGGTATCGATACGCTTACGAGTGTATCGATACACTTGAACGTTTTTCAATAGTTTGGCCTTGGAACACTTAGAAAATATTTTGAGTTTGAGTTTTTCAAATCAGTTTTAAAGAGTTTGTGATTTAAAACTTATTAAGGGACTTACAAAAAACAATTTTAAGTTTTTCAAATTGATCCTTAAAGATCTAATTATATCAAAATCAAACATAGGTTTTACAATTTTACTTCATTAGAATGATCTTTATCACTCTTGTCATCCTTATAACCTCACTACCGGTTGGTAGAAGTATTCTTAAAATGAACATATTTTTCATGTCTATATTCATGGTTTCAATCACGACCACAACTTCTAATGTGACTTTTATTCTTTCCATAATATAATCTCACATTCACTTTAGAGGACGGAGTAGAGCCAGTGGGCCTTTGAAACCTTTTTCACATATCCTTATCACAGAGAACAAAGATTTAATCCTCGTACGCGACATTGTTAAACCAGTCCACAAGGTCCTTTAAAAACCTCATTTGAGACCAATAGCCTCGCATAACGGGATGTCCAGCCAATATACTTTGATTATATCGAAGTTATGTTACCAATTAAATAGTGATTTACCTTGTTTGCATTCTCTTCAAGGAATGAAATGGATCAAAGAAGTGCATGGAATAAACATCATTCTTGCATTCACTTCAGGGAATGCCTCCTACAAATTTTTTTGGATCAAAACAATTTTTTCGCAACTTAAACTTGGGAGAAGACTATAGTCTATTTTTCGACAAGGAAGAATGATTGCTTTTGAGAAAATATAGACTTTATAACAATCTTCTTGTAAATTCAAAATCATCATGATTTATCGCACTTTGAAATTGTATTTTAAAGGACAAAAATAAAAATAAAGTTGACCGATATTGATTTTCGTCTCGAAGACAATGGAGACGTAGTAAATGAACCAAGTCAGCTTCTTATAATGTCATGTCTCTTTTCAAGCCATTTAAACTCATGTAATACTCAAAACATGGTTAAAAAAATTAATTTAGAATAACGTAAATAATAAACTGTTTTAGGATTAAAGAAAGTATGTAGTGACTAAAGTAAATAGAATAGAAACTATAGTGAATTTAAGATGAAAATTTACCTTTTCTCTTTAAAGCATGCACATGAGATTAAGCAATCATACATTATTTTTTTTAATACGGGAGAGATAGAAAAATATATATATACCTTCCAGCCTTATATATATAAATCTTACGGCAACATTTACAACCACAGTTTTTTGTGCACATCGCATCAATACGTGCAAAGTATTATTTACTTTAATCCAATATTTTTACGCGATGATTTAAGAGAGTCAATCCATGAAAAGTAAAAGTACATAAATATCCATATAAAAATATAACTTTCAACATTATCAATATAAAATAGAATAATACTAATAAACGTATTATTTTAAAGAAAATAATGTCACTCTCTGGTTACACTAATAGGAGCAACCAATGGTTTTTCAAAAATTAAAAATCAAGTTAAAGATCAAGAGAGAAATATAATCGATAATTAAAATATAATTGGGGGAGAAGAACTTTGATTCATACTAGAATCAAATTCTTTTTGGCAAACTCTTTTAGGATTCGAACGACAAACACCTTAGTTGGTTAGAGTCTCGTGCTTTTAACGTGTTGTGAATAAAATAAAGAAGAACAAGAATAAGAGCGAAGAACAAGAAGAACAAAGAGATGGGAGAAAGAAATAGATTTGTATTATTCTCAAATATAAAATTGTGTGTATAATTGTAAAGTAAATTATCTATTTATAGACATAAGAAGTACATAATACATTAAACTCTAATTAATGTAGATAATATTACTAATGATAAAGTAATAAAATCTCCATGATAAAGTTTTTAGGGTAAAGTACACAGACGGTCACTAAACTATACCCGAAAAAACAAAATGGTAACCAACCTTTCAAAAATCACAAAATGGCAATTAAACTTTATGTTTTATAACAAAACGATAACTAGACGTTAAATTCCATTAAGTTTCTGTTAAAAATTTGGTATAATAACACATTTAGTCCTTCATATTTATACAATCAATAAATTTAGTCCTAATTCAAAATAATTTACTAAATTTAGCCCTCGTTATTTATGCATTCTTTCAATTTGGCCCTTAAAGCAAAATTTCAAAGTATGGTAACATGATAAATAATTACAATTAAATTTTATAGGAACTCGAAAACTCGACTAGACTCGACTCGAATCGAAAAAATTTCAAATAAAGTTTGAGTTGTAAAATATGACGTGTCAACTTGAATAACTCAAAATTTTTTGACTCGACTCGATCGAACGCTCACCTCTATCTTAAGATATGACGTGTTAACTCGAATAACTCGAAATATTCGAATATTTTAAATTATTTTTTTCTTTTAAATCGAATATTTTTAAAATAGAGCATTTAATGTTTCATATTTAAATCACATTGAATATTTAATAACTACTCTAAATATTCAATTTAATTTAAAAACATTCAATTTAAAAGAAAAAAATTGATTTAAAATATTCGAATAATTAATTAAATTTTTATAGGAACTCGAAAACTCGACTTAACTCGATTCGAATCGAAAAAATTTCAAATAAGGTTTGAGTTGTAAAATATGATGCGTCAACTCGAATAACTCGAAATTTTTTTGACTCAACTCGATCGAACGCTCACTTCTATCTTAAGATATGACGCATCAACTCGAATAACTCGAAATATTCGAATATTTTAAATCATTTTTTCTTTTAAATTGAATATTTTTTAAAATAGAATATTTAATATTTTCATATTTAAATCACATCGAATATTTAATAACTTATTTAAATATTCGATTTAAAAACAATAGATTTAAAATATTCGAATATTTAATAACTACATTAAATATTTTTCTTTTAAATATTCCAATATTTAATAACTACTTTAAATATTTGAATATTTTAAATTAATTTTTTCTTTTAAATCGAATATTTTTAAATTAAATCAAATATTTAAAGTATTTATTAAATATTCAATGTGATTTAAAAGAAAAAAATGATTTAAAATATTCGAATATTTGAGTTGACGCGTCATATCTTAAGATAGAGGTGAGCGTTCGATCGAGTTGAGTACAAAATTTTCGAGTTATTCGAGTTGAAGCATCATATTTTACAACTCAAACTTTATTTGAAATTTTTTTATTCGAATCGAATCAAGTCGAGTCGAGTTTTCGAGTTCCTATAAAAATTTAATTAAATATTTGAATATTTTAAATCAATTTTTTCTTTTCAATCGAATATTTTTAAATTAAATCAAATATTTAAAGTAGTTATTAAATATTCGATGTGATTTAAATATGAAAATATTAAATATTATATTTTAAAAAATATTCGATTAAAAGAAAAAATGATTTAAAATATAAGAATAATTCGAGTTATTTAACTTGACATGTCATATCTTAAGATAGAGGTGGGCGTTTGATCGAGTCAAGTCAAAAAATTTCGAGTTATTCAAGTTGACGCGTCATATTTTACAACTCAAACTTTATTTGAATTTTTTCAATTCGAGCCAAGTCGAGTCGAGTTTTCGAGTTTCTATAAGAATTTAATTGTAATTATTTATCATGTACCATACTTTAAAATTTTGCTTTAATGACCAATTTGAAAGAATGCTTAAATAAAAAGGGCTAAATTTAGTGAATTGTTTCAAATTAGGACTAAATTAATTGACTGTATTAAGTTGAAGGACTAAATATGTTATTATACCAAAATTTTAACAGAAACTTAATGGAATTTAACGTCTAGTTACTGTTTATAAAACATAAAGTTTAATTGTCATTTTGTGATTTTTGAAAGGTTGGTTACCATTTTGTTTTTTCGGGTATAGTTTAATGACCGTCTGTGTATTTTACCCAAGTTTTTATTATAAAAGACATCTTCATAAATAAATATTCATAACAATTTACTAATTTTTCTGGAAATATAAACCTTGAACAAAATTATTATTATACCAAAAACACATTCGGCATTCATTTTAATTTTAGAGTAAAGTACACAGACGGTCACTGAACTTTGGTAAAAAAACAAAATGGTAATCAAACTTTCAAAAATCACAAAATGACAATTAAATTTTATGTTTTATAACAAAATGGTAACTGGATGTTAAATCCCGTTAAGTGGCTGTTATAAAATTTGGTATAATAACACATTTAGCCCTTCATATTTATACATTCAATTAATTTAGTCCTAATTCGAAACAATTCACTAAATTTAGCCCTCGTTATTTACGCATTATTTTAATTTGGTCCTTAAAGCAAAATTCCAAAGTATGGAAACATGATAAATAATTACAATTAAATTTTTATAGGAACTCGAAAACTCGAATCGAATCGAAAAAATTTCAAATAAAGTTTGAGTTGTAAAATATGACGCGTCAACTTGAATAACTCGAAATTTTTTGTCTCGACTCGATCGAACGCTCACCTCTATCTTAAGATATGACGCGTCAACTCGAATAACTCGAAATATTCAAATATTTTAAATCAATTTTTTCTTTTAAATCAAATATTTTTTTAATATATAATATTTAATATTTTATATTTAAATCACATCAATTATTTAACAGCAACTTTAAATATTCCCTTTAATTTTAAAATATTTGATTTAAAAGAAAAAATATTTAAAATATTCAAATATTTAATTAATTTTTTATAGGAACTCAAAAACTCGACTCGACTCGACTCGACTCGAAGCGAACAAATTTCAAATAAATTTTGAGTTGTAAAATATGACGCGTCAACTCAAATAAATCGAAATTTTTTTGACTCGACTCGATCGAACGCTCACCTCGAAATTTAGTAACTACTTTAAATATTTTTCTTTTAAATATTCGAATATTTATTAACTACTTTAAATATTCGAATATTTTAAATCAATTTTTTTCTTGTAAATTGAATATTTTTAAATTAAATCAAATATTTAAAGTAGTTATTAAAAGAAAAAAATGATTTACAATATTCGAATATTTCGAGTTATTCGAGTTGACGCGTCACATCTTAAGATAGAGGTGAGCGTTGGATCGAGTCGAGTAAAAAAATTTCGAGTTATTCGAGTTGAGGTGTCATATTTTATAACTGAAACTTTATTTGAATTTTTTTCGATTCGTGTTGAATCGAGTTTTCGAGTTCCTATAAAAATTTAATTAAATATTCGAATATTTTTAATCAATTTTTTCTTTTAAATCGAATATTTTAAATTAAATCAAATATTTAAAGTAATTATTAAATAATCGATGTGATTTAAATATGAAAATATTAAATATTCTATTTTAAAAATATTTGATTTAAAAGAAAAAATCATTTAAAATATTCGAGTTATTCGAGTTGACGCGTCATATCTTAAGATATAGGTGAGCATTCAATCGAGTCGAGTCAAAAAATTTCGAGTTGACGCGTCATATTTTACAACTCAAACTTTATTTGAAATTTTTTTGATTCGAGTCGTGTCAAGTTTTCGAGTTCCTATAAAAATTTCATTGTAATTATTTATCATGTTATCATACTTTGGAATTTTGCTTTAAGAACCAAATTGAAAGAATGTGTAAATAACGAGGGCTAAATTTAGTGAATTGTTTCGAATTATGACTAAATTAATTGAATGTATAAATATGAAGGACTAAATGTATTATTATACCAAATTTTGTAACAGTCACTTAACGGGATTTAACGCTCAGTTACCATTTTGTTATAAAACATAAAGTTTAATTGTCATTCTGTGATTTTTGAAAGTTTGGTTACCATTTTATTTTTTTTACGAAAGTTCAGTGACCATCTGTGTACTTTACCCTTAATTTTAATAGTATAATAATCTTTTTTTTATATAAAATTTTAATTAATGATCAAATTATAACTTAAACTAAAAAACAACCGTTTGTAATTGAATTCATAATTGACCTGAGCCTGAGGTGTATTTTATGGTAAGAAAAATGTAAAGAGAAGCATTGTTATAACTTATACGCACAAAGCAAAGAGAGCAAAGAAGCAGAGAAACGGAAGAAGGGGGATTCGTGTTCCCGCGTTGAGGAAAACAAGTGGTGAGTCCAGTTCACACTCTTCATATTTTTCTTTTGTAATCTTTAATCATTCGATTCCTTATGTTCATTTGCAAATTCCTAATCCCTATTTCATTTCTTCTTCTTTTGTTTATAACCTAGGGAGAGTTTATTTTGTTTTTAGGGTTTTTTTGAGCAATGGATGATTCAGAGAAGAGGAGGAAACGTGAGAGGAAGGATAGGGATAAGGATCGAGAACGGCGTCGTTCCGGGAGAGAAAAGAGCAGCGATTCCGATAGGGAGAAAGAAAGGGACAAGGAAAAGCACAGGGAACGGCGTCGTTCTGAGAGGGAGAAGAGCAGCGATTCCGATAGAGAGAAGGATAGGGACAAGGAGAAGTATAGGGAACGGCGTCGTTCTGAGAGGGAGAAGAGTAGTGATTCCGATAGAGAGAAGGAGAGGGACAAGGAAAAGCATAGGGAACGGCGTCGTTCTGAGAGGGAGAAGAGCAGTGATTCCGATAGAGAGAAGGAGAGGGAAAAAGAAAAGCATCGAGAAAGAGGGAGGGAAAGGAAAGATAGGGAACGGGAGAAAGAAAAGGAGAGGGAAAGAGCTAGGGAGAAGGAAAGGGAAAAACGTGAAAGGGAGAAGAGAGAAAGGGAAAAAGAAAGGGAAAAGGAAAGGAAGTTGAGGGAAAGGGAGAAGCGGAGGGAATATGATAGCGATGATAGTAAGGAGGAGAAGGAACGACATAGGAAGCGTCGAAGGAAGGAACGGGATGATGATGATGCCGGTAATGATGATTATAAGGAAAGAGAGAGCAAATCGAATAGAGGAGAGAGTCCGGTTAGAAAAAAGAGCAACGAAGAAGAGTCAGATAAGAAAGGGAAGAAAAGTAGGGAAGAGGAGATGGAAGACGAACAGCGTAAATTGGATGAGGAGATGGAGAAAAGGAGGAGGAGGGTTCAAGAATGGCAAGAGTTGAGGAGGAAGAAGGAAGAGGCAGAGAAGGAAAAACGTGGGGAAGGGAATGCTGTGGAGGAGGAGGAGCCTAAGGTCGGTAAAGCTTGGACTCTTGAAGGGGAATCAGATGATGAAGAAGCTGGATCTCCAATGAAATCTGAGACAGATATGGATGTTGATAATAACGAGAATTCTAAGCCTGACGGTAAGGAAATTGGAGATGCAATGGTTGAAGGTGGGAATTCTGAGGATGGAAAAGATAAAATGGTTGTTGACCAAAATGGGGGTAATGTGACTGCTGAGGATGAAGACGAAATCGATCCCTTAGATGCATTTATGAATTCAATGGTGTTACCTGAAGTTGAGAAGCTAAGTAATGCAGCTGCTGATCCTCCTCCTAGTGATAACAATGGGGAGTTTAAGAATGATAAAATAGATGGCTTGAGTAATGGTGGACGGCAGCAGCCAAAGAAAGGTCCGAACAAGGCACTTGGGAGAATCATTCCTGGGGAAGATTCAGATTCGGATTATGGGGATATTGAGATTGATGAAGAAAATTTAGAAGATGAAGATGATGATGAGTTCATGAAAAGAGTAAAGAAGACAAAAGCTGAAAAACTTTCGATTGTTGACCACTCAAAGATTGATTATAAACCATTCAGGAAAAATTTCTATATTGAAGTTAAGGAGATCTCTAGAATGACACCTGAGGAAGTGGCTGCTTACAGGAAGGAATTAGAACTGAAGTTACATGGAAAGGATGTGCCAAAACCAATCAAAACCTGGCATCAAACTGGACTCACAAGTAAAATATTAGAGACAATAAGAAAGCATAATTTTGAGAAGCCAATGCCAATTCAAGCTCAGGCATTGCCCACAATCATGAGTGGTCGAGACTGCATTGGCATAGCAAAAACTGGCTCTGGTAAAACCCTCGCTTTTGTGCTACCTATGTTAAGGCATATTAAAGATCAGCCACCTGTAGTAGCTGGAGATGGACCTATTGGACTCATTATGGCACCTACAAGGGAGCTTGTCCAGCAGATTCATAGTGACATAAAGAAGTTTACCAAGGCAATGGGAATCAGATGTGTTCCTGTCTATGGAGGTTCTGGTGTGGCCCAGCAGATTAGTGAATTAAAGCGGGGAACAGAGATTGTTGTATGTACTCCAGGTAGGATGATTGATATACTTTGTACTAGTGGGGGGAAAATTAGCAATCTGCGTAGAGTGACGTACTTGGTTATGGATGAAGCTGACAGAATGTTTGATATGGGTTTTGAACCTCAAATTACTCGAATTGTTCAAAATATTCGGCCTGATCGCCAAACTGTACTATTTTCTGCCACTTTCCCTCGCCAGGTTGAGATTTTGGCCCGTAAAGTGTTGAATAAACCTGTTGAAATACAGGTTGGTGGGAGAAGTGTTGTGAACAAGGACATAACTCAGTTGGTCGAGATGAGGCCAGAAAGTGAAAGGTTCCTAAGATTGTTGGAACTTCTAGGTGAATGGTATGAGAAGGGGAAAATTCTTATTTTTGTCCACTCCCAAGAAAAGTGTGATGCTTTGTTTAGGGATTTGCTCAAACATGGTTACCCTTGCCTGTCACTTCATGGGGCCAAGGATCAGACTGATCGGGAATCCACCATTTCTGATTTTAAGAGCAACGTCTGCAATTTGTTGATTGCAACTAGTGTTGCAGCTAGGGGTTTAGATGTAAAGGAGCTCGAATTGGTGATTAATTTTGATGTTCCAAATCATTACGAGGATTATGTTCACCGTGTTGGCAGGACTGGTAGAGCTGGGCGGAAAGGTTGTGCTATCACATTTATCTCCGAGGATGACGCAAGATATGCACCAGATCTTGTAAAAGCTTTAGAACTCTCTGAGCAAGTTGTTCCTGATGACCTGAAAGCGCTTGCAGACGGCTTCATGGCAAAAGTAAATCAGGGACTTGAGCAGGCCCATGGAACAGGTTATGGTGGAAGTGGCTTTAAATTCAATGAAGAGGAGGATGAAAAAAGAAAAGCAGCGAAGAAAGCACAAGCAAAGGAATATGGGTTTGAGGAAGACAAATCAGATTCAGAAGATGAAGATGAAGGGGTGCGGAAGGCAGGTGGTGACATATCACAACAGACAGCACTTGCTCAGATAGCTGCCATGGCTGCTGCCTCCAAAGCTAGTACTGGTTTGATGCAGAATCCTCTATCATCTGCTCATCTGCTTCCAAACGCTGTATTGCCTATTTCTCTTCCTGGTGTACTCGGTGTGTCAATGCCCAGTACTGCAGCAGTTGTTGCTGGTAGTGTGTTACCTGGTCTTCCAAATGAAGAGGCTGCTCGAAAAGCTGCACTGCAAGCCGCTCTCAATTTACAGCATAATCTAGCTAAGATTCAAGCCGATGTTATGCCTGAACATTATGAAGCCGAGTTGGAGATTAATGAATTTCCACAAAATGCTCGATGGAAGGTTACCCACAAGGAAACTTTGGGCCCAATATCAGAATGGACTGGAGCTGCCATTACTACGAGGGGCCAGTATTTTCCACCTGGTCGGATCCCAGGACCAGGAGAACGGAAGCTTTACTTGTTCATTGAGGGGCCTACTGAGGTATCTGTTAAGAGAGCTAAGGCAGAACTGAAACGGGTCCTGGAAGACATCTCACACCAGTCCTTACAACTTCCTGGTGGGACTCAACCTGGAAGATACCAAGTTCTGTAGATGTAAGAAGTCATCCAACTTATTATAGATTAAATTGCTACATTAGCTTCTCTGTAAATCTGCATTGTTGCCCATGTTCAATTTTTCACTGTTGAATGGTTTTGCCAGTTGCTTTAAACTTGTAACGAAGGTGGTCAGATAGGATTAAAGTATAGAACCTAACAAAAAGAAATCTGTAGTTCTGATATTATAGTCAATTAGGATTGAAGTATGGAACCTAACTTATTTATTATAGGCAAGCTGAATTGGTCCTGACTCTATCTTTGGTACAACGAAAGATTTAGTAAACTACACGCTCAACTCTTGCATGGATTGTTGGATTTGTGGTCGGACTTGTCTCCCAGACCCATAAGTTGATCTTCCTGATGGCGTTCCTCTTCGAGTGATTCAAGACGCATCCTATATGGGGTATGAAGCTAACCAATATTTGTTAACTAAAAATGGCTATAATTCTAGTGCTATTGTTTGAAAGGGAAAAAATAATGATGGGTTGAGGGTGGTGTGGTAATTAGTTAGTGACATATTTGAATGAGGCAAAGTAATTTGGTAGATACTTGATTAATGATACTGGTGACCATGGTGAAGTAATTTGGTGCAAAATACAGTCATTTAGTGAAAGTGAATGCATCGGTATGTGAAATGAGAACAATGTGATGTGCATTGTATAAGTTCTATCATGTTATATGTCACCGATTCCTTTGTTTTCTTTCCAGATGCTTGATTTAATCCCCTGTCGATCAAGTGACAGCTTGTGACCTTCATAAGTTATTTCTCTTTGATTTTCATTCTGACTTTCAAATAACGATGTTTGAGACTCATGAGCTCAACATCATAAATCTCCAGTGAAACCAAAAATAAATATGTTGTTTCATATGGTTGCTATTTTCTACTTTAGATACTCATCTGATGTTTCTGAAGTTTCCTTACTTTCTGTTGAGAATCTTATTCTATTTTATTTTTCAATTTCTTATCGCAGAGATATATCCGTTACTAGCTCTTACCTTTATGGGAGGAACTTTCGCAAAAGTACTAGCTGATAAAGGCTGATTTTCTTATGTGCATGGTTAACCTCTGTTGAGATTCATTTAATACTGGTGATTAACAAGGGTTCTTTTTTTCCTTTTCCCTTTCTTTCTCTTGTTTTTCAGGTCTGAGAAGGACTGGAGCTGTAAGTCCATTATTTTCAATTGTAGGAGCATGCCGTTCTGGTTTTGGAGCATTCTGATTCATTGGCTCATTTTATCTGGCCTCGGTTTCACTAGTCCTTTAGTCAATTTCATATGGATGATGCCTTGAATCCTGCTTCAGTGCTTGCTCGAGAACTTGGTGTAACCAAAAGTCAAATAGTGGAATGAGATTCTTTAGTTCCAGAATCATATGATATGATGGAGTTTCTTTCTTTTATAGTCAAAAGTGATGTTTCTATATTATTAATTACTCTTTTGATGAGGAAGATGATGTATTTTTTTTCATGTCTTAGGTGTTACTGAAAACATTTTGCTCCCTAATGCGAGCTTCCGTGCTATCTCAGGAGGACCAATCTGAGATTGCATTTTGGTTTTAAAAGATGTGGATGTCATGGATCCTTGGAAAGTTCATACTTTAGCCATATTTTCTTCTTAACTTGATTTTTTGGTAATATTTATGTTAGATCTGATTCCTATCTGAAGTTGTGAACAGCATATAGCAAAAGCCAGATGGGTTGGGGTTTGATTTGTGTGAAGAAGAGTGTCATCACAATAGATGATTTCGCGTGGAGATCACCTTCTTTATCGATAAGCGAAAGAAGTAAAAATGATGGTCAGGTTCGTCAGACAAATGGATTGGAGCTTCTCCAATGAAAAGCTATGATGGTGCATGGTAGGTTGATGTTTTTGGATCCCCATAATAACTTTGCTCCTTGCCTATTGGGAGTAAACTATTGTTCCCCTCGATATTTCTTATGCCTTGCATGCTCTAGTAGTTGGCTGTTTTAGACATATCGATATGATTTAAATGCGTATTTATCTTGTGGAGGTTGTTTTATTTCTTTGTTCTAACAACCCTTTTTAAAATCGAACTTACACTCCTTTTTACGTCTTATGCGGAAATGTTTAGTGCATTATGCTTATATTGTTACTGTAACAAGATTTAAATGTTGCATTCATTCTTTTGTGTTGCACCATACTGTATGAGTAAATTTGAGATTCGAATACATGGGTATAACTGTAAACATTAGAGGGACTGCACTTGTTCGTGCTTCGAGTTTTGTTTGCTAATTGCAACAAACACCTTGGTGAATTATTGTTTAATGTTCCGATGGCAGCGGAGGCATCGAGTTGGGCAGATATTGTTTCAGCCAATTGGTACATCCCGAGGTCGGCGGAAGCTAGGTGAGTTAGAAGAGTTATATTTTAATATTAGAAGTACATCCTTGACACAACATGTTGGTTCTGTTTAAGCTTGTCTTTTATACCATCACTCGGTTCCCCCTTGTATAATGCGTCCAGATTCCTAGCCGTAGAATTTTCCGACTCAAGTAGTTGGTAAAAGATTTGAGATGGAAAGAGATCTGTGTTTCCCTTCTTGTTGATGTGCCTCCACAGGCGGTGAAACGCTGACCATACCGGTCAAGTCTTTCTAGGATGGAAAGGTAGATTTGTATAAGCAATCCTGATTATTTAAATCTGAATTCAATTTGTGGTCGGCTGATTCTGCCAAGGTCGCTCAGGGATAATACTCCTTATGTTTACTTCTGTACCTGAACGAATAGTTACACGTGATTATTTGTGTCGATTTAGTGAATTGAAATTGTTTTGGATTAGGATCATTGGGTTTCTTATTCGTTGTTTTGGTTGGGTCATCTCTTTGTTTTAGGGCTGAGTATTTGTAGGGGCGGATTTTCACAATAAACTTTGGATGTCTAAATTAAAAAATTTAAAATTTTTGAAGGGTTTAATTTAAATTTTTCTTAAAAATTTAGGAGTTTAACTGAACTTTTTAAAAATGTGAGACTTAATGTAGATTTTTAAGAATTTTAAGTTTTGACCTAATTAAAAATATTTAAAAATTTGGAACATAACAACAATTTTTGAAATTCTCGAAGGACAAAAGGTTAAGTTGTCAACTTTGGGTGCGGGAAGGCCTCAAAAGTCATAAGGGTCCGCGTATTGAGTTGAGAAAAACGAAGTTAATTGAGTTTGTCGAGTATTGGTTTATAATTTAAATTTTATCTAAAACTTTGTAAATTGAGTTTATGAAATTTAAGTTTAATTGAATTGTAAATTTTTTTTCAAATTTGATTATAAATATTTACAATGTTATAATATTAAGGGTTAATTATTGGAATAGTCACTCATGTTTTTTTCCAGTACAGAGTTGGTCATCGATTTTGAAAAACGACCAGTAAGGTTACTTACGTTTTCAGGGCGTAGACTTTTGGTCACCTATCTGTTTGTTGCCGTTAAACACTGATGGATTGCTGACCTGGCAACGAAAAATAAGGGTAAATTATTGCAATGGCCATTAAAGTTTATTTCATGTACATTTTTGCTCTCCAATTTAAAAAAATAAACATTATAGTCACTAATAAAAATGTTTCTTTATAATTTCACCTTTAATTTTTAAAAATTCAATTTTCAACCCTAAAACTTTACAATCAATTAGTACAATAATATTATAAATGCTTAGATGAAAAATAAGTGCCCAAAGTATGCCCTTTTTAAACTTAGGTGCTCAAATTGCTCCTATATAATAACTAAAGTTTCAAATTGTTCCTATTTTTTCAGGCTGAATTATTATTATTATTATTATTATTATTATTATTATTATTATTATTATTATTATTATTATTATTATTATTATAACATGTCATATCATTTTTATTATTTTTAAATTAAAAATAATTTTAAAATAAAAATATTTTTATTATTATTAAATTTAAAATATTTTAAAAATATTAGTTTTTAAAATAATTTAGGTGGCTAAAGTATTTTTTATAAAAATTGGTGTCCAAAGTTTCTATAAGTACAATTTTAGGTGCCCGGTTGTTAAATGGGTGTTAAAAAATTGTCAACCAATCGATGCTTGGCACGTGGCATTAAATTTATTTTTAAAAAATTTTAATGAAAAATACTCAGAATTTTTAAATTATTATAAAATATCAAAAATTTACAAGCTTCACAAAACAATCTTTATATCCCTAAAAATTCTCAAACTTTCGTCGTCGACTGTCGCCGCTTCCACCGTCAGTTGTCGTCGCTGACCGCACCCACTTGGTCGGCGGACCAAAGCTATCATTTCCCTAACACGGCGTCGCCGGAAACGCCCAACGGTGTGCAGCCGAACGTCAAACGCGAAAGTCAATTTCGTGTTTGACGTTTGGCTGCACGCCGTTGGGCGTTTCTAACAACGTTGTGTTGGGAAAATGATAGCCTTGGTCCGCCGACCAAGTGGGTACGGTCAGCGACGACAACTGACGGTGGAAGCGGCGGCAATCGATGGCGAAAGCTTGGGAATTTTTAAGGATTTAGAGATTATTTTGTGAAGCTTGTCAAATTTTGAGATTTTATAATAATTTGAAAGTTCTAAGTATTTTTCATTAAAAGTTAATAAAATTAATGTCACGTGTCAAGTACTGATTGGTTGACAATTTTTCTAACATTCATTTAACAGACGGACAACTAAAATTGTAACTATGGTAAATTTGGGCACCTATTTTTACAAAAAAAAACTTTAAACACCTAAATTATTTTAAGAATTAATATTTAAAAAATATATATTTTAAATTTAATAATAATAAAAATTATTTTATTTTAAAATTATTTTTAATTTAACAATAATAAAAAATGACATATCATGTTACAATAATATTAAAAACAATCTAGAGTGAAAAAATAAGAGCAATTTGAGCACCTAAATTTAAAAAGGGTATACTTTGAGCACCTATTTTTCATTTAAGCCTTTATAAAATTATTATACTAATTGATTGTAAAGTTTTAGGGTTGAAAAATTAATTTTTAAAAATTCAAGGGTGAAATTATAAAAAAAAAACATTTTCATTAGTGACTATAATGTTTATTTTTTAAATTGGGGAGCAAAAATGTACATGAGATAAAACTTTAATGGCCATTGCGGTAAGTTGCCCTTATTTTTTTCGTTGCCGGGTCATCAATTCGTCAGTGTTTAACGGCAACAAACTTCTGAGTGATCAAAAGTTTACCCTCGAAAACGTAAGTGACCTTACTGGTCGTTTTACAAAATCGGTAATCAACTCTGTACTGGGAAAAAATATAAGTGACTATTCTAATAGTTAACCCTAATATTAATTGATTTTAATTTAAATAATTTTAATATCATATATAGGATTGAAGGATTTCATTTGAATTTGAAAATTGATGTTTAATTACTAAAAATTATAATTATTTAATCGAGTTTATTTTTCTCACTCTACTAATCCCATTATTCGCAATTTCTTAATATTACTTAATTCTGTAATAAATAAAAATTGTCCCAAAGAAGGGTTGGTAGTAGTACATGTACATAATAGATTTTCATTTGCCATTATTATATGTACGTTGATTTCATGAATGGTTGAAATTAAAAACTCTATTAGACGACAGATATTGCGAAAAGTCAATAACCAACCGTACGTGAACCTTATCCGTCAGCATTAGCCATCAACTTCCTCTTTGCAATTTACAATTTGCTACTCCCTCCGTCCCAATAAAACTGTCACATGTAGGGGTGAGCAAAACTCGACTCGACTCGAAAAATTCAAATAACTCGATTCGACTCGAGGCAAAAATACTCGACTCGTTTTGACTCGACTCGAAATTTCATAAACTCGAATAACTCGAAAAAATTTCAAATAAAGTTTGAGTTGTAAAATGGAAATTCGAATAACTCGAATAACTCGAAATTTTTAGTAATTAGTGGATTTATTTTTAAGTTCGAGACGAGTCCCTCTATTTTTTATGATATATACATACTAATATATAAAAATATGAAGAAATATTGTCACATGTGAAAAAATATATATGTGCATATCTTATATGATTAGAGAAAAGAGTTTAAATTGGAATCAAACCCTACTATAACATGATAAATAATTACAGTTAAATTTTTATAGGAACTCGAAAATTCGACTCGACTCGACTCGAATTTCTTAAACTCGACTCGAATCGAAAAAATTTCAAATAAAGTTTGAGTTGTAAAATATGACTCGTCAACTCGAATAACTCGAATTTTTTTGACTCGACTCGACTCGACTCGATCGAACGCTCACCCCTAGTCACATGTTAACATTTTTTTGGTCAAATTTTTTCAACTTTGACTATAATTTATTTAAATATTTTAATTAATTAAAATTATAAAAAATATATTTAAAAACTAGTTGATTCAATGTTTTTAAAATATATTTTTTTATATTTCTATCATTAATAAATTTTAAATTATAAGAGGTCAAAATTGAAAAAATTTGACCCAAAAAAAGTCAACATGTGACAGTTTTAGTGGGACAGAGGGAGTATAATATTCTTCATCGACTATTATATTGTACTGTCAAATTTAATATTTCTTTATAAAACTTTATATATAATTGAATAATTGTATTATTAACGGTAAACATAAAACGTTTCTACAAGCTCTTTAGTTTTAGAGTTTATAGATTTTAGTTTAGGGTTTATGGTTTAGGGTATAGAATTTAAGGTTTATAGCTCAAAATCTAAATCCTTAATATATTAACCTAAAGCCTTAATTTTTTTTACCAAAATTCTTAAATTCTAAACCCTAACCACAAATCTCTAAATCTTATACCTTAACCTAAATTCTCAAACTAATACGCTTATAGAATTTTTTTGTTTCCGCCGCCAATGCATGGAATATTTTTCCTATTTAATTATAGACATTTAACTTATTAATCAATTAATTTGAAACGAATGTTGCAACGGTCTATTATGGGTGTAATCCTCTTAATCATTTCTTTTATTTAAAATGTTAGGATTTAAATCTTGAATATTGTTTAAGAGATAATATCTTATCTTATTAGACTAATTGATAATTAATTACTTTATTCAATTCATAATGATTTAGTTTTCAGTATAATTATTACTATATGATTCATTAATTGATCAATCTAAATTGATTCTGTTGATATATTTAATTTTGATATAATTTAAATAAAAAATATTTTTGGACTTAAACAAATTTGTAAAAATATTTCAAAAGTATATTAACTTGAAAAATATGTTTAAAAGTTTTTCAAAGAATTTTTGACATGTTTAAAATGATTTTAAATAGCCAAAGTGTCAAAAACAGACCCTGAGTACCGGTACAATTTGACCCATACCGATATGCCCTTTTAATCCCCAATGGTTTCAAACTTTCAGTAGCCATCTTTCGTACCGGTACATGCTTAGCCGTATCGATACGAGAGGGACCGTAACGATTCAGAGTATCGGGTACCAGTACCCAATGCATTTATTGCGTAATGACTCTTTTTACTTTAAAGAATGTACCGATATCGGAGTACGCGTACCGATACTGAAATGCCCATATTGCATTTATTGCTGAAAATTAAGTCCACAACGGCTCTTAATCACCCCCAACAGCCATAATCAACTTGTAGTTCATTCCACACTTTAAAAGAAGACTCAAGACACTTGAATATGATTAGAGAACAAATCCAAACTTCATAATCAAGAAAAATTAGCTTTCAAGTTTTATTTTCTCATTTCTCATGTATATAATGTATAGAGAGTGTTTTAAATTGTTTTTATTTTTTACACTCTTGTGAGCTTTAATTTTGTAAACATTACCTTGTAAGGTTTTATTGTTTATACAAATCTACCTGGTAAAAAAGAGAGGTTCTAGTTTAGCCTAAGGAAAAACTAAAGTGGTTTTATTTTAGCCATTGAAAAGATAGGGTTGTAAAATTTACCCTTTAGCCTCTAAAAATGAAGAGTTCATAGTAGTAAGTTGAGAAATTCTTAGTGGTGTGCTAAGGTAGTGAATGTAGATTCGATTGAATAGTCAGACCACTCTAAAATCATCGTGCACTATTGTCTACTATTTTTAATTTTAGCCAACTTATTCAGTAAGTAAATTCAACCCTCTCGACACAACTGGTTAGAGTACATTCAACCTATCAAATTTATAATGATCAAATTTAATAAACAAAAACATTACCAAATTTGTCTCATTGCTTTCTCACCCCAACCGTATTGACTTGAAAAATAAAGATCAGAGACTTTTCCTTAATTCCTTCTAGAAACTATAATATATATGTGCCCATTCAAGCTCTCCAATATCCCATTTATAGGCTTTTCCCTTAGTTTTAAAATTATGATTTGTATTTAGAATTGATACCTAAATTTTAGAATGTTTTAGTTAAGTCATTAAAGTATTAGTATCATATTAATCAAATAATTTTATTAATCTAATGCTGGTTAGGACATTAAATGTCAACTCGAATATGACATAGAACATATTTAAAATGCATGAATCGAGACTTAAACATGTACGTACGTATATATATTACATAGATATGTTAGCCCAAAGCCATAGAAGAATGAGTAGCAGAATTTGATTTGATTAGAAAAGTTAAAAATAATTTTTTTAATTCATTAATTCCAGTTATACAATTTCTTCGTATCGACTTCTTCAATTTATTTGATATTTTTGGAGTTTGAGATGAATTAAATTACCACTTGAATAAGTCGAATTGGTGTAAATATTCATTAGGTCCCTAACAATTTAAAAAAAAAGTGTAAATTTGGTCTCTCTCGACAAAAGTTACAAGAATTTTTCAAAAAAAAATCTTCAAAAATAAAGAATCCTATATTTTATAAGAATTCTAAAATTTCTATTAAAATGTTAAATCATTAAACAATTATTTTCCGAAAATAATAAATTTAAATTTATCAAATTTAAATTTATCATACTAAAATATTTTTTTTATCTTATTTTAAGGTTTTCAAATATACATAATCCCTTGCCATCAATATATATATAATCTTAAATTTATGTAATTAATTTGGAATACAGTTATATTGTCAGCAATGTTTTATCTTTTTTGATATAATTTTCGTCATCAGATTTATTAGCTGACTACTTCGAATAAAGTACTATAAAGACAACAAACTTTTTAATTTAATTTAGGGTAAACTACCACAGTGACCACCGAACCAATTGATGATACCTATTTTGACCACTGAACTATTGAACTCGTCAATCAGACCATTAAACTTATTAAATCAACCTATTTTGATCACCGCCGTTAAAAAACTAACGGATGAGTGACGTGACACTTAATCAAAATTTGTAAAATTACACATTTAGTTTATGTTATTTGCTTATCAAATTAATTTGATCCTAATTTTATTTAAATAAAATTAATCAACCAATTAGATGATGACACATGTCCTATCTTTTTTTTTAGTTTTAATTTATTTAATTTAATAGATTTAACTAACCAACCAGATGGTGACTGTGGGAAAAAAATAAAATTAGCATAAATTGTGCTTGTGGGGAATTAATCCCATACCAAATGCATAACAAGCCAACACTCAAACCACTAAGCCAACTTCATTGGTGTGATATAAAATACTAACATATTTTATTAAAAAAGTATTTTGTTGGTGAAAACTAAAGAGTATAAAGAGTATAAATAGCCTTGAGGAGAATTAAACCCAAGACCTAAAGGTGTTAAACTCAAACCTTTACCACTACACCAACTTGCTCTTAATAATATAAAATGCACCATTATATATACATATCTTATACTGCAGTAAAAGTTAGGAAAAAAAGTAGAAATGGTTAAAAGGTGATTCGAACCTAAATCACTTGGGATGTGTAAAATTACACAAATTTGAATATTTTTAATTAAAATTCATTTCTTTTAAATCGAATATTTATTATTTTAATAAAGGCTAAAAGAGTTATTTTGCCCTCGAATTCGACCTGATTTAGCAATGTTGCCCCTTGCGCTAAAACGCGTTCAATTAGGTCCTTCAGTTCGCACATTGTAGCAAAATTTTCCTTTGACTAACATTGACCGACGGAACCGTTAATCTCCGTTACATTTTAACGCATCAGTCGTCTTCGCTCACATGACATGCCATGTCAGCGTTGAAAAGTCAAAATACTAACGTGGCAAATAAAAAAATTATTATTTTTATTTTATTTTTCTCTCTCTCCTAATTAATGCGCTCTCTCCACCGTCTTCTCCAAAGGCTCTAAGCCAACAAAAATCAGTGTTCTCCATCGCCATTACCAACTTTTTCTTCGCCACCGACGGCTGCTTCTTCCAACCAGCAGGAAGTCGAGGATAGTCACGGTTTTTCGAAGATGAAAATTTCAACATCGTGAGTGTTGCCGAAAGGCCCGAAATTATCAAGATTATAAAGAAGAATGCTGAGCTGGAATCAAGATGCTGAGTTGTTCACATTAGTTTGTTAAATCTGTTAGTGACCTGTGTATAAATAAGTGAAAACTATGAGTGCTTTGTATTCAATTTTTCCATTTAATAAAATAGAGCTGAAGTTTTATTCCTTGTTTTTCATCATGTGTCATTTACAATTTCATTTCTCGTGTTTGCTTCTCCTCTCTTCCTTTCACCCGAAATCCCCAAAATCAAGAAACCCTAGAATCTCTTTCAACATTCGATATGGTATCATATGATGATTCCTTCGATCGAGCCCATTCTCAACCCTTCAAGAACGATGACCCTTCGGTTGAGTATTATATTCATCCGAATGAAAACCCTGGTCTGGTTCTCACATCCGCCCTGTTGAACGGTTCGAATTACCATAGCTGGGCGAGGTCGATGAAGATGGCTCTCATCTCCAAAAATAAGCTGCATTTCGTTGATGGGTCGATCAAGCAGGTGCGAAAGGATAGTTCACGGTTTCAAGCTTGGGAGAAGTGCAATAATCTGGTTCTGTCGTGGCTTCTTCGAGCAATTTCACCGGAGATAGCCCAAGGCGTTATTTAGATAGATACGGCGTACGAGTTGTGGGTCGATCTCAATGATCGTTTCAAGCAAGGAGATCTAATTAGGGTTTCCGACTTACAACATGAATTTTATTCCCTCCGTCAAGGTAGTCTTTCAGTAACTTCCTTTCATACACAGTTAAAGATTCTTTGGGATGAGCTTTGCAATCTTAGGGCTTTATCTAGTTGTGATTGCAAAGCTATTGAGTTTCGTAGGCAAGATTTTGCTCTTAGATTCCTTAGGGGCCTAAATGATTCTTTTTCCATTCCCAAATCCCAGATTTTGATGATGAAACCATTCCCAAATATTAATGAAATCTTTTCGATTCTTGTCCAGCATGAAAGGACTATTGGTCCTACTGTTAATAGTGATTCCAACGTCTTGTTGGTTGACAGGGGAAGTTATAGAAGGGATGAGTCTAGTTTTAGGAATTCTGGTTCTGGTAAAAAGTTTTCTGGTGGTTCTGGGAATTCAAACCGTAGGCCTCTTTGTGTCTTTTGTGGGATGTATGGACATACTGTAGACAAATGTTTCAAAAAACATGGTTATCCACCTGGGTTTAAGTCAAAGAGTACAGTTAGTAGGGCTAATCAAACTGCAAATACTGGTTCTGAAAATCTTGCTCCTAATAGTTCTGATAATCATTCTAATGAAGAAGGGCTTGTCTCTTTCACCAAAGAGCAATATGCTAGTCTGCTTTCTTTAATAAGTGACCGAGATAAGTCACATCAGAGTTCAATTTCTCATCAGAATTCTCAAGTTAATGCTTTATCCTCCAACCATGATTTTGTTCAAGCACAAGGTATGAATTCTTTTTCTAGTTCTGTTGGTTTCATGGGTAATAACATTGTTTGTTGTGAGTCTTCTGTTGTTTCTCAAGTTCAGTATAATAATGTTTTAAGTCAAAAATCTTGGATTCTTGACTCGGGGGCTACTGACCATATTGCTAATTCTTTGGATTATTTTGTAACATACTCTGTTGTTACTGATCGTTTTGTTAAATTGCCAAATGGTCAGTTTGTGAAAGTCTTGTATATTGGTACTGTTAAGTTGTCTGATGATTTGCTTCTTCATAATGTGTTTCATATACCATTTTTTGGTTTCAATTTAGTTTCTGTTTCACAGTTGACAAATGATTCTAATTTGTCTTTTATATTCTCACTTGGTTTCTGTTGTATACAGGATGTCACACAGTGGAAGATGATTGGTTTAGCTAGGAAGGTTCATGGCTTATATCAGCTGGAGCTTAAGGAGACTAGGCTTGCTGCTACTGTTGGTAACTTTGTTAATTCTTCTGTTTCTTTTGATGTTTGGAATGCTAGACTAGGACACCCTTCTAGTCCTAGGATGAAAATTTTTGCTAAGTTAGATCCTAGCATTCCATCTGGTTCTTTAGACCATTGTGAAACTTGTATTCTTGCTAAACATAAGAGGTTACCCTTTCCTGTTAGCACATCTAAGTCTGAAAATGTCTTTGACCTAATTCACATGGATATATGGGGACCCTTTCCTATTAGTAGTATATATGGTCATTCCTATTTTCTTACAATAGTGGATGATAAAAGCAGATATATGTGGGTCTATCCTATGAAACTCAAGTCTGAAACTAGGGGTATAGTTACTGAGTTTTGTACCTTAATAGAAACTCAGTTTTCAATCAAAATTAAAAGCATAAGGTCTGATAATGGTAAGGAGTTTAATATGACTGAATTTTTTAAATCAAAAGGAATATTACACCAAACTTCTTGTCCTCATACTCCTCAACAAAACAGTGTTGTTGAGAGAAAACATCAACATCTCTTAGCTGTGGCTAGGTCCTTAAGAATTCTTCCTAATTTGCCTTTAGTTTTTTGGGTAGATTGTGTTATGCATGCTGCCTTTCTTATCAATATTACTCATACCCCTGTTCTTGGTAATAGAACTCCTTTTGAAGTTATTTTTCAGTCTAAACCTAGGTATAATAATCTTAGAGTCATAGGGTGTCTTGCCTATGCTTCTTCTCTACCTAAGGCTGAAACTAAAATGCATTATAGAGCCATTAAGTGTGTTTTCTTGGGGTTTTCTAGAAATGTAAAAGGGTTTAGGTTGTATAATCTTGAAACTCAGTCTGTTTTTGTTTGCAGAGATGTAGTTTTTTGTGAACATATGTTTCCTTTTAAACAACATGCTAATGATAAGCTTAATGATTTGGTTTTGCCTAACTGTGATAGTTTAAGTTTAGAGGATGACTTTTCTTCTGATAATAATAAAGTTGATTTCAGTTCTAATGTTGAGATAGTTCCTCTAAATTCTAAATTTCATTCTGATTCTGCTTCTTCTGGTCAATCTGAGCATGATGTTGTTGATACTAGTAGTGGTGATTGTGATATTACTATTCCTCAAACTACTAATTCTGTTGAAAATGCCCTATCCTCTGCTAGTTCTGATAAAAATCCTACTGTTGATCAGCATAAGTCTAGGATTTCTACTAGACCTACTAGATCTGTTAAGGTTCCTCAGAAGTTTAAGGACTTTCAAGTCACAATGCCTAAAGCTAGGACCACTCCTCATACTATAGACCAAGTTTTGTCTTATGCTAATATCTCTACTAGCCACAAGTTATTCATTAATAATATAGATATTTTAACTGAACCTAAAACATATAAACATGCTCTTATGCATGACTGCTGGAAATCTGCTATGCAAGAAGAGATAGATGCTTTAGAAAGAAATAAGACTTGGGATCTTGTAGCCTTACCTCCTGGGAAGACCACTTTAGGTTGTAAGTGGGTTTTTAAAACCAAATTAAAGTCTGATGGTACACTAGATAGATACAAAGCCAGATTAGTTGCAAAGGGTTATACACAGCAACCTGGTGTTGATTTCATTAACACCTTCAGTCCAGTAGCTAAAATAACTACTATAAGAACTCTAATGGCTGTTGCTGCTTCTAAAAACTGGGATTTACAGCAGCTAGATATTAATAATGACTTCTTACATGGGTTTTTAGAGGAGGAGGTTTATATGGATTTACCCCCTGGTTTTTCTAAAGACAAAACTGGGCTTGTTTGTAAATTAAATAAAAGTTTATATGGCTTAAAGCAAGCCAGTAGGCAGTGGAATGAAAGGTTGACAGTTGCCTTGTTAGAACAAGGTTTTAAGCAGTCCATTTTAGATTCTAGTCTGTTTACAAAGGGTACAGAGTCTCAATTCATTGCAATTGCTGTCTATGTAGATGATATCATTATTGCTAGTCCATCATCTGAGCAGATTTCTTGTATCAAAAGCTTTCTTCATAATGTTTTTAAAATTAAGGATTTAGGCAAGTTAAAATACTTCCTAGGGTTTGAGATTGCTAGATCTACTAAGGGTATCAATCTATGTCAAAGAAAATATACCCTAGAGCTTCTAAAAGATACTGGTTTTCTTGGTTGTAAACCTGCTTCCACCCCAATTCTTGCTACAACTCATTTGTCTAAATCTGATGGTGACCCTTTAGAGGATATTACTTCATATAGACAACTCATTGGAAAATTGCTTTATCTCACTAACACTAGACCATATATATGTTTTGCTGTTCAACAGCTATCTCAGTTCTTATGTGCTCCTACTAGTGTTCACTTGACTGCTTCTCATAGGATACTTCGGTATTTAAAAGGCACACCTGGTCAAGGTTTATTCTTCCCTTCTGATAATTCTTTAAAAATTCATGCCTTCTCTGATTCTGATTGGGCCTCATGCCCAGATTCTCGTAAGTCTATTACAGGGTTTTGTCTTTTTTTAGGAAAATCCTTAGTTTCCTGGAAATCCAAGAAACAACAAATTGTGTCTCGTTCTTCTAGTGAAGCCGAGTACAAAGCCATTGTTGCTGTAACATGTGAAATTTAGTGGTTCTTTTATCTTTTGTCTGATTTACAGATTACCCTTCCTTCTGCTAATCTTTACTGTGACAATTTGTCTGCTATAAGGATTGCTGAGAATCCTGTGCATCATGAACGTACCAAACATATTGAGATAGATTGTCATTTAATCAGACAGAAAATTCAACATGGAGTTATTAAACTTTTGCATGTTTCTTCTCAAAACCAATTAGCTGACTGTTTTACTAAATCTTTGAATCCTGGTTCTTTTCAGGGTGCCATTGTCAAGTTGGGCCTCCAAAACTTGTATGCTCCAACTTGAGGGGGGGCTATCAAGATTATAAAGAAGAATGCTGAGCTGGAATCAAGATGCTGAGTTGTTCACATTAGTTTGTTAAATCTGTTAGTGACCTGTGTATAAATAAGTGAAAACTATGAGTGCTTTGTATTCAATTTTTCCATTTAATAAAATAGAGCTGAAGTTTTATTCCTTGTTTTTCATCACGTGTCATTTACAATTTCATTTCTCGTGTTTGCTTTTCCTGTCTTCCTTTCACCCGAAATCCCCAAAATCAAGAAACCCTAGAATCTCTTTCAACATTCGATAGAAATCGAATCGTGTTTGAATTCCGATGATAATGAAGATTGTTCTGATGGAGCGACGACATTAAATTTTCAGTTCTTGAACGTGATTGAATTTGAGCAACCATCCATTCAATGTTCTCATTTTCAAATAGCAGAAGAGGTTCAAGCACCAACAATGACGGGCGAGTAATGATATCGTACGAGAGAAGATTCTCAGCTTCGTTGTACGCATCCAATGAGATTTCAAAGCTGTTGAAACGAAAGCTGAGATCAAAAGTTGCCATGGCAGAACGAAGATCGAAGCAATTAACAAAATATTTTGAATGCGTGCAAAAAGAAGATGGAGGTGGAAGAAGGGGAAAAAATGATGGCGAATCGCTTTGGAACTCACTTGAATTCCACTCATTGTTGCTTTGTTAACCAACTGAGTCGAATATTCGATTTTCAGTAAGATGTAATTACATACATTGGATAAAACCCAAGTACCAATAAGATTAAAGGGGTCGGAGATTATAACTTGCTTACAAGCTTGTAAAGCTAAGCATTTCTAAGCCTTGGGTTGTCGAAAATGAGCAATGGGTCGATGGTAATCGCTTCCCCTCTGTCGTGAACTCGTCTCTGTAGTGGAGAAGCTAGCGTTGCTTGATATATATAAAATCTTGTCTCGTGAGGTTGCCATGGCTGGTAATGTGAAGAGAAGCTAATGAGGAGAGAGGAGAACAAAAGAAGAGCGGGAGAGGAGAGCGGGGAAGATAGAGATTTTCTCTAATAGTGGTTGTTTTTTTACTAATCTAAGCTTTAATGGAAATAGAGGAGGTTGGGGAAGACGATGGACGACTTTTTTTTTACTTTTTTATTTTTTGTCACGTCAAACATTTAACGACTACATTAACAATTTCGTCGGTCAACATTGGTCAAGGGGAAAGTTTATTGCAATGTGCAAACTGAAGGACCTAATTGAACGCGTTTTTGTGCGAAGGGCAACATTGCTATTGGGTCAAACTCGTGGGCAAAATAACCCCTTTAGCCTTTAATAAATATTCGATTTAATTTAAATATGAAAAAGAAAAAAAATCGAATATTTTAAATAATTTTTCTTTTAAATCGAATATTTAAAAATCAAATATTTTAATAAATATTCGATGTGATTTAAATACGAAAATATTAAATATTCTATTTTAAAAAATATTCGATTTAAAAAATTAATTTAAAATATTCGAATATTTTTCTTTTTCATATTTAAATTAAATCTAATATTTATTAAAATATTAATTATTCGATTTAAAAAAATGGCTCAATCCATAATAATTATATGTAGTCACATTTTTCTAGGCTATAAGGTTCATTTATTGATTTTACATTTTATTTTTGTACAATTAGTCTCGATTTCGAATCTCATTAATTCCTTTTTTTAGTTTACACCAAAAAAGTAATTCTTAAATAAAATATGTTAGTATTTTATATCACATTAGTGAAGTTGACTTAGTGGTTTAAGCGTTAGCCTTCCATTTGTTTGGCATGTGATCAATTTCCTATAGGTGTAATTTATGCCAATTTTATTTCTTATCATTTTTACGACCAATCAGATGGTGACATGTGTAACCAATAGTATACAAATCTAAAACAAGTAATATTTTTTTTTCATTTCGATTTTGGATTTTTTTAATTTATTTTTCTAAATAAAAGGAATAAAAAGAATTCGAATATCTAACTAATATCTAATATGTATTAGAATTTTAAAAATAAAAAGCCTTCAAACTCAAATTCGTAAATTCTATTTATTTTATTCTGAATCTCAATTTTTTATTTTTTATTTATATTTTATATCTAGATATATTTTATATCTAGATATATTTTTATATATTATTTATAATTTATATATATTAAATTAGAATATATATATTTAATAGATTATGTATGGAATTATGTTTAGGAAAATTTATTTCTTTGTTTTTCAAAAATCTATTAAATCAAATATAAATTAAAACATAAAAATTGATAGGATACGTGTTATCATCTAATTGGTTGATTAATTTTATTTAATTAAAATAAAATTATGATCAAATTGATTTATAAGTAAATAACATGAACTAAATGTGTAATTTTATAAATTTTCGTTAACTGTCATATCATCCCTCCGTTAGTTTTTTAACGGCGGTGGTCAAAATAGCTTGATTTAATAAGTTTAGTGGTCTGATTGATGAGTTTAATAGTTCGGTGGTCAAAATAGGTATCCCCAATTAGTTCGGTGGTTACTGAGTTAGTTTACCCTTTAACTTATTCACAATATTAAAATGGTAGTTATTCCCTACACAAACGATTAGGGTCTACAAACACTTTAGTTTTAGGGTTTAAGAATTTCATTTAAGGTTTATTGTTTAGGGTTTTAGTGGATGAGTATTGAACTTAGGGGATATGGTTGAATTTTTAGGTTTAAAGTTAAAATTTAGAGTTTATTGATTAAAATCTAAATTTCTAACTATATTACCCTAATAACTAAACCTTAACCTCTAAACATAAACTTAAATCCTTAACCGAGTCCATATATCCTAAAACTAAAACGTCTCTAAAAAATTATTCAGTCTCCGCGGCACGTACATAAAATGTCTTCTCATATCAAAATATAAACCTTTAACCTTATCTAAAATACATAACACTGATTTGAATTTCATTTCAACCACTAAATTAATGATTCATGAATATACATTAACTTGCCGCCAAGTGGCTAAAGTCAACCCTTTCCCTTCCCAAACCAATGTTCGAACTTTCTGACAAACATGTAAAACCAAAAAAATCTTAGCCCACCATTTTTCAAACCTGGTTTGCTCTTTAAATCTTCGTTTTCTCATCCATTTCTGACTTTTATAATCTATGTCTTTTATTTATTAAACCCCCCCTTTTTTTTGTTTAATCAGTCAAAGTTTTTCCTTAGACTTATATATAAAACCTTTCAACTTTTCACACTGTTTCTCCTTTTGTTTCACGGCCTTTTTGGGTTTCATTGCCTCAAATTCTTCTCTGTAATCTCTACTTTCTCCTCCTCTTTCCTTCTGGATTGAAAGAATTAGCAAAACTCCGAGCTTTGTTTCCATGGGTTCTTGCTTTAGTTCCAGAATTAAAGCTGCTGAGAGCCCTCTTCACCATGGCATGCTTCATCTTCCCCATATTTATCAACATATTACTATATTAGCTCCTTTTTGAAATACCCTTTTTGATCTGTTTGATATATTGCAGGGGCTGATTCAAGGTGTGTTGACAAAAGTGGGAATGAAACGAGTGGCTCAAGCAGCAAGGTCTCGGTGCCTAGAACCGAGGGGGAGATTTTGCAGTCTTCCAATTTGAAGGGCTTTGCTTTCAGTGAACTGAGAACAGCCACCAGGAATTTCCGACCGGATAGTGTTTTGGGTGAAGGCGGTTTCGGTTGTGTTTTCAAGGGTTGGATTGATGAGAATTCGTTTGCAGCTTCTAAGCCTGGCACTGGCATGGTTATTGCTGTTAAAAGGCTTAACCAGGAGGGTATTCAAGGCCACCATGAATGGCTGGTGAGTTTTATATATTCCCCTGTTCGATAGTTTTGAGTTAAGCTTTTACTATATATGTGTGGTATGGTTCATACAGGTGGGGTATGACACTCGAAGCCGACCTATATATATATATAGATAGATATAGGTGTGGTATGAATCTGATTCTCTGCATATATGGAAAACTTATAAAGGTTTGAACATAGTTATGTTGGAGACATCCTTGTCCTCCCGAGTCCGTGTAAGGTAGGGTTGAACAACAATTGTGAAAAAAATGAACTTATTGGAACATCCTTGGATATAAAATAGTACTACTTTGTTTGATGAAATAGTTTGTTATTGCTGTCTAGAGGCTTAACCTGGAGGGGGTCATGGCCACCAGGGATGGCCAGTGAGTATGGTATATGTGTGGTATGGTTCTCTACATATATAGGGTGGGGTATGACACTCGAATCCGATGTATATATAGATATAGGGTGTGGTATGATTCTCTGCATATATGGAAAACTTATGAAGGTTTGAACATAGTTATGTCGAAGACATATCTGTGTCCGCCCGAGTCCGTGTAAGGTAGGGTTGAACAACAATTGTGAAAAGAATGAACTTATTGAAACATCCTTAGATGTAAAATCATCCTACTTTGTTATTGCTGTCAAGAGACTTAACCAGGGTCCAGGAGGGGGGATCAGAGCCGCTAGGAATGGCCGGTGAGTATCTTATATGTGTGCGTGTGTCTTCTCCAAGTAATTGCTTATCCCTTAGGTTAAGCTTTTACTATGTATGTTGGTATGGGGTACGACACCTGTATTCAAGACGTATTTGAATATGGGGTATTGGTATGATTTGCCAAATATTTGATAACTTAGAAAATTGTGAACATATTCATGTAGGAGACATATCCATATCCGCTAAGTCCGAGTAACATAGGTTTGAATAACAATGGTGAAAAGAATAAACTTACTGAAACATACTTGGATGTTAAAAACTACTACTTTCTTTGAAGAAATAGTTTGCTATTGCTGTCGAATGCTTGACCAGGTGGGTATCTCTGCAGTAGTTTCAGAGTCCTTGCTTAGCCCTTAGATTAAGTTTTTACCATATGGATATGGGGTATGAACCTGTATCCGACTGATATTTGAACATGCTTATCGGTATGCTTCTCCAGATATATGGAAACTTAGAAAAATTTGAACATAGTTTGTTATTGCTGTCAAAGGCTTGACCAGGAGGGTTTCCAGGGCCACCATGAACGGTTGGTAAGCATCTTATACACACACACACGCGCGCAGTAGTTTTAAAGTCATTGCTTAGCGGCACGCTTATATTATATGTGATTCGAGAATGAAAACTTCAAAAGAAAAAAAGGTTTCAAAAGGTTGGTTGAGCAACAATGGTAGAAGGAATAAACTTCTTGAAACAGCCTTAGATTGTTAAGAAATACTACTTTGTTTGATGAAATAGTTTGTTAATTTCAATGATTCACGTGGCTTGTAGGCTGAAATCAACTATCTGGGGCAGCTTTATCATCCCAATCTTGTGAAGTTAGTCGGTTACTGCTTAGAAGACGATCATCGGCTTCTGGTTTACGAGTTCATGCCGAAAGGCAGCTTGGAGAATCATCTTTTTAGAAGTGAGGAGTTCATTCATTTAAAACTTCCTTTAGTTAATCAGTTCAATTGTTTCCGTTTTCAATGAATATAACAATGAAGCAGGGAATTCTTATTTTCAACCACTTTCTTGGAACCTTCGGATGAAGGTTGCTCTTGGTGCTGCCAAGGGTCTTGCATTTCTACATTCTGATGACGCGAAAGTGATATATCGAGACTTCAAAACTTCGAATATCTTGCTTGATTCGGTAACACAAACTTAATAAGCGAAATTCTCTATTCGTACATTTGGTTCTTGCAGCTTTCTCATATTTTTTCCATTGCAATGTAAAATGACAGAACTACAATGCAAAACTCTCTGATTTTGGTCTGGCCAAGGATGGACCAACTGGTGATAAAAGCCATGTCTCGACTCGGGTCATGGGCACCTATGGCTACGCAGCTCCTGAGTATATTGCAACAGGTAGCTTTTTAACATGACACCGTCTTTATTTGCTGAAAGGCTTGATTGCTAGCCATGTATACATCATCCTCCAGTTGAATGGCTATATATCTGAAGCAAATCGAATTTTAACTTAATTTGTTCTTATGAAGGCCATCTAACTGCCAGAAGCGACGTGTATAGCTTCGGGGTTGTTCTTCTCGAGATGTTAACAGGCAAGCGAGCATTGGACAATAACAGACCGTCAGGAGAACATAATTTAGTTGATTGGGCCAAGCCTTACCTTACCAGAAAACGCAAGATTTTCCAAGTTATGGATGCTCGAATCAAAGGCCAATACACGCAGGAAGCGGCGTTAAAAGCCGCTTATCTTGCCCTGAAGTGCCTTTCTATAGAACCGAAGTTTAGACCGAAAATGCCTGCAGTAGTGAAAGCATTAGAGCAACTTCAAGATTCCGTCGACAACAAAGAAAAATCCTCAGAATGTATCAGTTAATAGTTCTCATCGCAAGAACATAACACCGGAAAGAGTTGTTGATTATTGCAGATGATATTATGATCAGGTTTCGGTCCATTTCTTTTATTACTGCAGATGATATTTTGATGAACACTATATCTGGAACTCGGACATATATGTCCGGCTGTCGATCACTGTACAGTTCTTGAATTCAATAATATTTGAAAATCCGAGTTTACCATTTCAACTCATTCATGTTATTTAAAATTTAAAAAAGGTGTCGGCAAAGAACCCCATCAAAGTATAACCAGGGCCAGCTTAGAAACAAGCAACAACGCTTGATTCAAGGCCGAAATCACACCGGATTTTATCGCTTTCCCGACCCTTAAACAAGTCTACTTACAATAATAGTATCAACATCTGATTTCCGACAACATTCCTTAATTTTCAACCTAACGCTTTGATAATGTCATCGACATTTTCCAACATCTCTTTAAGGACGACAACTTCATCAAACTGCTTTTTGTCCGGCAACTGCGCTTCCACTTGGGTTAGTTCTTTCACACAGTTCTCGGTATTAGTGATTGCAGCTTGCATATTGAGTTTCTCCGATGCACGGTTACTCATTTCCATGGATGTCCGGACCTTATCGAGTTCCTTCATAGCGGATACGACTTCTTGGTCGCATATTCCGTATTTGGCCCGGACCTCGGGTGTCAACGGTACAGGACCTTCGAGTACGGTTGTCTTGAGATTTCGGGACACGTCTGAGGCGTTATTAACGATGATCTTGATAATTATTGATGCGAGCAGCTTCGGGTTGGCATTGCTGGGAAGGTATCTCCCGATGTATGATTCCTGAAAGCTTCCGATGCAGAGGTCCTTGTGCTTAGTCTTTTCACAGGTTGGGGTGATGTCGGGCATGGCGTTTAGCAATGGGAAGAAAGAAATGCAGATGAAGAAAGATAAAGCCAATGCAACATTATTCGCGATGGGGTTCATCGTTTTTTTGTGTTTAGATTATTGATTTTACACAGATTTGGAAGATGAGTTCGATGAAGCTAGAGAAGCTATGATCTTTTTATACCTTTTGTGTAAGGTTTGTTACCACCAGGGTTAGAAAGAGGTTTGAGATGTGTTCTGTGTATCTATGGTTCAGAAATGTGAGTCAGACATGTTCCGTGCTATGTTTGTTGAAGAGATTGAGTTGGGTTTGAAATTGGCATGCCTTGAAGAATCAGTTGAGATCTTAGTGTAAGATATCAAGTGTTGTGTGGTAAGTCTTTCGAGTTGGTTAGTACGTTGTGGTGAGAGAGGAAAGCGTGGAGGTGCATGTTTCAGTGGCCCTCCGTGATCAATGAATTTCGGGGACGAAATTTCCTTAAGTGGGGGAGAGTTGTAACACCCGTGTTTTGGGGCTAGGAGTTAGCCGGGTTTTAGTTCGAGTCAAATAAAACTTAATTAAAACATTTCATCTTCAAATAATGGCCTAATTGAGTTTTGGAAAAAGGGGAGGGACCTATATTGCGATTTGACCCTAAAGTTTTAAAAAGCTAGACAACTTTAACTAAAAGTTGTCATCTTCATTTCATCTTCTTTCCAACTTCAAAAAAAAAAAAGAAGAAACCCATCTCTAAAACCTCTCAAAACCCTAGCTTCAATTCCATCATTTGCCACACGATTTCAACCCCGTTTTAAGAGGTAATTACATTTTCTTAATCTCCTTTTCAATCTCTATCTATCCTTTGTTTTAGATTTTAAAAATATGGTGTTTTGAAAATTAGGGTTCATAAGAAATTTGGGGTTTTGATGGGGCTTTTTAAATTGTTTTGTTAAATTATGTTGGGGGTTTGTTTAAGCACTATGAAATACACAACATATGTTAATTTTGTTAATTTTCAATGAATTTCCGAAGTGGGTTCTTAAACCCATTTTTGAGTTGTCAAAAACACCATTTTTGGTGGGTTTTAGGTTGGAAACAAAGGGCTGATGGTTAGGGTATAATAGGAGGGTGATTTGGGATGCTTTGGAAGTCATTTGGGTGTTTGAAAATGGAATTTTCTGCTGGGTAAGATTTGAGTACGAAAATGGGAATTTTGGGGTGGTTTATGTTAGAAATTGAAGGTTGGTGTTAGGGTAATAGTTGGGGGCTGTTTTGGAAGCAATTGAATGTGCTAAATGTGTTGAAATCACAAGTTTTGGGCTGTGTATAAGGGCTGCTCGGATTTGGTGATTTTGGGGGTTGTTCACGGTTTGAAATGTTGAGTTTAGTGTTTGATTAGTGTTCCGGGTTTGCTACGTTAATTGATGAATTGATTTGTGGTTGTTTTATTTGTGTTGAGATGTCTAGAAGCTTGGTTTTGGGTTGGTGAAGCCTTGGGAGCGAATCCGGAAAAAGATTGAAGACCATGGTTGCTTGGTAGTTGAGCTTGGAGTAGAGGTGAGTGGTTAAAATATTTAAAATGGTTTTGAGCAATTGGTTCGAGCATGTGGACTAGGTTGAGATTGGTAGACTCACCTAGAGTTAGGATTAGGGTGGTAGCCTAATCCTAAGCTTTAGTTAGAGACATTGGATGATCTCTTTAATTGATGTTATGCCTCTTGATTATTTGGGTATGTATAATGTGTTATATATGTTGTTGAGACATGGTTTGAGGCATTGCTATGCATGTGGTTTGTATTGTGATTGTGTATGATGATGTTGAGTTTAATATGATGTAAGATGCCATATTATTACTCTTGAACATGACATTATGATATTATGTTGTTGAGATAATTGATGTTGAGTTTAATATGATGTAAGATGCCATATTATTACTCTTGAACATCGAAGGTTGTGAAACTTGATTAAATGGCACTAGTATGCTTGGGTACAATGATCGATCATTAGGATTAGTGTGCACACAAATTGAGTCAAAACGTACGTGGCCTTGGTGGCGTTAAGGCACCAAGGAGGAGTACGGTGATGTAATATTCCACCGGAAGCTTTTATATATTTCTACGTGATGATGAGTGGAATCCCATCCGTAGGGCATGTGGCGATGAGTGGAATCCCGCACATGCAAGGACCGGTGATGAGTGGAATCCCACCGAGGTAATGTTGTTGTTGGAAATGCGTTCCAACATGTTATCCGCGTATTCGAGTCATAGCTAGGTGCCAATAAGAGAAAGTATGTTTATGCCAATATGAAATTATGCATACATGATAATATGAATTGATATGTGTATCAATGTAATATGAAATGTGAATTGCAATGTGAAACGTTATATGATGTGGTTAATACTTTGAGTTATGTATCGTTGTATGTTGAACTATTAAGTTGTTGAGCATGGCATGAATTTGGTAGTATGTTCATGCATCACCTATACTTATGGCTCATGTGAATCGAAGGTAAAAATCAAGTATAATATCATGTTAATTGCTCGTGCTTGGACCCTGCATTGTCGAAGGTTTGTTTTATGAGCTTACCCTCACTAAGCTTTTATGCTTACGCTCTCTTTTGTTCGACAATGCAGATAAATAGCTTGTGGGTGGCAAGGGCAAGGAAAGGTCTCCAAGTGTTGCTTTTGGTGAGCTCAATGTATGAGTTTGAGTAAATTAATGTAATAGTTAAGCAATGGGATAGGTGTCTTTGATTTGAGCTTTGATGTATATCGTTGTCGATATTGGTTGATTCTTGGATGCCTTGTTTGACCTATAAATATTGCTTATTTTACATGCCATGAATGTCTACGTGTTTGGTTGCTAAGGCATGATACCCTAAATGCTTGTATGTCCATATATGCATGAATTGCTTATTGTATGAATGCTAAGTATGAATGCCTTGATTCATGCTAATTGCTATGTATGAAAGCTTGAATCCATGTTTGAATGATACCTATGGCTTAAATATGTGTGCTTGCATGTTGGTATACGCTTAGGTGAGTCGAGGAATGCATTTAGAGTCGGTTTGGGGTCGTTTTAGTTGAGTTTGAGGAGTTGCAGTGCAGGGGGTATCGATACCCCTGGTAAGGGTATCGATACTCTCTTGCCCAAATGCCTCAGATTTTGCCTAGGGTATCGATACCCTTAGGGTACCGATACCGTCCAAAGTTTCTGTAATCTGGGTTTGGGAAGTTAGATTGGAGCGTATCGATACGGGGTCCCGAGTATCGATACGGGTCAAATCCGTTGAACAAGGAGGGTTGACCGAGGAAGAGGGTATCGATACCCCTGGTAAGGGTATCGATACGGCCTTCTCGTGTTGACTTCCTGGGTTGACCTAGAAGGAGGGTATCGATACCCCTGATTAGGGTATCGATACTGTCTGCCTTATAAGCTTAAAATTGACTGTTTATGCGTGGTTGTGTTTCGAATGTGTTTTTCCTTTGAACGTTTTCCGCTGTTGTGAATCACATAGGACTTAACATTCATCTAGGCAAGATAAAAAAAAATAGGGTTGCTAACCGTGGGGGAATCCTTTGGGTTTCGCTTCGGTTTTCCCCGTGTGGCCCACTCGGACCGGTCATCCGGCCAGACCGGGATGAGGGGGTTACATTTTTTGGTATCAGAGCCTAAGGTTTCCGAGACCTTGGGCAGGTGAGTGAGATAAGTTGTGTTTTATGATTGATATGCACGGTGTTTGCTTGCTCTGTAAGTATGACTGCTTGTATGACAAATATGTTGATTGCTTGTTTAAAAGCATGTTGTTTGTTATCCGTGTATGTTGTGATGAATGATTGATTGATTGAGAATGCATGTTGTTTGATAGTACGCTTATGTTTGCTTGTTTAGCAAGTAAGCCCTGTTATATGCTTGGTTGAGCGTGTATGGGTGATGATTTGCTTGAAGCATGTTTAGTAGAGTCCCATTGCTACTATTACATTGAAAAAGTGATTTTAAGTGAGGGAATCATACTTGAGCCACTTGGAAGCCTTGCCTTGCTCACCCAATCTTGTATGTTTTACTGTTGATGTTGTTGTTTATTTAATTTTTTTTCGGTAAGTAGAAGTCGTAGTTTCTGAAAGGGTGGACTGTGTTGAGGGAGTCCATCATCTCAGTTAGAGAGGTATGGTTGTACCGGAATTGAGGTACGATTTGTCCGTTTGAGACAGTGTGTATGGGGTTGATTCTCGTGGATGAGGGACGGTGTGATCAACCCTGGCATTAGTTAGTAAGAAGAAGTGAAGGCCTATGGGCGGGGGTCAGAGTGGTGTTAATGTTTTATCGAATGAGCCCTTAGTACAGTATCAAGTTGTTTCCTCCAGTTGATTCTGAATCCGTATCTCTGTACATTGTTAGCAAGTATGCAAGTTGATCATGCCTGGTGAGGTGTTGGTTGGTGACCGTTGGGGTTGGCCTATGATTTTAATGCAAGACAGCCGGTCAGTGTCCGTGAGTGGGAGCTAGTTTGTGTGATTGAGTCAGTGTACGTTGAGTTGTTTTCCAGCAAGCGGGAGAGATGAAGTCACTTCCGATATAGTTGAGCCGAGAAGGGAGCTTTGAGCTTTGACTTCAGGATTGTTTGGTAGGGGTAGAACAAGTCCAGCAAGATTGTTTGTGTGTGATCAGAATTGAGTCTTGAAGTTACGAGATGCTCTAAGAACAGTTTAGAAGAGTCAGATTTTATTGAAGAACCAGTCTGGAAACAAGAGGACCGAAGACTATCAGTTGTGTACATGTGAAGCTGCAATTTCCTCGAATACCTCCTTTGTGTGAGCATGTAAGAAATTGGATAAGTTTGTTGAGACCTTAGATGTAGGGACACATGTGACTAGCCTCTTTGGGAGACAACAGTGATCAGAAAGATGTACAGAAGATGTTTGTTGGTGGTTTAGAGTTACTAGAAACTAGTAGGTATGAAGCGATCGTCTTCCTACGGTCTTGATGTAACTTTTGACAAGGTTTGGCTTGAAGAGCATAGAGTTAGTGTATACGTTGAGACAAAGAGAGAGTTGCTTCGAAGACGTAGATTTTTGTGTGTGACTGTAGTGGTAAGTGAGGATGTGAACTTCTTGTTGAATGTTGATCCGGTTTAGAGATCAAAGGTTGAATGAGTTTAGTTGGTAGTCTTGCTTAGCAAGTGTGAGGAAGTTGGTTTTGAATGAAGATTAGACCGCATAATGTTAAAATAGTTTGTGATTCTTCCTAGAAGTGTTTAGAACAAACGCCCAGTTTGTCTCCTAACAGCGAAGAAGAGTTTATTAGTGATGTCGTCTCCGAGTTGCTCGTGTTTTAGTCTGCTCTATATCTTATGGTTTCCGACAGAATTGAGAATGTTGAAGAATTAGCTTCGAGACTTGTTAGACCTTAGATTCATTAGGCCTAGTGCATCATCTCCGAGTTCTACGGTGTAATTTGTGAAGAGGAAAGAGTGACAGTACGAGAATGTGTTCAGTTTACATACAGTCGAAACAAGTGTCAGTGATTTGTTGATCAGTTAGTGTGTGCTTCAGTCTATTTGAAGATTAATTTGAAATCCGTTTACTACCAGTTGAAGGTGAGAAAAGTTGAAGTACTGAAGACAGCTTTAGGGGCAAGATGTGATCACCTTGAGCCCTGAGTTATGCCGTCTTGTTTAGCTAGTGTATTAGTTACCTTCATAGAGATGTTGAGCAGAATAACTTCTGAGTTCCTTGATCAGTTATAGTAGTTCTCATAGTTGACACATGAGCGTGTTCAAGTACCGAAGGAGACCATGGCAGGCTTTAGAGTTAGTATTGTAGATCCTATTAGAGAATCAGCTGTATACCAAGTTGTGCAACATGAACTTTGAGTTAATGAAGATGTTCTCCTAGAACGTGCAGATCATCCGAGTGTATTAGAGTAAATCCCAAGTAGGCGAAGGAAGACATGAGTTGAGAGAAATTGAAGACTGTGACAGGTATCTATAGTTCCTAGGTCTAGCATTGTTACCTTCCGAGAATTGTAAATAGTGTTTGAAGATAGTTGCTCCATTGATAGATTGCTACAGGAGAATGTTCAGTTGTGTGGTTAAATGCGAGATAATGAGCCCTAGAGAGACTGAAAGAAACTTTGATGAAAGCTTCGACCTTGAATCAACTTATGTCAGAGAAAGAGTTGTGAACCACAATGATGCATTACATGTAGAGTTAGGTTGTGTGCTTATGCAAGACAGAAGATTGTGGCTTGTTCATCAAGATAGTTGGAAGACCGTGAGAAGAGTTATTCGATATGAGACATAGAGTTAACTACAGTTGTAAATGCTTTGAAGACTTGAAGACAAGCTTGTGTAGTAAGAAATGTGCAGAGTATATGTACGTATCATTAGAGCTTGAAATATTTGAAGACTTGGGAATGGTTGGAACTTGAACAACATGAGTAGTTAGAATTGCTTGAAGACTGTGATCTCAAGATTGAGTACTATCTGAAGAGAGTCTACGTAGCAACCGAGTTCCGAGTTGTATTTGCTGTTAGATTAGTAGTTGAGTTACGAGTTGCAATTGCCGAATTCCGTATATCAAATGATAGTAGTTTTGTGGCCGAGTTTCGGGTTGAGACTACTTTGAGTCAGAATGTTTGATGAGAAACAGTTGCAAGACAGATCCTTGGCACCTCACGTGCAAGACATAGTGGAAAGAAGACCTTCAGAATACAGTCCAGAGATGATAGAGTTTTGCATTTCAGAGACAGAATAGTTGTACCGACTGACCTAGTGTTTTGAGATGTATTGTTTTGGCCGAAGCGCACGGTGGTTCATTTGTATTGCATCTGAGTAGTATGAAGACGTATTGTGGGTTGAAGATGAGTACTTCCGGAATGAGTGGATGAATAATGTGGTTCAGTATGAGAGTAAGTATGTAAATTGCCAGCGTGTCAAGACTGAGCTTCAGTTTTCTTCTAGTTTGTTACATCCGTGGGAGATTCGCAGTAAAAGTGAGTAATAAAGACCCGAGATTTCAACTAGAATAATTTTGAAGACGTCTGCATAGTGTTTGGTTAATTGATGAAGATAGAGGATCAGTCAGAGAAAGTTATGAGTCAAGTGTTCAAGAGTGTTGTATGAGATTGTGAATCGGGCTAGTACAGCTGTTTGTTTGTTGCGGTTACCACCAGGGTTAGAAAGAGGTTTGAGATGTGTTCCGTGTATCTATGGTTCAGAAATGTGAGTCAGACATGTTCCGTGCTATGTTTGTTGAAGAGATTGAGTTGGGTTTGAAATTGGCATGCCTTGAAGAATCAGTTGAGATCTTAGTGTAAGATATCAAGTGTTGTGTGGTAAGTCTTTCGAGTTGGTTAGTACGTTGTGGTGAGAGAGGAAAGCGTGGAGGTGCATGTTTCAGTGGCCCTCCGTGATCAATGAATTTCGGGGACGAAATTTCCTTAAGTGGGGGAGAGTTGTAACACCCGTGTTTTGGGGCTAGGAGTTAGCCGGGTTTTAGTTCGAGTCAAATAAAACTTAATTAAAACATTTCATCTTCAAATAATGGCCTAATTGAGTTTTGGAAAAAGGGGAGGGACCTATATTGCGATTTGACCCTAAAGTTTTAAAAAGCTAGACAACTTTAACTAAAAGTTGTCATCTTCATTTCATCTTCTTTCCAACTTCAAAAAAAAAAAGAAGAAACCCATCTCTAAAACCTCTCAAAACCCTAGCTTCAATTCCATCATTTGCCACACGATTTCAACCCCGTTTTAAGAGGTAATTACATTTTCTTAATCTCCTTTTCAATCTCTATCTATCCTTTGTTTTAGATTTTAAAAATATGGTGTTTTGAAAATTAGGGTTCATAAGAAATTTGGGGTTTTGATGGGGCTTTTTAAATTGTTTTGTTAAATTATGTTGGAGGTTTGTTTAAGCACTATGAAATACACAACATATGTTAATTTTGTTAATTTTCAATGAATTTCCGAAGTGGGTTCTTAAACCCATTTTTGAGTTGTCAAAAACACCATTTTTGGTGGGTTTTAGGTTGGAAACAAAGGGCTGATGGTTAGGGTATAATAGGAGGGTGATTTGGGATGCTTTGGAAGTCATTTGGGTGTTTGAAAATGGAATTTTCTGCTGGGTAAGATTTGAGTACGAAAATGGGAATTTTGGGGTGGTTTATGTTAGAAATTGAAGGTTGGTGTTAGGGTAATAGTTGGGGGCTGTTTTGGAAGCAATTGAATGTGCTAAATGTGTTGAAATCACAAGTTTTGGGCTGTGTATAAGGGCTGCTCGGATTTGGTGATTTTGGGGGTTGTTCACGGTTTGAAATGTTGAGTTTAGTGTTTGATTAGTGTTCCGGGTTTGCTACGTTAATTGATGAATTGATTTGTGGTTGTTTTATTTGTGTTGAGATGTCTAGAAGCTTGGTTTTGGGTTGGTGAAGCCTTGGGAGCGAATCCGGAAAAAGATTGAAGACCATGGTTGCTTGGTAGTTGAGCTTGGAGTAGAGGTGAGTGGTTAAAATATTTAAAATGGTTTTGAGCAATTGGTTCGAGCATGTGGACTAGGTTGAGATTGGTAGACTCACCTAGAGTTAGGATTAGGGTGGTAGCCTAATCCTAAGCTTTAGTTAGAGACATTGGATGATCTCTTTAATTGATGTTATGCCTCTTGATTATTTGGGTATGTATAATGTGTTATATATGTTGTTGAGACATGGTTTGAGGCATTGCTATGCATGTGGTTTGTATTGTGATTGTGTATGATGATGTTGAGTTTAATATGATGTAAGATGCCATATTATTACTCTTGAACATGACATTATGATATTATGTTGTTGAGATAATTGATGTTGAGTTTAATATGATGTAAGATGCCATATTATTACTCTTGAACATCGAAGGTTGTGAAACTTGATTAAATGGCACTAGTATGCTTGGGTACAATGATCGATCATTAGGATTAGTGTGCACACAAATTGAGTCAAAACGTACGTGGCCTTGGTGGCGTTAAGGCACCAAGGAGGAGTACGGTGATGTAATATTCCACCGGAAGCTTTTATATATTTCTACGTGATGATGAGTGGAATCCCATCCGTAGGGCATGTGGCGATGAGTGGAATCCCGCACATGCAAGGACCGGTGATGAGTGGAATCCCACCGAGGTAATGTTGTTGTTGGAAATGCGTTCCAACATGTTATCCGCGTATTCGAGTCATAGCTAGGTGCCAATAAGAGAAAGTATGTTTATGCCAATATGAAATTATGCATACATGATAATATGAATTGATATGTGTATCAATGTAATATGAAATGTGAATTGCAATGTGAAACGTTATATGATGTGGTTAATACTTTGAGTTATGTATCGTTGTATGTTGAACTATTAAGTTGTTGAGCATGGCATGAATTTGGTAGTATGTTCATGCATCACCTATACTTATGGCTCATGTGAATCGAAGGTAAAAATCAAGTATAATATCATGTTAATTGCTCGTGCTTGGACCCTGCATTGTCGAAGGTTTGTTTTATGAGCTTACCCTCACTAAGCTTTTATGCATACGCTCTCTTTTGTTCGACAATGCAGATAAATAGCTTGTGGGTGGCAAGGGCAAGGAAAGGTCTCCAAGTGTTGCTTTTGGTGAGCTCAATGTATGAGTTTGAGTAAATTAATGTAATAGTTAAGCAATGGGATAGGTGTCTTTGATTTGAGCTTTGATGTATATCGTTGTCGATATTGGTTGATTCTTGGATGCCTTGTTTGACCTATAAATATTGCTTATTTTACATGCCATGAATGTCTACGTGTTTGGTTGCTAAGGCATGATACCCTAAATGCTTGTATGTCCATATATGCATGAATTGCTTATTGTATGAATGCTAAGTATGAATGCCTTGATTCATGCTAATTGCTATGTATGAAAGCTTGAATCCATGTTTGAATGATACCTATGGCTTAAATATGTGTGCTTGCATGTTGGTATACGCTTAGGTGAGTCGAGGAATGCATTTAGAGTCGGTTTGGGGTCGTTTTAGTTGAGTTTGAGGAGTTGCAGTGCAGGGGGTATCGATACCCCTGGTAAGGGTATCGATACTCTCTTGCCCAAATGCCTCAGATTTTGCCTAGGGTATCGATACCCTTAGGGTACCGATACCGTCCAAAGTTTCTGTAATCTGGGTTTGGGAAGTTAGATTGGAGCGTATCGATACGGGGTCCCGAGTATCGATACGGGTCAAATCCGTTGACCAAGGAGGGTTGACCGAGGAAGAGGGTATCGATACCCCTGGTAAGGGTATCGATACGGCCTTCTCGTGTTGATTTCCTGGGTTGACCTAGAAGGAGGGTATCGATACCCCTGATTAGGGTATCGATACTGTCTGCCTTATAAGCTTAAAATTGACTGTTTATGCGTGGTTGTGTTTCGAATGTGTTTTTCCTTTGAACGTTTTCCGCTGTTGTGAATCACATAGGACTTAACATTCATCTAGGCAAGATAAAAAAAAATAGGGTTGCTAACCGTGGGGGAATCCTTTGGGTTTCGCTTCGGTTTTCCCCGTGTGGCCCACTCGGACCGGTCATCCGGCCAGACCGGGATGAGGGGGTTACATCGAAATTAATGAAACAATTTAATTTATGGGTTGGATACCCTAAACTAAAGGTGACAAGCGGGTCGTTTGGTTCGGGTTATTTCGGTTTGAGTCATTTTGGGTCTGACTATATTCGATTTAAGTTCAGTTCGAGTCGGTTTGGTCTAGTTCAGTTTTAGTTCGGGTCTATAGTGATTTTGGTTTGGGTATCGGGTCGAGTCAGTTGATTTTCGATTCGATTGAATTTCGGGTCGTTTATTTCCGGGTCGATTGATTTCATGTCTAGTCATCGTGTTAATAGGAGATCGGTCAATTTCAGCCGAGTTTTTATGCCTAGTTAGGTTTTTATACCTACATGACTTTATATAGCCTGTATATTTGGCTGTTAGGTGAGTTGTGTGACAGTTTACATCCCATCTTTCTTTTTTTATTTTAATATATTTTTATTTTGAGTTGCCTTCTGTTCGAGTTCGATCGGTTCGGTTGAAAACTAGTTCGAGTCCATTCAGTTCGATTAAAAATCGGTTGGGATTCATTTTCGGTTCAACTAAAATTCGAGTCAATTTCGGTTTGGTTTATTTCGAGTTTCGAGTCATTATGTTTAAGTCGATTTCGAGTCTCGATTTGAGTAAATCGATTCGAGTCTCGAATCAAGTTTACTGGTCTACCCTAAACAAGTGAAACAATTTAACAGTAGTTGGAAAAAATGACGGACTAATATCTATTAAGATTAATAAGGTCCCTTATCTTCACTTATCATAGAATTATATGAAATGGGTTTAATTCGAAAATGTTATCTATTCCCATTCAAAAAAAGAAAATGTTATCTATTCGAATTGTACTTAGGGTATGTTTGTTTCACTGAAAACTGTTTCCGGAAAATAAATTCTGGAAAATGAACTATATTTGTTGGAAAACTAATTGCAGAAACCATTTTACGGTGTTTGGATGATTTTGTACAATTCATTTTACACTGTTTGGTAGAGTTTCCAAAAATTTCATGAACAATCCACAAACAAGCATCGATAATGGTAAAAACAAGTTCCAACCAAAACATGGTTTAATGTTTAGGTTAGGGTTTAAGGTTTAGGGTTTAGGATATCATTTATCGTTTTATAGTTTATGGTTTAGACCAATATTAGTGTTTATGGTAGCATTTAGGGATTAGTATTTAAGGTATATGATTTAAGGTTTAGATTAGTGTTTATGGTTTAGTGTTTATGTTAGTGTTTAAGGTTTAGGGTTTATGTTGGTGATTATGGTTTATGGTTTAGGATTTATGGTTTTATGGTAACATTTAGGGTTTGGGGTTTAGTGATTAGGGTTTATGGTAGCATTTAGAGTCTATGATTAGTGTTTAGGGTTTAGCATTTAAGGTTTATGGTTTAGGTTAGTGTTTATGGTTTAGTGTTTAGCTTTTAGTGTTTAGGGTTTAGGTTATCATTTAGAGTTTAAGGTTTATGTTAGTGCTTAGTGTTTAAGGTTTAGTATTTATGTTAGCATTTAGGGTTTATGGGTTAGTTTTTACTGTTTAGGGTTTATGTTAGTGTTTAAGGTGTAACATTTAGAGTTTAAGGTTTATGTTAAGGTTTAGGGTTTAGTTTAATGTTCATATTTTAGGGTTTATTGTTTATATTAGTATTTAGGGATTAGGGTTTATGTTAGTGTTTATTGTTTATGGTTTAGTGTTTATGTTAGCATTTAGGTTTTATGGGTAGTGTTTAGGGTAATGGTTTATGCTAGTATTTGTGGTTTAATATATAAGGTTTAACATTTAGGGTTTCAGGTTTATGTTAGTGTTTATGTTAACATTTAATGTTTATGGTTTAACATTTAGGGTTTAAGGTTTTGTTTTAGGGTTTATGTTTATGTTTATGATATATCATTTATGGTTTTGTGTTTATGGATCAATGTTTAAGGTTTAGGGTTATGTTAGTGTTTATGGTTTAACATTTAGGGTCCATGGTTTTGTTTTAAGGTTTAGGGTTTATGTTTATGATATAACATTTAGGGTTTTGTGTTTATAGATTAGTGTTTATGGTTTAGGGTTATTTTATGGTTTAACATATATGGTTTATGGTTTAGGGTTTAACATTCAATGTTTAGGGTTTGGGGTTTGGGGGTTTAAGTTAGTGTCTAGGGTTTATGGTGTAAGTTCTCATTTAGGGTCTAAGGTTATGTTAGTGTTTAATGTTTAGGGGCTGTTGTTAGTGTTTATGTTAATATTTAGGGTTTATGGTTTGTGGTTTGTGTTAGTGTTTATGTTAACATTTAAGGTTTAGGGGTTTGTGTTTAGGGTTAGGGTTTATAATGTTTAGGGTTTAATAATTTATTGTTTAATGTTTAGGGTTTTAGGTTTAAGTTCTCATTTAGGGTTTAATGCTTATGTTAGTGTTTAATGTTTAGGGTTTGTTGTTAGTGTTTATGTTAATATTTAAGGTTTAAGGTTTGTGTTAGTATTTAGCGTTTATGTTAACATTTAAGGTTTATGGGTTTGTGTTTAGAGTTAGGGTTTTTAATGCCTAGGGTTTAACATTTATTATTTAATGTTCAGGGTTTGTGGTTTGGTGTTTAAGATTTAATGTTCATGGTTTATGATTTAGGGTTTAATTTTTATGTTAGTATTTAGGGTTTAGGTTTTAAGGTTTATGTTTAGGTTAAGGTTTATGTTTAGGTTAGTATTTGTAGAGAGAATGGGAGGAAGGAAAGCGACTTACCGAAAATCAATGGGTAAGTCATTTTACACTAAACCAATGTCTGTTTTCCATTGACTGTAGTTGATTTTCCTTTAACTTTTTCATTTTCTATGAACCAAACAATGGAAAGTTATGAAAACGTTTTCAGAAAAACCAATTACAGTGAAACAAACAGACCCTTACTATCACCTATTCAAATTAGGACTTATATGGTGTTGATCCCCATCCATTACATACTCATACGAAATGAATTTAATTCGAAAGATATATTTCTCTATACATGCTTAAAGGTAGACCTGACAAACTTGACCCGAGAACCGAAACCCGAACCGAATTACCCGAACCCAGACCCGAACCGAAACCGAAAATCAACCCGAAATTTGATCCGAAATTTGATCCGAAATAAACCGAACCGAATTTAGTTGAACCGAATGGACCCGAACCGAATGGACCCGAACCGAATAGACCCGAACCGAATGGACCCGAACCGAATAGACCCGAACCGAATGGACCCGATTAATAGAAATAAAGAAAGATAAAATAGGAACAACCGCACAAATCACTAAAATGTCAAATATATTGACTTTATAAAGTCATATATAGGGTGTAAAAATATGACAAACCTAAAAATTTGATTAAAAACGACTGATCTCTCATTGAACCGAAAATAACCGAACCGAAATCAACCGAACCGAAAATAACCGAACCGAAATCAACCGACCCGAAATGACCCGAAACACAATAGACCCGAACTAAAACCGAACCGAAACCGAATCTGAACCGAAAATATCAGACCCGAAATAATCGAAACCGAAATGACCCGAACCGAACCCGAACCGATTGACCCGTTTGCCACCTCTACTTAAAGGTTACATTGGAACATGGAAATGATGGAGTTACGGAATTGAAGATTTAAGTATTTTGATACTCATCAATATAGGGATAATTTGAGTAATTTTTTTTAGGAAAATTCTACGCGACGAACACCGATGAACACCACTAATGATGAACACCGATGAACATTATTAAATTAATTAATAATTATTTTTAAAAATTCAATTAAATTATTTTTATATATTAAAATTTTATTTTTTTTAATAAGGGTAAACTATATATTTAGTAACTCACCTATTTTCGTATTTCTATTGAACCCTCATTATTTAAATATTATTTTAATTTGACTCTATTCTTTATAAAAATAATTTAACCCTTAACCCTCAACCTAAAACCCTAAACTATTAAACCTTAAACCCTTAAACTCTTAAACATATACCCTAAACCATGTACCATTAAAAATAATTTCACCATCATCGTTTCAATTCAATTTAATAAATTGTTGAATTCTCCTAAAAAAATTCAATTAAATCAACTAATATTGAACCAACTTTTCAAAAATTTCAATTTTCGGCCATCTCACTTCCATTTTGTACATTTAGTCCCAAATAAAAAATAAATAAAAAACAAATTGTACCCAATATCGCTGCCTCGCCGGCAGTCGCCGATGATTCCCACTTCACCCATAGATATTGTCGTCCACAATATTTTCTCCCATGAACTATTTTTCAAATTAAAAAATAACAGTATTCATGATGAAATAAAAAAAGATATTAACTTGGGGTTCCTTCAAATCTCGTACATGTTTGGCCGATACGAATCAAATCAATATAATAAATTAAATGTTTCCATTGTCGTTGTCATGCAAGGATGTTGATAACAATGGCTATTACTTGAGGAACAAGCATACAACTGCGCAATCATCGATTTCGAATCCGGAACACCTAGTCCTCCATGCTCGAACCGCATAATCAACCAAAACTTTTGATGCTGTGTATTATGGTTCTACTGAATCAACTATTGTTATCACCTCTTAAAACATAATTTTCTATTATCGATACAATTCATCGATTATTGTGATTAATTGTGATGGCCTCTTCATCTCAAATAAGATGATAATGTTAATTCTAGGAGATTCGGGTTTAATTAATTTTAATATATATAAAAATAATTTAATTGAATTTTTTTAGGAGAGTTCAACAATTCATTGAATTGAATTGAATCGATGACGGTGAAATTATTTTTAATGGTATATGGTTTAGGGTATATGTTCAAGAGTTTAAGGGTTTAAGGTTTAATAGTTTAGGGTTTTAGGTTAATGGTTAAATTATTTTTTATAAAGAATATAGTCAAATTAAAATAATATTTAAATAATGAGGGTTCAATAGAAATACGGAAATAGGTGAGGTACTAAATATATAGTTTACCCTTATTAAAAAAATAAAATTTTAATATATAAAAATAATTTAATTAAATTTTAAAAATAATTATTAATTGTATGATGGGTCCTTAAAATTTTAAATTTTTATTAATTAATTCAATGGTGTTCATCGGTGTTCATCATTAGTGATGTTCATAGGTGTTCGTCGCACGTGGTAGTCTCATCCTTTTTTTTTTAAATATATTGATGTGATTACAAGGATGTTCATAATTCTCCTTAATTATTTGACAACATATATACATAGGTGATCGAACTCGAATATCCTAAAATGAACATCAACATCTATTCTACTAGAGCCATTTGTTGGGTTCAATTTAAGTATCTCTTTATAGCTAAAAAAAGTGACATCCTCGTATGTTTGCTTAAATGTTTTTTGCTCTGCAAAAATTAATTAATTGATAAGATTGAATCATACAACTGTAACTTAAGTTGAGTGCCTCATTAAAAATCTCTATAATCTTATATGTAGAAAAAGAATACGTCACAACTAGATAAGAGAATAAAATCCAAAGAGACCAACAAGCCACAATACCTTACAACAAATATCAATAACCCTACTATGCAAACAAGATTGCTTAAACGCTTGAAAAATACTGCACCTAGATTGACTAGAAGACTGCTACCACCAAGCTTTAAACATCTCATATCGAGACATACCTAACTTTTCTAGATGTACCACCATTCCATTTCAGTCTATCGTCACTATATAAACTGCACCAAAGAGATTGTTCGAGTCAAGTCATAATGTGCTGTCTATTTTTGAGGCTGATGTCCAATTGTACAAACGGTTCCCTAGGTCTCTTTCGTGGTCTTTTCATTACACTTCCCGCGAGGCAAACGTTTCTGCAGATTCGTTGGCAAAGGAAGGTATTTTCATTACATTTCGCTACTTTGGATTGATGGGTGTTCTTAATTGTTGATCACGGTTTTTGTATCACTTTTTAGGCCAGTCTGCATAGAGGCATTGTGCACTGCTGAATCATTCTTGTTCCCTGTTGGGATTCTTCGTTGTAAGCAATGTGTTATTGTTCGTGTTTCTATAATAAATTATGGGTACTCGTTTCCCCTTCCGCTGATCGGGTGCTATTCTTGGAACCCAGTATGAGGGATTTTTAACGAACTCTTCTTGTAAAAAAAAACTCATCAAATGTGTTCACATTTCTTCGAGCTTTAATTTGTATTTTTTCTGATTATCAATTAAATTGTTTCATTTGTTTAGGGGAGCCAACCCATAAATTAAATTGTTTCATTTTCCCCCATGGCTACCTAAAATGGTTTTAGTAAGTACCCGAGTCAATTGACTGGGTTATGTTCGTTTATATCGATTCAATTTGAGTTTGGATTCTATTAATAGAATACGACCTTTTGCGGCGTTTTGTGTTCACAAACGCCACTAACAATTGCAGCGCTGGATCTAGAGGCACTTCTTACGGCGCTTTTTTTAACGCCGAGAGAGTTCTTAGCGGCGCTTAAAAACGCCAACAAAAAAAAACGTCGCTAAAAATCTGTTTTACTGCAGTGATTGGATTGTCTTGGTTCTATCACTCTTCGGTTTAGGCCAATTTTCGTTTCAAGTTAATTTGAGTTGTCAATTGACGACTTTTTATGGTATTGGTCTGGCTTGGGATCGAGTTGATGACGGAAAATTTTCATGTTTTTGTATATAGTTTTAAAGTGATTACTGTTGGGTTTCATAGGAAACAAAAGTGATCTAATCAAGTAAATTAACGCAACAAAAAAAATTATCCTACGGAAAATTACTTCAATCTTAGATTCTGTAATCCTATTGTATTGAGATACTGACTTTCTGAAAGACGACCACTCTCTACAAGTACCCACATACGAATGAACGAAGAACGACTAATGGATTGCTAATTCCTCTCTATTTCGAGAAAATATAGTTTATGTGGTTCTGGTGTCTTTTCAAAAAAAATAAAAATAAAGGGTAAACTAACCCAATGACCACCATATTATGATAAATGTATTAAAATGACCACATTAAAAAAATCGACTCAATTGACCACCCAAACTATTAAAATTGGATCAATTAAAGCACCGACCGTTAATGGGCTAACGGAAGGTGATATGGCAATTAAAAAAAATAAAGATATAATTACATAGTTGGTCCTTGTTACTTATACACTCTATTAATTTGATCTTAATTTTAATTTAATAAAATAAATTAATTGTTTGGTGACACGTGTCATCACCTTATTAGATGACTTTAATTATTTTTATTTAATTTAATTTAATTAATTCCCCCTCCAATCAGGTTGTGACACGAGAATGAAAATTGAAATCTAAGAATTAGGGATGGGGGATTTGAACCTCAGTTGAAAGAGTGGAAGGACGCTAGGGTTGCCACTAAACCAAGCCTATTTTTGAGTTATGAAGTACCACATATATTATATGTTTATATCGTTATTAATGCCTAGAAAATTTGAAAGTAACAAAATTGGGGCTGGGGGATTCGAATCAAGGATCCCTTGGTAAAAAGAATCATGTGCTTGCCACTAAGCCAAGTTTATTTTTATGATATGAAATACAACATATATTATTTTACTTATATTACTGTTAATGCATGGAAAATGAAAAAAATGCGGTTTTAGGAAACTCGAACACAACATACTTATGATAGCATAAAAACATTTAACCCAATTAAATAAATCTAATAATTAAATTAAAATTAACAATATTTTGTATATATTTTAAATTATGTTTAGTGCACGATTAAAATAAATTTTTTTAAATTATATGATTTTTTATATAACGATTAAAATATATACAAATTTAAAATATACTCAAATTTAAAATAACGACAATCCCGCACTAATTAAATTTGTAAAAAAATTAATGATTAATTTTTTAAACGATTAAAATATATACAAATTTAATTAGTGCAGGATTGTCGTTATTTTAAATTTGTATATATTTTAATCGTTATATACAAAAAAATTCATATAATTTTAAATTTTTTATTTTAATCGTGCACTAAACATAATTTAAAATATATACAAAATATTGTTAATTTTAATTTAGGGTAAACTACATTAATGACCACCATATTATTGGTAAAGTCGCGATTTGACCACCTTACTTTTTTTTCTAAGCAATTAAACCACCAAACTATTTAATTGGTTGCAATGTGACCACCAGCCGTTAGAAACCAACGGAAGAAGTGATGTGGCAGTTAGTAAAATTGGTATAATTGCATATTTGGTCATTGCTATTTATACATTTTATCAATTTAGTTCTAATTTTAATAAATAAAATAATTTAATTATTTAATTAGGCGGCGACACGTGTCGCCACCTTATTGGAGGACTTTATTTATATATTTTTTATTTAATAATTTTTATTTTGCCACCTTATTAGGTGGTGACACCTTGCTTTTGATAGGATTCGAACTCAAGTAGGCAAGGTGGAGGATAAGCAGTTCTACCATTAGGCCACTGCTATCTTTGTTATATATTGTACAAAATTTAATATATATCCTAGTTTTTTGTTCATGCCAGGAAAACAAATAAGAAAAGAGAAACAACCATTACTGCAAGCGCCGTGCTGCACACCTTTCATCACTCTGCTTGTCTCCCCGTCGACAGACATCACTGTGATGTTTTTACATAAATGGAGCTTGTCAGAAGTTGATTCCATTAAATTCAAGAAGGAAAATCGGAGCAAATGATGACATTTAAAACAAAGGTTGGTATGTTACGGTAGGGAACTGACTAATGACAGGTAAGTCCATTTCCAGTCCAACATGTTCGAGAAGTTTAAAGCCGTCCATGTCGGGCATGTTAACATCGCTGATTACAATGTCGTAACCGTCCTTCCTTTCACGAAGCAAGTTCAGAGCGTCTCGTGCAAGGCACAAGTAGTGACTGGAACATGGGAAAGCATCAGAAAAGAATGTCAGGGTAGAACCAAATCAAGTGACACTAAAAGTCATGACCATGTCATAAATTACAGAGTAGAAGGTCACAAAGGTTTCTTGAACTTCATGATCAATCAGCCTAGCCATAATCTCTTCCATTCATGTATGCACCTAGTCTAATGGTAATTAGCATCAAGAAAGCCATATTGTGAAAAAGGCGACGAAGGATAACGAGAGGGATTCAGATTGAATGGCGAAGATACTTGCGGAACAAGACCATCTAATTGATATATTTGCAGAGTATCTATTCATCAACAACACAACCAAGCAAGGGTTTTAAGCTTATTTGTGTTCTGAGCACCCACCAAAGTCCAAAGTCCTAAATCTCCCCATTAAAGCATGTGTTTCCAACTTCACTTGATACTAAGTAATAACCACATGAATCAAAACCCTATGCTCATGTGTTTCCAACTTCACTTGGTGTGCATACTTCACTGCTTGCTTCCATATCCAACAAGAACAATTGAAAGAATTTCAAAGCTGAAGTGAAGGGTTATGATTCGAATGGAGGAAAAGAAATGGTGCTTGCAGTAATGGTTGTTTCTCTTTTCTTATTTTTTTCCTGGCATGAACAAAAAACTAGGATATATATTAGATTTTGTACAATATATAACGAAGATAGCAGTGGCCTAATAGTAGAACTGCTTATTCACCACCTTGCCAACCCGAGTTTGAATACTATCAAAAGCAAGGTGTTTCTTGCTTTAATTTTGCTCTTCCAATCTGGTGCCACGTGTAACCACCTGATTGGAGGAGCAAAATAAAAATTATTAAATAAAAAATATATAAATAAAGTCCTCCAATAAGGTGGCGACACGTGTCGCCGCCTAATTAAATAATTAAATTATTTTATTTATTAAAATTAGGACTAAATTGATAAAATGTATAAATATCAATGACCAAATATGCAATTATACCAATTTTACTAACTGCCACGTCGCTTCTTCCGTTAGTTTCTAACGGCTGGTGGTCACATTGCAACCAATTAAATAGTTTGGTGGTTTAATTGCTTAGAAAAAAAGTATGGTGGTCAAATTGCGACTTTACCAATAGTATGGTGGTCATTTATGTAGTTTACCCTTTAATTTAATTATTAGATTTATTTAATTGGGTTAGATGTTTTTATGCATCATAAGTATGTTGTGTTCGAGTTCCCTAAAACCACATTTCTTCCATTTTCTTTGCATTAACACTAATATAAGAGATATATTATATGTTTTATTTTATATCACAAAAATAACACTGGTCTAGTGGTAAGCACAAGTTTTTTTTCACCAAGGGATCCTTGGTTCGAATCCCCTCACCCCCAATTTTGTTACTTTCAATTTTTCCAGGCATTAATAACGATATAAACATATACTATATGTGGTACTTTATAACACAAAAAAGACTTGGCCTAGTGGTAAGCCCAATGTCTTCCCACCTTTCTAACCCAGGTTTGAATTCCCTCACCCCTAATTCTTTGATTTCAATTTTCCTTCTACAATCAAGTTGTGACACGTGTCACCAAATAATTAATTTATTTTATTAAATTAAAAATAGGATCAAATTAATAGAGTGTATAAGTAACGAGGACCAACTGTGTAATTATACCTTTATTTTTTTAACTGCCACGTCACCTTCCGTTAGCCCATTAACGACCGATGCTTTAATTGATCCAATTTCAATAGTTTGAGTGGTCAACTGAGTCGATTTTTTAATATGATCATTTTAATACATTTACCGTAGTATGGTGGTCATTGGGTTAGTTTACCCAAAAATAAAACTAGTCACAAAACCCTTGGTAAGCGCGCGCGCACACACACATATATATATATGACTTGATTAGGGTCAGGTTGAGTTCACTACTATAATTTAATTAAATTTTTTTAAATAAATTATAATTTAAAATAAATTCTTTTATTTGATAAGGAATTCAAATCCAACCAAATCTAGATAATATGATTTATTTAATACTCCCTCTGTCCCATAAAAAGTGTCCCTTATTAACTTTTTAAAAGTCAAATTTTTTAAACTTTGACTATTATTATATTGAATATTTTAAATAATTAATTTTTATAAAATATATATTTGAAAACTACTCGATTAGAGGTTTCTAAAATATATTTTTTCATATTTTTTTATCAATGATACATTTTAAATAATTATGAGTTAAAGTTGAAAAAAATTGACAAAAAAAATCAATAAGGGACAAAAATTGTGGGACGAAGAGAGTAATATTATTTATTTAAAAATAAATAAATAATATATTTTAAAATAGATTATTTATCCGATAAGGAATTTAAATCCAACTAAATCTAGATAACGAGATTATTTAATGATATTATTTATTTGATATTATTTTTGAAAAATAATAAAACAAATAAACTATTCTATCACAAGAATACGAATTTAACTTCTTTAAATTTGAATAAATAATATCTAACAATATAATTTAAAATAATATCATTATCTTAAATTTATTATTGAGAGTAATAACCACAACCATTCTTATCCATTTTTAGTGTGCAACCTTAAAGGTTCAATTAACGTTGGCAGTAGATAAAATCACATTTTATCCTACACGTTGTAAGTTGCCTCTAGCAAGACATTATGACTGCCTAAGTTAAATGAAAAGCTCATAATCCAAGAAAATCTTAATTCAGTTTATGCTATAATCCTTTATCTCACGATATCTCAATTGAATATAAGGCATGGAAAATGTTAACCTTATATCGTTCTATCTTTAGTTTCTCGATCCCCAATTGAACTGACTAAACAAATGACATTGATCTCTATCAACTCATTTAAGCACAACAATGCATTACTCAGGCCCCAAAGATATCTCTCTTATGTTAAGATGGATAAATTCCATCTTAATCACTCACATCTCACTGCATGATTCCTTTTTATGTTAAAGCATAACCTTTATAATCGTCCGATTAAAGACAATGTTTGACTATGTTAAAACATAATAATCATCATGTTGAGAACCGTAGCAATTTCAGGTATGATGATTTAATGTCACAACTGTTAAAGCTTAATATATAACTTTAATCCATGTATTAATCTCAAGATAAACCGATCCTAACATTTGTTCTCAATAAATACATATATGAATTTGATTTGAACCTCATTCACATATTCATCTTATGAATATCTATCAAACTTCATACCAATCTTATCTTATGAATATATATCAATATATACAAATAAAAGTGTATTATTTTTATTTTTTATATAATATTTATAATATAAATATATTATTTTTAAAAAACTTCAAAATATTCATAAAATAATATATATTATAAATAATATATAAAAACTTTGCACCCTATATCCTAAACCTTAAACTACAAATCCCAAACCTCAAACCTCAAACCTTACAATTTGAGGTTTAGGGTTTATGTTTTTTATAATATTTATAATATAAATATATTATTTTAATAAATATATATTTTTAAATAAAATATTTATATTATAAATAATATATAAAAACCATAAAAATAATATATTTTTATTGATATATATGTAAATAATATATTTTATATTATTTATATATTAATATTATTTATAGTATTATTTTTTTTCATAAATTAGTTTGTTTGAACCAAATGAATAAGTTTATATAATTTAAATAAAATATATTATTTTTACATATTATTTATAATATAAATATATTATTTTTAAAAACCCAAAATATTCATAACATTAATATATAAAAACCCTTTAACCCTAAATCCTAAACTCTAAGGTTTATGATTTAAGTTTGAGGGTTAACAATTTAGGGTTTAGGTTTTATATATTATTAATAATATAAATATATTATTTTTATGAATATTTTGGAGGTTTTTTTTTTCAAATAATATATTTATATTATTAATAATATAAATATTTTTATGAATATTTTGGAGGTTTTTTTAAAATAATATATTTGTTTTATATTTTTATATATTAATATCATTTACAATATTATTTGTTTCAAAAAATAATTTGAATTAATCTCAAGTAGTTTTAGATATATAATATTTATGGTAAAACATTATATAATATCATGTTGGTTTAGTGCTTAAGACTTAGCCTTTGTATTTAAAGGTCTTGGGTTCAAATCCCTCCAAGTGCATGGTTTTAATAATTTTCCTCTAGCAAAACGACTTCGTTTAACCTAAATTAGGCTTTAAAACAGCCGCACAAAACGACGTCATTTTGACTTAACGAGAGTGTTAAGAGTTAACAGTGTAGTGGTATTTTCGAGTCACAAACTAAAGTTCAGTGTTATCTTTGAACTTTTTTAAAGTCTAGTGGTATTTTCGAGTCAGCGGTCATAGTTGAGTGGTATGCGGTGTAGTTTACCCTTATTATAATAATAAATTCAATAATCAAAATATCATGTCCATACAATAGGCCCTCGGGCACTATAGCTAATAATTACAAGGTAACATATGGTCATATTTTCTCTTAACTCTTTGATAAGACACACACCTTGCAGACAAAGCTGTTCAAATTCGAGTCTCCTAAGATGAACACCATCTTCTTTTCCACTGAGACCACTAGTTGGGTTCAATTAAATGTGATTACAAGGTATATGGGTGTAAAAACAGATAATCAGATGAGTTTCAGGTCGGGTAAAATCATATACATGTCATTTCAGGTTGATTTAATGTTTCAACTCGATTTGAGTCGGGTGCGAGTCAATTTCAGGTCGAGTTCATTTTAGGTCGGATCAAAACGGTTCAGGTCCAAATCAATTAATTGACGAGTTAATTCGGGCTCGAGTGGACTTCAGGTCGGGTTCATTTCAGGTTGGGTTCATTTCAGGTCGATTTAATTTCAGGTTGTTTCATTTCAGGTCGGGTTAATTCGGGATTTGAATTTGTATTAAGTTTAAGTTCGATACAAATAGTCGATAGACTTTGGGTTGAGCCATTTCGAGTGAATTATTTAACGCCTTTCACAAACACGAATTGCATTAAAAATAAATATTATGGGACTAGAATGAACAAAATATCATCATATTTAAAATATTGGACTAAATTAAAAAATATAAATAAATATGGGTCAATTTTGGCTAAAAATAAAATATTAGGGATTAGAGTGAATAAAAATATCAGCGTATTAAAAATATTGGACTAAATGACAAAATATAAAATAAATAAAGGTTAATTTTTGTTTAAAATAAAATTTTAGGGACTAACATGAACAAAAATATCATCATATTAAAAATATTGGACTAAATTATAAAAAAATGAATAAGGGTCAATTTCGAATAAAAATTAAATTTTAGGTACTAGAATAAACAAAAATATTATTGGTCTAAATTACCAAAAATATAAATAAATATGAGGCAATTTTGACTAAAAATTATATTGTAGGGACTAGAATAATAAAAATATTATTCAAATAAATTACCAAAAATAGAAATATATATGGGTCAATTTCGGGTAAAAATAAAGTTTTAGGGACCATGATAAACAAAAATATTATCATATTAAAAACATTGAACTAGATAACAAAAATTTAAAATAAATATGGGTCAATTTCGGTTAAAAATATTAATGACTAATATGAACAAAAATATATCGTTAAAAACATCAACCCATAAATCTTACAACCACTAATAATTAAAGTGCAAGCCTAATCCCCTAAACTTCGAATCCCTAAACTAATCCCATAACCCCAAACCTCAACCCCTAAATTTTACAAACACTAATAATTAAAGTGCAAGCCTAATCCCATAATCCCTAAACTAATCTTATAATCTCAAACACTAACTTCAAACCTATAACCACTACACCTCAAACCTCAACCCCTAAATCTTACAAACAATAATAATGAAGCAAGCCTAGTCCTCAAATTCCTAAACTAATCTCGTAACCGAAATCATGAATTTTATTTTTAATTTTAATTAAATACATTATAATTTAAATTACAATAATTTGAATATTAATTTAAATACATTAAAATTATTATTTTAATTAAATATTAAATTGAATATTAATTTAAACACATTGAAATTATTATTTTCAATTAAACATTAATTTGGATACATTAAAATTATTATTATTCATTTAATTATTAATTTAAATACATTATATTTAACTTTACAATAAATTGAATATTAATTTAAATACATTAACATTATTATTTTTAATTAAATATTAATTTAAATGCATTATTATTAACATTACAATAAACTTGAATATTAATTTAAATTATATTTTTAATTAAATATTAGTTAAATATATTATAATTATTAATCAAAATTACAATAAATTTATTAATTTAAATTCAATAGCCTATACTATAAATATATCCTTATAAACTTAGCCGAAACTCTAGTTTTGTTGTGAACAAAATAATGAAAAACAACGAACAAGTATAAAAGAATAAAGAGATGAGAAAAAGAGGGAGATTTGTATTATTCTCAAATATAGACTTGTGTACAATGCCTTCAATGAATCATCTATTTATAGGCATAAGAAGTACATAATACAAACTCTAATTAATAGAGATAATATTCCTAATAATAAATAAATAAGTCAAACTCCTTAGATAAAGTTCTAATCATGATAGACATCCACATAGATAAATATTCATAACACTCCCCCTTGGATGTTCATGAAGATAATGTGCCTCGTTAAAACCTTACTAAGATAAAAACCCAGTGGGAAAAAAAATTCATTAGTGAAGGAAAAGAGTACACACATCTTTAATACGCATAACATGTTGCCTCATTAAAAACCTTTATCAGGAAAACCCAATGGGACAAAACCTCGGTTAAGGGAAAAAGAGTGCAACGCGTATTTACTCCCCATCATAAAAATATCACATAAGATCTTTGAATCTTCATAATTCAATCTTGAATATAATTTTCAAATAGAGTATGCACTAGTGGATAAATCTTCCAAATTATTACTTGAAATGATTCATCAAATACTATTCTTCTGAAGATCATGAGGGACGAAACTTTAAAGAGATATGTTTCGTTTTATCACATTTGATGTATCCACCTTGAGATATAAATTTTGCATTATCTCTACATAAAATAGCTTGCATCTTATCTTGTGAAAGCAATTCACATATCTTCTGGATATGTTTAGCCAAACACATATTTCAGCTTTGCCTCATGCATAGCGATTATTTAAAGGCAATGATCTCGTAGCACTTAGATAGTATTTCTGGACCAGCTAAGATACGATGCTTCCAAATCAATTAATGTATATATGGTGCTTTTAGACCAAGAATATCATCACCTTTTTCTCGAGGGTGGAATGGATCTTTGTTTACATTAAGAGACCTAGCAACCAAATAGTGGTCAACAAATATGCATTATGTATGTAAAGTCTCTTTAAACATTTTTCTGCGTATGTCGATTGCTTGCACAAGGATTCCATTATTAAGGAGATCGTTTCATGAATCTTAATGAATCGCCAACATACATAATAAAAACAAAGACAAATTCAGAGCTAAACCTCTTAATAAAATGCTCCGAAAATTAAATCAATCTTATAGCCTTCCGCTAATAAGCATTCAATGGGGCGATTATACCAAATGTGCCCAAAATGCTTTAATCCATAAAAAGATATATTCAATATAATTGAATAATGTTCTCGAGAACTTGAATTAACTGCTTTTGGAAGTCTAAATCCTTCCAGAAGCTTCATATAAATGTTGTTATCAAGAGGCTCATACAAATAAGATGTAACAACATCCATTAGGCGAAAACTGAGTTATTTCATTTATTGTCAGACTATCTAAAAGTAAATGCATCCACCACCGAGGAATATATTTTCCTCATAATCAATTTCATGTCTTTGTGAGAATCTTTGCAACCAAACGAGCTTATATCTCGTGATTTCTCCTTTTGATTTTTCTTTCTCACAAAGGCTCATTAATATCCACGAGTTTTACACATTTCAATATACGGGCTATAGGCTCGAATACTTCTCTTTTCGAAAGAGATCTTAGTTTCGCCTCAATTGCCTCTTTCCATATTGGCCAATCATTTCTTTGTTTACATTGTCCAATTGACAATGATTCATGATCCACATCATCAAATAAAATCTCTAGTGCTATATTGCATGCAAATGTATTATCGACGTCGATTTGATTTCAGTTCCACTTATTACCAGACATGACATAATCTATTGAGATCTCTTTATTATCAGGTACCTGAGTCATGTTAATGCCTCTATTGGAGACCTTTTAATCTCTTCTTGAGATTTTCATAATTCATTGATTCTTCGACCAGACCATCATAACTATAGCTCCCTTCCTTTTTTTTTCGAGGATTTTTATCTTTGGAACCTACTTGTCTACCACGCTACAGGCGTAAGTTAGACTCATTAGCAACTAGAATTTGTCCTTCTGGGACATCAAATTTAAACGGAGCATTCATAGCTGGTATATGTGACTTAGTCACTCTATTAGGGTCAACAAAATCATTTGACAATTGATTTGCTAAATGAATTATCCTTTGAACTTATAGTTCACATTATTGAGTACGTGGATCAAACTAAGATAATGATAATTCATTCCAATTTATTTCTTTTCCCAGCTATTTTATTTTCTCCCCTAACGTTGGGAAAATTGACACATTAAAATGATAGCCAGTAAATCGAGTTGTAAATAAATTCCCTATGAGAAGCTCAAGATATTTAATTATCAAGGGAAATTTGAATCTAACATATATTCTCAACCTCCTTTAAGAACTCATCTTTGTGCATTGTGGTGGAGCAATCGGAACATATACCGCACACTAAAAAAATCTAAGATGAGAAATATTTGGTTCTTGACCAAAAACCATTTATAATGGGGAGAACTTTTTATAATTTGTTGGCTTGATGCAAATTAGTGATAATACATATAAAATGACATGTCATCAGCATTATCAAGACCAATTGTCTTTATAAGGTAATCTGAAAATGTGCTCATAGTTTTATCAACTGAGCAAGTAACCTCGCAAATACCAAGTTGCGGATTAGTAACAAGGATACATATGACCATCTAGTCGATGCATCAATTAAAATCGTAAAATATCTAGATGGACTGTAAGAAAGGTGTATGGGCCCACACATATCACCTTTGTATCCGTTCCAAAAAAAATTAATCGATTCACAATCTATCATAGCTGATGATGATTGAATAATCGGTTTGCTTTGATAGCAAGTATCACATGAAAACATTACTTTGAAGAAAATTTCAACTCTTCAATAAATTACCACATGAAAGTGTCAACAATTTTCGCATCATAATTGAACCGGGATGGTCTAACCGGTCATTGCCAAATAATAAAGTTATCAGTAAACTTCTGATTTACAATAGCATGAGCTTCAATTTGTACTAATTCTATTGTAGTACATTATGGATAACAGTGCATATAACTTTTTCAAGTTTTTATTATTGTCTTGATTTATACTCATAATATTGAGATAATCAACATCCCATCGACTAATGGCCTCAATATGATATCCATTACCGTGAATATCTTTAAAATTAAATAAGTCTCTTTATGACTTTGACAAGTATAACGCACTGTGAATATGGAATAAAGTTCCATTTGACAATAACATATTTGCTCAACCAGAGCCTTTTGTGATATTAGTACTTCCGGATATAGTACTCACATTATTCCCTTGCATTTTAATCGAAAAATGCATAATTATGCACCTTTCAAAATGTGATTTGTTTCAGTTACTTCGGGTAATGAAAATATGTACTTTGTATCATTCACTTCGAGGAATGAAAAATATAAAATATAGCACATCATATCAAGTCGATTATCTATCAGAGATAAACTTTCAAGTGCTCTTCTGAAGCATTGATATTTTAGTACTTTGAGAAATATTACGCATATTTCCCCTTGCATTTAAATGGGAAAAATATTTCTTATGCTTAAGTACAATATGAGTACTTGCATTATCTGCTAGGCATAAATAGCCAAAATTCTAGGCATAAATAGCCATTCTAGGCATAAATAGCCACAATTCATTGTATATTTTATTTCGGAAGTAATCATATTCTTCAAATAATAAATTAACATAAAGCGTAAATAAATAATATGTGAAATAAATAAACATAAAGCAAACTAACATAAATAAGTAATAAATAAAACTGATTAACATAAAATAAATAAATAAAATCAATTATTTCTTTTAGAGATTATAACGGAAATAAAATAAATGGTAAATTATTCCCTTCAAGGGTTATGAGAAAATTAACAATATCCAATTGAGTTGGACCAATAACGCCATAATTATTTTCTCCATAAACGAATTTTGTTTATATTTTATTTCATTTATCATTCATGATTATGGATAAAGTCCATAATACTTTGACGTTTGAGAAGTACGAAACCAATAATTTATAACATCACATTGGTAAAAGGATTTCACTTCCTTAGAATAATCTTTATCACTCTTGTCATCCTTATAACTTTGCTACCAATGGGTAAAAGTATTCTTAAAACGACTATATTTTTCATGTGTATATTCATAGCCTCGACCACGACCACGACCACAACTTTTAATGTGGTTATTTATTCCTTCCATAATATAATCTCACATTCACTTCAGGGAATGGAGTAGAGCCAGTGGGCCTTTGAAACCTTTTTCACATATCTTTATCATAGAGAACAAAGATTTAATCCTCGTACGCGGCATTGTTAAACCTGTCCACAAGGTTCTTTAAAAACCTCCTTTGAGACCAGTAGCCTCACAGAACGGGATGTTCAGCCAATATACTTGGATTATATCGAAATTATGTCTCTAATTGAATAATGATTTACCATGTTTGCATTCACTTCAGGGAATGAAACAGTTCCAATAATCGCATGGAATAAACATCATGCTTGCATTCACTTCAGGGAATGCCCCATCATTGATAATCACATGGAATAAACATCATGCTTGTATTCACTTCAGGGAATGCCCCATCATTGGTAATCGCATGGAATATGTAACACCTCGTTTTTGTATGCCTTGAAATGAATTGAAAAAAAAAATTGCAGCCAAGGAAACTTGAACCCATGACCTTGGCCATGTTATCCTTTGGCTTAACCGTTTGAGCCAAGCGCTCGTATCTGTCAAATATTGGAAAGGAAAATAGCTTGAAGTAAATTTAGGTTTCTAACCCAAATTAAAATAAATAAAAGATCAACATGACCCTTCAACTACCCCTATTTTGGTATCTTGCTTCGAGAGTTTCCAAACTCTTCCACCTCAAATAAACAATCTGTCCAGCCACCGATCTAGGCCACTGTCGGCCCGTGGCGTGCACCGCCGCCGCCATCGTCTTCCTTGCATCTCTGTGACCAAAACCCGGCTAGCCACTCTCGAGAACTCACCGTCGTTCGGGTTATAGAAGCCTTAGAAGGTTCAGTCAAAACCTAATGGTTTTGTTATAATTTTCTTTCGATTCGATCACCTCCGTCGCCGGTGTGTCACCGCCACCACCAGCTTGTGCGCCGTCCAGCCATGGTCCTTCAGCCGCCTGTCACGCGCGCTTCCGAGCCACTCATCGCCGGCGAAAACCCGTTTGAAGGTTTGACCTATCAAACCCAAATTGCCGCCTTCGTTCCCTGCATTTTCCGACTCGGTTCGCCGTCCGTTTGCGACGCGGCCACCGGGTTTGGGCCCTGCACGTCACAACGAGCAAACCCCTCTGACCGCTTGTCGTTTTGACGCCAGGAGAAGCCTCGACGGAGCTTCGTACTTTCCGGCCGTTTTGGTCCGATTTGGGTAATTTTTCCGTTCCAATTCTGACATGTTTTGTGTGGTTGTTAAATGATTTATATCACTGGGTTGTTAAGCTTCTGTTTTTCAGCAGTTTTGGTGTCCGATGCGTCTCTGGCGACCAATTCCGGCGACCGGCCGATGATGCCATACCCAAGGGTAAGTGGACCGGTTCGATTGAAGCCCAAACCCGACAACCAAACCCGACCCGTCTCTGACCCAAATCCGATCCGACTGAGTCAACTCGCCCGAGTTGACTCAGTGAGTTAACCTGTCGAGTCAGCTCAGTTGACCTTCTGTTGACTGCTGACGTCATACTGACGTCAGCGTTGACCTTGACCTGTTGACTTTGACCCGTTGACCCCAAAAGTCAAATTTTCCGAAAACTTCTATTTTATATTTTTCGACGTCCTGAGTCCATTTTTGAAGCCCGTTTTGCAAAATTCTGATCCGAAAACCTCCGAATCTGACCTTGAGCCCGAACTTGTTTATGTACTTAATTATTGGTTAAGAGGTTGTGAGTAAGGTCTGATCTTGGAATTTGTGTAATTGAAGGTATTCTCGGTTCCTTGGATGCTCGATGCTGAGGAATGTCGAATTCGGGTTCGAGGGTATTCGAATGTCGTATCATGAATCAATTGTTATAGCTCAGAACTAAGGTAATACACTACTACCCCTTGTATGCTTTATGAACATGTGGATATTCGGTCAACGCATGCATGCTTATGATGACGTATACTGTAAATTCTGCTTAAATTGAATCAGATTCGAGCAATAAGTATAGATATTAATAAGACCAAATTATTCGAATAAGATTACTAATGGGCTAACAGTATCAGAAGTCCTAATACTTAAATTCAGTTAATCCGCAACTCAATCAACATTGTGTAAGAATCGAGGCCAATGATACGGAGTGAGAGATATTAATTATGAAATTACGAAAATGCCCTTGGAGCATAAGTATAACTAAACTACCCCTCTAATAAAGGAAATGACGTAAAATCTGCATTCGACCTGATTATGTAATTTACACTACCCAAGATGTAGGTTTTAATGGAAAGAGTTCAGCATCATTATGCAATACGTGTGATACAAACTTGGATAATCCCTCAAACTCTGTATAACACATGAATGAGAATTCTCTGAAAATATTGTTGAAACCCTAAGTCGATCCTTATGACAGTAATGTGTGAATTAAATGAGAATGATCGTAATGACCAAAAAGACGATAATACCCTCGAGCACCGAAATGTCTGATTAGTTTGAATGACGTTATACCCTCAAGTTATGTAATGAATGAATCGTCTGTAAAGGGCCGAAGAGTTAGGACGACTTAATCTCGGTTGAGTACGTGAATAATGGAGGTACCAAATGGTAATTCAGAAAGAAATGATATATCTTGGTCTAAAATAACCGAAATCCATCCTGAGTTAATCGATAACTATGTATTTGACGAAATTCTGGATTTGTTAATAAGACCTAAATAGCTAAGGTTCCCTTAAGTGTTGGGAAATATGACACTTGTATACCCATCGCTCACCATGTCGATGTAAGGTAGGAAGATCCGCATAGATTGTATGTTCGATTACTCAAAGTTAAACCGTATATTAAAGTATGAGGGCGACTGTTTAGACATACAATACAGTCAGTGTTAAGTTCTGATGCACGCTGATTACTCACATCTGAACGTTGGTAAGTATTGTCAAGTTGGGTTATGTCGCATTAAACAAATTCTGGAGGTATGACAAATTGTTAGAGCCCCTGAGAATCATAATTTCCGTTCTGATATGATTGTGCCATAGTATAAAATTTGTCATGACAGTCAAATAACTAAAAGGCCATGATAGCCTAAATAATCGAAACATCACTGAAAATATTCGATAACTTAAAAGACTTTAATTTAGAAATTCTTGAATGTCCGGTGTAACGCCTGTGTCATAGGCCTAGGAGTTAACCGGGTTTTAGTCGGGTTAAATAAATAGTTAATTAAAACAACTCAACTTCAAATGGTGACCTGATTAAGTTAATTTAAAAAGAGGAGGACTCATAAGGTAATTTACCCAAGCTGTTTGAAAAAGGATGACAACTTTTCCATATTGTCATCTTTTTCCCCTTTCTTCCCCAAAACCCATGTAAAACTTCCCTCCTCTCTTTCAAAACCTCTCAAATAGCAAATCACTATTCCATTCATTTTCAACTTCAATCCAAGGGCTTTTTGAAAGGTAAAGTCATTTTCTTAATCTCCTCTTTACCCTCTATTTAACCATTGTCTTAGATTTCAAAAATAAGAGGATTTGGAAATTAGGGTTTATGTTGAAATTTGGGTTTTGATGGGGGTTTTCAAATTGTTTTGAGAAATTGTGTTGGGGTTTTTGTTAATCATGATAAAGTACACAACATATATTAATTTGGTTAATTTTAGATGAATTTTCGTAGTGGGTCTCTAGGGCAAATTTTAGGGTATTAAAATTTGGGTTTTTGATAAGTTTAATGTTGGAATTGAAGGGCTGATGGTTTACCTATGTTAGGAGGGTGTTTTGGGATGTTTTGGAAGCCATTTGGGTGCTTGGAATTGGGGTATTTCAGTCCTTGGTTGTGGGAGTCCGAAAATTGGGTTTTTGGAGATGTTATGTGGTTTGGAAAATTGTGAAAATGGGTTGTGAGTTGCAAAGTAGATTGATGATTGAATTAGCATTGGGTTGAGAAGTAATGTGTGTGTTTTGTTTGATTAGAATCAAGTTTGGGCATCAGTGAAGCATCGGAAGTGAATCCGGGAAATTGAAGGTTGTGCTTGCTTGGTCTTTGGGCTTGGAAGCTTAGGTGAGTGGTTAATTGTTTTAAATGGTTTTAATTTGGTTGGTTCGAGTATACGGACTAGGTTGGGCTTGGTAGACCCACCTAGAGTTAGGATTAGGGTGGTAGCCTAATCCTAAACTTGATCTAGAGCCTTTGGTTGAACTCACTTTATGGTTGTGTATGTCTTGCATAAATTGCGATATGAATGTCTATGTATATTGCTTTATACATGTGAAATGAGATTGGACTTATGATGCTTGAGACATGCATAATGATGGTTGTTGGTGAGTATGTGCTAAGCACAAGGTTTATGAAATGAGTAATGTGATGTGAGTAAATATTGGCACTAGTAAACTTGGATACAATTGATCGATCATTAGGATGTTAGTGTGTACACATGACTCTAAAGTCGTGCGTGGCCTTGGTGGCGTTGAGTCACCAAGGAGGAGTACGGGTTCGCCCGGAATTGTATTTGAATATAGTCGGTGATGAGTGGAATCCCATCGACGGGGCGTGAGGATGAGTGGAATCCCCTCCGCGAGACCGGTGATGAGTGGAATCCCACCGAGTAATGTGGTTGTTGGATTTGAGTTTCCAACATGTTTATCCGCGTATTCGAGTCTTAACTAGGTGCCAATGTTGATTGATATGTGTATCAATGTGTTGGGATTTATGAGCTGTTTGGATGTTTAAATGTGATTACATGTATGGTAGTGTTGAGCTCATGATTATGGCTTATATGTGATATTGCTCATGCATCTATATCTTGTGGACTCTTGATATACGTATGTTGCCTTGGCTAGATCGTGCTCGGACCCTGCAATGTTGAGGTTTGTTTTTAGAGCTTACCCTCACTAAGCATCATTGCTTACGCTCTCTTTGTTCAACATTGCAGATCCTTAGTTCGTGGGTTGCTCGGGCAAGTGGAGGGCCTCCAAGTGTGGTTTTGGACTTGAGTTCATCAAGTATGGTTTTAATGCTAAGACATGTAATAGTTTAAGCAATAGGATGTGTAAGACTTGTTGGTTGTTGTTGGTTGCTAGGAGCATGCTTAGACTCTATGTTATGTTGCTTTTGTGTGGCTTGTGATGCCATGTTTAAGTTGTTAACCATGCCTAATTTGCTCTCTTGTATGTTGGTTAAATGCTTTAGAAACCATGTTTAAGGTTGGATGTTGTTTGATTGGATGTATGTGTGTTGATTGTTGCCTTTGTGTTAGACATGTTTAAACCTTGTTGAAGCATGCTAGTATTGTTAGTAAGCCTTGGGTTGTTTTGCTATGAAGTTATGGGGTGCCTTGGTGGTGTTTTGGGGCATTCTTGTGCCTCAAAACAGCCCAGAAAAGTCTGCAGACAGGGGGTGTTTCGGAACGGGTCCCCGTGTTCCGAAACGGCCCCTGTATAAATGGCCTGCCGTTTCGAAACGGATGAGGGTCGTTCCGGAACGTTTTCGCTACTGGAATTTTGAGAAATTGGCGAGATGAAGCCGTTCCGAAACGGGCCTTTGAAGTTCAGAAAATGGTCAAATCTCGTTGACCACGAGATATTGACGGTCAAGGTCGTCCCGATACGGTCACCCCTGTTTCGGAACGGTCACCTTAGGGTTGACCCTGGCCTGTTGACTAAGTCAAGGCGTTTCGGAACGCCCTGTGGGCGTTCCGAAACGGCCTACCGCAGAATGTTAAAATGAGCTGTTTAAATGTTGGGTTGGTCGATGTTTGATGATATGATTGTATCTTTCGCTGTTGTGCCACACTTAGGTCTAAATTATGCATGTAGACAAGATAAAAATAAAAAGAAATTTCTGGGTCGTTAACCGAGGGGAAGCCTTAACGGGTTTCGCTTCGGTTTTCCCCGTGTGGTCCACTCGGACCGGTCATCCGACCAGACCGGGACGAGAGGGTTACACTTGTTGGTATCAGAGCCTAAGGTTACCGAGACCTTGGGCAGGTAAGTGAGGTAAGTTTAAGTTTTAAGTTGAATTGTACGGTGTTTGCTTGTTCTGCAAGAATGGTTGCTTATGTGACAAGTATGCTGATTGTTTTACTTTTAAGCATGTGTGTGTGGGTCCCATTGCTACTATTACATTGGAAAAATGATTTTTAAGTGAGGAAACATACTTGGACACTTGGAAGCTTTGCGTTGCTAACCCAACTTGTATGTTTGGTTGTTGTGGTTGTAGTTAATATCTGAGAGGGCAATGTCTAGACCGAGAGGTAGACCGAGGTTGGTTCGTCAGGAACCGCGAGTTGTGGCTTCTGTTGAGCCGGTAGTTGGTGCGGGGGCTCACATAGAGGGACCGGGGGCAGCGGGAGTTGGCGCTCCTCCACCACCACCACCTCCTCCACCGGGAGTTGGGGGCGAGGATGGAGCCGGAGGAGAGGGACCTCAAGGTGGCCAAGGTCCAGCTGGAATTGATATGACTCCGCTTGTGCAAGCAATAGAGGGAGCGTTCCAGGCCGCAGTGGCGGGAGCCCAGGCTGCAGCTCAGCCTAGGTGTGATGATGCTAGCTTACCCTTGGAGAGGCTCCGTAGCTTAGGGGGCGAAGAGTTTAGAGGATCTACTCCGGAGAGGTCGGAGTTATGGTTGGAAAAGACGGTTCGCATCTTGGCTCAGATGGGTTGTGCGGGCGCACGTAGATTGGGTTGTGTGATCTCACTGCTTCAGGGTGATGCCTACACCTGGTGGGTCACCATTACTGCCGGGGTTCCAGAGACCGAGATAGATTGGGATTTCTTTGAGTTTGCTTTCAGGAAGAGGTACTTGGGACCGAGGTACCTAGATGAGAAGAAGAGAGAGTTCATGACTCTCACTCAGGGAGATACTTCAGTGACTGATTACGAGGTCCGCTTTGTTCGCTTGAGTCAGTATGCTCCAGAGTTGGTTCCTACTGAAGTGGAACGCTGCAACCGATTCCGATACGGATTGAATGAAGAGGTTAAGAGATACACGTTGGCTTCTGACTACTCAGACTTTGATGTGTTGGTCGCGAGGGCCAAGGATTTGGAGCATAGTTTGGGTTCAGCCAAACGAGCTGGTGGTTCTGGTTCTGGAAAGAGGCATAACCACTTTGATGGTAGAGATGCTAAGAGACACAGAGGTGGCGGACATCAGTTTGATCAGAGACGTGGCGGTGGCCACCATGGTAGGGGCCATCAGGGCCATAGAGGAGGAGGGCGCTTGCCCGAGTGTGCACAGTGTGGGAGACAGCACACTGGAGAGTGCTGGGGTAACTTTCATGCTTGTTGGAACTGTGGTTCGAGGGACCACTTTAGGAGGGACTGTCCACGTCAGGCAGCTCAGGCACCGAATATTGCTCAGGCTCCTGCGAGAGGTAATGATTTTCAGAGAGGCCGTGGGCGCGGTCGTGGCTACTTCCAGCCGAGGGCTGATGCACCTAGGGTAGATGCTCAGAGGAACCTTGCACATGTTGTGGCTGTGCAGCCAGAGGCGGGAGGACCAGCGAGGGTCTATGCTCAGAGAGAGGCCGGGAACGACACCGATGTGATAGCAGGTAATTTTGAGTTATAGTCTATGTCCTTGCTTTCTTTGGTTGATTCGGGTTCTACGCATTCCTACATTTTGAGTAAGCATGCACAGAAGTTAGATATTCCTGTTGAGATCTTAGATGTAGGTATGCATGTTACTAGTTCTTTTGGTGAGACAGTTGCGGTTAGACGTATGTATAGGAGGTGTCCACTGAAGATTCAGGGTCATGTGTTCTCAGTTGATATGATGGAACTTCCTTTCTACGGTTTTGATATTATTTTGGGTATGGATTGGTTGGTTGAGCATCGGGCTAGTGTGGATTTTGAGACAAAGAGAATTTCCTTGAAGCTTTCTGATGACTACGAGGTAGTGGTAGTGGGCGAGAACATTAAGTTCTTGTCTAATGTGGTGTCAGCTTTAGAGGCTCATAGGTTGATGGACTCTGGATGTGGGGCCTATTTGGCTTACGTTATGAATCCGGATATGAGTGAAGCTAGACCGAAAGATATCAGAACAGTGTGTGACTTTCCAGATGTGTTTCCTGAAGAGTTGCCGGGTTTGCCTCCTGACAGAGATGTTGAGTTTGTGATTGAGACAGTTTCAGGGTCTAATCCAGTTTCGATAGCTCCGTATCGTATGGCTCCGAAAGAGTTGAAAGAATTGAAGAGTCAGTTGCAAGAATTATTAGACCGTGGTTTCATTAGGCCTAGTAGTTCTCCGTGGGGTGCTCCAGTGTTGTTTGTGAAAAAGAAAGATGGTAGCATGCGCATGTGTATTGACTATAGACAGCTGAATCAGTTGACCGTGAAGAACAAGTATCCGTTGCCTCGTATAGATGATTTGTTTGATCAGTTGAGGGGTGCTTCAGTGTTCTCGAAGATAGATTTGAGATCTGGATACTATCAGTTGAAAGTGAAAGAGTGTGATGTTCCGAAGACAGCTTTTAGGACTAGATATGGTCACTATGAGTTTCTTGTGATGCCATTTGGGCTCACGAATGCACCAGCAGCATTCATGGACATGATGAACAGAATTTTTAGAGACTATCTAGACCGGTTTGTGGTTGTCTTCATTGATGATATACTTGTGTACTCGAAGACAGAAGAAGAGCATGATGAGCACTTGAGATTTGTTTTGCAGAGATTGTTGAGTAATCAGTTGTATGCGAAGCTCAGTAAGTGTGAGTTCTGGATTCGAGAGGTTGTATTTCTTGGCCATGTTGTTTCGGCCGAAGGCATCCGAGTTGATCCATCGAAGATTGAGGCTATTGTTGAGTGGAAACAACCTAAGTCCGTGACCGAGATTAGGAGTTTCCTAGGATTAGCTGGTTACTATAGGAGGTTTGTTGATGGCTTCTCTAGAGTAGCTGCTCCCTTGACTAAGTTTTTGCAAAAGGGAGTCAAGTTTGAATGGTCAGATGCAAGACAAAAGGCCTTTGAGAAGTTGAAGGAAGCTTTGACAAATGCTCCAGTGCTAGTACAACCTGTTTCAGGTAAGGAGTTTGTGATTTACAGTGATGCTTCCTACGTAGGCTTAGGATGTGTTTTGATGCAAGATAGGAGAGTGGTTGCTTATGCTTCTAGACAGTTGAAGATTCATGAGAAGAACTATCCTACTCATGATATAGAGTTGGCCGCAGTTGTATTTGCATTGAAAATTCAGCGTCACTATTTGTATGGTGAGAAGTGTATAGTTTACACCGATCACAAGAGCTTGAAGTACTTGATGACACAGAAAGAGTTGAACTTGAGACAGAGGAGATGGCTAGAGTTGTTAAAAGATTATGATTTGACCATTGAGTACCATCCGGGTAAAGCAAACTTAGTAGCCGATGCTTTGAGTAGAAAAGTGGCCGTTGAGCTGAGAGCTATGTTTGCTAGATTGAGTGTGTCCGATGATGGTGGTTTGATCACCGAGTTGCAAGTGAAGCCTTCTTTGATTCAGTTGATTAGAGAGAAACAGTTGCAAGATGCGAGCTTAGTTCCTCATGTTCAAGACATAGCCGAAGGAAGACCGACTGAGTATAGTTTCAGTGGTGAGAGCTTGTTGTGCTTTAGGGATAGAATTGTTGTACCAGAAGACGTTGAGCCGAGACGTCAGATTTTGAGTGAAGCACATTCGAGTCCCTTTTCTATGCATCCGGGTAGTACCAAGATGTACCGAGATTTGAAGAATGATTACTTCTGGGTTAATTTGAAGAGAGATGTAGCCGAGTATGTGAGCCGTTGCATGGTTTGTCAGAGAGTGAAGGCAGAACATCAGGTTCCTTCAGGTTTACTACAGCCTTTGAAGATTCCGGAATGGAAGTGGGAGAGAATCACCATGGATTTTGTATCGGGGTTGCCTTTGTCTCCTTCGAAGAAGAATTCAGTTTGGGTGATTGTTGATAGGTTCACTAAGTGTGCTCACTTCTTAGCAGTGAACACTACGGATTCCTTGGACAAGTTGGCAAACTTGTACATTCGTGAGATTGTGAGACTTCATGGAGTTCCGAAGTCTATAGTTTCAGATAGGGATCCTAGATTTACTTCGAGGTTCTGGAGTTGTTTGCATAGTGCTTTGGGTAGTCATCTGCATTTCAGCACATCTTATCATCCGCAGTCCGATGGGTAGTCAGAGCGGGTGATACAGATTCTAGAGGATATGCTTCGTTGTTGTGTGATTGATTTCCAGGGTTCTTGGGAGAAGCACTTACCGTTGGTTGAGTTTTCTTACAACAACAGTTATCAGTCTAGTATTCAGATGGCTCCTTATGAGGCTTTGTATGGTAGACGGTGTAGAACTCCGATTTGTTGGGCTGAGACAGGTCAGAGGTTGTTACCTATGCCAGACTTGCTTAAGGGAACCACAGAAAAGGTGAAGTTGATTTGTGACCGTTTGAAAGCGGCTTCGGATCGTCAGAAGTCTTATGCAGATTTGAAGAGGAAAGAGATTGAGTACACAGTGGGTGAGAAAGTGTTTCTGAAAGTATATCCGTGGAAGAAGGTAATGAGATTTGGCCGGAAAGGCAAGTTGAGTCCGAGGTTCATTGGTCCGTATGAGATAGTTGAGCGGATTGGGCCCTTAGCTTATCGTTTGAGGTTACCTTCTGAGTTAGAAAAGATCCATGATGTCTTTCATGTATCTATGCTTAGGAGATATAGGTCAGACCCTTCTCATGTGATGCCCGTTGAGGAGATAGAGTTGAATCCGGATTTGTCCTATAATGAAGAGCCCGTTGGGATACTTGCTTCGGATAGCAAGGTGTTGCGTGGCAAGACCATAGAGTTGGTCAAGGTGTTGTGGAGGCATAGAGGTGTGGAAGAGGCCACGTGGGAGAGGAAAGCGGATATGGTTGAGCAATTTCCATATTTGTTTCCACCAGGTAATTTCGGGGACGAAATTCCTTAAGTGGGGGAGAGTTGTAACACCCGTGTCATAGGCCTAGGAGTTAACCGGGTTTTAGTCGGGTTAAATAAATAGTTAATTAAAACAACTCAACTTCAAATTGTGACCTAATTAAGTTAATTTAAAAAGAGGAGGACTCATAAGGTAATTTACCCAAGCTGTTTGAAAAAGGATGACAACTTTTCCGTATTGTCATCTTTTTCCCCTTTCTTCCCCAAAACCCATGTAAAACTTCCCTCCTCTCTTTCAAAACCTCTCAAATAGCAAATCACTATTCCATTCATTTTCAACTTCAATCCAAGGGCTTTTTGAAAGGTAAAGTCATTTTCTTAATCTCCTCTTTACCCTCTATTTAACCATTGTCTTAGATTTCAAAAATAAGAGGATTTGGAAATTAGGGTTTATGTTGAAATTTGGGTTTTGATGGGGGTTTTCAAATTGTTTTGAGAAATTGTGTTGGGGTTTTTGTTAATCATGCTAAAGTACACAACATATATTAATTTGGTTAATTTTAGATGAATTTTCGTAGTGGGTCTCTAGGGCAAATTTTAGGGTATTAAAATTTGGGTTTTTGGTAAGTTTAATGTTGGAATTGAAGGGCTGATGGTTTACCTATGTTAGGAGGGTGTTTTGGGATGTTTTGGAAGCCATTTGGGTGCTTGGAATTGGGTATTTCAGTCCTTGGTTGTGGGAGTCCGAAAATTGGGTTTTTGGAGATGTTATGTGGTTTGGAAAATTGTGAAAATGGGTTGTGAGTTGCAAAGTAGATTGATGATTGAATTAGCATTGGGTTGAGAAGTAATGAGTGTGTTTTTTTTATTAGAATCAAGTTTGGGCATCGGTGAAGCATCGGAAGTGAATCCGGGAAATTGAAGGTTGTGCTTGCTTGGTCTTTGGGCTTGGAAGCTTAGGTGAGTGGTTAATTGTTTTAAATGGTTTTAATTTGGTTGGTTCGAGTATACGGACTAGGTTGGGCTTGGTAGACCCACCTAGAGTTAGGATTAGGGTGGTAGCCTAATCCTAAACTTGATCTAGAGCCCTTGGTTGAACTCACTTTATGGTTGTGTATGTCTTGCATAAATTGCGATATGAATGTCTATGTATATTGCTTTATACATGTGAAATGAGATTGGACTTATGATGCTTGAGACATGCATAATGATGGTTGTTGGTGAGTATGTGCTAAGCACAAGGTTTATGAAATGAGTAATGTGATGTGAGTAAATATTGGCACTAGTAAACTTGGATACAAATGATCGATCATTAGGATGTTAGTGTGTACACATGAGTCTAAAGTCGCGCGTGGCCTTGGTGGCGTTGAGTCACCAAGGAGGAGTACGGGTTCGCCCGGAATTGTATTTGAATATAGTCGGTGATGAGTGGAATCCCATCGACGGGGCGTGAGGATGAGTGGAATCCCCTCCGCGAGACCGGTGATGAGTGGAATCCCACCGAGGTAATGTGGTTGTTGGATTTGAGTTTCCAACATGTTTATCCGCGTATTCGAGTCTTAACTAGGTGCCAATGTTGATTGATATGTGTATCAATGTGTTGGGATTTATGAGCTGTTTGGATGTTTAAATGTGATTACATGTATGGTAGTGTTGAGCTCATGATTATGGCTTATAAGTGATATTGCTCATGCATCTATATCTTGTGGACTCTTGATATACGTATGTTGCCTTGGCTAGATCGTGCTCGTACCCTGCAATGTTGAGGTTTGTTTTTAGAGCTTACCCTAACTAAGCATCATTGCTTACGCTCTCTTTGTTCAACATTGCAGATCCTTAGTTCGTGGGTTGCTCGGGCAAGTGGAGGGCCTCCAAGTGTGGTTTTGGACTTGAGTTCATCAAGTATGGTTTTAATGCTAAGACATGTAATAGTTTAAGCAATGGGATGTGTAAGACTTGTTGGTTGTTGTTGGTTGCTAGGAGCATGCTTAGACTCTATGTTATGTTGCTTTTGTGTGGCTTGTGATGCCATGTTTAAGTTGTTAACCATGCCTAATTTGCTCTCTTGTATGTTGGTTAAATGCTTTAGAAACCATGTTTAAGGTTGGATGTTGTTTGATTGGATGTATGTGTGTTGATTGTTGCCTTTGTGTTAGACATGTTTAAACCTTGTTGAAGCATGCTAGTATTGTTAGTAAGCCTTGGGTTGTTTTGCTATGAAGTTATGGGGTGCCTTGGTGGTGTTTTGGGGCATTCTTGTGCCTCAAAACAGCCCAGAAAAGTCTGCATACAGGGGGTGTTTCGGAACGGGTCCCCGTGTTTCGAAACGGTCCCTGTGTAAATGGCCTGCCGTTTCGAAACGGATGAGGGTCGTTCCGGAACGTTTTCGCTACTGGAATTTTGAGAAATTGGCGAGATGAAGCCGTTCCGAAACGGGCCTTTGAAGTTCCGAAACGGTCAAATCTCGTTGACCACGAGATATTGACCGTCAAGGTCGTTCCGATACGGTCACCCCTGTTTCGGAACGGTCACCTTAGGGTTGACCCTGGCCTGTTGACTAAGTCAAGGCGTTTCGGAACACCCTGTGGGCGTTCCGAAACGGCCTGCCGCAGAATGTTAAAATGAGCTGTTTAAATGTTGGGTTGGTTGATGTTTGATGATATGATTGTATCTCCCGCTGTTGTGCCACACTTAGGTCTAAATTATGCATGTAGACAAGATAAAAATAAAAAGAAATTTATGGGTCATTAACCGAGGGGAAGCCTTAACGGGTTTCGCTTCGGTTTTCCCCGTGTGGTCCACTCGGACCGGTCATCCGACCAGACCGGGACGAGGGGGTTACATCCGGTTAGAAAACTAACGAGCAAATAGGATACCCGAGTTCTGTGAACCATTGCTTATTCAATGTTGGTATAAATTATCATAATGTCCATATGTGATAAAATGACCATAATGCCCTTGTAGGCTTATTTGACTAAATAACTCATGATGCGTCTAAACTTTCAAAGATCTTAATGTATCACCTCCTGAATATCTGAGTTAAACCGTTAGTATGAACCCTTTTTAATAGGGGTCACGTTTCAGAAATTCGTTCAAATTATCAAAAGTTTAATATGTCTCATTCCGTAAATGCCAAGTATCTCCAAGAAAAGATCTGTCCCACCTAGTGTGTTCCATGTGTGATATATATTCTGTTGAATGAATTGTATAATAATTTAATCGTGAATAATATTATGTTTGATGAACTTGATATATGATGACATTCTCTGCCTACCTGATATAAGTCTGCTCAATCTGTATACTTGGTATGTGATCGTTTGATCTGTAATGGTATTGTCTGACTGTTTGATGAATTTGTTAGCATGATCTGTTAGTTTGACCTATGATGGTACAATCTGTTTGCATGATGAATGCTGAAAATGTCTGCTCTGCTCGATAGTATGCTCATTTATCTGTCAAAAGCATGAACTTCTGTTTCTGATACTCTGAATAAAATATGTCTGTTACATGTATTATGTTACTCATGTCTGGAATCTGAACACCGATTATTATCTGGGGTATACTGTTGGGTTATGTTATGAAGTCTCTGTTGGTACAGCCCTGATCAAGCTGGTAAATCCTTATGGACTCAAGGTCTCCCCTTGAGTGGCACCTACGCCCATCGGGCCTAGGGTAAGTCCTTATGGACTCAAGGTCTCCCTTGAGTGGCACCTACGCCCATCGGGCCTAGGGTAAGTCCTTATGGACTCAAGGTCTCCCCTTGAGTGGCACCTACGCCCATGGGCCTAGGGTAAGTCCTTATAGACTCAAGGTCTCCCCTTGAGTGGTACCTATGCCCATCGGGCCTAGGGTAAGTCCTTATTGACCTAAGGCAACCCCTTAGGTGGCACCTATGCCCATCGGGCCTATGGTAAGTCCTTATGGATGCAGTTCTGGGGGACTGCATATTTGGTGTAAGGTTGGAGGGTAGTTCTTGTAAACTTCTGTATGAACATTGAACATTTGCATTTAATCTGTTATGTGCTCATAGGATATGATGTTAAGTACTTATGTATGTTGATCTGCACTTATTGGAACACACTAGACGCCAAACTCTCTGATCCTACCTCGTATGTTACCAGCCTATATAATTTTCGTCTAATTCTCATGGTTTGATTAAAGAACAAATACCATTATTCTTGAGTATGATGCAACCTCGAAATAGTAGAACAAAAATATAGGACTATCACTGCTTGAAACATCATGAAAATGTTATGCCTACCATATATCTGCATGAGCTTATAACATCTTCTGGTAGTTTTGTATTACTGAGCTTTCCCAAGCTCATGTTGTTTTTACCATCGCAGGTTAAAAGATTATAGCATGGTAATGTTTGACATCAGTGTTCGGAGTTCCCTCGGCGTTGCCTCTGGAGTACGGCATTGTATAGTTAGTGGGCATGTATGTCATGTATTGTTTCATGTCAGTGTCTGAAAAATATTTTCTGAAATTCTCCTTATGTGTTTAAATAATTTTATGAAATAGAATTTTAAACAGAAATTGATTTTACAGTTTAATAAGTGTTTTGAAAAAATATAAATGTTTTTATGTGTATTTTTACCGTGGGTCGCTCTTGTGACCCTAATGTGACTTCCTAGGATCTGTTGTAACGCATAGGCGGGTCTAGGGGGTTAAATTTAGTGGTATCAGAGCTTAGAGTTGCGTCATTATTGGTAGATCGGCCGATCGTCTGTCATAGGGTGTCTGGTATGTGCATGCCCCTAGATCCTGACCGTACTCCACCAAGCCGGGACTATGATGTCGAATCCTTTTTCTGAAATAACCGAATCTAAAAGAGAGGTGTCTATGAACCCGGCGAAAGAGTAAACTCAGTAGTTACTCCGTTATACACAAAAAAAAAACAATTGTATGACCTTTATGCTGAAGGTAAGTGCAAATCATTTAAAACCTTGGTTATGTTGGATTGGTTCGGGGGAAGAATTCACTGGAAGTGTGGCATGTTGTGTAGTTATACATATCAACCCTGACTGACATTCAGTGTTACGTTTTAAATCTAGAAGGCTCTGTTGGAAGCCCCGAGTACTCGTTTGGATGTTAGGGACAGTTCTTCATCCGTAAATTGATGGTCAGCCTAGAAGAGTTATGAATAAAATTCTGGGTCGTATGAGTGATATCGCTGATAGTTGGGAAAGCTTATTATTCCTGATTAAGACTGTTTATGATAAAATTTATGAGACAACTGTTTGTTTAGCACTATATGAAGATCGATAAGAATCTAAATATTTATTCTGATTAGTTGTCGGAGATGTATGATGGGATGACTATGGGTCTAAGGATAGTTTGAGTGACTGAGGAAGCTGCCAGATTGATATGTGACCGACTGTGAGTTCGAGAAACGATGATGCTATGATGGAAAAGATTCAGTACAAAAATTAGATGAAAATGCAGTCTCTCTATTTCTCTGACTCTGGTAAATTTCGAGGACGAAATTTCTTATAAGGTGGGGAGAATTGTAACACCCCGTTTTTGTATGCCTTGAAATGAATTGAAAAAAAAAACAATTGAAGCCAAGGAAACTTGAACCCGTGACCTTGGGCATGTTATCCTTTGGCTTAACCGTTTGAGCCAAGCGCTCATATCTGTCAAATATTGGAAAGGAAAATAGCTTGAAGTAAATTTAGGTTTCTAACCCAAATTAAAATAAATAAAAGATCAACATGACCCTTCAACTACCCCTATTTTGGTATCTTGCTTCGAGAGTTTCCAAACTCTTCCACCTCAAAAAAACAATCTGTCCAGCCACCGATCTAGGCCACCGTCGGCCCGTGGCGTGCACCGCCGCCGCCATCGTCTTCCTTGCCTCTCTGCGACCAAAACCCGGCTAGCCACTCTCGAGAACTCACCGTCGTTCGGGTTATAGAAGCCTTAGAAGGTTCAGTCAAAACCTAATGGTTTTGTTATAATTTTCTTTCGATTCGATCACCTCCGTCGCCGGTGTGTCACCGCCACCACCAGCTTGTGCGCCGTCCAGCCATGGTCCTTCAGCCGCCGGTCACGCGCACTTCTAAGCCGCTCATCGCCGGCGAAAACCTGTTTGAAGGTTTGACCTATCAAACCCAAATTGCCGCCTTCGTTCCCTGCATTTTCCGGCTCGGTTCGCCGTCCGTTTGTGACGCGGCCACCGGATTTGGGCCCTGTACGTCACAACGAGCAAACCCCTCTGACCGCTTGTCGTTTTGACGCCAGGAGAAGCCTCGACGGAGCTTCGTACTTTCCGGCCGTTTTGGTCCGATTTGGGTAATTTTTCCGTTCCAATTCTGACATGTTTTGTGTGGTTGTTAAATGATTTAATTCACTGGGTTGTTAAGCTTCTGTTTTTCAGCAGTTTTGGTGTCCGATGCGTCTCTGGCGACCGGCCGATGAAGCCATACCCAAGGGTAAGTGGACCGGTTCGATTGAAGCCCAAACCCGACAACCCGACCCGAACCGTCTCTGACCCAAATCCGATCCGACTGAGTCAACTCGCCCGAGTTGACTCAGTGAGTTAACTTGTCGAGTCAGCTCAGTTGACCTTCTGTTGACTGCTGACGTCATACTGACGTCAGCGTTGACCTTGACCTGTTGACTTTGACTCGTTGACTTTGACCGTTGACCCAAAAAGTCAAATTTTCCGAAAACTCCTATTTTATATTTTTCGACGTCCTAAGTCCATTTTTGAAGCCCATTTTGCAAAATTTTGATCCGAAAGCCTCCGAATCTGACCTTGAGCCCGAACTTGTTTATGTACTTAATTATTGGTTAAGAGGTTGTGAGTAAGGTCTGATCTTGGAATTTGTGTAATTGAAGGTATTCTCGGTTCCTTGGATGCTCGATGCTGAGGAATGTCGAATTCGGGTTCGAGGGTATTCGAATGTCGTATCATGAATCAATTGTTATAGCTCAGAACTAAGGTAATACACTACTACCCCTTGTATGCTTTATGAACATGTTGATATTCGGTTAACGCATGCATGCTTATGATGACGTATACTGTAAATTCTGCTTAAATTGAATCAGATTCGAGCAATAAGTATAGATATTAATAAGACCAAATTATCCGAATAAGATTACTAATGGGCTAACAGTATCAGAAGTCCTAATAGTTAAATTCAGTTAATCCGCAACTCAATCAACAGTGTGTAAGAATCGAGGCCCATGATATGGAGTGATAGATATTAATTATGAAATTACGAAAATGCCCTTGGAGCATAAGTATAACTAAACTACCCCTCTAATAAAGGAAATGACCTAAAATCTGCATTCGACCTGATTATGTAATTTACACTACCCAAGATGTAGGTTTTAATGGAAAGACTTCAGCATCATTATGCAATACGTGTGACACAAACCTGGATAATCCCTCAAACTCTGTATAACACATGAATGAGAATTCTCTGAAAATATTGTTGAAACCCTAAGTCGATCCTTATGACAGTAATGTGTTAATTAAATGAGAATGATCGTAATGACCAAAAAGACGATAATGCCCTCGAGCACTGAAATGTCTGATTAGTTTGAATGACGTTATACCCTCAAGTTATGTAATGAATGAATCGTCTGTAAAGGGCCGAAGAGTTAGGACGACTTAATCTCGTTTGAGTACGTGAATAATGGAGGTACCAAATGGTAATTTAGAAAGAAATGATATATCTTGGTCTAAAATAACCGAAATCCCTCCTGAGTTAATCGATAACTATGTATTTGACGAAATTCTGGATTTGTTAATAAGACTTAAATAGCTAAGGTTCCCTTAAGTGTTGGGAAATACGACACTTGTATACCCTACGCTCACCATGTCGATGTAACGTAAGAAGATCTGCATAGATTGTATGTTCGATTACTCAAAGTTAAACCGTATATTAAAGTATGAGGGCGACTGTTCAGACATACAATACAGTCAATGTTAAGCTCTGATGCACGCTGATTACTCACATCTGAACGTTGGTAAGTATTGTCAAGTTGGGTTATGTCACATTAAACAAATTCTGGAGGTATGACAAATTGTTAGAGCCCTTGAGAATCATAATTTTCGTTCTGATACGATTGTTCCATAGTATAAAATTTGTCATGACAGTCAAATAACTAAAAGGCCATGATAGCCTAAATAATCGAAACATCACTGAAAATATCCAATAACTTAAAGACTTTAATTTAGAAATTCTTGAATGTCCGGTTAGAAAACTAACGAGCAAATAGGATACCCGAGTTCTGTGAACCATTGCTTATTCAATGTTGGTATAAATTACCAAAATGTCCATATGTGATAAAATGACCATAATGCCCTTGTAGGCTTATTTGACTAAATAACTCATGATGCGTCTAAACTTTCAAAGATCTTAATGTATCACCTCCTGAATATCTGAGTTAAAACGTTAGTATGAACCCTTTTTAATAGGGGTCACGTTTCAGAAATTCGTTCAAATTATCAAAAGTTTAATATGTCCCATTCCGTAAATGCCAAGTATCTCCAAGAAAAGATCTGTCCCACCTAGTGTGTTCTATGTGTGATATATTCTGTTGAATGAATTGTATAATAATTTAATCGTGAATAATATTACGTTTGATGAACTTGATATATGATGACATTCTCTGCCTACCTGATATATGTCTGCTCAATCTGTATACTTGGTATGTGATCGTTTGATCTGTAATGGTATTGTCTGACTGTTTGATGAATTTGTTAGCATGATCTGTTAGTTTGACCTATGATGGTACAATCTGTTTGCATGATGAATGCTGAAAATGTCTGCTCTGCTCGATAGTATGCTCATTTATCTGTCAAAAGCATGAACTTCTGTTTCTGATACTCTGAATAAAATATGTCTGTTACATGTATTATGTTACTCATGTCTGGAATCTGAACACCGATTATTATCTGGGGTATACTGTTGGGTTATGTTATGAAGTCTCTGTTGGTACAGCCCTGATCAAGCTGGTAAATCTTTATGGACTCAAGGTCTCCCCTTGAGTGGCACCTACGCCCATCGGGCCTAGGGTAAGTCCTTATGGACTCAAGGTCTCCCCTTGAGTGGCACCTACGCCCATCGGGCCTAGGGTAAGTCCTTATGGACTCAAGGTCTCCCCTTGAGTGGCACCTATGCCCATCGAGCCTAGGGTAAGTCCTTATAGACCTAAGGCAACCCCTTAGGTGGCACCTATGCCCATCGGGCCTAGGGTAAGTCCTTATGGATGCAGTTCTGGGGGACTGCATATTTGGTGTAAGGTTGGAAGGTAGTTCTTGTAAACTTCTGTATGAACATTGAACATTTGCATTTAATCTGTAATTATGTGCTCATAGGATATGATGTTAAGTACTTATGTATGTTGATCTGCACTTATTGGAACACACTAGACGCCAAACTCTCTGATTCCTACCTCGTATGTTACCAACCTATATAATTTTCGTCTAATTCTCAAGGTTTGATTAAAGAACAAATACCATTATTCTTGAGTATGATGCAACCTCGAAATAGTAGAACAGAAATATAGGACTATCACTGCTTGAAACATCATGAAAATGTTATGCCTACCATATATCTGCATGAGCTTATAGCATCTTCTGGTAGTTTTGTATTACTGAGCTTTCCCAAGCTCATGTTGTTTTTACCATCGCAGGTTAAAAGATTATAGCATGGTAATGTTTGACATCAATGTTCGGAGTTCCCTCGGCGTTGCCTCTGGAGTACGGTATTGTATAGTTAGTGGGCATGTATGTCATGTATTGTTTCATGTCAGTGTCTGAAAAATATTTTCGGAAATTCTCCTTATGTGTTTAAATAATTTTCTGAAATAGAATTTTAAACAGAAATTGATTTTACAGTATAATAAGTGTTTTGAAGAAATATAAATGTTTTTATGTGTATTTTTACCGTGGGTCGCTCTTGTGACCCCAATGTGACTTCCTAGGATCTGTTGTAACGCATAGGCGGGTCTAGGGGGTTACAGAATAAACATCATGATTTGCATTCACAGGGAATGCCTCTCATAAAACTTTTTGGATCAAGACGAATTTTCGTAACTTGAAATTGGGAGAAGTCTATGGTCGAGTTTTTCGACGAAGAAGAAATATTACTTTCGAGTAAATATAGACTTTATAATAATCTTCTTGTAAATTCAAAATCATTATGATTTATCGCACTTTAAAATAATAATATAAAGAATAAAATAAAATTAAAATTTACCGATATTGATTTTTCTCTTGTGGACAATGGAGACATAGCATATGACCGAGATAGCTTCTCATAGTCCCTTTATATCACATCTCTTTCCAAGTCATTTAAGCATATCATGTAAAACTCAAAACACGGTTAAAAATAGTAACTTTTACCAAATAAAATAACATAAATAATAATATGAAAAATATCAAATATAATCATATAAGTAAAAGTATGAATAAGCATACCGCTAATTAACCATTTTAGGAACAAGAGAAAACACACGTAATTTACACCAAACGCAACCTCTTCGTCTCTTTCGATCCATATTTTGGTTTGTGAGAAGCCACAAATTTGTCTCTTTCCAATGTTCGAATAAAATCAAACATACTTCCAAACTTTTCAAAAAAAAAGTTAAAATATAAAGAAAAAGACAATCGGTAATTAAAAAAAATGAAGAGAAAAAAAAAACTTATCTTTGGTTTATCTTATAATCGAATTTTTTCCAATAACTTCTTTGGTTTATCTTAGTCTGCAACTTTCAAATTCTCTCATCTCTCAAACTCTAAAGCTTCCGTACATTTTCGATGTTCTTTTATCATTGCTTTCGTCGTTAGTTTATCTATGATGATGATGCTTTATCAAATATTATATTTTGTTATGATGGGAATGAGGGAAAATATTGACATCTAAAGCTTCAATTTTTCTTTATAGGTACTCTTTTTTCCTCATAGGTGTTCACTTGGACCTTTTGGGCAAAGAGTGACTTTAGAGTATTTTTTAATGAGGCCTAATTTTTTTCAAAAAGAAAAAAAGTTTTAATTTTTTTTAATGTAAACTTGCATGTTATTGCTAATCAAACAACAAAAATAGTCTGTTCATTTAGGGCTTTGAATCTTATGTTTAAGAAGTGGCTTTAGTAATGTAATTTGGTTAAAAGAAAACATAAATATAGTTTTTTTTTTGTTTCTTTTCCTCATTTTTTGATATTTTTTATTCAAGATGAATTTACTTGGTTGTTTAAAATGGAGACATAAATATAGTTTACATTTATCAACACTTTAAATTGATTATATATGTATGTATCTATACATTCTTATATATAATTCAATGAATTAATAATCAAATTATTTAACAAAAATAATTTAAATAAAAATTAATAATTAATAATTTAAATGAAAAAAATTAGTTTCTCACATTATAATATATAATTTCATAATTTTTCAAATACTTCATTTTTCTCTTGAAGATCATCAAATCACAAACTTCATTAATTACAGGCCAGATAAATATCAAGCCAGATCAATATCAGTTCAGGTCAACAACAAGTCAGGTTCAAAATATGTCGGGTCAATTAATAGGTCGAGTTCAAAACAGGTTGGGTAAAATCAGATCTTCGGTCATTTCAGAGGGGTTATATCGGTTATTTGCTAGGTTAGTCTCGGATTCAGGTTCGTATCAGTCGGGTGCAGGTCGGGTTCGGTTAATACAATATCGGGTCTAACTCGGGTTCGAGTCAACAACAATCGATTACAGATCGATTTCGGGTCATTACTTCCTCGGGTCAAAACAAGTTTTGACACGAGCAAGTTTTAGTCGGGTTTTCGGGTCGGGTCACCTTTTCACATCCCTAACAAGGTAGCATATGTTCATATTTTTTCTTAACCCTTTGATAATGCACACACATCTTACAATTACAGGCAAAATTGTTCGAACTCAGGTCTCTTAAGATGAATATATTATCTTTTTCATTGAAACTATGCGTTGGGTTCAGTTTTCATGTTCAATTAGAATTGATTGGTCTAATTATTATTTATGGATATAGCTTTAGAAATTTAATATATATATATATAAAATATAGACCAAGAGTTCAACCTAACAATAACAATCATTTTTAGGGGTCACAATGAGTGGTTAAGCGCATTTGTCTTTGATTCTTGAATAACAAACCTTTCACAAAAGGTATAAAACGATCATAGTTCCTCTAGCTTCATCCAACTCATCTTTCAAATCTGTATAATAATATCAATAACCTAGAGGCAAAAGCAATGAACCCCATCGCAAATAATGTTGCATTGGCTCTATCTTTCTTCCTTTGCATCTCTTTCTTCCCATTCCTAAACGCCATGCCCGACATCACCAAAACCTGTGAAAAGGTTAAGCACAAGGAACTCTGCATCGGAAGCTTTCAGGAATCATACCTCGGCAGATATCTCCCCGACAACGCCAACCCGAAGCTGCTTGCATCGATAATTATCAAAATCGTCGTTAATAACGCCTCCGACGTGTCTCGAAATCTCAAGACCACCGTACTCGAAGGTCCTGTACCATTGACACCCGAGGTCCGGGCAAAATACGGAATATGTGACCAAGAGGTCGTTTCGGCTATGAAGGAACTCGATAAGGTCCGGACGGCCATGGAAATGAGTAATCGCAGATCGGAGAAACTCAATATGCAAGCTGCAGTGACTAATACCGAGAACTGTGTGAAAGAACTAACGCAAGTGGAAGCGCAATTGCCAGACAAAAAGCAGTTTGATGAAGTTGTCGTCCTTAAAGAGATGTTGGAAAATATCGATGACATTATCAAAACCTTAGGTTGAAAATTGTGAGATGTTCTCAGAAATTATACTTTGATGGGGTTCTTTGCCTACTCTTTTTTTAATATTAAATAAATGTTTATGCCAAATAAAAATAAAATAAATCATTTGTATGTGTTTTGTCATTTTTGAGTTAATTGTACTGCACGCTCCTCAACTATAATTCTCATTTTAAATTAGTCCTTAAAATTTTAAATATTTTAATTTTATCCCCAAATTACGGTTTTCATTCTAAATTAGTATCTAAACTTTTAAATGTTTCATTTTCATCCCTAAACTACGATTCTCATTCTAATATGATCCTCAAACTTTCTAAATATTCTAATTTCACCCTAAAATTGTCGTTTATACTACATCATATTATTACGTAATACTTTCATTTAGTAATATAGTCCCTAAACTACGCCACTAAAAATTTGTTTTGCTGTAGTGTTTCAAAAATATTATTACGTAATACACATAAGTGTTTCATGATAATTAATAAATTTATAATGATTTTATTAACATAAGATATTATTAGCATATGTTGATAATTGAGGGATAAAATTAAAACGTTCTAAAGGTTTGAGGACCAATTTAGAATGAGAGTCATATTTTGAGGATAAAATTAAAATGTTTTAAAGTTTAAGAACAAATTTAAAATGAGTGTCATAATTTGAGGATGCGTGATGAAATTAACTCGTCATTTTTTGAATAGTAAAATGGGTTATTTGAGTTAGTCCAAGCCTAACCAAAATGAGCTTGAATAAGTAGTTGGAATTTTTCCCATAACCCAATTTAACTCATGAAATATGGATGTTACAACTTACAACGTGATTATTAATGTACGATTGATTAAAGTTTTGAAGTAGTCATTTTAGCTTAAATCTAAATTATTTAGCATTAATAATCAATAATTCTTTTGTTTTTGTTTTCATTTTTGGTACATATTGTTTACTTGATCACATTATTATTTCTTTTTTTTGAAAGTTGAGGGGACATTTCCATCCAGAAAACTCTATCTGGTGTCACGATTTGAGAAGCACACCTTTTGTAGGAGTGAGCTATCATGATCCGTTGCCCAGCGAAACTCTTTTAACCTTGTTTTGCTAAAACATGCGCATCAGTATTTACTTCTCTTCTCTCGAAGACGAAATCCCAGTTAAACTTTGATTTGTAGGCACCTCTTCTTTGATTAACTCATAAAAAACGCTAGGGACATTATGAGGGGACTAGCAGAGCAGTGTTTATTGTTGAAAATACTATCATTCCTACATATCCACAAAGTCCAAACAAAACCCAAGAACGACATGTTCCATATAGGCTTACTAGCAGAGCAGATGTTTATTTCTAAAGATGGAGACACGTAGAGAGTGAGGTGGGCTTTGATCCTCCCAAAATTTCTTGTCTAATAGCCCTTAAGATCTATGTTAAATTAGGTGTTTGAGAATAAATACTTAACGAGTCTCTGTTAAATTAGGTTTATGTTATTTTTAACTTAAACAATTGACACCTCCCAATATTTGATCATAGTTACGTCCTGATTTTGGTGTGTTTTCGATTTCATTTTTATAATTATGTCCAATGAAAAGGATAAATCATATAGCATGTTGTTTAAAAAAATAAAATTTTATTAGTATTTATACTTAATAGTAAAATTTTGGAATAATTTCTATATGAAGTATAATATTTATATTTTTGATATATAATATCTGTTTTGTGTAATTAAAATTTCAATATAACATCTATTTTCTGTGATTGCTAGTTGATCGGAATGCAAAATGAGGACTAATGTTGATATATAATATCTGTTTTGTGTAATTAAAATTTCAATATAACATATTTTCTCTATTTTTTAAACTAATCCCCCTCCAAAAAAATATGTTCACATAAAAGTTTAGTTCACGATTTCCTGGTCAATTCAGGGAAAAAGGGTGAAAAAATATTTGGGGAAATAAGATTCCCAACATTAATTGGGGCAATAAGGTAATTTGAACAGTAATTGTTCATGTCGCCAGTAGCTGCCAATGACTCTACTCCATTTTTTTTCAAATTTCTTACCAAAATGTAAGGAAATGAAAGTAAATGGACTGAAATATGAGTTTTCAGAATTGTGATTTTATATTTTAAAACTTTGAAATGTTATAACTTATAGATCGAGTGTAATATTGAGACATTTTTTTAATTCACATAACTTTTTCGATACTACGCGCTAGCTAGGGATGTAAAAACAGGTCAACAGTTGGGTTTCAGGTCGGGTTCTGTCAGGTCGGGTCAAATCGGTTACAGGTCATTTCGGGTCATTTTTTGTTTTGACTCGATTCGGTTCGGGTTCGGGTTCATTTCGGGTCGGGTTCATTTCAGGTCGGGTTCAATTCAGGTCGGGTTCATTTCAGGTCGGGTTCATTTCAGGTCGGGTTCATTTCAGGTCGGTTCATTTAAGGTCGGGTCAAAACGGTTAATTGACAGGCTGATTTCAGGTCGGTTTCGTTTCAGGTCGGGTTCATTTCAGGTCGGTTTCGTTTCAGGTCGGGTTCATTTCAGGTCGGTTTCGTTTCAGGTCGGGTTCGTTTCAGGTCGATTTCGTTTCAGGTCGGGTTCTTTTCAGGTCGGTTTTGTTTCAGGTCGATTTCGTTTCAGGTCGGGTTCATTTCAGGTCGGGTTCCTTCGGGTTTATAGTTTATTGTGTTATGTGTATTATATATATTGACGAATTATGATTTTTATTTTTACGGTTTAGGGTTTAGGGTTTAGGGTTAGGGGATTACGTATATGTGATATATATATATATATAGTTGGTACTATTGGATTTATTTTTAAGGTTTGGGGTTTAGGGTTTAGGGTTTAGGGATCTTAAATTAATAGAAACATACCTACATTAATTATATATGTTGATGGATTATGGTTTTTAGGGTTTAGGGTTTAGGTTTTACTGATCTTAAATTAATACAAACATGCCTACATTAATTATATATATATATATATTGATGGATTATGGTTTTTAGGGTTTAGGGTTTAGTGTTTAGTGTTTAGGGTTTACTGATCTTAAATTAATACAAACATGCCTACATTAATTATATATATATTGATGGATTATGGTTTTTAGGGTTTAGGGTTTAGGGTTTAATGATCTTAAATTAATACAAACATGCCTACATTAATTATATATATATTGATGGATTATGGTTTTTAGGGTTTATGGTTTAGGGTTTAGGGTTTAGTGTTTACTGATCTTAAATTAAGACAAACATGCCTACATTAATTATATATATATTGATGGATTATGGTTTTTAGGGTTTAGGGTTTAATGATCTTAAATTAATACAAACATGCCTACATTAATTATATATATTGATGTATTATGGTTTTTAGGGTTTAGGGTTTAAGGGTTTAGTGTTTAGGGTTTAGTGATCTTAAATTAATACAAACATGCCTACATTAATTATATATATATTGATGGATTATGGTTTTAGGGTTTAGGGTTTAGGGTTTATTGATCTTAAATTAATACAAACATACCTACATGTATTATATATATATATATTGATGGATTATGGTTTTTAGGGTTTAGGGTTTATGGTTTAGGGTTTAAGGTTTAGAGTTTAGTGTTTACTGATCTTAAATTAATACAAACATGCCTACATTAATTATATATATTGATGGATTATGATTTTTAGGGTTTAGGGTTTAGGGTTGCCCTTCAAAGCTCGATGATGATAATTCTGGTAACAAAGTTTGTAAAACTTTGTTATAAGATCTGAGAGCTTAAAGTGTAAACTTTTGTATGTTTGTAAATTTTATACTGTGAAAGTTAAAGTTTCAGTTTGTAAAGATTATTTAGTTTGTAAGTTTCAGTTTGTTGTAAGTTTCAGTTTGTAAGTTTAAACTTTTTATAATAATCAATAAAGTTTCAGTTTGTTGTAAGTTTTGTAAGTTTAACCACTTAAATTATTGAATATAAGTCATTTATTGTTTTAATCTTCTTAAGTTTTACCTTATTCTGTTTTTTGGAAGTATCCCTGATTCCATCCAAAGTTAATGTTTTATTATATTTTAAACAAGTTAATTTAATTAAGTCATTTAAGTTAATCAGTTTTTTACTAAGTCAATTAAGTATGTAATGTTAATTAAAAAATTTCGTTATCTTATATTAATTTAGTTAAGTATAAAAAATTTATTTCATAATGGTTATTTATTCAACTTATGTATTTAAGTAGTTTATCAGAATGCAACTTAAGTTAATTTAATAACTAACTTAACTTAAAATGAATGCAAGTTAATTAAATTTATTTTTAATCTTAAGTTAAGTTAATTTAATAACTAACTTAACTTCAATTAAAATGAATGCAAGTTAATTATTTAGCATTAATTTATTCTTATAATAAAAAATTTAAGTCATCTTATTTTAATTAAGAATATAGATTTAATTTAATAATTTTTACTCATTTAACTTAATTTGATTAAGTATAAAATTTTAATTTAATAATGGTTATTCATTCCACTTAAGTTAATTAAGTATAATAGTTTATCTTTGAAGTTATTTTAAAATAATAGTCAAGTTAATTAGAAATACAATTTATTAATACTTAGAATTATTATTAATTCAATTTATCTTTTAATTGAAGTTAAGTTAGTAATTTATTAATACTTGAAATTATTATTAATTTAATAATTTTTCAATACTTGACATTATTTTATATTCTTTAAATATAACATCTTTAAATGTCAGATAATTATCATTATTAGCAAATCAAATAATAGTATTAGTTCAGGTTAATATCAGTTCAGGTCAATATCAGTTCAGGTCAATAACAGTTCAGGTCAATAACAGTTCAGGTCAATATCAGTTTAGGTCAAGAACAGTTCAGGTCAATAACAGTTCAGGTTCAAAACAGGTCGGGTTCAAAACAGGTCGGGTTCAAAACAGGTCGGGTTCATTTCAGGTCGGGTCCAAACAGGTCGGGTTAAATCGGTTATCTGGCAGGTTAGTCTCGGGTTCGGGTTCGTTTCGGTCGGGTGCAGGTCGGGTTCGGTTACTAAAGTAACAAGTCAATTTCGGGTTCGGGTTCACTTCGGTCGGGTGCAGTTCAGGTACGGTTTCTACAGTTACATGTCAAATTCAGGTTCGGGTTCGTTTCGGTCGGGTGCAGGTCGAGTTCGGTCTTTGAATTCTCGGGTTAAACCAGGTTCTGACTCGATCGGATTTCAGGCAGGCTACCAGGTCGAGTCAGTTTTTCACACCCCTAGCGCTAGCAAGGAGCCAAAGGCATATTGCCGTTTATATCCCAAAAAAACCTACACGGCCTTCAATTTTGATTTTTTTATTATTTTTATTTGCAATATTAAATTTGTGTTTGCATTAACATGTCAGACTTAAGTATTAAAAAAAACATGCCAGACTTAAAAAAATTATTTTGAATTAAAATCTATTATTATTATTATTTATATGGATAACTGTAACACCCGTGTTTTGGGGCTAGGAGTTAGTCAGGTTTGTAGTCCGAGTCAATAAAATTAAATTAAATCGATTCAACCTAAATTGTGATCTATTTGGGCTTTAAATAGTGAAGGAGGGACCTTGTTGGTAATTTGACTCAAAACTTTTAAAAATCAAGACCACTTTTGAATTAAAAAAAAGGTATCATCTTCTCCCCCACACCCCTTTCTAACGTTGGAAAGCCTAAAACCCCTCCCCAAACCCTAAATTCATTATTCCATTGATTTCTCCCTCATCTCAAGGCCTTTTTCAAAATTAAAGGTATATTCTCACTCTCGTTTTTAATTCCTATCTATCTATGGTTATAGTTTTTAAAACCATGAACTTTTGAAAATTTGGGTTTGATTTAAAGTTTGAGTTTTTAATGGGTTTTTCATTTTGTTTTGATAAATTGAGTTGGGGTTTTGTTTAATCATGTTAAAATACACATTATATGTTAATTTGGTTAAGTTTAGATAAAAATCCGAAGTGGGTTCTTAGACCCATTTTTAAGGTGTCAAAAAGTTGATTTTTGGTGGGTTTTAGGGTGTAATTAGAGGGCTGATGGTATATGTATGCTAAGGGGATGATTTGGGACCATTTAGATGTCATTTGGGTGTTTAAAAACATGATTTTCTGTTGGGTAAAATATGAGTACGAAAATGAGAATTTTGGTGATTGTTTGGGTTGGAAATTGTTGGAGCTTGGCTTGGACCTATGGGTTGATGTTGTGGCTAAATTTAGCAATCATTTGTGAGTATAAAATGTGTTGGAAACTTGAGTTTTGGTCAAGGATTATGGGCTGCTTGAATTAGATAAAGATGGGGTTGGGTCATGACTTGAAACGTTGAGTTGATATTTGAATTTGTATTCCGGGTTAGCTACCTTGATGTTTGAGTTGATTTGAGGTTGTTTTACTTGTGTTGAGATGTTTAGAAGCTTGGTTTTGGGTTGGTGAAGCCTTGGGAGCAAATCCGGAAATTGAAGACCATGGTTGCTTAGTACTTGAGCTTGGAGGTGGAGGTGAGTGGTTATTGTTTTTAAATGGTTTTAAACATTGGTTCAAGCCTGTGGACCTAGGTTGGGTTTGGTAAACCCACCTAGAGTTGAGGTTAGGGTGGTAGCCTAATCTCAAGCTTAAGTTTAGGAAACTTTGGTTGAACTCCCTATTTCTTGTTATGCCACTTGTTTATATATGTTTACGGTAGTTATGTATATTGTGTTATACATGTTGTTGAGGCATGGTTTGATGCATTGCTATGCATGTGGTTTGAGTTGTGAATTGTGCATGATGATGATCATGGTGAGTACATGCTAGGCATGGAAATGGGTTGTGAAATACATGTATGTGAGACATGATATTTGATGCATTGTTATATGCATGTAGCTACGAAAAATGGATTGCGTTTAATATTGGCACTAGTATGCTTGGGTACAATGATCGATCATTAGGATGAGTGTGCACACAAATTGAGTCAAAACGTACGTGGCCTTGGTGGCGTTAAGGCACCAAGGAGGAGTACGGTGATGTAATATTCCACCGGAAGCTTTTATATATTTCTACGTGATGATGAGTGGAATCCCATCCGTAGGGCATGTGGCGATGAGTGGAATCCCGCCCATGCAAGGACCGGTGATGAGTGGAATCCCACCGAGGTAATGTTGTTGTTGGAAATGCGTTCCAACAAGTTATCCGCGTATTCGGGTCATAGCTAGGTGCCAATATGAGGTTGTATGTATATGCCAATATGAGATTATGTATACATGCTTATATGATGCGAATGTGATGCCTTTATGAGTTGATATATGATGTGGTTAATGCATTGAGTTATGTATCTTTGTACGTTGAGCTTATAGGTTGTTGAGCATGGCATAATGTTGATTATATGTTCATGCATCATGATCATTTGGCTTATGCGGATCGGAGGTAAGAACATGCATTTCATTATGGAAATAGCTCGTGCTTGGACCCTGCATTGTCGAAGGTTTGTTTTATGAGCTACCCTCACTAAGCTTTTATGCTTACGCTCTCTTTTGTTCGACAATGCAGATAAATAGCTTGTGGGTGGCAAGGGCAAGGAAAGGTCTCCAAGTGTTGCTTACAGTTAGCTCAAGTATGATAGTTAAATTTAAAGATTGTAATAGTAAAGCAATGGGATAGGTGTTGTTGTTTGGTGTTATGGTTGGTTGTTTAGGAGCATGTTTAGACTCCTTAATCATGTTGTTTTGATTGGCTTAATGATGCTATGTTTGGATTGTAACCATGTCTAAATTGTTTACCTTGTGTGTTGGTCATGTGCCTTTGAGGTTGCCTTCATGTTAGAATATTGAAGTATGAGCTTTGAATGCTTGAATGCCATCTTGTGTCTATTGCATGATTTCCTTTATGTTTATTCATGTTGGGTGCTTGTATGGCTATATAGTGGCATGTAAATGTTGTGTGAACGTTTGGTTGGGGCTAGAGAAGTCTTAAATTGCATTTAGATTCGAGTCTTGATCGTTTTTGCTGAGTTTGGGAGGTTTTGCAGTGCAGGGGTATCGATACGGTTGGTACGGTATCGATACCACCTTCTTGTTCAGGCCTCGTGTATCGATACACTTGAGAGGTGTATCAATACTATTTTGGTCACTGGAGCTACTGTCCAGTTCGGTATCGATACCAGCCTCTGGTGTATCGATACCGTCATCTTAGCGTTGACCGTGGGAAGTCAACCGTTGGGGAGGGTATCGATACACTCCTTGGGTGTATCGATACGGTCTCTATGGGTTGACTTTGACCAGTTGACCTAGTCAAGGGGGTATCGATACACCCCTTAAGTGTATCGATACCGCCTGCAGTTAAAGCCTAAATCTAGTGAAGGGGTATCGATACACCCTTTAAGTGTATCGATACCGCCTGTAGTTTAAGCTAAAAAATTGGACTGTAAGATGTTGGGTTGAGTTCGTTTGTTTGCCTCGTGAATGTTGTTCTGCTGTATGATCACATAGGATTAAATACTCATCTAGACAAGATTTAAAATGAAAAAAATAGGGTTGCTAACCGAGGGGGAATCCTTAAGGGGTTTTCACTCGGTTTTCCCCGTGTAGCTCACTCGGACCGGTCATCCGGCCAGACCGGGACGAGGGGGTTACATTTTTTGGTATCAGAGCCTGAGGTTACTGAGACCTAGGGCAGGTAAGTGAGGTAAGTTTAAGTTTTGAATTGATATGCACGGTGTTTGCTTGCTCTGTAAGTATGACCGCTTGTATGACAAGTATGTTGATTGTTTGTTTAAAAGCATGTTGCTTGTTATCCGTGTATGTTGTGAATAATGATTGTTTGATTGAGAATATATGTTGTTTGATAGTATGCATATGTTTGCTTGTTCAGCAAGTAAGCCTTGTTATATGCTTGGTTGAGCATGTATGTGTGCTGATTTGTTTGAAACATGTTTAGTAGAGTCCCATTGCTACTATTACATCGAAAAAGAGATTTTAAGTGAGGGAAACATACTTGAGCCACTTGGAAGCCTTGCCTTGCTAACCCAATCTTGTATGTTTTACTGTTGATGTTGTTGTTGATTTAATTGCTTTTTGGTAAGTAGAAGTTGTAGTTTCTGAAAAGGTGGACGACGTTAGAGGAGTCCACCACCTTAGTTAGAGAGGTATGGTTGTACCGGAATTGAGGTACAATTTGTCTGTTTGAGACGGTGTGTATGTGGGTTGATTCCTGTGGATGAGGGACGATGTGATCAACACTGGCATCAGTTGGTAAGAAGAAGTGAAGGCATATGAGTGGGAGTTAGAGTGGTGTCGATGTTTTAACAGATAAGCCCTTGGTATAGTAATAAGTTGTTTCCTCCAGTTGATTCTAAACCCGTGCTTTTGTATATCGATAGTGAGTATGCAAGTTTGAACATGCCTGGTGAAGTGTTAGTTGGTGACCGTTAAGGTTCGGCCTATGATTTTAATGCAAGACAGCCGGTCAGTGTCCGTGAGTGGGAGCTAGTTTGTGTGATTGGGTCAGTGTACATCGAGTTGTTTTCCAGCAAGCGGAAGAGATGAAGTCACTTCCGATAAAGTTGAGCCGAGAAGGGAGCCTTGAGCTTTGACTTCAGGATTGTTTGGTAGGGGTAGAACAAGTCCATCAAGACTGTTTGTGTGCGATCAGAATTGAGTCTTGAAGTTACGAGATGCTCTAAGAACAGTTTAGAAAAGTCAGATTTTGTCGAAAAACTAGTCTGAAAACAAGAGGACCGAAGACTATCAGTTGTGTACATGTGAAGTGGCAATTTCTACGAATACCTCCTTTTGTGTGAGCATGTAAGAGATTAGATATCATTGTTGAGACCTTAGACTTAGGGACACTTGTGACTAGCCTTTTTGGGGGATATTAGTGATCAGAAAGATGTACAGAAGATGTCTGTTGGTGGTTCAGAGCTACTAGTTTCTAGTAGATGTGAAGTGATTGTCCTCTACGGTTTTGATGTACCTTTTGACAAGGTTCGGCTTGAAGAACACAAAGTTAGTGTATACGTTGAGACAAAGAGAGAGTTGCTTTGAAGACGCAGATTTTTGTGAGACTGTAGTGGTAAGTGAGGATGTGAACTTCTTGTTGAATATTGATCCAGTTTAGAGATCAAAGGTTGATTGAGTTTAGTTGGTAGGCTTGCTTAGCTAGTGTGATGAATTTGATTTTGAATGAAGATTGGACCGCAAAATGCTAGAATAGTTTGTGATTCTTCCTAGAAGTGTTTAGAAGAAACGCCCAGTTTGTCTCCTAACAGAGAAGAAGAGTTTATTATTGATGTCGTCTCCGAGTTTGCTCGTGTTTTAGTTTGCTCTGTATCTTATGGTTTCCGACAGAATTGAGAATGTTGAAGAATTAACTTCGAGACTTGTTAGACCTTAGATTCATTAGGCCTAGTGCATCATCTCAGAGTTCTACAGTGTAACTTGTGTCGAAGAAAGAGCGACAGTACGAGAATGTGTTTAGATTTCAGGCAGTTGAAACAAGTGTCAGTGATTTGTTGATCAGTTAGTGTGTGCTTCAGTCTTTTCGAAGATTAATTTGAGATCTGATTACTACCAGTTGAAAGTGAGAAAAGTTGAAGTACCGAAGACAGCTTTAGGGGCAAGATGTGATCACCTTGAGCTCTGAGTTATGCCGATTTGTTTGATTAGTGTATTAGTTACCTTCATAGAGATGTTGAGCAGAATATTTTTCTGAGTTTCTTGATCAGTTGTAGTAGCTCTTCTGGATGTCACGTGAGTATATTCAAGTACCGAGGAAGATCATGACAAGCTTTGAAGTTAGTGTGGTAGATTCTATTAGAGAATTAATTGTATACCAAGTTGTGCAATGTGAACTTCGAGTTAATGAGGATGTTCTCCTAGGACATGTAGATCAGCCGAGTGTGTTAGAGTAAATCCCAAGTAGGCAAAAGAAGATATGAGTTGGAAGAAATTGAAGACTGTGACAAATATCTATAGTTCTAAGTCTAGCATTGTTACTTTCAAAGAATTGTAAATAGTCTTTTGAAGATAGTTGCTCCATTGATAGATTGCTACAGATGAAAGTTCAGTTTGTGAGGTTAGATGCGAGACATTGAACCCTTGAGAAACCGAAAGAAATGTTGAAGAGAGCTTCGACCTTGATCCAGCCAATGTCAGAGAAGGAATTTGTGAACCATGGTGATGTGTTACATGTAGGGTTAGGTTGTGTGCTTATGCAAGACAGAAGATTGTGGCTTGTTCATCGAGATAGTTGAAAGACCGTGAGAAGAGTTATCCGATATGAGACATAGAGTTAATTACAGTTGTGTTTGCTTCGAAGACTTAGAGACAAAGCTTGTATAGTAAGAAATGCACAATGTGTACGTACATATTATCAGAACTTGAATTGTTAGACAACTTAGGAATGGTTGAAACTTGAACAACATAAGTGTTAGAAATGCTTGAAGACTGTAATATCAAGAGTGAGTACCATCCGGAGATAGTCAATGTAGTAACCGATGTTCCGAGTTGAAATTGTTGTTAGGTTAGTAGTTGAGTTGCGAGTTGTATTTTCCGAATTCAGTTGCCGAATGACAGTGTTCTCGTGGCCGCGTTTCATGTTGAACCTACATTGAGTCAGAATGCTTGAAGAGAAACAGTCGCAAGACAGATTCTTGGCAGCTCACGTGCGAGGCATAATAGAAGGAAGACCTTCAGAATACAGTTTCAGAGACGATAGAGTTTTGCATTTTAGAGACAGAATAGTTGTACCGATTGACCTAGTGTTTTGAGACGTATTGTTTTGGCCGAAGCACACGGTAGCTCATTTGTATTGCATCTGAGTAGTATGAAGACGTATTGTGGGTTGAAGATGAGTACTTCTGGATTAAGTTGATGAATAATGTGGTTCAGTATAAGAGTGAGTGTGTAAATTGTTAGAATGTCAAGACCGAGTATCAGTTTTCTTCTAGTTGTTACATCCGTAGAAGGTTCTTAATGGAAGTGGGTAATAGAGATTCGAGATTTCAGCTAGAATAATTTCGAAGACGTTTGCATAGCGTTTGGTTACCTGTTGAAGACAAAGGATCAGTAAGAGAAAGTTATGAGTCAAGTGTGCAAACAATGTTGTATGAGTTGCGAGTCGGGCTAGATCTGTTGGTTATCGGTCGCGGTTACCACCAGAGTTAGAAAGAGTTTCGTGCTATGTCTGTGTATCTATGATTCGGGAGTGTGAGTCAGATCTGTTCCGTGCTATGGTTGCTGAAGAGTTTGAGTTGAGTTTGAAATTGACATGCCTTGAAGAATCAATTGAGATCTTAGTGTCAGATAGCATATGTTGTATGGTAAGTCTTTCGAGTTGGTTAGTATGTTGTGGTGAGAGGGGAATGCGTGGAGGTGCATGTTTCAGTGGCCCTCCGTGATCGATGAATTTCGGGGACGAAATTTCCTTAAGTGGGGGAGAGTTGTAACACCCGTGTTTTGAGGCTAGGAGTTAGTAAGGTTTGTAGTCAGAGTCAATAAAATTAAATTAAATCGATTCAACCTAAATTGTGATCTATTTGGGCTTTAAATAGTGAAGGAGGGACCTTGTTGGTAATTTGACTCAAAACTTTTAAAAAGCAAGACCACTTTTGAATTAAAAAAAAGGTATCATCTTCTCTCCCACACCCTTTTCTAACGTTGGAAAGCCTAAAACCCCTCCCCAAACCCTAAATTCATTATTCCATTGATTTCTCCCTCATCTCAAGGCCTTTTTCAAAATTAAAGGTATATTCTCACTCTCCTTTTTAATTCCTATCTATCTATGGTTATAGTTTTTAAAACCATGAACTTTTGAAAATCTGGGTTTGATTTAAAGTTTGAGTTTTTAATGGGTTTTTTATTTTGTTTTGATAAATTGAGTTGGGGTTTTGTTTAATCATGTTAAAATACACATTATATGTTAATTTGGTTAAGTTTAGATAAAAATCCGAAGTGGGTTCTTAGACCCATTTTTAAGGTGTCAAAAAGTTGATTTTTGGTGGGTTTTAGGGTGTAATTAGAGGGCTGATGGTATATGTATGCTAAGGGGATGATTTGGGACCATTTAGATGTCATTTGGGTGTTTAAAAACATGATTTTCTGTTGGGTAAAATATGAGTACGAAAATGAGAATTTTGGTGATTGTTTGGGTTGGAAATTGTTGGAGCTTGGCTTGGACCTATGGGTTGATGTTGTGGCTAAATTTAGCAATCATTTGTGAGTATAAAATGTGTTGGAAACTTGAGTTTTGGTCAAGGATTATGGGCTGCTTGAATTAGATAAAGATGGGGTTGGGTCATGACTTGAAACGTTGAGTTGATATTTGAATTTGTATTCCGGGTTAGCTACCTTGATGTTTGAGTTGATTTGAGGTTATTTTACTTGTGTTGAGATGTTTAGAAGCTTGGTTTTGGGTTGGTGAAGCCTTGGGAGCAAATCCGGAAATTGAAGACCATGGTTGCTTAGTACTTGAGCTTGGAGGTGGAGGTGAGTGGTTATTGTTTTTAAATGGTTTTAAACATTGGTTCAAGCATGTGGACCTAGGTTGGGCTTGGTAAACCCACCTAGAGTTGAGGTTAGGGTGGTAGCCTAATCTCAAGCTTAAGTTTAGGAAACTTTGGTTGAACTCCCTATTTCTTGTTATGCCACTTGTTTATATATGTTTACGGTAGTTATGTATATTGTGTTATACATGTTGTTGAGGCATGGTTTGATGCATTACTATGCATGTGGTTTGAGTTGTGAATTGTGCATGATGATGATCATGGTGAGTACATGCTAGGCATGGAAATGGGTTGTGAAATACATGTATGTGAGACATGATATTTGATGCATTGTTATATGCATGTAGCTACGAAAAATGGATTGCGTTTAATATTGGCACTAGTATGCTTGGGTACAATGATCGATCATTAGGATGAGTGTGCACACAAATTGAGTCAAAACGTACGTGGCCTTGGTGGCGTTAAGGCACCAAGGAGGAGTACGGTGATGTAATATTCCACCGGAAGCTTTTATATATTTCTACGTGATGATGAGTGGAATCCCATCCGTAGGGCATGTGGCGATGAGTGGAATCCCGCCCATGCAAGGACCGGTGATGAGTGGAATCCCACCGAGGTAATGTTGTTGTTAGAAATGCGTTCCAACGAGTTATCCGCGTATTCGGGTCATAGCTAGGTGCCAATATGAGGTTGTATGTATATGCCAATATGAGATTATGTATACATGCTTATATGATGCGAATGTGATGCCTTTATGAGTTGATATATGATGTGGTTAATGCATTGAGTTATGTATCTTTGTACGTTGAGCTTATAGGTTGTTGAGCATGGCATAATGTTGATTATATGTTCATGCATCATGATCATTTGGCTTATGCGGATCGGAGGTAAGAACATGCATTTCATTATGGAAATAGCTCGTGCTTGGACCCTGCATTGTCGAAGGTTTGTTTTATGAGCTACCCTCACTAAGCTTTTATGCTTACGCTCTCTTTTGTTCGACAATGCAGATAAATAGCTTGTGGGTGGCAAGGGCAAGGAAAGGTCTCCAAGTGTTGCTTACGGTTAGCTCAAGTATGATAGTTAAATTTAAAGATTGTAATAGTAAAGCAATGGGATAGGTGTTGTTGTTTGGTGTTATGGTTGGTTGTTTAGGAGCATGTTTAGACTCCTTAATCATGTTGTTTTGATTGGCTTAATGATGCTATGTTTGGATTGTAACCATGTCTAAATTGTTTACCTTGTGTGTTGGTCATGTGCCTTTGAGGTTGCCTTCATGTTAGAATATTGAAGTATGAGCTTTGAATGCTTGAATGCCATCTTGTGTCTATTGCATGATTTCCTTGATGTTTATACATGTTGGGTGCTTGTATGGCTATATAGTGGCATGTAAATGTTGTGTGAACGTTTGGTTGGGGCTAGGGAAGTCTTAAATTGCATTTAGATTCGAGTCTTGATCGTTTTTGCTGAGTTTGGGAGGTTTTGCAGTGTAGGGGTATCGATACGGTTGGTACGGTATTGATACCACCTTCTTGTTCAGGCCTCGTGTATCGATACACTTGAGAGGTGTATCGATACTATTTTGGTCACTGGAGCTATTGTCCAGTTCGGTATCGATACCAGCCTCTGGTGTATCGATACCGTCATCTTAGCGTTGACCGTGGGAAGTCAACCGTTGGGGAGGGTATCGATACACTTCTTGGGTGTATCGTTACGGTCTCTATGGGTTGACTTTGACCAGTTGACCTAGTCAAGGGGGTATCGATACACCCCTTAAGTGTATCGATACCGCCTGCAGTTAAAGCCTAAATCTAGTGAAGGGGTATCGATACACCCTTTAAGTGTATCGATACCGCCTGTAGTTTAAGCTCAAAAATTGGACTGTAAGATGTTGGGTTGAGTTCGTTTGTTTGCCTCGTGAATGTTGTTCCGCTGTATGATCACATAGGATTAAATACTCATCTAGACAAGATTTAAAATGAAAAAAATAGGGTTGCTAACCGAGGGGGAATCCTTAAGGGGTTTTCACTCGGTTTTCCCCGTGTAGCTCACTCGGACCGGTCATCCGGCCAGACCGGGACGAGAGGGTTACAATAACTATATATATAGTACTCTATCTATTCTCGCGTTATTGTTTTAGTATCTTACCTATTTTTTTACAAAATGGTACCTAATGTTATGTTTTGTTTATATTTTGGTACCTCACCATTAAAAAATTAACGATAGACTAACTAGGAGAGAAAAAATCACATGTTGTAGGTTATCACATTATTTTCTCTCTCTTAGTCGACATGCCGCGTCTACTAAAATCATAAAAAAGCACACATGGCATGCAGACTAGGAGAGAGAAAATGACGTAGTAGTCTGCCATGTGTAATTTTCTCTCTCCTAGTCACCGTGTCATGTGTGCTTTTCTCTCTCCTAGTTAGCACATTGTTAATTTTTTAACGGCGATGTACTAAAATAGAAACAAAACGTAACGTTAGATACCATTTTGCCAAAAAATAAGTGGAGTACTAAAATAGTAACGCAAAAATAAGTGGAGTACTAAATATGTAGTTATCCCTTATTTATAAGATTTAATATGTATAATTTTACTTTAAAATTTCTAAATTTTTTTAATTTTGATCTTAATAATTTTAATTTCCTTTCAATTTGATAATTATGGTTCTAACAAAAACTACAACCAAACCAAAACTGTTGACAACTGCTATAAAATCAGAAATTTAAAATTATTGATAAATACTGAAATACTCAAAATTGAACACACATTTTCAATTATGCACAATTAATCTTGCATTGAGTTTTCCTCCACATATAATCACCCACCTTTATGACACTCAACCGATTTTCAATCAAATTGAGACATCTACTATAAATTATATTTTTGAAGGGGTAAACCGTTAAATCTTACTAAAGGTTGGAGTTTAAATCTTAACATTATAAAATGAAAAAAAAATTAGATTGAGATCAAGGGTCGTTCATAATAAATCTCTGCAATACCTTATCTAAATTAATTAGTTAATAAATTAAATACCGATAGTTATATAAAAATAAAATATATTTACTATTCTAAATAAATATTCAAAATTCAAATTAAGAATATATCATGTTTATAATCATAACACAAGTCGTTTACTTGTTATATCATATATGATAATACAAAGAGCAACAACATGACTTGAAAGCATTCTAAAACACACTGAAATAGTCACGTGATTAATTAAACAAGTACTGAAAACAAAAACAGAGGAATTATAGATTGTTAAGCTCAAATGATTACTTTGAAACTTTAATCAATTGTACAATAATAACCATGTTGTTTAGATCCATATTTCATGACTTAAATTAGTTTTTTTTTCAATTACTTATTAAGCTCATTTAGGTTACGCATGGACTAACTCCATTAATCATTTTTTGAGTCAGGGTATCCATCATAAGTGGCGGATCCACATATATGGTTGGGTGGACACGTGTTTATTTGAAATTTTTAAAATTCATACTTTTAATTTTTTTTTTAATTTTTATGAATTAGTAATTAAATTTTATAATTTGTGTCCACCTTGAAATTTTAAGATTTTTTTAACTTGTGCCCAACCTCAAAAATATTATGACTTGTGCCTATCCTAAAAAAAATTATGGATCCGCCATTGTCCACCGTTGACAACGGTGAGTAATTCTCTCATCGTGTGTGCTCTCACTAAGAGGTAAATGACTGATCATGAAATGTATTTCGTTCCTATGAGTAGGAATCAAATTGTTGACATTATAATTAAGGGATGCTGTGAGCAACCACCAGAACAAGGACGAAGTTAAGATCAAACATTGAGAAAGACAAAGGTCTATTAAATTTTTAAATCTAAAATTTAAAAGGGACAAAAATCTCATTTTATTACCATTTAAACAAAAATGAACCTCAAATGCAATTATAGCTTACCCCTCCCATGCTAAACATGACTCTGTCCCAGCATCACACCACATCTCACGGTCTCCTAACCCATTTTTTACTATTCTAAAAACGACAAAATACATGAAAATATATTTTATTTTATTTTTACTCAACATGAACAATTATTTTAATATAAAAAAATGTAGGCAAAGAACCCCCATCAAAGTATAATCAGGGCCGGCATTTGAAACAAGCAACAACGTTTGATTCAAGACTGAAATCGCACCGGATTTATCATTTCCCCGACCCTTAGACACATCTACATATGATAATAGCATCAACGTCTGATTTCCGAGAACATCTCTATTTTTTTGATTAAACTATCGGAATTCGACTCATTGCCCGCTTAATTCAAATCGGGATAATATCCCTTAATTTCAACCTAACGCTTTGATAATGTCATCGACATTTTCCAACATCTCTTTAAGGACGACAACTTCATCAAACTGCTTTTTGTCCGGCAATTGCGCTTCCACTTGCGTTAGTTCTTTCACACAGTTCTCGACATTAGTGATTGCAGCTTGCATATTGAGTTTCTCCGATATGCGGTTACTCATTTCCATGGATGTCCGGACCTTATCGAGTTCCTTCATAGCGGACACGACTTCTTGGTCACATATTCCGTATTTCGCCCGCACCTCGGGTGTCAACGGTACAGGACCTTCGAGTACGGTAGTCTTAAGATTTCGAGACACGTCCGAGGCGTTATTAACGACGATCTTGATAATTATCGATGCGAGCAGCTTCGGGTTGGCATTCTCGGGGAGATATCTGCCGAGGTATGATTCCTGAAAGCTTCCGATGCAAAGGTCCTTGTGCTTAGTCTTTTCACAGGTTGGGGTGATGTCGGGCATGGCGTTTAGCAATGGGAAGAAAGAAATGCAGATGAAGAAAGATAAAGCCAATGCAACATTATTCGCGATGGGGTTCATCGTTTTTTTGTGTTTAGATTATTGATTTTACACAGATTTGGAAGATGAGTTCGATGAAGCTAGAGAAGCTATGATCTTTTTATACCTTTTGTGTAAGGTTTGTTATTCAAGAATCAAAGACAAATGCGCTTAACCATTCACTGTGACCTCTAAAAATAGTGGTTATTGTTAGGTTGAAATTTTGGACTCGAAAAAATTTCTATCTATATATAATTCATAGCAACCAATTCTGATTTGAACTCGAAAATTCACCATTAATTTGATCTCAATATCTAAAAGAGTGATTGGTTGACTAAATTGTTCATCTTTGTTCTTTATTATTCTCTTAGATTATGAGTTCTAGACCCACTAAGGATACTCTCCCTTTTCCCTACAGTTTCTCTTCCCCTAGTATTAGAATTAAAATTCGTAAAAAAAATGAGTTTGCATAAAAAACCGTAAACAAAAAGAAAATTATGGATAGAGAAAAAAAATTTCATTAGTGTCGAAAATAACAAAGTTGATTAATCGAAACTCGTCTAAACCTAATTCCAAGAATATATTTACAAGGATAGATAGTTGATTACAAATGAAACTTTCATAACAATGTCTATACAAACAAAGTTTCCTACGTAAAGAGAACTATAATTGTAGCTCTCTTTCTTCGCATCCATAAGAAATCCTCATTTTCCCTCTCTTGATTTTATTTATTTTTTGGGCCAAAATAATTTAAAATTCGAGTGACAAACTCTACTAATTTTTTTCGGCTCCATAGAAATACTCGAGTTGTCCTCTCTAGCACCTACTAATGCTAATAAAGCCACGTTCCTCGCACATCATAAAAAAGAATTAAGTATGTTTCTCTATGCCCACTCAAAGTTTTCTCTTCAGAAACGAGTAATTTGTAGCCTCCACAGAGTTTCCTCATGATGGCATATTTGAGATTTAAACACCATCAACTCGATCCCAATGTATTCGTCAACAAGTAAAAATTCAAAGGGTAAAAATACACTACCGGTCACTCAGTTATAGGTTCATAAGCAAACATATCATTTTTCTTTTAAAAATAACAATTGAGTCACTTTTCTTCTATAAGTAACAATTGCGCCACTCTTCTTCTAAAAGTAACAATTGAGCCACTTAATTATAGGTTTAAGAACAAACATGCCATTTTCATAACAGTTCACTCACTTAATTATATGTTAGGAACAAACAAGTCACCATGTCATTAAAATTAAAACAAATGCTTGATATAATAACAATTTTAGTCCCTAAAACTGACTCATTCTATTATTTTTTTGCACGACAATTATGATTTTATTAAGAATATGAAATCATACACGCCTTTATCCAAATGTAGGCCTCGTTAAAAATTCTCTAAACCCAAATAAAAGAAAAAGGTTCGCCACATATGGATATACCACCAAGGTTACAAACCAAACAAAAACATCACCCTGCTGGCAACAATGACTTGCACACATTTATATCTATTAATTTGATCATATTTTAAAATAATTCAATAAACTTAACTTTTCATATCTAAAAATTTCGACACTCCACTTGCCCACAATTAATATCTAGTTGCTTGAAAGGTGAAGGAGAGACTAGAGAGACTATGGTCTAGTCTACTCTCCCTAGTAGAGTGTCCGAATGCCCCATATATGGAAGTCACAAATATTATTCCAGTCATAGCTTCATCCTTCATGATGAAGGATCTATATCATCTTCAACATTGACCTTTAATCAAATGGGATATAAAAACTAAATTATAGATTATTAGTGTTAAATCATTCAGAATAGATTTAAGCTCAAATGATTACTTTAAATCATTAATAAACTGTACATTAATAATCAGGTTGTTTGGATCCATATTTCATGAGTTAAATTAGGTTAGGCTTGGACTAAATCAAATAACCCACTTTACTATTCTAAAAATGACGAAATGCATTAAAAGTTTTTTTACTCGACATAAACATTTATTTAATATTAGAAAAAGTGTAGGCAAAGAACCCCATCAAAATAAAATCAAGGCCGGCATTTGAAACAAGCAACAACACAGAAATTATCATGTTTTCAACCCAGTGTTTTGATAATGTCATCAATATTTTCCAACATCTCTTTAAGGACGACAACTTCATCAAACTGCTTTTTGTCCGGTAATTGCGCTTCCACTTGCGTTAATTCTTTCACACAGTTCTCCGTATTAGTGACTGCAGCTTGCATATTGAGTTTCTCCGATCTCCGATTACTCATTTCCATGGCTGTCCGGACCTTATCGAGTTCCTTCATAGCAGACACGACTTCTTGGTCACATATTCCGTATTTCGCCCTGACCTCGGGTGTCAACGGTACAGGACCTTCGAGTACGGTGGTCTTGAGATTTCTGGACACATCCGAGGCGTTATTAACAACGATTTTTATAATTATCGATGCAAGCAGCTTCGGGTTGGCGTTGTCGGGGAGATATCTGCCGAGGTATGATTCCTGAAAGCTTCCGATGCAGAGGTCCTTGTGCTTAGTCTTTTCACAGGTTGGGGTGATGTCGGGCATGGCGTTTAGCGGGGGGAAGAAAGAGATGCAAAGGAAGAAAGATAGAGCCAATGCAACATTATTTGCGATGGGGTTCATGGTTTTTGCCTCTAGGTTATTGATGAGTTGGATGAAGCTAGAGGAGGTATGATCTTTTTATACCTTTTGTGTAAGGTTTTTTATTCAAGATATGCAAAATTAACCCTAGACAAATGCGCTTAACCACTTATTGTGACCGTAAAAATGATTGTTATTGTTAGTTAGAGGAGGTATGATTTGGGTAAATTGCGCAAATCATTATTAAACTTTATTCTTAAATCTATTTTGGTCAGTAAAGTTTCAAAACGTTCAATTTTACCTCGTTAACTCCTACAGCAATGACTTCCTCTTCAAGGTAACCCACATCCTTAGCGTTGAACTTGTTGAGCAAAGTGATAATTGATGTAGCACACATAGACATCACCTTCAGATCATCCATTATCATGTAATGTACTCCTCCCTTGACAAAACCTCCGTCGTCACCCGAGTACAGAGCTTTGTTTGTTGGATTCACAAAAGTTAGATTTTGGTTCATACTAGAATTATAAAAGAATGGACAACGAGACTTAGGTTCAAATGAAACATTTTTGCAACCGTGGGAGTCACACTTACAGAGGATGGTGTGTTTTGAGGATTCCATGCTCGGAAGCAAGAAAGCTACGGTAGCTGCAGGGTTTGTCAACATTGGCTTCAAAAGCATATCCTTTTTGGGTGCTGACAGCATGACGAAATCGTCAAATTTTTCGATGCTGCTGCAAATGTTTCCAATGGACCCAACCATTCCTTGTTTACCGAGTAGCCTTATCACGGTGCCAACGGGTAATGACATGATGTAGAAGAGAAAATCAACCAAGTATATGTTGGTGAGTTTCTCATACGCTCACACATACATATGTCCTAAACCTGTGAGCCGTGCAGCCTTTTCGAACCTTAGATTCCTTGCTGTGCACTTAAGTCTGCAATGTTTGTAGTCCAACGGTTAGGAAATAGCCTTCCAAGCAATACACCTGGGTTTGACTCCCGACAAATGCATTGATTTTGTGGTTCTAGTTGATATGATAACAAAATATCTTCCGCAATATTTTTTCGTGTTTGATTTTGCAGAAAATGAAATTCTATGGTTAAGTTTGTAGTTAGTCATAGAGGAGATGATTGGACATGCCCTAGTTGAATGTCAATTATCATTTAGGACTAGGGATGGGCACGGAACTCGGACCCGACCCGGCCCGATCGGGTCGGGTATTTTTATGAAAAAAATCGGGTTCGGGTTGGGTCGGGTTTTTGTGTAGGGTGAGTTCGGGTCGGGTTCGGGTTTTAGGGTAAAAAAATCCGACCCGACCCGACTCGGGACTAATATTGTAATTTTCCTCTAAATTTTTTAGGGATATTTGTAATAATATCCCTTTTTATATATTTTTTTATAATTAGGTCCTTAAAATTGATTTTTTATTTACAATTTAGTCCTTAAATTTATTATTTTTTACAATTAAATCTTTTAAAATTATTTTTTTACAATTTAGTCCCTAAAATTGATTTTTTTATATAGGTCGAGTCAGGTCGGGTCGGAGTCGGGTTTAAGGTATTTATTTTCGGGTCAGATCTTTTAAAAGATATGGTCCGGTTGGGTCGGGTTCGGGTTTAGAGTTAATATTTTCGGGTCGGGTTCGGGTGGGCCAAAAACCCGGCCCAACCCGACCCGTGCCCATCCCTAAGTTTTAATATCTAAAATGAATTTATTTGTTAGTTCACAACATCCGAAGGTAATAATAAATTCCAGACTTGAAATTGTTTTTACTACAATTAGATGGGCCACTCCAATAAAGGAGTTAGCCTCCAAAAATAGGCGTATGCAACTTTGAGCGACGAGCACACCGTATTCTTTAGTAAAAGGCAAAAGACTAGTTCGCTCTGCGCTCACCGCACGGCTCAGGGCTTTTTCACAGCACGTCTGCGCTTTAACTTATAAAAGAAGGTTGACAACCCTTGTCTGTTTCTTAGGAATGTGAGATCATGCACTCTTTATTAATAAAATATATGGTAAACCTTTACACTCTACCCGAAATTGCTTTAAACTATTACTTTATACTGGTTCATCATTCCAATTGCTAAAACTTCTGCTGCATCCAAGACAGTAATTGTTTTAACACATTAGTTTGAAACTAGACTGTGAGTTTATGACATCAACATAATCTTGAAACATCGACAATACATAATCATTTGACTCCATACCACTTCCAATTTGTAACTATAAAACGACCCTTTTCACCTCATTTGCAGTAACTGGTATTGAAACATCGGTTGCCAACAAGTAATCCTTGTTTTGTACAAGTCACTCGAGCTTTCAGCGATTTCGTAAAGATTTGCAAGATATCCAACCTTCTTTTGACAGCAACAGCAACCTTGTAACAGTACCAACAGGTAACAAATTATTCGGTACCCATTTTCTTGATAACCTGTTGTAACACTTCCCAGTGCAAAGATATTTATCTGTTTGATATATCGCAGGGCCTAATTCAAAGGTATGTTAGCGAAAATGAGAATGAAATGAGTGGTTCAAAGATATTTATTCGGTATGGTTTTATTGAATGGAAAACCAAAAAAGACCTTGGTCGCAACTTCTCTCTATTCTTGTTCGTAATGTGATTTCTTTCTCGACAATGCTTGTGTTGAATTGAACTGTCCGTGAAGAAACATATTTGGTTTCACTTTCATCAAAAGCTCCATAGACTTATTTCAGGTTGCATTCTTCGATGTGATATGCTTTAGTTTCTAATATTCATATGCTCAGATGTCAAGGACATGAACATTGCCCCCATCCCGTTACTGGCAATGAGTGGCTGGTGAGTTTCTTATAGACATCTGTAGCTCTGCAATAGTGTCAAGGACCTTGTTTAGCCCTTAGATGGAGCTTTTACTATATGGTTATGGAGTATGAGCCCGTATCGGGAATATATTTTGGAAAATTATCAGGCATATATTTGAACATGGTTACTGGTATTCCACACACCTAAAGGAAAAGATCTTATTGAAATATAAGTAAAAATAGAGTGATGGAATTCTCTACAATTGAGGTTTCACAAGCGTTCTAAAGCAACACAAAATCATATAGACATACGACCTCTCACAAACAATCCGATCACTCCTTCGTACAAAAGAAACCAACAACCTTAAACATGATTAATGGATCTATATAAAAGTTCGGGAGAACGCCAATGAACTTTTAGTAATGTTGTAATCCCCAAAGTTAGCAAAGTGAAATAAGTAAACTTTGGGGTTGGGGTTATCACCATTGTCGACATGACTAATGGCATCATCGAAAAAAGAACCACTCCACAATGCCGACCCATTATCAGGGAAGGAACCATAAGGAAAAGTGAAGTGAGAAATGGTGCAGTGTTGAGGACATAAAACCAAAGAAAACTACTTGTTGTATACATATACATATACATATACATATACATATACATATACATATACATATACATATGATCATCTAACTGCTGAAATCAATCACGTTTTCCACCAATAACACCCTCTCTTTTTACAATTTAAAAGTCAAACACTTTTGAAGAATCGATTCTCATCGGGACTCATAAACTTTTTTGTTTTTAATTTTTTATACCACATCAACCATAAGGAAAAGTGCAGTGAGAAATGGTGATGTGTACTTTTTATCATTTTTTGAGGAAAAATATGTTTTAGTTCTACTTTATCATTTTAGCTATAGCAATAATCATGGCAATATTAATTTTATGATTTTGCTTCCATCACTAATAATTCTATTTCATTATTGTAACAATCTTAATATAATTAATGAAAACGTAGTCTTTAAATAGGTGGTAAAATTGGTAAATAGGTGAAGACTTTAAATTAATAATTAATAAAAAAATATGACATTATTTTAGCATTTTAAGTGATGATATTACGTTACTAAAAATGTGATATTATCTTTTTCTCCGTCTATAAGTTGAAGGTAAACTATTATTCGCGACGATAAGAGTTATCAATAACGCAAAATTATATAATTTAGTGACGTAATTAGTTGTCATCGAATATAAATTATGAAGTGACATTATGTATCATCATCATTCATACTACTATACGGTGATGATATACCATGTCACTAACATTGTGACGATATTTATTTTGTAACACCCTTTCACCCGGATTAGGAGCGAGGAGCGTTACAACGCGCAGCGGGCTTATAAACATATGCCATATAAACCGAACTCAATCCGAACAGACTTAGCGTATGATATTCAAGCAATCCATTTTAAGTAACATAGCCAATACACACTTACATACACTTAACATAGGTTAATCATACATGTAGCTAGTTATTTAGGGGCTAATTAAAACTTTTAACATATTATGATCTTGTTACTACCTTATTGTATCTAAACATGTAATCATTTGCAATCAAACAAACATATCTATAAATTCAAGAACCATGTAATCAAACAAACTAGAATAGCCTATCATGAAGCATTCGAACCAACATGGAATTCTGGTCGAATAATCATAACCATATTCGAACTAAACATGGGCATTTGCATTTCATTCAATCAAAGCATGTTAATATACACGTGAGCTAAATATAAATTCAAGCTTAATTAGTTCATACACTCGACACTCTTCCTATGAGACCATTCGAACACCACACCCATATATAGGAATATCTCGAACTTCATAAACACATGTGATCATAACATAAGTCATAATTTAACCAAACATCATATACATATACACCATCATGGCAAAAGAGTCATACAAGACTTACTACAAACATAACTTAGTCTTTACAAACCATTAGCTTAAACTTTATATACATAACAAGTCATGTGTTCACATTTAACATACATACCAACCAAAATGCATGTGAAAACCACTCTAATACACAAGTCTATGCCACTCTCTAGAAGTCTTAACAAAAGATCACATCATACATGATTCTTGCTTGTAACTTGGTGCTCCAGAAACGTATTGGGCAACTTTCAATCAATACAACCTGTTGGTTTGGGAAGGAGGAAATAACAGAGAGATAAGTACAAAGATGTACTTAGTGAGGTAGCACTTAAATCTATTAGTTTAGTCTTTTAGGTGTCTTATTTCCATTAGCCAAGGTTACCTAGCTAGGATTCATATTACATAAGCATCACCTAGCTAGTTTAAACATGATCAAGAATCACTTAGCTAGTTTTAGAAGCATAGAAACAACAAGTAGGAATGTAAGCACGTTTGCATCGAATAACAATGTAAACAAACCATCATTTAATAATACAAACATTGATCTCATAACATATCATGTACATAGAAAAAACATGTAATCGATCAAGTAATACATAAGCATATTATATAATCACCATTCAAATAGGCATCTTAGACATGTAGATCATGTATATTTCAAGCAAAATTAGATTGGCGTTTACACCTTTAATGTCTTGAACTCTTGTTTCATATAACCACAATCATATAACATATCAAGTTACATATATCTCATGTCACATGTTTAACTCAAATACTTATAATGTTTTGCCTTGGTAGATTAGTGAGACTAGGTAATCGAGTCATAATGGGTACAAAGTACCGAATCAGAGGATGCACAATGCATCAAAATCAGAGGGTGCTCAATACACCAAGGTGTCTTCCACACCATCACAAGGTAACCAAATGATCAACAGAGGATGATCAAAGCATCAAATACACAAGGTGTTAATAACACCAACAGAGAGTACCCGAGGTACTAATTTCAGAGGAGCTCTAGACTCTAAGGCAGGTCGTTCTACCTAAGACCAACTAGTCAACAAAGGGATTATCGTGTCTTTTAATTCAAACAATCACAAGGCATGTCATTAACAAGCCAACATATCAATCATGGAGCTCATAGCATGTTGCGAGCATATAAGGTCTATATTTGGTCAAAGTCTCATTGTTTCTAACATGTATAAGTCACATATACTCATTCATACAACATGTAACATTCAAGGGCTATAGCATATCCATCACATAGAACCCATATAATCCATCAATCAAGTGCATGAATCATGTATCACACAATAACACCAAACTAGTAGCACACATAAGCAATTATCTTTCCATTTAACCTTCTTCCCTTAGAACATTTACCAAATATTAATTAGGTTCATTTCATGCTTTCAAATCATCATATATTAAAATGAAAACATTGGTTAGGACACTAGTCCTAACCCTAAGGATTAACTACACTCACAATACTCCAAGCTTAGCTAGTCTTGATCCTTGATGATTATTCCCTTATTCTTCTTACAAGTTGGACCAGCTCTTGACTCCTCCAAGGCTTCCTCAAATTCTTGGTCTTAACATTCATATACAAACATATACAAAACATATTAGAAGCTAATTCAAACACATAAGCTCATTTACACAAGTGCAAGCATTCAATAGTCAAAACCATTTTTCTTATTGGTTGTTTGAGTACTTGTTACTAATCTAGGCATCTCTTTTTACACACATATCCAAATTTCAATTACTTAACCATCCTAGAAAGCTTATTTACTTAACCATTTTCTCTCTTTTACCTTTTTCTCATCGCTTAGTGAACCCTCTTGAAGCCTCATATCCCATTTTTTGGCTTAACCTTCAAACCTTGTTCTTCCTTGACCAAACTTTTTGTGATTGATAAAATGCTAGAAACTATATTACTATATAAATAAGGGGCTGCAATTCGAATAAGAGCAGAAATTTTCCAAAAAAATGAAAAATAAAAAAATAGAATAAAAGGAAGCAATTGCTTCGAGAGAAATAAAAGAAAAAAAGAAAAACAGTTTCGGAAAAAAAGAAAAAAAGGGAAGAAAAATATGTGTTTGCTTGCCCATTTTTAGCTCCTCTTTTGTCTTCACTGTTTATTGTTTGAAACTTCTTGCATTGATCATCTTCTTTTGCCTTTACTTTCCATCTATCTACCCTTCTTCTAAACCCTCATTACACCTTGAACAAAAGACCTAATGATTTTTGCACCTCGATTCGAATAAAGTAGTGGAAAATTGAATTTGTTATAAGCCTATGGAAACCTTTGTTCATGTATGACTTAAAGTGTTTTTGCTTCACTTCTACCTATAAACACTTTGAGTGCTCTTGAGTGTATCTTGGTAAGGATTAAGACTAGGTTAGGATTTGATTAATACTTGATAGGCAATTAGAAGAATGAAGGGATGTTCTTTGCTTATATCCACTTGGTTTGATTTGTGTTACTTTCATGATACTCCTTTTGTACTAGAACTCTTATAATTATGTTTAATGCTTGTGATGGCTTGAGAAATGCATTCTTGGGTTAATACTTTTTTCGGACACACTTGAGGACAAGTATGAGACAAGTGAGGGGAAATTTGATAAGCTCTCAAATATGACACTTTTTAATTGCTATTTTCTAGTTTTTAGGATGTAACACCCCTAAAATATTTGCATAAAAAAATAAGAAAAAGGGTGAGGGTGTGGAGGTTCGAACCTGAGACCTCAGCCCTCACCACCCTACAAACTAACCATTTGAGCTAAATGCTCTCTTCTGTCAAGTATTACCAAGGGTAATATTTGTTTGATAATTAAGGAGTAATCTAGCAACAGATTATATTTGATTCGAACGTTTCAGCTACCAAGAAAAAAACCAATATACCATTCTCTTCCAAATTCAAAACACCACACCCAACGCTCCTACCTACCCCGACCAGCCACCGTCTCAGCTCCGTCACCGTCGCTCCGTGGCGTTCACCGCCACTACCGATGGCTTCCTCGTCGAACCCCGACCAAAAGCCCCTTAACCACGCGCCGGCTACCCTCCCCAATCACCGTGAATCGCCATTCAAAGTTTCGTCGGAACCTTAGGGTTCCAGCTTTGATTCCGGCCGTTCCTGGTGTCCGACCGTCGCGCCGATCTCGCCAGCGTGCTCGGCGTGATGTGGAGACCAAAACCCAACCGGTGGATCGTCTGTTCGACACCGGTAGCAGCTTCGTCGGAGAAGCCAAACACCATCTGTTTTATGCGTTTTCCGGCCGCCTCCGGAGTCCCATGGTCGTACAACCACCAGATCTGGGCTCCTCACACCACGGCAAGCAAAACCCTACTATCCGATCATCCGTCTGACGCCGGGGCGAGCCTCATCGGATTTTGGTCTTCCGACCGTTTCCCGTTCTGTTTTGGTTAAAATCGGTGAGTTTTCCAGCATATCTTGTATTGTGGATGTTTGGGTAAAGTTTTCGAGCTTATGAGCTCTATGTTTTTCGACAGAAACGACGACTTTGAGGGCTACCGGCGACTTTTCTGGCGATCGGCCGGCAAGCTTAATTTCTTGGTAAGTGAACCGGGTTCAACCCGGTCTGAACCGATCCGACTCGTCCGACCCGACCCGTCCGACCCAACTCGACCCGTCTGACCCGACCCGACCCGACCTGTCAACCCGAGTCAGCCGAGTCAACTCGTCCGAGTCAGCCGAGTCAACTCGTCCGAGTCAGTCGAGTCAACTCGTCTGAGTCAGCCCGAGTCAACTCAGTTGACCCCTGTTGATTGTTGACGTCATGATGATGTCATCATTGACTTTGACCAGTTGACTCTGACTTCGTTGACCGTTGACCTGCTGACGTCAGCATTGACATGTTGACGTCAGCGTTGACTTTGACCGTTGACCAAAAGTCAACTTTTTCCGAAAACTCATATTTTATGTTTCTCGATGTCCTGAGTCCGATTTTGAAGCCCGTTTTGCAAAATTCTGACCCGAAAGCCTCCGAATCTGACCCTGAATCCGAGATTTCTTATACGTATTCAATTTTTGGTTAAGAGCTCTCTGAATTTGGACTAAAATGAATTATTGTGTAATTGAAGGTACTCTCAGCTTCTTGAATACGAATGGTTGTTGGACATCAAATTCGAGTTCGATTGCAATTGAATGGGGTTTCATGAATCGACAGATATAGCTCGGAGTTAAGGTAATACATTACTACCCCTTGTATGCTTTATGTACATGTTGATATTCGGTTAACGCATGCATGCTCATGATGACGTATACTGTAGATTATGCTTAAATTGAATCAGATTCGAGCAATAAGTATGGATATTAATAAGACCAAATTATCTAAATAAGATTACTAATGGGCTAACTGTATCAAAAGCTCTAATAATTAAATTCAGTTAACCCGCAACTCAATCATCAGTGCGCAAGAATCGAGGCCCAGGATATGGAGTGAGAGATATTGAATATGAAATTACGAAAATGCCCTTGGAGCATAAGTATGACTAAACTACCCCTCTGATAAAGGAAATGACCTAAAATCCGCATTCGACCTGATTATGTAATTTACACTACCCAAGATGTATGTTTTAATGAAAAGACTTCGACATTAAAATGCAATTCGTGTGATACAAACTCGGATAATCCCTCAAACTCTGTATAACACTTGAATGAGAATTCTCTGGAAATATTGTTGAAATTATAAGTCAATCCTTATGACAGTAATGCGTGAATTAAATGAGAATGATCGTAATGACCAAAAAGACGCTAACGCCCTCGAGCACCTAAATGTCTGATTAATTTGAACGACGTTATACCCTCAAGTTCTGTAATGAATGAATCGTCTATAAAGGGGCGGAGAGTTAAGACGACTTAATACCGTTTGAGTACGTGAATGATGGAGGTACTAAATGGTAATTCAGAAAGAAATGGTGGATTTATCCCAATTTTCAAAATGACTGAAAAGCCCTCTTGAGTCAAATATGCAGTTATGCATTTGACGAAATTCTGAGATTTCTGATAAGACTTTAAGGGCTAAAGCGCCCTAAGTGTTAGGAAGCACACTCATGTATGATAATCACTCCTGATATTATAATAAGGTTGAAAGTTTTTCCGCACAGAATATAAGTTCGACTACTCCGCGGTAGATCTGGTGGTGATATACGAAAGCAACCGTTCAGATATACTATACAGACAGATACATTAGAAGGGTTGGTTAGAAATGCAAGATTGAGGTAAGTTAGTTCGAATGGTTTTGGAGGCTCGATAAACTTCTGGAAACATTAAATATTGTGAATCGTCATATCATCATTAATGGGCTAAATTACGAAAATCACCCATGATAGTTAAATGACCAAGATGCCCTCGTTGGCCCAAGTAATCAAAATAGCCCTGAACGTATCCGATACCGTGAAGGATCTTGACATAGAAATCTCTGAATGCCTGGTTAGAAATTTGATGAGCAAACAGAATTCTCGAGCCACTGTTTATGCCTTGTTGGTATAAATTATCAAAATGTCTGTGTATGATAAAATGACTATAATGCCCTTGTAAGCTTAAATGGCTGAATCACTCAGGATATGCCAAAACTCTCAAAGGTCTTGATGTATCACTTCCTAAATATCTGGGTTAAGCAGTTAGTATGAACCCCTTCTAATAGGGGCCACATTTCAGAAATCCGTTCAAATCGTCACAGGTTCAATATGTCTCATTCTGTATATGCCAAGCATCTCTGAGAAGTAATCTATCTCATCTAGTGTGTTCCATGTGTGTACTATATTCTGTTGAATGAACTGCATGACATTCTCTGCCTACTTGATAGTATGATATGTTAGCTTGATATATGATGGAACAATCTGTTTGCATAATGTATACTGAAATGTCTGCTCTGCTCAATAGTATGCCCATTTATCTGTCAAAAGTATGAATTCTTCCGTTTCTGATGTTATAAATAAAATATCTGTTATATATATTCTGTTAACCATGTCTGGAATCTGAACACTAAATTCTGTCTGGGGTATACTGTTGGGTTATGATATGAAGTCTCTGTCGGTACAGCCCTGATCAAGCTGGTAAATCCTTATGGACTCAAGGTCTCCCCTTGAGTGGCACCTACGCCCATCGGGCCTAGGGTAAGTCCTTATGGACCTAAGGCACCCCCTTAGGTGGCACCTACGCCCATCGGGCCTAGGGTAAGTCCTTATGGACTCAAGGTCTCCCCTTGAGTGGCACCTATGCCCATCGGGCTTAGGGTAAGTCCTTATGGACCTAAGGCACCCCCTTAGGTGGCACCTACGCCCATCGGGCCTAGGGTAAGTCCTTATGGATGCAGTTCTGGGGGACTGCATATTGGTGTAAGGTTGGAGGGTATTTCTTGTAAACTTCAGTATGAACATTGGACATTTGCATTTAATCTGTTATGTGCTCATGTGATATAATGTTAGGTACTTATGTATGTTGATCTATACTTATGTATGTTGATCTGTACTTATGCATGTTGATCTGTACTTATGTATGTTGATCTGTACTTATTGGAACACACTAGACGCCAAACTCTCTGATTCCTACCTCGTATGTTACCAGCCTATATAATTTCCGTTTAATTCTTAAGGTCTGATTAAAGAACACACTAGGCGTTAAACTCCTTGTTTTCATCTTCTCAAACTATCAGATTGTAATATTCTCATCTGTTACTCGATGAGTGAATAAAGAACAAGTGTCGTTATTCCCAAGTATAATGTTACCCTGAAATGAAGGAAAGGGAAAAGAAAACTGTCACTTCTTGGATCATCATGAAAATGTTATGCTTACCCTATGTCTACATGAACGTATAGCATCTTTTAGTAGTTCTGTATTACTGAGCTTTCCCAAGCTCATGTTGTTTTTACCATTTCAGGATAAAAGATCAGGCAAGTTGCACCTATCAACGTCGGTATGGGAGTTTCTTCGGCTCGTCAAGGAGTATGGTATCTGTGTAACTAGGGGGCATGTGTGTCGTGTTTGTATTATACAAATGAGTCTGAAACTATTTTCCGCAACTGGTATTATGATTGTTTTATCATTTTGAACGATTTCTGAAATTGTATTTTAAATCAGATATTTATTTTATGGTTTTAAAGGTTTAACCATATGTCTATTTGAAATTTTCAGTGGGTCGCTCTTGTGACCCTAATGTGACTTCCTAGGATCCATGAAACGCATAGACGGGTCTAGGGGGTTACATTTAGTGGTATCTGAGCTTAGAGTTGCGTCATTCTGGGTAGATCGGCCGATCGTCTGTCATAGAGTGTCTGGTATGTGCATGCCTCTAGATCATAACCGTACTCTTCCGAGCTGAAACTCTGATGTCGAATTCTTCCTCCTAAAATAACCTAATCTGAGTATTCTTCCTTTCATAGCTCAATATCTGCTTACAGAAAATGTCTATAACGTTCGTCTGTGTCTTGAATTAAAAGGTTGAATTTGAATCTGGATAAGGGACTTGAGATGGTTTATGCTTGTGAATCAGATTAAGAATAAATGTTTGATCATGCGGGATAACCGATGTAAGATTTCATGAAAGACAATTCGGTGATAACGATCGTGTTTGGAAATACCCTAACGGAAATGTGAAAAAAAAAACTCTATGAACTTTAGAGAGAAGTGTTTGCGATTGTACCGAAAGTGTATATTCTGTGGTGCCTCTGTTAAACACGAAAGAAATAGTTATCTGAATATTACGTTGAAAGTAAGTGATACCCATTAAAGACCTTAGTTATGTTCGATCAGTATGAAAAAAGGCATCTCCTCCAAGGTGTGGCTTGATATATCGTTAAATATCATCCTTGATTGAAATTTGATGTTTACATCCTGATTATGGGAGTAGCTGTTGGACTCCTAGAGTGCTTGTCTGAATTGTAGTTGTAGTCTTTCATCTGAAAATTGATGGCCAACCTAGAATAGTAATTCAGATTCTGAAAGATATACCTTTGGGTGGTATGATTAACTTATGTGGTAGATCGAAATGTCTCTTATCCGTGTCTGAGACCGTTTTTAATAAAACTTATGAGACAAGTGTTCGCTTAGCACCATATAAAGTTCGATAAGAATCTAATTATTTTATTCTGATTAATTGTCAGAGATGTGTAATGAGATGACTGTGGGTCCAAGGGACTACCCGAGTGGCTGAGAACATTGCTAGATTGATCTGTAACTGTCTGGGAGTCCCGAGATATAAAGATACCCTCATGGAATAGTTTAAGTACATGAATGATGAAAAAGCAATTTTTGGATTTCATCGAATCCGGTAAATTTCGAGGACGAAATTTCTTTTAAGAGGGGGAGAATTGTAACACCCCTAAAATATTTGCATAAAAAAATAAGAAAAAGGGTGAGGGTGTGGAGGTTCGAACCTGAGACCTCAGCCCTCACCACCCTACAAACTAACCATTTGAGCTAAATGCTCTCTTCTGTCAAGTATTACCAAGGGTAATATTTGTTTGATAATTAAGGAGTAATCTAGCAACAGATTATATTTGATTCGAACGTTTCAGCTACTAAGAAAAAAAAAACAATATACCATTCTCTTCCAAATTCAAAACACCACACCCAACGCTCCTACCTACCCCGAACAGCCACCGTCTCAGCTCTGTCACTGTCGCTCCGTGGCGTTCACCGCCACTACCGATGGCTTCCTCGTCGAACCCCGACCAAAAGCCCCTTAACCACGCGCCGGCTACCCTCCCCGATCACCGTGAATCGCCATTCAAAGTTTCGTCGGAACCTTAGGGTTCCAGCTTTGATTCCGGCCGTTCCTGGTGTCCGACCGTCGCGCCGATCTCGCCAGCGTGCTCGGCGTGATGTGGAGACCAAAACCCAACCGCTGGATCGTCCATTCGACACCGATAGCAGCTTCGTCGGAGAAGCCAAACGCCATCTGTTTTATGCGTTTTCCGGCCGCCTCCGGAGTCCCATGGTCGTACAACCACCAGATCTGGGCTCCTCACACCACGGCAAGCAAAACCCTACTATCCGATCATCCGTCTGACGCCGGGGCGAGCCTCATCGGATTTTGGTCTTCCGACCGTTTCCCGTTCTGGTTTGGTTAAAATCGGTGAGTTTTCCAGCATATCTTGTATTGTGGATGTTTGGGTAAAGTTTTCGAGCTTATGAGCTCTATGTTTTTCGACAGAAACGACGACTTTGAGGGCTACCGGCGACTTTTCCGGCGATCGACCGGCAAGCTTAATTTCTTGGTAAGTGAACCGGGTTCAACCCGGTCTGAACCGATCCGACTCGTCCGACCCGACCCGTCCAACCCAACTCGACCCGTCTGACCCGACCCGACCCGACCTGTCAACCCGAGTCAGCCGAGTCAACTCGTCCGAGTCAGCCGAGTCAACTCGTCCGAGTCAGTCGAGTCAACTCGTCTGAGTCAGCCCGAGTCAACTCAGTTGACCCCTGTTGATTGTTGACGTCATGATGATGTCATCATTGACTTTGACCAGTTGACTCTGACTTCGTTGACCGTTGACCTGCTGACGTCAGCATTGACATGTTGACGTCATCGTTGACTTTGACCGTTGACCAAAAGTCAACTTTTTCCGAAAACTCATATTTTATGTTTCTCGACGTCCTGAGTCCGATTTTGAAGCCCGTTTTGCAAAATTCTGACCCGAAAGCCTCCGAATCTGACCCTGAATCCGAGATTTCTTATACGTATTTAATTTTTGGTTAAGAGCTCTCTGAATTAGGACTAAAATGAATTATTGTGTAATTGAAGGTACTCTCAGCTTCTTGAATACGAATGGTTGTTGGACATCAAATTCGAGTTCGATTGCAATTGAATGGGGTTTCATGAATCGACAGATATAGCTCGGAGTTAAGGTAATACATTACTACCCCTTGTATGCTTTATGTACATGTTGATATTCGGTTAACGCATGCATGCTCATGATGACGTATACTGTAGATTATGCTTAAATTGAATCAGATTCGAGCAATAAGTATGGATATTAATAAGACCAAATTATCTAAATAAGATTACTAATGGGCTAACTGTATCAAAAGCTCTAATAATTAAATTCAGTTAACCCGCAACTCAATCATCAGTGCGCAAGAATCGAGGCCCAGGATATGGAGTGAGAGATATTGATTATGAAATTACGAAAATGCCCTTGGAGCATAAGTATGACTAAACTACCCCTCTGATAAAGGAAATGACCTAAAATCCGCATTCGACCTGATTATGTAATTTACACTACCCAAGATGTATGTTTTAATGAAAAGACTTCGACATTAAAATGCAATTCGTGTGATACAAACTCGGATAATCCCTCAAACTCTGTATAACACTTGAATGAGAATTCTCTGGAAATATTGTTGAAATTATAAGTCAATCCTTATGACAGTAATGCGTGAATTAAATGAGAATGATCGTAATGACCAAAAAGACGCTAACGCCCTCGAGCACCTAAATGTCTGATTAATTTGAACGACGTTATACCCTCAAGTTCTGTAATGAATGAATCGTCTATAAAGGGGAGGAGAGTTAAGACGACTTAATACCGTTTAAGTACGTGAATGATGGAGGTACTAAATGGTAATTCAGAAAGAAATGGTGGATTTATCCCAATTTTCAAAATGACTGAAAAGCCCTCTTGAGTCAAATATGCAGTTATGCATTTGACGAAATTCTGAGATTTCTGATAAGACTTTAAGGGCTAAAGCGCCCTAAGTGTTAGGAAGCACACTCATGTATGATAATCACTCCTAATATTATAATAAGGTTGAAAGTTTTTCCGCACAGAATATAAGTTTGACTACTCCGCGGTAGATCTGGTGGTGAAATACGAAAGCAACCGTTCAGATATACTATACAGACAGATACATTAGAAGGGTTGGTTAGAAATGCAAGATTGAGGTAAGTTAGTTCGAATGGTTTTGGAGGCTCGATAAACTTCTGGAAACATTAAATATTGTGAATCGTCATATCATCATTAATGGGCTAAATTACGAAAATCACCCATGATAGTTAAATGACCAAGATGCCCTCGTTGGCCCAAGTAATCAAAATAGCCCTGAACGTATCCGATACCGTGAAGGATCTTGACATAGAAATCTCTGAATGCCTGGTTAGAAATTTGATGAGCAAACAGAATTCCCGAGCCACTGTTTATGCCTTGTTGGTATAAATTATCAAAATGTCTGTGTATGATAAAATGACTATAATGCCCTTGTAAGCTTAAATGGCTGAATCACTCAGGATATGCCAAAACTCTCAAAGGTCTTGATGTATCACTTCCTAAATATCTGGGTTAAGCAGTTAGTATGAACCCCTTCTAATAGGGGCCACGTTTCAGAAATCCGTTCAAATCGTCACAAGTTCAATATGTCTCATTCTGTATATGCCAAGCATCTCTGAGAAGTAATCTATCTCATCTAGTGTGTTCCATGTGTGTACTATATTCTGTTGAATGAACTGCATGACATTCTCTGCCTACTTGATAGTATGATATGTTAGCTTGATATATGATGGAACAATCTGTTTGCATAATGTATACTGAAATGTCTGCTCTGCTCAATAGTATGCCCATTTATCTTTCAAAAGTATGAATTCTTCCGTTTCTGATGTTATAAATAAAATATCTGTTATATATATTCTATTAACCATGTCTGGAATCTGAACACTAAATTCTGTCTGGGGTATACTGTTGGGTTATGATATGAAGTCTCTGTCGGTACAGCCCTGATCAAGCTGGTAAATCCTTATGGACTCAAGGTCCCCCCTTGAGTGGCACCTACGCCCATCGGGCCTAGGGTAAGTCCTTATGGACCTAAGGCACCCCCTTAGGTGGCACCTACGCCCATCGGGCCTAGGGTAAGTCCTTATGGACTCAAGGTCTCCCCTTGAGTGGCACCTATGCCCATCGGGCTTAGGGTAAGTCCTTATGGACCTAAGGCACCCCCTTAGGTGGCACCTACGCCCATCGGGCCTAGGGTAAGTCCTTATGGATGCAGTTCTGGGGGACTGCATATTGGTGTAAGGTTGGAGGGTATTTCTTGTAAACTTCAGTATGAACATTGGACATTTGCATTTAATCTGTTATGTGCTCATGTGATATAATGTTAGGTACTTATGTATGTTGATCTATACTTATGTATGTTGATCTGTACTTATGCATGTTGATCTGTACTTATGTATGTTGATCTGTACTTATTGGAACACACTAGACGCCAAACTCTCTGATTCCTACCTCGTATGTTACCAGCCTATATAATTTCCGTTTAATTCTTAAGGTCTGATTAAAGAACACACTAGGGGTTAAACTCCTTGTTTTCATCTTCTCAAACTATCAGATTGTAATATTCTCATCTGTTACTCGATGAGTGAATAAAGAACAAGTGTCGTTATTCCCAAGTATAATGTTACCCTGAAATGAAGGAAAGGGAAAAGAAAACTGTCACTTCTTGGATCATCATGAAAATGTTATGCTTACCCTATGTCTACATGAACGTATAGCATCTTTTAGTAGTTCTGTATTACTGAGCTTTCCCAAGCTCATGTTGTTTTTACCATTTCAGGATAAAAGATCAGGCAAGTTGCACCTATCAACGTCGGTATGGGAGTTTCTTCGGCTCGTCAAGGAGTATGGTATCTGTGTAACTAGGGGGCATGTGTGTCGTGTTTGTATTATACAAATGAGTCTGAAACTATTTTCCGCAACTGGTATTATGATTGTTTTATCATTTTGAACGATTTCTGAAATTGTATTTTAAATCAGATATTTATTTTATGGTTTTAAAGGTTTAACCATATGTCTATTTGAAATTTTCAGTGGGTCGCTCTTGTGACCCTAATGTGACTTCCTAGGATCCGTGAAACGCATAGACGGGTCTAGGGGGTTACAGAGGATTTCTTGTTACCTAATCCATTTCATTTTGCTATATTTTGCGCAAGGGACCTAATTCTGGAAAACAACAGCAAAAGAGGGCATTTTTGCAGTCTTTTTATTATTCTGGTCATGACTGGCATCGTGGGCACGACACTGGGCACGACGCCTCTAATGTGGCAGATGCGTGGTGACTTCTAGAAGATTTTGGAACGTTCTGGAAGACTTTATCAGCTTATCCGTTTCGATTTTATGTATTTAAATTTCAAAAACATTTGAATTGTTATCTTTCCTTTATTATTTTGAATTTTCTTATCATTTATCTTTGTAAATCCAAGCCTATAAATACCGCATCTTGATAACGGCTTAGGTATCGAATTTAGTCTTCATCTTCTAGCTTGAAAACTCTTGTTATTTTTAGTTTTAAATTAAAGTTCTTTATTCTTTACTTTTATTCTTTTATGTTCTTTAATTATTTTTATAAAATCAAGTTAAGTATGATAACTAATATCATGCTTAGCTAAATCTCTTGAGCCAAGAACTAGCCAAATCCATTCAAATTGTGAGAATTGAACATTGCCTAATTTCCTTCGGGAATACATTTTTATCTTTCGGTTTAGATAGTTTAGCAATCGGCCTTACTAAAGTTTTTAATCGTTTTTCAAATCAAAAAGAGCTCGTTGGTCTGGAATCGTTTAAAAACATAGTTGGGAGGAAGGATCGGCCTGTGGAAATTTCGACTTCCTGTGAACACTCTTAGCGGCGGTCCGCTAAGTAAAGATAAAATCAGAAGCGATTCTTTTTAAGACAATTTCTGAGTCGGGCTTTTCCTGTTATCAAAACTAAATATTTTAACGGCGATAGAAGTGATTAATTTGTTTAAGAACCAACCTTCGAAGATAGATTTGGGAGGATTGGTTACTCGAGAGAGAAACAAGTTGCGACGGGTTGGGCCTCGCAGACTGTAACCGACATGATCCCCGAGGTAAAAATCCATTTCAATGATCGAAGGAATTGACAATGCTAGCTCGAGGCTATTTTGCATATTTGGACTTTCTTATTATTTTCTTTACTTCTGCATTTAATTCTACTATTTCATTTTCACTCAATATCAGATCACCCCCTTTTTTATTTTTCTTGTTTTCACAGATATTCCTGGAATCATTAATTAAAGCAACCTTCAGTCAAGAATTCCGACTAATCTCCATGTGGATCGACCCTCTTTCCCCATAACTACTTAATTTCTTTATTTTATTATTTGTTGAAAGAGGTTAATTTATTTATTTATTTTGACGGGTAAAACGACGCTTGTCAAGGGGTGGACGCAGCAGAACATATACAGCCTGATGGAGCTAAAGGCGGCCACCCCAATGGCATATATTGACTCCTCTGCCACGAAAAAACCAGATTCCATGGAATCTGTCGCGACAGAGCCTGAGCAAACAGAGCCCGCACAACCAGCAGAAACCTTCTCCAACCAACTCCTTCAACTGTTGAAAAAGATGGAGGCAAGACAGCTGGGATTTATGGAATTCATGAGGGACTTCACCACTGCCACGGTAAATTTCATTAAAGTTGATCTTAATTATCCAATCCGTAGTTTCCCTCTTTTCCAGAAAACCTTTTTCTTGCCCAAGATCCTTCTGCCAGTCCCAAGACCCCCACAACGATGGTTGCCTCTGTTTCACCCTCTGCCACGACCAAAAACGACTACAAGTGATCTGCCACTCCCCGAGGAGCCAAACAGAAGGAACCACTACCAGAAATTGATCTCAAGTACTTCAAAGGTTTCTACTCATCCTCAGTCTAGCATGATGACTTCGACTCGGAGCCCTCTGTCATCCGGGAGATAGCCAAGGACTTCCCTCCGATGAAAAAGAAAAAGTTGGATATTAATGTTGAGGGAACCTGCCGTGACAGAGAAGATAGTAGGAGATCTAGACTTGGGGAGTTTGAAACTGTGACGATGACAGAAGGATGCATGGCAATTCTACATAAGCGTCCACCCCCAAAGAAGAAGGATCTCGAGAGTTTCATAATACCATGCATAATTGGTGATAAGTTTGTGGGTAAGGCACTTTGTGATCTTGATGCTAGCATTAATCTAATGCCCAAATCTGTATTTCAGAAGCTAGGTATTGGACAAGAAAGACCCACAACAGTCATGCTACAACTGGCAGACCGCTCTTACGTAAAACCAAGGATGTTTAGATGACGGTAACAAGCATGTTAAGTTAAAAGCTTTTGTTAGCCCACCTATTTGTTAGAATTCTATGTTTGTGGTGAATGTTATATGTTATTAGTTCCAAATCAGTTCTGCAAAACCGTAATGCCCTTCGCTCCTAACCCGGGTGAAGTGTGTTACAATACTTGTATGCGTTTTCATACTTGACGGGAGGAATATAAGGCCAATTTCATTCTGTGATTTTGTGTGGTATAAAAAAAGAGAAATATACCATACACAATTTCAATGATCACGAACTATGCTGATAATGTAACATTCTTGTTGTCTTGCATTCCTCGTCATACACCAACCTTTATAAGTGTAGCAGTTGCATAAATGTAACAATTCGACCAAATACCTATTGTCCTTCATGTGGTTATAATTATGTGAACCAAAATTTAGCCTTTGTGAATCCATCAAACAAGGCTTCAAACTCAGATGACAATGGAGGTGATGCCTATGTCCGCTAAATCTATATTCGATCTGAATCACATTTTAACTTAAACTTATTCTTATGAAGACCATTTAACTATGAGAAGTGATGTGTATAGTTTTAGGGGTGTGCTTCCCAAAATGTTAACTAGCAAGTGAGATTTGAGCAAGGCCATTTAACTATGAGAAGTGATGTGTATAGTTCCAAGTTATGGATGCTAGTATTGAAGACAGAGACACACCGGATGCAGTGTTAAAAGCTTTTTATCTCGTGCTGCAATGTCTGCATATACTGGAGCGTAGATCGTACCTACCTACCTGCAGTAGTTAAGGCGTTTGAGCAACTTCAAGATTCCAACGATGAAAAGAGAGCCCTCATAATGCTTCAGCTTGTAGTTCTCATCCGTATTCATGGTATGCTCACAAGAAAAATCACAATGAACTCTACAGTGAAAGCATTCCCCAGTCATCTGCATCTCCATTAAGTACATAAAATAGAAAACAGTCTGATACATGATTATTATTGCATATGATATTCTAATGAACACCCTATCTTGAACTCAAGCATACATGTCAGGCTATCAACCACCATACAGTTCTTGAACTCAATAGTATCTTAAATCCTAGTTCACCATTTTGAGTCATTTTATGTTATTAGCAGTATGATATATTTGATTCATTTTGTTATAGTTCTTAAAGTGTATGTAGGAATTAGTTTTAAACTCTAAACTCATTTTTTTATAACCAACCGGTAGCTAAAAAGGCTTGTCCGAAACTCATTTCAAAGTTCTTACACAAAAAAATTCAAGCACAACTAAAAATGGAAGCTTTCACTGAACTATCAGAGCCAAGTTTATATCTTGGGACCCGTGGGGTATGGGCCCACCACGCTTTCGCTGTGCCACTCTGATCCTTGAGTAAAGTTTCTTCCCATTTCCTCATATGCAATCAAATTTGTCGTGCAATCTCATTTATATGTTGCAGGTGACAACAGTTGGATCTAATATCACAGGAGTTGTACTTTTGCAGAAAAAAAGGCCTTAAATCATCTTATAGAAATCTCGTCACCTACGAACGTTCTCTGGAAGCGAAGCTTTTTTAGCACAAGAGAATGAACCTGGGAAGGAGAATGCATCAGACTAACTTAAGCTGCTGATTACGTAACACATCTTGTACTATCAATAGTTTGATATGTTTTATCAAACTTGATGCGGTAAAGGGGTCTTAGATATACTTTGTTCTAAATCAGTTACATAATGAAGTTTAGTTAGTGCAAACTCTAAATTTTTTGTAGGTTATATCGGCCCACCACACTTTTGTTGCGCCGCCTCGATTTGTTGATATATATTTGATCACCTGTAGTATTTAATTGTGTATCCAGACAGAGGGGCAGTAATCCAGAGGACTATATGTTTTAATTAAAGCCTGAGAATGGAGAATCCTCTTATGTACCCTACATTATATCATTTCCCCATCCTATTAAGTTTTAACCATAAGTCAATGGAAGACAATAATTGCCTTCCAAGCAACAGATCTCGGTTCAACTCCCTGAAAATGCATGATGCCTACTTTTCTGTAGCAATCGTCATACAATATCTTTACAGATAGAAATGGTTTCCAGTTTGTTAGTAGTTGAAGACAGTTGCTATTCAATATGTTAATCAGTACAAAAATATATTCTTTGACGGTTTTGTTGGGTTTATCTTATGTATTCTTTGTGCTTCTTGTTATTCACATACATGTGTATTATCAATGACATTTTAAGGGTTGAGTTTCAGATTCCAATTTCTCAGCCAAAGCCACATGTGACAAGTCTACATTTTGAACAAGTAGGAAGCTATGTACCTGGAAGAAGCCTCTGAGTTTGTTATTGATCAGGAAATGCACTGCCCTACTCCCAAATGCCAATTATGGATATTAGTCTACAAGTAAGGTAATTGAAATGTAGTGTTTGGATTGTAGTGTTTGACATTACCAAAAGCCCTGAAAATGGTAGAGAAAGTAGTGTTGTTTTCATTGATTTGCTGCTTGCCCTCGATACTCGACTGCAAAATGCGTAAGCCACTAGTCATGCCAAGCAAGATTGTAGCCAAAAGGGAAAAAGATTGTTCACTCATGCTGAATAAGGCTTGTTCTATTTGCTGAAGCTGGGAAAGGCTTTGCTGATTTTCTTTTCAACATTCTGTCATTGTAACACGGCTTCTCGCTGTTGAGTGTGTAAAAGTTCTATTATTTACACCCTTTTTAACCCATATTTCTGCTGCATTCAAGCATCATTGCATTGCATTTAGGTTAGTTTACAGCAAAACATCACAAATATATTAAAGGCACGGATTCTACTAAAAGATGGCTGATTTTGCAGGTTGCTGCCATAGTAGATGGAGAAGGCGGGCGCAGGGCAGAGAAGCAGAAGAGCTGAACTGGACAAGCAGACGAAGAGGACGATGCTGCCATGGATCTGCCGTGACAGTAGAGGATGACAACAAGTTAGTGGAGGAAAAGCAAAGTGGACCTCGATAGATAGAGAAAATTATGCTCGTCTGTCGTGTGAAAACCACATATTTTTCCAAGCCCCGGATCAAAAGATATGTCAAGCCAAAGCTCAAGGAGAGGTAATCCCTAGAAACAAGGAGGACGGCTGAAAAGTAGGATACTTGAAGATTAAGTCTTTATTAGAATCTTACTTTTAATTAAAGTTGTAATCCTTGTTAACTTAGAATACTTGAGCCCAAAGCTTATATAAGGGCATATATTTTAACCTAGGGGAGCATCATACCCCATAACCGACAACTAAACCCCTCCGCCGTTTACCCGCCGTTGATATGTTCTAAAAACCCCCTAGGGCCACGTGTTGATTTGTAAAGTAGTTGCAAGGGTTGTTTTGTTTTAGGATTTTCCAAGTTCAATAAAATAAACTTCAAGTTCTCTTATTTTGGTTATTAATATCTTGCAAGAGCATCGGGAGAGCATTGTGAGGTTATCCATTTACTTAGCATCGGGAGAGTTAAGTATACGAAAGAAATAAGAGCGAGTTCTCTAGTTTATAGTTGAACTATCTTGTGCCTAGGGATAGGGCAAGGTTAAGTGGCTAAAGAAGAATTCATACACATCGGTGTTCATCCTTCGATTCACGCCGGGAGGTATCATCAAGACGTGATCATCGACATACTTGGACCTAGGAATAGGCCAAGGAAGATCTGGGATTCTTGCCAAACTTGGAGTACTGAGTTGGTGTGTTTTCTGCCGCGACGACCAACGGATAGCTGTCGTGATAGGTGCTACCGCGACAGGCGCTTCAACAGAACTGGAGTTCCTAAGCATTGCAATACCTGCACTACTGAGCAATTCAATACCAGCGCATTCTCTCTATCCTGATATTCCAACTCTTTTGTTTACGTTTTTCTTTATTATTCTCGTGACAATTCTCTCAAATATTTTCTTTACTTTCGTGCAGTGAACTAAGGTGAAGCTATTAGCCCAATCCATGTGGAGACGATATCCGATACTTCGTATCACTTTACTACTTGCGTCGTGTACACTTTCACTACAATTGCGATAGACTCTTTTACACGCAACAAGTTTTTGGCGCCGTTGTCGGGGATTGACAACATAACTCTACCTTTCTTTTATTGCACTTTTCATTTTTATTATTGTTTTTCTTTTTATCTTTCTTTTTCTATTTTTTGTTGGTACATTCAACTCTTGCTTTTCACGAGGTTTTCTTGTTTATGCGCAGATCTAAAAGAGGTGAAGATCCTGAATACCCATTAGATCCGGAAGTTGAACGTTCCTTCAATCTCAAGAAACAACTTCGTCACCTTTTAGCCAGGAACGAGTACCTTGAGGAACAGCTAGAGAAGATGGCCCGTAACCCGCCCGCTGGTGATGGTATACCGCTTGTCGGTGATCCGCCTGCCGCCGCCGGACGACGGTCCTGCCGTGACTACATGTTGAACGATCATGTAGAGCTGGATACCACGCTGCCGGACATTGATGTTGATAACTTCGAGCTTAAACCTGTCATGTTTAGTATGAACAACAACGCCAGGCAGTTTAGTGGTGCTGTGATAGAAGATGCTAGGGTGCATCTCAAAACGTTCCAGGAAATTTGTGGTTCGTTTAGACTGCCAGGAGTTAATCCGGAGATACTGAGGCTTCGGTTATTTCCCCATTCATTGAGGGATAGAGCTAAAACTTGGTGGAATAAACTTACGCCGGGTTCAATAATAACTTGGGCAGATTTATCTCGTGAATTTTTATCTCGTTTTAATCCTTCGCATTTATCTGAGTGATTACGTAATGAAATTGCTACTTTTCAACAGGAAGATGACGAGCCGATGCACGAGGCTTGGGAAAGATTTACTACTTTTCTACGGAACTGCCCAATGCATGGATACCCTGTCTGGAATCAGGTAACTAAGTTTTATAATGCTGCTAACTTACAAACTCGTATTCGAATTGATTCTGCAGCAAATGGACTATTATTGGATAAAGATCCGGACGAGGCATTACAAGTTTTGAAAAATCTGGCCAAGAATGAGGAGCAGTTTCCAACTGCAAGAAGAGGGGGTAAACGGGTACTTGCTGTCAAGGATTATGAAGCCGACAGCACCATGAAATCACAGGTAGCATTCCTTACTAAGGCAATGAAAAGGTTATTGAATGATGATGGATTACAAGGATTTGCTGTTGAGGAAGTATGTGATATCTGTGAGGGAAATCATAGTCGGGATGAGTGCCCAATACAAGTAGAAGAAGGAAAATATGTTGGAAATTACAAGCCGAATTACAACTCCAACAATTATAATCCCAATTGGAGAAAGGATCCCAAATTTTCCTGGAGTAACCCCAATAATGCCCTGAATCCGCAAGCACACAATCAGAATCAGGGAGGACCTAGATTGCTGACGCGATAGCAGCTGCCGCCGCAGTAGCAACAGCAGCCACCAGCTGCCACGAGCAGTATATTGGAACAGACTCTGGCCACCTTTATGTCTCAGACCGGTACTTATATTGAGAATATGAATCAGTTTGTCAAGAAAATAGAGAATTTCATGGATAAAACAGAGATGAGGATGACAAATCATGAAGCTACTTTGAAATCTCTGGAGACACAAATGGGTCAGTTTCTCAACATATTAAGTCGAGGCAGACTGGAGGATTCCCTAGCAATACTGAAAATGCTAGGCAGCCCACACATGAGCAGTGTAAGGCAATTACTACTAGGAGTGGGAAGAAACTACCAGGGCCGTAAAAAGAAGCTGAAACAGAAAAGGAACCTGCCTTGGATAAATCTGTCGAGGAAGCTGCCGCGACAGGTGATAAACAGACTGCTGCCGATGAGCCTGTCATGACAGAAAAAGCGACAGTGGAGAAAAAAATGATTACCGTCCTCAGATTCGTATGCAGTGGGAAGGATGTATTGCTGATTATCATCCCCCACCACCTTTTCCTCAACGGATACATCAAGCTAAGCAAGAATCTCAACTTAAAAAGATTTATGATATTTTTAAGCAGGTTCATATTAATATTCCACTGTTAGATGCTGTTAGGGAGATGCCCGGTTATGCTAAATTTCTCAAGGATGTTATGTCGAAAAAATCTAAACTTGAGGAGTTTGAAACGGTAAAGATGACAGAAGGTTGCATGAGTATTCTTCATCGGCAGCTACCCCAGAAAAAATAAGGATCCGGGGAGCTTCATCATACCTTGTGTAATCGGAAATAAATTTGTGGGTAAGGCACTTTGTGATCTTGGTGCTAGTGTTAATTTAATGCCAAAGTCTATTTTTCAGAAATTAGGTATTGGAAAGGCGCGGCCCACGACAGTAACTCTGCAGCTGGCAGACCACTCTTACGTTCATCCAGAGGGAAAGATTGAAGATATTCTGGTAAGAGTGGATAAGTTTATTTTTCCTGCTGACTTTCTTGTTTTAGATTGTGAGGCAGACGAAAACGCACCAGTCATCCTTGGACGACCCTTCTTAGCCACGGGAAGATCACTGATTGATGTGGAGAAAGGAGAACTCACCATGCGAGTGAACGATCAAGAGATTAAGTTGAATGTTCTCCAAGCGATGAAACATGCTGATGTGGGCGAGGAATGCAAGGCTATCACTGATGTTACCCTTGATCAACCCTGCATCAGGTCGGGTTGTCACGATATCAAATTTGGTTACTGCCGTGGCAGCCACCTACAGGACTGTCACGACAGCACTGACGACAGCACCAATGACAACAACTCTTCTGAATCTGATACATCAGATACTGAAGATCAAGAGGAGGTAAACTGGTTAGGCAATCGTCTAGGTAAGTTATTCGAACCTTTGAATTATACTTCGGATAACCATTTAATTCAAAAGCCATCTACTGTTGAACCACCTGCCTTAGAACTGAAGCCCCTGCCAGGGCAGCTAAAATATTCTTTTCTTGGTTCAAATGATATGTTGCCCGTAATCATCTCTTCTAAGCTGCCGCAGGAACAGGAACGGCAGCTCATCGGCATGTTACGGCAGCACAAAAAGGCGATTGGATGGACGATTGCTGATATACAAGGCTTTAGTACGGCGTTATGCATGCACAAAATCCTTCTAGAGGAAGATCAGAAGCCGACTATAGATGCCCAAAGGCGGCTAAGCCATGCGATAAAAGAGGTGGTGCGTAAAGAAATAATCAAGTGGTTAGATGTTGGTATTATTTACGCCATCTCCGACAGCAAATGGGTGAGTCCGGTGCAATGTGTTCCAAAGAAAGGGGGAATGACCGTGATAACCAATGAGAACAATGAACTAATCCCAACCAGGACTGTGACCGGTTGGAGAGTTTGTATGGACTATCGGAAGCTTAACAAAGCTACCCGAAATGACCACTTTCCTTTACCCTTTATTGATCAAATGCTTGATAGATTAGCGGGTAAACCTTACTATTGTTTTCTTGATGGTTATTCAGGTTACAATCAAATTGCTATCGCACCGAAAGATCAAGAAAAGACGACTTTCACATGCCCCTACGGAACGTATGCTTTTAGGAGAATGCCATTTGGATTATATAATGCACCCGCCACCTTCCAAAGATGCATGATGGCTATATTCTCCGATATGGTGGAGGACTTCCTTGAGATTTTTATGGATGATTTTTTAGTCTTTGGGGACGATTTTGAGAGCTGCCTAGGCAATCTACAAAAGGTACTTGAAAGATGTGAAAAAGCAAATCTAGTTCTAAATTGGGAAAAATGCCACTTCATGGTTGATGAAGGGATAGTTCTTGGCCATAAGATTAGTTGCCGTGGGATAGAAGTCGACAGAGCTAAAATAGAAGTGATCGAGAAGTTGCCGCCGCCGACCACAGTCAAGGGCAATAGAAGTTTTTTAGGGCATGCTGGTTTTTATCGAAGATTTATTGCAAATTTCTCAAAAATCACCAAGCCCCTATGCCATCTTTTAGAGCAGAATCGACCCTTTGACTTTAATGATGAATGTACTGAAGCATTCAAGGTTCTGAAGGAAAAACTAGTAACAGCCCCCATAGTACAGCCACCAAACTGGACACAGTCATTTGAGATTATGTGTGATGCTAGTAACTATGCTGTCGGGGCAGTACTTGGGCAGCGCAGAGATAAGCTGTTTCATGTCATATATTATGCCATCAAGACATTGAATGACGCCCAAGTGAACTACACCACCATAGAAAAGGAGCTATTAGCTGTGGTATTCTCCATTGACAAGTTTCGTTCTTACATACTTGGGACGAAGGTAATAGTACACACAGACCATTTTGCCCTGAAGTATTTGTTCGCGAAAAAAGATGCAAAGCCTAGATTGATACGGTGGATCCTGCTATTGCAAGAATTCGACCTTGAAATCAGGGACAAAAAGGGGACAGAAAATCAGGTGGCAGACCACTTGTCAAGGTTGGAGAAGGGACAGAGTCTGCCAATAGATGAGACAAACATACTAGAGACCTTCCCATATGAGCAGCTCTTTGCTGCCGCAGTCGCTGCCGCAACAGCCATGGCGGCAGGTAAGTCTTCTGAACTCCCCTGGTATGCTGATTTCGTTAATTTTATAGTTAGCGGAATACTTCCTTCTGATCTTAATTATCAAGCCAGGAAGAGGTTCCAAAATGATGTTAGGCATTATTATTGGGACGAACCTCTTCTTTTCAAACTATGTGCAGATCAGGTTATAAGGAGGTGTGTACCACAAGAAGAGCAAGAAGACATTCTCCATCACTGCCACGCTTCACAATATAGAGGTCACTTGGGAGGCAATAAAACTGCTGCCAAGGTGCTGCAGTCAGGGTTCTACTGGCCGACACTGTATAAAGATGCACAGGACTTTTACAAGAACTTTGACAGGTGCCAGCGGACAGGTAACATCTCGAGGAGAAACGAGATGCCACTGCAGAACATTCTAGAAGTCGAGATCTTCGACGTTTGGGGGATTGATTTTATGGGACCTTTTCCATCTTCATGTGGAAATCTATACATCCTCCTAGCAGTGGATTATGTCTCTAAGTGGGTTGAAGTTATCGCCACTCAAAAGAATGATGCCAAGACAGTTCAAAAATTTCTACACAAAAACATTTTTTCGAGATTTGGCATCCATAAGGCGATTATCAGTGATGAAGGGAGACATTTTGACAACAGGGTAATTGCTGCCGCTTTGAAGAAATATGGTGTCAAGCATAGGAACGCGACAGCATACCACCCACAGAACCAATGGACAAGCTGAGATATCCAATAGAGAAGTTAAGAACATTCTTGAGAAGATGGTTAAGCCAACTAGGAAAGATTGGTCTTTACTCCTTAATGATGCATTATGGGCATATAGGACAACTTTTAAAACTCCATTGGGCATGTCTCCATACCGATTGATTTATGGAAAAACCTGTCATCTGCCTGTCGAGATAGAGCACAAAGCATACTAGGCAATCAAGGCAGTAAATATGGACTTGGACAAGGCAGGCCAGAAAAGGCTGTTAGATTTGAACGCGATTGAAGAAATAAGAACAATGGCCTACGAAAATGCAAGAATTTACAAGGAGAAAACTAAGAAGTGGCATGACAGGAAGTTGCTGCCACGACAGTTCTGCCCAGGGCAGCTTGTATTGTTGTTCAATTCTAGACTGAAACTCTTCCCAGGAAAACTAAAGTCTAGATGGTCTGGCACGTTCCAAGTGGTAAAAGTTTTTCCCCATGGTGCCATCACAATCCGATCATTAAAAGACGGGCACCAATTCAAAGTCAATGGACAGCGCCTCAAGCATTATCAGGGGACTGAAGCCCCAGGAATACAGGAAGTGGTTACCTTAGGAGATGCCCCACAAGGCATCCCTAATTTAACCTAAATTTTATTTTTATTTATTTTTATTATTTATTATTTATTAGGAAATAAGGTTTATTTTTCGAATAATGTTTTTATGTTTTCTGTTTTTAGGAAATAAAGGAGTCAAGAAGAAAAGGAGAAGTGACCCAAGCCCACCATCCATCAATCAGCCCAACAGAGCCCATTTATTGAAGCCTGTCGTTCTAGTTGCTGCCGCAGACACGGATAAGACAGGCTGTCAACAGACTGTCACGGCAAACGCAGAAGCGTGTGACAGACGCGTAACAGACGCATAAATGTGTGTCAGACGCGTCAGACACGTCAAAGCTCAACAGTCGCCCCGTTATTCACGCCTGCCGTTACAACATTAAATGGGCAACAACTCTACCTCTATAAAACCCCGTTTCACTTTCATTTTCCTCACTTCTGCCTATTCTCACTTGCTCTCCCCGTTCATTTTTCTTTGTTTTCTTTACTTTCAAAACCCTTGCAACCAACATGTCTTCCAGACATACCCGCCGCAGTGCCTCTTCAGCGGCAGCACCCACCCCGCAGTCCTTCACAACTAAGGAACTCTGGGAAGAACGAGGCTTCATCTACATCCGAAAGGCAGAGAACATGGGGCTCAAACCATTCATCGTAAGAGCGATAAAGGCTCAGCTATGGGAACAATTTGCAGAGCCGCCAGCTGAAATGAATGAAACGCTGGTGAGGGAGTTCTACGCTGCCATCGACAGCAGGACGACAACCACAGTGATTGTCCGAGGGACAGAAGTGCCATTCACAGCAGAACACATTAATAATATGTATGACATCTACTTTGGTCCCAACGACGATGCCCATCAGCAGTTTTTGGACACCCTCGACTCTGTTGCCTACGGTGTTGTCATGGCAGAGGTGACAGAGGAAGGAACGGAGTGGAATACGAGCAAGAAAAACCCCAACACTGTCAGAAGGGGGCAGCTGCTTCCAGAAGCCAAGTTATGGAATGCTTTCATCAAGAAGCGCATTCTACCGTCCTCCCATCACACGACGGTGGACCAGCAGAGGCTAGCCTTCATTCATTCGATCATGAACAACAGGCCTATCAACGTGGGCCGCTATATGAGGGAGAGCGTCTTGGACTGCACCAATCGATCCACCGCCCTCCTTTGCCTGCCATTCATGATCACATCTCTCTACCGCTGCGTTGCTGTACCAGAAGCCACCACCGATAAACTGGTCAAGGGACGAGGCTGGACCGATAACAACATTACCAGCCTCATGGAGCTGACAGTCGCAACCCCCCTTTCCTCCTTCAACCCGGCTGCCGCTCCAGCAGAATCATCTGAGGAACCTGCCCTTGAACCTGCTGCAGCAGCTGCTCCGACAGACCAATCTGCTCAGATCTTTGCTGCCACACAGCGGGTGGAAGACAGACAGATGGGGCTGATGACATTAATCAGGGATTTCGCCAACTCAACGGTAAATTTCATTACCAATACTTTAAATTATCCCGATGTTGTTTTCCCCACCTTCCCTGCCCACTATTTCACCACCCCCACCCATGTCCACACACCTACACCACCTGCCTCCCCACACCCACATTCTTCTGCTTCTACCCCATCACCTGCCCCGACGGCAGCTGGCAGTCCTCCGGCAGACACCTCCGCTCGAGGAACAAAGCGACAACCCTCGGATGACCTTGATGCATTTGTAGCTGGTTTCTCCTCTTCCTCTGTCTGGGCTGACAGCGAGGCAGAACCTCCTATTCGGAGGAATTTGGAGAAGGAATTCACGCCTGTCAAGAGGCAGAAAAAGATGGCCGACAGAAAGCTAATGCCAAAGGCCACCACCACCACCAGCAGCAGCAGCACTTGGGATAGCGGCAGCAGCTCAGACAACCAGGTCGTGGAGCAACCTGCCCAGCCTGCCCCACAAACCAGAAGTCGCTGCCAAATTCGTGTTAGCAGCAGCAGTGAAGAAATCGATTAAAATCTAAGTCTTTTATTTTCTTTTTATTGCTGCCTGCTTTATCTATATTTTTTGATGTACCTGCCTTCATTTTTTCTGTCATTTGTATTGAGGGCAATGAAACCCTCGAGTTTGGGGGTGGCAACCCTCCATTTTAATGGAGTCTTAGTATATCTTTAATTAATTGTTGTGTCTTTTATTTATTTAAGTTAAAAAAATCAGAGAAGACTAAAAACTGTTGGCTTAAAACTGTGAAGTAAACTTACCTGTCATGACAGCTCTGCCGTGGCAGCATCCTTAGGACAGTTTAAGGAGAAGTTTAGAGCCTTTCTATAGTTCTGAAAAACTTAAACACCATTATGACTGTTATATTGCTTAGATTTCTTTTAGCCAAACTAGAATAGGATGCTTAGTACTTGAATAGCCCCTAGAGGTGCCTAACACTGGCTCTAGGAAAGAAGTTTAGCAAAAGAAACTCAAAAACCTAGAGGTGCCCGAAACCGGCTCTAGGAAGCTAACTAGAGGTGCCTAAAACTGGCTCTAGTAAAACTTAGCTTGAAAATAGAATAAAAGAAGCATGAAAATGTGTCTTCAAAAAAATAAACTTTGACATAAAAATTCGAGTTAAAAATTGAATATTCTAGTAAAACTAAGAGAGTCTTAGCATATAACTGTTCACAAGCATGCACACACTGCACGAGGACTATAGTGAGATTCCGGACAGATCCTAATCTTTCCGACAGGTTGCTGCCGTCACAGAGAATGAGCGACGGGTAAGGGACAGTTCACTGTTTGAAGGCCAACACAAAAATATTCATTTTTCTTTTAGGTCTTAATTGCTTGAGGGCAAGCAAAAACTTGAGTTTGGGGGTGTGTTGAGTGTGTAAAAGTTCTATTATTTACACCCTTTTTAACCCATATTTCTGCTGCATTCAAGCATCATTGCATTGCATTTAGGTTAGTTTACAGCAAAACATCACAAATATATTAAAGGCACGGATTCTACTAAAAGATGGCTGATTTTACACGTTGCTGCCATATTAGATGGAGAAGGCGGGCGCAGGGCAAAGAAGCAGAAGAGCTGAACTGGACAAGCAGACGACGAGGACGATACTGCCATGGATCTGCCGTGATAGCAGAGGACGACAGCAAGTTAGTCGAGGAAAAGCAAAGTGGACCTCGATAGATAGAGAAAATTATGCTCGTCTGTCGTGTGAAAACCACATATTTTTCCAAGCCCCGGATCAAAAGATATGTCAAGCCAAAGCTCAAGGAGAGGAAATCTCTAGAAACAAGGAGGACGGCTGAAAAGTAGGATACTTGAAGATTAAGTCTTTATTAGAATCTTACTTTTAATTAAAGTTGTAATCCTTGTTAACTTAGAATACTTGAGCCCAAAGCTTATATAAGGGCATATATTTTAACCTAGGGGAGCATCATACCCCATAATCGACAACTAAACCCCTCCGTCGTTTACCCGCCGTCGATATGTTCTAAAAACCCTCCTAGGGCCACGAATTTATTTGTAAAGTAGTTGCAAGGGTTTTTTTGTTTTAGGATTTTCCAAGTTCAATAAAATAAACTTCAAGTTCTCTTATTTTGGTTATTAATATCTTGCAAGAGCATCGGGAGAGCATTGTGAGGTTATCCATTTACTTAACATCGGGATAGTTAAGTATACGAAAGAAATAAGAGCGAGTTCTCTAGTTTATAGTTGAACTATCTTGTGCCTAGGGATAGAGCAAGGTTAAGTGGCTAAAGAAGAATTCATACACATCGGTGTTCATCCTTCGATTCACGCCGGGAGGTATCATCAAGACGTGATCATGGATAGACTTGGACCTAGGGATAGGCCAAGGCAGATCTGGAATTCTTGCCAAACTTGGAGTACTGAGTTGGTGTGTTTGCTGCCACGACGACCAACAGAAAGTTGCCGTGACAGGTGCTGCCGTGACAGGCGCTTCGACAGAACTGAAGTTCCTAAGCATTGCAATACCTGCACTTCTGAGCAATTTAATACCAGCCCATTCTCTCTATCCTAATATTCCAACTCTTTTATTTACGTTTTTCTTTATTATTCTCGTGACAATTCTCTCAAATATTTTCTTTACTTCCGTGCAGTGAACTAAGGTGAAGCTATTAGCCCAATCCCTGTGGAGACGATATCCGATACTTCGTATCACTTTACTACTTGCGTCGTGTACACTTGCACTACAATTGCGATAGACTCTTTTACACGCAACACTCGCAACACAACAAATGGTTGGTTGCCTGGCCTCGGAAACCTTTATCACAGCCTTCAGAATATGAACGATACCTACATTTAGCCAACAGAAAACGAAGACACCTTTTGAAGCCTATGATTTCTAACAATGCTGCAATTCGCAACATCCACCACCAAACTTTATAGGTGTAGCTAACATGAGAGTGGAAATTGTCTTGGACTCCTAGTACACATTGGAAGAGTAGAGAATTGCAAATCAATGGAAAAGAAAGACGAAATAAACTAAAATAGAAGTGGCATGTGAACATATGTTGATAATAATGCAGGAAATACGATACTAGTTTGAAGAAAAAAAGGCTTAGTGATTTGATGTTGCTGAGGGGTTTCATTGGCTCAAATGGTTTGTCAGCTCCACAATTTTGTGTACTGCACTTTTTCCTAAAAGTATAGTTGACGTTACAACTTTTCTCAGACTGATTAGAAAATATTCCTAATAGATTTAATATCAAAAGATCAAAGTGGTGCAGCCGAAGTGTGGACAAGTCTCAGGATCAAAACCTGGCTTCCCTTTCTTTTTACTGAAAGCAGTTGAAAAAAATCCCTTCAGTTTGTTTATAGACTCTGCAGAGCAGTTGAAAGAAATCTATGGCTTTTGTTTGATTTTTGATTCAGTGTGTGAAAGATATGCTTCAGGCCGACAGTGGTGGGACTAGGTGCAGCCATTGAAAAGAATACTATTTGTTGCAAATATTGAAATTTTGTATGGTATATTTTCGTTTGAATACGAAATCTTCACACTTGTTAAAAAGCTACCTGTTGCCGAGTCATGGCATGGCTTTTATCATCCGTTGGTCACGTCCTTGGCCAGAACAGAATCAAAGAGTTTTGCATTGTAGTTCTGTCATTTTACATTGGAAGAGTAGAGAATTGAACAAAAGACCAAATGATTTTTGCATTGATCAACAAAATAAAGTAGAGAACAGAATCAAATATGTGTTTGCTTGCCCATTTTTAGCTCCTCTTTTGTCTTCACTGTTTATTGTTTGAAACTTCTTGCATTGATCATCTTCTTTTGACTTTACTTTCCATCTTTCTACCCTTCTTCTAAACCCTCATTACACCTTGAACAAAAGACCAAATGATTTTTGCACCTCGATTCGAATAAAGTAGTGGAGAATTGAACTTGTTATAAGCCTATGGAAACCTTTGTTCATGTATGACTTAGAGTGTTTTTGCTTCACTTCTACCTATAAACACTTTGAGTGCTCTTGAGTGTATCTTGGTGAGGATTAAGACTAGGTTAGGATTTGATTAATACTTGATAGACAATTAGAAGAATGAAGGGATGTTCTTTGCTTATATCCACTTGGTTTGATTTGTGTTACTTTCATGATACTCCTTTTGTACTAGAACTCTTATAATTATGTTTGATGCTTGTGATGGCTTGAGAAATGCATTCTTGGGTTAATACTTTTTTCGGACACACTTGAGGACAAGTATGAGACAAGTGAGGGGGAATTTGATAAGCTCTCAAATATGACACTTTTTAATTGTTATTTTCTAGTTTTTAGGATTTCTTGTTACCTAATCCATTTCATTTTTATATATTTTGCGCAAGGGACCTAATTCTGGAAAACAACAGCAAAAGAGGGCATTTCTGCAGTCTTTTTATTATTCGGGTCATGACTGGTATCGTGGGCACGACATTGGGCACGACGCGTCTGACGTCGCAGATGCGTGGTGACTTCTGGAAGATCCTGAAACGTTCTAGAAGACTTTATCAGCTTATCCGTTTCGATTTTCTGTATTTAAATTTCAAAAACATTTGAATTGTTTATCTTTCCTTTATTATTTTGAATTTTCTTATCATTTATCTTTGTAAATCCAAGCCTATAAATACTGCATCTTGGTAACGGCTTAGGTATCGAATTTAGTCTTCATCTTCTAGCTTGAAAACTCTTGTTATTTCTAGTTTTTAATTAAAGTTCTTTTTTTCTTTACTTTTATTCTTTTATGTTCTTTAATTATTTTTATAAAATCAAGTTAAGTATGATTACTAATATCATGCTTAGCTAAATCTCTTGAGCCAAGAACTAGCCAAATCAATTTAAATCGTGAGAATTGAACATTGCCTAATTTCCTTCGGGAATACATTTTTATCTTTCGGTTTAGATAGTTTAGCAATCGGCCTTACTAAAGTTTTTAATCGTTTTTCAAATCAAAAAGAGCTCGTTGGTCTGGAATCGTTTAAAAACATAGTTGGGAGGAAGGATCGACCTGTGGAAATTTCGACTTCCGGTGAACACTCTTAGTGGCGGTCCGCTAAGTAAAGATAAAACCAGAAGCGATTCTTTTTAAGACAATTTCTGAGTCGGGCTTTTCCTGTTTTCAAAACTAAATATTTTAACGGCGATAGACATGGTTAATTTGTTTAAGAACCAACATTCGAAGATAGATTTGGGAGGATTGGTTACTCGAGAGAGAAGCAAGTTGCGACGGGTTGGGCCTCGCAGACTGTAACCGACATGATCCCCGAGGTAAAAATCCATTTCAATGACCGACATGATCCCCGAGGTAAAAATCCATTTTCACTCAATATCATATCACCCCCTTTTTTATTTTTCTTGTTTTCACAAATATTCATGGAAGCATTAATCAAACCAACCTTCAGTCAAGAATTCCGACTAATCTCCATGTGGATCGACCCTCTTTCCCTATAACTACTTAATTTCTTTATTTTATTATTTATTGAAAGAGGTTAATTAATTTATTTATTTTGACGGGTAAAACGACGCTTGTCAAGGGGTGGACGCAGCAGAACATATACAGCCTGATGGAGCTAAAGGCGGCCACCCCAGTGGCATATATTGACTCCTCTGCCACGAAAAAACCAGATTCCATGGAATCTGTTGCGGCAGAGCTTGAGCAGACAAAGCCCGCACAACCAGCAGACACCTTCTCCAACCAACTCCTTCAACTGCTGAAAAAGATGGAGGCAAGACAGCTGGGATTCATGGAATTCATGAGGGACTTCACCACTGCCACAGTAAATTTCATTAAAGTTGATCTTGATTATCCAATCTGTAGTTTCCATCTTTTCTATAAAACCTTTTCTTGCCCTAAACCCTAAACCCTAAACCGTAATGCCCTTCGTTCCTAACCCGGGTGAAGGGTGTTACAATACTTGTATGTGTTTTCATACTTGACAGGAGGAATATAAGGCCAATTTCATTCTGTGATTTTGTGTGGTATAAACAAAGAGAAATATATCATACACAATTTCAATGATCACGAACTATGCTGATAATGTAACTTTCTTGTTGTCTTGCATTCCTCGTCATACACCAACCTCTATAAGTGTAGCAGTTGCATAAATGTAACAATTCAACCAAATACCTATTGTCCTTCATGTGGTTATAATTGTGTGAACCAAAATTTAGCCTTTGTGAATCCATCAAACAAGGCTTCAGACTCAGATGACAATGGAGGTGATGCCTATGTCCGCTAAATCTATATCCGATCTGAATCACATTTTAACTTAAACTTATTCTTATGAAGACCATTTAACTATGAGAAGTGATGTGTATAGTTTCAGCGGTGTGCTTCTCGAAATGTTAACTAGCAAGTGAGATTTGAGCAAGGCCATTTAACTATGAGAAGTGATGTGTATAGTTCCAAGTTATGGATGCTAGTATTGAAGACCGAGACACACCGAATGCAGTGTTAAAAGCTTTTTATCTCGTGCTGCACTGTCTGCATATACTGGAGCGTAGATCGTACCTACCTACCTGCAGTAGTTAAAGCGTTTGAACAACTTCAAGATTCCAACGATGAAAAAAGAGCCCTCAGAATGCTTTAACTTGTAGTTCTCATCCGTATTCATGGCATGCTCACAAGAAAAATCCCAATGAACTCTGTAGTGAAAGCATTCCCCAGCCATCTGCATCTCCATTAAATACATAAAATCGAAAACAGTCTGATACATGATTATTATTGCATATGATATTCTAATGAACACCCTATCTTGAACTCAAGCATACATGCCAGGCTATCAACCACCATACAGTTCTTGAACTCAATAGTATCTTAAATCCTAGTTCACCATTTTGAGTCATTTTATGTTATTATCAGTATGATATATTTGATTCATTTTGTTATAGTTGTTAAAATGTATGTAGGAATTAGTTTTAAACTCTAAACTCATCTTTTTATAACCAACCGGTAGCTAAAAAGGCTTGTCTGAAACTCATTTCAAAGTTCTTACACAAAAAATTCAAGCACAACTAAAAATGGAAGCTTTCACTGAACTATTAGAGCCAAGTTTATATCTTGGGACCTATGGGGTATGGGCCCACCACGCTTCCGTTGTGCCACTCTGATCCTTGAGTAAAGTTTCTTCCCATTTCCTCATATGCAATCAAATTTGTTGTGCAATCTCATTTATATGTTGCAGGTGACAGCAGTTGGATCTAATATCACATGAGTTGTACTTTTGCAGAAAAAAGGCCTTGAATCATCTTATAGAAATCTCGTCACCTGCGAACGTTCTCTGGAAGCGAAGCTCTTTTAGCACAGAGAATGAACCTGGAAAGGAGAATGCATCATACTAACTTAAGCTGCTGATTACGTAACACATCTTGTACTATCAATAGTTTGATATGTTTTATCAAACTTGATGCGGTAAAGGGGTCTTAGATATACTTTGTTCTAAATCAGTTACATAATGAAGTTTAGTTAGTGGAAACTCTAAATTTGTTGTGGGTTATATCGGCCCACCACGCTTTTGCTGCGTCACCTTGATTTGTTGACATATATTTGATCACCTGTAGTATTTAATTTTGTATCTAGACAGAGGGAAAGTAATCCAGAGGACTATATGTTTTAATGAAAGCCTAAGAATGGAGAATCCTCTTATGTACCCTACATTATATCATTTCCCCATCCTATTAAGTTTTAACCATAAGTCAATGGAAGACAATAATTGCCTTCCAAGCAACAGATCTCGGTTCAACTCCCTGAAAATGCATGATGCCTACTTTTCTGTAGCAATCCTCATACAATATCTTTACAGATAGAAATGGTTTCCAATTTGTTAGTAGTTGAAGACAGTTGCTATTCAGTATATTAATCAGTACAAAAATATCTTCTTTGACGGTTTTGTTGGGTTTATCTTATGTATTCTTTGTGCTTCTTGTTATTCCCATACATGTGTATTATCAATGACATTTGGGGAGTTGAGTTTCAGATTCCAATTTCTCAGCCAAAGCCACATGTGACAAGTCTACTTTTTGAACAAGTAGGAAGCTATGTACCTGGAAGAAGCCTCTGAGTTTGTTATTGATCAGGAAATGCACTGCCCTACTCCCAAATGCCAATTATGGATATTAGTCTACAAGTAAGGTAATTGAAATGTAGTGCTTGGATTGTAGCGTTTGACATTACAAAAAGTCCTGAAAATGGCAGAGAAAGTAGTGTTGTTCTCATTGATTTGCTGCTTGCCCTCGATACTCGACTGCAAAATGCCTAAGCCACTAGTCATGCCAAGCAAGATTGTAGCCAAAAGGGAAAAAGATTGTTCACTCATGCTGAATAAGGCTTGTTCTATTTGCTGAAGCTGGGAAAGGCTTTGTTGATTTTCTTTTCAACATTCTGTCATTGTCAAGCGGCTTCTCGCAACACAACAAATGGTTGGTTGCCTGGCCTCGGAAACCTTTATCACAACCTTTAGAATATGAACGATACCTACATTTAGCCAACAGAAAACAAAGACACCTTTTGAAGCCTATGATTTCTAACAATGCTGCAATTCGCAACATCCACCACCAAACTTTATAGGTGTAGCTAACATGAGAGTGGCAATTGTCCTGGACTCCTAGTACACATTGGAAGAGTAGAGAATTGCAAATCAATGGAAAAGAAAGACGAAATAAACTAAAATAGAAGTGGCATGTGAACATATGTTGATAATAATGCAGGAAATACGATACTAGTTTGAAGAAAAAAAAAGGCTTAGTGATTTGATATTGCTGAGGGGTTTCATTGGCTCAAATGGTTTGTCAGCTCCACAATTTTGTGTACTGCACTTTTTCCTAAAAGTATAGTTGACGTTACAACTTTTCTCAGACTGATTAGAAAATATTCCTAATAGATTTAATATCAAAAGATCAGAGTGGTGCAGCCGAAGTGTGGACAAGTCTCAGGATCAAAACCTGGCTTCCCTTTCTTTTTACTGAAAGCAGTTGAAAAAAATCCCTTCAGTTTGTTTATAGACTCTGCAGAGCAGTTGAAAGAAATCTATGGCTTTTGTTTGATTTTTGATTCAGTGTGTGAAAGATATGCTTCAGGCCGACAGTGGTGGGACTAGGTGCAGCCATTGAAAAGAATACTATTTGTTGCAAATATTGAAATTTTGTATGGTATATTTCTCTTCGTTTGAATACGAAATCTTCACACTTGTTAAAAAGCTACCTGTTGCCGAGTCATGGCATGGCTTTTATCATCCGTTGATCACGTCCTTGGCCAGAACAGAATCAAAGAGTTTTGCATTGTAGTTCTGTCATTTTACATTGGCAAAAAGAAAGAAGAAAGACGTGATAGAGCAGCATAGACCAAAAGCACGGATTGGCAACAAAACAGTCAGAAACATGCGTTTGCCGGGAGTCGAACCCGGGTCTATTGCTTGGAAGGCAATTATCCTAACCGTTGGACTACAAACGCAACACTTGAGTTGAAACTAAAGCCCCGGGTGTACTGCTATGAAGTTGCAGCTTATGCAATTTATGTTTCTTTGGCTTCACCCAAAACACTATCTGGCTGGAAGTTCCCGGTGGCTGTTCCTAGTTTATTGAAACTAAAGCCCCTCAAATTCGAAGACTGCCCCCTCAGTTCTAGAGATGAAACTGCTGCCGATTCCTTGCTGCTTGAACCACTCATTTCATTCCCATTTTCTCTAACATACCATTGAATTAGGCCCAGCAATATATCAAACAGATAAACATCTTTGTACTGAAAAGTGTTACAACAGATTATCAAGAAAATGGGTACCGAACATGTCATTCCCAGTTGGTACTGTTACAAGGTTGCGGTCAAAAGAAGCCATGGTTTGATGCCTTGCAAATCTTTACAAAAGCGCAGCGACGCATACATTCAACCAGCAACAAAACAAGGATTACTTGTTGGCAACCGATGTATCAACATCAGTTACTGCAAATGAGGTGAAAAGGGTCGTTACACATACATTCAGACTAATGCGTTAAAACAATTACTGTCTTGGATGCAGCAGAAGTTTTAGCAATTGGAATGATGAACCAGTATAAAATAATAGTTTAAAGAAATTTCAAGCAGAGTGTAAAGGTTTACAATATATTTTATTAAAAAAGAGAGCAGGGTCTCACATTCCTAAGAAACAGACAAGGGTTGTCAACCTTCGTTTATAAGTTAAAGCGCATACGTGCAGTGAAAAAGCACGGAGCCGTGCGGTGAGCACAGAGCGAACTATTCTTTCGCCTTTTACTAAAGAATACCGTGTGCTCGCCGCTTAAAGCGGCATACGCCTATTTTTGGAGGCTAACTCCTTCATTGGGGGTGGCCCAACAATTGTAGTTAAATTATTTTTCAAATTAACCTGAGGTTCATGTTTACATGGACAGTGGACACTGTGGATGATCACAGTATCGTTCGGCTCAACTTCTTCTTTCAGTGCTGGTGGGGTTCCATGGTGGTTCATATCATTGATCGAAAGCCCGACATATATGTCAGAGTTATAATAATCATGCATCACACTGATTCTGGGTTTATGTACAATGGTTCACTGCCCGTCGGCACTCTAACTTAAAAAAGAAGGTTGATTTATATTTAAACAGGAGTATTAGATATGATCCGCTTACCAACCAAATACCAAAGCTAAAGTTCCATTGTATTTGATTTGAAAAAATAATGAAGTTTCATGCAAGCATCCATTTCCTTGAACAACGGGAATCTGGAACATGAATTGCAGATTTTTCCTCGAGGATGTGAATAGAGAGCATGGCAGTTAGTTTTTTTTCTAAATGCAATGTAAATTGTGCAACAAAAGACCGTCGTCACTACTATGAAGTTGACACGATAGAAATGGAAGAAACGATGGACTCGGATGAATGTATCAATTTGGGAAAAATTGTGACAGAGATGTGGATTAAACATCCATGGCAACAAAATAACTTAAGATTGAGTAGTGACATTTGGGATTTTAAAAAATTACGATGGCTGCCTTCTACCCTTTGTAACTTCTCTTTATTTTTGTTCGCAATGTGACTTCTTTTTCGACAAAGCTTGTGTTGAATTGAATTGTCCATGAAGAAACATATTTGGTTTCACTTTCATCAAAAGCTCCATAAACTTACTTCAGGTTGCATTCTCCGATTTGATATTTGTCCATAACCTGTGTTGAGTGCGAACATCATTGTTTGGGATATGCTTTAGTTTCTAATATTCATATGCTCAGATGTCAAGGACATGAAAATTGCCCCCATCCCGTTACTGGCAAGTATAAAGAGTGGTGCAGTGCTTGTGAGGTACATGCTTAACAAGAAAGTAAGAGGTAGGATACTGCTGATAAAAGGGACATGCTTAACAAGAAATAAGCATACCTTTCTCGGCCTTTTGGCTAATATTAAGTTTAATATCTGATACATGAGACATTGGTTCACATTATATTAAATTTATTTTTTTAGTGGGGAAGCTCACCACATTAGTTTGCTACTGGTGCTTTCATGTGTCACCCAAGTCTTACATCATAGCGTGGCCCGAGCGCACCACTCCCAATCATAGTTTTAAATTTTGTTTTCTGAATGTGTTTGCAAATTCAAAAGATTCATCACAGTATTAGACATCACAACGACACCAATTAATTGCGGACAAGAATAAATGTAGAACTTTGTGTTAAGAGGCGAACCTATAAAATTCTAGTGTGAATGAACTTATTAAAATTTAGAGGGGTGAAAATAGATTTTCAATTGAAAATACATAAAAAATTTCTTCATCATATACAAAATTCAAATTTTGAGAGGGCGAATGCCCTTAGCTTCCCTCGATCCATCCCTGTCTACGGTTGTGTATTGCAGTCCACAAGCAAATCAATGGAAGATGAATTATCATTGTAATTTAGAACACAATTCAAGCACTATAATTGTCGATTAATTAATAGTTGATTTTCAGTAAGATATCTTCGATAATAAGATACATAGACAGCTACACATTTTTTTAGTAACACTACAAATATGATTCTTATTCATTGAAGCATTGATGAAATTTAATTATTTTTTCGAGTTAATTGTATAATATGCCCCCCAAACTTTTAAATGTTTCAATTTCAACCTCAAACAATGACTCATTCTAAAATGGACATCAAACTTTTGAACATTCCAATTTCATCACAAAATATGACAATCAATCTAAATTAGTCCCAAAACTTTTGAACTTTCCAAATTTCATCCACAAACTATTGCTTTATTCTGATCACATCCACTGTTAACAAAATCATTAAAAATTCTTAATTGTCATGTAACCATTATGTGTATTACGTAATAGTATGATGTGACGTAAACAATAATTAATTATAAAAATTAACAACCTAGGGATGAAATTGAAATGTTCAAAAGTTTGGAGACCAATTTTGGGAAAATCAACGAAATCTTTGCCTGCTTCTACAAACAAAAGCATGTTGGATTTTGGGTCTATCATGAGCTTCAAGCTAACAGTATGGGGACTGGGACTAGAGGTGGACATGAAAGTAAATACTCATGATAAAATTTGAGTATCCCTTAAACACACATACATGTATATGTTCTAAACCTTTGAGCTCTACAGCCTTTTCGAACTTCAGATTCCTTGCTTAACCCATAAATGTGTTGCGTTTGTAGTCCAACAGTTAGGATAATTGACTTCCAAGCAATAGATTTGGGTTCGACGCATGAAATAAAAATAAATAAAGATTTCGTCTGTAAAAATTGGTCCTTGTAGGATTGAAAATGGCATGGTAGGCTGCTGTTAGCACCGAACTGGCTACGACTAAGAATGCATTGTTTGTGTCAATTGGGATGTCGAGTCTTGCCCGATTACAAAATATCATTAATATGAGGTGGAGGATAGGAAGGTGGGTAGGTTAGGTAGTAGTGTTGCACATGGTCTCAAATGGAAAATCCAACTATTTTTTTCAGGATCGCAGTTGTGTATCACAGGCCCGAAGCAAATAAATGACAAACAAGATGCATTAGATGATGAACCAGGAGAGTTTGAGGCCCTGCTTATGCACAGAAGCTACCAAGACTTTTTTAGTGATGGTAGAATGATCTAATCCGATCCATTCAATGACGGGGTTACGATTGTTCAAGCTTCATTTGGTGATCACTCGATGGATGTGAAGGGGATCTCTTATTGCAGAACTGATCAAAGAATGATCTGAACTGCTATGGAACTGTAATAGTATCCAGTTTTTGGTCTTGTAATTATCATGAGCAAACATTGTGATACAAATCATCAAAGCTAAGCCTAATGCACAAACTGTGATTGTCATTCTTTCATCATTGTCCTATTAGGACTACAAAATATTTTTCATCCCACATTAGTCATCGAAGACTGTAAGAGATAGGAGAGTCTTTACGAAAGGCGCAGGCTCAGAATTTATCAAACATATCTTTCTCGACCTTTTGGCTAAGATCAAGTGTAGTGTCTTTCCTTATTAGTTTAATATATGATACTTGAGCCATTACCTCATACGATATTAAATTTATTTTTTTAGTAGGAAAGCTCACCACAATAGCTTGTTATTGGGGCTTTCATGGCTAGAATTAATTTCCTACTTAATAGCTTATATCCAGTTTGCAGGTTTCAGCAGCCTTCGGATGATTCAAATACGGTTATATCCATTGTAGATAAGAGGCTGGAAGACAATGATACTGGATTCCGAATTCGAAATGGAGAAGAATTAAATAGGTTTCTAACATTCCTTGTTTAGTAAGCATGATTATTATAACTCCGACATATATGTTAGGCTATCGATCATTGATATGAACCACAATGGAACCCCACCAGCACCGAAAGAAGTAGTTGAGCCGAACAACACTGATCATTCATAGTGTCCATGTAAACATGAATTTCCATAGTTGGTGTTTTACTCCGTAGCTGTTCTCTGGAACTGGTGAAGGGAGAGTTGGCATTGCAGATGCCCAAAGTGGTGGTACACTAGGGACCGGACCGGAAGACGATGTCCGATACTCTTGTCCGTACATATTTGAGCATAGATATAAAGATTGATCCATTTAGGACCCTCCAAATACATAAAAGAACTTGAAAAAAAAATAATCCCTCTGACTAACACATGTCTATATCTTACTTTCATTTCTGAACTCGAGTAACTTTGTTGTACATGCTCATATCCAACTCCAAATAGAATATGAAAATGGACATGAAAAGGTCAACTCAATGACTAAAAGAAAGTATTGCTTTGCTTGCAAATGAACATAAGGAAAACTTTCATTGTTAGTATGGTTTACATTTACATATGTTAGAAAAGGCAGAATCTCTCCAAATGGAGTTCCACTGCTTAAATCATCCTTACAAGACAATGAAAGTGAAAGTTATAACTTTCTCATAAAATAATTCAATGCCATAAATACAAAGTTGCATGAAAAAACCCAATAATAATGAGTTTAAAAGACAATTTGTGATGCATTAGGTCAATTTAAGAGATTCAAGATTCAAGTGAATTGATTCATGATGTCGTTTTTAAGTCCGGTTCATGATCTTAAGAGTTTAATGGTTTGATATGATATTATCAGAAGAAATTAAAAAAAACTACTTAGTTCATGATGAATGATTTAAATAGTTATTATTGTTGTTAATTACTCCTTATTTGTCTGTTTAGGTAGCTAATTTAGGCATTTTCCTTTATTTTTTATGTACGACATTGGATTCTAGAAACTATGCTAAAAGAGGCTGGATTCTGCGGTTTTTGTTTTTTTTTGGATTCATGACTGAATTAGTGGGCATGAATTGAGGCATGAAAGTGCTGACTGGGCGCCACGTCAGTATCTTGTAGAATATGACGTCAGCACGGTGATAGCTTATCAGTCGCGTATCAAGATAACTTATCAGCCGAGATTTGGATTAAAACTTAGTGATTATCTTTTGTTTTTAAATTTAAACACTTTATGATTTATTTCTTATGACTTGGAATTATCTTTTGTATTTTAAATATTTTAGGAATTATCTCTTATTATTTTAGAGTTATTTTAGGGGTTATGAGATACTATAAATACCCCATTTTAGGTAAAACTCATATAATCTCTTATTCTTGGTTTTCATTTTACTTTGAAGTTTATAAAATCTCTCTTCTCTTAGTTGTCTATTTTACTTTGGTTTTCTATTTTATTTTTCTTTAAAAAAATGCTAAGTATGATTCTTTCCATAATCATGCTTAGTTAAGTTTTCTATAGCCAAGGGCTTAAGCAATGACTCAATTCAAACACGAGGATTGAAAAGCGCTTCATCAACTTCGGGTATATCTCTCAGTTTTCTAAGATTAATTTTAAAATCAAAATGATTTCAAAACCAAAGATTAACGTTGGTCGGAATGTTATTTTGGTTAGTTGTGTGGGAGGAAGTATCATCTATTGAAGCACATTCGACTTCCTGGGAACATACTTAGCAAAATTGTTTTCTAAGAGGAAACTGAGATCGGATCAGTGATTACAGAAACAACATAATTCGAATCAGTCTTTTACAATTCTAAATGATTTTATCTACGACATTGTGTTGATAGATCAATTTACGAAACCGATATCAAATATGGCACTTGGGTATTCAGCTTACAAGCTTTGTCACAAGGATTGGACCTTGTAGACAAGTAACCCACATAAATCCCGAAGTGAAAAAATCCTTTTTTCCGATGATCTGAGGAAATTGAGTCAAAGCAAGAGTCTAAGGCTAGTCTTTATCACATTTAATCACTGCTTTTTAATATTCACTACAATCTCTCATTTTTATTTTATTCTACAAACTTCCTTTTTTAACTTAAACATTATTCGACTCTCTCTTCTTGGGTCACCGATTGAACAAACATAAATCAGAAAGTTTCTTAGTCCCTGTGGGATCAACCCTTACTTCTATTTTACTACTCTTAATTTTCTTTATTTATTATTTGAGAAGAAGGAATTATTTTGACGCGTCAACAACGCGTGTCAAATTGGCGTCGTTGCCAGGGACTTCAGCAAAATTAGTGAATTATTTTGTTTGATTTATAACCAAGAAGAATCTAGGAGAACAAGCAAACTATATCTCGAAAATCAGAGCATACACCCGAAGACTGCATGCCCAGACACTTCGGGAAAATAAGCAAAGACAACGACTAGAAAGTTATCTAGAAATAGCATCTGAATCATAATCACATTTTGACCACACATCTTAGTCCTTTGTTGAACGATTGGCTAAAACCAAAGTTTCAAAACCGCACTAAGATCCGCCTACAAGAAACCGATAAACAAATCTCCCAGTTGACTAAAACCATAGGGAGACTTGAATCGTAGGGAAGACTTCCATCTCAAATGGAGTCTAATCCGGGAGACAATGTTAGTGCTATCACCCTCCGAAGTGGAACAGTTGTCAACCATGAAGTCCCAATAGAGAATGTTGTACAGTCCAAGAAGGAGAAGGAAACGCTACCTTCCAACTCCCAAGGTACGTCTTCTTCGCCACCACCACCTCCTCCTCCTTCTCGTGAAATTGCACCACCATTCCCAACAAGGTTGATGAGGCATGAAAAAAGAGCTGAAGAGAAGGAAATCATAGAAGTGTTCCAAAAGGTACAAGTCAACATACCCCTCATAGAAGTAATCCCACAAGTGCCAAGGTATGCTCGATTTTTAAAAGAGCTTTGCACCACAAAGAGGAAACTAACTGGTCACGAGAAGGTGAATTTGGGAGAACATGTCTCCATCGTATTTCAGCGAAAACACCCACCAAAAATGAAGGACCAAGGTATGTTCAATATACCCGACAAAATAGGAAATGTCTTAATTAAACGCGCAATGTGTGACTTAGGAGCTTCAATTAATGTAATGCCACTCTCTGTTTATAAAATGATTACTAACAAGCCTTTGAAGGAAACAAGAGTAACCATCTAGTTGGCTGATCGTTCTATTATCTATCTGGAGGGAGTGCTCGAAAATTTCCTAGTGAAGGTCGTCGTTCTTATTTTTCCTGCCAACTTCTATGTCATCGGCATGGACAATAATAGGACGAACACTTGCTCTGAGGTACTTCTAGGCCGACCCTTCCTAAGCACCGCACATACAAAGATAGATGTGAGAAACGGTATATTAACAACGGAGTTTGATGGTGAGGTCGTAGAATTTGAAGATTACAAAGCAATGAAATACCCAGATCAAGTTGAAAGAACTAATTCTATTAATATTATTGATTCCCTAGTTGATAAATTTGCTAAAACTAATTTTTCAAAAGTTTTTACATGGGTCTAGAACTTCGCCGCAAAGAGGAAGAAAGGGAGTTTGAAAATGTTTTCTCTGTCAATTCTAATTTATTTTTAACTCCGTCTAAAACTAAAATGTTACCCTCTATTTTGCAGGCACCAAAGATAGAATTAAAACAATTGTCGGATCACCTTAAATATGCATTTTTAGGAGAAAACAAAACCCTTCCAGTAATAATCTTGAAAAATTTGTCTGAAGATGAGAAAAATGACCTAGTAACGGTGTTGCGAGCACAGAAAGAGGCCATCGGCTGGACCATTGTAGATATAAAATGGCTTAGTCCTTAAACTTGTATGCACAAGATAAAAACGGAAGAAGAAGCAAAACCTTCAAGACAAGGTCAACACCGGTTGAACGAACTAATGATGGATGTAGTAAAAAAGGAGATACAGAAACTCCTTGATGCGGGTATAATTTACCCAATTTCTGATAGTGAATGGGTAAGTCCAATTCACGTGGTCCCTAAAAAGACTGGAGTTACGGTAATCCAAAATTCGGAAGGTGAGTTAGTTCCAACACAAGTTCAAAATGGTTGGGGAGTCTGCATCGACTATAGGAAGTTGAATTCTTTAACTCAGAAAGATCATTTTCCATTTCAATTTATAAACCAAACGCTAGAACGTTTAGCCGATAAATCTCATTATTGTTGTCTTGATGGATTTTCAGGTTTTTTTCCAGATTCCGGTTGCACCAGAAGACCAAGAGAAAACGAAGTTTACTTGTCCCTTCGGAACTTTCGCTTATCGACGGATGCCCTTCGGCCTTTGTAACGCCCCAACAACCTTCTAGAGATGCATGCATATCATCTTCTCGGATTACGTAGAAAAAGGAATATAGGTTTTTATGAATGACTTCACCATATACAATAGTTCATTTAACGAATGCCTTTTAAATTTAAACAATATACTAAGACGTTGCATTGAATTCAATCTTGTGTTAAATTACGAAAAATGTCATTTCATGGTCGACAAAGGATTAGTTCAAGGCCATATAGTTTCTTTAGATTGAATTTCTGTCAATAAAGCAAAGACTGATATTATACGCTCACTTCCTTACCCTACTTCTGTAATGGATATTTGTTCTTTCCTCGGTCATGCATGATTTTACCATAGGTTCATTAAGGATTTTTTGAAGATGGCACAACCATTATGAAACCCGCTTCAAAAGGATCAAGTCTTTAATTTCGATGAAAAATGCAAAGATGTATTCGATGTACTTAAAGAAAAACTTGTGCCAGCACCAATTGTTCAACCGCCTAATTGGGAATATCCACTTGAACTCATGTGCGACGCCTCAGACACGAGTGTTGAGGCCGTCCTCGAGCAAAAGATTGGAAAAGATCCCCATGTTATAGCTTACACATCTCGCACATTAGATCCAGCTCAGAAAAATTATTCAACAATAGAAAAAGAACCGTTTGCCATTATTTTTGCTTTAGAAAAGTTTCGATCATATTTAATTGGTACTAAAAATTTTGTGTTTTCTCATCATGCAGCCTTGCGTTATTTGATGAGAAAAGAGGAGGCAAAGTCGAGACTTATCCGATGGATCTTGTTTCTTCAAGAATTCAATATGGAGATTAAAGACAAAAAGGGACGTGAGAATCTCGTGGCCGATCATTTAAGTTGAATTCCACTTTCTATGTCTTATCCTCCAGTCAACGATGGGTTTTCAGAAGAAAGATTGATGATGGCACAGGGAACTACACCATGGGTCGCAGACGTGGTAAATTACTTGGCCACGAGTAAGTTACCACAAGATCTACCAAGATCTGAAATTAACCGAATCAAGCGAGAATCCAGATTTTATATTTGGGATGATACATTCCTTTGAAAGCACTGCTCGGATCAGGTAATTAGGCGATGCATCTCCGAAGATGAGGTAAATTTTATCTTAGATTTTTGCCATTCTTATTCATGTGGTGGTAACTTTAGACCAAAGCGAACTGGCCATAAAAATTTGTAATGTGGTTTCTTTTGGCCTATTATATTCCGAGATGCTTATTTATATTGTAAAACATGTGATAAGTGTCAACGTGTAGGGAATTTAAGCCGAATGAATGAATTACCTCAAAATCCGATTCACGTCTGTGAAATTTTTTATGTGCGGGGAATCGATTACATGGATCCTTTTACTTCTTCATTCGGATTTTTTTATATTATTCTTGCAGTTGATTACGTTTCTAAATGGGTGGAAGCTAAGGCTACTTGAAATAACGATACCAGAAACACTGTTAATTTTTTGAAAATTCTATCTTTTCCAGGTTTGGCACACCACGGGTAATAATTAGCGATCAACGAACCCACTTCATTAACAAGGTCATTGATGCGCTTATGAAAAAATTTGGGGCGACTCATAGAATCACCACTGCTTACCACCCGCAGACCAACGGACAAGCAGAAGTACCGAACCGTGAGATTAAAACATTTCTTGAAAAAATTGTGAAGTCGGATAATAAAGACTGGAGTCCCATAGGAATGTCGTCGTATCGACTAGTTTTTGGAAAGCCATGCCATTTGTAGGTTGAGCTAGAGCATTGAGCCAGTTGGGCGGTTAAGCAATGTAACTTGGAGATGGAAGCAGTCGGAGAAGCGCAGAAGCTACATATTGAAGAGTTAGAAGAAATCGGACGAAACATTTACGATATAGCTCAAATTTTTAAAGAGAGAACAAAAGAATTCCACGATCGAAATGGCTCGGACCATTTACAGTAACTCAGATTTTTCCTAATGGCCCAGGTTGGGTTAGCCAAAGAGATCGAGTTAGAAGAACCTACGCCTTAAAATCGGCTCGTCGAGCTAATGACGTTAAATAAAGCGCTGAATGGGAGGCAACACATTTCATTTTTATTTTATTTTTACTTTCAGTTGATTTTTTAATTTTTGTTTTATTTATTTTTGCCTTAAATTTATTTCATTTTAATTTTAGGTACCGAAGTATTTTGAATCGAACATTAAACTGCAGTATTTTTGGTCGAGTAGGACATCACGTTGCGTTTTTGCCACATATTTTTCCTGGTTCGAATGCTTGCTATCGCATGAAATTTTTTGGGAAATTTCATAATGCGAGCAGTGGGTTTAAAATGAATGATGCATGGGAAATAAAAAGTTCGGCATTTGGTGCATGTTAGCAGAACCCACCACCCTTTGGTCACATTAGCCAAACCCAAATCCACTGCATCCTCTTTTCTTCATTGGCTTTATCCTAATTTTTATATTTTGAAAATAATTTATAGGATAAAATTGAAATATTGACATGGACCCCACTTAAGATAAGTTATCATTTTTTATATCCCACCATCTACCAAATTCAATTTTTAAACCCCCAAATGACTGGTCAAACACCTTACCCTTTACCCCCATTTTCAAATTTAAAAACAACCCCGCGGACCCTGCACTTTTGACCACTTCTCTAGAAAAATTCTCCCTAAAACCCACATGTGGCCTATTTTGAAGCCCAGTTTTCCTTTTGTTGTTTTACCAGCCGTATATATTTTCAAAATCTCACTACACTATGGTTCGTACGAAAAACCAAGGACCCAGTCGTACTTCAGTGTCCCTCAACTGTTTGCAAAATTTATTTACTGCCAAGCACCTCATCACAACATCGGCTTTAAGTCACCACGCCCCCTCACTTAAATTTATTTACTGCCAGTAAGTGGTGAATCCAATTTTGTTACACCATTACTAAGTCCATATTTTGGTTTTTCAGGAAATCTTAATGCCAATCCATACTCCGACAGCTTCTATTTTGAGTAGTCGAACCAACTGCAATGGCATGACCAATCAGTCATCACTCCGAGCAGCCCATTGTCGTTAGACTGGGAAGTATCTCTATTCTCTCTCTTGCAATTTCATTTACATTTTGGGACAAAATGACTTAAGTGAGGGGTGGAATTTGAAATCAACTCTCACTTATGATTTGCGATTGAAATTGAGTAGTTTGATTTAATTTCGTTGTATTTCTTTGTGAGTTCAATCTTGTTCTTGTTGAATTTAGGATGCACGATAGCATGGCATGACTAATTTATGTAAATTTTCTTTTGTCATTTCATGAATTTGTTGATTGAATTGGATGTATGACTTACTTCAATAGATCTTTCATGTGAGTTTTGAGCCTAATGAGCTTATATTTTATTCTTGCTCTTTGTTTCAATTGAGTGTGCTAAACTAATTGATTGCATTCTAGAACTTGTAACTCGATACTTGTTGAGACTACACATTTTTTATTATGATGCTTTAATGTGATTGAGGCAATAGAATTAAACCAATTTCTCTTCTCAAACAAAAATGGTCTACTTTTTGTTTATTTATCCCTTAGATAGCCAATTTTGACTCATGACCTTTTCTTTGTTCACCACATTTTTATTCCCACTCTTTTTGCCACTTTTTTAGGGCAAGTTGGTTATTCCAAAGCAGGAAGTTCAGAAAAAAAGTGTTGCAGAAAAAATAGATTCAAATCAACACAGAACAATGCCGAAAAATACTGTGCAACAAAAAAAACCAGTGCAGCTTGGTTCGAATAGTACATAATAGTTCGAGCAATAAAAAAAGAAAATTTCGAAAGAAAAAAATGAGAAAAAAAAAGAAGTGAATAAAGCTTGTTTGATTTTTGCTTCCCTTTGAATAAATTCTTTGGAATAGTTTTCTCTTTGTCTTGAATTTTTGAAACCCCATTTTTCGGCCTTTATCCTACCCGAACCTTAGCCCCGTTACAACTCGTTTTAAAGTCCTCTTGATTATTGCATCATTCTCATATTAAGTAGTGGAGATTAGATTTAGTTACAAGTCTATGGTAATAAGTTGATTAGTTTAAGCTTGAGCGATTCTTTCACACGAAACACTTGAGCGAAATGAGTGAACCAATGTGGGGAGCTAAGTATTGTATTCTTTGAAATTGGTTGATGATTGAAATACCTTGGTAGATTTACACTTAATTGATTATGCCTTGCTTGATTGATCTTTGAATTTCAGCATTTACTTGATTTAGTTTACTTAGGAAAGATTGGAAATTTTATGAAACTGGAGTTGGCTACTTAAGGTTTCTAGCATGATAATTGAGAAATGCTTGAGGACAAACATTGTAAAAAGTGAGGGGGATTTTGATGAATGATTTAAATAGTTATTATATTGTTGTTAATTACTCATTTCTTTATCGGTTTAGGTAGCTAATTTGGGCATTTTCCTTTATTTTCTATGCAGGATATTGGATTCCAGAAATTGTGCTAAAATAGGTTGGATTCTATAGTTTTTATTTTCTGGATTCCTGACTGGATTAGTGGGCATGAGATAAGGCATGAAAGTGCTGACTGGGTGCCACGTCGGCCGCTTTTTAGAAGATGACGCCAGCATGGTGATAGCTTATCAGTCGCGTATCAAGATTACTAATCAGCCGAGATTTGGATTAAAACTTAGCGATTATTTTTTTTTAAATTTAAACACCTTAGGATTTATTTCTTATAACTTAGGAATTATCTTTTGTATTTTAAATATTTTAGGAATTATCTATTATCATTTTAGATTTTTTTAGGGTTTTTGATATACTATAAATACCCCATTTGGGGTTAAACTCAAATCATCTCTTGTTCTTGGTTTTCATTTTACTTTGGAGTTTATAAAATCTTTGTTCTCTTAGTTCTCTATTATACTTTGGTTTTCTATTTTATTTTTCTTTAAAAAATGCTAAGTATGATTTTTTCCATAATCATGCTTAGTTAAGTTTTCTATAGCAAAGAGCTTAAGCAATGACTCAATTCAAACGTGAGGATTGAAAAGCGCTTCATCAACTTCGAGTATATCTCTCAGTTTTCTAAGCTTAATTTTAAAATCAAAATGATTTCAAAACCAAAGATTGATGTTTGTCAGGATGTTGTTTTGGTTAATCGTGTGGGAGGAAGGATCAGTTACTGAAGCACATTCGACTTACTGGGAACACACTTAACAAAATTGTTTGCTAAGAGGAAACTGAGATAGAATCAGTTATTATTGAAATAACATAATCCCAGTCGGTCTTTTACTATTCTAAATGGTTTTATCTACTACATTGTGTTGATAGATCAATTTACGAAACCGATATCAAAGATGACACTTGCGTATTCGGCTTACAAGTTTTGTCATGAGGATTGGACCTTGTAGACAAGTAACCGACGTAAATATTCTCTACAATCTCTCATTTTTATTTAATTCCACAAACTTTCCCTTTTTTACTTAAACATTATTTGACTCTCTTCTTGGGTCACCGATTGAACAAAATAAATCAAGAAGTTTCTTAGTCAATGCGGGATCGACCCTTACTTCTCCCTTACTACGCTTAATTTCCTTTATTTATTATTTGAGAAGAAGGAATTATTTTGACGCGTAAACGGCGCGTGTCAGTTCATCTAGAAGGTTAAGGAGCTAAGTAAAATTTGAATCCTATCATTGTGAAGCTAGAAAGAGACAAGAACTACTTCTTAAGCAGAATTTAAGAAGGATTGATCTCATCATATCTAATTAAAATTAATCAATCAATTCCTAAAATGAATTCGTATGGAAGTTAACAACCTCGGGTTAATTTGAAAAATAATTTAACTACAATTAGTTGGACCACCCCAATAAAGGAGTTATCCTCCAAAAATAGGTGTATGCCGCTTTGAGCGACAAGCACACGATATTCTTTAATAAAAGGCGAAATAATAGTTCGCTCTATGCTCACCGCACGGCTCCGTGCTTTTTCACTGGACGTTTGCGCTTTAACTTATAAAAGAAGGTTGACAACCCTTGTCTGTTTCTAAGGAATGTGAGATCCTGCTCTCTTTTTTAATAAAATATATTGTAAACCTTTACACTCTAGTCGTTTCCAAGATGAATTTTTTTTGATCAGCAAGCGATGTATATTATTAAAGGAAGAATATACAGCGCAAGTCGAAACATGCGCCTCGTTAAAAACCTCCCTAAACCTAACGGAGGAAAAGAGTACGACATGTCGACTAAATACAAGGACCCTCCCCGTACAAAATCAGACCGATGCATGAAATAAAGAGACACGAGACACCCCTTCCTTTGCTAACGCATCAACCAATCCATTCGCCTCCCGAAAAATATGAGAAAAGCACACAGATCCTAACGACAAAGTAGCGCGGTCAATCACACGGAAGAACTCCCATAAACGCCATTAGTTCATCATTCCAATTGCTAAAACTTCTGCTGCATCCAAGACAGTAGTTGTTTCAACACATTAGTCTGAAACTACACTGTGAGTCTGTGACATCAACATAATCTCAAAATATCAACAATACATAACAATCATTTGAGTTCATAACACTTCCAATTTCTAACTATATAATGACCCATTTCACCTCATTTGCAGTAACTGATGTTGAAACATCGGTTGCCAACAAGTAATCCTTGTTTTGTTGCCAGTTGAATGCATGCGTCACTCGAGTTTCCAGCGCTTTCGTAAAGATTTGCAACGCATCCAACCATGCCTTCTTTTGAGAACTATAATGCAAACGCGTGTTGTTTACTTTATTTGTGCCATTTCGTTCTTTTGGTCTATGTAAAAGGACAGAACTATAATGCAAAACTCTGATTCTGGTCTGGCCAAGGATGTTTTACAAAAGTTGCAAGGGAGTTTGCAAGTAGATGTTGGATCATTCATGATACAAACGACAATTGGAATTATGACGATACAAATATGGGGCAGCTTTATCATCCCCGTCTTGTGAAAGACCGCTTAGAAGATGATTATCGGCTTCTTGTTAATTTACAAGTTCCTGCCGAAAGGCAGTTTGAAGAATCTTCTTGTTTACACTGATGATTACAAGACCAAAAGCAATATACTACTGAAGTTCAATCACTACAACAAACTTATAATATAGTAACAAAATTATTTGTTACTAAAAGCACTAAATTTGTCACAATATATTTATTTTGACAATTTTTTATGTTACCATGTTTGTTAGAACAACCCCTCATGTAAAGTATGTTGTGACATAGTTTTGTTTATTACTATTTATCGTACCAATGAAATTTCGTAACTATAATAAAATTATAATGACAAAATATTTGTCACAATAAATTAACTATTTCATCGCGAGAAGTACTTTTAGTCACAACTAACTTGTATTTTAACATCAAATATAAACTGTTTTTGTGACAAAATACATATTGCAATAAAAATAATTTCTCACTACTTCTATTTCATCAGTAAATGGAACTTAAAGAGACAAAATATTTATTAGAATAAAATAAGTGTTTTATCACAAAAAGTAAATTTGTCGCAATTAACTTAAATTTTAACATCTAACAAAAAAAATTCGTGATAAAAATATATATTACAACAAAATTTAATTTCTTGGTACTTTTATTTCGTCACTATATGTTACTTATAATGAAAATAATATTTATTAAAATAAAATATTTATTTCATCGTTGTGAACATCAAATATTTAGTTACTTGATCAAACAATGGGGTTTTAATTTATTGATTAAACGAATCTAAAACAAACCTTGGAAATTGACATATAGTTTGCATATGGACTTGTACACCTCTATTCCCTCACCTTCCCCATTCATACTTAAAGTTTCGTCTGCCTTATCTATCTTACTTTGCATCTCGACAATAATTTTATTCACGTCCCCAAAGCTATCTCTATTCCACCGTTTCAAAAATATTTTCAAGTGTCTCAACTTCACCATGATATTGCCATTACCTACACCCAAGCCTGTCAAACGACACCATTCTTTAGCTATTTGTCGAACATGATAACATCCCTCCATCCAACAATTGAAGAACCTGAATGACCGAGGCCCCCAATCACTTTCATCGCATTTCAATATCAGCAACGTATGATCAGATACACCCCTCGCCAAAGCTTCCTGTTGAATCGAGCTAAAACTATCCAACCATGCTGATGATATCATAAAGCGAGCAATTCTACTGCATCGATTGCCTAGACCAAACCATGTATACCGTTTGCCCAGCAGCGGCAAATCCACCAGCCCCACATTTTGCACAAACTCGCCAAATACTTCCATTTCTACACTCATATCCGACACCCCAACACGATCCGAATTGTGTAGGATCACATTAAAGTCACATGCGATGCACCACGACCCCTCAAAACCATGCATCCTATTAAGTAGCGATGCCGAAACTAATCTTTGACCCTCAAGATCAATATCAGCTCCCTCCTTTGAAGACTTGAGCCACGTCAATGCTCTAAGCTTTGTATAAAATATAAGATCTTTTAAAGCTGATTTTTTACCGTTGGAAACCAAGTCATTGCGAGCCAGCCATAAACTCCATAATCATGTTGCAGCAACAATCATCCAAACTGATTTCCGTCTTCCTGAGAATGGTGCTGAGAAGCAAAACTAAAAAAAAAAAATCATCAATAGTCCTGCAAATCTCCACCACCTGCAAATCTCCTTCCAAAGACCGTTGGAATAGCTGCAAACCACAAACAAGTGATTCGAGTCTTCTAAACCGAACCTGCAAAACTCGCAAATGCAATGACAATCTTCTAGATCCAATCCTCTTTTCTGCAAAAATACTTTAGAATGAATCCTATCTAATTTCAACATCTACATAAAACTTCTTACTTTAGGAGGCACTTTCAATTTCCATAACAAATCGAAGTTAAAATCAGGCTCCAACGTCTCAACACTAATCAACAACTCTGACAATTTCTTTACTGAAAAACCCCCAACTTTATCGTGAACCCATATTAATCTATCTTCCAACTCCAAAGAAAGATTCACATTTTTATCATCCCCTCTATTTGCTTAATCTGGGCAGTTTCACGATCTCTTAGAGGTCTAGAAAACCAATCAGCCCATACAATCCCAACGAGAGAGCCTTCCACTGGAAACTTAGCCACCACAACTTCTTTTCTTGCAACCACTATGTATAATCTAGGGAACAAGTCCCTCAATGATCTATTATCGCACCAAATTGTAGAATGTAAATAATGTTGTTAGGAAAATTGTTAATATGTTAGTTAGAAGATTAGTTAAGCAGTTAGCTAGTTTGTTAATCTTTCTAGTTAGTTCTTCACCTTGTATATAAGGTTGTAATTTTCTTCTAATTAAATAATAAGTCCAAAAGTTAAATTAGCCCAATCTCTCAATATGGTATCAGGCTAGACGATTTTTTGGGCCTCAGATTTTTCGGCCGGTTTTTTCATTCTCCCCAATTCCCCAATTCCATCGTCTTTCCAAAATTTTCCCCAATTCTCTCACGTTCTTCCCTTTCTAGGGTTTCTGTTTCTTGATTTTTTTTCTTCTATGGATGCGTTGGATCTCAATCATCCTCTCTATCTTCATCCCTCTGACACGCCCGGTGCTTTGCTCATTTCTCATCAACTCTCCGCATCGACAATTACAGCCTGTGGAGTCGTTCGATGCGGATTTCTCTTATTGCGAAGAACAAATTGGGCTTCATCGACGGTACCTGTTCTTGTGCTGATACGGCAGCCGATCTCCGCGCTCAGTGGGATCGCTGTAATGCTCTTGTGCTCTCCTGGATCCTCAACACCGTCAGTCGTGAGTTGTCTGCCAGAATTGTTTTTGCATCCAACGCCACCTTGGTCTGGGATGACCTAAAAGAACGGTTTGATAAAATTGATGGCTCGCGCATCTATTTTCTTCATCGGGAGATTGCTTCTCTGGTTCAAGGTGACAACTCCATTTCTGTTTACTATACTCGTCTCCGACTGCTATGGGATGAATACGCGGTCCTCGTTCCCCTTCCGTCTTGTGAGTGCGATGAATCGAAGGATACTGCTGCTCATGCTCTTCAGCAGCGCTTTTTTCAGTTTTTAATGGGCTTGAATGATTCATATGCCTCGGTCCGTAGTCAAATCCTTCTCATGTCTCCTCTCCCGACTGTCAATCAAGCTTATGCCATGGTGGTTCAGGAGGAATCTCAACGCTCCTTGGTTTCTTCTATTTCCCATGTTTTGGAGTCTTCTGCCTTTTATTCCAGTGGAGCCTCTGTTGGTAACCGTCGTTTCAACGGCGTTTGTTCTCATTGTAAGATTCGGGGTCACAAGAGGGAGCAGTGCTATCGGTTGAATGGCTTTCCTCCTGACTTTAAATTCACCAAACAACGGGATTCTCGTTCCTCTAATGCTGCTTATAATGTTACTGATGATTCTTCTTTGTCTCTTCCTTCTGATTCTTTGCCTGCAGTGCCGGTCTCTTCATCTTTACCGTCTTCACCTGCTCCGGTGTTTACTCCGGCACAGTACAATCAGTTGGTTGAGCTTCTTCAGCGTTTGCCATCATCTGAACCAGTGGTAAATCTGGCCTCGGCAGGTATCTCCGCTTGTTTATCAGTTGTTTCTGATAAGGATGCTTGGATCTTGGATACCGGTGCTACAGATCATGTAGTATTTGATTCTTCACGTTTGCATAATCTTGTTCCCTGTGCTTCTACTCGTTTTGTTTCTTTACCTGATAGTACTCATATTCCTATTACTCATACTGGTTCCCTTCCTTTAACTTCTGTTCATACTCTTCATGGTGTTTTGCTTGTTCCCAGTTTTCAGCATAATTTGCTTTCCATTTCTAAACTCACATCTGATTTACATTGTTCTGTTGTTTTTACTCATGATTTCTTTTTTCTTCAGGATCTCTCCAGTGGGAAGATTCAGGGGATTGGTAAACGCAAAGGAGGTCTTTATTTCTTTCCTTTCTTTAGTTCATATGTTGTTTTGCCTTTTGCTTCTGTTTGTATTTCTTCTACAAATGAGACTGTTCTTTGGCATGCTCGATTTGGGCATGCTACCACTGTCAAATTGAATAAACTGCATTTTTCCCCTTCTAAGCATTTTCATAATGATCACATTAAAACTTGTCCCATTTGTCCTATGGCTAGGCAATCTAGGATTCCTTTTCCTATTAGTCAGTCTCGATCGACTTCTATTTTTCAGTTAATACACATTGATTTGTGGGGGCTTTACAGGGTCTCTACTCATAGTGGCCATAGATTTTTCTTAACTATTGTTGATGACTTTAGTAGAATGACTTGGGTACATTTGCTGAGATTGAAATCTGATGCTGTCGTTCACTTAAAATCTTTCTTTAAACTTGTTGAGACTCAGTTTTCTGTTTCTGTTAAATGTGTCAGAAGTGATAATGGATTTGAATTCTTTAATAAAGACTGTGCTTCTTTGTTTTCTGCTCTTGGTATTGTTCACCAGAGTAGTTGTGTCTATACGCCTCAGCAAAATGGTGTTGCTGAGCGTAAACATCGTCATTTACTTGAGGTTGCTCGTGCTCTCAAGTTTACCTCCAAAGTTCCCATCAAATTCTGGGGTGAGTGCATACTCACAACCTGTTACTTAATAAATCGTTTGCCTTCCTCTGTTCTTAATTGGCAAACTCCTTTTTTTGTTTTTCATGGTCATCACCCTTCCCTTTTGCATCTTCGAACCTTTGGTTGTTTAGCTTATGCCAAAAAACCCAATTATCAAGATAAATTTTCCTCTAAGTCTATTCCCTCAGTTCTGATGGGTTATTCTAACACTCAGAAAGGTTATTTGTTGTTTGACTTAGAATCTAAAACCTTTTTTGTCAATCGTGATGTTCTTTTTCATGAACATGTGTTTCCTTTTCATTTTGATTCCCCTCCTTCTTCTTTTTTTCCTTCTCCACCTGTTTTTATTTCTGATTCTGATTTTTAAATACTTCCTCTGATTTTGACTCAGCAAGTGTCCCACATTCTCCATCTTCACATCCTTCCACTTCTTCACATCCTTCCACTTCTTCACAACTTTCCACTTCTTCACATCCTTCCACTTCTTCACAACCTTCCACTTCTTCACAACCTTCCACTTCTTCACATCCTTCCACTTCTTCACAACTTTCCACTTCTTCACATCCTTCCACTTCTTCACAACCTTTAGATCCTTCACAACCATTAGTTCCTTCCCAACCATTAGTTCCTTCCCAACCATTAGTTCCTCTTAGGCATTCTTCTAGAGTTCCTAGGCCACCTAATTGGTTACAAGACTTTGTTTGCTCTCACCAATCCTCTGCTGCTCCAGGTTTGCATTCCATTCTTAATACTATATCCTATAACCATCTTCCTTCTCATACTTCTTCCTTTATTGCTTCTATTTCTTCTCTTATTGAGCCAAAGACTTATTCTCAAGCCATTAAACATCCAGTTTGGGTTAAAGCCATGGAAGAAGAATTGCAAGCTTTAGAATCTAATAACGCCTGAACTGTAGTTCCTTTACCTCAAGGGAAAACACTTGTTGGCTGCAAATGGGTGTATAGAATCAAATACAAGGCTGATGGCTCGGTTGAGCGTTACAAAGCCCGCCTTGTTGCTAAGGGTTATAGTCAACAAGAGGGAATTGACTATGTTGAAACCTTTTCTCCAGTAGCTAAAATGGTTACTGTTCGAGTTGTATTAGCCCTTGCTGTTGTCTATTCTTGGCCTCTTTTTCAAATGGATGTGCATAATGCCTTCCTTCAAGGGGATCTGTTTGAAGAGGTGTATATGGAGCTTCCTGCTGGTTTTTGTAGTCAGGGGAGCATCTTGCATGTAGACTACAAAAATCACTTTATGGGCTTAAACAGGCTTCTAGACAATGGAACATGAAGCTTACTGAAGCTCGTTTAGCTGCTGATTATGTGCAGAGTAAATCTGATTACTCTATGTTTACAAAGAAGCAAGGAAGCAAGATTGTTGTTATGCTCATCTATGTGGATGATTTGCTCATCACAGGAAATGATTTGTTGTTAATCAATGACTTAAAAGCTCTCTTAAACCAGAAGTTTAAGATGAAAGACCTTGGAAATTTGAAGTTCTTTTTAGGTCTAGAAGTTTTGAGATCTGCACAAGGCATCTTGTTAAATCAAAGAATGTATACTCTAGAGTTGATAGAGAATACTGGTTAGGGGGAGCTAAACCAGCATTAACACCCTTGGAGCAGAATTTGAAACTGACTACAGTGGAATATGATGCATCTTTATCTCATCCTCCTGCAGATGATCTGGTTGAAGACAAAACTCAGTTTCAGAGGTTAATTGGTCAACTGTTGTACTTGACACACACACGGCCAGACATCACCTATGTCGTTCAGCATCTCAATCAGTTTATGCAACATCCTAAGCAATCTCATATGGAAGCTGCTCTGCGAATTGTGAGATACTTGAAGAAAGAACCTGGCCAAGGCATTTTGCTTAGCAGCACTAGCAAATGTCAGTTAATTGCTTTTTGTGATTCAGATTGGGCATCTTGCCTAATCTCAAGACGATCTGTGACAGGTTTTTGTGTTAAATTGGGTGAATCTCTGATTTCTTGGAAATCAATAAAACAAAGTACAGTTGCTCGACCTTCAGCTGAAGCTGAGTATAGAAGCATGGCATTTGCAGCAGCTGAGATTGTATGGCTTAAAGGGTTATTAGACGAGCTTGATGTAGGCATTGAACTACCAGCTACTGTGTTTAGTGACAGCAAGGCAGCTCTCCAAATTGCTGCAAATCCAGTCTTCCATGAGCGCACAAAGCACATAGAAATAGACTGTCATTTCATCCGAGAGAAGATTCAGGCTGGTTTGATCAAAACGGAATATGTCCAATCTTCAGAACAGTTAGCTGATGTTTTAACAAAGGCTCTTGGGATACAGCAACACACTATACAAATCAGCAAATTGGGGCTGAAGAACATTTTTCAACCACCAACTTGAGGGGGAGTGTAGAATGTAAATAATGTTGTTAGCAAAATTGTTAATATGTTAGTTAGCAGATTAGTTAAGCAGTTAGCTAGTTTGTTAATCTTTCTAGTTAGTTCTTCACCTTGTATATAAGGTTGTAACTTTTTTCTAATTAAATAATAAGTCCAAAAGTTAAATTAGCCCAATCTCTCAATACAAATATGTTCGCAAAACAAAGCTGTTTTACCATTTCCAATTTTCCATTTGAAATTCTCGATTCCCATCCAGCTCATCATCTCGTTTTTCTTCAAGCTGTTGACAAGTCCTTTCCAAATTATCGACATTCTCTTAGAGCTTTCTAACTTCAAATCCCAGTTAAGATTTTAGCATCCATACTTAGAGCAAATTACCTTTCTTCAAAGAGATTGCTTTTCGTTTGCGAAGCGCCAGCCCCATTTTGCCAACAGGGTTTTATTCTTTGCGTGAAGGTCTACGACACCCGCACCACCTATGTTCTTTGGTAGACACATCCTCCCCCAACATACTCTTTTCATCTTCCTCTTCCCATTTTGAGTTCCCCATAGAAAACATTTTCTTATTTTCTCAATCTTTTGAATTAATGTCTTCGGAATTTAAAAAATAGACATGAAATATAATGGTAAAGATGAAAGCACCGAATTAATTAGTTAATTAGCCAATAAATTTCATATTTAACCTAATTTAACCCTTAATAATTATTTTTGATTTTAATTCTTTTAATAGATCATTAATTTATTTAATTGGTTTATGAAATCTGAGTTCAGTACTTTTAAATTGGCCTTGCTTGCAAATATACTCAATCTTAAAAATGAATTTCGTAGAGAATTTGTATAATTTGTGATTGATTTTAATTTGACTCAAGTTAATATTTCTTATTAAAGTTTTAATCTTCCATATCTTTCAATGTTTAAGCATATTTTGTATTTATTTATTTCAGTTTACCATAGAATTTTTTTTGACAAAACAAATTTTGCAATAAAGTTTATTTCCGCACAACTTTTTACATTGACAAATTTAAATTTACATCTTTTTATTTGTTGTGATAATTTTTTTTGAAATAATAATTATAACTTAGCGTTACAAAATTTGTCTTTATATGACTTGTTTTTGTGCCAAAAATAGAGAGAAACATTTATAACTATACATTTTTTGTTATAATTAAAATATATATCTGCATAATTTATCACAAAAGCTTGAATCTCATTATTTGTTGTGGCAATTATTTTCTGTAATAATTATTAAAACTTATAGTTATAAAACTTGTCATTATATATTTTTTGGCGCAAAAAACGAAGGAAAATATTTGTGACAAAAAATAGTAACAAAATATATTTTGTCACCATATGTTACACAAGTTTGCTAATTGTGGCAAAATATTATAACGATTTTTGTTTTTGTCACAAATACATATGTTTTTCTAATTGCAAATGACGCTTATTTATTTTGTCACAATAAAGCTACTAATAATGACAAAAACAATTTTGGCAAAATTAAATTTGTCACAACAATAGAAATTTCTTGTAGTGAATGTCCCCATTATACTTTAAGAAGAGAAATTTTACAAGGCCTTTGTTCGTATTAAAACCAGTACACAAATCAATTAATGTTCAAATACGTGTTACGAAATGTCATAAATCAATTCCAAATTACATATTATGCATATATGGATCAAGCCAAAACTATTGTCATCACACATAGACTCTTTTACACGCAACAAGTTTTTGGCGCCGTTGTCGAGGATTGACAACATAACTCTACCTTTCTTTTATTGCACTTTTCATTTTTATTATTGTTTTTCTTTTTATCTTTCTTTTTCTATTTTTTGTTGGTACATTCAACTCTTGCTTTTCACGAGGTTTTCTTGTTTATGCGCAGATCTAAAAGAGGTGAAGATCCTGAATACCCATTAGATCCGGAAGTTGAACGTTCCTTCAATCTCAAGAAACAACTTCGTCACCTTTTAGCCAGGAACGAGTACCTTGAGGAACAGCTAGAGAAGATGGCCCGTAACCCGCCCGCTGGTGATGGTATACCGCTTGTCGGTGATCCGCCTGCCACCGCCGGACGACGGTCCTGCCGTGACTACATGTTGAACGATCATGTAGAGCTGGATACCACGCTGCCGGACATTGATGTTGATAACTTCGAGCTTAAACCTGTCATGTTTAGTATGAACAACAACGCCGGGCAGTTTAGTGGTGCTATGATAGAAGATGCTAGGGTGCATCTCAAAACGTTCCAGGAAATCTGTGGTTCGTTTAGACTGCCAGGAGTTAATCCGGAGATACTGAGGCTTCGGTTATTTCCCCATTCATTGAGGGATAGAGCTAAAACTTGGTGGAATAAACTTACGCCGGGTTCAATAATAACTTGGGCAGATTTATCTCGTGAATTTTTATCTCGTTTTAATCCTTCGCATTTATCTGAGCGATTACGTAATAAAATTGCTACTTTTCAACAGGAAGATGACGAGCCGATGCACGAGGCTTGGGAAAGATTTACTACTTTTCTACAGAACTGCCCAATGCATGGATACCCTGTCTGGAATCAGGTAACTAAGTTTTATAATGCTGCTAACTTACAAACTCGTATTCGAATTGATTCTGCAGCAAATGGACTATTATTGGATAAAGATCCGGACGAGGCATTACAAGTTTTGAAAAATCTGGCCAAGAATGAGGAGCAGTTTCCAACTGCAAGAAGAGGGGGTAAACGGGTACTTGCTGTCAAGGATTATGAAGCCGACAGCACCATGAAATCACAGGTAGCATTCCTTACTAAGGCAATGAAAAGGTTATTGAATGATGATGGATTACAAGGATTTGCTGTTGAGGAAGTATGTGATATCTGTGAGGGAAATCATAGTCGGGATGAGTGCCCAATACAAGTAGAAGAAGGAAAATATGTTGGAAATTACAAGCCGAATTACAACTCCAACAATTATAATCCCAATTGGAGAAAGGATCCCAAATTTTCCTGGAGTAACCCCAATAATGCCCTGAATCCGCAAGCACACAATCAGAATCAGGGAGGACCTAGATTGCTGACGCGATAGCAGCTGCCGCCGCAGTAGCAACAGCAGCCACCAGCTGCCACGAGCAGTATATTGGAACAGACTCTGGCCACCTTTATGTCTCAGACCGGTACTTATATTGAGAATATGAATCAGTTTGTCAAGAAAATAGAGAATTTCATGGATAAAACAGAGATGAGGATGACAAATCATGAAGCTACTTTGAAATCTCTAGAGACACAAATGGGTCAGGTTTCTCAACATATTAAGTCGAGGCAGACTGGAGGATTCCCTAGCAATACTGAAAATGCTAGGCAGCCCACACATGAGCAGTGTAAGGCAATTACTACTAGGAGTGGGAAGAAACTACCAGGGCCGTAAAAAGAAGCTGAAACAGAAAAGGAACCTGCCTTGGATAAATCTGTCGAGGAAGCTGTCGCGACAGGTGATAAACAGACTGCTGCCGATGAGCATGTCACGACAGAAAAAGCGACAGTGGAGAAAAAAAATGATTACCGTCCTCAGATTCGTATGCAGTGGGAAGGATGTATTGCTGATTATCATCCCCCACCACCTTTCCCTCAACGGATACATCAAGCTAAGCAAGAATCTCAACTTAAAAAGATTTATGATATTTTTAAGCAGGTTCATATTAATATTCCACTGTTAGATGCTGTTAGGGAGATGCCCGGTTATGCTAAATTTCTCAAGGATGTTATGTCGAAAAAATCTAAACTTGAGGAGTTTGAAACGGTAAAGATGACAGAAGGTTGCATGAGTATTCTTCATCGGCAGCCACCCCAGAAAAAATAAGGATCCGGGGAGCTTCATCATACCTTGTGTAATCGGAAATAAATTTGTGGGTAAGGCACTTTGTGATCTTGGTGCTAGTGTTAATTTAATGCCAAAGTCTGTTTTTCAGAAATTAGGTATTGGAAAGGCGCGGCCCACGACAGTAACTCTGCAGCTGGCAGACCGCTCTTACGTTCATCCAGAGGGAAAGATTGAAGATATTCTGGTAAGAGTGGATAAGTTTATTTTTCCTGCTGACTTTCTTGTTTTAGATTGTGAGGCAGACGAAAACGCACCAGTCATCCTTGGACGACCCTTCTTAGCCACGGGAAGATCACTAATTGATGTGGAGAAAGGAGAACTCACCATGCGAGTGAACGATCAAGAGATTAAGTTGAATGTTCTCCAAGCGATGAAACATGCTGATGTGGGCGAGGAATGCAAGGCTATCACTGATGTTACCCTTGATCAACCCTGCGTCAGGTCGGGTTGTCACGATATCAAATTTGGTTACTGCCGTGGCAGCCACCTACAGGACTGTCACGACAGCACTGACGACAGCACCAATGACAACAACTCCTCTGAATCTGATACATCAGATACTGAAGATCAAGAGGAGGTAAACTGGTTAGGCAATCGTCTAGGTAAGTTATTCGAACCTTTGAATTATACTTCGGATAACCATTTAATTCAAAAGCCATCTACTGTTGAACCACCTGCCTTAGAACTGAAGCCCCTGCCAGGGCAGCTAAAATATTATTTTCTTGGTTCAAATGATATGTTGCCAGTAATCATCTCTTCTAAGCTGCCGCAGGAACAGGAACGGCAGCTCATCGGCATGTTACGGCAGCACAAAAAGGCGATTGGATGGACGATTGCTGATATACAAGGCTTTAGTACGGCGTTATGCATGCACAAAATCCTTCTAGAGGAAGATCATAAGCCGACTATAGATGCCCAAAGGCGGCTAAACCATGCGATAAAAGAGGTGGTGCGTAAAGAAATAATCAAGTGGTTAGATGTTGGTATTATTTACGCCATCTCCGACAGCAAATGGGTGAGTCCGGTGCAATGTGTTCCAAAGAAAGGGGGAATGACCGTGATAACCAATGAGAACAATGAACTAATCCCAACCAGGACTGTGACCGGTTGGAGAGTTTGTATGGACTATCGGAAGCTTAACAAAGCTACCCGAAATGACCACTTTCCTTTACCCTTTATTGATCAAATGCTTGATAGATTAGCGGGTAAACCTTACTATTGTTTTCTTGATGGTTATTCAGGTTACAATCAAATTGCTATCGCACCTAAAGATCAAGAAAAGACGACTTTCACATGCCCCTATGGAACGTATGCTTTTAGGAGAATGCCATTTGGATTATATAATGCACCCGCCACCTTCCAAAGGTGCATGATGGCTATATTCTCCGATATGGTGGAGGACTTCCTTGAGATTTTTATGGATGATTTTTTAGTCTTTGGGGACGATTTTGAGAGCTGCCTAGGCAATCTACAAAAGGTACTTGAAAGATGTGAAAAAGCAAATCTAGTTCTAAATTGGGAAAAATGCCACTTCATGGTTGATGAAGGGATAGTTCTTGGCCATAAGATTAGTTGCCGTGGGATAGAAGTCGACAGAGCTAAAATAGAAGTGATCGAGAAGTTGCCGCCGCCGACCACAGTCAAGGGCATTAGAAGTTTTTTAGGGCATGCTGGTTTTTATCGAAGATTTATTGCAAATTTCTCAAAAATCACCAAGCCCCTATGCCATCTTTTAGAGCAGAATCGACCCTTTGACTTTAATGATGAATGTACTCAAGCATTCAGGGTTCTGAAGGAAAAACTAGTAACAGCCCCCATAGTACAGCCACCAAACTGGACACAGTCATTTGAGATTATGTGTGATGCTAGTAACTATGCTGTCGGGGCAGTACTTGGGCAGCGCAGAGATAAGCTGTTTCATGTCATATATTATGCCATTAAGACATTGAATGACGCCCAAGTGAACTACACCACCATAGAAAAGGAGCTATTAGCTGTGGTATTCTCCATTGACAAGTTTCGTTCTTACATACTTGGGACGAAGGTAATAGTACACACAGACCATTTTGCCCTGAAGTATTTGTTCGCGAAAAAAGATGCAAAGCCTAGATTGATACGGTGGATCCTGCTATTGCAAGAATTCGACCTTGAAATCAGGGACAAAAAGGGGACAGAAAATCAGGTGGCAGACCACTTGTCAAGGTTGGAGAAGGGACAGAGTCTGCCAATAGATGAGACAAACATACTGGAGACCTTCCCAGATGAGCAGCTCTTTGCTGCCGCAGTCGCTGCCGCAACAGCCATGGCGGCAGGTAAGTCTTCTGAACTCCCCTGGTATGCTGATTTCGTTAATTTTATAGTTAGCGGAATACTTCCTTCTGATCTTAATTATCAAGCCAGGAAGAGGTTCCAAAATGATGTTAAGCATTATTATTGGGACGAACCTCTTCTTTTCAAACTATGTGCAGATCAGGTTATAAGGAGGTGTGTACCACAAGAAGAGCAAGAAGACATTCTCCATCACTGCCACGCTTCACAATATAGAGGTCACTTGGGAGGCAATAAAACTGCTGCCAAGGTGCTGCAGTCAGGGTTCTACTGGCCGACACTGTATAAAGATGCACATGACTTTTACAAGAACTTTGACAGGTGCCAGCGGACAGGTAACATCTCGAGGAGAAACGAGATGCCACTGCAGAACATTCTAGAAGTCGAGATCTTCGACGTTTGGGGGATTGATTTTATGGGACCTTTTCCATCTTCATGTGGAAATCTATACATCCTCCTAGCAGTGGATTATGTCTCTAAGTGGGTTGAAGTTATCGCCACTCAAAAGAATGATGCCAAGACAGTTCAAAAATTTCTACACAAAAACATTTTTTCGAGATTTGGCATCCATAAGGCGATTATCAGTGATGAAGGGAGACATTTTGACAACAGGGTAATTGCTGCCGCTTTGAAGAAATATGGTGTCAAGCATAGGAACGCGACAGCATACCACCCACAAAACCAATGGACAAGCTGAGATATCCAATAGAGAAGTTAAGAACATTCTTGAGAAGATGGTTAAGCCAACTAGGAAAGATTGGTCTTTACTCCTTAATGATGCATTATGGGCATATAGGACAACTTTTAAAACTCCATTGGGCATGTCTCCATACCGATTGATTTATGGAAAAACCTGTCATCTGCCTGTCGAGATAGAGCAGAAAACATACTGGGCAATCAAGGCAGTAAATATGGACTTGGACAAGGCAGGCCAGAAAAGGCTGTTAGATTTGAACGCGATTGAAGAAATAAGAACAATGGCCTACGAAAATGCAAGAATTTACAAGGAGAAAACTAAGAAGTGGCATGACAGGAAGTTGCTGCCACGACAGTTCTGCCCAGGGCAGCTTGTATTGTTGTTCAATTCTAGACTGAAACTCTTCCCAGGAAAACTAAAGTCTAGATGGTCTGGCACGTTCCAAGTGGTACAAGTTTTTCCCCAAGGTGCCATCACAATCCGATCATTAAAAGACGGGCACCAATTCAAAGTCAATGGACAGCGCCTCAAGCATTATCAGGGGACTGAAGCCCCAGGAATACAGGAAGTGGTTACCTTAGGAGATGCCCCACAAGGCATCCCTAATTTAACCTAAATTTTATTTTTATTATTTATTATTTATTAGGAAATAAGGTTTATTTTTCGAATAATATTTTTATGTTTTCTGTTTTTAGGAAATAAAGGAGTCAAGAAGAAAAGGAGAAGTGACCCAAGCCCACCATCCATCAATCAGCCCAACAGAGCCCATTTATTGAAGCCTGTCGTTCTAGTTGCTGCCGCAGACACGGATAAGACATGCTGTCAACAGACTGTCACGACAAACGCAGAAGCGTGTGACAGACGCGTAACAGACGCATAAATGCGTGTCAGACGCGTCAGACACGCCAAAGCTCAACAGTCGCCCCGTTATTCACGCCTGCCGTTACAACATTAAATGGGCAGCAACTCTACCTCTATAAAACCCCGTTTCACTTTCATTTTCCTCACTTCTGCTTATTCTCACTTGCTCTCCCCGTTCATTTTTCTTTGTTTTCTTTACTTTCAAAACCCTTGCAACCAACATGTCTTCCAGACATACCCGCCGCAGTGCCTCTTCAGCGGCAGCACCCACCCCGCAGTCCTTCACAACTAAGGAACTCTGGGAAGAACGAGGCTTCATCTACATCCGAAAGGCAGAGAACATGGGGCTCAAACCATTCATCGTAAGAGCGATAAAGGCTCAGCTATGGGAACAATTTGCAGAGCCGCCAGCTGAAATGAATGAAACGCTGGTGAGGGAGTTCTACGCTGCCATCGACAGCAGGACGACAACCAGAGTGATTGTCCGAGGGACAGAAGTGCCATTCACAGCAGAACACATTAATAATATGTATGGCATCTACTTTGGTCCCAACGATGATGCCCATCAGCAGTTTTTGGACACCCTCGACTCTGCTGCCTACGGTGTTGTCATGGCAGAGGTGACAGAGGAAGGAACGGAGTGGAATACGAGCAAGAAAAACCCCAACACTGTCAGAAGGGGGCAGCTGCTTCCAGAAGCAAAGTTATGGAATGCTTTCATCAAGAAGCGCATTCTACCGTCCTCCCATCACACGACGGTGGACCAGCAGAGGCTAGCCTTCATTCATTCGATCATGAACAACAGGCCTATCAACGTGGGCCGCTATATGAGGGAGAGCGTCTTAGACTGCACCAATCGATCCACCGCCCTCCTTTGCCTGCCATTCATGATCACATCTCTCTACCGCTGCGTTGCTGTACCAGAAGCCACCACCGATAAACTGGTCAAGGGACGAGGCTGGACCGATAACAACATTACCAGCCTCATGGAGCTGACAGTCGCAACCCCCCTTTCCTCCTTCAACCCGGCTGCCGCTCCAGCAGAATCATCTGAGGAACCTGCCCTTGAACCTGCTGCAGCAGCTGCTCCGACAGACCAATCTGCTCAGATCTTTGCTGCCACACAGCGGGTGGAAGACAGACAGATGGGGCTGATGACATTCATCAGGGATTTCGCCAACTCAACGGTAAATTTCATTACCAATACTTTAAATTATCCCGATGTTGTTTTCCCCACCTTCCCTGCCCACTATTTCACCACCCCCACCCATGTCCACACACCTACACCACCTGCCTCCCCACACCCACATTCTTCTGCTTCTACCCCATCACCTGCCCCGACGGCAGCTGGCAGTCCTCCGGCAGACACCTCCGCTCGAGGAACAAAGCGACAACCCTCGGATGACCTTGATGCATTTGTAGCTGGTTTCTCCTCTTCCTCTGTCTGGGCTGACAGCGAGGCAGAACCTCCTATTCGGAGGAATTTGGAGAAGGAATTCACGCCTGTCAAGAGGCAGAAAAAGATGGCCGACAGAAAGCTAATGCCAAAGGCCACCACCACCACCACCAGCAGCAGCACTTGGGATAGCGGCAGCAGCTCAGACAACCAGGTCGTGGAGCAACCTGCCCAGCCTGCCCCACAAACCAGAAGTCGCCGCCAAATTCGTGTTAGCAGCAGCAGTGAAGAAATCGATTAAAATCTGTCTTTTATTTTCTTTTTATTGCTGCCTGCTTTATCTATATTTTTTGATGTACCTGCCTTCATTTTTTCTGTCATTTGTATTGAGGGCAATGAAACCCTCGAGTTTGGGGGTGGCAACCCTCCATTTTAATGGAGTCTTAGTATATCTTTAATTAATTGTTGTGTCTTTTATTTATTTAAGTTAAAAAAATCAGAGAAGACTAAAAACTGTTGGCTTAAAACTGTGAAGTAAACTTACCTGTCATGACAGCTCTGCCGTGGCAGCATCCTTAGGACAGTTTAAGGAGAAGTTTAGAGCCTTTCTATAGTTCTGAAAAACTTAAACACCATTATGACTGTTATATTGCTTAGATTTCTTTTAGCCAAACTAGAATAGGATGCTTAGTACTTGAATAGCCCCTAGAGGTGCCTAACACTGGCTCTAGGAAAGAAGTTTAGCAAAAGAAACTCAAAAACCTAGAGGTGCCCGAAACCGGCTCTAGGAAGCTAACTAGAGGTGCCTAAAACTGGCTCTAGTAAAACTTAGCTTGAAAATAGAATAAAAGAAGCATGAAAATGTGTCTTCAAAAAAATAAACTTTGACATAAAAATTCGAGTTAAAAATTGAATATTCTAGTAAAACTAAGAGAGTCTTAGCATATAACTGTTCACAAGCATGCACACACTGCACGAGGACTATAGTGAGATTTCGGACAGATCCTAATCTTTCCGACAGGTTGCTGCCGTCACAGAGAATAAACTTCAATAAAATAAACTTCAAGTTCAATAAAATAAACTTCAAGTTCTCTTATTTTGGTTATTAATATCTTGCAAGAGCATCGGGAGAGCATTGTGAGGTTATCCATTTACTTAACATCGGGAGAGTTAAGTATACGAAAGAAATAAGAGCGAGTTCTCTAGTTTATAGTTGAACTATCTTGTGCCTAGGGATAGAGCAAGGTTAAGTGGCTAAAGAAGAATTCATACACATCGGTGTTCATCCTTCGATTCACGCCGGGAGGTATCATCAAGACGTGATCATGGATAGACTTGGACCTAGGGATAGGCCAAGGCAGATCTGGAATTCTTGCCAAACTTGGAGTACTGAGTTGGTGTGTTTGCTGCCACGACGACCAACAGACAGTTGCCGTGACAGGTGCTGCCGTGACAGGCGCTTCGACAGAACTGAAGTTCCTAAGCATTGCAATACCTGCACTTCTGAGCAATTCAATACCAGCCCATTCTCTCTATCCTAATATTCCAACTCTTTTATTTACGTTTTTCTTTATTATTCTCGTGACAATTCTCTCAAATATTTTCTTTACTTCCGTGTAGTGAACTAAGGTGAAGCTATTAGCCCAATCCCTGTGGAGACGATATCCGATACTTCGTATCACTTTACTACTTGCGTCGTGTACACTTGCACTACAATTGCGATAGACTCTTTTACATGCAACACTCGCAACACAACAAATGGTTGGTTGCCTGGCCTCGGAAACCTTTATCACAGCCTTCAGAATATGAACGATACCTACATTTAGCCAACAGAAAACGAAGACACCTTTTGAAGCCTATGATTTCTAACAATGCTGCAATTCGCAACATCCACCACCAAACTTTATAGGTGTAGCTAACATGAGAGTGGAAATTGTCTTGGACTCCTAGTACACATTGGAAGAGTAGAGAATTGCAAATCAATGGAAAAGAAAGACGAAATAAACTAAAATAGAAGTGGCATGTGAACATATGTTGATAATAATGCAGGAAATACGATACTAGTTTGAAGAAAAAAAGGCTTAGTGATTTGATGTTGCTGAGGGGTTTCATTGGCTCAAATGGTTTGTCAGCTCCACAATTTTGTGTACTGCACTTTTTCCTAAAAGTATAGTTGACGTTACAACTTTTCTCAGACTGATTAGAAAAAATTCCTAATAGATTTAATATCAAAAGATCAGAGTGGTGCAGTGGAAGTGTGGACAAGTCCCAGGATCAAAACCTGGCTCTGATATTTCATTGAAGGCTTCCCTTTCTTTTTTCTTTTTTTTTTTAACTAGTTCTGTCATGATGTGTGTGGAGGGGAGTGTTCTTATATGTTATAATAGAGATATAATATACTGAAAGCAGTTGAAAAAAATCCCTCAGAATGCTTTAACTTGTAGTTCTCATCCGTATTCATGGCATGCTCACAAGAAAAATCCCAATGAACTCTGTAGTGAAAGCATTCCCCAGCCATCTGCATCTCCATTAAGTACATAAAATCGAAAACAGTCTGATACATGATTATTATTGCATATGATATTCTAATGAACACCCTATCTTGAACTCAAGCATACATGCCAGGCTATCAACCACCATACAGTTCTTGAACTCAATAGTATCTTAAATCCTAGTTCACCATTTTGAGTCATTTTATGTTATTATCAGTATGATATATTTGATTCATTTTGTTATAGTTGTTAAAATGTATGTAGGAATTAGTTTTAAACTCTAAACTCATCTTTTTATAACCAACCGGTAGCTAAAAAGGCTTGTCTGAAACTCATTTCAAAGTTCTTACACAAAAAATTCAAGCACAACTAAAAATGGAAGCTTTCACTGAACTATTAGAGCCAAGTTTATATCTTGGGACCTATGGGGTATGGGCCCACCACGCTTCCGTTGTGCCACTCTGATCCTTGAGTAAAGTTTCTTCCCATTTCCTCATATGCAATCAAATTTGTTGTGCAATCTCATTTATATGTTGCAGGTGACAGCAGTTGGATCTAATATCACATGAGTTGTACTTTTGCAGAAAAAAGGCCTTGAATCATCTTATAGAAATCTCGTCACCTGCGAACGTTCTCTGGAAGCGAAGCTCTTTTAGCACAGAGAATGAACCTGGAAAGGAGAATGCATCATACTAACTTAAGCTGCTGATTACGTAACACATCTTGTACTATCAATAGTTTGATATGTTTTATCAAACTTGATGCGGTAAAGGGGTCTTAGATATACTTTGTTCTAAATCAGTTACATAATGAAGTTTAGTTAGTGGAAACTCTAAATTTGTTGTGGGTTATATCGGCCCACCACGCTTTTGCTGCGTCACCTTGATTTGTTGACATATATTTGATCACCTGTAGTATTTAATTTTGTATCTAGACAGAGGGAAAGTAATCCAGAGGACTATATGTTTTAATGAAAGCCTAAGAATGGAGAATCCTCTTATGTACCCTACATTATATCATTTCCCCATCCTATTAAGTTTTAACCATAAGTCAATGGAAGACAATAATTGCCTTCCAAGCAACAGATCTCGGTTCAACTCCCTGAAAATGCATGATGCCTACTTTTCTGTAGCAATCCTCATACAATATCTTTACAGATAGAAATGGTTTCCAATTTGTTAGTAGTTGAAGACAGTTGCTATTCAGTATATTAATCAGTACAAAAATATCTTCTTTGACGGTTTTGTTGGGTTTATCTTATGTATTCTTTGTGCTTCTTGTTATTCCCATACATGTGTATTATCAATGACATTTGGGGAGTTGAGTTTCAGATTCCAATTTCTCAGCCAAAGCCACATGTGACAAGTCTACTTTTTGAACAAGTAGGAAGCTATGTACCTGGAAGAAGCCTCTGAGTTTGTTATTGATCAGGAAATGCACTGCCCTACTCCCAAATGCCAATTATGGATATTAGTCTACAAGTAAGGTAATTGAAATGTAGTGCTTGGATTGTAGCGTTTGACATTACAAAAAGTCCTGAAAATGGCAGAGAAAGTAGTGTTGTTCTCATTGATTTGCTGCTTGCCCTCGATACTCGACTGCAAAATGCCTAAGCCACTAGTCATGCCAAGCAAGATTGTAGCCAAAAGGGAAAAAGATTGTTCACTCATGCTGAATAAGGCTTGTTCTATTTGCTGAAGCTGGGAAAGGCTTTGTTGATTTTCTTTTCAACATTCTGTCATTGTCAAGCGGCTTCTCGCAACACAACAAATGGTTGGTTGCCTGGCCTCGGAAACCTTTATCACAACCTTTAGAATATGAACGATACCTACATTTAGCCAACAGAAAACAAAGACACCTTTTGAAGCCTATGATTTCTAACAATGCTGCAATTCGCAACATCCACCACCAAACTTTATAGGTGTAGCTAACATGAGAGTGGCAATTGTCCTGGACTCCTAGTACACATTGGAAGAGTAGAGAATTGCAAATCAATGGAAAAGAAAGACGAAATAAACTAAAATAGAAGTGGCATGTGAACATATGTTGATAATAATGCAGGAAATACGATACTAGTTTGAAGAAAAAAAAAGGCTTAGTGATTTGATATTGCTGAGGGGTTTCATTGGCTCAAATGGTTTGTCAGCTCCACAATTTTGTGTACTGCACTTTTTCCTAAAAGTATAGTTGACGTTACAACTTTTCTCAGACTGATTAGAAAATATTCCTAATAGATTTAATATCAAAAGATCAGAGTGGTGCAGCCGAAGTGTGGACAAGTCTCAGGATCAAAACCTGGCTTCCCTTTCTTTTTACTGAAAGCAGTTGAAAAAAATCCCTTCAGTTTGTTTATAGACTCTGCAGAGCAGTTGAAAGAAATCTATGGCTTTTGTTTGATTTTTGATTCAGTGTGTGAAAGATATGCTTCAGGCCGACAGTGGTGGGACTAGGTGCAGCCATTGAAAAGAATACTATTTGTTGCAAATATTGAAATTTTGTATGGTATATTTCTCTTCGTTTGAATACGAAATCTTCACACTTGTTAAAAAGCTACCTGTTGCCGAGTCATGGCATGGCTTTTATCATCCGTTGATCACGTCCTTGGCCAGAACAGAATCAAAGAGTTTTGCATTGTAGTTCTGTCATTTTACATTGGCAAAAAGAAAGAAGAAAGACGTGATAGAGCAGCATAGACCAAAAGCACGGATTGGCAACAAAACAGTCAGAAACATGCGTTTGCCGGGAGTCGAACCCGGGTCTATTGCTTGGAAGGCAATTATCCTAACCGTTGGACTACAAACGCAACACTTGAGTTGAAACTAAAGCCCCGGGTGTACTGCTATGAAGTTGCAGCTTATGCAATTTATGTTTCTTTGGCTTCACCCAAAACACTATCTGGCTGGAAGTTCCCGGTGGCTGTTCCTAGTTTATTGAAACTAAAGCCCCTCAAATTCGAAGACTGCCCCCTCAGTTCTAGAGATGAAACTGCTGCCGATTCCTTGCTGCTTGAACCACTCATTTCATTCCCATTTTCTCTAACATACCATTGAATTAGGCCCAGCAATATATCAAACAGATAAACATCTTTGTACTGAAAAGTGTTACAACAGATTATCAAGAAAATGGGTACCGAACATGTCATTCCCAGTTGGTACTGTTACAAGGTTGCGGTCAAAAGAAGCCATGGTTTGATGCCTTGCAAATCTTTACAAAAGCGCAGCGACGCATACATTCAACCAGCAACAAAACAAGGATTACTTGTTGGCAACCGATGTATCAACATCAGTTACTGCAAATGAGGTGAAAAGGGTCGTTACACATACATTCAGACTAATGCGTTAAAACAATTACTGTCTTGGATGCAGCAGAAGTTTTAGCAATTGGAATGATGAACCAGTATAAAATAATAGTTTAAAGAAATTTCAAGCAGAGTGTAAAGGTTTACAATATATTTTATTAAAAAAGAGAGCAGGGTCTCACATTCCTAAGAAACAGACAAGGGTTGTCAACCTTCGTTTATAAGTTAAAGCGCATACGTGCAGTGAAAAAGCACGGAGCCGTGCGGTGAGCACAGAGCGAACTATTCTTTCGCCTTTTACTAAAGAATACCGTGTGCTCGCCGCTTAAAGCGGCATACGCCTATTTTTGGAGGCTAACTCCTTCATTGGGGGTGGCCCAACAATTGTAGTTAAATTATTTTTCAAATTAACCTGAGGTTCATGTTTACATGGACAGTGGACACTGTGGATGATCACAGTATCGTTCGGCTCAACTTCTTCTTTCAGTGCTGGTGGGGTTCCATGGTGGTTCATATCATTGATCGAAAGCCCGACATATATGTCAGAGTTATAATAATCATGCATCACACTGATTCTGGGTTTATGTACAATGGTTCACTGCCCGTCGGCACTCTAACTTAAAAAAGAAGGTTGATTTATATTTAAACAGGAGTATTAGATATGATCCGCTTACCAACCAAATACCAAAGCTAAAGTTCCATTGTATTTGATTTGAAAAAATAATGAAGTTTCATGCAAGCATCCATTTCCTTGAACAACGGGAATCTGGAACATGAATTGCAGATTTTTCCTCGAGGATGTGAATAGAGAGCATGGCAGTTAGTTTTTTTTCTAAATGCAATGTAAATTGTGCAACAAAAGACCGTCGTCACTACTATGAAGTTGACACGATAGAAATGGAAGAAACGATGGACTCGGATGAATGTATCAATTTGGGAAAAATTGTGACAGAGATGTGGATTAAACATCCATGGCAACAAAATAACTTAAGATTGAGTAGTGACATTTGGGATTTTAAAAAATTACGATGGCTGCCTTCTACCCTTTGTAACTTCTCTTTATTTTTGTTCGCAATGTGACTTCTTTTTCGACAAAGCTTGTGTTGAATTGAATTGTCCATGAAGAAACATATTTGGTTTCACTTTCATCAAAAGCTCCATAAACTTACTTCAGGTTGCATTCTCCGATTTGATATTTGTCCATAACCTGTGTTGAGTGCGAACATCATTGTTTGGGATATGCTTTAGTTTCTAATATTCATATGCTCAGATGTCAAGGACATGAAAATTGCCCCCATCCCGTTACTGGCAAGTATAAAGAGTGGTGCAGTGCTTGTGAGGTACATGCTTAACAAGAAAGTAAGAGGTAGGATACTGCTGATAAAAGGGACATGCTTAACAAGAAATAAGCATACCTTTCTCGGCCTTTTGGCTAATATTAAGTTTAATATCTGATACATGAGACATTGGTTCACATTATATTAAATTTATTTTTTTAGTGGGGAAGCTCACCACATTAGTTTGCTACTGGTGCTTTCATGTGTCACCCAAGTCTTACATCATAGCGTGGCCCGAGCGCACCACTCCCAATCATAGTTTTAAATTTTGTTTTCTGAATGTGTTTGCAAATTCAAAAGATTCATCACAGTATTAGACATCACAACGACACCAATTAATTGCGGACAAGAATAAATGTAGAACTTTGTGTTAAGAGGCGAACCTATAAAATTCTAGTGTGAATGAACTTATTAAAATTTAGAGGGGTGAAAATAGATTTTCAATTGAAAATACATAAAAAATTTCTTCATCATATACAAAATTCAAATTTTGAGAGGGCGAATGCCCTTAGCTTCCCTCGATCCATCCCTGTCTACGGTTGTGTATTGCAGTCCACAAGCAAATCAATGGAAGATGAATTATCATTGTAATTTAGAACACAATTCAAGCACTATAATTGTCGATTAATTAATAGTTGATTTTCAGTAAGATATCTTCGATAATAAGATACATAGACAGCTACACATTTTTTTAGTAACACTACAAATATGATTCTTATTCATTGAAGCATTGATGAAATTTAATTATTTTTTCGAGTTAATTGTATAATATGCCCCCCAAACTTTTAAATGTTTCAATTTCAACCTCAAACAATGACTCATTCTAAAATGGACATCAAACTTTTGAACATTCCAATTTCATCACAAAATATGACAATCAATCTAAATTAGTCCCAAAACTTTTGAACTTTCCAAATTTCATCCACAAACTATTGCTTTATTCTGATCACATCCACTGTTAACAAAATCATTAAAAATTCTTAATTGTCATGTAACCATTATGTGTATTACGTAATAGTATGATGTGACGTAAACAATAATTAATTATAAAAATTAACAACCTAGGGATGAAATTGAAATGTTCAAAAGTTTGGAGACCAATTTTGGGAAAATCAACGAAATCTTTGCCTGCTTCTACAAACAAAAGCATGTTGGATTTTGGGTCTATCATGAGCTTCAAGCTAACAGTATGGGGACTGGGACTAGAGGTGGACATGAAAGTAAATACTCATGATAAAATTTGAGTATCCCTTAAACACACATACATGTATATGTTCTAAACCTTTGAGCTCTACAGCCTTTTCGAACTTCAGATTCCTTGCTTAACCCATAAATGTGTTGCGTTTGTAGTCCAACAGTTAGGATAATTGACTTCCAAGCAATAGATTTGGGTTCGACGCATGAAATAAAAATAAATAAAGATTTCGTCTGTAAAAATTGGTCCTTGTAGGATTGAAAATGGCATGGTAGGCTGCTGTTAGCACCGAACTGGCTACGACTAAGAATGCATTGTTTGTGTCAATTGGGATGTCGAGTCTTGCCCGATTACAAAATATCATTAATATGAGGTGGAGGATAGGAAGGTGGGTAGGTTAGGTAGTAGTGTTGCACATGGTCTCAAATGGAAAATCCAACTATTTTTTTCAGGATCGCAGTTGTGTATCACAGGCCCGAAGCAAATAAATGACAAACAAGATGCATTAGATGATGAACCAGGAGAGTTTGAGGCCCTGCTTATGCACAGAAGCTACCAAGACTTTTTTAGTGATGGTAGAATGATCTAATCCGATCCATTCAATGACGGGGTTACGATTGTTCAAGCTTCATTTGGTGATCACTCGATGGATGTGAAGGGGATCTCTTATTGCAGAACTGATCAAAGAATGATCTGAACTGCTATGGAACTGTAATAGTATCCAGTTTTTGGTCTTGTAATTATCATGAGCAAACATTGTGATACAAATCATCAAAGCTAAGCCTAATGCACAAACTGTGATTGTCATTCTTTCATCATTGTCCTATTAGGACTACAAAATATTTTTCATCCCACATTAGTCATCGAAGACTGTAAGAGATAGGAGAGTCTTTACGAAAGGCGCAGGCTCAGAATTTATCAAACATATCTTTCTCGACCTTTTGGCTAAGATCAAGTGTAGTGTCTTTCCTTATTAGTTTAATATATGATACTTGAGCCATTACCTCATACGATATTAAATTTATTTTTTTAGTAGGAAAGCTCACCACAATAGCTTGTTATTGGGGCTTTCATGGCTAGAATTAATTTCCTACTTAATAGCTTATATCCAGTTTGCAGGTTTCAGCAGCCTTCGGATGATTCAAATACGGTTATATCCATTGTAGATAAGAGGCTGGAAGACAATGATACTGGATTCCGAATTCGAAATGGAGAAGAATTAAATAGGTTTCTAACATTCCTTGTTTAGTAAGCATGATTATTATAACTCCGACATATATGTTAGGCTATCGATCATTGATATGAACCACAATGGAACCCCACCAGCACCGAAAGAAGTAGTTGAGCCGAACAACACTGATCATTCATAGTGTCCATGTAAACATGAATTTCCATAGTTGGTGTTTTACTCCGTAGCTGTTCTCTGGAACTGGTGAAGGGAGAGTTGGCATTGCAGATGCCCAAAGTGGTGGTACACTAGGGACCGGACCGGAAGACGATGTCGGATACTCTTGTCCGTACATATTTGAGCATAGATATAAAGATTGATCCATTTAGGACCCTCCAAATACATAAAAGAACTTGAAAAAAAAATAATCCCTCTGACTAACACATGTCTATATCTTACTTTCATTTCTGAACTCGAGTAACTTTGTTGTACATGCTCATATCCAACTCCAAATAGAATATGAAAATGGACATGAAAAGGTCAACTCAATGACTAAAAGAAAGTATTGCTTTGCTTGCAAATGAACATAAGGAAAACTTTCATTGTTAGTATGGTTTACATTTACATATGTTAGAAAAGGCAGAATCTCTCCAAATGGAGTTCCACTGCTTAAATCATCCTTACAAGACAATGAAAGTGAAAGTTATAACTTTCTCATAAAATAATTCAATGCCATAAATACAAAGTTGCATGAAAAAACCCAATAATAATGAGTTTAAAAGACAATTTGTGATGCATTAGGTCAATTTAAGAGATTCAAGATTCAAGTGAATTGATTCATGATGTCGTTTTTAAGTCCGGTTCAGGATCTTAAGAGTTTAATGGTTTGATATGATATTATCAGAAGAAATTAAAAAAAAACTACTTAGTTCATGATGAATGATTTAAATAGTTATTATTGTTGTTAATTACTCCTTATTTGTCTGTTTAGGTAGCTAATTTAGGCATTTTCCTTTATTTTTTATGTACGACATTGGATTCTAGAAACTATGCTAAAAGAGGCTGGATTCTGCGGTTTTTGTTTTTTTTTTGGATTCATGACTGAATTAGTGGGCATGAATTGAGGCATGAAAGTGCTGACTGGGCGCCACGTCAATATCTTCTAGAATATGACGTCAGCACGGTGATAGCTTATCAGTCGCGTATCAAGATAACTTATCAGCCGAGATTTGGATTAAAACTTAGTGATTATCTTTTGTTTTTAAATTTAAACACTTTATGATTTATTTCTTATGACTTGGAATTATCTTTTGTATTTTAAATATTTTAGGAATTATCTCTTATTATTTTAGAGTTATTTTAGAGGTTATGAGATACTATAAATACCCCATTTTAGGTAAAACTCATATAATCTCTTATTCTTGGTTTTCATTTTACTTTGAAGTTTATAAAATCTCTCTTCTCTTAGTTGTCTATTTTACTTTGGTTTTCTATTTTATTTTTCTTTAAAAAAATGCTAAGTATGATTCTTTCCATAATCATGCTTAGTTAAGTTTTCTATAGCCAAGGGCTTAAGCAATGACTCAATTCAAACACGAGGATTGAAAAGCGCTTCATCAACTTCGGGTATATCTCTCAGTTTTCTAAGATTAATTTTAAAATCAAAATGATTTCAAAACCAAAGATTAACGTTGGTCGGAATGTTATTTTGGTTAGTTGTGTGGGAGGAAGTATCATCTATTGAAGCACATTCGACTTCCTGGGAACATACTTAGCAAAATTGTTTTCTAAGAGGAAACTGAGATCGGATCAGTGATTACAGAAACAACATAATTCGAATCAGTCTTTTACAATTCTAAATGATTTTATCTACGACATTGTGTTGATAGATCAATTTACGAAACCGATATCAAATATGGCACTTGGGTATTCAACTTACAAGCTTTGTCACAAGGATTGGACCTTGTAGACAAGTAACCCACATAAATCCCGAAGTGAAAAAATCCTTTTTTCCGATGATCTGAGGAAATTGAGTCAAAGCAAGAGTCTAAGGCTAGTCTTTATCACATTTAATCACTGCTTTTTAATATTCACTACAATCTCTCATTTTTATTTAATTCTACAAACTTCCTTTTTTTAACTTAAACATTATTCGACTCTCTCTTCTTGGGTCACCGATTGAACAAACATAAATCAGAAAGTTTCTTAGTCCCTGTGGGATCAACCCTTACTTCTATTTTACTACTCTTAATTTTCTTTATTTATTATTTGAGAAGAAGGAATTATTTTGACGCGTCAACAACGCGTGTCAAATTGGCGTCGTTGCCAGGGACTTCAGCAAAATTAGTGAATTATTTTGTTTGATTTATAACCAGGAAGAATCTAGGAGAACAAGCAAACTATATCTCGAAAATCAGAGCATACACCCGAAGACTGCATGCCCAGACACTTCGGGAAAATAAGCAAAGACAACGACTAGAAAGTTATCTAGAAATAGCATCTGAATCATAATCACATTTTGACCACACATCTTAGTCCTTTGTTGAACGATTGGCTAAAACCAAAGTTTCAAAACCGCACTAAGATCCGCCTACAAGAAACCGATAAACAAATCTCCCAGTTGACTAAAACCATAGGGAGACTTGAATCGTAGGGAAGACTTCCATCTCAAATGGAGTCTAATCCGGGAGACAATGTTAGTGCTATCACCCTCCGAAGTGGAACAGTTGTCAACCATGAAGTCCCAATAGAGAATGTTGTACAGTCCAAGAAGGAGAAGGAAACGCTACCTTCCAACTCCCAAGGTACGTCTTCTTCGCCACCACCACCTCCTCCTCCTTCTCGTGAAATTGCACCACCATTCCCAACAAGGTTGATGAGGCATGAAAAAAGAGCTGAAGAGAAGGAAATCATAGAAGTGTTCCAAAAGGTACAAGTCAACATACCCCTCCTAGAAGTAATCCCACAAGTGCCAAGGTATGCTCGATTTTTAAAAGAGCTTTGCACCACAAAGAGGAAACTAACTGGTCACGAGAAGGTGAATTTGGGAGAACATGTCTCCATCGTATTTCAGCGAAAACACCCACCAAAAATGAAGGACCAAGGTATGTTCAATATACCCGACAAAATAGGAAATGTCTTAATTAAACGCGCAATGTGTGACTTAGGAGCTTCAATTAATGTAATGCCACTCTCTGTTTATAAAATGATTACTAACAAGCCTTTGAAGGAAACAAGAGTAACCATCTAGTTGGCTGATCGTTCTATTATCTATCTGGAGGGAGTGCTCGAAAATTTCCTAGTGAAGGTCGTCGTTCTTATTTTTCCTGCCAACTTCTATGTCATCGGCATGGACAATAATAGGACGAACACTTGCTCTGAGGTACTTCTAGGCCAACCCTTCCTAAGCACCGCACATACAAAGATAGATGTGAGAAACGGTATATTAACAACGGAGTTTGATGGTGAGGTCGTAGAATTTGAAGATTACAAAGCAATGAAATACCCAGATCAAGTTGAAAGAACTAATTCTATTAATATTATTGATTCCCTAGTTGATAAATTTGCTAAAACTAATTTTTCAAAAGTTTTTACATGGGTCTAGAACTTCGCCGCAAAGAGGAAGAAAGGGAGTTTGAAAATGTTTTCTCTGTCAATTCTAATTTATTTTTAACTCCGTCTAAAACTAAAATGTTACCCTCTATTTTGCAGGCACCAAAGATAGAATTAAAACAGTTGTCGGATCACCTTAAATATGCATTTTTAGGAGAAAACAAAACCCTTCCAGTAATAATCTTGAAAAATTTGTCTGAAGATGAGAAAAATGACCTAGTAACGGTGTTGCGAGCACAGAAAGAGGCCATCGGCTGGACCATTGTAGATATAAAATGGCTTAGTCCTTAAACTTGTATGCACAAGATAAAAACGGAAGAAGAAGCAAAACCTTCAAGACAAGGTCAACACCGGTTGAACAAACTAATGATGGATGTAGTAAAAAAGGAGATACAGAAACTCCTTGATGCGGGTATAATTTACCCAATTTCTGATAGTGAATGGGTAAGTCCAATTCACGTGGTCCCTAAAAAGACTGGAGTTACGGTAATCCAAAATTTGGAAGGTGAGTTAGTTCCAACACAAGTTCAAAATGGTTGGGGAGTCTGCATCGACTATAGGAAGTTGAATTCTTTAACTCAGAAAGATCATTTTCCATTTCAATTTATAAACCAAACGCTAGAACGTTTAGCTGATAAATCTCATTATTGTTGTCTTGATGGATTTTCAGGTTTTTTTCCAGATTCCGGTTGCACCAGAAGACCAAGAGAAAACGAAGTTTACTTGTCCCTTCGGAACTTTCGCTTATCGACGGATGCCCTTCGGCCTTTGTAACGCCCCAACAACCTTCTAGAGATGCATGCATATCATCTTCTCGGATTACGTAGAAAAAGGAATATAGGTTTTTATGAATGACTTCACCATATACAATAGTTCATTTAACGAATGCCTTTTAAATTTAAACAATATACTAAGACGTTGCATTGAATTCAATCTTGTGTTAAATTACGAAAAATGTCATTTCATGGTCGACAAAGGATTAGTTCAAGGCCATATAGTTTCTTTAGATTGAATTTCTGTCGATAAAGCAAAGACTGATATTATACGCTCACTTCCTTACCCTACTTCTGTAATGGATATTTGTTCTTTCCTCGGTCATGCATGATTTTACCATAGGTTCATTAAGGATTTTTTGAAGATGGCACAACCATTATGAAACCCGCTTCACATTTAATTGGTACATTAGATCGAGCAAAAGATTGGAAAAGATCCCCATGTTATAGCTTACACATCTTGCACATTAGATCCAGCTCAGAAAAATTATTCAACAATAGAAAAAGAACCGTTTGCCATTATTTTTGCTTTAGAAAAGTTTCGATCATATTTAATTGGTACTAAAAATTTTGTGTTTTCTCATCATGCAGCCTTGCGTTATTTGATGAGAAAAGAGGAGGCAAAGTCGAGACTTATCCGATGGATCTTGTTTCTTCAAGAATTCAATATGGAGATTAAAGAAAAAAAGGGACGTGAGAATCTCGTGGCTGATCATTTAAGTTGAATTCCACTTTCTATGTCTTATCCTCCAGTCAACGATGGGTTTTCAGAAGAAAGATTGATGATGGCACAGGGAACTACACCATGGGTCGCAGACGTGGTAAATTACTTGGCCACGAGTAAGTTACCACAAGATCTACCAAGATCTGAAATTAACCGAATCAAGCGAGAATCCAGATTTTATATTTGGGATGATACATTCCTTTGAAAGCACTGCTCGGATCAGGTAATTAGGCGATGCATCTCCGAAGATGAGGTAAATTTTATCTTAGATTTTTGCCATTCTTATTCATGTGGTGGTAACTTTAGTCCAAAGCGAACTGGCCATAAAAATTTGTAATGTGGTTTCTTTTGGCCTATTATATTCCGAGATGCTTATTTATATTGTAAAACATGTGATAAGTGTCAACGTGTAGGGAATTTAAGCCGAATGAATGAATTACCTCAAAATCCGATTCACGTCTGTGAAATTTTTTATGTGCGGGGAATCGATTACATGGAAATAACGATACCAGAAACACTGTTAATTTTTTGAAAATTCTATCTTTTCCAGGTTTGGCACACCACGGGTAATAATTAGCCATCAACGAACCCACTTCATTAACAAGGTCATTGATGCGCTTATGAAAAAATTTGGGGCGACTCATAGAATCACCACTGCTTACCACCCGCAGACCAACGGACAAGCAGAAGTACCGAACCGTGAGATTAAAACATTTCTTGAAAAAATTGTGAAGTCGGATAATAAAGACTGGAGTCCCATAGGAATGTCGCCGTATCGACTAGTTTTTGGAAAGCCGTACCATTTGTAGGTTGAGCTAGAGCATTGAGCCAGTTGGGCGGTTAAGCAATGTAACATGGAGATGGAAGTAGTCGGAGAAGCGCAGAAGCTACATATTGAAGAGTTAGAAGAAATCGGACGAAACATTTACGATATAGCTCAAATTTTTAAAGAGAGAACAAAAGAATTCCATGATCGAAATGGCTCGGACCATTTACAGTAACTCAGATTTTTCCTAATGGCCCAGGTTGGGTTAGCCAAAGAGATCGAGTTAGAAGAACCTACGCCTTAAAATCGGCTCGTCGAGCTAATGACGTTAAATAAAGCGCTGAATGGGAGGCAACCCATTTCATTTTTATTTTATTTTTACTTTCAGTTGATTTTTTAATTTTTGTTTTATTTATTTTTGCCTTAAATTTATTTCATTTTAATTTTAGGTACCGAAGTATTTTGAATCGAACATTAAACTGCAGTATTTTTGGTCGAGTAGGACATCATGTTGCGTTTTTGCCACATATTTTTCCTGGTTCGAATGCTTGCTATCACATGAAATTTTTTGGGAAATTTCATAATGCGAGCAGTGGGTTTAAAATGAATGATGCATGGGAAATAAAAAGTTCGGCATTTGGTGCATGTTAGCAGAACCCACCACCCTTTGGTCACATTAGCCAAACCCAAATCCACTGCATCCTCTTTTCTTCATTGGCTTTATCCTAATTTTTATATTTTGAAAATAATTTATAGGATAAAATTGAAATATTGACATGGACCCCACTTAAGATAAGTTATCATTTTTTTATATCCCACCATCTACCAAATTAAATTTTTAAACCCCCAAATGACTGGTCAAACACCTTACCCCTTTACCCCCATTTTCAAATTTAAAAACAACCCCGCGGACCCTGCACTTTTGACCACTTCTCTAGAAAAATTCTCCCTAAAACCCACATGTGGCCTATTTTGAAGCCCAGTTTTCCTTTTGTTGTTTTACCAGCCGTATATATTTTCAAAATCTCACTACACTATGGTTCGTACGAAAAACCAAGGACCCAGTCGTACTTCAGTGTCCCTCAACTGTTTGCAAAATTTATTTACTGCCAAGCACCTCATCACAACATCGGCTTTAAGTCACCACGCCCCCTCACTTAAATTTATTTACTGCCAGTAAGTGGTGAATCCAATTTTGTTACACCATTACTAAGTCCATATTTTGGTTTTTCAGGAAATCTTAATGCCAATCCATACTCCGACAGCTTCTATTTTGAGTAGTCGAACCAACTGCAATGGCATGACCAATCAGTCATCACTCCGAGCAGCCCATTGTCGTTAGACTGGGAAGTATCTCTATTCTCTCTCTTGCAATTTCATTTACATTTTGGGACAAAATGACTTAAGTGAGGGGTGGAATTTGAAATCAACTCTCACTTATGATTTGCGATTGAAATTGAGTAGTTTGATTTAATTTCGTTGTATTTCTTTGTGAGTTCAATCTTGTTCTTGTTGAATTTAGGATGCACGATAGCATGGCATGACTAATTTATGTAAATTTTCTTTTGTCATTTCATGAATTTGTTGATTGAATTGGATGTATGACTTACTTCAATAGATCTTTCATGTGAGTTTTGAGCCTAATGAGCTTATATTTTATTCTTGCTCTTTGTTTCAATTGAGTGTGCTAAACTAATTGATTGCATTCTAGAACTTGTAACTCGATACTTGTTGAGACTACACATTTTTTATTATGATGCTTTAATGTGATTGAGGCAATAGAATTAAACCAATTTCTCTTCTCAAACAAAAATGGTATACTTTTTGTTTATTTATCCCTTAGATAGCCAATTTTGACTCATGACCTTTTCTTTGTTCACCACATTTTTATTCCCACTCTTTTTGCCACTTTTTTAGGGCAAGTTGGTTATTCCAAAGCAGGAAGTTCAGAAAAAAAGTGTTGCAGAAAAAATAGATTCAAATCAACACAGAACAATGCCGAAAAATACAGTGCAACAAAAAAAACCAGTGCAGCTTGGTTCGAATAGTACATAATAGTTCGAGCAATAAAAAAAGAAAATTTCGAAAGAAAAAAATGAGAACAAAAAAGAAGTGAATAAAGCTTGTTTGATTTTTGCTTCCCTTTGAATAAATTCTTTGGAATAGTTTTCTCTTTGTCTTGAATTTTTGAAACCCCATTTTTCGGCCTTTATCCTACCCGAACCTTAGCCCCGTTACAACTCGTTTTAAAGTCCTCTTGATTATTGCATCATTCTCATATTAAGTAGTGGAGATTAGATTTAGTTACAAGTCTATGGTAATAAGTTGATTAGTTTAAGCTTGAGCGATTCTTTCACACGAAACACTTGAGCGAAATGAGTGAACCAATGTGGGGAGCTAAGTATTGTATTCTTTGAAATTGGTTGATGATTGAAATACCTTGGTAGATTTACACTTAATTGATTATGCCTTGCTTGATTGATCTTTGAATTTCAGCATTTACTTGATTTAGTTTACTTAGGAAAGATTGGAAATTTTATGAAACTGGAGTTGGCTACTTAAGGTTTCTAGCATGATAATTGAGAAATGCTTGAGGACAAACATTGTAAAAAGTGAGGGGGATTTTGATGAATGATTTAAATAGTTATTATATTGTTGTTAATTACTCCTTTCTTTATCGGTTTAGGTAGCTAATTTGGGCATTTTCCTTTATTTTCTATGCAGGATATTGGATTCCAGAAATTGTGCTAAAATAGGTTGGATTCTATAGTTTTTATTTTCTGGATTTCTGACTGGATTAGTGGGCATGAGATAAGGCATGAAAGTGCTGACTGGGTGCCACGTCGGCCGCTTTTTAGAAGATGACGCCAGCATGGTGATAGCTTATCAGTCGCGTATCAAGATTACTAATCAGCCGAGATTTGGATTAAAACTTAGCGATTATTTTTTTTAAATTTAAACACCTTAGGATTTATTTCTTATAACTTAGGAATTATCTTTTGTATTTTAAATATTTTAGGAATTATCTATTATCATTTTAGATTTTTTTAGGGTTTTTGATATACTATAAATACCCCATTTGGGGTTAAACTCAAATCATCTCTTGTTCTTGGTTTTCATTTTACTTTGGAGTTTATAAAATCTTTGTTCTCTTAGTTCTCTATTATACTTTGGTTTTCTATTTTATTTTTCTTTAAAAAATGCTAAGTATGATTTTTTCCATAATCATGCTTAGTTAAGTTTTCTATAGCAAAGAGCTTAAGCAATGACTCAATTCAAACGTGAGGATTGAAAAGCGCTTCATCAACTTCGAGTATATCTCTCAGTTTTCTAAGCTTAATTTTAAAATCAAAATGATTTCAAAACCAAAGATTGATGTTTGTCAGGATGTTGTTTTGGTTAATCGTGTGGGAGGAAGGATCAGTTACTGAAGCACATTCGACTTACTGGGAACACACTTAACAAAATTGTTTGCTAAGAGGAAACTGAGATAGAATCAGTTATTATTGAAATAACATAATCCCAGTCGGTCTTTTACTATTCTAAATGGTTTTATCTACTACATTGTGTTGATAGATCAATTTACGAAACCGATATCAAAGATGACACTTGCGTATTCGGCTTACAAGTTTTGTCATGAGGATTGGACCTTGTAGACAAGTAACCGACGTAAATATTCTCTACAATCTCTCATTTTTATTTAATTCCACAAACTTTCCCTTTTTTACTTAAACATTATTTGACTCTCTTCTTGGGTCACCGATTGAACAAAATAAATCAAGAAGTTTCTTAGTCCATGCGAGATCGACCCTTACTTCTCCCTTACTACGCTTAATTTCCTTTATTTATTATTTGAGAAGAAGGAATTATTTTGACGCGTAAACGGCGCGTGTCAGTTCATCTAGAAGGTTAAGGAGCTAAGTAAAATTTGAATCCTATCATTGTGAAGCTAGAAAGAGACAAGAACTACTTCTTAAGCAGAATTCAAGAAGGATTGATCCCATCATATCTAATTAAAATTAATCAATCAATTCCTAAAATGAATTCGTATGGAAGTTAACAACCTCAGGTTAATTTGAAAAATAATTTAACTACAATTAGTTGGACCACCCCAATAAAGGAGTTATCCTCCAAAAATAGGTGTATGCCCCTTTGAGCGACAAGCACACGATATTCTTTAATAAAAGGCGAAATAATAGTTCGCTCTATGCTCACCGCACGGCTCCGTGCTTTTTCACTGGACGTTTGCGCTTTAACTTATAAAAGAAGGTTGACAACCCTTGTCTGTTTCTAAGGAATGTGAGATCCTGCTCTCTTTTTTAATAAAATATATTGTAAACCTTTACACTCTAGTCGTTTCCAAGATGAATTTTTTTTTATCAGCAAGCGATGTATATTATTAAAGGAAGAATATACAACGCAAGTCGAAACATGCGCCTCGTTAAAAACCTCCCTAAACCTAACGGAGGAAAAGAGTACGACATGTCGACTAAATACAAGGACCCTCCCCGTACAAAATCAGACCGATGCATGAAATAAAGAGACACGAGACACCCCTTCCTTTGCTAACGCATCAACCAATCCATTCGCCTCCCGAAAAATATGAGAAAAGCACACAGATCCTAACGACAAAGTAGCGCGGTCAATCACACGGAAGAACTCCCATAAACGCCATTAGTTCATCATTCCAATTGCTAAAACTTCTGCTGCATCCAAGACAGTAGTTGTTTCAACACATTAGTCTGAAACTACACTGTGAGTCTGTGACATCAACATAATCTCAAAATATCAACAATACATAACAATCATTTGAGTTCATAACACTTCCAATTTCTAACTATATAATGACCCATTTCACCTCATTTGCAGTAACTGATGTTGAAACATCGGTTGCCAACAAGTAATCCTTGTTTTGTTGCCAGTTGAATGCATGCGTCACTCGAGTTTCCAGCGCTTTCGTAAAGATTTGCAACGCATCCAACCATGCCTTCTTTTGAGAACTATAATGCAAACGCGTGTTGTTTACTTTATTTGTGCCATTTCGTTCTTTTGGTCTATGTAAAAGGACAGAACTATAATGCAAAACTCTGATTCTGGTCTGGCCAAGGATGTATATCGACAATATATAATAACCGCCATATTTGGTTGTTTTACAAAAGTTGCAAGGGAGTTTGCAAGTAGATGTTGGATCATTCATGATACAAACGACAATTGGAATTATGACGATACAAATATGGGGCAGCTTTATCATCCCCGTCTTGTGAAAGACCGCTTAGAAGATGATTATCGGCTTCTTGTTAATTTACAAGTTCCTGCCGAAAGGCAGTTTGAAGAATCTTCTTGTTTACACTGATGATTACAAGACCAAAAGCAATATACTACTGAAGTTCAATCACTACAACAAACTTATAATATAGTAACAAAATTATTTGTTACTAAAAGCACTAAATTTGTCACAATATATTTATTTTGACAATTTTTTATGTTACCATGTTTGTTAGAACAACCCCTCATGTAAAGTATGTTGTGACATAGTTTTGTTTATTACTATTTATCGTACCAATGAAATTTCGTAACTATAATAAAATTATAATGACAAAATATTTGTCACAATAAATTAACTATTTCATCGCGAGAAGTACTTTTAGTCACAACTAACTTGTATTTTAACATCAAATATAAACTGTTTTTGTGACAAAATACATATTGCAATAAAAATAATTTCTCACTACTTATATTTCATCAGTAAATGGAACTTAAAGAGACAAAATATTTATTAGAATAAAATAAGTGTTTTATCACAAAAAGTAAATTTGTCGCAATTAACTTAAATTTTAACATCTAACAAAAAAAATTCGTGATAAAAATATATATTACAACAAAATTTAATTTCTTGGTACTTTTATTTCGTCACTATATGTTACTTATAATGAAAATAATATTTATTAAAATAAAATATTTATTTCATCGTTGTGAACATCAAATATTTAGTTACTTGATCAAACAATGGGGTTTTAATTTATTGATTAAACGAATCTAAAACAAACCTTGGAAATTGACATATAGTTTGCATATGGACTTGTACACCTCTATTCCCTCACCTTCCCCATTCATACTTAAAGTTTCGTATGCCTTATCTATCTTACTTTGCATCTCGGCAATAATTTTATTCACGTCCCCAAAGCTATCTCTATTCCACCGTTTCAAAAATATTTTCAAGTGTCTCAACTTCACCATGATATTGCCATTACCTACACCCAAGCCTGTCAAACGACACCATTCTTTAGCTATTTGTCGAACATGATAACATCCCTCCATCCAACAATTGAAGAACCTGAATGACCGAGGCCCCCAATCACTTTCATCGCATTTCAATATCAGCAACGTATGATCAGATACACCCCTCGCCAAAGCTTCCTGTTGAATCGAGCTAAAACTATCCAACCATGCTGATGATATCATAAAGCGAGCAATTCTACTGCATCGATTGCCTTGACCAAACCATGTATACCGTTTGCCCAGCAGCGGCAAATCCACCAGCCCCACATTTTGCACAAACTCGCCAAATACTTCCATTTCTACACTCATATCCGACACCCCAACACGATCCGAATTGTGTAGGATCACATTAAAGTCACATGCGATGCACCACGACCCCTCAAAACCATGCATCCTATTAAGTAGCGATGCCGAAACTAATCTTTGACCCTCAAGATCAATATCAGCTCCCTCCTTTGAAGACTTGAGCCACGTCAATGCTCTAAGCTTTGTATAAAATATAAGATCTTTTAAAGCTGATTTTTTACCGTTGGAAACCAAGTCATTGCGAGCCAGCCATAAACTCCATAATCATGTTGCAGCAACAATCATCCAAACTGATTTCCGTCTTCCTGAGAATGGTGCTGAGAAGCAAAACTAAAAAAAAAAAAATCATCAATAGTCCTGCAAATCTCCACCACCTGCAAATCTCCTTCCAAAGACCGTTGGAATAGCTGCAAACCACAAACAAGTGATTCGAGTCTTCTAAACCGAACCTGCAAAACTCGCAAATGCAATGACAATCTTCTAGATCCAATCCTCTTTTCTGCAAAAATACTTTAGAATGAATCCTATCTAATTTCAACATCTACATAAAACTTCTTACTTTAGGAGGCACTTTCAATTTCCATAACAAATCGAAGTTAAAATCAGGCTCCAACGTCTCAACACTAATCAACAACTCTGACAATTTCTTTACTGAAAAACCCCCAACTTTATCGTGAACCCATATTAATCTATCTTCCAACTCCAAAGAAAGATTCACATTTTTATCATCCCCTCTATTTGCTTAATCTGGGCAGTTTCACGATCTCTTAGAGGTCTAGAAAACCAATCAGCCCATACAATCCCAACGAGAGAGCCTTCCACTGGAAACTTAGCCACCACAACTTCTTTTCTTGCAACCACTATGTATAATCTAGGGAACAAGTCCCTCAATGATCTATTATCGCACCAAATTGTAGAATGTAAATAATGTTGTTAGGAAAATTGTTAATATGTTAGTTAGAAGATTAGTTAAGCAGTTAGCTAGTTTGTTAATCTTTCTAGTTAGTTCTTCACCTTGTATATAAGGTTGTAATTTTCTTCTAATTAAATAATAAGTCCAAAAGTTAAATTAGCCCAATCTCTCAATATGGTATCAGGCTAGACGATTTTTTGGGCCTCAGATTTTTCGGCCGGTTTTTTCATTCTCCCCAATTCCCCAATTCCATCGTCTTTCCAAAATTTTCCCCAATTCTCTCACGTTCTTCCCTTTCTAGGGTTTCTGTTTCTTGATTTTTTTTCTTCTATGGATGCGTTGGATCTCAATCATCCTCTCTATCTTCATCCCTCTGACACGCCCGGTGCTTTGCTCATTTCTCATCAACTCTCCGCATCGACAATTACAGCCTGTGGAGTCGTTCGATGCGGATTTCTCTTATTGCGAAGAACAAATTGGGCTTCATCGACGGTACCTGTTCTTGTGCTGATACGGCAGCCGATCTCCGCGCTCAGTGGGATCGCTGTAATGCTCTTGTGCTCTCCTGGATCCTCAACACCGTCAGTCGTGAGTTGTCTGCCAGAATTGTTTTTGCATCCAACGCCACCTTGGTCTGGGATGACCTAAAAGAACGGTTTGATAAAATTGATGGCTCGCGCATCTATTTTCTTCATCGGGAGATTGCTTCTCTGGTTCAAGGTGACAACTCCATTTCTGTTTACTATACTCGTCTCCGACTGCTATGGGATGAATACGCGGTCCTCGTTCCCCTTCCGTCTTGTGAGTGCGATGAATCGAAGGATACTGCTGCTCATGCTCTTCAGCAGCGCTTTTTTCAGTTTTTAATGGGCTTGAATGATTCATATGCCTCGGTCCGTAGTCAAATCCTTCTCATGTCTCCTCTCCCGACTGTCAATCAAGCTTATGCCATGGTGGTTCAGGAGGAATCTCAACGCTCCTTGGTTTCTTCTATTTCCCATGTTTTGGAGTCTTCTGCCTTTTATTCCAGTGGAGCCTCTGTTGGTAACCGTCGTTTCAACGGCGTTTGTTCTCATTGTAAGATTCGGGGTCACAAGAGGGAGCAGTGCTATCGGTTGAATGGCTTTCCTCCTGACTTTAAATTCACCAAACAACGGGATTCTCGTTCCTCTAATTCTGCTTATAATGTTACTGATGATTCTTCTTTGTCTCTTCATTCTGATTCTTTGCCTGCAGTGTCGGTCTCTTCATCTTTACCGTCTTCACCTGCTCCGGTGTTTACTCCGGCACAGTACAATCACTTGGTTGAGCTTCTTCAGCGTTTGCCATCATCTGAACCAGTGGTAAATCTGGCCTCGGCAGGTATCTCCGCTTGTTTATCAGTTGTTTCTGATAAGGATGCTTGGATCTTGGATACCGGTGCTACAGATCATGTAGTATTTGATTCTTCACGTTTGCATAATCTTGTTCCCTGTGCTTCTACTCGTTTTGTTTCTTTACCTGATAGTACTCATATTCCTATTACTCATACTGGTTCCCTTCCTTTAACTTCTGTTCATACTCTTCATGGTGTTTTGCTTGTTCCCAGTTTTCAGCATAATTTGCTTTCCATTTCTAAACTCACATCTGATTTACATTGTTCTGTTGTTTTTACTCCTGATTTCTTTTTTCTTCAGGATCTCTCCAGTGGGAAGATTCAGGGGATTGGTAAACGCAAAGGAGGTCTTTATTTCTTTCCTTTCTTTAGTTCATCTGTTGTTTTGCCTTTTGCTTCTGTTTGTATTTCTTCTACAAATGAGACTGTTCTTTGGCATGCTCGATTTGGGCATGCTACCACTGTCAAATTGAATAAACTGCATTTTTCCCCTTCTAAGCATTTTCATAATGATCACATTAAAACTTGTCCCATTTGTCCTATGGCTAGGCAATCTAGGATTCCTTTTCCTATTAGTCAGTCTCGATCGACTTCTATTTTTCAGTTAATACACATTGATTTGTGGGGGCTTTACAGGGTCTCTACTCATAGTGGCCATAGATTTTTCTTAACTATTGTTGATGACTTTAGTAGAATGACTTGGGTACATTTGCTGAGATTGAAATCTGATGCTGTCGTTCACATAAAATCTTTCTTTAAACTTGTTGAGACTCAGTTTTCTGTTTCTGTTAAATGTGTCAGAAGTGATAATGGATTTGAATTCTTTAATAAAGAATGTGCTTCTTTGTTTTCTGCTCTTGGTATTGTTCACCAGAGTAGTTGTGTCTATACGCCTCAGCAAAATGGTGTTGCTGAGCGTAAACATCGTCATTTACTTGAGGTTGCTCGTGCTCTCAAGTTTACCTCCAAAGTTCCCATCAAATTCTGGGGTGAGTGCATACTCACAACCTGTTACTTAATAAATCGTTTGCCTTCCTCTGTTCTTAATTGGCAAACTCCTTTTTTTGTTTTTCATGGTCATCACCCTTCCCTTTTGCATCTTCGAACCTTTGGTTGTTTAGCTTATGCCAAAAAACCCAATTATCAAGATAAATTTTCCTCTAAGTCTATTCCCTCAGTTCTGATGGGTTATTCTAACACTCAGAAAGGTTATTTGTTGTTTGACTTAGAATCTAAAACCTTTTTTGTCAATCGTGATGTTCTTTTTCATGGACATGTGTTTCCTTTTCATTTTGATTCTCCTCCTTCTTCTTTTTTTCCTTCTCCACCTGTTTTTATTTCTGATTCTGATTTTTAAATACTTCCTCTGATTTTGACTCAGCAAGTGTCCCACATTCTCCATCTTCACATCCTTCCACTTCTTCACAACCTTCCACTTCTTCACATCCTTCCACTTCTTCACAACTTTCCACTTCTTCACATCCTTCCACTTCTTCACAACCTTCCACTTCTTCACATCCTTCCACTTCTTCACAACTTTCCACTTCTTCACATCCTTCCACTTCTTCACAACCTTTAGATCCTTCACAACCATTAGTTCCTTCACAACCATTAGTTCCTTCCCAACCATTAGTTCCTTCCCAACCATTAGTTCCTCTTAGGCATTCTTCTAGAGTTCCTAGGCCACCTAATTGGTTACAAGACTTTGTTTGCTCTCACCAATCCTCTGCTGCTCCAGGTTTGCATTCCATTCTTAATACTATATCCTATAACCATCTTCCTTCTCATACTTCTTCCTTTATTGCTTCTATTTCTTCTCTTATTGAGCCAAAGACTTATTCTCAAGCCATTAAACATCCAGTTTGGGTTAAAGCCATGGAAGAAGAATTGCAAGCTTTAGAATCTAATAACGCCTGAACTGTAGTTCCTTTACCTCAAGGGAAAACACTTGTTGGCTGCAAATGGGTGTATAGAATAAAATACAAGGCTGATGGCTCGGTTGAGCGTTACAAAGCCCGCCTTGTTGCTAAGGGTTATAGTCAACAAGAGGGAATTGACTATGTTGAAACCTTTTCTCCAGTAGCTAAAATGGTTATTGTTCGAGTTGTATTAGCCCTTGCTGTTGTCTATTCTTGGCCTCTTTTTCAAATGGATGTGCATAATGCCTTCCTTCAAGGGGATCTGTTTGAAGAGGTGTATATGGAGCTTCCTGCTGGTTTTTGTAGTCAGGGGAGCATCTTGCATGTAGACTACAAAAATCACTTTATGGGCTTAAACAGGCTTCTAGACAATGGAACATGAAGCTTACTGAAGCTCTTTTAGCTGCTGATTATGTGCAGAGTAAATCTGATTACTCTATGTTTACAAAGAAGCAAGGAAGCAAGATTGTTGTTATGCTCATCTATGTGGATGATTTGCTCATCACAGGAAATGATTTGTTGTTAATCAATGACTTAAAAGCTCTCTTAAACCAGAAGTTTAAGATGAAAGACCTTGGAAATTTGAAGTTCTTTTTAGGTCTAGAAGTTTTGAGATCTGCACAAGGCATCTTGTTAAATCAAAGAATGTATACTCTAGAGCTGATAGAGAATACTGGTTTAGGGGGAGCTAAACCAGCATTAACACCCTTGGAGCAGAATTTGAAACTGACTACAGTGGAATATGATGCATCTTTATCTCATCCTCCTGCAGATGATCTGGTTGAAGACAAAACTCAGTTTCAGAGGTTAATTGGTCAACTGTTGTACTTGACACACACACGGCCAGACATCACCTATGTCGTTCAGCATCTCAGTCAGTTTATGCAACATCCTAAGCAATATCATATGGAAGCTGCTCTGCGAATTGTGAGATACTTGAAGAAAGAACCTGGCCAAGGCATTTTGCTTAGCAGCACTAGAAAATGTCAGTTAATTGCTTTTTGTGATTCAGATTGGGCATCTTGCCTAATCTCAAGACGATCTGTGACAGGTTTTTGTGTTAAATTGGGTGAATCTCTGATTTCTTGGAAATCAATAAAACAAAGTACAGTTGCTCGACCTTCAGCTGAAGCTGAGTATAGAAGCATGGCATTTGCAGCAGCTGAGATTGTATGGCTTAAAGGGTTATTAGACGAGCTTGATGTAGGCATTGAACTACCAGCTACTGTGTTTAGTGATAGCAAGGCAGCTCTCCAAATTGCTGCAAATCCAGTCTTCCATGAGCGCACAAAGCACATAGAAATAGCCTGTCATTTCATCCGAGAGAAGATTCAGGCTGGTTTGATCAAAACGGAATATGTCCAATCTTCAGAACAGTTAGCTGATGTTTTAACAAAGGCTCTTGGGATACAGCAACACACTATACAAATCAGCAAATTGGGGCTGAAGAACATTTTTCAACCACCAACTTGAGGGGGAGTGTAGAATGTAAATAATGTTGTTAGCAAAATTGTTAATATGTTAGTTAGCAGATTAGTTAAGCAGTTAGCTAGTTTGTTAATCTTTCTAGTTAGTTCTTCACCTTGTATATAAGGTTGTAACTTTCTTCTAATTAAATAATAAGTCCAAAAGTTAAATTAGCCCAATCTCTCAATACAAATATGTTCGCAAAACAAAGTTGTTTTACCATTTCCAATTTTCCATTTGAAATTCTCGATTCCCATCCAGCTCATCATCTCGTTTTTCTTCAAGCTGTTGACAAGTCCTTTCCAAATTATCGACATTCTCTTAGAGCTTTCTAACTTCAAATCCCAGTTAAGATTTTAGCATCCATACTTAGAGCAAATTACCTTTCTTCAAAGAGATTGCTTTTCGTTTGCGAAGCGCCAGCCCCATTTTGCCAACAGGGTTTTATTCTTTGCGTGAAGGTTTACGACACCCGCACCACCTATGTTCTTTGGTAGACACATCCTCCCCCAACATACTCTTTTCATCTTCCTCTTCCCATTTTGAGTTCCCCATAGAAAACATTTTCTTATTTTCTCAATCTTTTGAATTAATGTCTTCGGAATTTAAAAAATAGACATGAAATATAATGGTAAAGATGAAAGCACCGAATTAATTAGTTAATTAGCCAATAAATTTCATATTTAACCTAATTTAACCCTTAATAATTATTTTTGATTTTAATTCTTTTAATAGATCATTAATTTATTTAATTGGTTTATGAAATCTGAGTTCAGTACTTTTAAATTGGCCTTGTTTGCAAATATACTCAATCTTAAAAATGAATTTCGCAGAGAATTTGTATAATTTGTGATTGATTTTAATTTGACTCAAGTTAATATTTCTTATTAAAGTTTTAATCTTCCATATCTTTCAATGTTTAAGCATGTTTTGTATTTATTTATTTTAGTTTACCATAGAATTTTTTTTGACAAAACAAATTTTGCAATAAAGTTTATTTCCGCACAACTTTTTACATTGACAAATTTAAATTTACATCTTTTTATTTGTTGTGACAATTTTTTTTTGAAATAATAATTATAACTTAGCGTTACAAAATTTGTCTTTATATGACTTGTTTTTGTGCCAAAAATAGAGAGAAACATTTATAACTATACATTTTTTGTTATAATTAAAATATATATCTGCATAATTTATCACAAAAGCTTGAATCTCATTATTTGTTGTGGCAATTATTTTCTGTAATAATTATTAAAACTTATAGTTATAAAACTTGTCATTATATATTTTTTGGCGCAAAAAACGAAGGAAAATATTTGTGACAAAAAATAGTAACAAAATATATTTTGTCACCATACGTTACACAAGTTTGCTAATTGTGGCAAAATATTATAACGATTTTTGTTTTTGTCACAAATACATATGTTTTTCTAATTGCAAATGACGCTTATTTATTTTGTCACAATAAAGCTACTAATAATGACAAAAACAATTTTGGCAAAATTAAATTTGTCACAACAATAGAAATTTCTTGTAGTGAATGTCCCCATTATACTTTAAAAAGAGAAATTTTACAAGGCCTTTGTTCGTATTAGAACCAGTACACAAATCAATTAATGTTCAAATACGTGTTACGAAATGTCATAAATCAATTCCAAATTACATATTATGCATATATGGATCAAGCCAAAACTATTGTCATCACACATAGATATAATACATGTTCAAGTTCATGTAAGAGTATTTGATGGTTGAATTGTAAAAAGAAAAAATGTTATTGGTGGGAAGGGAGATTGATTTCTGCAAGTAGATCATCAGATTTTGCATGTGTATGTATATGTCATTGGCTTAAACTTTTCTTTGCGCAAATTCGAATATGGACCGTTATTGTGGTAGTACATAACAACTATTGTTGAACAACACATCAAGAAGGGTTTAGCAGATAACCAAAAACAACAATAGCTAAAGGGATCTTCCTCAAGGAAGAGAGCTACTATTGAATTCTCAAGTGAGTAATTATTAGCATTAGTTATCAGTTACTTGGTTACTGCAAACAAACCACAATAGCACAAAATGCAGTGACCGCACTAAACAACTGTGAAGATCTCGCATTCAAACAATAGAGTGGAAAATGTGGTGTATAAACGAAGAGAACTATACAATTTGAAGGGATTTTTTAACTGCTTTCAGTACTATAGTTCTTTTTTTGAAAATTTCAGTATTATATTTATGTTATAACATATAAGAACACTCCCCTACACACACATTGTGACAGAATGTTTAAAAGAAGATCAACAAAAATAGTTATGCTCAAGATTGCAATTTGGTTCACTACATTATTGCAAGAAGGAAAAATAGAAAAAAGAAGTAACGTAGCTGAACATATCCATATCCGACACCAGATAACATACAATATGAAAATGGACATGAAAAGATCAACTTGTTGTCTAAAAGAAAGTATTGCTTTGCTTGCAAATAAAGATAAAGGAAACACGCCTATAGATCAAATTACTGTCTGAAAGGAAGCATGCCTATAGATTTCTCTTCGAAGCATGATGCCATTAGTTGATGTTGAATATGGCATGTTTGGTTGAGGATCGATCCTTGGATATGTTGTGTATATGTTAAAAGCATGTTTAGGTGGTTTGTATTGCATCAAAGTGTGTTAAACTAGAAAAATGGGGCATTTTATGACAGACGTATCAATACACATGTAACCATATCGATACGGGTAAGCCAAATCATGCTTGGCGTATCGATACGTAGGGACTCGTAATATCCAAGGGAAAAGGCGGGTTGTTTCGATATGCGGGGGAGCGTATCGGTACATGCCTTGAGATTAAAATTCTAGGAGCTTACTAGACAGAGGCGTACCAATACGAGTCTTGGCGTATCGATGCAACCAGTGGTTAATATAGTTATTTGGCATCTTTGAGGTTCTGTTTTCTTACGTTTTAGACCCTGGATGTTGTGGATGCAATTATATGAGTTTGGATTTTGGGGGTTACATTTACCGAGTATCCTTATCACCATTTCAACGGGTAACAACATGATGTAGAAGAGAAAATCAACAAAATCTTTGCCTACTTCTGCAAACAAAAGCCCGTTGGATTTTGGGTTTATCTTGAGCTTCAAGCTAACAATGGGGGGACTCGATTGGGACCAGAGGTATCCATGAAAGAAAATACTAATGAGAAAATGTGAGATACTCCCTTAAACACATATACATACATGGGCGGACCATAAGGGGTTTAAGGGGGTATGGTCCCCCCCCCCCAAATTTTTTTTTTCATTAGTAATAAGATAGAATTTTTTTAGAAAAAAGGTAAAATTACCTCTATAATCCCTTTAAAATTTGTAAATTTTTAGTTTGGCTCCTATCAAAATTTTAAATTTCGTTTTGGTCCCTTTCATAAATTTTTAGTTTTTTTTTAAATTTCATTTTGGTCCCCCCCTTTAAAAATTTCTAGTTCCGCCCCTGTATACATACATATTGTCACGTTTGAGAAGAGGCGGGTCATTAATCCCACATCGAAAAGGAAAATGGAGGTCTTGTGAAATATAAGTGGTGGCGATGTACATCTTATTAGACATGTCTTTTAAGAAGAGGGTAATGGTCCCGTGACAAGTTGTATTAGAGTGACTTTTTGACTGCTTGATTTCACGTCAAGTGTAACCCCTAAACTCGACCCAAGGGTTATGGGCCAAATCTAGGAAGTTAGATTGAAAACGTAACCCTCAAGTAATTTATTTATTAGGTTTTCGGAAATTAATACTCAAAATATTAATTTAAGAACAGTGTCGTTTATCATTGAAATTTTTATCTCGAAAACGTAGTCGTATATATACGATAATCCAAAACAGAGTAGGAAAAAATATCACATTAAAATCCCCATGCATGCTAAACAGTTTTAAAATCCCAAATAAAAATAAAATAATCGAGTTTAGATAAAACCCCAAATAATGAAATAATCGCAATAAAACCGAAATAAAATTGGAACTAAGAATATCCATACTAAAATAGTAGTAAATCTGATAATTGTGGTCCTCCAAGTACCGGAAGTCTATGTCTGAGAATCTGAAACAGGAACTAAGGGGGAGTCAGCTATTAAGCTCAGTGTGTCTCTAAGGTGCGAAAATCAGAGTATCTCATGTATCATACAATCACAAATCAAATTAGCAGACAATCAAATACGCAGATATGCATGGCACGATGCACCTAACTCTATGTCATGTACCCGTCTACATCACCGTCCGAAGAGTAAGGTTCCCCTGAACCACTCTCTACATCGTCACCATCCGAAGTGGAACTCAGCCCGAAGGGTGGAACCACTGATCCGAAGTGGAAATCAACCCGAAGGATGAAACCACTGAACTTCCTCCGTACATTTTCCCACCCGAATGATATGACATTAATGTTCCGATTCCAATCCAAATGCAACATCATTAGTCCGAAAATGCATGAGCATTTAGTCCGAAAATGCATGAGCATTTAGTCTGATAATTAACTATTTAGAATCTGACGTATGATGCTTAACAGAATGGCATACAACATATCACATAGCCCAGATCACAACATATCACATAGTCTAGATCACAACATATTTCACAGTCAAACATCACACATATAGTATAGCACAAGCAGAGAACACACCTTAGCCAAAGCAAACTCATCCAACTATATCGGAACCAACGAAAATAATCCTACGTTAACACTATTGCTATGCTAAATATAACTGAAGAATTACTCCTAAATAATTATTTAATGAAATTTAGCTTAATAGAGAACCTACCAAGAAGTCAATAACGTTGAAATTATACTCGATCATCACTTTACCTTGCTGTCAGTGAATGCATGATGCCTTGCAAAGGGTTAGCCAAATCATGGTGGAGGGACCCACTTTCCCATTGTTGATGTTGAAGTCATTATGCTTCCATTGCAAGCATTTTTATAAATATTAAAGGCTTGTGGCTTACCTTGGAATTCAACACGTTGGATTTGAAAAACATGGGGTAAGTCGTTCACATGCATTTTTTTATTAGGACAGTGAAGAGGGATGAAAGTGAAAACCGAGAGAGAGAGCGGCCGTCAAAGGGTAAATCACACACTAGGCTAGTAAATAATTTAGGGTTTATAAAACGTCATCAAAAACTTTACCCACATTTCAAAATGATCCCAAATTTCTGAATTAAGCCACAAAATTCTAATTTTATTCAATTTAATCACTTAATCACATTAGGGTTTTAAATTAAGAATTCCCAAAATCTTAGCAAAATTTGGGGTGTTACATCAAGCACTGAGTGGGGTATGCAGGGTGGAAAACCGTGATAATTGGTCAATCACGAGAGAGAATGCCATGCCTGAGAAGAGGATGGATCATTAATCCCACATCGAAAAGGAAAAAGGAGGTCTTTGGATATATAAGTGGTGGCTCTGCACATAATATCAGACATATCTTTTAGGAAGAGGGTAATGACCCCATGCCAATATGTTTTAAACTTTTAAGCTTTGTAGCCTTTTCGAACTTCAGATTCCTTGCTTAACACTTAAATGTGTTGCGTTTGTAGTCCAACGGTTAGGATAATTGCCTTCCAAGCAATAGACCCAGGTTTGACTCTCAACAAACACATGAATTAAAAATGAATAAAAACATATTTTGCAAGATAATTCAATGTCTTAGCTAATCTTTTTTTCTTTAGTAGTCAAGTGTTCTAGAACGGATAGTGCATCCCTATACTTAGTATGCTATTAATATCAAAGCAAGGTTTCAATCCTCGGACTTGTGGGTTATGGGCCAACCACGCTTCCGCTAAGCCACTTTAATCAGCTAATATATACTCCATCCCTGGTCGTATATGTGACGACCTCTTTCACGTAACCACCCTCATTTGCAGTGGATGATGTTCAAACCTTATATGAACAATAAAATCTTTGTTTTGATGATGTTTGAATGGTTGATCATTATTAACTAAAATTCTCGATTCGGACTTTTGGTTTATTATAGTGGTAAGCTTCTTCATGACCGTGCTCTTGAATGTAAGACAATTGGAAGCATCCTCTTAGAGGTATAACGGTCGGAAACGTCAGATTTCAAATTTGAACATTTGAAACATTTAGGACATAATACAACACAAATTGGTCCTTGTAGAATTGAAATGGCATAGTAGGCTGCTGTTAGCACCGAACCGGCTACGACTAAGAATGCATTGGTTAAAATTTACTTTTTTGAATGAAAATGTTGGTCAAAAATTAAAATTACAAATAATATATGCCCTCGAATTCGGTAAAAAAAAATCAATTATGACCTCGAATTCGGTTAAAATAATAGATTCAGCTCTTTTTCCCACGACTACTGCCACGTCAGCACCGTGGACCACCATGTCATCACTGTTAACTGGCACATTAGCACCGTAACGGTCAACGTCGGTCAAAGGGTCAATTTGATCAATATCGCGGACCAAGGGGTCACATTGAGTGCATTTTTCGGCAAGGGGCAAAATTAATTTTTTGGGTCGAACTCATTGGCAAAAATACCCCCTTAGCCCATATTTATTTTCTACTGATATTAAGATTTAAACATTTTTGTTTTACTTGTTTATATTCTAAATTTAAAATTTATAATACTAATAATTTTACTTGAATTTTGATTACAATTTATTGTAGTACTTGAAAATCAAAATTACCATTAGTATTGACATCATTTAATTATATTTTATTTACTATTTACTAAGAAAAGCCACTAGGAACTTCCAGCCAGATAGTGCTTTGGGTGAACAGATAAAGTTAAATTGTCTTATTTGAAAAAATAATGAAATTTCATGCATGCATGCATTTCATTGCCACTTATTATCAAATTCTATCAGCATGAAAATGTATTTTTCTTCTTCGAGGAGGTGAACATAGAGCATGTGACTTGCTTCGATTCTAAATACAATGTAAATTGTGCAACAAAAGACTCTCATCGCAACTTCTCTTTATTCTTGTTCGCAATGTGTTTTCTTTCGACAAAGCTTGTGTTAAATTGAATTATCCAATAAGAAACATATTTGGTTTCTCTTTCATCAAAAGCTCCATAGACTTATTTCAGGTTGCATTCTTCGATGTGATATGCTTTAGTTTCTAATATTCATATGCTCAGATGTCAAGGACATGAACATTGCCCCCATCCCGTTACTGGCAATGAGTGGCTGGTGAGTTTCTTATAGACATCTGTAGCTCTGCAATAGTGTCAAGGACCTTGTTTAGCCCTTAGATGGAGCTTTTACTATATGGTTATGGAGTATGAGCCCGTATCGGGAATATATTTTGGAAAATTATCAGGCATATATTTGAACATGGTTACTGGTATTCCACACACCTAAAGGAAAAGATCTTATTGAAATATAAGTAAAAATAGAGTGATGGAATTCTCTACAATTGAGGTTTCACAAGCGTTCTAAAGCAACACAAAATCATATAGACATACGACCTCTCACAAACAATCCGATCACTCCTTCGTACAAAAGAAACCAACAACCTTAAACATGATTAATGGATCTATATAAAAGTTCGGGAGAACGCCAATGAACTTTTAGTAATGTTGTAATCCCCAAAGTTAGCAAAGTGAAATAAGTAAACTTTGGGGTTGGGGTTATCACCATTGTCGACATGACTAATGGCATCATCGAAAAAAGAACCACTCCACAATGCCGACCCATTATCAGGGAAGGAACCATAAGGAAAAGTGAAGTGAGAAATGGTGCAGTGTTGAGGACATAAAACCAAAGAAAACTACTTGTTGTATACATATACATATACATATACATATACATATACATATACATATACATATACATATGATCATCTAACTGCTGAAATCAATCACGTTTTCCACCAATAACACCCTCTCTTTTTACAATTTAAAAGTCAAACACTTTTGAAGAATCGATTCTCATCGGGACTCATAAACTTTTTTGTTTTTAATTTTTTATACCACATCAACCATAAGGAAAAGTGCAGTGAGAAATGGTGATGTGTACTTTTTATCATTTTTTGAGGAAAAATATGTTTTAGTTCTACTTTATCATTTTAGCTATAGCAATAATCATGGCAATATTAATTTTATGATTTTGCTTCCATCACTAATAATTCTATTTCATTATTGTAACAATCTTAATATAATTAATGAAAACGTAGTCTTTAAATAGGTGGTAAAATTGGTAAATAGGTGAAGACTTTAAATTAATAATTAATAAAAAAATATGACATTATTTTAGCATTTTAAGTGATGATATTACGTTACTAAAAATGTGATATTATCTTTTTCTCCGTCTATAAGTTGAAGGTAAACTATTATTCGCGACGATAAGAGTTATCAATAACGCAAAATTATATAATTTAGTGACGTAATTAGTTGTCATCGAATATAAATTATGAAGTGACATTATGTATCATCATCATTCATACTACTATACGGTGATGATATACCATGTCACTAACATTGTGACGATATTTATTTTGTAACACCCTTTCACCCGGATTAGGAGCGAGGAGCGTTACAACGCGCAGCGGGCTTATAAACATATGCCATATAAACCGAACTCAATCCGAACAGACTTAGCGTATGATATTCAAGCAATCCATTTTAAGTAACATAGCCAATACACACTTACATACACTTAACATAGGTTAATCATACATGTAGCTAGTTATTTAGGGGCTAATTAAAACTTTTAACATATTATGATCTTGTTACTACCTTATTGTATCTAAACATGTAATCATTTGCAATCAAACAAACATATCTATAAATTCAAGAACCATGTAATCAAACAAACTAGAATAGCCTATCATGAAGCATTCGAACCAACATGGAATTCTGGTCGAATAATCATAACCATATTCGAACTAAACATGGGCATTTGCATTTCATTCAATCAAAGCATGTTAATATACACGTGAGCTAAATATAAATTCAAGCTTAATTAGTTCATACACTCGACACTCTTCCTATGAGACCATTCGAACACCACACCCATATATAGGAATATCTCGAACTTCATAAACACATGTGATCATAACATAAGTCATAATTTAACCAAACATCATATACATATACACCATCATGGCAAAAGAGTCATACAAGACTTACTACAAACATAACTTAGTCTTTACAAACCATTAGCTTAAACTTTATATACATAACAATTCATGTGTTCACATTTAACATACATACCAACCAAAATGCATGTGAAAACCACTCTAATACACAAGTCTATGCCACTCTCTAGAAGTCTAAACAAAAGATCACATCATACATGATTCTTGCTTGTAACTTGGTGCTCCAGAAACGGATTGGGCAGCTTTCAATCAATACAACATGTTGGTTTGGGAAGGAGGAAATAACAGAGAGATAAGTACAAAGATGTACTTAGTGAGGTAGCACTTAAATCTATTAGTTTATTCTTTTAGGTGTCTTATTTCCATTAGCCAAGGTTACCTAGCTAGGATTCATATTACATAAGCATCACCTAGCTAGTTTAAACATGATCAAGAATCACTTAGCTAGTTTTAGAAGCATAGAAACAACAAGTAGGAATGTAAGCACGTTTGCATCAAATAACAATATAAACAAACCATCATTTAATAATACAAACATTGATCTCATAACATATCATGTGCATAGAACAAACATGTAATCGATCAAGTAATACATAAGCATATCATATAATCACCATTCAAATAGGCATCTTAGACATGTAGATCATGTATGTTTCAAGCAAAATCAGATTGGCGTTTACACCTTTAATATCTTGAACTCTTGTTTCATATAACTACAATCATATAACATATCAAGTTACATATATCTCATGTCACATGTTTTACTCAAATACTTATAATGTTTTGCCTTGGTAGATTAGTGAGACTAGGTAATCGAGTCACAATGGGTACAAAGTACCGAATCAGAGGATACACAATGCATCAAAATAAGAGGGTGCTCAATACACCAAGGTGTCTTCCACACCATCACAAGGTAACCAAATGATCAACAGAGGATGATCAAAGCATCAAATACACAAGGTGTTAATAACACCAACAGAGAGTACCCGAGGTACTAATTTTAGAGGAGCTCTAGACTCTAAGGCATGTCGTTCTACCTAAGACCAACTATCGTGTCTTTTAATTCAAACAATCACAAGGCAAGTCATTAACAAGCCAACATATCAATCATGGAGCTCATAGCATGTTGCAAGCATATAAGGTCTATATTTGGTCAAAGTCTCATTGTTTCTAACATGTATAAGTCACATATACTCATTCATACAACATGTAACATTCAAGGGCTATAGCATATCCATCACATAGAACCCATATAATCCATCAATCAAGTGCATAAACCATGTATCACACAATAACACCAAACCAGTAGCAAACATAAGCAATTATCTTTCCATTTAACCTTCTTCCCTTATAACATTTACCAAATATTAATTAGGTTCATTTCATGCTTTCAAATCATCATATATTAAAATGAAAACATTGGTTAGGACACTAGTCCTAACCTTAAGGATTAACTACACTCACAATACTCCAAGCTTAGCTAGTCTTGATCCTTGATGATTATTCCCCTATTCTTCTTACAAGTTGGACCAGCTCTTGACTCCTCCAAGGCTTCCTCAAATTCTTGGTCTTAACATTCATATACAAACATATACAAAACATATTATAAGCTAATTCAAACACATAAGCTCATTTACAGAAGTGCAAGCATTCAACAGTCAAAACCGTTTTTCATATTGGTTGTTTGAGTACTTGTTACTAATCTAGGCATCTCTTTTTACACAGATATCCAAATTTCATTTACTTAACCATTCTAGAAAGCTTATTTACATAGATTTACAACCATGTATGGTACATATTTTTCTCATTTCTCAATCAATACAATTTATTATTTAAACATAGGTCATTTTGCAGTTCTGGACAGTTTGTAGCACCTACACGATTTCGATTTCAAGTTTTTCTATAGAGATCAAATTTTAATTCCGTTTGTTTCTAGTTAAAATAGACATCCACAAGTATTTTCCATCAAAATTTCAGGCATAAATTTCATGTATTTTATTTTTGGTGAATTTTTGAAGGTCACTGTCCAGAACAGTGCAATGCTGAGCATATTACACTAATTTCTAACTTAAGCTCCTTACAACTAATTTTCATGGCTTCACCACCTAATCTTATTTTACTAGCTAATTCTACATTTTCTCAATATCTAATACTTTTAAACATAAATTTCCATATTTATTACGGATCAATTTAGGCTTTGCCTTTTCAACTTCTCCAAAATAATCTTTTAACTATCTTGTCTTTGCATGTGACCGATTTTTGATTCTTATCAAATAATCCAACTAAATACATATTTCTTATCATCTTACAGCTAATTTCCAAAATCAAAATAATTATTTACCACAAGCAATCGTAACATTTCAGAACATACAACCAACTTAACATGATAACTTGATGAACTAGTTGTGTAGAAACACTTACATAGCTTTCTAATTTGATTTCTATGGAAAGATGATCAACATGCAAGCAAATTTTCAAGCTCTCCTTGAGTTTTTCTCCAGCAAAACTATCTCTCTTTTTTGGCTGAAGAGAAGAAAATGGGAAATGAAAAGACAACTCTCTCAAGTTAATGGAAAGATGATCTGCCCTTTTGGTTAAACTATCATTTATTTCTATTCAAGGGCAGATTGGGGAAGTCAAATTTTCAACATGCAAGTCCCCATTTTATCAGATATTTTGATTTAGTCATGGTTGAGTTTTTATTAATTTATTTGTTCTTTCAATTAAGTCATTATTTCAACTAATTAAGGATTACTAGGTTCATTTAAATTAATTATTTGACCGATTGAGTAAAGTCTTCTAGGGTAAAATTGAGGGTGTTACAACTCTTCCCTCTTTAAAAGAAAGAATTTGTCCTCGGATTCTTACCTGGACTAAACAAATGAGGATATTGCTTCTGCATTGTATTCTCAAGTTCCCACGTTGCTTCTTCGACCTTATGATTTCTCCAAAGGACTTTTACAAGTGGTACGTTCTTGTTTCAGAGTCTCTTTATTTCCATCAAGGATTTGGACATGTTCTTCTTCATAAGAAAGGTCGGGATTCAATTCTACATCTTTAGGCTCAAGTATATGGGATGGATTAGACCGGTATCATATTAGCACCGAAACATGAATAACATTGTGGATGTTATCAAACTCGGGAGGAAGTGCGAGTCGATAAGCCACTGGACCTATTCTTTCAATCACTTCAAACGGTCTAATAAAACGAGGGTTGAGTTTTCCCTTCTTACCGAATCAAAACATTTTCTTCTATGAAGAGACTTTAAGAAAGACTTTATCTCCGACTTTATATTGGATGTCTCTACGTTTCATATCAGCGTATGACTTTTGTCTATCAAATGCTTGTTTCAATCGGGAGTGGATGATTTGGACTTGTTCTTCGGTTTCCCGAAGCAATTGTGGTCCTAACACCTTGTTATCACCGAGTTCAAACCAACAGAGAGGAGTTCGGCATCTTCTACCATACAATGCTTCAAAATGGGCCATTTTAATTGAGGACTGGAAGATGTTGCTGTAAGCAAATTCTACGAGTGGTAGAGATTTCTCCCAATTCTTCCTAAAATCAATGATACAAGCTCTGAGCATGTCTTCGAGAACTTGAATTACCCGTTCTGACTGCCCGACCCTTTGCGGATGAAAGGTTGTACTCAGATTTAACTTAGTTCCGAGGGACTTCTGTAATGTTCTCCAAAATCGAGCTGTAAATCGAGGATCTCGATCGGAGACAATTGAAATCGGGACTCCGTGCAAACGAATAACTTCTCAAATGTATAATTCAACCAAGGCTTCCAAACTATAACTCATATGCACCGGGATGAAATGTGCGGATTTGGTGAAACGATCAATAATCACCCAGATAGCGTCACACTTTCTTGGCTTGCAAGGAAGACCATATACAAAATCTATTGTAATTTGTTCCCATTCCATTGTGGAAATTTAAGAGGTTGGAGCAATCCGGTAGGGACTCGATGCTTGGATTTTACCCGCTGAGAATTTAGACACTTTGAAACAAAATCATTAATAGCTGCCTTCATTCCAGGCCACCAATACAAGGGCTTGAGATCCTTGTACATCTTAACCGATCCAAGGATGATCAAGAAAGAACTTTGATATGCTTCACTTAATATCTCTTCTTGTAATTCCTTATTGTCAGGAACACAAACTCTATCTTTAAAATAGAGGAGATCATTCGTCTTAATCGAGAAGTCGAAATTAGACTCAAGCTTAGAAGCAATTTTCTAGAGTTCTTTAATCTTGGAGATGATACTAGATTGAACTTGCAATTCAGGTAAGTATTTTCGAGCTTTAGAGAGCCAGAAATGAGCGTTGATTGTCAAGGAAGCTACAAAACAATAATTTAAGTAGGTTACTTAGATGACAATGCAAATTCAAATGGTTACTTCTTTAACAATAAAAAGTTTGAACTATTGCTTATTGAGCAAGGTAGAATTCGAATGGCTTCAATTTGGAACAAGATGAATAATTCAAACAGTTTAAGGCTAGGATGTCTTACCAAGGGTCGATACTTGAGACTCTTATGGTCTTAGATTAAGATCCTTCTGAGTAAGGAGATACTCGATAATCAGATCGTAATCTTTCAAAAATTCCATCCATCTTCATTGTCTTAGATTAAGATCCTTCTGAGTAACGAGATACTTGAGACTCTTATGGTCGGTACATAAGTGCACTTTTCACCGTAGAGATAATGTCTCCAGATTTTAAGAGCGAAGACGATGGCGGCTAGTTCAAGATCGTGCGTCGGGTAATTGAGTTCACGTGGCTTCAATTGCCGAGATGCGTATGCCACGACATTTTTGCCTTGCATCAAAACACAACCTAATCTCGAATGAGAGGCGTCGCTATAGACCGAAAATTCTTTGTCTGGCTCGAGTTGGATTAAAACCATGGCATGAGTCAACGCTTGCTTCAATTGATCGAAGCTCCTTTGCTGATTTTCGAACCAATTATGTGACACCTCCCTCCTAGTTTAGTAGTAAATCGGTTGAGAGGCATCACGGTTCGAACGTAAACACGAGAAATTTAAAACTTTTCGTAACTCATTCCTAAAGAATGAGTTGCTTGGCTAGTAAGCAACAATCAACTAATAACCTAAGCAAACCAACCCAACATGTTCAGATACATGACATTCAATCACAAATACTTTTTTTTTGCAAGAAAACAACCACGTATATTAGCTAAGTGCCGAAAAAGGCATCGTCCAATACATCATTCTCAATACAACTAGGAATATCAGAAATAAAATAAAAAGGGGCATTACAATCCAAAATCCAATAGGCAAGGGTGTGAGCAACACGATTTGCCTTTCGGTTGACATGAAGAACCTTAAAGCCAGGATTACAGTGTAGGAGCTGCTTTTCCTCAATAAGGAAGATGTCAGCAATCAATCTATCATCAGTCTGGGGAACCAATCTATTGAGAACGCCAATTGAGTCACACTCGAATTGCACATTTGTCCAACCGTTGAGTGAAGCCATCTTTAATCCCTCAACGAGTGCCATGACTTCAACAAGCTCAGCAGTGAAGGTACCATAGAGAACATTTGCCTGGCCATCAATCATCAAACCAAAATGGTCTCGTGCAATCACTCCAATGGAGGCTTTCCCAGAATCAGCAAAGAATGTTCCATCAACTTTGACTTTGTAGACACCTTCCGGAGGGCATTTCCACCTTTCAGACTTGTTACAAGAAATTCCAACTCCAGGTAATTCCCATGATGAAAGATAATCAGTAATAAGCAATTGCACATATTCAACTACAGCTCTAGCAGGAATGAGAATCCCTTCATGCACAAGGGTGTTTCTTCTATTCCAGATGTTCCATAGCAACACACAAAGAAACATGAAAAGATCTGGGCTCAAGTTCTTCAAGCATAACTCTAACCATTGTCTACAGTCAAGATCATGGGAAACATGCAACTTCCTAGGCATATCACACTGATCAAACACCTCCCTGACTGCAGAACAGTCCCTACACGCATGAAAAAGAGTCTCTCCAGCAGAACCACAATGAGGACACACACAAGCCATGGCCAATTCGAGCTGCAACCAATTTCTCCCCAGAAGGAAGAGCATTGAAACAAAACCTCCAAATGAAAATTTTGATCTTTGGAAGTGATTCAATCACAAATACAAACAACCAAATTAGGGAAGGCATTAACTTAACTCCCAAGTTAGGTGTGATTAAAGTTCATTCTTACATATAACTTAACTACCAAATTAGAATTTACTAATGTTACCATCTTACTCAACCTATATATAACATTTTGATCACGTACAAATTAAGACTTAAGTATTTGATCCATACAAGTAAACAATGTGTCCTAATCTTTAATGACATATTCAAAACATCAACCCATACATAAATAAATTTCCATTCGATTTATTACAATGAAAAGAACAATTAAACAAACATATCCAACCAACATTTCAATCAATTATATAATCCATTCCATATTTCAAACAAGATCATACTATCATTCATAAAACCAAGCTAACATGTTTACAAGTATCATTAACTCTATGCCACCATCCAGAAGTCGAACAAGAATGCATGACATAACCATAACAAAAACTAGCAATTATTATTCAAATTTAAATCAAGTTGGATCTTATTCAATTTTAAATCAAATTGGATCATAAAACAAATATGTCTTCCATTCATTACGAGCCAAAATCAACTAGCAAGAATCATTAACCTCATCATCTAGACACAAAAATGAATGACATAACAAAAACAAAAACTAACTCCATGCCACCACCTAGAAGTCGAACAAGAAGGGACCAAGTCACACATGATCACTATGCTTGTAGTCTTTACTCTCGATCAAGGAAGTATTAGCTATCGAACCAGGATCAATCTGCTATATTGGGAAGAAGGAAACAAGAGATGATAAGTACAAAGTTGTACTTAGTGAGGTAGCAATTATTATTCAATTTTAAATCAAGTTGGATCTTATTCAAGGTTGCACCAAGATTTCCTACATGGGCTTTTACTAAGAAGACCTAGCTAGTCTCATAGCATATTCAATCTCATACATTCATCGAATTAGTCATATAACAATATTAATTACATGCAAAACAAGTCACAATAACAATTATCATAAGAACTAACCATGCAAGACAAGTCATGTTATGTTTATTCTTGTAATTAGGATGCCTTGGTTATTAGATTGGTCTAGGTAATCGAGTCACAAGTTGGTACATTCGTGCCTAATCAAGAAGATACTAGATAGCATCACAAGTAGGTGCTAAGACACCAAATTCACTAGTACATATAGTACCATTTCACAAGGCACACAAGGTGCCAATCAAGAAGGTGTATAATCACCAACACGAGAAAGTATGTCAATACCTGAATCAAGAGAGCTTTAGACCCTAAGGCATGCCCTTCTACTTAAGGCATCTAGTAAACCAAGGTCTTGTAATTTTTTTTAAATTAACATATCCAGTATTTTTCATGTCATAGACTATAAATCATGATACAACAAGAGGTTATTCAATCAAACCATGGCAGGATAATTTCCAGCAAGTTTTCACATGGATTTTCATATCATTCAATCATCTAAATCAAGAGCAACCAGATTCAATTCTTATATATAACAATCATCCATGGTAAACAAACATGTATCAACCTTTAAGTAGCATCCAAATTCAGTAGCATACAAGAAACATCATGCCTCATTCAATCATTCATAACATCACCCAAAGCAGTCCAATAATACACATAATTCATAATATCAAACAATCCATTCGGGCATACTTTCATGTTTAATTATTTAGCCTCCTTCCCTTACTAAATTACCAGCTTTAATTTAAGTCATTTTCATGTATGTAGCATAGCTAAAATTAAATTAAAAATGGTGGTTAGGACACTAGTCCCAACCCTAGGGTAACTACACTCACAAACTCCCAAGCTACTCTTGTTCATTGATAGTAATCCCCTTGCTTCTTCTTTGGGATGGCCCAATCTTGGCTTCCTCCTCAAAGTTCTCAATCACTTGGTCTTGTTGATCATACACATACATATAAAAGACATTAGTATCTAAATCATGCATTAGACAACCAATATGCAAGTGCTAAATTCAATTCCTCAAGGCTGTCCTAATCTGGCAGACTTGAGCACCAACCACTAAATTAGTCATAACTTTCTCTATACAATTACAAAAATCAATTATCATACATGCTTAGAAAGGTAATTCAATATTCTATTTAACCAAATTGGTCTCAAAATTTTCCCATTTCTAGATTAATTCAGTTTTTTACTTTTTTAAAGGTATTCCGGATTCAAAACAATTTGGAGTGCCTAAATTAATTCATTTCCAGATTTTAGCACATAGATCCAAATTGAGCTTTGTTTTCTCTCAACTAAAATAGACATATGAAAGTTTAATCCATAAAAATTTCAGCTTACAATTCCTTATATACGATTTATAGTGAATTTTCAAAGTTGATGTCTGGAACAGGACTGTTCTTGGACAAATTTCACTAATTTGCTTAATTTATCAAATTGAGCCGTTTTAAGTTCAATTCGAATTACTAAAAAATTTTATAACATAATCCCCTGATTTTAAATCAATTTCCAGAATCATAATTAAACCAATTACAATCCTAGCATATTCTAATTATTACAAAATAGTCCCACAATTCAGTTTTCATAATTTACTGAACCAATTTGATAATTCCTTCAATCTAACTTCATTTTAGCCAATCCAAAGCCTAAATTTTATAATTAAGACCCCAATATTCAATTCATTCCTAATGGAAATTTTCCAATTCAAACCCTAATTCTTTCAATTTTACAGATTGGTCCAGGGCCTTAAACATTATCTTCAAATCTGTCCTAATTCATTCAGTTCACTAATTCAAGCTGAAAATTTCAATTTCCAGTATAGACCTCAATTCAAATTCCTTCCTAAGCTCATAAACATTTCATGCATGCATAAATCAAGAATTTTCATCTATGAAACACAATAAAAATCAATTCAAATCATCCTAGCATCAATCGACTATCTAGCATAATTAAGATTTAGTTTACTTACATGTGATAGCTTTAATCCCTCTTGAAAGTAAGCTTAAATCAAGCTTCTAAAAACTCAATAATGGCTGAAGAACCGACAAAGTTTCCCTCTCTAAGCTCTCTAACTTTCACGGTAAGAAGAAGAAAGGAAGAAGGAGAAGAGAAAGTTTTGTTTGATAGTGGGCTATGTCCAACCCCACTTTCTCTCAAGTGGCCGGCCAAGGTGATGATTAGGGGCTGGGAAAGCTCAATTTTACCCCTCAACTCTCTTCTAGAATTAACTATTTACAAGGGGTAGGCTTGGTCTATTTGAAACTTTTGCATGAAACTTTATTATTTAAGCTTAATTCTAGTTAAGTCATCTTAATTTAGCTCTCATATTTTCAATTTCATTCAATTAGCTACTAGATCTTCTAATTATATTTAATTTGTGATCAATTAATTCAATTAATTAATCAACTTAATTTATTTTCTTCTAGGGTACATCGAGGATATTACAAATCAAATGGTTGATCCTTGCGGAGGAGTTTAGTTAGTGGTAAGGCGATCGTAGAGAAGCCTTTAACGAATCTCATGTAGTAACCAGCTAAACCGAGAAACTGTGGACCTCACCAACATTCTTCGGAGGTTGCCATTCAAGAATTGCTTGTATCTTCTTAGGATCAACTTTGATTCCTTCGTCGGAGATTACATGACCAAGGAAGGCAACTTCCAATAGCCAAAACTCGCACTTGGAAAACATGGCGAACAATTGACAATCTCAGAGAGTCTGCAGAATGATATGGAGATGTTCAACATGTCCCTCCTTATTCCGAGAATAGACAAGAATGTCATCAATAAAGACAACAACGAACTTGTCGAGATAGGGTTTGAACACTCGATTCATTAGATCCATGAATGCGGCAAGAACGTTCATGAATCCGAAAGGCATGGCGAGAAATTCAAAGTGACTGTATCTTGTTCGAAAAGCAGTCTTAGGAACATATTCATCTTTCACTTGCAACTAATAGTAACTCGATCGAAGATTGATCTTGGAGAAAACCGATGCTTAACGGAGTTGATCAAAAAATCATCGATTCTCGGCAAGGGATACTTATTTTTATGGTTACTCGATTCAATTGACGATAGTCGATGCAGAGCTGCATCGAGCCATCCTTTTTCTTCATAAATAACACCAGAGCACCCCAGGGAGACGTGATCGGTCGTATGAAGCCCTTGTCTTGCAATACTTGCAATTGCTTCTTTAACTCTTTCAACTCGATTGGTGACATCCGAAAAGGCGTGATAGACATTGGACTGGTTCTGGGTTGGATGTCGATCCCTAACTCTACTTCACGAGTCAGAGGAAAACCAGAGAGATCCTCGAAAAAGACGTCGATAAATTCAGAAGCAACAAGAGTAGAGGGCAAGCTGAAATCATACTCATCTTGTAACACCATAGCAACAAAGATTGAAATCAGTTTTTGATCAATTAACAGAATGGATTCCTTTCCTAAACCCCAAAGATATAATCATCAGTTTTGGAAATAAATCCAAGTTTGCTGTCTACCCAACCAATCTAAGTCTAACACTAGATCAAACTCACATTCGGGTAACACAAAGAGATCACAAAGGAAGGGTATGTTTCGAATAGTCACATGGCAATCCTTACAGATTAGATTAATAGGCAAGTTTCCCCTATCGGGTTGGATACTACAAGGCTCGTTTTCACTGTTTTTGGTTTCAAACTAACTTTTTCTAATATGGATGAACATATAAATGAATAGGTTGATCCCGAATCTATCAAAGCATAGACAGGATTAAAGTTTAGTTCAACCGTACCTGCGATTACATTGGGAGATCCATTTTCCTCCTTGCCTCGGATGATAGACACGAACTGGGGCTTGAGATTCTTTATGGGTCAAAGATCTCGAATGGGAGCTTCTTCCCCTCCCTTGGTTCCCCGACTGAGCTTGCTTCGGGTTATTGTTTCGGTTGGATGGTGCAGAGCTCGAATTTGCTGAAATCAGAGTAGGTGCCTTGTCGGACTTCCTTGAACAATCCTTGATATAGTGGTCATCGCCACCACACACAAAACATAGATTAGACTGGAGTTGGCATTGGCCAAAATGTTATTTCTGGCAATGTTTACAAGTTGGAACTTTCTTGGTGTTTCTTGTGCTGTTAACGGAAACAATAGGGACAACAAGCTTGTTCACCGATTGAGGTATCTGTAGATAATTGCTTCGAGGAGTAGAAGCATAGGTTGAAGACCCTTCTTTCACATTCTTAGCTTTCTTCGATTGCCAATCAGACTTGTCGTCGCTTTTCCATTTCTTATCACCCCGATAACCGCTCTTTCTCTTTTCCGCGGTTTTCATTTTGGATTCAGTAGCAACGACCTGATTCACTAGAGTTTGAAAGTCTGTGATTGTAAAGTGTCCATAAATTCTATATCTCATGCACATTCCATCTCATATTATTGCCGTTTTAAGTACATTTTAGGCATAATTAGGATCATTCGTTGCATTTTACAATATTCTTTATTTTGCCAAGCTTTTTATTGATTATCTTTTATTTGGTAAGGAAAAGGTACTATTTTAGTTTAATTTTAGTTTTACGTACTAGAGGCTGGCAAAAAAAGAGAGGAGTTGAGGACATGATGCTGAGGCAGCAGATTGAAAAGATGTACTGATGCAGTTCCAAATAGACACAGCAGTTGCCGAGTAGCTTCCGCCGCCCTACCTGTCGCCCAAGACACGAATTGAGGAATTGGAAAACTGGAGTGCGATCTGTAGAATAGAAAATCCTGATTCTATTGTAGCAGGCAGAGCTGTCGAAGGAGGAATTCGAGATTACTTGTAGAGCAAGGCAACGTGATAAAGTCCACATTCCACGCCGAGGCAGCGAGAGCGTCTTAACAGCCTAACTGTCATTCCCCACCGAGGCAGCAGAGTCTGGAGCGCAAAGCAACTTGTCCTATTCAACGTAGTTTCACACTGAACACCAACATAACCCGACCCATTTTATCAATCTAATCTCTTCCCTTTTTATTTACTTGTGTTTTTATTTTATTTTCCTCTCAAACAAACCAACTTATTTGTGCATTTAATTTTCTTGTCCAGGAACTACAAATCTAGTCAAGTTGTCCAATCCCTGTGGGAGAAGATATCTTTTATACTATAACTTGACAGGAGTGTGCACTTGCGCTCATATTTAGAGAACACTAATGTTGCGTGTAAAAGAGTCTATCGCAAATAGGTGCAAGTGTACACGTCGCAAGTAATAAAGTTATACGAAGTATCAGATATCGTCTCCACATGGACTGGAAATACTTCTATCCTTGGATTGCTGCACAAGAAAAGGAATAAGTTTAATAAATTGTTTGGAGAAATTTTGAGAATAAGCTAAAGTAAAAGATAAAGTAATCAGATTTAGGAAATACGCTGGTATTGATTTGCTCAGTAGTGCATCTCTTGCACTGTTTAAAAGGCTTTCTGTTCCACCTGTCGCGGCAGCACCTGTCGCGGTAGAGGTCTATTGTTGTCGCGGCAGCGATCAACAACTCATTACTTCAAGTTCAACAAGAATCCCTGTTGTAACTTGTCCTATCCCTAGGCCCAAGTTCTGTCGATGAACACGTCTTAGATGATACCTCCCGACGTGAATCGAAGGATGAACACCGATGTTTGTGAATTCTTCCTTAGCTTCTTAATCTTGTACCTATCCCTAGGCCAAGATGGTTTAACCATAAACTGCAAAACACGTATTTACTCCTTTCGTATACTTAACTCTCTCGATATTAAGTAAATGGATAACCTCACAATAATCTCCCGATACTCTTATGAGATGTTAAAACCAGAGTAAATAAACTTGAAGCTTTTATTGTATTGAACAAAAAAACCTAAAAACAGTACAATCCTTACAACTACTTTACAATATCAACCCGTGGCCCTGGGAAAGGTTTAGAACATGATGGAGAAAGGGAAACAACTAAGGTTTTGGGGGAAGACGGCTAGGAGCTAGATATCCCTTGCCTAGTCGAATTACAAGCATATATATAGGCCTTGGGTCCAAGCTCTCTAATATGACAAGAATACAAGTTTAAATTAAAGTACAATTCTATTAAAGACTAAATCTTCTGAGTAGGTGTCTTTAATTCATCTTCTTTTCTTTCTTTGACTTTATTCCTTGAACTTCGGATCCAGTCTTCCTTCTACTTTAGGGCTCAGAAAAATATGGGAGTAGTTCACGACAGACCAGCTTAAAATCCTCTATCTGTCGAGCTCCACTTTGTTTTTCCCTCTCAATGTTCCACTGTCGTCATCACCGCCACGACAGATGTCACGACAGGCGGTGTTCTACGTCCTTCTGCTCCAGCTCTACAACTCGCCTCTGCTCCTTTGATGCCCTGTATGCTGCCGCGGCAGATACCTGTAAAAAGTAACTAAAATCAGCAACATCTATGCAGTTTTATCTAATTGTGATGTGAATGCAACAATCTATCCTAAAATGCAACTAATAATGCCTGACTGCATCAAAAATAAGGGTAACTAAAGGGTAAAATATAGAACTTTTATGCACTCAACACACCCCCAAACTCAAGTTATTGCTTGTCGTCAAGCAATTGCAACCTAACTAAAAATGAATTTTGTTTTTGGCTTGACTTAACTTAGTGAACTATCATTACCTACAACACCTTCACTATCAAGAGCAGTACCTTTTCGAGTGTTTATGGGTTTATCCGGAGCAATATTATAATTCTCGTGCAAGTGTGTGCAGGTTTTGTGAACAAATATGTGCCTAGACTCTTTAGTAACTAGACTAGTTATGCTATTCATTTGAGTTTTATTTCAAAATAATTTTTAACTAGAGGCAATTCTTAGGCTCCTTTAGTTTTTTTTCTGACTTAGACCCAATTTTTTCTTATTTTGTTTTTACTAGAGCCGTTTTTTGTCACATCTAGATATTTTCCTAGAGCCGGTGTTAGGCACCTCTAGGGGTAACCGAGTCTAAGTTTTTCTTTTCCTTTTTTCCTAGAGCCAGTGTTAGGCATTTCTAGGGGAACTCAAGTGGTTAAGCTTTTATACTTTAAGGTTAGTAACAATAGTCTAGACAACATATAAGTCACAAAGGTGTTTTCAAGTTCAGAATGATAGCAACGCTCTAAATAATTCCTAAAACATCCTCAACACACTGTCGCGACAGAGAATGTCGCGGCAGGTAAGTGTAGTTCAAAGACTTAAGCCATTTTTTATTTTTTTTGAGACAAAAAATAACTAGAATGAGACACAAATTAAAAGGTTCATTTAAATAACCGAGGATTGCCTACCCCCAAACTCATGGGTTGCATTGCCCTCAATGCATGACAACAAAATAAAAAAGAAAAACATGAACAATCGCACAACTCACCAAAAAGTCAAATATATTGGCTTTATAAAGCCATATAAAGGGTGTAAAAAAACTGACCAACCTAAAAACTTGATTAAAACCGACCAATCTACCATCAACCAGAAATTGACTCGAACCGATCCGAACAAAACCAAATAAAAAATCAACCGAACAATAGAACCGAACTAGAACTGAACCGAATCTGAACCGAATGATATCAGACCTTAAAATAACCGAAACCAAAATGACATGAACCGATTGACCCGTTTTCCACCTCTACCTTTAGCTACTGTTGTTTTTGGCTATTCGGTGTGCCAAACCCTTCTGGACGTGTTATTTCAGAAATAGTTGTTAAGTACTACCACAATAACGGTCCGTATTCATATTTGCGCAAAGAAAAGTTTAAGCCAATGACATATACATACACATGCAAAATCTGATGATCTACCTGCAGATATCAATCACCCTTCCCACCAATAACATCTTCTCTTTTTACAATGAATTTGAACATTTATTATATATATGCGTGATGCCAATAGTTTTGGGTTGATCCATATATGCATCATATGTAATTTGGAATTGATTCATGACACTTCTTAACACGTATTTGAACATTAATCGATTTGTGTATTGTAGGCTAGCAATCAAGCTGTTGGTCACGTCCTTGGCCAGACCAGAATCAAAGAGTTTTGGATTGTAGTTCTGTCATTTTACATTGGCAAAAAGAAAGAAGAAAGACGTGATAGAGCAACATAGACAAAAAGCACTAATTGGCAACTTACCAGTCAGTATTATGCGTTTGCCGAGAGTCGAACCCGTGTCTATTGCTTGGAAGGCAATTATCCTAACCGTTGGATTACAAACGCAGCACGTCAGTTAAAGTTAGGAAAACTGTATTTCACAATTTCTATCGGCAAGGCAATTCACTTAAGTGAGGGGGAGGGTAGTAAACCGCTTGTCCTGCTTGTCTGCTATATGTTTGATTTTGTTTTGACTTTGAGATGATATTTTTCTTGCCATTGCTTGATGTCCAGCATTTTATAATTGTTATAGTGCTTAGGAATATTTGAATGTTGACATTTTTTATAATCAAATGACATAAGCAAAATGATAGTTTGACATCTCTTTCAATTTGCCTTGATTGTGATAATTGAATTTCTCGCCTAGCTTAATCAACATAGCCTAATTTTGTGAGAATTTGAGCCTTGAGCATGCATCTTATTCTTTATGCTCGTTTTTCCTTGCTTGAGAGTGTCATCTTGAATTTAGGAATCTAGAACTTGTGACTTGTATGCGATTCGAGACTACACTAGAATGAGGTGCTTTAAGATGATTTAGGCATTAGAATTTAGCCATTTTCTCTCTTTTATCGTTTTCTCATCGCTTAGTGAATCCTCTTGAAGCCTTATATCCCATTTTTTGGCTTAACCTTCAAACCTTGTTCTTCCTTGACCAAACTTTTTCTGATTGATCAAATGCTAGAAACTATATTACTAGATAAATAAGGGGCTGCAATTCGAATAAGGGCAGAATTTTTCCAGAAAAAATGAAAAATAAATAAAAAATAATAGATTAAAAGAAAGCAATTGCTTCGAGAAAAAAAGAAAAACAGTTTCGGAAAAAAGAAAAATATGTGTTTGCTTGCCCATTTTTAGCTCCTCTTTTGTCTTCACTGTTTATTGTTTGAAACTTCTTGCATTGATCATCTTCTTTTGACTTTACTTTCCATCTTTCTACCCTTCTTCTAAACCCTCATTACACCTTGAACAAAAGACCAAATGATTTTTGCACCTCGATTCGAATAAAGTAGTGGAGAATTGAACTTGTTATAAGCCTATGGAAACCTTTGTTCATGTATGACTTAGAGTGTTTTTGCTTCACTTCTACCTATAAACACTTTGAGTGCTCTTGAGTGTATCTTGGTGAGGATTAAGACTAGGTTAGGATTTGATTAATACTTGATAGGCAATTAGAAGAATGAAGGGATGTTCTTTGCTTATATCCACTTGGTTTGATTTGTGTTACTTTCATGATACTCCTTTTGTACTAGAACTCTTATAATTATGTTTGATGCTTGTGATGGCTTGAGAAATGCATTCTTGGGTTAATACTTTTTTCGGACACACTTGAGGACAAGTATGAGACAAGTGAGGGGGAATTTGATAAGCTCTCAAATATGACACTTTTTAATTGTTATTTTCTAGTTTTTAGGATTTCTTGTTACCTAATCCATTTCATTTTTATATATTTTGCGCAAGGGACCTAATTCTGGAAAACAACAGCAAAAGAGGGCATTTCTGCAGTCTTTTTATTATTCGGGTCATGACTGGTATCGTGGGCACGACATTGGGCACGACGCGTCTGACGTCGCAGATGCGTGGTGACTTCTGGAAGATCCTGAAACGTTCTAGAAGACTTTATCAGCTTATCCGTTTCGATTTTCTGTATTTAAATTTCAAAAACATTTGAATTGTTTATCTTTCCTTTATTATTTTGAATTTTCTTATCATTTATCTTTGTAAATCCAAGCCTATAAATACTGCATCTTGGTAACGGCTTAGGTATCGAATTTAGTCTTCATCTTCTAGCTTGAAAACTCTTGTTATTTCTAGTTTTTAATTAAAGTTCTTTTTTTCTTTACTTTTATTCTTTTATGTTCTTTAATTATTTTTATAAAATCAAGTTAAGTATGATAACTAATATCATGCTTAGCTAAATCTCTTGAGCCAAGAACTAGCCAAATCAATTCAAATCGTGAGAATTTAACATTGCCTAATTTCCTTCGGGAATACATTTTTATCTTTCGGTTTAGATAGTTTAGCAATCGGCCTTACTAAAGTTTTTAATCGTTTTTCAAATCAAAAAGAGCTCGTTGGTCTGGAATCGTTTAAAAACATAGTTGGGAGGAAGGATCGACCTGTGGAAATTTCGACTTCCGGTGAACACTCTTAGTGGCGGTCCGCTAAGTAAAGATAAAACCAGAAGCGATTCTTTTTAAGACAATTTCTGAGTCGGGCTTTTCCTGTTTTCAAAACTAAATATTTTAACGGCGATAGACATGGTTAATTTGTTTAAGAACCAACATTCGAAGATAGATTTGGGAGGATTGGTTACTCGAGAGAGAAGCAAGTTGCGACGGGTTGGGCCTCGCAGACTGTAACCGACATGATCCCCGAGGTAAAAATCCATTTCAATGATCCCCGAGGTAAAAATCCATTTCAATGACCGACATGATCCCCGAGGTAAAAATCCATTTTCACTCAATATCATATCACCCCTTTTTTATTTTTCTTGTTTTCACAAATATTCCTAGAAGCATTAATCAAACCAACCTTCAGTCAAGAATTCCGACTAATCTCCATGTGGATCGACCCTCTTTCCCTATAACTACTTAATTTCTTTATTTTATTATTTATTGAAAGAGGTTGATTAATTAATTTATTTTGACGGGTAAAACGACGCTTGTCAAGGGGTGGACGCAGCAGAACATATACAGCCTGATGGAGCTAAAGGCGGCCACCCCAGTGGCATATATTGACTCCTCTGCCACGAAAAAACCAGATTCCATGGAATCTGTTGCGGCAGAGCCTGAGCAGACAAAGCCCGCACAACCAGCAGACACCTTCTCCAACCAACTCCTTCAACTGCTGAAAAAGATGGAGGCAAGACAGCTGGGATTCATGGAATTCATGAGGGACTTCACCACTGCCACAGTAAATTTCATTAAAGTTGATCTTGATTATCCAATCTGTAGTTTCCATCTTTTCTATAAAACCTTTTCTTGCCCTAAACCCTAAACCCTAAACCGTAATGCCCTTCGTTCCTAACCCGGGTGAAGGGTGTTACAATACTTGTATGTGTTTTCATACTTGACAGGAGGAATATAAGGCCAATTTCATTCTGTGATTTTGTGTGGTATAAACAAAGAGAAATATATCATACACAATTTCAATGATCACGAACTATGCTGATAATGTAACTTTCTTGTTGTCTTGCATTCCTCGTCATACACCAACCTCTATAAGTGTAGCAGTTGCATAAATGTAACAATTCAACCAAATACCTATTGTCCTTCATGTGGTTATAATTGTGTGAACCAAAATTTAGCCTTTGTGAATCCATCAAACAAGGCTTCAGACTCAGATGACAATGGAGGTGATGCCTATGTCCGCTAAATCTATATCCGATCTGAATCACATTTTAACTTAAACTTATTCTTATGAAGACCATTTAACTATGAGAAGTGATGTGTATAGTTTCAGCGGTGTGCTTCTCGAAATGTTAACTAGCAAGTGAGATTTGAGCAAGGCCATTTAACTATGAGAAGTGATGTGTATAGTTCCAAGTTATGGATGCTAGTATTGAAGACCGAGACACACTGAATGCAGTGTTAAAAGCTTTTTATCTCGTGCTGCACTGTCTGCATATACTGGAGCGTAGATCGTACCTACCTACCTGCAGTAGTTAAAGCGTTTGAACAACTTCAAGATTCCAACGATGAAAAAAGAGCCCTCAGAATGCTTTAACTTGTAGTTCTAATCCGTATTCATGGCATGCTCACAAGAAAAATCCCAATGAACTCTGTAGTGAAAGCATTCCCCAGCCATCTGCATCTCCATTAAGTACATAAAATCGAAAACAGTCTGATACATGATTATTATTGCATATGATATTCTAATGAACACCCTATCTTGAACTCAAGCATACATGCCAGGCTATCAACCACCATACAGTTCTTGAACTCAATAGTATCTTAAATCCTAGTTCACCATTTTGAGTCATTTTATGTTATTATCAGTATGATATATTTGATTCATTTTGTTATAGTTGTTAAAATGTATGTAGGAATTAGTTTTAAACTCTAAACTCATCTTTTTATAACCAACCGGTAGCTAAAAAGGCTTGTCTGAAACTCATTTCAAAGTTCTTACACAAAAAATTCAAGCACAACTAAAAATGGAAGCTTTCACTGAACTATTAGAGCCAAGTTTATATCTTGGGACCTATGGGGTATGGGCCCACCACGCTTCCGTTGTGCCACTCTGATCCTTGAGTAAAGTTTCTTCCCATTTCCTCATATGCAATCAAATTTGTTGTGCAATCTCATTTATATGTTGCAGGTGACAGCAGTTGGATCTAATATCACATGAGTTGTACTTTTGCAGAAAAAAGGCCTTGAATCATCTTATAGAAATCTCGTCACCTGCGAACGTTCTCTGGAAGCGAAGCTCTTTTAGCACAGAGAATGAACCTGGAAAGGAGAATGCATCATACTAACTTAAGCTGCTGATTACGTAACACATCTTGTACTATCAATAGTTTGATATGTTTTATCAAACTTGATGCGGTAAAGGGGTCTTAGATATACTTTGTTCTAAATCAGTTACATAATGAAGTTTAGTTAGTGGAAACTCTAAATTTGTTGTGGGTTATATCGGCCCACCACGCTTTTGCTGCGTCACCTTGATTTGTTGACATATATTTGATCACCTGTAGTATTTAATTTTGTATCTAGACAGAGGGAAAGTAATCCAGAGGACTATATGTTTTAATGAAAGCCTAAGAATGGAGAATCCTCTTATGTACCCTACATTATATCATTTCCCCATCCTATTAAGTTTTAACCATAAGTCAATGGAAGACAATAATTGCCTTCCAAGCAACAGATCTCGGTTCAACTCCCTGAAAATGCATGATGCCTACTTTTCTGTAGCAATCCTCATACAATATCTTTACAGATAGAAATGGTTTCCAATTTGTTAGTAGTTGAAGACAGTTGCTATTCAGTATATTAATCAGTACAAAAATATCTTCTTTGACGGTTTTGTTGGGTTTATCTTATGTATTCTTTGTGCTTCTTGTTATTCCCATACATGTGTATTATCAATGACATTTGGGGAGTTGAGTTTCAGATTCCAATTTCTCAGCCAAAGCCACATGTGACAAGTCTACTTTTTGAACAAGTAGGAAGCTATGTACCTGGAAGAAGCCTCTGAGTTTGTTATTGATCAGGAAATGCACTGCCCTACTCCCAAATGCCAATTATGGATATTAGTCTACAAGTAAGGTAATTGAAATGTAGTGCTTGGATTGTAGCGTTTGACATTACAAAAAGTCCTGAAAATGGCAGAGAAAGTAGTGTTGTTCTCATTGATTTGCTGCTTGCCCTCGATACTCGACTGCAAAATGCCTAAGCCACTAGTCATGCCAAGCAAGATTGTAGCCAAAAGGGAAAAAGATTGTTCACTCATGCTGAATAAGGCTTGTTCTATTTGCTGAAGCTGGGAAAGGCTTTGTTGATTTTCTTTTCAACATTCTGTCATTGTCAAGCGGCTTCTCGCAACACAACAAATGGTTGGTTGCCTGGCCTCGGAAACCTTTATCACAACCTTTAGAATATGAACGATACCTACATTTAGCCAACAGAAAACAAAGACACCTTTTGAAGCCTATGATTTCTAACAATGCTGCAATTCGCAACATCCACCACCAAACTTTATAGGTGTAGCTAACATGAGAGTGGCAATTGTCCTGGACTCCTAGTACACATTGGAAGAGTAGAGAATTGCAAATCAATGGAAAAGAAAGACGAAATAAACTAAAATAGAAGTGGCATGTGAACATATGTTGATAATAATGCAGGAAATACGATACTAGTTTGAAGAAAAAAAAAGGCTTAGTGATTTGATATTGCTGAGGGGTTTCATTGGCTCAAATGGTTTGTCAGCTCCACAATTTTGTGTACTGCACTTTTTCCTAAAAGTATAGTTGACGTTACAACTTTTCTCAGACTGATTAGAAAATATTCCTAATAGATTTAATATCAAAAGATCAGAGTGGTGCAGCCGAAGTGTGGACAAGTCTCAGGATCAAAACCTGGCTTCCCTTTCTTTTTACTGAAAGCAGTTGAAAAAAATCCCTTCAGTTTGTTTATAGACTCTGCAGAGCAGTTGAAAGAAATCTATGGCTTTTGTTTGATTTTTGATTCAGTGTGTGAAAGATATGCTTCAGGCCGACAGTGGTGGGACTAGGTGCAGCCATTGAAAAGAATACTATTTGTTGCAAATATTGAAATTTTGTATGGTATATTTCTCTTCGTTTGAATACGAAATCTTCACACTTGTTAAAAAGCTACCTGTTGCCGAGTCATGGCATGGCTTTTATCATCCGTTGATCACGTCCTTGGCCAGAACAGAATCAAAGAGTTTTGCATTGTAGTTCTGTCATTTTACATTGGCAAAAAGAAAGAAGAAAGACGTGATAGAGCAGCATAGACCAAAAGCACGGATTGGCAACAAAACAGTCAGAAACATGCGTTTGCCGGGAGTCGAACCCGGGTCTATTGCTTGGAAGGCAATTATCCTAACCGTTGGACTACAAACGCAACACTTGAGTTGAAACTAAAGCCCCGGGTGTACTGCTATGAAGTTGCAGCTTATGCAATTTATGTTTCTTTGGCTTCACCCAAAACACTATCTGGCTGGAAGTTCCCGGTGGCTGTTCCTAGTTTATTGAAACTAAAGCCCCTCAAATTCGAAGACTGCCCCCTCAGTTCTAGAGATGAAACTGCTGCCGATTCCTTGCTGCTTGAACCACTCATTTCATTCCCATTTTCTCTAACATACCATTGAATTAGGCCCAGCAATATATCAAACAGATAAACATCTTTGTACTGAAAAGTGTTACAACAGATTATCAAGAAAATGGGTACCGAACATGTCATTCCCAGTTGGTACTGTTACAAGGTTGCGGTCAAAAGAAGCCATGGTTTGATGCCTTGCAAATCTTTACAAAAGCGCAGCGACGCATACATTCAACCAGCAACAAAACAAGGATTACTTGTTGGCAACCGATGTATCAACATCAGTTACTGCAAATGAGGTGAAAAGGGTCGTTACACATACATTCAGACTAATGCGTTAAAACAATTACTGTCTTGGATGCAGCAGAAGTTTTAGCAATTGGAATGATGAACCAGTATAAAATAATAGTTTAAAGAAATTTCAAGCAGAGTGTAAAGGTTTACAATATATTTTATTAAAAAAGAGAGCAGGGTCTCACATTCCTAAGAAACAGACAAGGGTTGTCAACCTTCGTTTATAAGTTAAAGCGCATACGTGCAGTGAAAAAGCACGGAGCCGTGCGGTGAGCACAGAGCGAACTATTCTTTCGCCTTTTACTAAAGAATACCGTGTGCTCGCCGCTTAAAGCGGCATACGCCTATTTTTGGAGGCTAACTCCTTCATTGGGGGTGGCCCAACAATTGTAGTTAAATTATTTTTCAAATTAACCTGAGGTTCATGTTTACATGGACAGTGGACACTGTGGATGATCACAGTATCGTTCGGCTCAACTTCTTCTTTCAGTGCTGGTGGGGTTCCATGGTGGTTCATATCATTGATCGAAAGCCCGACATATATGTCAGAGTTATAATAATCATGCATCACACTGATTCTGGGTTTATGTACAATGGTTCACTGCCCGTCGGCACTCTAACTTAAAAAAGAAGGTTGATTTATATTTAAACAGGAGTATTAGATATGATCCGCTTACCAACCAAATACCAAAGCTAAAGTTCCATTGTATTTGATTTGAAAAAATAATGAAGTTTCATGCAAGCATCCATTTCCTTGAACAACGGGAATCTGGAACATGAATTGCAGATTTTTCCTCGAGGATGTGAATAGAGAGCATGGCAGTTAGTTTTTTTTCTAAATGCAATGTAAATTGTGCAACAAAAGACCGTCGTCACTACTATGAAGTTGACACGATAGAAATGGAAGAAACGATGGACTCGGATGAATGTATCAATTTGGGAAAAATTGTGACAGAGATGTGGATTAAACATCCATGGCAACAAAATAACTTAAGATTGAGTAGTGACATTTGGGATTTTAAAAAATTACGATGGCTGCCTTCTACCCTTTGTAACTTCTCTTTATTTTTGTTCGCAATGTGACTTCTTTTTCGACAAAGCTTGTGTTGAATTGAATTGTCCATGAAGAAACATATTTGGTTTCACTTTCATCAAAAGCTCCATAAACTTACTTCAGGTTGCATTCTCCGATTTGATATTTGTCCATAACCTGTGTTGAGTGCGAACATCATTGTTTGGGATATGCTTTAGTTTCTAATATTCATATGCTCAGATGTCAAGGACATGAAAATTGCCCCCATCCCGTTACTGGCAAGTATAAAGAGTGGTGCAGTGCTTGTGAGGTACATGCTTAACAAGAAAGTAAGAGGTAGGATACTGCTGATAAAAGGGACATGCTTAACAAGAAATAAGCATACCTTTCTCGGCCTTTTGGCTAATATTAAGTTTAATATCTGATACATGAGACATTGGTTCACATTATATTAAATTTATTTTTTTAGTGGGGAAGCTCACCACATTAGTTTGCTACTGGTGCTTTCATGTGTCACCCAAGTCTTACATCATAGCGTGGCCCGAGCGCACCACTCCCAATCATAGTTTTAAATTTTGTTTTCTGAATGTGTTTGCAAATTCAAAAGATTCATCACAGTATTAGACATCACAACGACACCAATTAATTGCGGACAAGAATAAATGTAGAACTTTGTGTTAAGAGGCGAACCTATAAAATTCTAGTGTGAATGAACTTATTAAAATTTAGAGGGGTGAAAATAGATTTTCAATTGAAAATACATAAAAAATTTCTTCATCATATACAAAATTCAAATTTTGAGAGGGCGAATGCCCTTAGCTTCCCTCGATCCATCCCTGTCTACGGTTGTGTATTGCAGTCCACAAGCAAATCAATGGAAGATGAATTATCATTGTAATTTAGAACACAATTCAAGCACTATAATTGTCGATTAATTAATAGTTGATTTTCAGTAAGATATCTTCGATAATAAGATACATAGACAGCTACACATTTTTTTAGTAACACTACAAATATGATTCTTATTCATTGAAGCATTGATGAAATTTAATTATTTTTTCGAGTTAATTGTATAATATGCCCCCCAAACTTTTAAATGTTTCAATTTCAACCTCAAACAATGACTCATTCTAAAATGGACATCAAACTTTTGAACATTCCAATTTCATCACAAAATATGACAATCAATCTAAATTAGTCCCAAAACTTTTGAACTTTCCAAATTTCATCCACAAACTATTGCTTTATTCTGATCACATCCACTGTTAACAAAATCATTAAAAATTCTTAATTGTCATGTAACCATTATGTGTATTACGTAATAGTATGATGTGACGTAAACAATAATTAATTATAAAAATTAACAACCTAGGGATGAAATTGAAATGTTCAAAAGTTTGGAGACCAATTTTGGGAAAATCAACGAAATCTTTGCCTGCTTCTACAAACAAAAGCATGTTGGATTTTGGGTCTATCATGAGCTTCAAGCTAACAGTATAGGGACTGGGACTAGAGGTGGACATGAAAGTAAATACTCATGATAAAATTTGAGTATCCCTTAAACACACATACATGTATATGTTCTAAACCTTTGAGCTCTACAGCCTTTTCGAACTTCAGATTCCTTGCTTAACCCATAAATGTGTTGCGTTTGTAGTCCAACAGTTAGGATAATTGACTTCCAAGCAATAGATTTGGGTTCGACGCATGAAATAAAAATAAATAAAGATTTCGTCTGTAAAAATTGGTCCTTGTAGGATTGAAAATGGCATGGTAGGCTGCTGTTAGCACCGAACTGGCTACGACTAAGAATGCATTGTTTGTGTCAATTGGGATGTCGAGTCTTGCCCGATTACAAAATATCATTAATATGAGGTGGAGGATAGGAAGGTGGGTAGGTTAGGTAGTAGTGTTGCACATGGTCTCAAATGGAAAATCCAACTATTTTTTTCAGGATCGCAGTTGTGTATCACAGGCCCGAAGCAAATAAATGACAAACAAGATGCATTAGATGATGAACCAGGAGAGTTTGAGGCCCTGCTTATGCACAGAAGCTACCAAGACTTTTTTAGTGATGGTAGAATGATCTAATCCGATCCATTCAATGACGGGGTTACGATTGTTCAAGCTTCATTTGGTGATCACTCGATGGATGTGAAGGGGATCTCTTATTGCAGAACTGATCAAAGAATGATCTGAACTGCTATGGAACTGTAATAGTATCCAGTTTTTGGTCTTGTAATTATCATGAGCAAACATTGTGATACAAATCATCAAAGCTAAGCCTAATGCACAAACTGTGATTGTCATTCTTTCATCATTGTCCTATTAGGACTACAAAATATTTTTCATCCCACATTAGTCATCGAAGACTGTAAGAGATAGGAGAGTCTTTACGAAAGGCGCAGGCTCAGAATTTATCAAACATATCTTTCTCGACCTTTTGGCTAAGATCAAGTGTAGTGTCTTTCCTTATTAGTTTAATATATGATACTTGAGCCATTACCTCATACGATATTAAATTTATTTTTTTAGTAGGAAAGCTCACCACAATAGCTTGTTATTGGGGCTTTCATGGCTAGAATTAATTTCCTACTTAATAGCTTATATCCAGTTTGCAGGTTTCAGCAGCCTTCGGATGATTCAAATACGGTTATATCCATTGTAGATAAGAGGCTGGAAGACAATGATACTGGATTCCGAATTCGAAATAGAGAAGAATTAAATAGGTTTCTAACATTCCTTGTTTAGTAAGCATGATTATTATAACTCCGACATATATGTTAGGCTATCGATCATTGATATGAACCACAATGGAACCCCACCAGCACCGAAAGAAGTAGTTGAGCCGAACAACACTGATCATTCATAGTGTCCATGTAAACATGAATTTCCATAGTTGGTGTTTTACTCCGTAGCTGTTCTCTGGAACTGGTGAAGGGAGAGTTGGCATTGCTGATGCCCAAAGTGGTGGTACACTAGGGACCGGACCGGAAGACGATGTCCGATACTCTTGTCCGTACATATTTGAGCATAGATATAAAGATTGATCCATTTAGGACCCTCCAAATACATAAAAGAACTTGAAAAAAAAAATAATCCCTCTGACTAACACATGTCTATATCTTACTTTCATTTCTGAACTCGAGTAACTTTGTTGTACATGCTCATATCCAACTCCAAATAGAATATGAAAATGGACATGAAAAGGTCAACTCAATGACTAAAAGAAAGTATTGCTTTGCTTGCAAATGAACATAAGGAAAACTTTCATTGTTAGTATGGTTTACATTTACATATGTTAGAAAAGGCAGAATCTCTCCAAATGGAGTTCCACTGCTTAAATCATCCTTACAAGACAATGAAAGTGAAAGTTATAACTTTCTCATAAAATAATTCAATGCCATAAATACAAAGTTGCATGAAAAAACCCAATAATAATGAGTTTAAAAGACAATTTGTGATGCATTAGGTCAATTTAAGAGATTCAAGATTCAAGTGAATTGATTCATGATGTCGTTTTTAAGTCCGGTTCAGGATCTTAAGAGTTTAATGGTTTGATATGATATTATCAGAAGAAATTAAAAAAAACTACTTAGTTCATGATGAATGATTTAAATAGTTATTATTGTTGTTAATTACTCCTTATTTGTCTGTTTAGGTAGCTAATTTAGGCATTTTCCTTTATTTTCTATGTACAACATTGGATTCTAGAAACTATGCTAAAAGAGGCTGGATTCTGCGGTTTTTGTTTTTTTGGATTCATGAATGAATTAGTGGGCATGAATTGAGGCATGAAAGTGCTGACTGGGCGCCACGTCAGTATCTTCTAGAATATGACGTCAGCACGGCGATAGCTTATCAGTCGCGTATCAAGATAACTTATCAGCCGAGATTTGGATTAAAACTTAGTGATTATCTTTTGTTTTTAAATTTAAACACTTTAGGATTTATTTCTTATTACTTAGGAATTATCATTTGTATTTTAAATATTTTAGGAATTATCTCTTATTATTTTAGAGTTATTTTAGGGGTTATGAGATACTATAAATACCCCATTTTAGGTAAAACTCATATAATATCTTATTCTTGGTTTTAATTTTACTTTGAAGTTTATAAAATCTCTCTTCTCTTAGTTGTCTATTTTACTTTGGTTGTCTATTTTATTTTTCTTTCAAAAAATGCTAAGTATGATTCTTTCCATAATCATGCTTAGTTAAGTTTTCTATAACCAATGGCTGAAGCAATGACTCAATTCAAACATGAGGATTGAAAAGCGCTTCATCAACTTCGGGTATATCTCTCAGTTTTCTAAGATTAATTTTAAAATCAAAATGATTTCAAAACCAAAGATTAACGTTGGTCGGAATGTTATTTTGGTTAGTTGTGTGGGAGGCAGGATCAACTATTGAAGCACATTCGACTTCTTGGGAACATACTTAGAAAAATTGTTTTCTAAGAGGAAACTGAGATCGGATCAGTGATTACAGAAACAACATAATTCGAATCAATCTTTTACGATTCTAAATGATTTTATCTACGACATTGTGTTGATAGATCAATTTATGAAACCGATATCAAATATGGCACTTGGGTATTCAGCTTACAAGCTTTGTCACAAGGATTGGACCTTGTAGACAAGTAACCCACATAAATCCCGAAGTGAAAAAATCCTTTTTCCGATGATCTGAGGAAATTGAGTCAAAGCAAGAGTCTAAGGCTAGTCTTTATCACATTTAATCACTTCTTTTTAATATTCTCTACAATCTCTCATTTTTATTTAATTCCACAAACTTCCTTTTTTAACTTAAACATTATTCGACTCTCTCTTCTTGGGTTACCGATTGAACAAACATAAATCAGGAAGTTTCTTAGTCCCTATGGGATCAACCCTTACTTCTATTTTACTACTCTAAATTTAACTAGTTCTGATATTTCATTGAAGGCTTCCCTTTCTTTTTTCTTTTTTTTTTCAACTAGTTCTGTCATGATGTGTGTGGAGGGGAGTGTTCTTATATATTATAATAGAGATATAATATACTGAAAGCAGTTGAAAAAAATCCCTTCAGTTTGTTTATAGACTCTGCAGAGCAGTTGAAAGAAATCTATGGCTTTTGTTTGATTTTTGATTCAGTGTGTGAAAGATATGCTTCAGGCCGACAGTGGTGGGACTAGGTGCAGCCATTGAAAAGAATACTATTTGTTGCAAATATTGAAATTTTGTATGGTATATTTCTCTTCGTTTGAATACGAAATCTTCACACTTGTTAAAAAGCTACCTGTTGCCGAGTCATGGCATGGCTTTTATCATCCGTTGATCACGTCCTTGGCCAGAACAGAATCAAAGAGTTTTGCATTGTAGTTCTGTCATTTTACATTGGCAAAAAGAAAGAAGAAAGACGTGATAGAGCAGCATAGACCAAAAGCACGGATTGGCAACAAAACAGTCAGAAACATGCGTTTGCCGGGAGTCGAACCCGGGTCTATTGCTTGGAAGGCAAATATCCTAACCGTTGGACTACAAACGCAACACTTGAGTTGAAACTAAAGCCCCGGGTGTACTGCTATGAAGTTGCAGCTTATGCAATTTATGTTTCTTTGGCTTCACCCAAAACACTATCTGGCTGGAAGTTCCCGGTGGCTGTTCCTAGTTTATTGAAACTAAAGCCCCTCAAATTCGAAGACTGCCCCCTCAGTTCTAGAGATGAAACTGCTGCCGATTCCTTGCTGCTTGAACCACTCATTTCATTCCCATTTTCTCTAACATACCATTGAATTAGGCCCAGCAATATATCAAACAGATAAACATCTTTGTACTGAAAAGTGTTACAACAGATTATCAAGAAAATGGGTACCGAACATGTCATTCCCAGTTGGTACTGTTACAAGGTTGCGGTCAAAAGAAGCCATGGTTTGATGCCTTGCAAATCTTTACAAAAGCGCAGCGACGCATACATTCAACCAGCAACAAAACAAGGATTACTTGTTGGCAACCGATGTTTCAACATCAGTTACTGCAAATGAGGTGAAAAGGGTCGTTACACATACATTCAGACTAATGCGTTAAAACAATTACTGTCTTGGATGCAGCAGAAGTTTTAGCAATTGGAATGATGAACCAGTATAAAATAATAGTTTAAAGAAATTTCAAGCAGAGTGTAAAGGTTTACAATATATTTTATTAAAAAAGAGAGCAGGGTCTCACATTCCTAAGAAACAGACAAGGGTTGTCAACCTTCGTTTATAAGTTAAAGCGCATACGTGCAGTGAAAAAGCACGGAGCCGTGCGGTGAGCACAGAGCGAACTATTCTTTCGCCTTTTACTAAAGAATACCGTGTGCTCGCCGCTTAAAGCGGCATACGCCTATTTTTGGAGGCTAACTCCTTCATTGGGGGTGGCCCAACAATTGTAGTTAAATTATTTTTCAAATTAACCTGAGGTTCATGTTTACATGGACAGTGGACACTGTGGATGATCACAGTATCGTTCGGCTCAACTTCTTCTTTCAGTGCTGGTGGGGTTCCATGGTGGTTCATATCATTGATCGAAAGCCCGACATATATGTCAGAGTTATAATAATCATGCATCACACTGATTCTGGGTTTATGTACAATGGTTCACTGCCCGTCGGCACTCTAACTTAAAAAAGAAGGTTGATTTATATTTAAACAGGAGTATTAGATATGATCCGCTTACCAACCAAATACCAAAGCTAAAGTTCCATTGTATTTGATTTGAAAAAATAATGAAGTTTCATGCAAGCATCCATTTCCTTGAACAACGGGAATCTGGAACATGAATTGCAGATTTTTCCTCGAGGATGTGAATAGAGAGCATGGCAGTTAGTTTTTTTTCTAAATGCAATGTAAATTGTGCAACAAAAGACCGTCGTCACTACTATGAAGTTGACACGATAGAAATGGAAGAAACGATGGACTCGGATGAATGTATCAATTTGGGAAAAATTGTGACAGAGATGTGGATTAAACATCCATGGCAACAAAATAACTTAAGATTGAGTAGTGACATTTGGGATTTTAAAAAATTACGATGGCTGCCTTCTACCCTTTGTAACTTCTCTTTATTTTTGTTCGCAATGTGACTTCTTTTTCGACAAAGCTTGTGTTGAATTGAATTGTCCATGAAGAAACATATTTGGTTTCACTTTCATCAAAAGCTCCATAAACTTACTTCAGGTTGCATTCTCCGATTTGATATTTGTCCATAACCTGTGTTGAGTGCGAACATCATTGTTTGGGATATGCTTTAGTTTCTAATATTCATATGCTCAGATGTCAAGGACATGAAAATTGCCCCCATCCCGTTACTGGCAAGTATAAAGAGTGGTGCAGTGCTTGTGAGGTACATGCTTAACAAGAAAGTAAGAGGTAGGATACTGCTGATAAAAGGGACATGCTTAACAAGAAATAAGCATACCTTTCTCGGCCTTTTGGCTAATATTAAGTTTAATATCTGATACATGAGACATTGGTTCACATTATATTAAATTTATTTTTTTAGTGGGGAAGCTCACCACATTAGTTTGCTACTGGTGCTTTCATGTGTCACCCAAGTCTTACATCATAGCGTGGCCCGAGCGCACCACTCCCAATCATAGTTTTAAATTTTGTTTTCTGAATGTGTTTGCAAATTCAAAAGATTCATCACAGTATTAGACATCACAACGACACCAATTAATTGCGGACAAGAATAAATGTAGAACTTTGTGTTAAGAGGCGAACCTATAAAATTCTAGTGTGAATGAACTTATTAAAATTTAGAGGGGTGAAAATAGATTTTCAATTGAAAATACATAAAAAATTTCTTCATCATATACAAAATTCAAATTTTGAGAGGGCGAATGCCCTTAGCTTCCCTCGATCCATCCCTGTCTACGGTTGTGTATTGCAGTCCACAAGCAAATCAATGGAAGATGAATTATCATTGTAATTTAGAACACAATTCAAGCACTATAATTGTCGATTAATTAATAGTTGATTTTCAGTAAGATATCTTCGATAATAAGATACATAGACAGCTACACATTTTTTTAGTAACACTACAAATATGATTCTTATTCATTGAAGCATTGATGAAATTTAATTATTTTTTCGAGTTAATTGTATAATATGCCCCCCAAACTTTTAAATGTTTCAATTTCAACCTCAAACAATGACTCATTCTAAAATGGACATCAAACTTTTGAACATTCCAATTTCATCACAAAATATGACAATCAATCTAAATTAGTCCCAAAACTTTTGAACTTTCCAAATTTCATCCACAAACTATTGCTTTATTCTGATCACATCCACTGTTAACAAAATCATTAAAAATTCTTAATTGTCATGTAACCATTATGTGTATTACGTAATAGTATGATGTGACGTAAACAATAATTAATTATAAAAATTAACAACCTAGGGATGAAATTGAAATGTTCAAAAGTTTGGAGACCAATTTTGGGAAAATCAACGAAATCTTTGCCTGCTTCTACAAACAAAAGCATGTTGGATTTTGGGTCTATCATGAGCTTCAAGCTAACAGTATAGGGACTGGGACTAGAGGTGGACATGAAAGTAAATACTCATGATAAAATTTGAGTATCCCTTAAACACACATACATGTATATGTTCTAAACCTTTGAGCTCTACAGCCTTTTCGAACTTCAGATTCCTTGCTTAACCCATAAATGTGTTGCGTTTGTAGTCCAACAGTTAGGATAATTGACTTCCAAGCAATAGATTTGGGTTCGACGCATGAAATAAAAATAAATAAAGATTTCGTCTGTAAAAATTGGTCCTTGTAGGATTGAAAATGGCATGGTAGGCTGCTGTTAGCACCGAACTGGCTACGACTAAGAATGCATTGTTTGTGTCAATTGGGATGTCGAGTCTTGCCCGATTACAAAATATCATTAATATGAGGTGGAGGATAGGAAGGTGGGTAGGTTAGGTAGTAGTGTTGCACATGGTCTCAAATGGAAAATCCAACTATTTTTTTCAGGATCGCAGTTGTGTATCACAGGCCCGAAGCAAATAAATGACAAACAAGATGCATTAGATGATGAACCAGGAGAGTTTGAGGCCCTGCTTATGCACAGAAGCTACCAAGACTTTTTTAGTGATGGTAGAATGATCTAATCCGATCCATTCAATGACGGGGTTACGATTGTTCAAGCTTCATTTGGTGATCACTCGATGGATGTGAAGGGGATCTCTTATTGCAGAACTGATCAAAGAATGATCTGAACTGCTATGGAACTGTAATAGTATCCAGTTTTTGGTCTTGTAATTATCATGAGCAAACATTGTGATACAAATCATCAAAGCTAAGCCTAATGCACAAACTGTGATTGTCATTCTTTCATCATTGTCCTATTAGGACTACAAAATATTTTTCATCCCACATTAGTCATCGAAGACTGTAAGAGATAGGAGAGTCTTTACGAAAGGCGCAGGCTCAGAATTTATCAAACATATCTTTCTCGACCTTTTGGCTAAGATCAAGTGTAGTGTCTTTCCTTATTAGTTTAATATATGATACTTGAGCCATTACCTCATACGATATTAAATTTATTTTTTTAGTAGGAAAGCTCACCACAATAGCTTGTTATTGGGGCTTTCATGGCTAGAATTAATTTCCTACTTAATAGCTTATATCCAGTTTGCAGGTTTCAGCAGCCTTCGGATGATTCAAATACGGTTATATCCATTGTAGATAAGAGGCTGGAAGACAATGATACTGGATTCCGAATTCGAAATAGAGAAGAATTAAATAGGTTTCTAACATTCCTTGTTTAGTAAGCATGATTATTATAACTCCGACATATATGTTAGGCTATCGATCATTGATATGAACCACAATGGAACCCCACCAGCACCGAAAGAAGTAGTTGAGCCGAACAACACTGATCATTCATAGTGTCCATGTAAACATGAATTTCCATAGTTGGTGTTTTACTCCGTAGCTGTTCTCTGGAACTGGTGAAGGGAGAGTTGGCATTGCTGATGCCCAAAGTGGTGGTACACTAGGGACCGGACCGGAAGACGATGTCCGATACTCTTGTCCGTACATATTTGAGCATAGATATAAAGATTGATCCATTTAGGACCCTCCAAATACATAAAAGAACTTGAAAAAAAAAATAATCCCTCTGACTAACACATGTCTATATCTTACTTTCATTTCTGAACTCGAGTAACTTTGTTGTACATGCTCATATCCAACTCCAAATAGAATATGAAAATGGACATGAAAAGGTCAACTCAATGACTAAAAGAAAGTATTGCTTTGCTTGCAAATGAACATAAGGAAAACTTTCATTGTTAGTATGGTTTACATTTACATATGTTAGAAAAGGCAGAATCTCTCCAAATGGAGTTCCACTGCTTAAATCATCCTTACAAGACAATGAAAGTGAAAGTTATAACTTTCTCATAAAATAATTCAATGCCATAAATACAAAGTTGCATGAAAAAACCCAATAATAATGAGTTTAAAAGACAATTTGTGATGCATTAGGTCAATTTAAGAGATTCAAGATTCAAGTGAATTGATTCATGATGTCGTTTTTAAGTCCGGTTCAGGATCTTAAGAGTTTAATGGTTTGATATGATATTATCAGAAGAAATTAAAAAAAACTACTTAGTTCATGATGAATGATTTAAATAGTTATTATTGTTGTTAATTACTCCTTATTTGTCTGTTTAGGTAGCTAATTTAGGCATTTTCCTTTATTTTCTATGTACAACATTGGATTCTAGAAACTATGCTAAAAGAGGCTGGATTCTGCGGTTTTTGTTTTTTTGGATTCATGAATGAATTAGTGGGCATGAATTGAGGCATGAAAGTGCTGACTGGGCGCCACGTCAGTATCTTCTAGAATATGACGTCAGCACGGCGATAGCTTATCAGTCGCGTATCAAGATAACTTATCAGCCGAGATTTGGATTAAAACTTAGTGATTATCTTTTGTTTTTAAATTTAAACACTTTAGGATTTATTTCTTATTACTTAGGAATTATCATTTGTATTTTAAATATTTTAGGAATTATCTCTTATTATTTTAGAGTTATTTTAGGGGTTATGAGATACTATAAATACCCCATTTTAGGTAAAACTCATATAATATCTTATTCTTGGTTTTAATTTTACTTTGAAGTTTATAAAATCTCTCTTCTCTTAGTTGTCTATTTTACTTTGGTTGTCTATTTTATTTTTCTTTCAAAAAATGCTAAGTATGATTCTTTCCATAATCATGCTTAGTTAAGTTTTCTATAACCAATGGCTGAAGCAATGACTCAATTCAAACATGAGGATTGAAAAGCGCTTCATCAACTTCGGGTATATCTCTCAGTTTTCTAAGATTAATTTTAAAATCAAAATGATTTCAAAACCAAAGATTAACGTTGGTCGGAATGTTATTTTGGTTAGTTGTGTGGGAGGCAGGATCAACTATTGAAGCACATTCGACTTCTTGGGAACATACTTAGAAAAATTGTTTTCTAAGAGGAAACTGAGATCGGATCAGTGATTACAGAAACAACATAATTCGAATCAATCTTTTACGATTCTAAATGATTTTATCTACGACATTGTGTTGATAGATCAATTTATGAAACCGATATCAAATATGGCACTTGGGTATTCAGCTTACAAGCTTTGTCACAAGGATTGGACCTTGTAGACAAGTAACCCACATAAATCCCGAAGTGAAAAAATCCTTTTTCCGATGATCTGAGGAAATTGAGTCAAAGCAAGAGTCTAAGGCTAGTCTTTATCACATTTAATCACTTCTTTTTAATATTCTCTACAATCTCTCATTTTTATTTAATTCCACAAACTTCCTTTTTTAACTTAAACATTATTCGACTCTCTCTTCTTGGGTTACCGATTGAACAAACATAAATCAGGAAGTTTCTTAGTCCCTATGGGATCAACCCTTACTTCTATTTTACTACTCTAAATTTAACTAGTTCTGATATTTCATTGAAGGCTTCCCTTTCTTTTTTCTTTTTTTTTTCAACTAGTTCTGTCATGATGTGTGTGGAGGGGAGTGTTCTTATATATTATAATAGAGATATAATATACTGAAAGCAGTTGAAAAAAATCCCTTCAGTTTGTTTATAGACTCTGCAGAGCAGTTGAAAGAAATCTATGGCTTTTGTTTGATTTTTGATTCAGTGTGTGAAAGATATGCTTCAGGCCGACAGTGGTGGGACTAGGTGCAGCCATTGAAAAGAATACTATTTGTTGCAAATATTGAAATTTTGTATGGTATATTTCTCTTCGTTTGAATACGAAATCTTCACACTTGTTAAAAAGCTACCTGTTGCCGAGTCATGGCATGGCTTTTATCATCCGTTGATCACGTCCTTGGCCAGAACAGAATCAAAGAGTTTTGCATTGTAGTTCTGTCATTTTACATTGGCAAAAAGAAAGAAGAAAGACGTGATAGAGCAGCATAGACCAAAAGCACGGATTGGCAACAAAACAGTCAGAAACATGCGTTTGCCGGGAGTCGAACCCGGGTCTATTGCTTGGAAGGCAAATATCCTAACCGTTGGACTACAAACGCAACACTTGAGTTGAAACTAAAGCCCCGGGTGTACTGCTATGAAGTTGCAGCTTATGCAATTTATGTTTCTTTGGCTTCACCCAAAACACTATCTGGCTGGAAGTTCCCGGTGGCTGTTCCTAGTTTATTGAAACTAAAGCCCCTCAAATTCGAAGACTGCCCCCTCAGTTCTAGAGATGAAACTGCTGCCGATTCCTTGCTGCTTGAACCACTCATTTCATTCCCATTTTCTCTAACATACCATTGAATTAGGCCCAGCAATATATCAAACAGATAAACATCTTTGTACTGAAAAGTGTTACAACAGATTATCAAGAAAATGGGTACCGAACATGTCATTCCCAGTTGGTACTGTTACAAGGTTGCGGTCAAAAGAAGCCATGGTTTGATGCCTTGCAAATCTTTACAAAAGCGCAGCGACGCATACATTCAACCAGCAACAAAACAAGGATTACTTGTTGGCAACCGATGTTTCAACATCAGTTACTGCAAATGAGGTGAAAAGGGTCGTTACACATACATTCAGACTAATGCGTTAAAACAATTACTGTCTTGGATGCAGCAGAAGTTTTAGCAATTGGAATGATGAACCAGTATAAAATAATAGTTTAAAGAAATTTCAAGCAGAGTGTAAAGGTTTACAATATATTTTATTAAAAAAGAGAGCAGGGTCTCACATTCCTAAGAAACAGACAAGGGTTGTCAACCTTCGTTTATAAGTTAAAGCGCATACGTGCAGTGAAAAAGCACGGAGCCGTGCGGTGAGCACAGAGCGAACTATTCTTTCGCCTTTTACTAAAGAATACCGTGTGCTCGCCGCTTAAAGCGGCATACGCCTATTTTTGGAGGCTAACTCCTTCATTGGGGGTGGCCCAACAATTGTAGTTAAATTATTTTTCAAATTAACCTGAGGTTCATGTTTACATGGACAGTGGACACTGTGGATGATCACAGTATCGTTCGGCTCAACTTCTTCTTTCAGTGCTGGTGGGGTTCCATGGTGGTTCATATCATTGATCGAAAGCCCGACATATATGTCAGAGTTATAATAATCATGCATCACACTGATTCTGGGTTTATGTACAATGGTTCACTGCCCGTCGGCACTCTAACTTAAAAAAGAAGGTTGATTTATATTTAAACAGGAGTATTAGATATGATCCGCTTACCAACCAAATACCAAAGCTAAAGTTCCATTGTATTTGATTTGAAAAAATAATGAAGTTTCATGCAAGCATCCATTTCCTTGAACAACGGGAATCTGGAACATGAATTGCAGATTTTTCCTCGAGGATGTGAATAGAGAGCATGGCAGTTAGTTTTTTTTCTAAATGCAATGTAAATTGTGCAACAAAAGACCGTCGTCACTACTATGAAGTTGACACGATAGAAATGGAAGAAACGATGGACTCGGATGAATGTATCAATTTGGGAAAAATTGTGACAGAGATGTGGATTAAACATCCATGGCAACAAAATAACTTAAGATTGAGTAGTGACATTTGGGATTTTAAAAAATTACGATGGCTGCCTTCTACCCTTTGTAACTTCTCTTTATTTTTGTTCGCAATGTGACTTCTTTTTCGACAAAGCTTGTGTTGAATTGAATTGTCCATGAAGAAACATATTTGGTTTCACTTTCATCAAAAGCTCCATAAACTTACTTCAGGTTGCATTCTCCGATTTGATATTTGTCCATAACCTGTGTTGAGTGCGAACATCATTGTTTGGGATATGCTTTAGTTTCTAATATTCATATGCTCAGATGTCAAGGACATGAAAATTGCCCCCATCCCGTTACTGGCAAGTATAAAGAGTGGTGCAGTGCTTGTGAGGTACATGCTTAACAAGAAAGTAAGAGGTAGGATACTGCTGATAAAAGGGACATGCTTAACAAGAAATAAGCATACCTTTCTCGGCCTTTTGGCTAATATTAAGTTTAATATCTGATACATGAGACATTGGTTCACATTATATTAAATTTATTTTTTTAGTGGGGAAGCTCACCACATTAGTTTGCTACTGGTGCTTTCATGTGTCACCCAAGTCTTACATCATAGCGTGGCCCGAGCGCACCACTCCCAATCATAGTTTTAAATTTTGTTTTCTGAATGTGTTTGCAAATTCAAAAGATTCATCACAGTATTAGACATCACAACGACACCAATTAATTGCGGACAAGAATAAATGTAGAACTTTGTGTTAAGAGGCGAACCTATAAAATTCTAGTGTGAATGAACTTATTAAAATTTAGAGGGGTGAAAATAGATTTTCAATTGAAAATACATAAAAAATTTCTTCATCATATACAAAATTCAAATTTTGAGAGGGCGAATGCCCTTAGCTTCCCTCGATCCATCCCTGTCTACGGTTGTGTATTGCAGTCCACAAGCAAATCAATGGAAGATGAATTATCATTGTAATTTAGAACACAATTCAAGCACTATAATTGTCGATTAATTAATAGTTGATTTTCAGTAAGATATCTTCGATAATAAGATACATAGACAGCTACACATTTTTTTAGTAACACTACAAATATGATTCTTATTCATTGAAGCATTGATGAAATTTAATTATTTTTTCGAGTTAATTGTATAATATGCCCCCCAAACTTTTAAATGTTTCAATTTCAACCTCAAACAATGACTCATTCTAAAATGGACATCAAACTTTTGAACATTCCAATTTCATCACAAAATATGACAATCAATCTAAATTAGTCCCAAAACTTTTGAACTTTCCAAATTTCATCCACAAACTATTGCTTTATTCTGATCACATCCACTGTTAACAAAATCATTAAAAATTCTTAATTGTCATGTAACCATTATGTGTATTACGTAATAGTATGATGTGACGTAAACAATAATTAATTATAAAAATTAACAACCTAGGGATGAAATTGAAATGTTCAAAAGTTTGGAGACCAATTTTGGGAAAATCAACGAAATCTTTGCCTGCTTCTACAAACAAAAGCATGTTGGATTTTGGGTCTATCATGAGCTTCAAGCTAACAGTATAGGGACTGGGACTAGAGGTGGACATGAAAGTAAATACTCATGATAAAATTTGAGTATCCCTTAAACACACATACATGTATATGTTCTAAACCTTTGAGCTCTACAGCCTTTTCGAACTTCAGATTCCTTGCTTAACCCATAAATGTGTTGCGTTTGTAGTCCAACAGTTAGGATAATTGACTTCCAAGCAATAGATTTGGGTTCGACGCATGAAATAAAAATAAATAAAGATTTCGTCTGTAAAAATTGGTCCTTGTAGGATTGAAAATGGCATGGTAGGCTGCTGTTAGCACCGAACTGGCTACGACTAAGAATGCATTGTTTGTGTCAATTGGGATGTCGAGTCTTGCCCGATTACAAAATATCATTAATATGAGGTGGAGGATAGGAAGGTGGGTAGGTTAGGTAGTAGTGTTGCACATGGTCTCAAATGGAAAATCCAACTATTTTTTTCAGGATCGCAGTTGTGTATCACAGGCCCGAAGCAAATAAATGACAAACAAGATGCATTAGATGATGAACCAGGAGAGTTTGAGGCCCTGCTTATGCACAGAAGCTACCAAGACTTTTTTAGTGATGGTAGAATGATCTAATCCGATCCATTCAATGACGGGGTTACGATTGTTCAAGCTTCATTTGGTGATCACTCGATGGATGTGAAGGGGATCTCTTATTGCAGAACTGATCAAAGAATGATCTGAACTGCTATGGAACTGTAATAGTATCCAGTTTTTGGTCTTGTAATTATCATGAGCAAACATTGTGATACAAATCATCAAAGCTAAGCCTAATGCACAAACTGTGATTGTCATTCTTTCATCATTGTCCTATTAGGACTACAAAATATTTTTCATCCCACATTAGTCATCGAAGACTGTAAGAGATAGGAGAGTCTTTACGAAAGGCGCAGGCTCAGAATTTATCAAACATATCTTTCTCGACCTTTTGGCTAAGATCAAGTGTAGTGTCTTTCCTTATTAGTTTAATATATGATACTTGAGCCATTACCTCATACGATATTAAATTTATTTTTTTAGTAGGAAAGCTCACCACAATAGCTTGTTATTGGGGCTTTCATGGCTAGAATTAATTTCCTACTTAATAGCTTATATCCAGTTTGCAGGTTTCAGCAGCCTTCGGATGATTCAAATACGGTTATATCCATTGTAGATAAGAGGCTGGAAGACAATGATACTGGATTCCGAATTCGAAATGGAGAAGAATTAAATAGGTTTCTAACATTCCTTGTTTAGTAAGCATGATTATTATAACTCCGACATATATGTTAGGCTATCGATCATTGATATGAACCACAATGGAACCCCACCAGCACCGAAAGAAGTAGTTGAGCCGAACAACACTGATCATTCATAGTGTCCATGTAAACATGAATTTCCATAGTTGGTGTTTTACTCCGTAGCTGTTCTCTGGAACTGGTGAAGGGAGAGTTGGCATTGCAGATGCCCAAAGTGGTGGTACACTAGGGACCGGACCGGAAAACGATGTCGGATACTCTTGTCCGTACATATTTGAGCATAGATATAAAGATTGATCCATTTAGGACCCTCCAAATACATAAAAGAACTTGAAAAAAAAATAATCCCTCTGACTAACACATGTCTATATCTTACTTTCATTTCTGAACTCGAGTAACTTTGTTGTACATGCTCATATCCAACTCCAAATAGAATATGAAAATGGACATGAAAAGGTCAACTCAATGACTAAAAGAAAGTATTGCTTTGCTTGCAAATGAACATAAGGAAAACTTTCATTGTTAGTATGGTTTACATTTACATATGTTAGAAAAGGCAGAATCTCTCCAAATGGAGTTCCACTGCTTAAATCATCCTTACAAGACAATGAAAGTGAAAGTTATAACTTTCTCATAAAATAATTCAATGCCATAAATACAAAGTTGCATGAAAAAACCCAATAATAATGAGTTTAAAAGACAATTTGTGATGCATTAGGTCAATTTAAGAGATTCAAGATTCAAGTGAATTGATTCATGATGTCGTTTTTAAGTCCGGTTCAGGATCTTAAGAGTTTAATGGTTTGATATGATATTATCAGAAGAAATTAAAAAAAACTACTTAGTTCATGATGAATGATTTAAATAGTTATTATTGTTGTTAATTACTCCTTATTTGTCTGTTTAGGTAGCTAATTTAGGCATTTTCCTTTATTTTCTATGTACAACATTGGATTCTAGAAACTATGCTAAAAGAGGCTGGATTCTGCGGTTTTTGTTTTTTTGGATTCATGAATGAATTAGTGGGCATGAATTGAGGCATGAAAGTGCTGACTGGGCGCCACGTCAGTATCTTCTAGAATATGACGTCAGCACGGCGATAGCTTATCAGTCGCGTATCAAGATAACTTATCAGCCGAGATTTGGATTAAAACTTAGTGATTATCTTTTGTTTTTAAATTTAAACACTTTAGGATTTATTTCTTATTACTTAGGAATTATCATTTGTATTTTAAATATTTTAGGAATTATCTCTTATTATTTTAGAGTTATTTTAGGGGTTATGAGATACTATAAATACCCCATTTTAGGTAAAACTCATATAATATCTTATTCTTGGTTTTAATTTTACTTTGAAGTTTATAAAATCTCTCTTCTCTTAGTTGTCTATTTTACTTTGGTTGTCTATTTTATTTTTCTTTCAAAAAATGCTAAGTATGATTCTTTCCATAATCATGCTTAGTTAAGTTTTCTATAACCAATGGCTGAAGCAATGACTCAATTCAAACATGAGGATTGAAAAGCGCTTCATCAACTTCGGGTATATCTCTCAGTTTTCTAAGATTAATTTTAAAATCAAAATGATTTCAAAACCAAAGATTAACGTTGGTCGGAATGTTATTTTGGTTAGTTGTGTGGGAGGCAGGATCAACTATTGAAGCACATTCGACTTCTTGGGAACATACTTAGAAAAATTGTTTTCTAAGAGGAAACTGAGATCGGATCAGTGATTACAGAAACAACATAATTCGAATCAATCTTTTACGATTCTAAATGATTTTATCTACGACATTGTGTTGATAGATCAATTTATGAAACCGATATCAAATATGGCACTTGGGTATTCAGCTTACAAGCTTTGTCACAAGGATTGGACCTTGTAGACAAGTAACCCACATAAATCCCGAAGTGAAAAAATCCTTTTTCCGATGATCTGAGGAAATTGAGTCAAAGCAAGAGTCTAAGGCTAGTCTTTATCACATTTAATCACTTCTTTTTAATATTCTCTACAATCTCTCATTTTTATTTAATTCCACAAACTTCCTTTTTTAACTTAAACATTATTCGACTCTCTCTTCTTGGGTTACCGATTGAACAAACATAAATCAGGAAGTTTCTTAGTCCCTGTGGGATCAACCCTTACTTCTATTTTACTACTCTTAATTTTCTTTATTTATTATTTGAGAAGAAGGAATTATTTTGACGCGTCAACAACGCGTGTCAAATTGGCGTCGTTGCCAGGGACTTCAGCAAAATTAGTGAATTATTTTGTTTGATTTATAACCAGGAAGAATCTAGGAGAACAAGCAAACTATATCTCGAAAATCAGAGCATACACCCGAAGACTGCATGCCCAGACACTTCGGGAAAATAAGCAAAGACAACGACTAGAAAGTTATCTAGAAATAGCATCTGAATCATAATCACATTTTGACCACACATCTTAGTCCTTTGTTGAACGATTGGCTAAAACCAAAGTTTCAAAACCGCACTAAGATCCGCCTACAAGAAACCGATAAACAAATCTCCCAGTTGACTAAAACCATAGGGAGACTTGAATAGCAGGGAAGACTTCCTTCTCAAATGGAGTCTAATCAGAGAGACAATGTTAGTGCTATCACCCTCCGAAGTGGAACAGTTGTCTACCCTGAAGTCCCAATAGAGAATGTTGTACAGTCCAAGAAGGAGAAGGAAGCGCTACCTTCCAACTCCCAAGGTACGTCTTCTTCACCACCACCACCTCCTCCTCATGAAATTGCACCACCATTCCCAACAAGGTTGATGAGGCATGAAAAAAGAGCTGAAGAGAAGGAAATCATAGAAGTGTTCTAAAAGGTACAAGTCAACATACCCCTCATAGAAGTAATCCCACAAGTGCCAAGGTATGCCCGATTTTTAAAGGAGCTTTGCACCACAAAGAGGAAACTAACTCATCATGAGAAGGTGAATTTGGGAGAACATGTCTCCATCGTATTTCAGTGAAAACTCCCACAAAAAACGAAGGACCAAGGTATGTTCAGTATACCCTACAAAATAGGAAATGTCTTAATTAAACGCGCAATGTGTGACTTAGGAGCTTCAATTAATGTAATGCCACTCTCTGTTTATAAAATTATTACTAACAAGCCTTTGAAGGAAACAAGAGTAACCATCTAGTTGGCTGATCGTTCTATTATCTATCTGGAGGGAGTGCTCGAAAATGTCCTAGTGAAGGTCGTCGTTCTTATTTTTCCTGCCAACTTCTATGTCATCGACATGGACAATAATAGGATGATCACTTGCTCTGAGGTGCTTCTAGGCCGACCCTTCCTAAGCACCGCGCATACCAAGAGAAAACGAAGTTTACTTGTCCCTTCGGAACTTTCGCTTATCAACGGATGCCCTTCGGCCTATGTAACGCCCCAGCAACATTCTAGAGATGCATGCATAGAATCTTCTCGGATTACGTAGAAAAAGGAATAGAGGTTTTTATAGATGACTTCACCGTATACAATAGTTCACTTAACGAATTCCTTTTAAATTTAACCAATATACTAAGACGTTGCATTGAATTCAATCTTGTGTTAAATTACGAAAAATGTCATTTCATGGTCGACAAAGGGTTAGTTCAAGGCCATATAGTTTCTTTAGATGGAATTTCTGTCGATAAAGCAAAGACTGATATTATACGCTCACTTCCTTACCCTACTACTGTAATGGATATTTGTTCTTTCCTCGATCATGCATGATTTTACTGTAGGTTCATTAAGGATTTCTTGAAGATAGCACAACCATTATGAAACCTGCTTTAGAAGGATCAAGTCTTTAATTTCGATGAAAAATGTAAAGATGTATTCGATGTACTTAAAGAAAAACTTGTGCCAGCACCAATTGTTCATTCGCCTAATTGGGAATATCCACTTGAACTCATGTGCGACGCCTCAGACACGAGTGTTGAGGCTGTCCTTGACCAAAAGATTGGAAAAGAGCCCCCATGTTATAGCTTACGCATCTCGCGCATTAGATCCAGCTCAGAAAAATTATTCAACAATAGAAAAAGAACCGTTTGCCATTATTTTTGCTTTAGAAAAGTTTCGATCATATTTAATTGGTACTAAAAATTTTGTGTTTTCTGATCATGCAGCCTTGCATTATTTGATGAGCACAGAGGAGGCAAAGCCGAGACTTATCCGATGGATCTTGTTTCTTCAAGAATTCAATCTGGATATTAAAGACAAAAAGGGACGCGAGAATCTCGTGGCCGATCATTTAAGTTGAATTCCACTTTCTATGTCTGATCCTCCAGTCAACGATGGGTTTTGAGAAGAAAGATTGATGATGGCGCAAGGAACTACACCATGGGTCGCAGACGTGGTAAATTACTTGGCCACGGGTAAGTTTCCACAAGATCTACCAAGATATGAAATTAACCGAATCAAGCGAGAATCCAAATTTTATATTTGGGATGATCCATTCCTTTGAAAGCACTACTCGGATCAGGTAATTAGGCGATGTATCTCCGAAGATGAGGTAAATTCTATCTTATATTTTTTCCATTCTTATTCATGTGGTGGTCACTTTAGACCAAAGCGAACTGGCCATAAAATTTTGTAATGTGGTTTCTTTTGGCCTACTATATTCCGAGATGCTTATTTATATTGTAAATCATGTGATAAGTGTCAACGTGTAGGGCATTTAAGCCGAATGAATGAATTACGTCAAAATCCGATTCACGTCTGTGAAATTTTTGATGTGCGGGGAATCGATTACATGGATCCTTTTACTTCTTCATTCGGAAATTTTTATATTATTCTTGCAGTTGATTACGTTTCTAAATGGGTGGAAGCTAAGGCACACCATGGGTAATAATTAGCGATCAAGGAACCCACTTCATTAACAAGGTCATTGATGTGCTTATGAAAAAAATTGAGGCGACTCACAGAATCACCATTGCTTACCACCCGCAGACCAACGAACAAGCAGAAGCATCGAACCGTGAGATTAAAACAATTCTTGAAAAAATTGTGAAGTCGGATCGTAAAGACTTAAGTCTCATAGGAATGTCGCCGTATCGACTAGTTTTCGGAAAGCCATGCCATTTGCAGGTTGTGTTAGAGCATCGAGCCTGTTAGGAGGTTAAGCAATGTAACATAGAGATGGAAGTAGTCGGAGAATCGCAGAAGCTACATATTGAAGAGTTAGAAGAAATCAGACGAAACGCTTACGATAGAGCTCACATTTTTAAAGAGAGAACAAAAGAATTCCACGATCGAAATGGCTCGGACCATTCACAGTAACTCAGATTTTTCCACATGGCCCAGGTTGGATTAGTCGAAGAGATCGAGTTAGAAGAACCTACGCCTTAAAATCGGCTCATCGAGCTAACGACGTTAAATAAAGCGCTGAATGGGAGGCAACCCATTTCATTTTTATTTTATTTTTTACTTTCAGTTGATTTTTTAATTTTTGTTTTATTTATTTTTGCCTTAAATTTATTAAAATTTTATTTTAGGTACCGAAGTATTTTGATTCGAACATTAAACTGCGGTATTTTTGGTCGAGTAGGACATCACGTTGCGTTTTTGCTACATATTTTTCCTGGTTCGAATGCTTGGTCTCGCATGAAATTTTTTTGGGTAATTTCATGCTGCGAGCAGTGGGTTTAAAACGAATGATGCATGGGAATTAAAAAGTTCGGCATTTGGTGCATGTTAGTAGAACCCACCACCCTTTGGTCACATTAGCCAAACCCAAATCCACTGCATCCTCTTTTCTTCATTGGCTTTGTCCTAATTTTTATATTTTGAAAATAATTGATAGGATAAAATTGAAATATTCACATAGACCCTACTTAAGATAAGTTATCATTTTTTATATCCCACCATCTACCAAATTCAATTTTTAAACCCCCAAATGACTGGTCAAGCACCTTACCCTTTTACCCCCATTTTCAAATTTAAAAACAACCCCATGGACCCTGCACTTTTGACCACTTCTCTAGAAAAATTCTCCCTAAAACTCACAAGTGGCCTATTTTGAAGCCCATTTTTCCTTTTGTTGTTTTACCAGCCGTATATATTTTTAAAATCTCACTAAACTATGGTTCGTACGAAAAACCAAGGACCCAGTCGTACTTCAGTGTCCCTCAACTGTTTGCAAAATTTATTTACTGCCAAGCACCTCATCACAACATCGGCTTTGAGTCACCTCGCTGGCACCACCATGATCTCTAGTGACAGTCGCGCGACGCTCCTAAACCTGAACCAATGTCACTGACACTAACAAAACACGTTCTTCTCTGCCAGTAAGTGGTGAATCCAATTTTGTTACACCTTTACTAAGTCCATATTTTTGTTTTTCAAGAAATCTTAATGCCAATCCATACCCCGACAGCTTCTATTTTGAGTAGTTGAACCAACTGCAATGGCATGACCAATCAGTCATCACTTCGAGCAGCCCATTGTCGTTAGAATGGAAAGTATCTCTATTCTCTCTCTTGCAATTTCATTTACATTTTGGGACAAAATGACTTAAGTGAGGGGGTGGAATTTGAAATCATCTCTCACTTATGATTTGCGATTGAAATTTAGTTGTTTGATTTAATTTCGTTGTATTTCTTTGTGAGTTCAATCTTGTTCTTGTTGAATTTAGGATGCACGATAGCATGGCATGACTAATTTATGTAAATTTTCTTCTGTCATTTCATGAATTTGTTGATTGAATTGGATGCATGACTTACTTCAATAGATCTTTCATGTGAGTTTTGAGCCTAATGAGCTTATATTTTATTCTTGCTCTTTGTTTCAATTGAGTGTGCCAAACTAATTGATTGCATTCTAGAACTTGTAACTCGATACTTGTTGAGACTACACATTTTTTATTATGATGCTTTAATGTGATTGAGGCAATAGAATTAAACCAATTTCTCATCTCAAACAAAAATGGCCTACTTTTTGTTTATTTATCCTTTAGATAGCCAATTTTGAGTCATGACCTTTTCTTTGTTCACCACATTTTTATTCCCACTCTTTTTGCCACCTTTTTCAGGGCAAGTTGGTTATTTCAAAGCAGGAAGTTCAGAAAAAACTGTTGCAGAAAAAATAGATTCAAATCAACACAGAACAATGCCGAAAAATATAGTGCAACGAAAAAAAACCAGTGCAGCTTGGTTCGAATAGTACATAATAGTTCGAGCAATAAAAAAGAAAGTTCGAAAGAAAAAAATGAGAAAAAAAGAAGAGTGAATAAAGCTTGTTTGATTTTTGCTTCCCTTTGAATAAATTCTTTGGAATAGTTTTCTCTTTGTCTTGAATTTTTGAAACCCCATTTTTTGGCCTTTATCCTACCTGAACCTTAGCCCTGTTACAACTCATTTTAAAGTCCTCTTGATTATTGCATCATTCTCATATTAAGTAGTGGAGATTAGATTTAGTTACAAGTCTATGGTAATAAGTTGATTAGTTTAGGCTTGAGCGATTCTTTAACACGAAACACTTGAGCGAAATGAGTGAACCAATGTGAGGAGCTAAGTATTGTATTCATTGAAATTGGTTGATGATTGAAATACCTTGGTAGATTTACACTTAATTGATTATGCCTTGCTTGATTGATCTTTGAATTTCAGCATTTACTTGATTTAGTTTACTTAAGAAATATTGGAAATTTTAGGGTAAAGTATGCCAGGTAACACCGAACTATAGGGTGTGACCTGTTTTTAACATCAACCTTTCAATTGATCCAAACTTACCACCGAACTTTATTTTTTGACTCGTTTATACCACCTTGCCGTTAAATCGTTAACGCCGTGATGACATGGACGCTGCACCAAAAAGACGTCGTTTTGGTGCCGCTATTTTGATAATAAATGATCCAAAACGACGTCGTTTTGCTAACAAAAATATATGAAATTATGCATTCAATGGGATTCGAACCTAAGACCTTAAGCATCAAAGACAAACATCTTAACCACCAAGCCAACCTAATATCTTTGAATTAGTTTTAGCACAAATATTATATATTCCCAACTGTAGTTTGTCATATAAATATATTATTTTTAATATAAAAATATTCAAATATTGTTATTAATAATATTAAATATATAAATAGATAAATATATTATTATAAAAACTAAATGACTAATTTTCAAAACAAAATTTGTTTAAAAAATCTAAAATTCGACAAAACTTAATCCCTAAACTCATAAACCCTGACCCTAAACTATAAACTTTAAACCCTAAATTTTATTCATAAACAAATAATATTAAAATATATAAACAAATAATATATTATTATAAAAACTAAAAATCTTATTTAAAAAATATAAAAAATTTTAATATTTACGAAAAGACCAAAAAATTCACCAAAATCTTAAAGATGTGGGGTTTAGGTTTTAGGGTTTAGGGTTTAAGATTTTGGTGAATTTTTGGGTCTTTTCGTAAATTTTAAAAATTTTATATTTTTAAATAATTTTTTTAGTTTTTATAATAATATATTATTTGTTTATATATTTTAATATTACTTGTTTATGAATAAAATTTTAGGGTTTAAAGTTTATAGTTTAGGGTTAGGGTTTATGAGTTTAGGGATTAAGTTTTGTCGAATTTTAAAATTTTTAAATAAATTTTGTTTTGAAAATTAGTCTTTTAGTTTTTATAATAATATATTTATCTATTTATATATTTAATATTATTAATAACAATATTTAAATATTTTTATATTAGAAATAATATATTTATATGACAAACTATAGTTGAGAATATATATTATTTGTGCTAAAACTAATTCAAAGATATTAGGTTGGTTTGGTGGTTAAGATGTTTGTCTTTGATGCTTAAGGTCTTAGGTTTGAATCCAATTGAGTGCACAATTTCATATATTTTCGTTAGCAAAACGACGTCGGTTTGGGTCATTTATTATCAAAATAGCGGCACCAAAACGACGTCGTTTTGGTGCAGCGTCCATGTCATCATGGTGTTAACGATTTAACGGCAGGGTGGTATAAACGAGTCGAAAAATAAAGTTCGGTGGTAAGTTTGGACCAATTGAAAGGTTGATGTTAAAAACAGGTCACACCCTATAGTTCGGTGTTACCTGACATACTTTACCCGAAATTTTATGAAACTGGAGTTGACTACTTAAGGTTTCTAGCATGATAATTGAGAAATGCTTGAGGACAAGCATTGTAAAAAGTGAGGAGGATTTTGATGAATGATTTAAATAGTTATTATATTGTTGTTAATTACTCCTTTTTTTATCAGTTTAGGTAGCTAATTTGGGCATTTTCCTTTATTTTCTATGCAGGATATTGGATTCTAGAAATTCTGCTAAAAGAGGTTGGATTCTATAGTTTTTATTTTTCTAGATTCATGACTGGATTAATGGGCATGAATTAAGGCATGAAAGTGCTGACTGGGCGCCACGTCAGCCGCTTTTTAGAAGATGACATCAGCATGGTGATAGCTTATCATTCGCGTATCAAGATTACTAATCAGCCGAGATTTGGATTAAAACTTAGCGATTATTTTTTAAAAAATTTAAACACCTTATGATTTATTTCTTATCTCTTAGGAATTATCTTTTGTATTTTAAATATTTTAGGAATAAGCTATTATCATTTTAGAGTTTTTTAGGGTTTTTGATATACTGTAAATACCTCATTAGGGGTGAAACTCAAATCATCTCTTGTTCTTAGTTTTTATTTTACTTTTGAGTTTATAAAATCTCAGTTCTCTTAGTTCTCTATTATACTTTGGTTTTCTATTTTTTTTAAATGCTAAGTATGATTCTTTCCATAATCATGCTTAGTTAAGTTTTTTATAGCCAAGAGCTTAAGCAATGACTCAATTCAAACGTGAGGATTGAAAAGCGCTTCATCAACTTCGAGTATATCTCTCAGTTTTCTAAGCTTAATTTTAAAATCAAAATGATTTCAAAACCAAAGATTGATGTTTGTTAGGATGTTGTTTTGGTTAATTGTGTGGGAGGAAGGATCAGTTACTGAAGCACATTCGACTTACTGGGAACACACTTAGCAAGTTGTTTGCTAAGAGGAAACTGAGATAGGATCAGTTATTATTGAAATAACACAATCCCAGTCGGTCTTTTACGATTCTAAATGATTTTATCTACGACGTTGTGTTGATAGATCAATTTACGAAACCGATATCAAAGATGACACTTGGGTATTCGGCTTACAAGTTTTGTCACAAGGATTGGACCTTGTAGACAAGTAACCGACGTAAATCCCGAAGTGAAAAAAATCCTTTTTCCGATAATTTGAGGAAATCGAGTCAAAGCAAGAGTTTGAGGCTAGTCTTTATCATATTTAATCACTTCTTTTTAATATTCTCTACAATCTCTCATTTTTATTTAATTCCACAAATTTTCCCTTTTTTACTTAAACATTATTCGACTCTCTCTTCTTGGGTCACCGATTGAACAAAAAAATCAAGAAGTTTCTTAGTCCATGAGGGATTGACCCTTACTTCTCCCTTACTACGCATAATTTCTTTTATTTATTATTTGAGAAGAAGAAATTATTTTGACGTGTAAATGGCGCGTGTCAGTTCATCTAGAAGGTTAAGGAGCTAAGTAAAATTCGAATCCTATCATTGTGAAGCTAGAAAGAGACAAGAACTTATGAAAGTTGCAGGGGAGTTTGCAAGTAGATGTTGGATCATTCATGATACAAACGACAATTGGAATTATGACGATACAAATATGGGGCAGCTTTATCATCCCCGTCTTGTGAAAGACCGCTTAGAAGATGATTATCGGCTTCTTGTTAATTTACAAGTTCCTCCCGAAAGGCAGTTTGAAGAATCTTCTTGTTTACACTGATGATTACAAGACCAAAAGCAATATACTACTGAAGTTCAATCACTACAACAAACTTATAATATAGTAACAAAATTATTTGTTACTATAAGCACTAAATTTGTCACAATATATTTATTTTGACAATTTTTTGTGTTACCATGTTTGTTAGAACAACCCCTCATGTAAAGTATATTGTGACAAAATTTTGTTCATTACTCTTTATCGTAGCAATGAAATTTCGTAACTATAATAAAATTATAATGACAAAATATTTGTCACAATAAATTAACTATTTCATCGCGAGAAGTACTTTTAGTCACAACTAACTTGTATTTTAACATCAAATATAAAGTGTTTTTGTGACAAAATACATATTGCAATGAAAATAATTTCTCACTACTTCTATTTCATCAGTAAATGGAACTTAAAGAGACAAAATATTTATTAGAATAAAATAAGTGTTTTATCAAAAAAAGTAAATTTGTCGCAATTAACAAAAAAAAAAATCGTGATAAAAATATATATTACAACAAAATTTAATTTCTTGGTACTTTTATTTCGTCACTATATGTTACTTATAATGAAAATAATATTTATTAAAATAAAATATTTATTTTATCGTTGTGAACATCAAATATTTAGTTACTTGATCAAACAATGGGGTTTTAATTTATTGATTAAACGAATCTAAAACAAACCTTGGAAATTGACATATAGTTTGCATATGGACTTGTACACCTCTATTCCCTCACCTTCCCCATTCATACTTAAAGTTTCGTCTGCCTTATCTATCTTACTTTGCATCTCGGAAATAATTTTATTCACGTCCCCAAAGCTATCTCCATTCCAGCGTTTCAAAAATATTTTCAAATGTCTCAACTTCACCATGATATTGCCATTACCTACGCCCAAGCATGTCAAACGACACCATTCTTCAGCTATCTGTCGAACATGATAACGTCCCTCCATCATGCAATTGAAGAACCTGAATGACCAAGGCCCCCAACCACTTTCATCGCATTTCAATATCAGCGACGTATGATCAGATACACCCCTCGCCAAAGCTTCCTGTTGAATCGAGCTAAAACTATCCAACCAAGCTGATGATATCATAAAGCGATCAATTCTACTGCATGGATTGCCTAGACCAAACCAAGTATACAGTTTGCCAAGCAGCGACAAATCCACCAGCCCCGCATTTTGCTCAAACTCGCCAAATACTTCCATTTCTACACTCCTATCCGACACCCCAACACGATTCGAATTGTGTAGGATCCCATTAAAGTCACATGTGATGCACCACGACCCCTCAAAACCACGCATCCTATTAAGTAGCGATGTCGAAACTAATATCTGACCCTCAAGATCAATATCAGCTCCCTCCTTTGAAGACTCGAGCCACGTCAATGCTCTAAGCTTTGTATAAAATATAAGATCTTTTAAAGCTGATTTTTTACCGTTGGAAACCAAGTCATTGCGAGCCAGGCATAAACTCCATAATCATGTTGCACCAACAATCATCCAAACTGATTTCCGTCTTCCTGAGAATGGTGCCGAGAAGCAAAACTAAAAAAAAATCATCAATAGTCCTGCAACCTTGCCAAGAAAACCCCCACCACCTGCAAATCTCCTTCCAAAGACCGTTGGAATAGCTGCAAACCACAAACAAGTGATTCGAGTCTTCTAAACCGAACCTGCAAAACTCGCAAATGCAATGACAATCTTCTAGATCCAATCCTCTTTTCTGCAAAAATACTTTAGAAGGAATCCTATCTAATTTCAACATCTACAGAAAACTTCTTACTTTAGGAGGCACTTTCAATTTCCATAACAAATCGAAGTTAAAATCAGGCTCCAACGTCTCAACACTAATCAACAACTCTGATAATTTCTTTACTGAAAAAACCCCAGCTTTATCGTGAACCCATATTAATCTATCTTCCAACTCTAAAGAAAGATTCACATTTTTTTATCATCCCCTCTATTTGCTTAATCTGGACATTTTCACGATCTCTTAGAGGTCTTGAAAACCAATCAGCCTATACAATCCCAACGAGAGAGCCTTCCACTGGCAACTCAGCCACCACAACTCCTCATCCAGCTCATATCGCACCAAATATGTTCGCAAAACAAAGATGTTTTACCATTTCCAATTTTCCATTTGAAATTCTCGATTCCCATCCAGCTCATCATCTCGTTTTTCTTCAAGTTGTTGACAATTCCTTTCCAAATTATCGACATTCTCTTAGAGCTTTCTAACTTCAAATCCCAGTTAAGATTTTAGCATCCATACTTAGAGCAAATTACCTTTCTTCAAAGAGATTGCTTTTCGTTTGCGAAGCGTCAGCCCCATTTTGCCAACAGGGTTTTATTCTTTGCGTGAAGGTCTACGACACCCGCACCACCTCTGTTCTTTGGTAGACACATCCTCCCCCAACATACTCTTGCCATCTTCCTCTTCCCATTTTGAGTTCCCCATAGAAAACATTTTCTTATTTTCTCAATCTTTTGAATTAATGTCTTCGGAATTTCAAAAATAGACATGAAATATAATGGTAAAGATGAAAGCACCGAATTAATTAGTTAATTAGCCAATAAATTTCATATTTAACCTAATTTAACCCTTAATATTTATTTTTTATTTTTATTCTTTTAATATATCATTAATTTATTTAATTGGTTTATGAAATCTGAGTTCGGTACTTTTAAATTGGCCTTTTTTTTATCAGCAAGCGATGTATATTATTAAAGGAAGAATACTTTTAAATTGGCCTTGTTTGCAAATATACTCAATCTTAAAAATGAATTTCGCAGAGAATTTGTATAATTTGTGATTGATTTTAATTTGACTCAAGTTAATATTTCTTATTAAAGTTTTAATCTTCCATATCTTTCAATGTTTAAGCATGTTTTGTATTTATTTATTTTAGTTTACCATCGAATTTTTTTTGACAAAACAAATTTTGCAATAAAGTTTATTTCCTCACAAGTTTTTATATTGACAAATTTAAATTTACATCTTTTTATTTGTTGTGACAATTTTTTTCTGAAATAATAATTATAACTTACCGTTACAAAATTTGTCTTTATATGACTTGTTTTTGCGCCAAAAATAGAGAGAAACATTTATAACAATACATTTTTTGTTATAATTAAAATATATATCTACATAATTTATCACAAAAGCTTGAATCTCATTATTTGTTGTGACAATTATTTTCTGTAATAATTATTAAAATTTATAGTTATAAAACTTGTCATTATATATTTTTTGGCGCCAAAAACGAAGGAAAATATTTGTGACAGAAAAAAGTAACAAAATATATTTTGTCACCATATGTTACACAAGTTTGCTAATTGTTGCAAAATATTATAACGATTTTTGTTTTTGTCACAAATACATATGTTTTTCTAATTGCAAATGACGCTTATTTATTTTGTCACAATAAAGCTACTAATAATGACAAAAACAATTTTGGCAAAATTAAATTTGTCATAACAATAGAAATTTCTTGTAGTGAATGTCCCCATTATACTTTAAGAAAAGAAATTTTACAAAGACTTTGTTCGTATTAGAACCAGTACACAAATCAATTAATGTTCAAATACGTGTTACGAAGTGTCATAAATCAATTCCAAATTACATATTATGCATATATGGATCAAGCCAAAACTATTGTCATCACACATAGATATAATAGATGTTCAAGTTCATGTAAGAGTATTTGATGGTTGAATTGTAAAAAGAAAAAATGTTATTGGTGGGAAGGGAGATTGATTTCTGCAAGTAGATCATCAGATTTTGATGAATGATTTAAATAGTTATTATATTGTTGTTAATTACTCCTTTCTTTATCGGTTTAGGTAGCTAATTTGGGCATTTTCCTTTATTTTCTATGCAGGATATTGGATTCCAGAAATTGTGCTAAAATAGGTTGGATTCTATAGTTTTTATTTTCTGGATTCCTGACTGGATTAGTGGGCATGAGATAAGGCATGAAAGTGCTGACTGGGTGCCACGTCGGCCGCTTTTTAGAAGATGACGCCAGCATGGTGATAGCTTATCAGTCGCGTATCAAGATTACTAATCAGCCGAGATTTGGATTAAAACTTAGCGATTATTTTTTTTTAAAAATTTAAACACCTTAGGATTTATTTCTTATAACTTAGGAATTATCTTTTGTATTTTAAATATTTTAGGAATTAGCTATTATCATTTTAGATTTTTTTAGGGTTTTTGATATACTATAAATACCCCATTTGGGGTTAAACTCAAATCATCTCTTGTTCTTGGTTTTCATTTTACTTTGGAGTTTATAAAATCTTTGTTCTCTTAGTTCTCTATTATACTTTGGTTTTCTATTTTATTTTTCTTTAAAAAGTGCTAAGTATGATTCTTTCCATAATCATGCTTAGTTAAGTTTTCTATAGCAAAGAGCTTAAGCAATGACTCAATTCAAACGTGAGGATTGAAAAGCGCTTCATCAACTTCGAGTATATCTCTCAGTTTTCTAAGCTTAATTTGAAAATCAAAATAATTTCAAAACCAAAGATTGATGTTTGTCAGGATGTTGTTTTGGTTAATCGTGTGGGAGGAAGGATCAGTTACTGAATCACATTCGACTTACTGGGAACACACTTAACAAAATTGTTTGCTAAGAGGAAAATGAGATAGAATCAGTTATTATTGAAATAACATAATCCCAGTCGGTCTTTTACTATTCTAAATGGTTTTATCTACTACATTGTGTTGATAGATCAATTTACGAAACCGATATCAAAGATGACACTTGCGTATTCGGCTTACAAGTTTTGTCATGAGGATTGGACCTTGTAGACAAGTAACCGACGTAAATCCTGAAGTGAAAAAAATCCTTTTTTTCCGATAATTTGAGGAAATTGAGTCAAAGCAAGAGTTTGAGGCTAGTCTTTATCATATTTAATCACTTCTTTTTAATATTCTCTACAATCTCTCATTTTTATTTAATTCCACAAACTTTCCCTTTTTTACTTAAACATTATTTGACTCTCTTCTTGGGTCACCGATTGAACAAAATAAATCAAGAAGTTTCTTAGTCCATGCGGGATCGACCCTTACTTCTCCCTTACTACGCTTAATTTCCTTTATTTATTATTTGAGAAGAAGGAATTATTTTGACGCGTAAACGGCGCGTGTCAGTTCATCTAAAAGGTTAAGGAGCTAAGTAAAATTTGAATCCTATCATTGTGAAGCTAGAAAGAGACAAGAACTACTTCTTAAGCAGAATTTAAGAAGGATTGATCCCATCATATCTAATTAAAATTAATCAATCAATTCCTAAAATGAATTCGTATGGAAGTTAACAACCTCGGGTTAATTTGAAAAATAATTTAACTACAATTAGTTGGACCACCCCAATAAAGGAGTTAGCCTCCAAAAATAGGTGTATGCCGCTTTGAGCGACAAGCACACGATATTCTTTAATAAAAGGCGAAATAATAGTTCGCTCTATGCTCACCGCACGGCTCCGTGCTTTTTCACTGGACGTTTGCGCTTTAACTTATAAAAGAAGGTTGACAACCCTTGTCTGTTTCTAAGGAATGTGAGATCCTGCTCTCTTTTTTAATAAAATATATTGTAAGCCTTTACACTCTAGTCGTTTCCAAGATGAAATTTTTTTTTGATCAGCAAGCGATGTATATTATTAAAGGAAGAATATACAACGCAAGTCGAAACATGCGCCTCGTTAAAAACCTCCCTAAACCTAACGGAGGAAAAGAGTACGACATGTCGACTAAATACAAGGACCCTCCCCGTACAAAATCAGACCGATGCATGAAATAAAGAGACACGAGATACCCCTTCCTTTGCTAACGCATCAGCCAATCCATTCGCCTCTTGGAAAATATGAGAAAAGCACACAGATCCTAACGACAAAGTAGCGCAGTCAATCACACGGAAGAACTCCCATAAACGCCATTAGTTCATCATTCCAATTGCTAAAACTTCTGCTGCATCCAAGACAGTAGTTGTTTCAACACATTAGTCTGAAAGTACACTGTGAGTCTGTGACATCAACATAATCTCAAAATATCAACAATACATAACAATCATTTGAGTTCATAACACTTCCAATTTCTAACTATATAATGACCCAATTCACCTCATTTGCAGTAACTGATGTTGAAACATCGGTTGCCAACAAGTAATCCTTGTTTTGTTGCCAGTTGAATGCATGCGTCACTCGAGTTTCCAGCGCTTTCGTAAAGATTTGCAACGCATCCAACCATGCCTTCTTTTGAGAACTATAATGCAAACGCGTGTTGTTTACTTTATTTGTGCCATTTCGTTCTTTTGGTCTATGTAAAAGGACAGAAATATAATGCAAAACTCTGATTCTGGTCTGGCCTAAGACGTATATCGACAATATATAATAACCGCCATATTTGGTTGTTTTACAAAAGTTGCAGGGGAGTTTGCAAGTAGATGTTGGATCATTCATGATACAAACGACAATTGGAATTATGACAATACAAATATGGGGCAGCTTTATCATCCCCGTCTTGTGAAAGACCGCTTAGAAGATGATTATCGGCTTCTTGTTAATTTACAAGTTCCTGCCGAAAGGCAGTTTGAAGAATCTTCTTGTTTACACTGATGATTACAAGACCAAAAGCAATATACTACTGAAGTTCAATCACTACAACAAACTTATAATATAGTAACAAAATTATTTGTTACTAAAAGCACTAAATTTGTCACAATATATTTATTTTGACAATTTTTTATGTTACCATGTTTGTTAGAACAACCCCTCATGTAAAGTATGTTGTGACATAGTTTTGTTTCTTACTATTTATCGTACCAATGAAATTTCGTAACTATAATTAAATTATAATGACAAAATATTTGTCACAATAAATTAACTATTTCATCGCGAGAAGTACTTTTAGTCACAACTAACTTGTATTTTAACATCAAATATAAACTGTTTTTGTGACAAAATACATATTGCAATAAAAATAATTTCTCACTACTTCTATTTCATCAGTAAATGGAACTTAAAGAGACAAAATATTTATTAGAATAAAATAAGTGTTTTATCACAAAAAGTAAATTTGTCGCAATTAACTTAAATTTTAACATCTAACAAAAAAAATTCGTGATAAAAATATATATTACAACAAAATTTAATTTCTTGGTACTTTTATTTCGTCACTATATGTTACTTATAATGAAAATAATATTTATTAAAATAAAATATTTATTTCATCGTTGTGAACATCAAATATTTAGTTACTTGATCAAACAATGGGGTTTTAATTTATTGATTAAACGAATCTAAAACAAACCTTGGAAATTGACATATAGTTTGCATATGGACTTGTACACCTCTATTCCCTCACCTTCCCCATTCATACTTAAAGTTTCGTCTGCCTTATCTATCTTACTTTGCATCTCGGCAATAATTTTATTCACGTCCCCAAAGCTATCTCTATTCCACCGTTTCAAAAATATTTTCAAGTGTCTCAACTTCACCATGATATTGCCATTACCTACACCCAAGCCTGTCAAACGACACCATTCTTTAGCTATTTGTCGAACATGATAACGTCCCTCCATCATGCAATTGAAGAACCTGAATGACCGAGGCCCCCAATCACTTTCATCGCATTTCAATATCAGCAGCGTATGATCAGATACACCCCTCGCCAAAGCATCCTGTTGAATCGAGCTAAAACTATCCAACCATGCTGATGATATCATAAAGCGAGCAATTCTACTGCATCGATTGCCTAGACCAAACCATGTATATCGTTTGCCCAGCAGCGTCAAATCCACCAGCCCCACATTTTGCACAAACTCCATAATCATGTTGCACCAACAATCATCCAAACTGATTTCCGTCTTCCTGAGAATGGTGCCGAGAAGCAAAACTAAAAAAAAATCATCAATAGTCCTGCAAATCTCCACCACCTGCAAATCTCCTTCCAAAGACCGTTGGAATAGCTGCAAACCACAAACAAGTGATTCGAGTCTTCTAAACCGAACCTGCAAAACTCGCAAATGCAATGACAATCTTCTAGATCCAATCCTCTTTTCTGCAAAAATACTTTAGAATGAATCCTATCTAATTTCAACATCTACAGAAAACTTCTTACTTTAGGAGGCACTTTCAATTTCCATAACAAATCGAAGTTAAAATCAGGCTCCAACGTCTCAACACTAATCAACAACTCTGACAATTTCTTTACTGAAAAACCCCCAGCTTTATCGTGAACCCATATTAATCTATCTTCCAACTCCAAAGAAAGATTCACATTTTTATCATCCCCTCTATTTGCTTAATCTGGGCAGTTTCACGATCTCTTAGAGGTCTAGAAAACCAATCAGCCCATACAATCCCAACGAGAGAGCCTTCCACTAGAAACTTAGCCACCACAACTTCTTTTCTTGCAACCACTATGTATAATCTAGGGAACAAGTCCCTCAATGATCTCTTATCGCACCAAATTGTAGAATGTAAATAATGTTGTTAGGAAAATTGTTAATATGTTAGTTAGAAGATTAGTTAAGCAGTTAGCTAGTTTGTTAATCTTTCTAGTTAGTTCTTCACCTTGTATATAAGGTTGTAATTTTCTTCTAATTAAATAATAAGTCCAAAAGTTAAATTAGCCCAATCTCTCAATATGGTATCAGGCTAGACGATTTTTTGGGCCTCAGATTTTTCGGCCGGTTTTTTCATTCTCCCCAATTCCCCAATTCCATCGTCTTTCCAAAAATTTCCCCAATTCTCTCACGTTCTTCCCTTTCTAGGGTTTCTGTTTCTTGATTTTTTTTTTCTTCTATGGATGCGTTGGATCTCAATCATCCTCTCTATCTTCATCCCTCTGACACGCCCGGTGCTTTGCTCATTTCTCATCAACTCTCCAGCATCGACAATTACAGCCTGTGGAGTCATTCGATGCGGATTTCTCTTCTTGCGAAGAACAAATTGGGCTTCATCGACGGTACCTGTTCTCGTGCTGATACGGCAGCCGATCTCCGCGCTCAGTGGGATCGCTGTAATGCTCTTGTGCTCTCCTGGATCCTCAACACCGTCAGTCGTGAGTTGTCTGCCGGAATTGTTTTTGCATCCAACGCCACCTTGGTCTGGGATGACCTAAAAGAACGGTTTGATAAAATTGATGGCTCGCGCATCTATTTTCTTCATCGGGAGATTGCTTCTCTCGTTCAAGGTGACAACTCCATTTCTGTTTACTATACTCGTCTCCGACTGCTATGGGATGAATACGCGGTCCTCGTTCCCCTTCCGTCTTGTGAGTGCGATGAATCGAAGGATACTGCTGCTCATGCTCTTCAGCAGCGCTTGTTTCAGTTTTTATTGGGCTTGAATGATTCATATGCCTCGGTCCGTAGTCAAATCCTTCTCATGTCTCCTCTCCCGACTGTCAATCAAGCTTATGCCATGTTGGTTCAGGAGGAATCTCAACGCTCCTTGGTTTCTTCTATTTCCCCTGTTTTGGAGTCTTCTGCCTTTTATTCCAGTGGAGCCTCTGTTGGTAACCGTCATTTCAACGGCGTTTGTTCTCATTGTAAGATTCAGGGTCACAAGAGGGAGCAGTGTTATCGGTTGAATGGCTTTCCTCCTGACTTTAAATTCACCAAACAACGGGATTCTCGTTCCTCTAATGCTGCTTATAACGTTACTGATGATTCTTCTTTGTCTCTTCCTTCTGATTCTTTGCCTGCAGTGCCGGTCTCTTCATCTTTACCGTCTTCACCTGCTCCGGTGTTTACTCCGGCACAGTACAATCAGTTGGTTGAGCTTCTTCAGCGTTTGCCATCATCTGAACCAGTGGTAAATCTGGCCTCGGCAGGTATCTCCGCTTGTTTATCAGTTGTTTCTGATAAGGATGCTTGGATCTTGGATACCGGTGCTACAGATCATGTAGTATTTGATTCTTCACGTTTGCATAATCTTGTTCCCTGTGCTTCTACTCGTTTTGTTTCTTTACCTGATAGTACTCATATTCCTATTACTCATACTGGTTCCCTTCCTTTAACTTCTGTTCATACTCTTCATGGTGTTTTGCTTGTTCCCAGTTTTCAGCATAATTTGCTTTCCATTTCTAAACTCACATCTGATTTACATTGTTCTATTGTTTTTACTCCTGATTTCTTTTTTCTTCAGGATCTCTCCAGTGGGAAGATTCAGGGGATTGGTAAACGCAAATGAGGTCTTTATTTCTTTCCTTTCTTTAGTTCATCTGTTGTTTTGCCTTTTGCTTCTGTTTGTATTTCTTCTACAAATGAGACTGTTCTTTTGCATGCTCGATTTGGGCATGCTACCACTGTCAAATTGAATAAACTGCATTTTCCCCTTCTAAGCATTTTCATAATGATCACATTAAAACTTGTCCCATTTGTCCTATGGCTAGGCAATCTAGGATTCCTTTTCCTATTAGTCAGTCTCGATCGACTTCTATTTTTCAGTTAATACACATTGATTTGTGGGGGCTTTACAGGGTCTCTACTCATAGTGGCCATAGATTTTTCTTAACTATTGTTGATGACTTTAGTAGAATGACTTGGGTACATTTGCTGAGATTGAAATCTGATGCTGTCGTTCACTTAAAATCTTTCTTTAAACTTGTTGAGACTCAGTTTTCTGTTTCTGTTAAATGTGTCAGAAGTGATAATGGATTTGAATTCTTTAATAAAGACTGTGCTTCTTTGTTTTCTGCTCTTGGTATTGTTCACCAGAGTAGTTGTGTCTATACGCCTCAGGAAAATGGTGTTGCTGAGCGTAAACATCGCCATTTACTTGAGGTTGCTCGTGCTCTCAAGTTTACCTCCAAAGTTCCCATCAAATTCTGGGGTGAGTGCATACTCACAACCTGTTACTTAATAAATCGTTTGCCTTCCTCTGTTCTTAATTGGCAAACTCCTTTTTTTTGTTTTTCATGGTCATCACCCTTCCCTTTTGCATCTTCGAACCTTTGGTTGTTTAGCTTATGCCAAAAAACCCAATTATCAAGATAAATTTTCCTCTAAGTCTATTCCCTCAGTTCTGATGGGTTATTCAAAGAGATTGCTTTTCGTTTGCGAAGCGCCAGCCCCATTTTGCCAACAGGGTTTTATTCTTTGCGTGAAGGTCTACGACACCCGCACCACCTATGTTCTTTGGTAGACACATCCTCCCCCAACATACTCTTGTCATCTACCTCTTCCCATTTTGAGTTCCCCATAGAAAACATTTTCTTATTTTCTCAATCTTTTGAATTAATGTCTTCGGAATTTAAAAAATAGACATGAAATATAATGGTAAAGATGAAAGCACCGAATTAATTAGTTAATTAGCCAATAAATTTCATATTTAACCTAATTTAACCCTTAATAATTATTTTTGATTTTAATTCTTTTAATAGATCATTAATTTATTTAATTGGTTTATGAAATCTGAGTTCAGTACTTTTAAATTGGCCTTGTTTGCAAATATACTCAATCTTAAAAATGAATTTCGCAGAGAATTTGTATAATTTGTGATTGATTTTAATTTGACTCAAGTTAATATTTCTTATTAAAGTTTTAATCTTCCATATCTTTCAATGTTTAAGCATGTTTTGTATTTATTTATTTATTTCAGTTTACCATAGAATTTTTTTTGACAAAACAAATTTTGCAATAAAGTTTATTTCCGCAAAACTTTTTACATTGACAAATTTAAATTTACATCTTTTTATTTGTTGTGACAATTTTTTTTGAAATAATAATTATAACTTAGCGTTACAAAATTTGTCTTTATATGACTTGTTTTTGTGCCAAAAATAGAGAGAAACATTTATAACTATACATTTTTTGTTATAATTAAAATATATATCTGCATAATTTATCACAAAAGCTTGAATCTCATTATTTGTTGTGGCAATTATTTTCTGTAATAATTATTAAAACTTATAGTTATAAAACTTGTCATTATATATTTTTTGGCGCAAAAAACGAAGGAAAATATTTGTGACAAAAAATAGTAACAAAATATATTTTGTCACCATATGTTACACAAGTTTGCTAATTGTGGCAAAATATTATAACGATTTTTGTTTTTGTCACAAATACATATGTTTTTCTAATTGCAAATGACGCTTATTTATTTTGTCACAATAAAGCTACTAATAATGACAAAAACAATTTTGGCAAAATTAAATTTGTCACAACAATAGAAATTTCTTGTAGTGAATGTCCCCATTATACTTTAAGAAGAGAAATTTTACAAGGCCTTTGTTCGTATTAGAACCAGTACACAAATCAATTAATGTTCAAATACGTGTTACGAAATGTCATAAATCAATTCCAAATTACATATTATGCATATATGGATCAAGCCAAAACTATTGTCATCACACATAGATATAATACATGTTCAAGTTCATGTAAGAGTATTTGATGGTTGAATTGTAAAAAGAAAAAATGTTATTGGTGGGAAGGGAGATTGATTTCTGCAAGTAGATCATCAGATTTTGCATGTGTATGTATATGTCATTGGCTTAAACTTTTCTTTGCGCAAATTCGAATATGGACCGTTATTGTGGTAGTACATAACAACTATTGTTGAACAACACATCAAGAAGGGTTTAGCAGATAACCAAAAACAACAATAGCTAAAGGGATCTTCCTCAAGGAAGAGAGCTACTATTGAATTCTTAAGTGAGTAATTATTAGCATTAGTTATCAGTTACTTGGTTACTGCAAACAAACCACAATAGCACACAATGCAGTGACCGCACTAAACAACTGTGAAGATCTTGCATTCAAACAATAGTGTGGAAAATGTGGTGTATAAACGAAGAGAACTATACAATTTGAAGGGATTTTTTAACTGCTTTCATTACTATAGTTCTTTTTTTGAAAATTTCAGTATTATATTTATGTTATAACATATAAGAACACTCCCCTACACACACATTGTGACAGAATGTTTAAAAGAAGATCAACAAAAATAGTTATGCTCAAGATTGCAATTTGGTTCACTACATTATTGCAAGAAGGAAAAATAGGAAAAAGAAGTAACGTAGCTGAACATATCCATATCCGACACCAGATAACATACAATATGAAAATGGACATGAAAAGATCAACCTGTTGTCTAAAAGAAAGTATTGCTTTGCTTGCAAATAAAGATAAAGGAAACACGCCTATAGATCAAATTACTGTCTGAAAGGAAGCATGCCTATAGATTTCTCTTCGAAGCATGATGCCATTAGTTGATGTTGAATATGGCATGTTTGGTTGAGGATCGATCCTTGGATATGTTGTGTATATGTTAGAAGCATGTTTAGGTGGTTTGTATTGCATCAAAGTGTGTTAAACTAGAAAAATGGGGCATTTTATAACAGACGTATCAATACACAGGTAACCATATCGATACGGGTAAGCCAATTCATGCTTGGCGTATCGATACGTAGGGACTCGTAATATCCAAGGGAAAAGGCGGGTTGTTTCGATATGCGGGGGGACGTATCGGTACATGCCTTGAGATTAAAATTCTAGGAGCTTACTAGACAGAGGCGTACCAATACGAGTCTTGGCGTATCGATGCAACCAGTGGTTAAAATAGTTATTTGGCATCTTTGAGGTTCTGTTTTCTTACGTTTTAGACCCTGGATGTTGTGGATGCAATTATATGAGTTTGGATTTTGGGGGTTACATTTACCGAGTATCCTTATCACCATTTCAACGGGTAACAACATGATGTAGAAGAGAAAATCAACAAAATCTTTGCCTACTTCTGCAAACAAAAGCCCGTTGGATTTTGGGTTTATCTTGAGCTTCAAGCTAACAATGGGGGGACTCGATTGGGACCGGAGGTATCCATGAAAGAAAATACTAATGAGAAAATGTGAGATACTCCCTTAAACACATATACATACATGGGCGGACCATAGGGGGTTTAAGGGGGTATGGTCTCCCCCCCCACCCAAATTTATTTTCATTAGTAGTAAGATAGAATTTTTTTAGAAAAAAGGTAAAATTACCTCTATAATCCCTTTAAAATTTGTAAATTTTTAGTTTGGCTCCTGTCAAAATTTTAAATTTCATTTTGGTCCCTTTCATAAATTTTTAGTTTTTTTAAATTTCATTTTGGTCCCCCCTTTAAAAATTTCTAGTTCCGCCCCTGTATACATACATATTGTCACGTTTGAGAAGAGGCGGGTCACTAATCCCACATCGGAAAGGAAAATGGAGGTCTTGGGAAATATAAGTGGTGGCGCTGTACATCTTATTAGAAATGTCTTTTAAGAAGAGGGTAATGGTCCCGTGACAAGTTGTATTAGAGTGACTTTTTGACTGCTTGATTTCACGTCAAGTGTAACCCCTAAACTCGACCCAAGGGTTATGGGCCGAATCTAGGAAGTTAGATTGAAAACGTAACCCTCAAGTAATTTATTTATTAGGTTTTCAGAAATTAATACTCAAAATATTAATTTAAGAACAGTGTCGTTTATCATTGAAATTTTTATCTCGAAAGCGCAGTCGTGTATATAAGATAATCCAAAACAGAGTAGGAAAAAAATATCACATTAAAATCCCCATGCATGCTAAACAGTTTTAAAATCCCAAATAAAAATAAAATAATCGAGTTTAGATAAAACCCCAAATAATGAAATAATCGCAATAAAACCGAAATAAAATTGGAACTAAGAATATCCATACTAAAATAGTAGTAAATCTGATAACTGTGGTCCTCCAAGTACCGGAAGTCTATGTCTGAGAATCTGAAACAGGAACTAAGGGGGAGTCAGCTATTAAGCTTAGTGTGTCTCTAAGGTGCGAAAATCAGAGTATCTCATGTATCATACAATCACAAATCAAATTAGCAGACAATCAAATACGCAGATATGCATGGCACGATGCACCTAACTCTATGTCATGTACCCGTCTACATCACCGTCCGAAGAGTAAGGTTCCCCTGAACCACTCTCTACATCGTCACCATCCGAAGTGGAACTCAGCCCGAAGGGTGGAACCACTGATCCGAAGTGGAAATCAACCCGAAGGATGAAACCACTGAACTTCCTCCGTACATTTTCCCACCCGAATGATATGACATTAATGTTCCGATTCCAATCCAAATGCAACATCATTAGTCCGAAAATGCATGAGCATTTAGTCCGAAAATGCATGAGCATTTAGTCTGATAATTAACTATTTAGAATCTGACGTATGATGCTTAACAGAATGGCATACAACATATCACATAGCCCAGATCAAAACATATCACATAGTCTAGATCACAACATATTTTACAGTCAAACATCACATGGCAACAACATATTTCACAGTCAAACATCACACAGCCACAACACATATAGTATAGCACAAGCAGAGAACACACCTTAGCCAAAGCAAACTCAGCCAACTATATCGGAACCTACGAAAATAATCCTACGTTAACACTATTGCTATGCTAAATATAATTGAAGAATTACTCCTAAATAATTATTTAATGAAATTTAGCTTAACAGAGAACCTACCAAGAAGTCAATAACGTTGAAATTATACTCGATCATCACTTTACCTTGCTGTCAGTGAATGCATGATGCCTTGCAAAGGGTTAGCCAAAACATGGTGGAGGGACCCACTTTCCCATTGTTGATGTTGAAGTCATTATGCTTCCATTACAAGCAGATTTATAAATATTAAAGGCTTGTGGCTTACCTTGGAATTCAACACGTTGGATATGAAAAACATGGGGTAAGTCGTTCACATGCATTTTTTTATTAGGACAGTGAAGAGGGATGAAAGTGAAAACCGAGAGAGAGAGCGGCCGTCCAAGGGTAAATCACACAGTAGGCCAGTAAATAATTTAGGGTTTATAAAACGTCATCAAAAACTTTACCCACATTTCAAAATGATCCCAAATTTCTGAATTAAGCCACAAAATTCTAATTTTATTCAATTTAATCCCTTAATCACATTAGGGTTTTAAATTAAGAATTCCCAAATTCTTGGCAAAATTTGGGGTGTTACATCAAGCACTGAGTGGGGTATGCAGGGTGGAAAACCGTGATAATTGGTCAATCACGAGAGAGAATGCCATGCCTGAGAAGAGGATGGATCATTAATCCCACATTGGAAAGGAAAAAGGAGGTCTTTGGATATATAAGTGGTGGCTCTGCACATAATATCAGACATATCTTTTAGGAAGAGGGTAATGACCCCATGCCAATATGTTTTAAACCTTTAAGCTTTGTAGCCTTTTCGAACTTCAGATTCCTTGCTTAACACTTAAATGTGTTGCGTTTGTAGTCCAACGGTTAGGATAATTGCCTTCCAAGCAATAGACCCAGGTTTGACTCTCAACAAACACATGAATTAAAAATGAATAAAAACATATTTTGCAAGATAATTCAATGCTTAGCTAATCTTTTTTTCTTCAGTAGTCAAGTGTTCTAGAACGGATAGTGCATCCCTATACTTAGTATGCTATTAATATCAAAGCAAGGTTTCAATCCTCGGACTTGTGGGTTATGGGCCAACCACGCTTCCGCTAAGCCACTTTAATCAGCTAATATATACTCCATCCCTGGTCGTATATGTGACGACCTCTGTCACGTAACCACCCTCATTTGCAGTGGATGATGTTCAAACCTTATATGAACAATAAAATCTTTGTTTTGATGATGTTTGAATGGTTGATCATTATTAACTAAAATTCTCGATTCGGACTTTTGGTTTATTATAGTGGTAAGCTTCTTCATGACCGTGCTCTTGAATGTAAGACAATTGGAAGCATCCTCTTAGAGGTATAACGGTCGGAAACGTCAGATTTCAAATTTGAACATTTGAAACATTTAGGACATAATACAACACAAATTGGTCCTTGTAGAATTGAAATGGCATAGTAGGCTACTGTTAGCACCGAACCGGCTACGACTAAGAATGCATTGGTTAAAATTTACTTTTTTGAATGAAAATGGTTGTCAAAAATTAAAATTAGAAATAATATATGCCCTCGAATTTGGTAAAAAAAATCAATTATGACCTCGAATTCGGTTAAAATAATCAATTCAGCTCTTTTTCCCACGACTACTGCCACGTCAGCACCGTGGACCACCATGTCATCACTGTTAACTGGCACATTAGCACCGTAACGGTCAACGTCGGTCAAAGGGTCAATTTGATCAATTTCGCGGACCAAGGGGTCATATTGAGTGCATTTTTCGGCAAGGGGCAAAATAATTTTTTGGGTCGAACTCATTGGCAAAAATACACCCTTAGCCCATATTTATTTTCTATTGATATTAAGATTTAAACATTTTTGTTTTACTTGTTTATATTCTAAATTTAAAATTTATAATACTAATGATTTTACTTGAATTTTGATTACAATTTATTGTAGTACTTGAAAATCAAAATTACCATTAGTATTGACATCATTTAATTTTATTTTATTTACTATTTACTAAGAAAAGCCATTAGGAACTTCCAGCCAGATAGTGCTTTGGGTGAACAGATAAAGTTAAATTGTCTTATTTGAAAAAATAATGAAATTTCATGCATGCATGCATTTCATTGCCACTTATTATCAAATTCTATCAGCATGAAAATGTATTTTTCTTCTTCAAGGAGGTGAACATAGAGCATGTGACTTGCTTCGATTCTAAATACAATGTAAATTGTGCAACAAAAGACTCTCATCGCAACTTCTCTTTATTCTTGTTCGCAATGTGTTTTCTTTCGACAAAGCTTGTGTTAAATTGAATTATCCAATAAGAAACATATTTGGTTTCTCTTTCATCAAAAGCCCCATAAACTTACTTCAGGTTGCATTCTTCGATGTGATATTTGTCCATAACCTGTGTTGAATGCAAACATCATTGTTTGGGATATGCTTTACTTTCTGATATTCATATGCTAAGATGTCAAGGACATGAACATTGCCTCCATCTCGTTACTTCACATACAGCTCAACAGAGATCTGAGGTTACATCATTTCAGGCTCCGAAATATTTTTATTTTCATCCCACATATGGCAGGGACATGATATTAAATTTATTTTTCTAGGGGGAAAGCTCACCACAGTAGCTTGCTAAGTGTTGCACTATTGCTCGGGACTGGCACAACCTACTCAATTGGAATTTAAAAGCTTTTGTTTAAAACCAACATTGAAAGAAGAAATGACATTGTCCCTGGATGATAATTTAACAATGTTATGTTCTCCTATACTAAATGTGCAGCGGAAGCCTGCATGGTATGTTCTCCTTCGTTTAGTTGTGGTGATTCAAATTAGAGGGAATGCAACAAAAAAAAACTCTTAAGCAGAACCATCAATTTGATTCTTGCTTCTTCCTTAACAAGTCGGTTCATTTGTGACAAATATGGCGCTATAAGTTCTTATGGTGTATGCAATTTAGTCTTTTGATGTTAGAACTCCTCTCATAGAAAATGAGGAACGACACTTGGCTCTGGCTTTTATGTCACCGGAAATCAACGAGGATACTTGTCCAATATCACTCTTTATTTTAGTTATGGATGCTAGTATTGAAGACTGATACACACTGGATACGGTGTTAAAAGCCGCTTATCTCGTGATGCTTTGCTATCTATACCGGAGTGAAAATTGAACCTACTTGCAGCAGTTAAAGCGTTTGAGCAACTTCAAGACTCCAGTGATGAAAAAGGGGGGACCTCGGAATGCATCAGTTTGTAGTTCTCATCCAAATTCATGGTATGCACACAAGAAAAATCCCAATGAACTCTCCAGTGAAAGCATTCCCAGCCATATGCATCTCCATTAAGTACATAAAACCGAAAACGGCTTTAATTGTTGCAATGAATATGTAATTGTGAAATTATGCCCCTAAAAATATGTGAGTTTTCATGTGATGGTACATTAGTTCTGCTTCAGGTTCAGAACATTATCCCTGGATCACTGCCACACTGTTTAGAAAGGACTTGTTATTTTTGTGAAGCTGATGGATATTAGGAGATTTGAGATAGTTTTCAACTAGGCCTTCTAGTAGTCATGCAAAGTGGCCTTGCAATCACATTTATATGTTGCAGGTGACAGCAGCTGGATCATATATCACAGGAGTTATACTTTTGCAGGAACTGCCTCACTTATCTCATCTTATGATTATAATTTTCTTACAAAATCTCTGTTGAACATTCTCTGGAATCGAAGCACTGTTACGACAAGAGAATGAACATGGAAAGGAGAATGCGTTAAGAGTTAAGACTACTTAAGCAACAGAAGCCTTCATAATACAGGATAAATGCAAGCGACAGTGACAAAAGAGAGATGGGTTTTTTAATAGCAAACAAAAAAACAGAATAAATGATAACAATGACAAAATGCAGAATAAAAGATGAAACTAGCAAACTTCAAAATAAAGGATAACACAGAAAATTCAAGCACATGCTTAATACACTAGTACAGTTCAGATGATTTTACCTGGTTCAGTTCGCATAACTTCCACACACTGAATCAGAAATCAAACAAAAGCCATAACTTTTTGTGTTGGTAGCCATGATTGACAGGAACACTCATAAATACAACTTCCACAGAGATTGAAGGTATTCATATGAAAAAATAAAATAAAATTATAAGAGACAAGTAGTATATTAATAGTATTACATAGGTAAGGCTCAAAATAAATATGAGAAATAGATATCCCACTCACATCATGACAGAAATAGATATCCCACTCACATATATATATTATAAATAGAGAAAGTCTTTTAAATTGGAAACAAACTGTACTAAAACATGACAAATAATAACAATTAAATATGTATAGTAACTCGAAAACTCGACCCGAATCGAATTTTATAAACTCAATTCGAATCGAAAAAATTTCAAATAAAGTTTGAGTTGTAAAATATGACACATTAACTCGAATAACTAAAAATTTTATAACTTGACTCGATCGAAAGCTGCCAACGAGCCAAAGAGTTGTATTTGTTGAAGCTGGGAAAGGCTTTGTTGATCTTCTTCTCAACGTTCTGTCATTGCCTGACCTCGAAAACCTTTATCACATCCAGCCAACAGCAAACAAAGACACCCTTTTTGAAGCCTAAGGTTTCTAACTATGCTGCAATCCGCAACATCCACCACGCTGAAAAAAGGCCTTGATAATAAAGGATAATGAACATGGAAAGGAGAATGCATTAAGACTACTTAAGCAATGGAAGCCTTCATGATAAGGGATAAATGCAAGTGACAATGACAAAAGAGAGATGGTTTTATTGAATGGAAAACCAAAAAAGACCTTCGTAGTCGTCGCTAATATGAAGTTGACTCGATAGAAACGGAAGAAATGATGGACCCCGGATGAATGTATGGATTTGAGAGAAATCGTTACAGACGTGGATTTAAACATTCATGGCATCAACATAACTTAAGATTGAGTAGTGACATCTGGGAATTTACAAATATGATGGTTGCCTTCTACTCTTCCTATTTAAATTCTTTTTATTCTTGTTCTCAATGTGATTTATTTTCAACAAAGCTTGTGTTGAATTGCCCGTGGAGAAACATATGTAGTTTCGACAAAGCTGCATTCTTTGATGTGATATTTGTTCATACCTGTGTTGAGTGCAAACATCAGCGTTTGGGGGTATGCTCTAGTTTCTGATATTCATATGCTCAGATGTCAAGGACATGAACGTTGCCTCCATCCCATTACGGGAAGGGTATAAAGAGTAGTGCAGTTCTTGCGACGATTCCTGGTATTTAATATACAGCTCAACACAGATATGAGGTTACATCATTACAAACTCTGAAACCTTCTTATTTCCATCCCACATCAGACATGGAAGACAGTGAGCAGGAGACTGCTGATCAAAGGGACAGGCTTATCGAGGATTAAGCATACCTTTCTCGGCCTTTTGGCTAAGATCAAGTGTAGTATATGTTCTTATATATTTAATATCTGATATGTGAGCCAATGGCTGACATGATATTAAATTTGTTTTTTCAGTGGAAAACACACATAGTTGTACATGTACACATCCGGCTCCAAATAACAAAGAATATGAAAATGGACATGAAAAGGTCAACTTACTGTCTGAAAGAAAGTAATAGCAATAACTTTCTTATGAAATAATTCAATGCCAGAAATATAGTTATAGGGGAAAACAATAATACCGAGTTTAAAAATAATTTGGGACTTAACTCAATGGATGCATGAGATCAATTTAAGAGAGATTCAAGATTCATCTGAATTGGTTTATGATGTCCGTACCTAATAATATAATTTAGATTGATCAATCAAATAACAGAATAATATTACTTTATACTGGTTCATCATTCCAATTGTTAAAACTTCTGCTGCATCCAAGACAGTAATTGTTTTAACACATTAGTTTGAAACTAGACTGTGAGTTTATGACATCAACATAATCTTGAAACATCGACAATACATAATCATTTGACTCCATACCACTTCCAATTTGTAACTATAAAACGACCCTTTTCACCTCATTTGCAGTAACTGGTATTGAAACATCGGTTGCCAACAAGTAATCCTTGTTTTGTACAAGTCACTCGAGCTTTCAGCGATTTCGTAAAGATTTGCAAGATATCCAACCTTCTTTTGACAGCAACAGCAACCTTGTAACAGTACCAACAGGTAACAAATTATTCGGTACCCATTTTCTTGATAACCTGTTGTAACACTTCCCAGTGCAAAGATATTTATCTGTTTGATATATCGCAGGGCCTTATTCAAAGGTATGTTAGCGAAAATGAGAATGAAATGAGTGGTTCAAAGATATTTATTCGGTATGGTTTTATTGAATGGAAAACCAAAAAAGACCTTGGTCGCAACTTCTCTCTATTCTTGTTCGTAATGTGATTTCTTTCTCGACAATGCTTGTGTTGAATTGAACTGTCCGTGAAGAAACATATTTGGTTTCACTTTCATCAAAAGCTCCATAGACTTATTTCAGGTTGCATTCTTCGATGTGATATGCTTTAGTTTCTAATATTCATATGCTCAGATGTCAAGGACATGAACATTGCCCCCATCCCGTTACTGGCAAGTATAAAGAGTGGTGCAGTGCTTGTGATGAGCCCTGATATTTCAAATACAACTCAACACAGACCTGAGGTACAACATTTCAGACTTGGAAACCTTTTTATTTTCATCCAACATCGAGCAGGGAAGAAAGTAAGAGGTAGGATACTGCTGATAAAAGGGACAGGCTTAACAAGAAATAAGCATACCTTTCTCGGCCTTTTGGCTAAGATCAAGTGTAGTATCTGTTCTTATCAGTTTAATATCTGATACGTGAGCCATTGGTTCACATGATATTAAATTTATTTATTTAGTGGGGAAGCTCACCACAGTAGCTTGCTACTGGGGCTTTCATGTGTCGCCCAAGCGTTGCACTATAGCTTGGGCCTGGCGCACCACTCCCAATCTGTCTTTCAAATTTTTTGTTCTGAACGTGTTTGCTAAAACTAAAATGCATCACAAGTCTTAATAGAATGTGCGATCCTGCTCTCGTTCCCATAACGAAATATTAAAAAATTTGAAGATAATTTATCTGTTCAGTAGCCGCAAGATCTCATTATCAGTTCTAGGCAAGGGGGAGATTTTGTCATCTTCCAATTTGAAGAGCTTTAATTTCAATGAACCAAGGAAAGTCTAGGACCAGCATGGTTATTGCTCTCAATAGGTTTAACCAGTAGGGTTTTCGGGGCTGCCATGAGTGGCTGGTGAGTTTCTTATAGACATCTGTAGCTCTGCAATAGTGTCAAGGACCTTGATTAGCCCTTAGATGGAGCTTTTACTATATGGTTATGGAGTATGAGCCCGTATCGGGAATATATTTTGGAAAATTATCAGGCATATATTTGAACATGGTTACTGGTATTCCACACACCTAAAGGAAAAGATCTTATTGAAATATAAGTAAAAATAGAGTGCTGGAATTCTCTACAATTGAGGTTTCACAAGCGTTCTAAAGCAACACAAAATCATATAGACATACGACCTCTCACAAACAATCCGATCACTCCTTCGTACAAAAGAAACCAACAACCTTAAACATGATTAATGGATCTATATAAAAGTTCGGGAGAACGCCAATGAACTTTTAGTAATGTTGTAATCCCCAAAGTTAGCAAAGTGAAATAAGTAAACTTTGGGGTTGGGGTTATCACCATTGTCGACATGACTAATGGCATCATCGAAAAAAGAACCACTCCACAATGCCGACCCATTATCAGGGAAGGAACCATAAGGAAAAGTGAAGTGAGAAATGGTGCAGTGTTGAGGACATAAAACCAAAGAAAACTACTTGTTGTATACATATACATATACATATACATATACATATACATATACATATACATATACATATACATATACATATACATATACATATGATCATCTAACTGCTGAAATCAATCACGTTTTCCACCAATAACACCCTCTCTTTTTACAATTTAAAAGTCAAACACTTTTGAAGAATCGATTCTCATCGGGACTCATAAACTTTTTTGTTTTTAATTTTTTATACCACATCAACCATAAGGAAAAGTGCAGTGAGAAATGGTGATGTGTACTTTTTATCATTTTTTGAGGAAAAATATGTTTTAGTTCTACTTTATCATTTTAGCTAGCAATAATTATGGCAATATTAATTTTATGATTTTGCTTCCATCACTAATAATTCTATTTCATTATTGTAACAATCTTAATATAATTAATGAAAACGTAGTCTTTAAATAGGTGGTAAAATTGGTAAATAGGTGAAGACTTTAAATTATAATTAATAAAAAAATATGACATTATTTTAGCATTTTAAGTGATGATATTACGTTACTAAAAATGTGATAATATCTTTTTCTCCGTCTATAAGTTGAAGGTAACTATTATTCGTGACGATAAGAGTTATCAATAACGCAAAATTATATAATTTAGTGACGTAATTAGTTGTCATCGAATATAAATTATGAAGTGACATTATGTATCATCATCATTCATACTACTATACGGTGATGATATACCATGTCACTAACATTGTGACGATATTTATTTTGTAACACCCCTCACCCGGATTAGGAGCGAGGAGCGTTACAACGCGCAACGGGCTTATAAACATATGCCATATAAACCGAACTCAATCCGAACAGACTTAGCGTATGATATTCAAGCAATCCATTTTAAGTAACATAGCCAATACACACTTACATACACTTAACATAGGTTAATCATACATGTAGCTAGTTATTTAGGGGCTAATTAAAACTTTTAAAATATCATGATCTTGTTACTACCTTATTGTATCTAAACATGTAATCATTTGCAATCAAACAAACATATCTATAAATTCAAGAACCATGTAATCAAACAAACTAGAATAGCCTATCATGAAGCATTCGAACCAACATGGAATTCTGGTCGAATAATCATAACCATATTCGAACTAAACATGGGCATTTGCATTTCATTCGATCAAAGCATGTTAATATACACGTGAGCTAAATATAAATTCAAGCTTAATTAGTTCATACACTCGACACTCTTCCTATGAGACCATTCGAACACCACACCCATATATAGGAATATCTCGAACTTCATAAACACATGTGATCATAACATAAGTCATAATTTAACCAAACATCATATACATATACACCATCATGGCAAAAGAGTCATACAAGACTTACTACAAACATAACTTAGTCTTTACAAACCATTAGCTTAAACTTTATATACATAACAAGTCATGTGTTCACATTTAACATACATACCAACCAAAATGCATGTTAAAACCACTCTAATACACAAGTTTATGCCACTCTCTAGAAGTCTAAACAAAAGATCACATCATACATGATTCTTGCTTGTAACTTGGTGCTCCAGAAACGGATTGGGCAGCTTTCAATCAATACAACATGTTGGTTTGGGAAGGAGGAAATAACAGAGAGATAAGTACAAAGATGTACTTAGTGAGGTAGCACTTAAATCTATTAGTTTATTCTTTTATGTTTCTTATTTCCATTAGCCAAGGTTACCTAGCTAGGATTCATATTACATAAGCATCACCTAGCTAGTTTAAACATGATCAAGAATCACTTAGCTAGTTTTAGAAGCATAGAAACAACAAGTAGGAATGTAAGCACGTTTGCATCAAATAACAATATAAACAAACCATCATTTAATAATACAAACATTGATCTCATAACATATCATGTGCATAGAACAAACATGTAATCGATCAAGTAATACATAAGCATATCATATAATCACCATTCAAATAGGCATCTTAGACATGTAGATCATGTATGTTTCAAGCAAAATCAGATTGGCGTTTACACCTTTAATGTCTTGAACTCTTGTTTCATATAACCACAATCATATAACATATCAAGTTACATATATCTCATGTCACATGTTTTACTCAAATACTTATAATGTTTTACTCAAAATAATCCTACGTTAACACTATTGCTATGCTAAATATAACTGAAGAATTACTCCTAAATAATTATTTAATGAAATTTAGCTTAACAGAGAACCTACCAAGAAGTCAATAACGTTGAAATTATACTCCATCATCACTTTACCTTGCTGTCAGTGAATGCATGATGCCTTGCAAAGGGTTAGCCAAAACATTGTGGAGGGACCCACTTTCCCATTGTTGATGTTGAAGTCATTATGCTTCCATTGCAAGCAGATTTATAAATATTAAAGGCTTGTGGCTTACCCTGGAATTCAACACGTTGGATTTGAAAAACATGGGGTAAGTCGTTCACATGCATTTTTTATTAGGACAATGAAGAGGGATGAAAGTGAAAACCGAGAGAGAGAGAGCGTCCGTCAAAGGGTAAATCACACACTAGGCCAGTAAATAATTTAGGGTTTATAAAACGTCATCAAAAACTTTACCCACATTTCAAAATGATCCCAAATTTCTGAATTAAGCCACAAAATTCTAATTTTATTCAATTTAATCCCTTAATCACATTAGGGTTTTAAATTAAGAATTCCCAAATTCTTGGCAAAATTTGGGGTGTTACATCAAGCACTGAGTGGGGTATGCAGGGTGGAAAACCGTGATAATTGGTCAATCACGAGAGAGAATGCCATGCCTGAGAAGAGGATGGATCATTAATCCCACATTGGAAAGGAAAAAGGAGGTCTTTGGATATATAAGTGGTGGCTCTGCACATAATATTAGACATATCTTTTAGGAAGAGGGTAATGACCCCATGCCAATATGTTTTAAACCTTTAAGCTTTGTAGCCTTTTCGAACTTCAGATTCCTTGCTTAACATTTAAATGTGTTGCGTTTTTAGTCCAACGGTTAGGATAATTGCCTTCCAAGCAATAGACCCAGGTTTGACTCTCAACAAACACATGAATTAAAAATGAATAAAAACATATTTTGCAAGATAATTCAATGTCTTAGCTAATCTTTTTTTCTTCAGTAGTCAAGTGTTCTAGAACGGATAGTGCATCCCTATACTTAGTATGCTATTAATATCAAAGCAAGGTTTCAATCCTCGGACTTGTGGGTTATGGGCCAACCACGCTTCCGCTAAGCCACTTTAATCAGCTAATATATACTCCATCCCTGGTCGTATATGTGACGACCTCTTTCACGTAACCACCCTCATTTGCAGTGGATGATGTTCAAACCTTATATGAACAATAAAATCTTTGTTTTGATGATGTTTGAATGGTTGATCATTATTAACTAAAATTCTCGATTCGGACTTTTGGTTTATTATAGTGGTAAGCTTCTTCATGACCGTGCTTTTGAATGTAAGACAATTGGAAACATCCTCTTAGAGGTATAACGGTCGGAAACGTCAGATTTCAAATTTGAACATTTGAAACATTTAGGACATAATACAACACAAATTGGTCCTTGTAGAATTGAAATGGCATAGTAGGCTGCTGTTAGCACCGAACCGGCTACGACTAAGAATGCATTGGTTAAAATTTACTTTTTTGAATGAAAATGTTGGTCAAAAAATAAAATTAGAAATAATATATGCCCTCGAATTCGGTTAAAATAATCAATTCAGCTCTTTTTCCCACGACTACTGCCACGTCAGCACCGTGGACCACCATGTCATCACTGTTAACTGGCACATTAGCACCGTAACGGTCAACGTCGGTCAAAGGGTCAATTTGATCAATTTCGCGGACCAAGGGGTCACATTGAGTGCATTTTTCGGCAAGGGGCAAAATTAATTTTTTGGGTCGAACTCATTGGCAAAAATACCCCCTTAGCCCATATTTATTTTCTATTGATATTAAGATTTAAACATTTTTGTTTTACTTGTTTATATTCTAAATTTAAAATTTATAATACTAATGATTTTACTTGAATTTTGATTACAATTTATTGTAGTACTTGAAAATCAAAATTACCATTAGTATTGACATCATTTAATTATATTTTATTTACTATTTACTAAGAAAAGCCACTAGGAACTTCCAGCCAGATAGTGCTTTGGGTGAACATATAAAGTTAAATTGTCTTATTTGAAAAAATAATGAAATTTCATGCATGCATGCATTTCATTGCCACTTATTATCAAATTCTATCAGCATGAAAATGTATTTTTCTTCTTCGAGGAGGTGAACATAGAGCATGTGACTTGCTTCGATTCTAAATACAATGTAAATTGTGCAACAAAAGACTCTCATCGCAACTTCTCTTTATTCTTGTTCGCAATGTGTTTTCTTTCGACAAAGCTTGTGTTAAATTGAATTATCCAATAAGAAACATATTTGGTTTCACTTTCATCAAAAGCCCCATAAACTTACTTCAGGTTGCATTCTTCGATGTGATATTTGTCCATAACCTGTGTTGAATGCAAACATCATTGTTCGGGATATGCTTTACTTTCTGATATGCATATGCTAAGATGTCAAGGACATGAACATTGCCTCCATCTCGTTACTTCACATACAGCTCAACAGAGATCTGAGGTTACACCATTTCAGGCTCCGAAATATTTTTATTTTCATCCCACATATGGCAGGGACATGATATTAAATTTATTTTTCTAGGGGGAAAGCTCACCACAGTAGCTTGCTAAGTGTTGCACTATTGCTCAGGACTGGCACAACCTACTCAATTGGAATTTAAAAGCTTTTGTTTAAAACCAACATTGAAAGAAGCAATGCCATTGTCCCTGGATGATAATTTAACAATGTTATGTTCTCCTATACTACATGTGCAGCGGAAGCCTGCATGGTATGTTCTCCTTCGTTTAGTTGTGGTGATTCAAATTAGAGGGAATGCAAATAAAAACTCTTAAGCAGAACCATCAATTTGATTCTTGCTTCTTCCTTAACAAGTCGGTTCATTTGTGACAAATATGGAGCTATAAGTTCTTATGGTGTATGCAATTTAGTCTTTTGAGGTTAGAACTCCTCTCATAGAAAATGAGGAACGACACTTGGCTCTGGCTTTTATGTCACCGGAAATCAACGAGGATACTTGTCCAATATCACTCTTTATTTTAGTTATGGATGCTAGTATTGAAGACTGATACACACTGGATACGGTGTTAAAAGCCGCTTATCTCGTGATGCTTTGCTATCTATACCGGAGTGAAAATTGAACCTACTTGCAGCAGTTAAAGCATTTGAGCAACTTCAAGACTCCAGTGATGAAAAAGGGGGGACCTCGGAATGCATCAGTTTGTAGTTCTCATCCAAATTCATGGTATGCTCACAAGAAAAATCCCAATGAACTCTCCAGTGAAAGCATTCCCAGCCATCTGCTTCTCCATTAAGTACATAAAACCGAAAACGGCTTTAATTGTTGCAATGAATATGTAATTGTGAAATTATGCCCCTACAAATATGTGAGTTTTCATGTGATGGTACATTAGTTCTGCTTCAGGTTCAGAACATTATCCCTGGATCACTGCCACACTGTTTAGAAAGGACTTGTTATTTTTGTGAAGCTGATGGATATTAGGAGATTTGAGATAGTTTTCAACTAGGCCTTCTAGTAGTCATGCAAAGTGGCCTTGCAATCACATTTATATGTTGCAGGTGACAGCAGCTGGATCATATATCACAGGAGTTATACTTTTGCAGGAACTGCCTCACTTATCTCATCTTATGATTATAATTTTCTTACAAAATCTCTGTTGAACATTCTCTGGAATCGAAGCACTGTTACGACAAGAGAATGAACATGGAAAGGAGAATGCGTTAAGAGTTAAGACTACTTAAGCAACGGAAGCCTTCATAATACAAGATAAATGCAAGCGACGGTGACAAAAGAGAGATGGGTTTTTTTAATAGCAAACAAAAAAAAACAAAATAAATGATAACAATGACAAAATGCAGAATAAAAGATGAAACTAGCAAACTTCAAAATAAAGGATAACACAGAAAATTCAAGCACATGCTTAATACACTAGTACAGTTCAGATGATTTTACCTGGTTCAGTTCGCATAACTTCCACACACTGAATCAGAAATCAAACAAAAGCCATAACTTTTTGTGTTGGTAGCCATGATTGACAGGAACACTCATAAATACAACTTCCACAGAGATTGAAGGTATTCATATGAAAAAATAAAATAAAATTATAAGAGACAAGTAGTATATTAATAGTATTACATAGGTAAGGCTCAAAATAAATATGAGAAATAGATATCCCACTCACATCATGACAGAAATAGTAGGAAAATTCAAAAGAGAATTAAATGAATGCCATCATAAACATATCAGAGCCAGGTTTCAATCCTGGGACCTGTGGGTTATGGGCCCACCACGCTTCTGCTGCGCCACTCTGATCAGTTGATGAAAGTTTGATAACCACCAATATTTAATTATTATTATTAAATTATTGTGCATGTGAAGCCATAAATGTCAATTTACAGTGTTACTCTGGATGACAATTTACAGTGTTGTGTATGTTTCGAAGATGTTGAGATCAGAATTGAATCAAAGGAAATGCTATGTGAAGTCATAAACTCCACAGTTGTATGTACCCCTTCAAGGATGGAACTTTATACTTCATAGCTCTTGTCTAGTTTGTAGGTTTCGGCTGCCTTTGGATGATTCAAAGATCGAGACAAATGTCACCGTAAACGGCAAAGCCAGAGTTGGCATTGCAGATGCCTGAAGTGGTGGTAGACTGGGGACCGGAAGACGGTATTGGATTCCGATACCATGGCCTTATGAAAATTGTCTGATGTATACATTTTATACTATGATGCTGCTGTAACTTTGTCTTATTCCGAAATGGAGAAAAACTAAATAGACTCTAATTGCGTTTATTGTATCAATGAACTCTTGAAAATTGATGAAAATAACAAAGGATGAATTTATCAAAGTTCCAAGCAAGATTGTAGCCAAAAGGGAAAGATTGTTCACTCATGTTGAATCAATGCCATTGGTGTTGGGAAATTCTTCCACAAATCCGGACTCGCATAATATGTTACAACTAACTGAAAAATAATGAAAAACACATCTATCAAACAAGTTAAGCACACAAACCTTGCAACTTCAATTGGATGGTGTGCCAACACTATTAGATTGAGGTTTCTGGTAGGTAGTGCCAACTAAGGGTGAGCAAAAGTCGACTCGAAAAAACCGAATTTTTTGACTCGACTGGAGACTAAAAAATTCGTCTCGTCTTGACTCGACTCGAAAAAAAATTAAATAAAGTTTGAGTTGTAAAATGGAATTCGAATAACTCAAATTTCTTAGTAATTAGTGGATTGTGTTGAGTGTGTAAAAGTTCTATTATTTACACCCTTTTTAACCCATATTTCTGCTGCATTCAAGCATCATTGCATTGCATTTAGGATAGTTTTCAATTAAACATCACAATTATATAAAAGGCACGGATTCTACTAAAAGATGGTGTATTTTGCAGGTAACTGCCAAGGTTGACGATGAAGGCAGGCGCAGGGCAGATAAGCAGGAAAGCTGAACTGAACAAGCAGCTGAAGAAGACGAACCTGTCATGGACCTGTCGTGACAGCATGGTGACAGCAGATTATTGAAGAGGAAAAATGAAGTGGACATCGATAGATAGAGAAAAATCTGCTCGTCTGTCGTGTGGAAGCCAAATAATTTTCCAAGCCCCGGATCAAAAGATATGTCAAGCCAAAGCTCAAGGAAAGGAATTCCCACAAGATAGGGATGCGGCTGAAAAGTAGGATACTTTAGAGATTTAGTCTTTATTAGAATCTTACTCTTAATTAAAGTTGTAATCCTTATCACCTTAGATAACTTGAGCCCAAAGCTTATATAAAGGGCATAGATTAAACCTAGGGCATAACCGATTACTCCATAACCAAAAAACCAAACCCCTGCCGTCCACCCGTCACCGACATGTTCTAAATTCCTCCTAGGGCCACGGGTTGTTTTGTAAAGTAGTTGCAAGGGTTGCTTTGTTTTAGGATTTTTCAAGTTCAATAAAATAAACTTCAAGTTCTTTTATCTTGGTTTTAATATCTTGCAAGAGCATCGGGAGAGCATTGTGAGGTTATCTATTTACTTAGCATCGGGAGAGTTAAGTATACGAAAGAGGTAAAAGCGCGTTCTCTAGTTTATAGTTGAACCATCTCGTGCTTAGGGATAAGGCGAGGTTAAGTGGCTAAGGAAGAATTCATACACATCGGCGTTCATCCTTCGATTCACGCCGGGAGGTATCATCAAAGACGTGTTCATCGACAGACTTGTGCCTAGGGATAGGGCAAGGCAGATCTGGGATTCTTGCCAAGCTTGAAGTACTGAGTTAGTGTCTGCTGCCGCGACAACTAACGGACAGACGTTGCGACAGGTGCTGTCGGCGACGGGAGCGACGACAGAACTGGAGATTCTGAGCAATTCAATACCTGCACTACCAAGCAATTCAATACCAACCCATTCTCTCTATCTTGATTTCTCAATCCTTTATTTACGTTTTTACTTTTTATTCGTGACAACTTTCTAAAATATTCCCTTTACTTCGTGCAGTAAATCAAGGTGAAGTATTAGCCCAATCCCTGTGGAGACGATATCCGATACTTCGTATCACTTTACTACTTGCGTCGTGTACACTTGCACTACAATTGCGATAGTCTATTTTACACGCAACAGATTGATTTTTAAGTTCGAGTCGAATCTATTTCCCCTGATATATATATATATACCGATATAAAAAATATGAAAAAAATATGCCACATATATATATTATAAATAGAGAAAGTCTTTTAAATTGGAAACAAACTGTACTAAAACATGACAAATAATAACAATTAAATATGTATAGTAACTCGAAAACTCGACCCGAATCGAATTTTATAAACTCAATTCGAATCGAAAAAATTTCAAATAAAGTTTGAGTTGTAAAATATGACACATCAACTCGAATAACTAAAAATTTTATAACTTGACTCGATCGAAAGCTGCCAACGAGCCAAAGAGTTGTATTTGTTGAAGCTGGGAAAGGCTTTGTTGATCTTCTTCTCAACGTTCTGTCATTGCCTGACCTCGAAAACCTTTATCACATCCAGCCAACAGCAAACAAAGACACCCTTTTTGAAGCCTAAGGTTTCTAACTATGCTGCAATCCGCAACATCCACCACGCTGAAAAAAGGCCTTGATAATAAAGGATAATGAACATGGAAAGGAGAATGCATTAAGACTACTTAAGCAATGGAAGCCTTCATGATAAGGGATAAATGCAAGTGACAATGACAAAAGAGAGATGGTTTTATTGAATGGAAAACCAAAAAAGACCTTCGTAGTCGTCGCTAATATGAAGTTGACTCGATAGAAACGGAAGAAATGATGGACCCCGGATGAATGTATGGATTTGAGAGAAATCGTTACAGACGTGGATTTAAACATTCATGGCATCAACATAACTTAAGATTGAGTAGTGACATCTGGGAATTTACAAATATGATGGTTGCCTTCTACTCTTCCTATTTAAATTCTTTTTATTCTTGTTCTCAATGTGATTTATTTTCAACAAAGCTTGTGTTGAATTGCCCGTGGAGAAACATATGTAGTTTCGACAAAGCTGCATTCTTTGATGTGATATTTGTTCATACCTGTGTTGAGTGCAAACATCAGCGTTTGGGGGTATGCTCTAGTTTCTGATATTCATATGCTCAGATGTCCAGGACATGAACGTTGCCTCCATCCCATTACGGGAAGGGTATAAAGAGTAGTGCAGTTCTTGGGACGATTCCTGGTATTTAATATACAGCTCAACACAGATATGAGGTTACATCATTACAAACTCTGAAACCTTCTTATTTCCATCCCACATCAGACATGGAAGACAGTGAGCAGGAGACTGCTGATCAAAGGGACAGGCTTATCGAGGATTAAGCATACCTTTCTCGGCCTTTTGGCTAAGATCAAGTGTAGTATATGTTCTTATATATTTAATATCTGATATGTGAGCCAATGGCTGACATGATATTAAATTTGTTTTTTCAGTGGAAAACACACATAGTTGTACATGTACACATCCGGCTCCAAATAACAAAGAATATGAAAATGGACATGAAAAGGTCAACTTACTGTCTGAAAGAAAGTAATAGCAATAACTTTCTTATGAAATAATTCAATGCCAGAAATATAGTTATAGGGGAAAACAATAATACCGAGTTTAAAAATAATTTGGGACTTAACTCAATGGATGCATGAGATCAATTTAAGAGAGATTCAAGATTCATCTGAATTGGTTTATGATGTCCGTACCTAATAATATAATTTAGATTGATCAATCAAATAACAGAATAATATTACTTTATACTGGTTCATCATTCCAATTGTTAAAACTTCTGCTGCATCCAAGACAGTAATTGTTTTAACACATTAGTTTGAAACTAGACTGTGAGTTTATGACATCAACATAATCTTGAAACATCGACAATACATAATCATTTGACTCCATACCACTTCCAATTTGTAACTATAAAACGACCCTGTTCACCTCATTTGCAGTAACTGGTATTGAAACATCGGTTGCCAACAAGTAATCCTTGTTTTGTACAAGTCACTCGAGCTTTCAGCGATTTCGTAAAGATTTGCAAGATATCCAACCTTCTTTTGACAGCAACAGCAACCTTGTAACAGTACCAACAGGTAACAAATTATTCGGTACCCATTTTCTTGATAACCTGTTGTAACACTTCCCAGTGCAAAGATATTTATCTGTTTGATATATCGCAGGGCCTAATTCAAAGGTATGTTAGCGAAAATGAGAATGAAATGAGTGGTTCAAAGATATTTATTCGGTATGGTTTTATTGAATGGAAAACCAAAAAAGACCTTGGTCGCAACTTCTCTCTATTCTTGTTCGTAATGTGATTTCTTTCTCGACAATGCTTGTGTTGAATTGAACTGTCCGTGAAGAAACATATTTGGTTTCACTTTCATCAAAAGCTCCATAGACTTATTTCAGGTTGCATTCTTCGATGTGATATGCTTTAGTTTCTAATATTCATATGCTCAGATGTCAAGGACATGAACATTGCCCCCATCCCGTTACTGGCAAGTATAAAGAGTGGTGCAGTGCTTGTGATGAGCCCTGATATTTCAAATACAACTCAACACAGACCTGAGGTACAACATTTCAGACTTGGAAACCTTTTTATTTTCATCCAACATCGAGCAGGGAAGAAAGTAAGAGGTAGGATACTGCTGATAAAAGGGACAGGCTTAACAAGAAATAAGCATACCTTTCTCGGCCTTTTGGCTAAGATCAAGTGTAGTATCTGTTCTTATCAGTTTAATATCTGATACGTGAGCCATTGGTTCACATGATATTAAATTTATTTATTTAGTGGGGAAGCTCACCACAGTAGCTTGCTACTGGGGCTTTCATGTGTCGCCCAAGCGTTGCACTATAGCTTGGGCCTGGCGCACCACTCCCAATCTGTCTTTCAAATTTTTTGTTCTGAACGTGTTTGCTAAAACTAAAATGCATCACAAGTCTTAATAGAATGTGCGATCCTGCTCTCGTTCCCATAACGAAATATTAAAAAATTTGAAGATAATTTATCTGTTCAGTAGCCGCAAGATCTCATTATCAGTTCTAGGCAAGGGGGAGATTTTGTCATCTTCCAATTTGAAGAGCTTTAATTTCAATGAACCAAGGAAAGTCTAGGACCAGCATGGTTATTGCTCTCAATAGGTTTAACCAGTAGGGTTTTCGGGGCTGCCATGAGTGGCTGGTGAGTTTCTTATAGACATCTGTAGCTCTGCAATAGTGTCAAGGACCTTGATTAGCCCTTAGATGGAGCTTTTACTATATGGTTATGGAGTATGAGCCCGTATCGGGAATATATTTTGGAAAATTATCAGGCATATATTTGAACATGGTTACTGGTATTCCACACACCTAAAGGAAAAGATCTTATTGAAATATAAGTAAAAATAGAGTGCTGGAATTCTCTACAATTGAGGTTTCACAAGCGTTCTAAAGCAACACAAAATCATATAGACATACGACCTCTCACAAACAATCCGATCACTCCTTCGTACAAAAGAAACCAACAACCTTAAACATGATTAATGGATCTATATAAAAGTTCGGGAGAACGCCAATGAACTTTTAGTAATGTTGTAATCCCCAAAGTTAGCAAAGTGAAATAAGTAAACTTTGGGGTTGGGGTTATCACCATTGTCGACATGACTAATGGCATCATCGAAAAAAGAACCACTCCACAATGCCGACCCATTATCAGGGAAGGAACCATAAGGAAAAGTGAAGTGAGAAATGGTGCAGTGTTGAGGACATAAAACCAAAGAAAACTACTTGTTATACATATACATATACATATACATATACATATACATATACATATACATATACATATACATATACATATACATATGATCATCTAACTGCTGAAATCAATCACGTTTTCCACCAATAACACCCTCTCTTTTTACAATTTAAAAGTCAAACACTTTTGAAGAATCGATTCTCATCGGGACTCATAAACTTTTTTGTTTTTAATTTTTTATACCACATCAACCATAAGGAAAAGTGCAGTGAGAAATGGTGATGTGTACTTTTTATCATTTTTTGAGGAAAAATATGTTTTAGTTCTACTTTATCATTTTAGCTATAGCAATAATCATGGCAATATTAATTTTATGATTTTGCTTCCATCACTAATAATTCTATTTCATTATTGTAACAATCTTAATATAATTAATGAAAACGTAGTCTTTAAATAGGTGGTAAAATTGGTAAATAGGTGAAGACTTTAAATTAATAATTAATAAAAAAATATGACATTATTTTAGCATTTTAAGTGATGATATTACGTTACTAAAAATGTGATAATATCTTTTTCTCCGTCTATAAGTTGAAGGTAAACTATTATTCGCGACGATAAGAGTTATCAATAACGCAAAATTATATAATTTAGTGACGTAATTAGTTGTCATCGAATATAAATTATGAAGTGACATTATGTATCATCATCATTCATACTACTATACGGTGATGATATACCATGTCACTAACATTGTGACGATATTTATTTTGTAACACCCCTCACCCGGATTAGGAGCGAGGAGCGTTACAACGCGCAGCGGGCTTATAAACATATGCCATATAAACCGAACTCAATCCGAACAGACTTAGCGTATGATATTCAAGCAATCCATTTTAAGTAACATAGCCAATACACACTTACATACACTTAACATAGGTTAATCATACATGTAGCTAGTTATTTAGGGGCTAATTAAAACTTTTAACATATCATGATCTTGTTACTACCTTATTGTATCTAAACATGTAATCATTTGCAATCAAACAAACATATCTATAAATTCAAGAACGAAGTAATCAAACAAACTAGAATAGCCTATCATGAAGCATTCGAACCAACATGGAATTCTGGTCGAATAATCATAACCATATTCGAACTAAACATGGGCATTTGCATTTCATTCGATCAAAGCATGTTAATATACACGTGAGCTAAATATAAATTCAAGCTTAATTAGTTCATACACTCGACACTCTTCCTATGAGACCATTCGAACACCACACCCATATATAGGAATATCTCGAACTTCATAAACACATGTGATCATAACATAAGTCATAATTTAACCAAACATCATATACATATACACCATCATGGCAAAAGAGTCATACAAGACTTACTACAAACATAACTTAGTCTTTACAAACCATTAGCTTAAACTTTATATACATAACAAGTCATGTGTTCACATTTAACATACATACCAACCGCTCATCCCCTTGTGTCCTGGTGGCAAAGGTAGATGTTTATCATCCCTTAGGACCCGGGTTCGAGCACTAGTTATGCCATGCTGTGTGTGCCGTCTTTGAAAAGATTAAGAAAGTTGAACAGATGCTACCCTTGCATCGCACCAGTATATTCAAAAAAAAAACATACATACCAACCAAAATGCATGTGAAAACCACTCTAATACACAAGTCTATGCCACTCTCTAGAAGTCTAAACAAAAGATCACATCATACATGATTCTTGCTTGTAACTTGGTGCTCCAGAAACGGAATGGGCAGCTTTCAATCAATACAACATGTTGGTTTGGGAAGGAGGAAATAACAGAGAGATAAGTACAAAGATGTACTTAGTGAGGTAGCACTTAAATCTATTAGTTTATTCTTTTATGTTTCTTATTTCCATTAGCCAAGGTTACCTAGCTAGGATTCATATTACATAAGCATCACCTAGCTAGTTTAAACATGATCAAGAATCACTTAGCTAGTTTTAGAAGCATAGAAACAACAAGTAGGAATGTAAGCACGTTTGCATCAAATAACAATATAAACAAACCATCATTTAATAATACAAACATTGATCTCATAACATATCATGTGCATAGAACAAACATGTAATCGATCAAGTAATACATAAGCATATCATATAATCACCATTCAAATAGGCATCTTAGACATGTAGATCATGTATGTTTCAAGCAAAATCAGATTGGCGTTTACACCTTTAATGTCTTGAACTCTTGTTTCATATAACCACAATCATATAATATATCAAGTTACATATATCTCATGTCACATGTTTTACTCAAATACTTATAATGTTTTACTCAAAATAATCCTACGTTAACACTATTGCTATGCTAAATATAACTGAAGAATTACTCCTAAATAATTATTTAATGAAATTTAGCTTAACAGAGAACCTACCAAGAAGTCAATAACGTTGAAATTATACTCGATCATCACTTTACCTTGCTGTCAGTGAATGCATGATGCCTTGCAAAGGGTTAGCCAAAACATTGTGGAGGGACCCACTTTTCCCATTGTTGATGTTGAAGTCATTATGCTTCCATTGCAAGCAGATTTATAAATATTAAAGGCTTGTGGCTTACCCTGGAATTCAACACGTTGGATTTGAAAAACATGGGGTAAGTCGTTCACATGCATTTTTTTATTAGGACAGTGAAGAGGGATGAAAGTGAAAACCGAGAGAGAGAGCGGCCGTCAAAGGGTAAATCACACACTAGGCCAGTAAATAATTTAGGGTTTATAAAACGTCATCAAAAACTTTACCCACATTTCAAAATGATCCCAAATTTCTGAATTAAGCCACAAAATTCTAATTTTATTCAATTTAATCCCTTAATCACATTAGGGTTTTAAATTAAGAATTCCCAAATTCTTGGCAAAATTTGGGGTGTTACATCAAGCACTGAGTGGGGTATGCAGGGTGGAAAACCGTGATAATTGGTCAATCACGAGAGAGAATGCCATGCCTGAGAAGAGGATGGATCATTAATCCCACATTGGAAAGGAAAAAGGAGGTCTTTGGATATATAAGTGGTGGCTTTGCACATAATATCAGACATATCTTTTAGGAAGAGGGTAATGACCCCATGCCAATATGTTTTAAACCTTTAAGCTTTGTAGCCTTTTCGAACTTCAGATTCCTTGCTTAACATTTAAATGTGTTGCGTTTGTAGTCCAACGGTTAGGATAATTTCCTTCCAAGCAATAGACCCAGGTTTGACTCTCAACAAACACATGAATTAAAAATGAATAAAAACATATTTTGCAAGATAATTCAATGTCTTAGCTAATCTTTTTTTCTTCAGTAGTCAAATGTTCTAGAACGGATAGTGCATCCCTATATTTAGTATGCTATTAATATCAAAGCAAGGTTTCAATCCTCGGACTTGTGGGTTATGGGCCAACCACGCTTCCGCTAAGCCACTTTAATCAGCTAATATATACTCCATCTCTGGTCGTATATGTGACGACCTCTTTCACGTAACCACCCTCATTTGCAGTGGATGATGTTCAAACCTTATATGAACAATAAAATCTTTGTTTTGATGATGTTTGAATGGTTGATCATTATTAACTAAAATTCTCGATTCGGACTTTTGGTTTATTATAGTGGTAAGCTTCTTCATGACCGTGCTCTTGAATGTAAGACAATTGGAAGCATCCTCTTAGAGGTATAACGGTCGGAAACGTCAGATTTCAAATTTGAACATATGAAACATTTAGGACATAATACAACACAAATTGGTCCTTGTAGAATTGAAATGGCATAGTAGGCTGCTGTTAGCACCGAACCGGCTACGACTAAGAATGCATTGGTTAAAATTTACTTTTTTGAATGAAAATGTTGGTCAAAAATTAAAATTAGAAATAATATATGCCCTCGAATTCGGTAAAAAAAATCAATTATGACCTCGAATTCGGTTAAAATAATCAATTCAGCTCTTTTTCCCACGACTACTGCCACGTCAGCACCGTGGACCACCATGTCATCACTGTTAACTGGCATCTTAGCACCGTAACGGTCAACGTCGGTCAAAGGGTCAATTTGATCAATTTCGCGGACCAAGGGGTCACATTGAGTGCATTTTTCGGCAAGGGGCAAAATTAATTTTTTGGGTCGAACTCATTGGCAAAAATACCCCCTTAGCCCATATTTATTTTCTATTGATATTAAGATTTAAACATTTTTGTTTTACTTGTTTATATTCTAAATTTAAAATTTATAATACTAATGATTTTACTTGAATTTTGATTACAATTTATTGTAGTACTTGAAAATCAAAATTACCATTAGTATTGACATCATTTAATTATATTTTATTTACTATTTACTAAGAAAAGCCACTAGGAACTTCCAGCCAGATAGTGCTTTGGGTGAACAGATAAAGTTAAATTGTCTTATTTGAAAAAATAATGAAATTTCATGCATGCATGCATTTCATTGCCACTTATTATCAAATTCTATCAGCATGAAAATGTATTTTTCTTCTTCGAGGAGGTGAACATAGAGCATGTGACTTGCTTCGATTCTAAATACAATGTAAATTGTGCAACAAAAGACTCTCATCGCAACTTCTCTTTATTCTTGTTCGCAATGTGTTTTCTTTCGACAAAGCTTGTGTTAAATTGAATTATCCAATAAGAAACATATTTGGTTTCTCTTTCATCAAAAGACCCATAAACTTACTTCAGGTTGCATTCTTCGATGTGATATTTGTCCATAACCTGTGTTGAATGCAAACATCATTGTTTGGGATATGCTTTACTTTCTGATATTCATATGCTAAGATGTCAAGGACATGAACATTGCCTCCATCTCGTTACTTCACATACAGCTCAACAGAGATCTGAGGTTACACCATTTCAGGCCCCGAAATATTTTTATTTTCATCCCACATATGGCAGGGACATGATATTAAATTTATTTTTCTAGGGGGAAAGCTCACCACAGTAGCTTGCTAAGTGTTGCACTATTGCTCGGGACTGGCACAACCTACTCAATTGGAATTTAAAAGCTTTTGTTTAAAACCAACATTGAAAGAAGCAATGCCATTGTCCCTGGATGATAATTTAACAATGTTATGTTCTCCTATACTACATGTGCAGCGGAAGCCTGCATGGTATGTTCTCCTTCGTTTAGTTGTGGTGATTCAAATTAGAGGGAATGCAACAAAAAAAAAACTCTTAAGCAGAACCATCAATTTGATTCTTGCTTCTTCCTTAACAAGTCGGTTCATTTGTGACAAATATGGCGCTATAAGTTCTTATGGTGTATGCAATTTAGTCTTTTGAGGTTAGAACTCCTCTCATAGAAAATGAGGAACGACACTTGGCTCTGGCTTTTATGTCACCGGAAATCAACGAGGATACTTGTCCAATATCACTCTTAATTTTAGTTATGGATGCTAGTATTGAAGACTGATACACACTGGATACGGTGTTAAAAGCCGCTTATCTCGTGATGCTTTGCTATCTATACCGGAGTGAAAATTGAACCTACTTGCAGCAGTTAAAGCGTTTGAGCAACTTCAAGACTCCAGTGATGAAAAAGGGGGGACCTCGGAATGCATCAGTTTGTAGTTCTCATCCAAATTCATGGTATGCTCACAAGAAAAATCCCAATGAACTCTCCAGTGAAAGCATTCCCAGCCATCTGCATCTCCATTAAGTACATAAAACCGAAAACGGCTTTAATTGTTGCAATGAATATGTAATTGTGAAATTATGCCCCTTACAAATATGTGAGTTTTCATGTGATGGTACATTAGTTCTGCTTCAGGTTCAGAACATTATCCCTGGATCACTGCCACACTGTTTAGAAAGGACTTGTTATTTTTGTGAAGCTGATGGATATTAGGAGATTTGAGATAGTTTTCAACTAGGCCTTCTATTAGTCATGCAAAGTGGCCTTGCAATCACATTTATATGTTGCAGGTGACAGCAGCTGGATCATATATCACAGGAGTTATACTTTTGCAGGAACTGCCTCACTTATCTCATCTTATGATTATAATTTTCTTACAAAATCTCTGTTGAACATTCTCTGGAATCGAAGCACTGTTACGACAAGAGAATGAACATGGAAAGGAGAATGCGTTAAGAGTTAAGACTACTTAAGCAACGGAAGCCTTCATAATACAGGATAAATGCAAGCGACGGTGACAAAAGAGAGATGGGTTTTTTTAATAGCAAACAAAAAAACAAAATAATTAATAGTATTACATAGGTAAGGCTCAAAATAAATATGAGAAATAGATATCCCACTCACATCATGACAGAAATAGTAGGAAAATTCAAAAGAGAATTAAATTAATGCCATCATAAACATATCAGAGCCAAGTTTTGATCCTGGGACCTGTGGGTTATGGGCCCACCACGCTCCCGCTGCGCCACTCTGATCAGTTGATGAAAGTTTGATAACCACCAATATTTAATTATTATTATTAAATTATTGTGCATGTGAAGCCATAAATGTCAATTTACAGTGTTACTCTGGATGACAATTTACAGTGTTGTGTATGTTTCGAAGATGTTGAGATCAGAATTGAATCAAAGGAAATGCTATGTGAAGTCATAAACTCCACAGTTGATGTACCCCTTCAAGGATGGAACTTTATACTTCATAGCTCATGTCTAGTTTGTAGGTTTCGGCTGCCTTTGGATGATTCAAAGATCGAGACAAATGTCACCGTAAACGGCAAAGCCAGAGTTGGCATTGCAGATGCCTGAAGTGGTGGTAGACTGGGGACCGGAAGACGGTATTGGATTCCGATACCATGGCCTTATGAAAATTGTCAGATGTATACATTTTATACTATGATGCTACTGTAACTTTGTCTTATTCCGAAATGGAGAAAAACTAAATAGACTCTAATTGCGTTTATTGTATCAATGAACTCTTGAAAATTGATGAAAATAACAAAGGATGAATTGATCAAAGTTCCAAGCAAGATTGTAGCCAAAAGGGAAAGATTGTTCACTCATGCTGAATCAATGCCATTGGTGTTGGGAAATTCTTCCACAAATCCGGACTCGCATAATATGTTACAACTAACTGAAAAATAATGAAAAACACATCTATCAAACAAGTTAAGCACACAAACCTTGCAACTTCAATTGGATGGTGTGCCAACACTATTAGATTGAGGTTTCTGGTAGGTAGTGCCAACTAAGGGTGAGCAAAAGTCGACTCGAAAAAACCGAATTTTTTGACTCGACTGGAGACTAAAAAATTCGTCTCGTCTTGACTCGACTCGAAAAAAAATTAAATAAAGTTTGAGTTGTAAAATGGAATTCGAATAACTCGAATTTCTTAGTAATTAGTGGATTGATTTTTAAGTTCGAGTCGAATCTATTTCCCCTGATATATATATACCGATATAAAAAATATGAAAAAAATATGCCACATATATATATTATAAATAGAGAAAGTCTTTTAAATTGGAAACAAACTGTACTAAAACATGACAAATAATAACAATTAAATATGTATAGTAACTCGAAAACTCGACCCGAATCGAATTTTATAAACTCAATTCGAATCGAAAAAATTTCAAATAAAGTTTGAGTTGTAAAATATGACACATCAACTCGAATAACTAAAAATTTTATAACTTGACTCGATCGAAAGCTGCCAACGAGCCAAAGAGTTGTTTTTGTTTAAGCTGGGAAAGGCTTTGTTCATCTTCTTCTCAACGTTCTGTCATTGCCTGACCTCGAAAACCTTTATCACATCCAGCCAACAGCAAACAAAGACACCCTTTTTGAAGCCTAAGGTTTCTAACTATGCTGCAATCCGCAACATCCACCACGCTGAAAAAAGGCCTTGATAATAAAGGATAATGAACATGGAAAGGAGAATGCATTAAGACTACTTAAGCAATGGAAGCCTTCATGATAAGGGATAAATGCAAGTGACAATGACAAAAGAGAGATGGTTTTATTGAATGGAAAACCAAAAAAGACCTTCGTAGTCGTCGCTAATATGAAGTTGACTCGATAGAAACGGAAGAAATGATGGACCCCGGATGAATGTATGGATTTGAGAGAAATCGTTACAGACGTGGATTTAAACACTCATGGCATCAACATAACTTAAGATTGAGTAGTGACATCTGGGAATTTACAAATATGATGGTTGCCTTCTACTCTTCCTATTTAAATTCTTTTTATTCTTGTTCTCAATGTGATTTATTTTCAACAAAGCTTGTGTTGAATTGCCCGTGGAGAAACATACACTACAAGAATATAGGTTTTTAGTGACAAATTGATAGTGACTGAGAATAATTTTGTCACAAAAATTAACTTTTTGTGACAATTTTTTTGTGCGACACAATTAATATAAGTAATTGTGACACATTTTTATTTGGTCACTGTAACAGTAGTAATTGTGACGATTGTATTTTTCACAAATGAATTCTCACTATAAGTATACAATTGTGACACAAAGTTCATTGTCACTAAAACTTTGACACATGATAGTGACGATATGTGAAGTGGTCACTATTATTTGATATTTGTTGTTACAATGAAATTACTTGTCACTTAAAGTTTCACTTTTTGTTGTGATAAATTTTGTCACAAATAAAAAACATAAAAGTAATGATAAATTAGACATTGACACAATGATAAATTTATTTTTATAATTATAAAAATTAAAGTTATCATAAACTAGTTTGTCAAAAGGTAAAATATTTCTATAGTCTAAACTATGTGTAAATTGTTGTTTTAGTCAATCTATTTTTGATCAACTTTAGTCCCTATATTTTTCAAATTTTAAAATTTTAATCCTAATCCTAACGAGACACCGGCAATATGACTAAATTACAATGACTAAAAATGATCAAATTAAAGAAAAAAAATTAAATAAGCAACTTATGTATAACAAATTAGCTAAAAAGAAAATTTTACTTAACATATTTAAATACGACCATTCATGTCAGGATAAAAAATTCAAAATTTAAGAAGTATATAAATTTAAAGTGACCAAATTAGAGTACAAAGACTACTATGTGATTTTAGCATAATATGTGATTTTGCTTATTTCTTCAACATACGTACTTCGTATAAGAAACCATAGAAAAATTAGGTAAATTATTATTATAATAATGTGTTATAATTAATAAATATTTTTAAAATAAATAAAATTAATTTCAATTACAATTAAACATAAACATTATTTTTCTTTCAAAATAGTATAAAATTTCTTGCCTAGCCTAGTGGATAAGTATTGAACTCTCGCCCTAAAGGTTCCAGGTTCGATCCTTCTTGAAGTCATGCATTGCATTTATTTACTAAAAATTGATATTTGAATATGCTACATCATCTATAATTAAATTGCAGTGATCTAATGAAAACTTGAAAGTTTGCGGACTAAAATGCAAAAGCTCCATTAAATTTCAGGGACAATTAGTGATTAGTTTAAACCCTAAATAATATTTTTACAACTAAAAATATAATTAATTATTAATTATTGACAGTGACGACATATTTTAGACACTATTTAAATATCTATTTGTGATAGAATGTTTGTCACTAGTAAGAATAACATTAGTGTCTAAATTTTAGTCACTATTAATAATCATTTGTGTCAAATAGTGTGGTCATAAAAAACATAACTATTGTGACGAAATACATGAAAGTTGTCACTAATATAATAGTGACGGAGTTATTAGTGACGCCAGGTGACGACTCAGAAAAATAGTCACTGTAAATTTCAGTGACTAAATTTAACACTTTTTGTGACTATTTTCAATGTCACTACAAATGCATTTTCTTGTAGTGATATGTAGTTTCGACAAAGCTGCATTCTTTGATGTGATATTTGTTCATACCTGTGTTGAGTGCAAACATCAGCGTTTGGGGGTATGCTCTAGTTTCTGATATTCATATGCTCAGATGTCAAGGACATGAACGTTGCCTCCATCCCATTACGGGAAGGGTATAAAGAGTAGTGCAGTTCTTGCGACGATTCCTGGTATTTAATATACAGCTCAACACAGATATGAGGTTACATCATTACAAACTCTGAAACCTTCTTATTTCCATCCCACATCAGACATGGAAGACAGTGAGCAGGAGACTGCTGATCAAAGGGACAGGCTTATCGAGGATTAAGCATACCTTTCTCGGCCTTTTGGCTAAGATCAAGTGTAGTATATGTTCTTATATATTTAATATCTGATATGTGAGCCAATGGCTGACATGATATTAAATTTGTTTTTTCAGTGGAAAACACACATAGTTGTACATGTACACATCCGGCTCCAAATAACAAAGAATATGAAAATGGACATGAAAAGGTCAACTTACTGTCTGAAAGAAAGTAATAGCAATAACTTTCTTATGAAATAATTCAATGCCAGAAATATAGTTATAGGGGAAAACAATAATACCGAGTTTAAAAATAATTTGGGACTTAACTCAATGGATGCATGAGATCAATTTAAGAGAGATTCAAGATTCATCTGAATTGGTTTATGATGTCCGTACCTAATAATATAATTTAGATTGATCAATCAAATAACAGAATAATATTACTTTATACTGGTTCATCATTCCAATTGTTAAAACTTCTGCTGCATCCAAGACAGTAATTGTTTTAACACATTAGTTTGAAACTAGACTGTGAGTTTATGACATCAACATAATCTTGAAACATCGACAATACATAATCATTTGACTCCATACCACTTCCAATTTGTAACTATAAAACGACCCTTTTCACCTCATTTGCAGTAACTGGTATTGAAACATCGGTTGCCAACAAGTAATCCTTGTTTTGTACAAGTCACTCGAGCTTTCAGCGATTTCGTAAAGATTTGCAAGATATCCAACCTTCTTTTGACAGCAACAGCAACCTTGTAACAGTACCAACAGGTAACAAATTATTCGGTACCCATTTTCTTGATAACCTGTTGTAACACTTCCCAGTGCAAAGATATTTATCTGTTTGATATATCGCAGGGCCTTATTCAAAGGTATGTTAGCGAAAATGAGAATGAAATGAGTGGTTCAAAGATATTTATTCGGTATGGTTTTATTGAATGGAAAACCAAAAAAGACCTTGGTCGCAACTTCTCTCTATTCTTGTTCGTAATGTGATTTCTTTCTCGACAATGCTTGTGTTGAATTGAACTGTCCGTGAAGAAACATATTTGGTTTCACTTTCATCAAAAGCTCCATAGACTTATTTCAGGTTGCATTCTTCGATGTGATATGCTTTAGTTTCTAATATTCATATGCTCAGATGTCAAGGACATGAACATTGCCCCCATCCCGTTACTGGCAAGTATAAAGAGTGGTGCAGTGCTTGTGATGAGCCCTGATATTTCAAATACAACTCAACACAGACCTGAGGTACAACATTTCACACTTGGAAACCTTTTTATTTTCATCCCACATCGAGCAGGGAAGAAAGTAAGAGGTAGGATACTGCTGATAAAAGGGACAGGCTTAACAAGAAATAAGCATACCTTTCTCGGCCTTTTGGCTAAGATCAAGTGTAGTATCTGTTCTTATCAGTTTAATATCTGATACGTGAGCCATTGGTTCACATGATATTAAATTTATTTATTTAGTGGGGAAGCTCACCACAGTAGCTTGCTACTGGGGCTTTCATGTGTCGCCCAAGCGTTGCACTATAGCTTTGGCCTGGCGCACCACTCCCAATCTGTCTTTCAAATTTTTTGTTCTGAACGTGTTTGCTAAAACTAAAATGCATCACAAGTCTTAATAGAATGTGCGATCCTGCTCTCGTTCCCATAACGAAATATTAAAAAATTTGAAGATAATTTATCTGTTCAGTAGCCGCAAGATCTCATTATCAGTTCTAGGCAAGGGGGAGATTTTGTCATCTTCCAATTTGAAGAGCTTTAATTTCAATGAACCAAGGAAAGTCTAGGACCAGCATGGTTATTGCTCTCAATAGGTTTAACCAGTAGGGTTTTCGGGGCTGCCATGAGTGGCTGGTGAGTTTCTTATAGACATCTGTAGCTCTGCAATAGTGTCAAGGACCTTGATTAGCCCTTAGATGGAGCTTTTACTATATGGTTATGGAGTATGAGCCCGTATCGGGAATATATTTTGGAAAATTATCAGGCATATATTTGAACATGGTTACTGGTATTCCACACACCTAAAGGAAAAGATCTTATTGAAATATAAGTAAAAATAGAGTGCTGGAATTCTCTACAATTGAGGTTTCACAAGCGTTCTAAAGCAACACAAAATCATATAGACATACGACCTCTCACAAACAATCCGATCACTCCTTCGTACAAAAGAAACCAACAACCTTAAACATGATTAATGGATCTATATAAAAGTTCGGGAGAACGCCAATGAACTTTTAGTAATGTTGTAATCCCCAAAGTTAGCAAAGTGAAATAAGTAAACTTTGGGGTTGGGGTTATCACCATTGTCGACATGACTAATGGCATCATCGAAAAAAGAACCACTCCACAATGCCGACCCATTATCAGGGAAGGAACCATAAGGAAAAGTGAAGTGAGAAATGGTGCAGTGTTGAGGACATAAAACCAAAGAAAACTACTTGTTGTATACATATACATATACATATACATATACATATACATATACATATACATATACATATACATATACATATACATATACATATACATATACATATACATATACATATACATATACATATACATATACATATACATATGATCATCTAACTGCTGAAATCAATCACGTTTTCCACCAATAACACCCTCTCTTTTTACAATTTAAAAGTCAAACACTTTTGAAGAATCGATTCTCATCGGGACTCATAAACTTTTTTGTTTTTAATTTTTTATACCACATCAACCATAAGGAAAAGTGCAGTGAGAAATGGTGATGTGTACTTTTTATCATTTTTTGAGGAAAAATATGTTTTAGTTCTACTTTATCATTTTAGCTATAGCAATAATCATGGCAATATTAATTTTATGATTTTGCTTCCATCACTAATAATTCTATTTCATTATTGTAACAATCTTAATATAATTAATGAAAACGTAGTCTTTAAATAGGTGGTAAAATTGGTAAATAGGTGAAGACTTTAAATTAATAATTAATAAAAAAATATGACATTATTTTAGCATTTTAAGTGATGATATTACGTTACTAAAAATGTGATAATATCTTTTTCTCCGTCTATAAGTTGAAGGTAAACTATTATTCGCGACGATAAGAGTTATCAATAACGCAAAATTATATAATTTAGTGACGTAATTAGTTGTCATCGAATATAAATTATGAAGTGACATTATGTATCATCATCATTCATACTACTATACGGTGATGATATACCATGTCACTAACATTGTGACGATATTTATTTTGTAACACCCCTCACCCGGATTAGGAGCGAGGAGCGTTACAACGCGCAGCGGGCTTATAAACATATGCCATATAAACCGAACTCAATCCGAACAGACTTAGCGTATGATATTCAAGCAATCCATTTTAAGTAACATAGCCAATACACACTTACATACACTTAACATAGGTTAATCATACATGTAGCTAGTTATTTAGGGGCTAATTAAAACTTTTAACATATCATGATCTTGTTACTACCTTATTGTATCTAAACATGTAATCATTTGCAATCAAACAAACATATCTATAAATTCAAGAACGAAGTAATCAAACAAACTAGAATAGCCTATCATGAAGCATTCGAACCAACATGGAATTCTGGTCGAATAATCATAACCATATTCGAACTAAACATGGGCATTTGCATTTCATTCGATCAAAGCATGTTAATATACACGTGAGCTAAATATAAATTCAAGCTTAATTAGTTCATACACTCGACACTCTTCCTATGAGACCATTCGAACACCACACCCATATATAGGAATATCTCGAACTTCATAAACACATGTGATCATAACATAAGTCATAATTTAACCAAACATCATATACATATACACCATCATGGCAAAAGAGTCATACAAGACTTACTACAAACATAACTTAGTCTTTACAAACCATTAGCTTAAACTTTATATACATAACAAGTCATGTGTTCACATTTAACATACATACCAACCAAAATGCATGTTAAAACCACTCTAATACACAAGTCTATGCCACTCTCTAGAAGTCTAAACAAAAGATCACATCATACATGATTCTTGCTTGTAACTTGGTGCTCCAGAAACGGATTGGGCAGCTTTCAATCAATACAACATGTTGGTTTGGGAAGGAGGAAATAACAGAGAGATAAGTACAAAGATGTACTTAGTGAGGTAGCACTTAAATCTATTAGTTTATTCTTTTATGTTTCTTATTTCCATTAGCCAAGGTTACCTAGCTAGGATTCATATTACATAAGCATCACCTAGCTAGTTTAAACATGATCAAGAATCACTTAGCTAGTTTTAGAAGCATAGAAACAACAAGTAGGAATGTAAGCACGTTTGCATCAAATAACAATATAAACAAACCATCATTTAATAATACAAACATTGATCTCATAACATATCATGTGCATAGAACAAACATGTAACCGATCAAGTAATACATAAGCATATCATATAATCACCATTCAAATAGGCATCTTAGACATGTAGATCATGTATGTTTCAAGCAAAATCAGATTGGCGTTTACACCTTTAATGTCTTGAACTCTTGTTTCATATAACCACAATCATATAACATATCAAGTTACATATATCTCATGTCACATGTTTTACTCAAATACTTATAATGTTTTACTCAAAATAATCATACGTTAACACTATTGCTATGCTAAATATAACTGAAGAATTACTCCTAAATAATTATTTAATGAAATTTAGCTTAACAAAGAACCTACCAAGAAGTCAATAACGTTGAAATTATACTCGATCATCACTTTACCTTGCTGTCAGTGAATGCATGATGCCTTGCAAAGGGTTAGCCAAAACATTGTGGAGGGACCCACTTTCCCATTGTTGATGTTGAAGTCATTATGCTTCCATTGCAAGCAGATTTATAAATATTAAAGGCTTGTGGCTTACCCTGGAATTCAACACGTTGGATTTGAAAAACATGGGGTAAGTCGTTCACATGCATTTTTTTATTAGGACAGTGAAGAGGGATGAAAGTGAAAACCGAGAGAGAGAGCGTCCGTCAAAGGGTAAATCACACACTAGGCCAGTAAATAATTTAGGGTTTATAAAACGTCATCAAAAACTTTACCCACATTTCAAAATGATCCCAAATTTCTGAATTAAGCCACAAAATTCTAATTTTATTCAATTTAATCCCTTAATCACATTAGGGTTTTAAATTAAGAATTCCCAAATTCTTGGCAAAATTTGGGGTGTTACATCAAGCACTGAGTGGGGTATGCAGGGTGGAAAACCGTGATAATTGGTCAATCACGAGAGAGAATGCTATGCCTGAGAAGAGGATGGATCATTAATCCCACATTGGAAAGGAAAAAGGAGGTCTTTGGATATATAAGTGGTGGCTCTGCACATAATATCAAACGTATCTTTTAGGAAGAGGGTAATGACCCCATGCCAATATGTTTTAAACCTTTAAGCTTTGTAGCCTTTTCGAACTTCAGATTCCTTGCTTAACACTTAAATGTGTTGCGTTTGTAGTCCAACGGTTAGGATAATTGCCTTCCAAGCAATAGACCTAGGTTTGACTCTCAACAAACACATGAATTAAAAATGAATAAAAACATATTTTGCAAGATAATTCAATGTCTTAGCTAATCTTTTTTTATTCAGTAGTCAAGTGTTCTAGAACGGATAGTGCATCCCTATACTTACTATGCTATTAATATCAAAGCAAGGTTTCAATCCTCGGACTTGTGGGTTATGGGCCAACCACGCTTCCGCTAAGCCACTTTAATCAGCTAATATATACTCCATCCCTGGTCGTATATGTGACGACCTCTTTCACGTAACCACCCTCATTTGCAGTGGATGATGTTCAAACCTTATATGAACAATAAAATCTTTGTTTTGATGATGTTTGAATGGTTGATCATTATTAACTAAAATTCTCGATTCGGACTTTTGGTTTATTATAGTGGTAAGCTTCTTCATGACCGTGCTTTTGAATGTAAGACAATTGGAAACATCCTCTTAGAGGTATAACGGTCGGAAACGTCAGATTTCAAATTTGAACATTTGAAACATTTAGGACATAATACAACACAAATTGGTCCTTGTAGAATTGAAATGGCATAGTAGGCTGCTGTTAGCACCGAACCGGCTACGACTAAGAATGCATTGGTTAAAATTTACTTTTTTGAATGAAAATGTTGGTCAAAAAATAAAATTAGAAATAATATATGCCCTCGAATTCGGTTACCTAGCTAGGATTCATATTACATAAGCATCACCTAGCTAGTTTAAACATGATCAAGAATCACTTAGCTAGTTTTAGAAGCATAGAAACAACAAGTAGGAATGTAAGCACGTTTGCATCAAATAACAATATAAACAAACCATCATTTAATAATACAAACATTGATCTCATAACATATCATGTACATAGAAAAAACATGTAATCGATCAAGTAATACATAAGCATATTATATAATCACCATTCAAATAGGCATCTTAGACATGTAGATCATGTATATTTCAAGCAAAATTAGATTGGCGTTTACACCTTTAATGTCTTGAACTCTTGTTTCATATAACCACAATCATATAACATATCTAGTTACATATATCTCATGTCACATGTTTAACTCAAATACTTATAATGTTTTGCCTTGGTAGATTAGTGAGACTAGGTAATCGAGTCATAATGGGTACAAAGTACCGAATCAGAGGATGCACAATGCATCAAAATCAGAGGGTGCTCAATACACCAAGGTGTCTTCCACACCATCACAAGGTAACCAAATGATCAACAGAGGATGATCAAAGCATCAAATACACAAGGTGTTAATAACACCAACAGAGAGTACCCGAGGTACTAATTTCAGAGGAGCTCTAGACTCTAAGGCAGGTCGTTCTACCTAAGACCAACTAGTCAACAAAGGGATTATCGTGTCTTTTAATTCAAACAATTACAAGGCAAGTCATTAACAAGCCAACATATCAATCATGGAGCTCATAGCATGTTGCAAGCATATAAGGTCTATATTTGGTCAAAGTCTCATTGTTTCTAACATGTATAAGTCACATATACTCATTCATACAACATGTAACATTCAAGGGCTATAGCATATCCATCACATAGAACCCATATAATCCATCAATCAAGTGCATGAACCATGTATCACACAATAACACCAAACCAATAGCAAACATAAGCAATTATCTTTTTTTTTTGCTCAATAATGTCGTATATTAAGATGCAATATACAACCAAAAGGCCACAACGGTCGCCTCGTTAAAAACCTCCCTAAATCCTAACGGAGGAAAAGAGTACGAACCGTATGTGGTGAAACCAGAGTCCAATGAAATTACAAACGGGAATAACACCAAAGAAACCTATCACTAACAAGCACAAAACAGCGAAATACGTGTTACCCCCTCCTCTGCCAAAGCATCCGCTAAACAATTCGCCTCACGGAAAATATGAGAGAAGCAAACCGAAGCCAAAGATGAACAACACTTGTCGATCTCGCGAAACACCTCCCAAAATCGCCATGGCCGTTTGTCCATATGTAACACCCAGCTAACCGCAACCATAGAATCCGATTCCACAATCAAAGGAATCATTGCCCATGTTGACTTCCGGAAGTATGACAAAGCGAAAGCAATCGCTCGCAACTCAGCCTCGTTTGATTCGATACACCCAAGGGGGCCAGAAAATAACGCCAATATGCTCCCAAACTCATCGCGTAACACACCCCCATATCCTGCCGGGCCCGGCTTACCACGTGCTGAACCATCCACCGAAAACTTCAACGTCCCCCGCGATGGCGGTTCCCAAACTACACCAACCCGCGCTGGTCGCGAAAGAGACGTCTCGGAAAAAAGGCTCGGAAAATCCCACCACAACGCCTCGCCAATGCACAAGTCAGTCCTTAAAGTCCGCATCCAATAGAACGAGCGCAATTTAATCAAAAAGCACACCTCCTCAACCGGTAAAAGTTTCTTGCTGAAGACCATCTCATTTCGTGCTAACCAAATCGACCATAGCATCGCTTCCACGCACGATACCCACATACTACGACGCATACCCGAAAACGAGCAATGGAAGTCAGGTACAAAGAACTCGGACAATGTTCGTGGTAACGGCAAACTCACTCCCCACCAACAACAAAACCATTCCCATAAACGCTGAACAACCGGGCATAAGTACAACAGATGATCAACGTCTTCCTCACATTCCCGACACCAAAAGCACATCGTGCATTGCCCTTCAAAAACAACACCCTTTCGGCTCAAAAAAGCAAAAGTCGGTAGGCGACGTAACCACACAAACCACAAAAAAGCCTGTACTTTCGGAGGGACTAAGATTTTCCACGTGAAACAAGCCCCAAACTCACTCTCCCCAGCTTCATCTAACATCAAAATCTGAGAAACAGCTTTAACCGTGAACATACCTCTCCTATCCGGAGTCCAAATCAGCTTATCACAAATTCCTGTATATAAATGCGTGTTGCCTACCACTGCCCGCATGTCTCGCAACAGCCCCGCCTCGAAAACACGAAGCGGACGACGGAAAAAGTCAGCCCAACGTGAATGATGGAACCCCCCTGAACAGAATAATCCACAACCAACGCCAATTTATCGATAGCACAAGAGAATAACCTTGGGAAAATATCCTTCAATGGCCTGCTCGCGCACCATGAGTTAAACCAAAAGAGGACTCGATTACCCTCCCCCACTTGCCATACCAACTTCTCGTGTAAATTTCGCTGCACTTCATCTGTGCAGGCAGTTTGCACTATTTGCTTCCATACCACCGACATCGCATGCTGACGGGAGGAATTAAATCTCCACCATTGAACATTCTCCCCGTATTTAGCCACTATAATAGCCCTCCATAGCGACGATGCATCCGTGGCATATCGCCACGACCATTTAGATAATAAAGCCGTGTTGCGAACTTGTAAATCCGATATTCCCAAACCACCCAAGTGTCTCGGTTTACACACCAACTTCCAGCTAACTCTGCTCATTTTCCTATGTAGATTTACACCACCCCAAAGGAAAGCACGGCAGATCTTGTCAAGGGCTGCGATAACTCCTTTAGGAATGCGAAATACACCCATGTAAAAAATCGGTAGTGAAGACAGGACGGCATTAACCAGAGTGACTCGAGCCGCAAATGACAGCGAGTTGCGTTTCCAACCTGCTAATTTCCGCCTCACATTCGCAATGATCGGTTCCCAAACTGCCAAACTTCGCGGATTAGGGCCTAGCGGCATCCCCAAGTATGTGAAAGGGAAAGACCCTAAGGATTAACTACACTCACAATACTCCAAGCTTAGCTAGTCTTGATCCTTGATGATTATTCCCTTATTCTTCTTACAAGTTGGACCAGCTCTTGACTCCTCCAAGGCTTCCTCAAATTCTTGGTCTTAACATTCATATAAAAACATATACAAAACATATTAGAAGCTAATTCAAACACATAAGCTCATTTACACAAGTGCAAGCATTCAACAGTCAGAACTATTTTTCTTATTGGTTGTTTGAGTACTTGTTACTAATCTAGGCATCTCTTTTTACACACATATCCAAATTTCAATTACTTAACCATTCTAGAAAGCTTATTTACATAGATTTACAACCATGTATGGTACATATTTTTTTTCAGTTCTCAATCAATACAATTTATTATTTAAACATAGGTCATTTTGCAGTTCTGGACAGTTTGTAGCACCTACACGATTTCGATTTCAGGTTTTTCTACAGAGATCAAATTTTAGTTCCGTTTTTTTCTATTTAAAATAGACATCCCCGATTATTTTCAATCAAAATTTTAGGCAAAAATTTCATGTATTTTATTTTTGGTGAATTTTTGAAGGTCACTGTCCAGAACAGTGCAGTGTTGGGCAGATTACACTATTTCTAACTTAAGCTCCTTACAACTTATTTTCATGGCTTCACCACCTAATCTTATTTTACAAGCTAATTCTACATTTCCTCAATATCTAATACTTTGAAACATAAATTTCGAGATTTATTACAGATCAATTTAGGCTTTGCCTTTTCAACTTCTTCAAAATAGTCTTTTAACTATCTTGTCTTTGCATGTGACCGATTTTTGATTCTTATCAAATAATCCAACTAAATACATATTTCTTATCATCTTACAACTAATTTCCAAAATCAAAATAATTATTTACCGCAAGCAACCGTAACATTTCAGAACATACAACCAACTTAACATGATAACTTGATGAACTAGTTGTGTAGAAACACTTACATAGCTTTCTAATTTGATTTCTGTGGAAAGATGATCAACATGCAAGAAAATTTTCAAGCTCTCCTTGAGTTTTTCTCCAGCAAAACTCTCTCTTTTTCGGATGAAGAGAAGAAAACGGGAAATGAAAAGACAACTCTCTCAAGTTAATGGATTGAGAGTTGACTGATCTGCCCTTTTGGTTAAACTATCATTTATTTCTATTCAAGGGCAGATTGGGGAAGTCAAATTTTCAACATGCAAGTCCCCATTTTATCAGATATTTTGATTTAGTCATTGTTGAGTTTTTATTAATTTATTTGTTCTTTCAATTAAGTCATTATTTCAACTAATTAAAGATTACTAGGTTCATTTAAATTAATTATTTGACCGATTGAGTAAAGTCTTCTAGGGTAAAATTGAGGGTGTTACAAATCTTCCCTCTTTAAAAGAAAGAATTCGTCCTCGGATTCTTACCTGGACTAAACAGATGAGGATATTGCTTCTGCATTGTATCCTCGGGTTCCCACGTTGCTTCTTCGACCTTATGATTTCTCCAAGGGACTTTTAAAAGTGGTATGTTCTTGTTTCAGAGTCTCTTTATTTCCATCAAGAATTTGGACATGTTCTTCTTCATAAGAAAGGTCGGGATTCAATTCTACATCTTTAAGCTTAAAGTATATGGGACGGATCAGACCGGTATCGTCTTAGCCCCGAAACATGAATAACATTGTGGATTTTATAAAACTCGGGAGGAAGTGCGAGTCGATAAGCCACTGGACCTATTCTTTCAATCACTTCGAACGGTCCAATAAAAGGAGGGTTGAGTTTTCTTTTCTTACCGAATCAGACTTTAAGAAAGACTTTATCTCTGACTTTATATTGGATGTCTCTATGTTTCATATCAGCGTATGACTTTTGTCTATCAAATGTTTGTTTCAATCGAGAGTGGATGATTTGGACTTGTTCTTCGGTTTCCCAAAGCAATTGTGGTCCTAACACCTTGTTATCGCCGAGTTCAAACCAACAGAGAAGAGTTTAGCATCTTCTGCCATACAATGCTTTGAAAGGGGCCATTTTAATTGAGGAGTGGAAGTTGTTGTTGTAAGCAAATTCTACGAGTGTTAGAGATTTCTCCCAATTCTTCCCAAAATCAATGATACAAGCTCTGAGCATGCCTTCGAGAAATTGAATTACCCGTTCCGACTGCCCGTCCCTTTGCGGATGAAAGGTTGTACTCAGATTTAACTTAGTTCCGAGGGACTTCTGTAATGTTCTCCAAAATCGAGCTGTAAATTGAGGATCTCGATCGGAGACAATTGACATCGGGACTCCGTGCAAACGAATAACTTCTCTAATGTATAATTCAACCAAGGCTTCCAAACTGTAACTCATATTCATCGGGATGAAATGTGCACATTTGGTGAAACGATCAATAATAACCCAGATAGCGTCACACTTTCTTGGCTTGCAAGGAAGACCATATACGAAATCTATTGTGATTTGTTCCCATTCCATTGTGGAAATTTAAGAGGTTGGAGCAATCCGATAGGGACTCGATGCTCGGATTTTACCCACTGAGAATTTAGACACTTCGAAACAAAATCATTAATAGCTGCCTTCATTCCAGGCCACCAATACAAGGGCTTGAGATCCTTATACATCTTAACCGATCCAAGGATGATGAAGAAAGAACTTTGATGTGCTTCACTTAATATCTCTTCTTGTAATTCGTTGTTGTCAGGAACACAAAATTCATCTTTAAAATAGAGGAGATCATTCGTCTTAATCGAGAAGTCGGAATTAGACTCAAGCTTAGAAGCAATTTTCTAGAGTTATTTAATCTTAGAGATGATACTAGATTGAACTTGCAATTCAGGTAAGTATTTCCGAGCTTTAGAGAGTCAAAAATGAGCGTTGATTTTCAAGGAAGCTAAGAAACAACAATTTAAGTAGGTTACTTAGATGACAAGGCAAATTCAAATGGTTACTTCTTTAACAAGAAAGAGTTCGAACTATTGCTTATTGAGCAAGGTAGAATTCGAATGGCTTCAATTTGGAACAAGATGAATAATTCAAACAGTTTAAGGCTAGGATGTCTTATCGAGGGTCGGTTTTCGACTGAGAGTATCTACAACCACATTGGCTTTCCCGGGATGATATTCGATAATCAGATCGTAATCTTTCAAAAATTCCATCCATCTTCATTGTCTTAGATTAAGATCCTTCTGAGTAAGGAGATACTTGAGACTCTTATTTTTTTTATCATCAACTGTATGAATTTATTAAAAATAAAAGTCATACAGCTCGACGCAGCCCTTACGCCTCGTTAAAAACCTCCCTAAGCCTAATGGAGGAAAAGAGTACGTAAGTGCTCATCTAAAAAGAACGCCTAAATACAAGCTAAGAATAAAGAACTCCTATCCACTCCCTCCTTCGTGAGAACATCGGCGAAACCATTTGCTTCCCGCGGTGTGTATTGAAAATGAATCTCCGAGATGGCTTGACACGCTTGATCAATTGATACAAACAATTCCCATAATCTCCATGGACGTTGTGCCAAACCCGTTACCTATTTCAATGCAACTTGGGAATCGGATTCGATCACCACGCACCTCTCGCGCCAAACCCCTTCCGCCACCAACCTCACTGCAAGTTCGATAGCCCTCACTTCCGCCACGTTGGAGTCCAAACAACCCACAGGCCCAGAAAAGATCGCCAAAATGCGGCTGTCCGCATCACGCATAACTCCCCCGATGCCCGCTGGTCCAGGCTTGCCCCGCGCCGAGCCATCGAAATTGAATTTCAATGTTCCCACAATAGGTGGCTGCCATGCCAACCCAGCTCGCACCTCTTTAGTCACCGACTAACCACACATGTTGATGGGCACGACCACCAAACCGATTCAGGCATAATGTCGCCATCGGCATCCACTTTTATCCAATAGAAAAATCTAAGTTTCACAAGAAAGCACACTTTCGCTACCGTCGATCGTTTGCCTTTAAAAATGTACTCATTTCGGGCGAGCCATAGCGACCAAAGCATAGCACTTACACTAGCCACCCACCACTTTAGTTGACAACCATGAAAGGAGCTATGGAAATTCATGACGAAAAAATCTGAAAAGCACGATGGTAATGGTAATGCAATACCCCACCAATCACGCAGCCAGTCCCAAATTTGTTGAATACATGGGCAATCATAAAATAAATGGGCAATCGACTCCTCCACCCTTACGCACCACGGACATAGCCCTTGTCCTTCCGCCAAAGGCACTCCTCTTATACGCAAAAAATCAGCAGTCGGTAACCTTTTCAACCAAATGAACCATAGGAAAGCTTTTACCTTTGGTGGAACAAGAACCTTGCATGCGAAACAACCTCCGAAATCACCGTAGAGATAGTGTCTCCAGATTTTAAGAGCAAAGACGATGGCGGCTAGTTCAAGATCGTGCGTCGGGTAATTGAGTTCATGTGGCTTCAATTGCCGAGATGCGTATGCCACGACATTTTTGCCTTGCATAAAAACACAACCTAATCTCGAATGAGAGGCGTCGCTATAGACCGCGAATTCTTTGCCTGGCTCGAGTTGGATTAAAACCGGGGCATGAGTCAACGCTTGCTTCAATTGATCGAAGCTCCTTTGCTGATTCTCGAAGCTCCATATTTCAAACAAGATCATACTATCATTCATAAAACCAAGCTAACATGTTTACAGGTATCATTAACTCTATGCCACCATCCAGAAGTCGAACAAGAATGCATGACATAACCAAAACAAAAACTAGAAATTATTATTCAATTTTAAATCAAGTTGGATCTTATTCAATTTTAAATCAAATTGCATCATAAAACAAACATGTCTTCCATTCATTACGAGCCAAAATCAACTAGCAAGCATCATTAACCTCATCATCTAGACACAAAAATGCATGACATAACCAAAACAAAAACTAAATCCATGCCACAATCCAGAAGTCGAACAAGAAGGGATCAAGTCACACATGATCACTATGCTTGTAGTCTTTGCTCTCGATCAAGGAAGTATTAGCTATCGAACCAGGATCAATCTGCTATATTGGGAAGAAGGAAACAAGAGATGATAAGTACAAAGTTGTACTTAGTGAGGTAGCAATTATTATTCAATTCTAAATCAAATTGGATCTTATTCAAGGTTGCACCAAGATTTCCTACATAGGATTTTACTAAGAAGACCTAGCTAGTCTCATAGCATATTCAATCTCATACATTCATCGAATTAGTCATATAACAATATTAATTACATGCAAAACAAGTCACAATAACAATTATCATAAGAACTAACCATGTAAGACAAGTCATGTTATGTTTATTCTTGTAATTAGGATGCCTTGGTTATTAGATTGGTCTAGGTAATCGAGTCACAAGTTGGTACATTCGTGCCTAATCAAGAAGATACTAGATAGTATCACAAGTAGGTGCTAAGACACCAAATTCACTAGTACATATAGTACCATTTCACAAAGCACACAAGGTGCTAATCAAGAAGGTGTATAATCACCAATACGAGAAAGTATGTCAATACTCGAATCAAGAGAGCTTTAGACCCTAAGGCATGCCCTTATACTTAATCCATCTAGTAAACCAAGGTCTTGTAACTTTTTTTAAATTAACATATCCAGTATTTTTCATGTCATAGATTATAAATCATGATACAACAAGAGGTTATTCAATCAAACCATGGCATGATAATTTCCAGCAAGTTTTCACATGGATTTTCATATCATTCAATCATCTAAATTAAGAGCAACCAGATTCAATTCTTATATATAACAATCAACCATGGTAAACAAACATGTATCAAACTTTAAGTAGCATCCAAATTCAGTAGCATACAAGAAACATCATGCCTCATTCAATCATTCATGACATCACCCAAAGCAGTCCAATAATACACATAATTCATAATATCAAACAATCCATTCGAGCATACTTTCATGTTTAATTATTTAGCCTCCTTCCCTTACTAAATTACCAGCTTTAATTTAAGTCATTTTCATGCATGTAGCATAGCTAAAATTAAATTAAAAATGGTGGTTAGTACACTAGTCCCAACCCTAGGGTAACTACACTCACAAACTCCCAAGCTACTCTTGTTCCTTGATAGTAATCCCCTTGCTTCTTCTTTGGGATGACCCAATCTTGGCTTCCTCCTCCAAGTTCTCAATCCCTGGGTCTTTTTGATCATACACATACATATAAAAGACATGTTAGTATCTAAATCATGCATTAGACAACCAATATGCAAGTGCAAAATTCAATTCCTCAAGGTTGTCCTAATCTGGCAGACTTGAGCACCAGCCACTAAATTGGTCATAACTTTCTCTATACAATTACAAAAATCAATTATCATACATTCATAGAAAGGTAATTCAATATTCTATTTAACCAAATTGGTCTCACAATTTTCCCATTTCTAGATTAATACGGTTTTTACTTCTTTACAGGTATTCCGGATTCAAAACAATTTGGAGTGCCTAAATTAATTCATTTCCAGATTTTAGCACATAGCTCCAAATTGAGCTCTGTTTTCTCTCAACTAAAATAGACATATGAAAGTTTAATCCATCAAAATTTCAGCTTACAATTCCTTATATACGATTTATAGTGAATTTTCAAAGTTGATGTTTGGAACAGGACTGTTCTTGGACAGATCTCACTAATTTGCTTAATTTATCAAATTGAGCCATTTTAAGTTCAATTCGAGTTACTAAAAAATTTCTAACATAATCCCCTGATTTTTAAATCAATTTCCAGAATCATAATTTAACCAATTTCAATCCTAGCATATTCTAATTATTACAAAACAGTCCCACAATTCAGTTTTCATAATTTACTGAACCAATTTGATAATTCCTTCAATCTAACTTCATTTTAGCCAATCCAAAGCCTAAATTTTATAATTAAGACCCCAATATTCAATTCATTCCTAATGGAAATTTTCCAATTCAAACCCTAATTCTTTCAATTTTACAGATTGGTACAGGGCCTTAAACATTATCTTCAAATCTGTCCTAATTCATTCGGTTCACTAATTCAAGCTTAAAATTTCAATTTCCAGTATAGACCTCAATTCAAATTCCTTCCTATGCTCATAAACATTTCATGCATGCATAAATCAAGAATTTTCATCTATGAAACACAATAAAAATCAATTCAAATCATCCTAGCATCAATCGACTATCTAGCATAATTAAGATTTAGTTTTCTTACATGTGATAGCTTTAATCCCTCTTGAAAATAAGCTTAAATCAAGCTTCTAAAAACTCAATAATAGCTGAAGAACCAACAAAGTTTCCCTCTCTAAGCTCTCAAACTTTCACGGTAAGAAGAAGGAGAAGAGAAAGTTTTGTTTGATAGTGGGCTATGTCCAACCCCACTTTCTCTCAAGTGGCCAGCCAAGGTGATGATTAGGGGCTGGGAAAGCTCAATTTTACCCCTCAACTCTCTTCTAGAATTAACTATTTACAAGGGGTAGGCTTGGTCTATTTGAAACTTTTGCATGAAACTTTATTATTTAAGCTTAATTCTAGTTAAGTCATCTTAATTTAGCTCTCATATTTTCAATTTCATTCAATTAGCTACTAAATCTTCTAATTATATTTAATTTGTGATCAATTAATTCAATTAATTAATCAACTTAATTTATTTCCTTCTAGGGTACATCGAGGATATTACAAATCAAATGGTTGATCCTTGCGGAGGAGTATAGTTAGCGGTAAGGTGATCGTAGAGAAGCCTTTAACGAATCTCATGTAGTAACAAGCTAAACCGAGAAAACTGCGGACCTCACCAACATTCTTCGGAGGTCGCCATTCAAGAATTGCTTGTATCTTCTTAGGATCAACTTTGATTCCTTCGGCGGAGATTACATGACCAAGGAAGGCAACTTCCAATAGCCAAAACTCGCACTTGGAAAACTTGGCGAACAGTTGACAATCTCGGAGAGTCTGCAGAACGATATGGAGATGTTCAACGTGTTCCTCCTTTTTCCGAGAATAGACAAGAATGTCATCAATAAAGACAACAACGAACTTCTCGAGATAGGGGTTTGAACACTCGGTTCATTAGATCCATGAATGCAGCAAGAGCGTTCATGAATCCGAAAGGCATGACGAGAAATTCAAAGTGACCGTATCTTGTTCGAAAAGCCGTCTTAGGAACATATTCATCTTTCACTTGCAACTAATAGTAACCGGATCGAAGATTGATCTTGGAGAAAATCGATGCTTAACGGAGTTGATCAAAAAGATCATCGATTCTCGGCAAGGGATACTTATTTTTTATGGTTACTCGATTCAATTGATGATAGTCAATGCAGAGCTGCATCGAGCCATCCTTTTTCTTCATAAATAACACCGGAGCACCCCAGGGAGACGTGATCGGTCGTATGAAGCCCTTGTCTTGCAATACTTCCAATTGCTTCTTTAACTCTTTCAACTCGATTGGTGACATCCGAAAGGGCGTGATAGACATTGGGTTGGTTCTGGGTTGGATGTCGATCCCTTACTCTACTTCACGAGTCAGAGGAAAACTAGAGAGATCCTCAAGAAAGACGTCGATGAATTCAGAAACAACAGGAGTAGAGGGAAATCTGAAATCATACTCATCTTGTAACACCATAGCAACAAAGATTGAAATCATTTTTTTGATCAATTAACAGAATGGATTCCTTTCCTAAACCCCGAAGATATAATCATCAGTTTTGGCAATCAATCCAAGTTTGTTGTCTACCCAACCAATCTAAGCCTAACACTAGATCAAACTCACATCCGGGTAACACAAAGAGATCACAAATGAAGGGTATGTTTCGAATAGTCACATGGCAATCCTTACAGATTAGATTAATAGGCAAGTTTCCCCTAATGGGTTGGATACTACAAGGCTCGTTTTCACTGTTTTGGGTTTCAAACTAACTTTGTCTAATATGGATGAACATATAAATGAATAGGTTGATCCCAAATCTATCAAAGCATAAACAAGATTAAAGTTTAGTTCAACCGTACCCGCGATTACATCGGGAGATCCTTTTTCCTCCTTGCCTCGGATATGATAGACACGAGCTGGGGCTTGAGATTCTTAATGTGTCAAGGATCTCGAATGGGAGCTTCTTCCCCTCCCTTGGTTCCCCGACTTAGCTTGCTTCGAGTTCTTATTTCGGTTGGATGGTGAAGGGCTCGGATTTGCTGAAATCCGAGTAGGTGCCTTGTCGGACTTCCTTGAACAATCCTTGATATAGTGGTCATCGCCACCACACGCAAAACATAAATTAGACTGGAGTTGGCATTGGCCAAAATGTTATTTCTGGCAATGCTTACAAGTTGGAACTTTCTCGGTGTTTCCTGTGTTGTTAACGGAAACAACAGGGACAACAAGCTTGTTCACCGATTGAGGTATCTGTAGATAATTTCTTTGAGGAGTAGAAGCATAGGTTGAAGACCCTTCTTTCACATTCTTAGATTTCTTTGATTGCCACTCAGACTTGTCATCGCTTTTCAATTTCTTATCACCCTGATAACCGCTATTTCTCTTTTCTACGGCTTTTATTTTGGATTCAGTAGCAACGACCCGATTCACTAGAGTTTGAAAGTCTGTGATTGTAAAGTGTCCATAAATTCTATATCTCATGCAAATTCCATCTCATATTATTGTCGTTTTAAGTACATTTTAGGCATAATTAGGATCATGCGTTGCATTTTACAGTATTCTTTATTTTGCCAAGCTTTTTATTGATTATCTTTTATTTGGTAAGGAAAAGATATTGTTTTAGTTTAATTTTAGTTTTACGTACTAGAGGCTGACAGAAAAAGAGAGGAGTTGAGGACATGATGCTGAGGCAGCAGATCAAGGAGCTGTACTGATGCAGTTCTAGATAGAGACAGCAGTTGCCGAGTAGCTACCGCCGCCCTACCTGCCGCCCAAGACAGCAAATTGAGGAATTGGAAAACTGGAGTGCGATCTGTAGAATAAAAAATCCTAATTCTAACGATGATGTCCACTCAATTATCTGATGACTATAGCAGCAGGCAGAGTTGTCGAAGGAGGAATTCGAGATTACTTCTGGAGCAAGGCAACGTGATAAAGTTCAAATTCCACACTGAGGCAGCGAGAGCGTCTCAACAGCCTAATTGCCATACCCCGCCGAGGCAGCAGAGTCTGGAGCGCAAAGCAACTTGTCCTATTCAACGCAGTTTCACACTGAACACCAGCATAACCCGACCCATTTTATCAATCTAATTTATTCCCTTTTTATTTACTTGTGTTTTTATTTTATTTTCCTCTCAAACAAACCAACTTATTTGTGCATTTAATTTTCTTGTGGAGGAACTACAAATCTAGTCAAGTTGTCCAATCCCTGTGGGAGAAGATATCTTTTATACTATAACTTGACAGGAGTGTGCACTTGCGCTCATATTTAGAGAACACTAATGTTGCGTGTAAAAGAGTCTGTCGCAAATAGGTGCAAGTGTACACGTCGCAAGTAATAAAGTGATACGAAGTATCAGATATCGTCTCCACAGGGACTGGAAATACCTCTATCCTTGGATTGCTGCACAAGAAAAGGAATAAGTTTAATAAATTGTTTGGAGAAATTTTGAGAATAAGCTAAAGTAAAAGATAAAGTAATCAGATTTAGGAAATACGGTGGTATTGATTTGCTCAGTAGTGCAGCTATTGCACTGTTCAGAAGGCTTTCTGTTCCGCCTGTCGCGGCAGCACCTGTCGCGGCAGAGGTCTATTGTTGTCGTAGCAGCAATCAACAATTCAGTACTTCAAGTTCAGCAAGAATCCCTGTTGTAACTTGTCCTATACCTAGGCCCAAGTTCTGTCGATGAACATGTCTTAGATGATACCTCTCGGCGTGAATCGAAGGATGAACACCGATGTTTGTGAATTCTTCCTTAGCTGCTTAATCTTGTACTTATCCCTAGGCCAAGATGGTTTAACCATAAACTGCAAAACACGTATTTACTGCTTTCGTATACTTAACTCTCTCGATATTAAGTAAATGGATAACCTCACATCGATCTCCCGATACTCTTATGAGATGTTGAAACTAGAGTAAATAAATTTAAAGCTTTTATTGTATTGAACAGAAAAACCTAAAAACAATACAACCCTTACAACTACTTTACAATATCAACCCGTAGCCCTGGGAAAGGTTTAGAGCATGATGGAGAAAGGGAAACAACTAGGGTTTTGGGGGAAGACGGCTAGGAGCTAGATATCCCTTGCCTAGTCGAATTACAAGTATATATATAGGCCTTGGGTCCAAGCTCTCTAATATGGCAAGAATACAAGTTTAAATTAAAGTACAATTCTATTAAAGACTAAATCTTCTGAGTGGATGTCTTTAATTCATCTTCTTTTCTTTCTTTGACTTTATTCCTTGAACTTCGGATCCAACCTTCCTTCTACTTTAGGGCTCAGAAAAATATGGGAGTAGTTCACGACAGACCAGCTTAAAATCCTATATCTGTCGAGCTCCACTTTGTTTTTCCTTCTCAATGTTCCACTGTCATCATCGCTGCCACGGCAAATGTCACAACAGGCGGTGTTCTACGTCCTTCTGCTCCAGCTCTGCAACTCACATCTGCTCATTTGATGCCCTCTATGCTGCCGCGGCAGATACTTGCAAAAAGTAACTAAAATCGGCAACATCTATGCAATTTTATCTAATTGTGATGTGAATGCAACAATCTATCCTAAAATGCAACTAATCATGCTTGACTGCATCAAAAATATGGGTAAATGAAGGGTAAAATATAGAACTTTTATGCACTCAACACACCTCCAAACTCAAGTTATTGCTTGTCCTCAAGCAATTGCAACCTAACTAAAAATGAAATTTGTTTTTGGCTTGACTTAACTCAGTGAACTAACATTACCTACAACACCTTCACTATCAAGAGCAGTACCTTTTCGAGTGTTTATGGGTTTATCCGGAGCAATATTATAATTCTCGTGCAAGTGTGTGCAGGTTTTGTGAACAAATATGTGCCTAGACTCTTTAGTAACTAGAATAGTTATGTTATTCACTTGAGTTTTATTTCAAAATAATTTTTAACTGGAGGCAATTCTTAGGCTCCTTTAGTTTTTTTCTGACTTAGACCCAAGTTTTTCTTATTTTGTTTTTACTAGAGCCGTTTTTGGGCACCTATAGCTATTTTCCTAGAGCCGGTGTTAGGCACCTCTAGGGGTAACCGAGTCTAAGTTTTTCTTTCCCTTTTTTTCCTAGGGCCAGTGTTAGGCACCTCTAGGGGCACTCAAGTGGTTAAGCTTTTCTACTCTAAGGTTAGTAACATTAGTCTAGACAACATATAAGTCACAAAGGTGTTTTCAAGTTCAGAATGACATCAACGCTCTAAATAATTCCTAAAACATCCTCAACACACTGTCGCGACAGAGAATGTCGTGGCAAGTAAGTGCAGTTCAAAGAATTAAGCCATTTTTTTTGTTTTTTTTAGACAAAAAATAACTAGATTGAGACACAAATTAAAAGGTTCATTTAAATAACATACGACTACCTACCCCCAAACTCGAGGCTTGCATTTCCCTCAATGCATGACAACAAAATAAAAATGAAAAACATGAACAATCGTACAACTCACCAAAAAGTCAAATATATTGGCTTTATAAAGCCATATAAAGGGTGTAAAAACTAACCAACCTAAAAACTTGATCAAAACCGACCAATCTCCTATCAACCAGAAATTGACTCGAATTGATCTGAACCAAACCGAATCAAAAATCAACTGAACAATAGAACCGAACTAGAACCGAACTGAATCTGAACCGAATGATATCAGACCTGATATAACCGGATCCAAAACGTCCCGAACCGATTGACTCGTTTTCGACCTCTACCTTTAGCTACTGTTGTTTTTGGCTATTCGGTCTGCCAAACCCTTCATGACGTGTTATTTCAGTAGTAGTTGTTAAGTACTTCCACAATAACGGTCCATATTCGTATTTGCGCAAAGAAAAGTTTAAGCCAATGACATATACATACACATGAAAAATCTGAGGATCTACCTACAGATATCAATCACCCTTCCCACCAATAACATCTTCTCTTTTTACAATGAATTTGAACATTTATAATATATATGCCTGATGCTAATAGTTTTGGGTTGATCCATATATACATCATATGTAATTTGGAGTTGATTTATGACACTTCTTAACACGTATTTGAACATTAGTCGATTTGTGTATTGTAGGCTACCAATCAAGTCGTTGGTCACGTCTTTGGCCAGACCAGAATCAAAGAGTTTTGCATTGTAGTTCTGTCATTTTACATTGGCAAAAAGAAAGAAGAAAGACGTGATAGAGCAGCATAGACCAAAAGCACGGATTAACAACTTACCAGTCAGTATCATGCGTTTTCCTAAAGTCGAACCCGTATCTATTGCTTGGAAGACAATTATCCTAACCGTTGGATTACAAACACAACACGTCACTTAAAGTTAAGAAAACTGTATTTCACAATTTCTATTGGTAAGGCAATTCACTTAAGTGGGGGAAGGGTAGTAAACCGCTTGTCCTGCTTGTCTGGTATATGTTTGATTTTGGTTTGACTTTGAGATGACATTTTTCTTGCCATTGCTTGATGTCCAGCATGTTATAATTGTTATAGTGCTTAGGAATATTTGAATGTTGACATTTTTTTATAATCAAATGACATAAGCAAAATGATAGTTTGACATCTCTTTCAATTTGCCTTGATTGTGATAGTTGGATTTCTCGCCTAGCTTAATCAACTTAGCCTAATTTTGTGAGAATTTGAGCCTTGAGCATGCATCTTATTCTTTATGCTCGTTTTTCCTTGCTTGAGAGTGTCATCTTTAATTTAGGAATCTAGAACTTATGACTTGTATGCGATTCGAGACTACACTAGAATGAGGTGCTTTAAGATGATTTAGGCATTAGAATTTAGCCATTTTCTCTCTTTTACCTTTTTCTCATCGCTTAGTGAACCCTCTTGAAGCCTCATATCCCATTTTTGGCTTAACCTTCAAACCTTGTTCTTCCTTGACCAAACTTTTTCTAATTGATAAAATGCTAGAAACTATATTACTAGATAAATAAGGGGTTGCAATTCGAATAAGGGCAGAATTTTTCCAGAAAAAATGAAAAATAAAAAAATAATAGAATAAAAGGAAGCAACTGCTTCGAGAAAGAAAAAAGAAAAACAGTTTAGGAAAAAAGAAAAAAAGGGAAGAAAAATATGTGTTTGCTTGCCCATTTTTAGCTCCTCTTTCGTCTTCACTGTTTATTATTTGAAACTTCTTGCATTGATCATCTTCTTTTGCCTTTACTTTCCATCTATCTACCCTTCTTCTAAACCCTCATTGCACCTTGAACAAAAGACCTAATGATTTTTGCACCTCGATTCGAATAAAGTAGTGGAGAATTGAACTTGTTATAAGCCTATGGAAACCTTTGTTCATGTATGACTTAAAGTGTTTTTGCTTCACTTCTACCTATAAACACTTTGAGTGCATTTGAGTGTATCTTGGTAAGGATTAAGACTAGGTTAGGATTTGATTAATACTTGATAGGCAATTAGAAGAATGAAGGGATGTTCTTTGCTTATATCCACTTGGTTTGATTTGTGTTACTTTCATGATACTCCTTTTGTACTAGAACTATTATAATTATGTTTGATGCTTGTGATGGCTTGAGAAATGCATTCTTGGGTTAATACTTTTTTCGGACACACTTGAGGACAAGTATGAGACAAGTGAGGGGGAATTTGATAAGCTCTCAAATATGACACTTTTTAATTGCTATTTTCTAGTTTTTAGGATTTCTTGTTACCTAATCAATTTCATTTTGCTATATTTTGTGCAAGGGACCTAATTCTGGAAAACAACGGCAAAATAGGGCATTTTTGCAGTCTTTTTATTATTCTGGTCATGACTGGCATCGTGGGCACATCACTGGGCACGACGCCTCTAACGTGGCAGATGCGAGGTGACTTCTAGAAGATTTTGGAATGTTCTGGAAGACTTTATCAGCTTATCCGTTTCGATTTTCTGTATTTCAATTTCAAAAACATTTGAATTGTTTATCTTTCCTTTATTATTTTGAATTTTCTTATCATTTATCTTTGTAAATCCAAGCCTATAAATACCGCATCTTGATAACGGATTAGGTATCGAATTTAGTCTTCATCTTCTAGCTTGAAAACTCTTGTTATTTCTAGTTTTTAATTAAAGTTCTTTTTTCTTTACTTTTATTCTTTTATGTTCTTTAATTATTTTTATAAAATCAAGTTAAGTATGATAACTAATATCATGCTTAGCTAAATCTCTTGAGCCAAGAACTAGCCAAATCAATTCAAATCGTGAGAATTGAACATTGCCTAATTTCTTTCGGGAATACTTTTTTATCTTTCGGTTTAGATAGTTTAGCAATCGGCCTTACTAAAGTTTTTAATAGTTTTACAAATCAAACAGAGCTCGTTGGTCTGGAATCGTTTAAAAACATAGTTGGGAGGAAGGATCGGTCTGTGGAAATTTCGACTTCCTGTGAACACTCTTAGCGGCGGTCCGCTAAGTAAAGATAAAATCAGAAGCGATTCATTTTAAGACAATTTCTGAGTCGGGCTTTTCCTGTTTTCAAAACTAAATATTTTAACAGCGATAGAAGTGATTAATTTGTTTAAGAACCAACCTTCGAAGATAGATTTGGGAGGATTGGTTACTCGAGAGAGAAACAAGTTGCGACGAGTTGGGCCTCGCAGATTGTAACCGACATGATCCCCGAGGTAAAAATACATTTCAATGATCGAAGGAATTGACAATGCTAGCTCGAGGCTATTTTGCATATTTGGACTTTCTTATTATTTTCTTTACTTCTGCATTTAATTCTACTATTTCATTTTCACTCAATATCAGATCACCCTTTTTTTATTTTTCTTGTTTTCACAGATATTCCTGGAAGCATTAATTAAAGCAACCTTCAGTCAAGAATTCCGACTAATCTCCATGTGGATCGACCCTCTTTCCCTATAACTACTTAATTTCTTTATTTTATTATTTGTTGAAAGAGGTTAATTTATTTATTTATTTATTTTGATGGGTAAAACAACGCTTGTCAAGGGGTGCACGCAGCAGAACAGATACAGCCTGATGGAGCTAAAGGCGGCCACCCCAGTGGCATATATTGACTCATCTTCCACGAAAAATCCAGATTCCATGGACTCTGTCGCGGCAGAGCCTGAGCAGACAGAGCCCGCACAACCAGCAGACACCTTCTCCAACCAACTCCTTCAACTGCTGAAAAAGATGGAGGCAAGACAGCTGGGATTCATGGAATTCATAAGGGACATCACCACTGCCACGGTAAATTTCATTAAAATTGATCTTAATTATCCAATCTGTAGTTTCCCTCTTTTCCAGAAAACCTTTTCCTTTCCCAAGATCCTGCTGCCAGTCCCAAGACCCCCACAACGATGGTTGCCTCTGTTTCACCCTCTTCCACAACCAAAGACGACTACAGGTGATCTGCCACTCCCCGAGGAGCCAAACAGAAGGAACCACTCCCAGAATTTGATCTCAAGTACTTCAAAGGTTTCTCTTCATCCTCAGTCTAGCATGATGACTCCGACTCGGAGCCCTCTGTCATCCGGGATATAGCCAAGGACTTCCCTACGATGAAAAAGAAAAATTTTGGATATTAATGTTGAGGGAACCTGCCGCGACAGAAAAGTTAGCAGGAGATCCGGACTTGGGGAGTTTGAAACTGTGACGATGACAGAAGGATGCATGGAAATTCTACATAAGCGTCCACCCCAAAGAAGAAGGATCCTTGGAGTTTCACAATACCATGCATAATTGGTGATAAGTTTGTGGGTAATGCACTTTGTGATCTTGATGCTAGTATTAATCTAATGCCCAAATCTGTATTTCAGAAGCTAGGTATTGGACAAGAAAGACCCACAACAGTCATGTTGCAACTGGCAGACCGCTCTTACGTAAAACCAAGGATGTTTAGATGACGGTAACAAGCATGTTAAGTTAAAAGCTTTTGTTAGCCCACCTATTTGTTAGAATTCTATGTTCGTGGTGAACCCTGTATGTTATTAGTTCCAAATCAGTTCTGCAAAGCCGTAATGCCCTTCGCTCCTAACCTGGGTGAAGGGTATTACAATACTTGTATGCGTTTTCATACTTGACGGGAGGAATATAAGGCCAATTTCATTCTGTGATTTTGTGTGGTATAAACAAAGAGAAATATACCATACACAATTTCAATGATCACGAACTATGTTGATAATGTAACATTCTTGTTGTCTTGCATTCCTCGTCATACACCAACCTTTATAAGTGTAGCAGTTGCATAAATGTAACAATTCGACCAAATACCTATTGTCCTTCATGTGGTTATAATTGTGTGAACCAAAATTTAGCCTTTGTGAATCCATCAAATAAGGCTTCAGACTCAGATGACAATGGAGGTGATGCCTATGTCGGCTAAATCTATATTCGATCTGAATCACATTTTAACTTAAACTTATTCTTATGAAGAACATTTAACTATGAGAAGTGATGTGTATAGTTTCAGGGGTGTGCTTCTCGAAATGTTAACTAGCAAGTGAGATTTGAGCAAGGCCATTTAACTATGAGAAGTGATGTGTATAGTTCCAAGTTATGGATGCTAGTATTGAAGACTGAGACACACCGGCTGCAGTTTTAAAAGCTTTTTATCTCGTGCTGCAATGTCTGCATATACTGGAGCGTAGATCGTACCTACCTACCTGCAGTAGTTAAAGCGTTTGAGCAACTTCAAGATTCCAACGATGAAAAGAGAGCCCTCAGAATGCTTCAGCTTGTAGTTCTCATCCGTATTCATGGTATGCTCACAAGAAAAATCCCAATGAACTCTGCAGTGAAAGCATTCCTCAGTCATCTGCATCTCCATTAAGTACATAAAATCGAAAACAGTCTGATACATGATTATTATTGCATATGATATTCTAATGAACACCCTATCTTGAACTCAAGCATACATGTCAGGCTATCAACCACCATACAGTTCTTGAACTCAATAGTATCTTAAATCCTAGTTCACCATTTTGAGTCATTTTATGTTATTAGCAGTATGATATATTTGATTCATTTTGTTCTAGTTGTTAAAGTGTATGTAGGAATTAGTTTTAAACTCTAAACTCATCTTTTTTATAACCAACTGATAGCTAAAAAGGCTTGTCTGAAACTCATTTCAAAGTTCTTACACAAAAAATTCAAGCACAACTAAAAATGGAAGCTTTCACTGAACTATCAGAGCCAAGTTTATATCTTGGGACCTGTGGGGTATGGGCCCACCACGCTTCCGCTGTGCCACTCTGATCCTTGAGTAAAGTTTCTTCCCATTTCCTCATATGCAATCAAATTTGTCGTGCAATCTCATTTATATGTTGCAGGTGACAGCAGTTGGATCTAATATCACAGGAGTTGTACTTTTGGAGAAAAAAGGCCTTGAATCATCTTATAGAAATCTCGTCACCTGCGAACGTTCTCTGGAAGCGAAGCTCTTTTAGCACAAGAGAATGAACCTGGAAAGGAGAATGCATCAGACTAACTTAAGCTGCTTATTACGTAACGCATCTTGTACTATCAATAGTTTGATATGTTTTATCAAACTTGATGCGGTAAAGGGGTCTTAGATATACTTTGTTCTAAATCAGTTACATAATGAAGTTTAGTTAGTGCAAACTCTAAATTTAATTGTGTATGCAGACAGAGGGGCAGTAATCCAGACGACTAAATGTTTTAATGAAAGCCTGAGAATGGAGAATCCTTATATGTACCCTACATTATATCATTTCCCCATCCTATTAAGTTTTAACCATAAGTCAATGGAAGACAATAATTGCCTTCCAAGAACAGATCTCGGTTCAACTCCCTGAAAATGCATGATGCCTACTTTTCTGTAGCAATCCTCATACAATATCTTTACAGATAGAAATGGTTTCCAGTTTGTTAGTAGTTGAAGACAGTTGCTATTCAGTATGTTAATCAGTACAAAAATATCTTCTTTGACGGTTTTGTTGGGTTTATCTTATGTATTCTTTGTGCTTCTTGTTATTCTCATACATGTGTATTATCAATTACGTTTGGGGAGTTGAGTTTCAGATTCCAATTTCTCAGCCAAAGCCACATGTGACAAGTCTACTTTTTGAACAAGTAGGAAGCCTCTGAGTTTGTTATTGATCAGGAAATGCACTGCCCTACTCCCAAATGCCAATTATGGATATTAGTCTACAAGTAAGGTAATTGAAATGTAGTGCTTGGATTGTAGCGTTTGACATTACAAAAAGTCCTGAAAATGGCAGAGAAAGTAGTGTTGTTCTCATTGATTTGCTGCTTGCCCTCGATACTCGACTGCAAAATGCCTAAGCCACTAGTCATGCCAAGCAAGATTGTAGCCAAAAGGGAAAAAGATTGTTCACTCATGCTGAATAAGGCTTGTTCTATTTGCTGAAGCTGGGAAAGGCTTTGTTGATTTTCTTTTCAACATTCTGTCATTGTCAAGCGGCTTCTCGCAACACAACAAATGGTTGGTTGCCTGGCCTCGGAAACCTTTATCACAACCTTTAGAATATGAACGATACCTACATTTAGCCAACAGAAAACAAAGACACCTTTTGAAGCCTATGATTTCTAACAATGCTGCAATTCGCAACATCCACCACCAAACTTTATAGGTGTAGCTAACATGAGAGTGGCAATTGTCCTGGACTCCTAGTACACATTGGAAGAGTAGAGAATTGCAAATCAATGGAAAAGAAAGACGAAATAAACTAAAATAGAAGTGGCATGTGAACATATGTTGATAATAATGCAGGAAATACGATACTAGTTTGAAGAAAAAAAAAGGCTTAGTGATTTGATATTGCTGAGGGGTTTCATTGGCTCAAATGGTTTGTCAGCTCCACAATTTTGTGTACTGCACTTTTTCCTAAAAGTATAGTTGACGTTACAACTTTTCTCAGACTGATTAGAAAATATTCCTAATAGATTTAATATCAAAAGATCAGAGTGGTGCAGCCGAAGTGTGGACAAGTCTCAGGATCAAAACCTGGCTTCCCTTTCTTTTTACTGAAAGCAGTTGAAAAAAATCCCTTCAGTTTGTTTATAGACTCTGCAGAGCAGTTGAAAGAAATCTATGGCTTTTGTTTGATTTTTGATTCAGTGTGTGAAAGATATGCTTCAGGCCGACAGTGGTGGGACTAGGTGCAGCCATTGAAAAGAATACTATTTGTTGCAAATATTGAAATTTTGTATGGTATATTTCTCTTCGTTTGAATACGAAATCTTCACACTTGTTAAAAAGCTACCTGTTGCCGAGTCATGGCATGGCTTTTATCATCCGTTGATCACGTCCTTGGCCAGAACAGAATCAAAGAGTTTTGCATTGTAGTTCTGTCATTTTACATTGGCAAAAAGAAAGAAGAAAGACGTGATAGAGCAGCATAGACCAAAAGCACGGATTGGCAACAAAACAGTCAGAAACATGCGTTTGCCGGGAGTCGAACCCGGGTCTATTGCTTGGAAGGCAATTATCCTAACCGTTGGACTACAAACGCAACACTTGAGTTGAAACTAAAGCCCCGGGTGTACTGCTATGAAGTTGCAGCTTATGCAATTTATGTTTCTTTGGCTTCACCCAAAACACTATCTGGCTGGAAGTTCCCGGTGGCTGTTCCTAGTTTATTGAAACTAAAGCCCCTCAAATTCGAAGACTGCCCCCTCAGTTCTAGAGATGAAACTGCTGCCGATTCCTTGCTGCTTGAACCACTCATTTCATTCCCATTTTCTCTAACATACCATTGAATTAGGCCCAGCAATATATCAAACAGATAAACATCTTTGTACTGAAAAGTGTTACAACAGATTATCAAGAAAATGGGTACCGAACATGTCATTCCCAGTTGGTACTGTTACAAGGTTGCGGTCAAAAGAAGCCATGGTTTGATGCCTTGCAAATCTTTACAAAAGCGCAGCGACGCATACATTCAACCAGCAACAAAACAAGGATTACTTGTTGGCAACCGATGTATCAACATCAGTTACTGCAAATGAGGTGAAAAGGGTCGTTACACATACATTCAGACTAATGCGTTAAAACAATTACTGTCTTGGATGCAGCAGAAGTTTTAGCAATTGGAATGATGAACCAGTATAAAATAATAGTTTAAAGAAATTTCAAGCAGAGTGTAAAGGTTTACAATATATTTTATTAAAAAAGAGAGCAGGGTCTCACATTCCTAAGAAACAGACAAGGGTTGTCAACCTTCGTTTATAAGTTAAAGCGCATACGTGCAGTGAAAAAGCACGGAGCCGTGCGGTGAGCACAGAGCGAACTATTCTTTCGCCTTTTACTAAAGAATACCGTGTGCTCGCCGCTTAAAGCGGCATACGCCTATTTTTGGAGGCTAACTCCTTCATTGGGGGTGGCCCAACAATTGTAGTTAAATTATTTTTCAAATTAACCTGAGGTTCATGTTTACATGGACAGTGGACACTGTGGATGATCACAGTATCGTTCGGCTCAACTTCTTCTTTCAGTGCTGGTGGGGTTCCATGGTGGTTCATATCATTGATCGAAAGCCCGACATATATGTCAGAGTTATAATAATCATGCATCACACTGATTCTGGGTTTATGTACAATGGTTCACTGCCCGTCGGCACTCTAACTTAAAAAAGAAGGTTGATTTATATTTAAACAGGAGTATTAGATATGATCCGCTTACCAACCAAATACCAAAGCTAAAGTTCCATTGTATTTGATTTGAAAAAATAATGAAGTTTCATGCAAGCATCCATTTCCTTGAACAACGGGAATCTGGAACATGAATTGCAGATTTTTCCTCGAGGATGTGAATAGAGAGCATGGCAGTTAGTTTTTTTTCTAAATGCAATGTAAATTGTGCAACAAAAGACCGTCGTCACTACTATGAAGTTGACACGATAGAAATGGAAGAAACGATGGACTCGGATGAATGTATCAATTTGGGAAAAATTGTGACAGAGATGTGGATTAAACATCCATGGCAACAAAATAACTTAAGATTGAGTAGTGACATTTGGGATTTTAAAAAATTACGATGGCTGCCTTCTACCCTTTGTAACTTCTCTTTATTTTTGTTCGCAATGTGACTTCTTTTTCGACAAAGCTTGTGTTGAATTGAATTGTCCATGAAGAAACATATTTGGTTTCACTTTCATCAAAAGCTCCATAAACTTACTTCAGGTTGCATTCTCCGATTTGATATTTGTCCATAACCTGTGTTGAGTGCGAACATCATTGTTTGGGATATGCTTTAGTTTCTAATATTCATATGCTCAGATGTCAAGGACATGAAAATTGCCCCCATCCCGTTACTGGCAAGTATAAAGAGTGGTGCAGTGCTTGTGAGGTACATGCTTAACAAGAAAGTAAGAGGTAGGATACTGCTGATAAAAGGGACATGCTTAACAAGAAATAAGCATACCTTTCTCGGCCTTTTGGCTAATATTAAGTTTAATATCTGATACATGAGACATTGGTTCACATTATATTAAATTTATTTTTTTAGTGGGGAAGCTCACCACATTAGTTTGCTACTGGTGCTTTCATGTGTCACCCAAGTCTTACATCATAGCGTGGCCCGAGCGCACCACTCCCAATCATAGTTTTAAATTTTGTTTTCTGAATGTGTTTGCAAATTCAAAAGATTCATCACAGTATTAGACATCACAACGACACCAATTAATTGCGGACAAGAATAAATGTAGAACTTTGTGTTAAGAGGCGAACCTATAAAATTCTAGTGTGAATGAACTTATTAAAATTTAGAGGGGTGAAAATAGATTTTCAATTGAAAATACATAAAAAATTTCTTCATCATATACAAAATTCAAATTTTGAGAGGGCGAATGCCCTTAGCTTCCCTCGATCCATCCCTGTCTACGGTTGTGTATTGCAGTCCACAAGCAAATCAATGGAAGATGAATTATCATTGTAATTTAGAACACAATTCAAGCACTATAATTGTCGATTAATTAATAGTTGATTTTCAGTAAGATATCTTCGATAATAAGATACATAGACAGCTACACATTTTTTTAGTAACACTACAAATATGATTCTTATTCATTGAAGCATTGATGAAATTTAATTATTTTTTCGAGTTAATTGTATAATATGCCCCCCAAACTTTTAAATGTTTCAATTTCAACCTCAAACAATGACTCATTCTAAAATGGACATCAAACTTTTGAACATTCCAATTTCATCACAAAATATGACAATCAATCTAAATTAGTCCCAAAACTTTTGAACTTTCCAAATTTCATCCACAAACTATTGCTTTATTCTGATCACATCCACTGTTAACAAAATCATTAAAAATTCTTAATTGTCATGTAACCATTATGTGTATTACGTAATAGTATGATGTGACGTAAACAATAATTAATTATAAAAATTAACAACCTAGGGATGAAATTGAAATGTTCAAAAGTTTGGAGACCAATTTTGGGAAAATCAACGAAATCTTTGCCTGCTTCTACAAACAAAAGCATGTTGGATTTTGGGTCTATCATGAGCTTCAAGCTAACAGTATGGGGACTGGGACTAGAGGTGGACATGAAAGTAAATACTCATGATAAAATTTGAGTATCCCTTAAACACACATACATGTATATGTTCTAAACCTTTGAGCTCTACAGCCTTTTCGAACTTCAGATTCCTTGCTTAACCCATAAATGTGTTGCGTTTGTAGTCCAACAGTTAGGATAATTGACTTCCAAGCAATAGATTTGGGTTCGACGCATGAAATAAAAATAAATAAAGATTTCGTCTGTAAAAATTGGTCCTTGTAGGATTGAAAATGGCATGGTAGGCTGCTGTTAGCACCGAACTGGCTACGACTAAGAATGCATTGTTTGTGTCAATTGGGATGTCGAGTCTTGCCCGATTACAAAATATCATTAATATGAGGTGGAGGATAGGAAGGTGGGTAGGTTAGGTAGTAGTGTTGCACATGGTCTCAAATGGAAAATCCAACTATTTTTTTCAGGATCGCAGTTGTGTATCACAGGCCCGAAGCAAATAAATGACAAACAAGATGCATTAGATGATGAACCAGGAGAGTTTGAGGCCCTGCTTATGCACAGAAGCTACCAAGACTTTTTTAGTGATGGTAGAATGATCTAATCCGATCCATTCAATGACGGGGTTACGATTGTTCAAGCTTCATTTGGTGATCACTCGATGGATGTGAAGGGGATCTCTTATTGCAGAACTGATCAAAGAATGATCTGAACTGCTATGGAACTGTAATAGTATCCAGTTTTTGGTCTTGTAATTATCATGAGCAAACATTGTGATACAAATCATCAAAGCTAAGCCTAATGCACAAACTGTGATTGTCATTCTTTCATCATTGTCCTATTAGGACTACAAAATATTTTTCATCCCACATTAGTCATCGAAGACTGTAAGAGATAGGAGAGTCTTTACGAAAGGCGCAGGCTCAGAATTTATCAAACATATCTTTCTCGACCTTTTGGCTAAGATCAAGTGTAGTGTCTTTCCTTATTAGTTTAATATATGATACTTGAGCCATTACCTCATACGATATTAAATTTATTTTTTTAGTAGGAAAGCTCACCACAATAGCTTGTTATTGGGGCTTTCATGGCTAGAATTAATTTCCTACTTAATAGCTTATATCCAGTTTGCAGGTTTCAGCAGCCTTCGGATGATTCAAATACGGTTATATCCATTGTAGATAAGAGGCTGGAAGACAATGATACTGGATTCCGAATTCGAAATGGAGAAGAATTAAATAGGTTTCTAACATTCCTTGTTTAGTAAGCATGATTATTATAACTCCGACATATATGTTAGGCTATCGATCATTGATATGAACCACAATGGAACCCCACCAGCACCGAAAGAAGTAGTTGAGCCGAACAACACTGATCATTCATAGTGTCCATGTAAACATGAATTTCCATAGTTGGTGTTTTACTCCGTAGCTGTTCTCTGGAACTGGTGAAGGGAGAGTTGGCATTGCAGATGCCCAAAGTGGTGGTACACTAGGGACCGGACCGGAAGACGATGTCCGATACTCTTGTCCGTACATATTTGAGCATAGATATAAAGATTGATCCATTTAGGACCCTCCAAATACATAAAAGAACTTGAAAAAAAAAATAATCCCTCTGACTAACACATGTCTATATCTTACTTTCATTTCTGAACTCGAGTAACTTTGTTGTACATGCTCATATCCAACTCCAAATAGAATATGAAAATGGACATGAAAAGGTCAACTCAATGACTAAAAGAAAGTATTGCTTTGCTTGCAAATGAACATAAGGAAAACTTTCATTGTTAGTATGGTTTACATTTACATATGTTAGAAAAGGCAGAATCTCTCCAAATGGAGTTCCACTGCTTAAATCATCCTTACAAGACAATGAAAGTGAAAGTTATAACTTTCTCATAAAATAATTCAATGCCATAAATACAAAGTTGCATGAAAAAACCCAATAATAATGAGTTTAAAAGACAATTTGTGATGCATTAGGTCAATTTAAGAGATTCAAGATTCAAGTGAATTGATTCATGATGTCGTTTTTAAGTCCGGTTCAGGATCTTAAGAGTTTAATGGTTTGATATGATATTATCAGAAGAAATTAAAAAAAACTACTTAGTTCATGATGAATGATTTAAATAGTTATTATTGTTGTTAATTACTCCTTATTTGTCTGTTTAGGTAGCTAATTTAGGCATTTTCCTTTATTTTCTATGTACAACATTGGATTCTAGAAACTATGCTAAAAGAGGCTGGATTCTGCGGTTTTTGTTTTTTTGGATTCATGAATGAATTAGTGGGCATGAATTGAGGCATGAAAGTGCTGACTGGGCGCCACGTCAGTATCTTCTAGAATATGACGTCAGCACGGCGATAGCTTATCAGTCGCGTATCAAGATAACTTATCAGCCGAGATTTGGATTAAAACTTAGTGATTATCTTTTGTTTTTAAATTTAAACACTTTAGGATTTATTTCTTATTACTTAGGAATTATCATTTGTATTTTAAATATTTTAGGAATTATCTCTTATTATTTTAGAGTTATTTTAGGGGTTATGAGATACTATAAATACCCCATTTTAGGTAAAACTCATATAATATCTTATTCTTGGTTTTAATTTTACTTTGAAGTTTATAAAATCTCTCTTCTCTTAGTTGTCTATTTTACTTTGGTTGTCTATTTTATTTTTCTTTCAAAAAATGCTAAGTATGATTCTTTCCATAATCATGCTTAGTTAAGTTTTCTATAACCAATGGCTGAAGCAATGACTCAATTCAAACATGAGGATTGAAAAGCGCTTCATCAACTTCGGGTATATCTCTCAGTTTTCTAAGATTAATTTTAAAATCAAAATGATTTCAAAACCAAAGATTAACGTTGGTCGGAATGTTATTTTGGTTAGTTGTGTGGGAGGCAGGATCAACTATTGAAGCACATTCGACTTCTTGGGAACATACTTAGAAAAATTGTTTTCTAAGAGGAAACTGAGATCGGATCAGTGATTACAGAAACAACATAATTCGAATCAATCTTTTACGATTCTAAATGATTTTATCTACGACATTGTGTTGATAGATCAATTTATGAAACCGATATCAAATATGGCACTTGGGTATTCAGCTTACAAGCTTTGTCACAAGGATTGGACCTTGTAGACAAGTAACCCACATAAATCCCGAAGTGAAAAAATCCTTTTTCCGATGATCTGAGGAAATTGAGTCAAAGCAAGAGTCTAAGGCTAGTCTTTATCACATTTAATCACTTCTTTTTAATATTCTCTACAATCTCTCATTTTTATTTAATTCCACAAACTTCCTTTTTTAACTTAAACATTATTCGACTCTCTCTTCTTGGGTTACCGATTGAACAAACATAAATCAGGAAGTTTCTTAGTCCCTATGGGATCAACCCTTACTTCTATTTTACTACTCTAAATTTTCTTTATTTATTATTTGAGAAGAAGGAATTATTTTGACGCGTAAACAACGCGTGTCAAATTGGCGTCGTTGCCAGGGACTTCAACAAAATTAGTGAATTATTTTGTTTGATTTATAACCAGGAAGAATCTAGGAGAACAAGCAAACTATATCCCGAAAATCAGAGCATACACCCGAAGACTGCACGCCAAGACACTTAGGGAAAATAAGCAAAGACAACGACTAGAAAGTTATCTAGAAATAGCATCTGAAGCATAATCACATTTTGACCACACATTTTAGTCCTTTGTTGAACGATTGGCTAAAACCAAAGTTTCAAAACCGCACTGAGATCCACCTACAAGAAACAGATAAACAAATCTCCCAGTTGACTAAAACAAAATGGAGACTTGAATCGCAGGGAAGACTTCCATCTCAAATGGAGTCTAATCCGAGAGACAATGTTAGTGCTATCACCCTCCGAAGTGGAACAATTGTCAACCCTGAAGTCCCAATAGAGAATGTTGTACAGTCCAAGAAGGAGAAGGAAACACTACCTTGCAACTCCCAAGGTACGTCTTCTTCGCCACCACCACCTCCTCCTCCTTCTCGTGAAATTGCACCACCATTCCCAACAAGGTTGATGAGGCATGAAAAAAGAGCTGAAGAGAAGGAAATCATAGAAGTGTTCCAAAAGGTACAAGTCAACATACCCCTCCTAGAAGTAATCCCACAAGTGCCAAGGTATGCCCAATTTTTAAAGGAGCTTTGCACCACAAAGAGGAAACTAACTGGTCACTAGAAGGTGAATTTGGGAGAACATGTCTCCATCGTATTACAGCGTAAACACCCACCAAAAATGAAGGACCAAGGTATGTTCAATATACCCTACAAAATTGGAAATGTCTTAATTAAACGCACAATGTGTGACTTAGGAGCTTCAATTATTGTAATACCACTCTCTGTTTATAAAATGATTACTAACAAGCCTTTGAAGGAAACAAGAGTAATCATCTAGTTGGCTGATCGTTCTATTATCTATCTGGAGGGAGTGCTCGAAAATGTCCTAGTGAAGGTCGTCGTTCTTATTTTTCCTGCCAACTTCTATGTCATCGACATGGACAATAATAGGACAAACACTTGCTCTGAGGTACTTCTAGGCTGACCCTTCCTAAGCATCGCACATACAAAGATTGATGTGAGAAACAGTATATTAACAACGAAGTTTGATGGTGAGGTCGTAGAATTTGAAGATTACAAAGAAATGAAATATCCAGATCAAGTTGAAAGAACTAATTCTATCGATATTATTGATTCCCTAGTTGATAAATTTGCTGAAACTAATTTTTCAAAAGTTTTTGTAGGGGTCTAGAACTTCGCCGCAAAGAGGAAGAAAGGGAGTTTGAAAATGTTTTCTCTGTCAATTCTAATTTATTTTTAACTCCATATAAAACTAAAATGTTACCCTCTATTTTGCAGGCACCAAATATAGAATTAAAACAGTTGTCGGGTCACCTTAAATATGCATTTTTAGGAGAAAACAAAACCCTTCCAGTAATAATCTTGAACAAATTATCTGAAGATGACCTAGTAACGGTGCTGCGAGCACAGAAAGAGGCCATCGGCTGGACCATTGTAGATATAAAATGACTTAGTCCTTAAACTTGTATGCACAAGATAAAAACGGAAGAAGAAGAAAAACCTTCAAGACATGGTCAACACCGGTTGAACGAACTAATGATGGATGTAGTAAAAAAGGAGATACAGAAACTCCTTGATACAGGTATAATTTACCCAATTTCTGATAGTGAATGGGTAAGTCCAATTCACGTAGTTCCTAAAAAGACTGGAGTTACGGTAATCCAAAATTCGGAAGGCGAGTTAGTTCCAACACGAGTTCAAAATGGTTAGGGAGTCTGCATCGACTACTGGAAGTTGAATTCTTTAACTCAGAAAGATCATTTTCCATTTCAATTTATAAACCAAATGCTAGAACGTTTAGCCGATAAATCTCATTATTGTTGTCTTGATGGATTTTCAGGTTTTTTTCCAGATTCCCGTTGCACCAGAAGACCAAGAGAAAACAAAGTTTACTTGTCCCTTCAGAACTTTCGCTTATCGACGAATGCCCTTCAGCCTTTGTAACGCCCTAGGAACATTCTAGAGATGCATGCATATCATCTTCTCGGATTACGTAGAAAAAGGAATAGAGGTTTTTATGAATGAATTCACCGTATACAATAGTTCATTTAACGAATGCCTTTTAAATTTAACCAATATACTAAGACATTGCATTGAATTCAATCTTGTGTTAAATTACGAAAAATGTCATTTCATGGTCGACAAAGGATTAGTTCAAGGCCATATAGTTTCTTTAGATGGAATTTTTGTCGATAAAGCAAAGACTGATATTATACGCTCACTTCCTTACCCTACTTCTGTCATGGATATTTGTTCTTTCCTCGGTCATGCATGTTTTTGTTGTAGGTTCATTAAGGATTTCTTGAAGATAGCACAACCATTATGAAACCTGCATCAGAAGGATCAAGTCTTTAATTTCGATGAAAAATGCAAAACTCATGTGCGACGCCTCATGTTATATCCACTTGAACTCATGTGCGACGCCTCAGACACGAGTGTTAAGGTCGTCCTCGACCAAAAGATTGGAAAAGAGCCCCATGTTATAGCTTACACATCTCGCACATTAGATCCAGCTCAGAAAAATTATTCAACAATAGAAAAAGAACCGTTTGCCATTATTTTTGCTTTAGAAAAGTTTTGATCATATTTAATTGGTACTAAAAATTTTGTGTTTTCTGATCATGCAGCCTTGCGTTATTTGATGAGCAAAGAGGAGGCAAAGCCAAGACTTATCCGATGGATCTTGTTTCTTCAAGAATTCAATCTAGAGATTAAAGACAAAAAGGGAGGCGAGAATCTCGTGGCCGATCATTTAATTTGAATTCCACTTTCTATGTCTGATCCTCCAGTCAACGATGGGTTTTCAGAAGAAAGATTGATGATGGCGCAGGGAACTACACGATGGGTCGCAGACGTGGTAAATTACTTGGCCACGAGTAAGTTACCACAAGATCTACCAAGATCTGAAATTAACCGAATCAAGCGAGAATCCAGATTTTATATTTGGGATGATCCATTCCTTTGAAAGCACTTCTCAGATTAGGTAATTAGGCGATGCATCTCCGAAGATGAGGTAAATTCTATCTTAGATTTTTGTCATTCTTATTCATGTGGTGGTCACTTTAGACCAAAGCGAACTGGCCATAAATTTTTGTAATGTGGTTTCTTTTGGCCTACTATATTCCGAGATGCTTATTTATATTGTAAAACATGTGATAAGTGTCAACGTGTAGGGAGTTTAAGCCGAATGAATGAATTATCTCAAAATTCGATTCACGTCTGTGAAATTTTTTATGTGCGAGGAATCGATTACATGGATCCTTTTACTTCTTCATTCGGAAATTTTTAAATTATTCTTGCAGTTGATTACATTTCTAACTGGGTGGAAGCTAAGGCTACCTGAAATAACGATACCAGAAACACTGTTAATTTTTTGAAAAATTCTATCTTTTCCAGGTTTGGCACACCACGGGTATTAATTAGCGATCAACGAACCCACTTCATTAACAAGGTCATTGATGCGCTTATGAAAAAATTTGGGGTGACTCATAGAATCACCACTACTTACCACCCGCAGACCAACGGACAAGCAGAAGTACCGAACCGTGAGATTAAAACAATTCTTGAAAAAATTGTGAAGTCGGATTGTAAAGACTGGAGTCCCATAGGAATGTCGCCCTATCGACTAGTTTTCGGAAAGCCATGCCATTTGTAGGTTGAGCTAGAGCATCGAGCCTGTTGGGAAGTTAAGCAATGTAACATGGAGATGGAAGCAGTCGGAGAAGCGCATAAGCTACATATAGAAGAGTTAGAAGTAACCGGACGAAACGCTTACGATATAGCTCAAATTTTTAAAGAGAGAACAAAAGAATTCCACGATCGAAATGGCTCGGACCATTTACAGTAACTCAGATTTTTCCTCATGGCCCAGGTTGGGTTAGCCGAAGAGATCAAGTTAGAAGAACCTACGCCTTAAAATCGGCTCGTCGAGCTAACGACGTTAAATAAAGCGCTGAATGGGAGGCAACCCATTTCATTTTTATTTTATTTTTACTTTCAATTGATTTTTTAATTTTTGTTATATTTATTTTTGCCTTAAATTTATTTCATTTTAATTTTAGGTACCGAAGTATTTTGAATCGAACATTAAACTGCAGTATTTTTGGTCGAGTAGGACATCACGTTGCATTTTTGCCACATATTTTTCCTGGTTCGAATGCTTGCTCTCGCATGAAATTTTTTGGGAAATTTCATGATGCGAGCAGTGGGTTTAAAACGAATGAGGCATGGGAATTAAAACGTTCTGCATTTGGTGCATGTTAGCAGAACCCACCACCCTTTAGTCACATTAGCCAAACCCAAATCCACTACATCCTCTTTTCTTCATTGGCTTTATCCTAATTTTTATATTTTGAAAATAATTTATAGGATAAAATTGAAATATTCACATGGACCCCACTTAAGATAAGTTATCATTTTTTTATATCCCATCATCTACCAAATTCAATTTTTAAACCCCCAAATGATTGGTCAAACACCTTACCCCTTTACCCCCATTTTCAATTTTAAAAACAACCCCACGGACCCCGCACTTTTGACCACTTCTCTAGAAAAATTCTCCCTAAAACCCACATGTGGCCTATTTTGAAGCCCAGTTTTCCTTTTGTTGTTTTACCAGCCGTATATATTTTCAAAATCTCACTAAACTATGGTTCGTACGAAAAACCAAGGACCCAGTCGTACTTCAGTGTCCCTCAACTGTTTGCAAAATTTATTTACTGCCAAGCACCTCATCACAACATCGGCTTTGAGTCACCACGCTAGCCCCACCATGATCTCTAGTGACAGCCGCGCGACGCTCCTAAACCTGAACCAATGTCACTTCCACTAACAAAACACGTTCTTCTCTGCCAGTAAGTGGTGAATCCAATTTTGTTACACCATTACTAAGTCCATATTTTGGTTTTTCAGGAAATCTTAATACCAACCCATACTCCGGCAGCTTCTATTTTGAGTAGTCAAACCAACTGCAATGGCATGACCAATCAGTCATCACTCCGAGCAGCCCATTGTCGTTAGAATGGGAAGTATCTCTATTCTCTCTCTTGCAATTTCATTTACATTTTGGGACAAAATGACTTAAGTGAGGGGGTGGAATTTGAAATCAACTCTCACTTATGATTTGCGATTGAAATTGAGTTGTTTGATTTAATTTCGTTGTATTTCTTTGTGAGTTCAATCTTGTTCTTGTTGAATTTAGGATGCACGGTAGCATTGCATGACTAATTTATGTAAATTTTCTTTTGTCATTTCATGAATTTGTTGATTGAATTGGATGCATGACTTACTTCAATAGATCTTTCATGTGAGTTTTGAGCCTAATGAGCTTATATTTTATTCTTGCTCTTTGTTTCAATTGAGTGTGCCAAACTAATTGATTGCATTCTAGAACTTGTAACTCGATACTTGTTGAGACTAGACATTTTTTATTATGATGCTTTAATGTGATTCAGGCAATAGAATTAAACCAATTTCTCTTCTCAAACAAAAATGACCTACTTTTTTGTTTATTTATCCCTTAGATAGCCAATTTTGAGTCATGACCTTTTCTTTGTTCACCATATTTTTATTCTCACTCTTTTTGCCACCTTTTTCAGGGCAAGTTGATTATTCCAAAGCAGGAAGTTCAGAAAAAAATGTTGCAGAAAAAATAGATTCAAATCAACACATAAGAATGTCGAAAAATACAGTGCAACAAAAAAAACCAGTGCAACTTGGTTCGAATAGTACATAATAGTTCGAGCAATAAAAAACAAAAATTTCGAAAGAAAAAAATGAGAAAAAAAAGAAGAGTGAATAAAGCTTGTTTGATTTTTGCTTCCCTTTGAATAAATTCTTTGGAATAGTTTTCTCTTTGTCTTGAATTTTTGAAACCCCATTTTTCGGCCTTTATCCTACCCGAACCTTAACCCCGTTACAACTCGTTTTAAAGTCCTCTTGATTATTGCATCATTCTCATATTAAGTAGTGGAGATTAGATTTAGTTACAAGTTTATGGTAATAAGTTGATTAGTTTAAGCTTGAGCGATTCTTTCACACGAAACACTTGAGCGAAATGAGTGAACCAATGTGAGGAGCTAAGTATTGTATTCTTTGAAATTGGTTGATGATTGAAATACCTTGGTCGATTTACACTTAATTGATTATGCCTTGCTTGATTGATCTTTGAATTTCAGCATTTACTTAATTTAGTTTACTTAAGAAATATTGGAAATTTTATGAAACTGGAGTTTGCTACTTAAGGTTTCTAGCATGATAATTGAGAAATGCTTGAGGACAAACATTGTAAAAAGCGAGGGGGATTTTGATGAATGATTTAAATAGTTATTATATTTTTGTTAATTACTCCTTTTTTATCGGTTTAGGTAGCTAATTTGGGTATTTTCCTTTATTTTCTATGTAGGATATTGGATTCTAGAAATTGTGCTAAAAGAGGTTGGATTCTACAGTTTTTATTTTTCTGGATTCATGACTGGATTAGTGGGCATGAGATAAGGCATGAAAGTGCTGACTGGGCGCCACATCAGACGCTTTTTAGAAGATGACGTTAGCATGGTGATAGCTTATCAGTTGCGTATCAAGATTACTAATCAGCCGAGATTTGGATTAAAACTTAGCGATTATTTTTTTTAAATTTAAACACCTTAGGATTTATTTCTTATCACTTAGGAATTATCTTTTGTATTTTAAATATTTTAGGAATTAGCTATTATCATTTTAGAGTTTTTAGGGTTTTTGATATACTATAAATACCCCATTTGGGGTTAAACTCAAATCATCTCTTGTTCTTGGTTTTCATTTTACTTTGGAGTTTATAAAATCTCAGTTCTCTTACTTCTCTATTATACTTTGGTTTTCTATTTTATTTTTCTTTAAAAAATGCTAAGTATGATTCTTTCCATAATCATGCTTAGTTAAGTTTTCTATAGCCAAGAGCTTAAGCAATGACTCAATTCAAACGTGAGGATTGAAAAGCGCTTCATCAGCTTCGAGTATATCTCTCAGTTTGCTAAGCTTAATTTTAAAATCAAAATGATTTCAAAACCAAAGATTGATGTTTGTCAGGATGATGTTTTGGTTAATTGTGTGGGAGGAAGGATCGGTTACGGAAGCACATTCGACTTACTGGGAACACACTTAGCAAAATTGTTTGCTAAGAGGAATCTGAGATAGAATCAGTTATTATTGAAATAACATAATCTCAGTCGGTCTTTTACTATTCTAAATGATTTTATCTACTACATTGTGTTGATAAATCAATTTACGAAACCGATATCAAAGATGACACTTTCGTATTCGGCTTACAAGTTTTGTCACGAGGATTGGACCTTGTAGACAAGTAACCGACGTAAATCCCGAAGTGAAAAAATCTTTTTTCCGATAATTTGAGGAAATTGAGTCAAAGCAAGCGTTTGAGGCTAGTCTTTATCATATTTAATCACTTCTTTTTAATATTCTCTACAATCTCTCATTTTTATTTAATTCCACAAACTTTCCCTTTTTTACTTAAACATTATTCGACTCTCTCTTCTTGGGTCACCGATTGAACAAAAAAATCAAAAAGTTTCTTACTCCATGCGGGATTCATCCTTACTTCTCCCTTTCTACGCTTAATTTCCTTTATTTATTATTTGAGAAGAAGGAATTATTTTGACGCGTAAATGGCGCGTGTCAGTTCATCTAGAAGGTTAAGCAGCTAAGTAAAATTCGAATCCTATCATTGTGAAGCTAGAAAGAGACAAGAACTACTTCTTAAGTAGAATTTAAGAAGGATTGATCCCATCATATCTAATTAAAATTAATCAATCAATTCCTAAAATGAATTCGTATGGAAGTTAACAACCTTGAGTTAATTTGAAAAATAATTTAACTACAATTAGTTGGACCACCCCAATAAAGGAGTTAGCCTCCAAAAATAGGCGTATGCCGCTTTGAGCGACAAGCAGACGATATTCTTTAATAAAAGGCGAAATAATAGTTCGCTCTGTGCTCACCGCACGGCTCCGTGCTTTTTCACTGGACGTTTGCGCTTTAACTTATAAAAGAAGGTTGACAACCCTTGTCTGTTTCTAAGGAATGTGAGATCCTGCTCTCTTTTTTAATAAGATATATTGTAAACTTTTACACTCTAGTCGTTTCCAAGATGAAATTTATATCACGAAATTGCTTTAAACTATACTAGTTCATCATTCCAATTGCTAAAACTTCTGTTGCATCCAAGACAGTAGTTGTTTCAACACATTAGTCTGAAACTACACTGTGAGTCTGTGACATCAACATAATCTCAAAATATCAACAATACATAACAATCATTTGAGTTCATAACACTTCTAATTTCTAACTATATAATGACCCCTTTTCACCTCATTTGCAGTAACTGATGTTGAAACATCAGTTGCCAACAATTAATCCTTGTTTTGTTGCCGGTTGAATGCATGCATCACTCGAGTTTCCAGCGCTTTCGTAAAGTACCAACAGGCAATAACATATTTGGTACACATTTTCTTGATAATCTATTGTAACACTTTTCAGTACAAAGATGTTTTGGGTGAAGCCAAAGAAACATAAATTGCATAAGCTGCAATTTCATAGCTCTTCTCAAGTTTGCAGGTTCGATCGAAGCCATGCCACCATAGATTGTCAATTAAAGGGTTTTTAACACTTATTGATGTGTAGCGTTTGTAGTCCAGTGGTTAGGATAATTGCCTTCCAAGCAACAGACTTGGGTTCAACTCCTGGAAAACGCATGTTGCTAACTTCTTTTGTGCCAATCCGTTCTTTTGGTCTATGCTGCTCAAAAGTTTCAGGATGATAGAGGTGGTACTAGGTGCAGCCATTGAAAATAATAATATTATTTGTTGAAAAGATTGAAATTGTGTATGGTGTATTTCTCCTCTTGTTTTATACAACATTATACCGTGCAAAATCACGGAAACAAATTGGCCACTGATTCCTCGAGTCAAGTAAGAAAACACATACAAGTATTCCTGCAGCTTGTGAATGGGATGATTGCCTTCCAAGCAATAGGCCTGGGTTCGACTCCCGGCAAACGCGTGTTGTTTACTTTATTTGTGCCATTTCGTTCTTTTGGTCTATGTAAAAGGACAGAACTATAATGCAAAACTCTGATTCTGGTCTGGCCAAGGACGTATATCGACAATATATAATAACCGCCATATTTGGTTGTTTTACAAAAGTTGCATGGGAGTTTGCAAGTAGATGTTGGATCATTCATGATACAAACGACAATTGGAATTATGACGATACAAATATGGGGCAGCTTTATCATCCCCGTCTTGTGAAAGACCGCTTAGAAGATGATTATCGGCTTCTTGTTAATTTACAAGTTCCTCCCGAAAGGCAGTTTGAAGAATCTTCTTGTTTACACTGATGATTACAAGACCAAAAACAATATACTACTGAAGTTCAATCACTACAACAAACTTATAATATAGTAACAAAATTATTTGTTACTAAAAGCACTAAATTTGTCATAATATATTTATTTTGACAATTTTTTGTGTTACCATGTTTGTTAGAACAACCCCTCATGTAAATTATATTGTGACAAAATTTTGTTTATTACTATTTATCGTAGCAATGAAATTTCGTAACTATAATTAAAATATCATGACAAAATATTTGTCACAATAAATTAACTATTTAATCGCGAGAAGTACTTTTAGTCACAACTAACTTGTATTTTAACATCAAATATAAAGTGTTTTTGTCACAAAATACAAATTGCAATAAAAAAATTTTCTCACTACTTCAATTTCATCAGTAAATGGAACTTAAAGAGACAAAATATTTATTAGAATAAAATAAGTGTTTTATCACAAAAAGTAAATTTGTCGCAATTAACTTAAATTTTAACATCTAACAAAAAAAATTCGTGATAAAAATATATATTACAACAAAATTTAATTTCTTGGTACTTTTATTTCGTCACTATATGTTACTTATAATGAAAATAATATTTATTAAAATAAAATATTTATTTCATCGTTGTGAACATCAAATATTTAGTTACTTGATCAAACAACGGGGTTTTAATTTATTGATTAAACGAATCTAAAACAAACCTTGGAAATTGACATATAGTTTGCATATGGACTTGTACACCTCTATTCCCTCACCTTCCCCATTCATAGTTAAGGTTTTGTCTGCCTTATCTACCTTACTTTGCATCTCGGCAATAATTTTATTCACGTCCCCAAAGCTATCTCTATTCCACCGTTTCAAAAATATTTTCAAATGTCTCAACTTCACCATGATATTGCCATTACCTACGCCCAAGCCTGTCAAACAACACCATTCTTCAGCTATCTTTCGAACATGATAACGTCCCTCCATCCAGCAATTGAAGAACCTGAATGAACGAGGCCCCCAATCACTTTCATCGCATTTCAATATCAGCGGCGTATGATCAGATACACCCCTCGCCAAAGCTTCCTATTGAATCGAGCTAAAACTATCCAACCAAGCTGATGATATCATAAAGCGATCAATTCTACTGCATCGATTGCCTGGACCAAACCAAGTATACCGTTTGCCCAGCAGCGGCAAATCCACCAGCCCCGCATTTTGCACAAACTCGCCAAATACTTCCATTTCTACACTCCTATCCGACACCCCAACACGATCCGAATTGTGTAGGATCACATTAAAGTCACATACGATGCACCACGGCCCCTCAAAACCACGCATCCTATTAAGTAGCGATGCCGAAACTAATCTCTGACCCTCAAGATCAATATCAACTCCCTCCTTTGAAGACTTGAGCCACGTCAATGCTCTAAGCTTTGTATAAAATATAAGATCTTTTAAAGCTGGTTTTTTACCGTTGGAAACCAAGTCATTGCGAGCCAACCATAAACTCCATAATCATGTTGCATCAACAATCATCCAAACTGATTTCCGTCTTCCTGAGAATGGTGCTGAGAAGCAAAACTAAAAAAAATCATCAATAGTCCTACAACCTTGCCAAGAAAAACCCCCACCACCTGCAAATATCCTTCCAAAGACCGTTGGAATAGCTGTAAACCACAAACAAGTGATTCGAGTCTTCTAAACCGAACCTGCAAAACTCGCAAATGCAATGACAATCTTCTAGATCCAATCCTCTTTTCTGCAAAAATACTTTAGAAGGAATCCTATCTAATTTCAACATCTACAGAAAACTTCTTACTTTAGGAGGCACTTTCAATTTCCATAACAAATCGAAGTTAAAATCAGGCTCCAACGTCTCAACACTAATCAACAACTCTGATAATTTCTTTACTGAAAAAACCGCAGGTTTATCGTGAACCCATATTAATCTATCTTCCAACTCCAAAGAAAGATTCACATTTTTTATCATCCCCTCTATTTGATTAATCTGGGCAGTTTCACGATCTCTTAGAGGTCTAGAAAACCAATCAGCCCATACAATCCCAACGAGAGAGCCTTCCACTGGCAACTCAGCCACCACAACTCCTTTTCTTGCAACCACTATGTATAATCTAGGGAACAAGTCCCTCAATGATCTCTTATTGCACCAAATATGTTTGCAAAACAAAGTTGTTTTAACATTTCCAATTTTCCATTTAAAATTCTCGATTCCCATCCAGCTCATCATCTCGTTTTTCTTCAAGTTGTTGACAATTCCTTTCCAAATTATCGACATTCTCTTAGAGCTTTCTAACTTCAAATCCCAGTTAAGATTTTAGCATCCATACTTAGAGCAAATTACCTTTCTTCAAAGAGATTGCTTTTCATTTGCGAAGCGCCAACCCCATTTTGCCAACAGGGTTTTATTCTTTGCGTGAAGATCTACGACACCCGCACCACCTCTGTTCTTTGGTAGACACATCCTCCCCCAACATACTCTTGCCATCTTCCTCTTCCCATTTTGAGTTCCCCATAGAAAACATTTTCTTATTTTCTCAATCTTTTGAATTAATGTCTTCGGAATTTCAAAAATAGACATGAAATATAATGGTAAAGATGAAAGCACCGATTTTTTTTTATCAGCAAAGCGAAGTATATTATTAATATAAATATACAACGCAAGTCAAACATGCGCCTCAGCTAAAACCTCCCTAAGCCTAACGGAGGAAAAGAGTACGACATGTCGACTTTAAAGAAACATGACCAAAGATACCACCCCTTACAAGACCATCAAATCGATGCCTGAAATAAAGAGACTCGAGAAACCCCTTCCTTCGCTAGCGCGTCAGCTAGCCCATTCGCCTCCCGGAAAATGTGAGAAAAGCAAACAGAACCCAGCGTCAAACAAGCACGATCGATCACACTAAAAAACTCCCATAAACGCCATGGACGACGTTCCTCCTGTAACACCCACCCAATTGCCACTTTGGAATCCGACTCAATAATAAGTGGACGATCAGCCCATTTAGACGCAACAAAAAATTCCAAAGCAAAAGCTATCGCCCATATCTCAGCAACATTAGAATCAAGAGAACCAAGCGGCCCCGAGAAAAGCGCAAGGATACGACTCTGGGCATCACGCAACACCCCCCGAAGCCCGCAGGCCCCGGCTTCCCTCGAGCATAACCATCCACCGAGAACTTTAAAGTTACCCCGAGAGGGGGGCTCCCAACACACTCCCAACCGGCTAACATGTTTGTCGACCCCTTCTCTAAACAAACTCGGACAGTCCCACCATATAGATTCGCTTACAGACTGCCCCTCTTTAAGAGTCTTCACCCAATAAAAAGACCGCAATTTTACCAAGAATCCTAGTTCTGTTGCCGGTACAAACTTACCATTAAAAACAAAGTCGTTGCGCGCAAGCCACAACGACCATAATAGTGCGGCAATGCTCGACACCCATAGTTTCCTCAATGTTACTTTAAACGAACAGTGCATATCCAGTATGAGGAATTGCGACAACGTTTTAGGCATTGGCGGTGATATCACCCACCACCCTCGAAACCAATTCCACAAACCGTGAGCAAATGGACAAAGATAAAACAAATGGTCGATATCTTCCTCCCTCTCTCGACACCACCTACACAAACCTTGATGTTCGCCCAAGTCAATTCCACGTATCCGCAAAAACGCAAAAGTAGGCAAGCGACGCAACCATGTAAACCACAAAAACGCCTGGACATTAGGAGGAACCAGGACTTTCCACGCAAAACAGTCCCCGAACTCGCTCTCACCCACCTTATCAATCATAAGCAAACGAGATAACGCTTTGACTGAAAAGATCCCATGCTTATCCGGTGTCCAAACAAGCATATCCAACACCCCTTGCCGCAAGTTTACCTGACACACTAGCGAACAAAGTTCCTGCAATTGCCGAGCCTCAATAGACTGCAAGCTACGACGGAACAAATTCCCCCATCGATCATGCTGAAAACTCCCCTCAACGGAATTGTCAACTACCAAGGCTAATCGATTAACTGCAATTGAGAATAGGCGAGGAAAAATATCTTTCAGCGGCTGCTCAACACACCAAGCATCAAACCAAAACATCACTCGCGCACCCGATCCGACCTTCCAAACAAACTGAGTCTCGCCCATATACTTTTGGACACCCTCCGAACTAACAGTCTGAACTATCTGCTTCCATATTACTGACATCAACCCCCGAATAGAAGCATTAAACCTCCACTACTGAGCCGCCTCACCATACTTCGACACAATAATAGCACGCCATAAAGAGGATACATCCCTAGCATACCTCCACGACCATTTCGCCAATAACGCCTTGTTTCGAACCTCCAAATCAGCCACCCCCAAACCGCCAAGATGGCGAGGTCAACACACCAAATTCCAACTCAATCTACTCATCTTTCGCTGTAAATTAACCCCACCCCATAGGAATGCTCGCCTCAACTTATCAATAGCAGCTATCATACCTTTCGACACGCGAAACAAACCCATATAATACACTGGGAGGGAAGATAAAACAGAGTTTACCAGAGTGACGCGAGCCGCAAAAGAGAGCGATGTCCTCTTCCAACCCGCAAGCTTCCTACGGACAAACGCGATAACAGGCTCCCATACTGCAATATTTTGCGGATTTACCCCCAGTGGTAACCCCAAGTAGACGAACGTTAATTCCCCCCGACGGCAACACAAAACATCCGCCATGGATGCGACCAAATCCCCATCCACACCAATCGAATAAAGAGAAGACTTTGTGAAATTAATTTTCAAACCTGAGCACACTTGGAAACAACACAAAAGCCTGCGGATATTCAAAGCCGTTTCTACTGAAGCTTCAAAAAATAAAATGGTGTCGTCGGCAAACTGAAGATGTGTCAACGTCACCCCCGGAGCCACTGCTACCCCACGAATCAGCCCCAAACCCTCTGCTTGTACTAACAACTGATGCAAAGCTTCAGCCACAATAACGAATAATAAAGGCGATAATGGGCAGCCCTGACGCAGCCCACACCCCATGCCAAACTCTTTCGTTGCGCTACCATTCAGAAGAACTGAGAACCAAACTGTACTAATACACTCTATAACCCATCCCCGCCAAGTCTCGCTAAAACCCATCGAGCACATAATTTGATCCAGAAATTCCCATCGGACGCAATAATATGCCTTCGCAAAATCAAGCTTCAACACACAACTGCCCAACTGACTCTGCCGCATAGAGTGAATCGTTTCATTAGCCAATAAAATCCCATCTACAATCTGACGTCCGCGAACAAACGCTGACTGATGGTCACTGATCAAACCACCCAACACCACTTGTAATCTTCTAGCCAAAATTTTAGCTAAAATCTTATATATAGAATTTAGCAGGCTAATTGGACGATACTCATGCAATGAAACCGGTGAGTCCACCTTAGGTAGCAGTACAAGAAAAGTATTATTTACTCCCATTGGCAGTTGTCCTGTGGTAAAAAAATCCGCCAAAAAACGCCCCACATCAGCACTCACAACCTCCTAGCATCTCTTGAAAAAATCCATAATATATCCATCTGGACCCGAAGACTTCGATCCCTCACTTCATCGCACGATAACCCATGCATCGTCAATAGAAAAAGGCGCAACCAAAGCCAAATTCTCAGCTGCATTAACCCTATTAAATGATCCCTCGAAACGCCAAGTACAAGACCTCTTTTCCACAGCGAAGTGATTAGAGAAAAAGCTCACAACATGTTTGTGCAACCTGATCGGATCAGTTACCCAAGAGCCACAATTAGTCAGCCCAACAATAGCATTTTGTATCGCACGCAACTTCGCTGCCCTATGAAAAAACGCAGTATTCCTGTCACCCAATTTAAGCCAAGTCGCTCTCGACTTTTGGCGCCACAACGATTCTTTCCTGCGAATAGCTCGCCACAAATTTCTTGCCCTCTTTCGATCACACAACTCACTATCTTCCCCTTCGGCCATTTCCTCCTCACCACTATCCAAACAATCAATACGGCTTTGAATTTGGCAAATTTCTTGCTCAATGTCCCCAAACTCCATTTTATTCCATTGTTGAAGAAAGAGCTTCAAGTGCCTAAGCTTAACCGAGATGTTAGAATTTCCAATGCCCATACCCGTCAAACGGCACCACTCCTCAGCCATACGCTTAACATTACGCCTCTCTTCCAACCAAACATTAATAAATCGGAATGGCCTTGGACCCCAATCGATATCATCACACAACAAAAGAATTGGGGCATGGTCTGATATTCCTCTCGGCAGTGACAACTGTTCAATCCTAGAAAAACAATCCAACCAACACGACGATACAAGGAATCTATCGATACGACTCTTTCGACTGTCCCTACCAAACCATGTAAACTGTTTTCCCCGCAATGGTATATCAATTAAACTCGCAGAATTCACAAAGGACACAAATGAACTCATACCTCTGGAAGTCGAACTACAGCCTGCTCTCTCCGATGGACGCAACACCGAATTAAAATCGCCCGCGACACACCATGGTCCCGAAAAACCCTCGATCACTATCAGTATCCTGTGCCATAATCTTTCTTGTTCCGACACATCACAAGGGGCATACACGGCCATAACACAACAAACAAAATCCTCGGGCTTCCATCGCCCTTGAAGCACAACATAATGTCTATCCACCTCAACTGATTCCAGCACAAATCGATCTCCTTCCCAAACCACTAGCAATCGACCCGAATCTCCCACAGATGGTGAAACAGAAAATTCAAACCCATCACTGTACCACAATCTACCAACAACCGACGGCACCAGCTCATCCAACTTCGATTACTGCAACAATACCATATCAAAACGCTGCCTCCGAATTACATACCCCACCCGTCCCCTCTTCAACATAGAACCCAAGCCTCTAACGTTCCAGCTCATGATACGCATCACTACAAAGTTCGGATGCCGTCCTGCAGCACCCGAGACAAGTCGTATAAAATCTCTTCCTCACGACCTAGTGATGTCACCCCCACCAAATTCCCCAAAGCCGTTGTCGCTGCAGCTTCATGGTAAAAAATTTGTTGCCTGCGGTTGAGGTCCGAATCTCTTATCGAAGCGTCGGCAACTATAGTTTGAGTTTCTCGTCCCCCACTCTTTCTCGGTCTTCCTCTTCCCTGTTTCGAATTTTTCATAACCCCCGACAAAGCATTCACTGATTTCGTCTTTTTAAGAACCCCATTTATCCAAATCGGAATAACTGAATCCCCTTCCCAATTTCGTTGTACTACCTGGTCGCCGCCAAGCTCCTCAACTGGGACGTGAATCAATTCAGTCTGCTCGTCGGAATTTGTCGTAATCGGAATATTAACCAATCCGTACGACACGTTATTTCCAGTCACCACCACACTCTGCTGGTTTTGAAACCCGGTCAGATCAACCTTAGTACCCTCGTGGAGTTGATCCTCCACCTGAGGTTGTTTTAACAACTTGTTATCAACAGTTTCAAATTTTTGGAACTCTATCCCATGTGGACTCTTTACTCCAGCAGACACTCCTAGTGGCGGTGAAACACCAACCAGCCCTACTACTCCGCCGCCCATCGACTCCCCACAGTGAACCGGCGTCGACAATATGCACTCAGGCGCGACAACCGACGTGTCATTAACCATGTCTTGGTCCTCTCGGTGAGCATCATTCCAGAGATGATTACAATGCCAATCTTTCATCCCTGTTCCCACATCCACAAAATTCTCACACTTTTGCTCATCCCCCATACTCGATTCCGGCACACACTCCGACGAACTATACTCTGATGACTCATCACTGTTAGCATCATTATCCGTTGTGCATTCACAATCAATAAGAGGCCCAAAAATGGTCACCTCTTTGACAAACACATGGTGCAATTTTCCTTCGACCTCCAGCACCACTCTTGTATCAATGAATTCCAGCAACTCCGTTCGATCGTTAACCATCCACATTCAAATGATGTCGGTGATGCCGTGTTCTCCGCCACTCGAACAAGTGATCCCCAATTCTTCGCAATGTTCTCGAATGTCTTATATGACCAAGCATGGATTGGAATTCCTAGGACCGAGATCCATACCCGTTGAATCTGTAATGTCATCCCCGAATCCCAGCACTCTAATTTTGAAAAACAATCACTAAACCTCGTCTTTTCCAAAACCTCCGCCTTGATTTTTGCATCCTTAAACATCAATAAAATTGTCGGTCCAACAATTCGCAAGATGGACAAGCCTTGATAATTAGGGAGATTCATCCTTGTTGCTAGTTCTTTTAGGCTCCAATGGCGATTGCACCATCCCACCATACAATGTTGTAAGACTGCCACTTTCTCCTCATCGACATGCCCTTGAATCACCTTTGTCGTGACATGTATCCTCTTCGAATTCACACTATTAATTTCTGATTGCCCCTTTTCATCGCCATCTATCTTTCACTTAGGATCGTCGGCCCCCTATTTCTTTGATTCCAGGACAATCTGCGGTCTACAAATATTGCCATACTCACCATCAAGCGAGACCCATAAATCCATTTGTTGTGTAGACGTTCGATTGCCCGATCTGCGTCGACTCGACTAGCCATCCTGACGAATCCAAACCTCCCTCCATCCTTTGCCCTTTTCCGAGGGATGAAAGCGTCGAGCACCACACCATGCCTATCGAACACTTTCCATAGTCCTTTCCAATGCAGCGATTCCGATATCCTTCCCACATACACTGTCCAATAATGCCGGCGGCCAGCCTCCTTTACTCCGTCCATCCCCCCACATATAATTGTATATAAATACCTTGTATTGTTCTAATGAAAGCACCGAATTAATTAGTTAATTAGCCAATAAATTTCATATTTAACCTAATTTAACCCTTAATAATTATTTTTGATTTTAATTCTTTTAATAGATCATTAATTTATTTAATTGGTTTATGAAATCTGAGTTCAGTACTTTTAAGTTGGCCTTGTATGCAAATATACTCAATCTTAAAAATGAATTTCGCAGAGAATTTGTATAATTTGTGATTGATTTTAATTTGACTCAAGTTAATATTTCTTATTAAAGTTTTAATCTTCCATATCTTTCAATGTTTAAGCATGTTTTGTATTTATTTATTTTAGTTTACCATCAAATTTTTTTTGACAAAACAAATTTTGCAATAAAGTTTATTTCCTCACAACTCTTTATATTGACAAATTTAAATTTACATCTTTTTATTTGTTGTGACAATTTTTTTCTAAAATAATAATTATAACTTACCGTTAAAAAATTTGTCTTTATATGACTTGTTTTTGCGCCAAAAATAGAGAGAAACATTTATAACTATACATTTTTTGTTATAATTAAAATATATATCTACATAATTTATCACAAAAAGCTTGAATCTCATTATTTGTTGTGACAATTATTTTTTGTAATAATTATTAAAACTTATAGTTATAAAACTTGTCATTATATATTTTTTGGCGCCAAAAACGAAGGAAAATATTTGTGACAAAAAATAGTAACAAAATATATTTTGTCACCATATGTTACACAAGTTTGCTAATTGTTGCAAAATATTATAACGATTTTTTTGTCACAAATACATATGTTTTTCTAATTGCATATGACGCTTATTTATTTTGTCACAATAAAGCTACTAATAATGACAAAAACAATTTTGGCAAAATTAAATTTGTCACAACAATAGAAATTTCTTGTAGTGAATGTCCCCATTATAATTTAAGAAGAGAAATTTTACAAGGCCTTTGTTCGTATTAGAACCAGTACACAAATCAATTAATGTTCAAATACGTGTTACGAAATGTCATAAATCAATTCCAAATTACATATTATGCATATATGGATCAAGCCAAAACTATTGTCATCACACATAGATATAATACATGTTCAAGTTCATGTAAGAGTATTTGATGGTTGAATTGTAAAAAGAAAAAATGTTATTGGTGGGAAGGGAGATTGATTTCTGCAAGTAGATCATCAGATTTTGCATTTGTATGTATATGTCATTGTCTTAAACTTTTCTTTGCGCAAATTCGAATATGGACCGTTATTGTGGTAGTACATAACAACTATTGTTGAACAACACATCAAGAAGGGTTTAGCAGATAACCAAAAACAACAATAGCTAAAGGGATCTTCCTCAAGGAAGAGAGTTACTATTGAATTCTCAAGTGAGTAATTATTAGCATTAGTTATCAGTTACTTGGTTACTGCAAACAAACCACAATAGCACACAATGCAGTGACCGCACTAAACAACTGTGAAGATCTCGCATTCAAACAATAGTGTGGAAAATGTGGTGTATAAACGAAGAGAACTATACAATTTGAAGGGATTTTTTTAACTGCTTTCAGTACTATAGTTCTTTTTTTTTTGAAAAGTTCAGTATTATATTTTTGTTATAAAATATAAGAACACTCCCCTACACACACATTGTGACAAAATGTTTAAAAGAAGATCAACAAAAATAGTTATGCTCAAGATTGCAATTTGGTTCACTACATTATTGCAAGAAGGAAAAACAAGAAAAAGAAGTAACGTAGCTGAACATATCCATATCCGACACCAGATAACATAGAATATGAAAATGGACAAGAAAAGATCAACTTGTTGTCTAAAAGAAAGTATTGCTTTGCTTGCAAATAAAGATAAAGGAAACACTGTAACACCCCAATTTTGGGCTTAGAAGTTTTGGGTTTAAACTGGACCGGTCGGATTTTCGGTTCGAATATAAAAGGTGGTTTTAAGGAAAGCCTAGTTCAGGATGCATTAAAAATATGGAAAAATATCTAAAAATCCTCTTTTATTATATATAAGAGAGTGGTGAAATCAATTTTGCGAAATGAGGATTGGAAATAAGACATTTCGAGTTAGTGACTAAAATGTAATTTTTGAAAAGTTGGTGACTGTTTTAAAAGGATTGAAACTTTGAATCTTTAAGGAGCTAATTTACCCAAGAAGAGTTTTCTCCAGATTTTTCTTAATATTAAAGATTTAATTAATGATTTTTAATAAAAGGAAAAAGAGGAAATAGATATTTTTGACTTCATAACTAACTTTTGTCAAAACTTTCCCATTTCTTTTTCTCTCATTTTTCTGTCAGCCAAACACATTTCCCCAGCCACTTTTCCTCTGATTTTTACATCTAAAGATGAGATTTTAATCTCTATTTGATCTCTAATCATTCCTACACCAAATTCTCATCATTTGCTTATTGAATTTTAAAGAATTTTGGCTCTAAACAAGGATAAACTCACATTTAGAGGTATGAACGTCCTTCTCCTCTAAATACTCATTTCTTTACTGAAATTCCCAAGTTCTCAATACTTGATTTGAGTTTTATTAAAGGTTTTGATGTTGTGATCTTGATTTTGGCTTAAAATGCAAGATTTGGATTTAATTTTGAAGAAATTCGTAATAATTGATTGGGCTCTGTTTTGAGATGTCTTTTTGATGTAATTTGGATGTCTAAATGATGTATAATTGAGGTTTGATCAATGCAATCCCGAATAGGTTGATTTTCCTAAGTTTTTGCTTGTGAAAATGGTGGTTTTTGGGGTGATCTTGGTGTTTTGTTAATGCTGGAGGTATAAGGACGTGTTTGGGATCATTTTGGATGTTAATTGATGTTTAAAAATGGTTATAAGTGATGGATCTTGGCTGGGTTAAGTCTTGGAAGTGTTTGGAGGTGATTTCGGTTGTGTTTGGTAGCCGAAATGTTGGATTTGCAAAGAGCAGCGAGTTTAGGTGTGTTGTTGGTGTTTTTAATGCATTATGATGCATTAATCCTCTGTTGTTATGTGCTTGAAACAGGGGAGAATGATCCGTGAGCAATAGAGGTGGCGTTGAAGGTTTCGGATGCTTGGAAGGCTTGTTGGCTAGCCTTGTTTTGTGTATCGGTGAGTGAAGTTGGGTTTTCAGCTTTAAAACCATGGTTTGAAGGTTTTGGGAGCTTAGTTTAAGTCTAAACAACTTAGCTAAGCTCAAGAGTAAGTAAATGGAATTTCTCTCTTGGTTGTGTTATGAATTGGTTTTTAAAGCACTTGTGATTGTTGGATGCAATGCATGTGATTTGCATGTTTTAAATTCTTTTTTGAAAGCATATTTTAGCATGGTTTAATGCTGGTTTTGAAAGCCATGTGTGAAGGATGCTCAAGGTAAGAGATCATTGGTTTTGTACATTGGAATTGTGGAATTGATGCATAGTGTTGCATGTTGTTTAATGACTTTGTGTAATGCTTCAAAAACAGTGGATTGATGATGGTAATTGATTGTTTTGGCATTTTGGTTATGCTTATAAAAACAATGGATCAATGAGGTAAAATGGTTACATTGGCAAGTGATGTAAGTGGTTCTTCGTTACTTTAATCGGATATAGTTAGCCGGCTATAGGATTGGGTGCACCGTGAATAAAGTCGCCTTGGATGTCGAGGGGTTGTGATTGTACCGTAAACTCCATCCAAGATTCCTAGCGTTTGAGGGAATTGGTGTCACCACGATGGAGGTTGGCTCTCGTGAGTGGGCTTGGCTTAGTGCCACTACGATGGAGGTTGGCTCTCGTGGGTGGGCTTGGTTTAGTGCCACCACGATGGAGGATGGCTCTCGTGGTTGAACCGTGTTAAAAGTCACCATGATGGAGGTTGGCTCTCATGGGTGGACTTTGTTAAGCGTCACAACGGTGGAGGGTTGCTCCCGTGTGTGAGCTTGGTTAAGGTGATTACAATGGTTGTGGTAGCTTCCATGTGTAAGCCTTGTGATGTGTTCCGACTCTCGCTAGTGTATTATACAACTTCCGATGAGTGATGTTGAGGGGTTGTGATTGTACCGTTAAACTCCATCACGGGTGTTGAGGGGTTGTGATTGTACCGGTAAACTCCACCTTGTGTTGTTCGGAAGTGTGTATGAAGCGTGTGGGACAACGCTTGTAATCCGCGTATCCGATTGTGTATTGGGTCTTGTGTATGGTTAAGATCACAATGGTGGTTAAAAGTCCATGTGTGGATCTTGTGTATGGTTAAGATCACAATGGTGGTTAAAAGTCCATGTGTGGGTCTTGTGTAATGAATCATTTGATGCTTGAAATGATGCAAGGTTGCATGGAAAGTGTGTAATGTACAAAGAATGCATGTATTGCTTGTTAAGCTTGTACAAGTGTTTATCTTATATTGAAAATGGTGCATTTGTGCATGTGAATCTCTTTAGTGCATTAAAGTCTTGTGAAGGCTTGTTTTTAAAGGCATGTAATGCAAATGTTGATTTTGTGGTTCATGTATTGCATTTGTTTAATGCATGAGATAGAATTGAGGGTGTAAGTGGTTTTTAAAGGTTTCTTGCTTTGAAATGATTTTCAAGTATGAGAAAAGTATAATGTGAAGTGGATGTGTTTTCCAAGGATCTTGTATTTAACTTTGCATATGATGTTCATGCATAGAATGGTTAAATTGATGGTTTTGCAAGGTGGTGCTTTGAAGTGAATTACTTAGCTTTTCTAAGCTAAGGGTTGGTTTTCATGTTTGAGGAATGCATGATTTAAAGCATGTTGTTAAAAAGGGTTTTCAAACATTGCTTTGGTTTATCGAAATGTGTTTACTTTTAAAAGTGGTTTTATGACTCGATGCATTGATGGTGTTTTGGTTTTGAGCATTCCTCACTAAGCATTATCTGCTTACGCTCCTTTTTGTCCATCAATGCAGATATTTGAAGTTGAGACAGCGAGAAGCAAGGGATTCAATGAGAGCTCCACTTGAGATGTATGTCTCGGTTAATAGCTATAGATAATAAAGACAATGGGGGGAGAATCTCTTATGTTGATGTTTAATGAGATTGTGTATGTTGGACATGTTTGGTTTATGATTTTGAACTATGTGGTTTAACGCTTGCAACGTTTGAATCTTCTTATTCTTAGGTCGTTATGCTATGCTTCTTGTTTTAAAAGCATGATTGAGTGTTGGATGTGTTGAATGAGTTGGTGCACCTAGGGGTGGTTTTGTATCTAGATTTTGATGCAAATTGGTAGGTATGATGCTTGGTATGTTGTTGATTTATTGTGGAATGGTTTGGAGCATGTTTGATGGGGTTTAAAGGTGTTAAAACAGGCCAATCTGCTGTTTCTAGATAGGGTGTTTCGAAACACCCTTGCCTGTTTTGAAACAGGCTCTTGTTTTGGCTTGGGTGTTCCTGAACAGCCTAGCCCATTTCTGAACACTTTGGCTACTTCCAAGGGGTGTTCCTGAACGGCCTTGACCCGTTTCGGAACACTTGACCGTTGGGCATAAAATTTGAATAGTTTTAAGGTTTGCAAGCTTTACGTTTTAGTCCTGATTCTTGTATGTGCAATTGCTTAAGTTTGAGATGTCTGTTTGAGATGAAATTTGGCAGAGAGGCATGAAACATGACTAATTTCATAATGGTAACTTAAAAATTGCTAAAGTCCTCTTAATTTTCAGAATTTACAAATTGGTCCCTAAATTCATATTTTGTGCAATTGGGTCCCTTATCGTTTTCCTATTGCTGTGATTTTTGAGTATGCTTATCTCAAGAGTATGCCTAGGGTTTGTGTGCATCTAGACAAGTTTAAAAATAAAAAAAAGGGTCGTTAATCAAGGTTGACTTCCGGGTTGACTTTGGTTTTCCCCGTGTAATCTTTGTAGTTCGGGTTAACCGTCTAGGCCGGGTTACGGGGGTTACATTTGGTGGTATCAGAGCTGAGTTGCGAATGCTTGGGGAAATGGTAAATTGTTGTAATATGTGTTTGATGTTTATTCTGATGTGTGGTTGAAAGTCGGTTGAAATGCGTGTTTTTGAGCGAATTGTTGATGTTTTTAGCATGCTTTTTGATTGTGAATCTTCATTGAGCTAATGTGGATTTGTGCTGATGATATGCTGGTGATGTGAGCTGATTTTATGAATGATGAAAGTGTGATGGGTATGATATGTTGATATTATGTTGTTGTGGGTGAATGTTGTTTGATGAGAGCATGATCGAATATGTTGATTGATATGCTCGATGTTGTGATGTCCATGTTTTTATTGACTGTTATGTCATGTAAAAGGGGAGAATTCGGGATACCCATTGCCTTATTATTATAGCTATTGTGTTATTTTGGAGTTGGAGTTTTGAATCCTTGCTTAAAGCTGGTCTGATCGATTTGTTTGTTTTGTTATGATTGTTTGCTGTTAATAGCATGGTGAAATCGATGAGAGAATGGAAGTTAGGTGAGATGGTTGCTGCTTTAGAGCAGGTTGTTAAGGCATGGAATTCACCTTTTAATGGATGTGTTTCGTCTCAGTCTTCAGTGCCTGGAGTTGAGGTAGTGAGGCAGGAAGAGGAAGTTGGTTCTGTGATGAAGAGTTCATCACCTATAGTTCAAGAGGTGTTGGGAACATCTCAGGCTGTGGCGAAAGTGAGACCTGTAGACATTCCGACTGTGAGACGTGCGAGTTTGTCGAAACAATGTTTACATGAATTAGGAGCTGTGGAGTATCATGGTTCGACACCTGAGACGTTCGAGGCCTGGTTGGCCAGTGTAATTCTGATTTTGGATCAGGAAGGTTGTGACTATGCTTGTAAGCTGGAAAGTGTTGTCTCATTGATGTTGGAGGACGCTTGTGCCTGGTGGACATCTGTGGCGGTGGCATCGCACATCCACGATATAGATTGGGACTTCTTTGTGTCTGCCTTTTATGAAAGGTACCTTGGAGAGAAATTTCCAAGGGTTAAGCAACGTGAGGGTGTGGCATCAGTTTATGAAGGTGAGAAAAGTTTAAGCAAGAGAGTTGTGGGTACTGACCTCGGGAGCGGTCAGCGTAAGAGGCAATGTGATAGAAGGTTTTGCTTGAATCGAAGCTTGGATGGTAGTGCAGATTTGGGGCAAGTGCTACTTGATCAAGGAGGGATAGCTCGGTTGCCGATGTGTGACCGATGTGGGAAGTGTCATGTTGGAGGTTGTTGGGGCGCAGGAGTTTGTTGGAACTTTGGTTCTAAAGAGCATGTGAAGCGAAATTGTCCCCATGTGGTAAGATCAGCTTCAGTGGTAGCAAAAGGGTCTCTGAAGGGTAGTGGGCGCGGCCAAGACAAGGTTTGAAGGTGGCAGGAAGGGCAGAAAGGTGTGAGGAGCTTGGAGAATGAAATCTGTTGGAATTGTGGGTCTGTTGGACATTTGAGACGTAATTGTTTGCAGTTGGCTCGGGGTAGTCAGGGTTCTTTACCGCAGGGAGATGGTGATGACCTTAATGTGTTAGCTGATGCTACATCGGTGCGGCTGGAGAATGATGGTTCTGCGAGGAAGAGAGCTTGTCTGTTGAAGCTCCGGGGCAGTGAGGTGTTTACAGGTAACCTCGTTAAGTAATCTTTGCTCTAGTATCTTAGTTTGGTATCAGTTGGTATTTCCTTGCGTAGTGGGTATGGTCTCGTTGCTAGCATGTTTGGCGTAGTAGTTGGTGTTGTTTTGAAAACAACTTTAGTGTGAAGAGGGCATTAGTGAGTATCTTGTGGATAATGGGTTATTAGAATGGTGGGGTTAGACAAGTTGGAAGTGAGATAGGAGGTTGTTTTTAGGGGGATTCTGAGGGTGTTATTGGTGGGTGTGAACCGACATACATGCACAGTTAAAATCATTTGTTATATGCTATATTATATATGTACTGGTCCATGCATACATGTGACATGACATTAGAGGTTTTGCATGCATGTACATCAGGCATTGATAGGGCATATTGGTGACCATGCATACGAACGTTCACACTCGCTGATAGTTAATCGGGTCCGTTAGTGTTGTGATAGGGTTAGATTGGATGGGGGTTTTAAAAGTAGTGTTGGTGCTAGGAGAATGTTAGAAGTAATGGAGGGTATTAAGCGAGTTGTCAGTAATAGTGAGTGCGATATAGCATGTTGGTAGAAGGAAAGTGTTTGGCGCTTAATGAGTTTAGCGGTATGGTGGTGAGGAGATTACCGGTTGAAGTTAGAATCGGTTAGAGTGGTTGTGAATAGCTAGTAGAAGTGGTAGTTTCTTGGTGTTAAGTGATGTTTCAGGTTAGTGGATGTGTTCCAGAGTGCTGGGTAACGTGGCATTGATATTGTAATAGAAGGGTTAGTTATGTAGGTGATGGTTCATAGCAACCTTTGAGGAGTTGAGAAGAGGTTTTGTTGTGGGTTGTAGAAAAGGGTTAGCCTGGGAGAATAGAAGTTCCGTAATCTTTATATGTATGTATAGAATGGGCGGTGTCTTGGTAAGGCTAGTGTTGTAGTTAAAGCTTGAAGTGGAAAGGCAATGTAAGATCAAAGGCCATTGTTGGTTGCACGGGTTCTTGTGAGAAGTGGTTGGCTGGTTGTGATTAAGTAATTTCCGTCTGAAGACAGCTGGTTGTGTATGGAACGGCTGGCGGAGTAAAGGTTGGGGTTTTGTGATGTGATTTTTGGATGTTAGGTGAGTAGTCCTGGTGAATCGTTATGGTAATGATAGCGGCGGATGTGAAGGAATGTCAGCAATACGTTGAGAAGTTTGAGTGAGCAGTTGATGCTTAAGAATTTTTTCTTGATGTGGTAACCTTTGGAAGAGGTTGAGCAGTTGTGCAAGGGGTTTGAGAAGCAGTGAAGGTTGTGGGTCACATGGTGGCTGAACTGGATTGGTTGGTGTCACTGTGTGAACAAGTTTTGGGAGTTATGAGTTAAGGTGGTGTATGCTGTAAAAGTTTGGAGGTTCTTCAGGTTGTTGTCGGGGCTATGTGCAGTCCGGAAGTGTGAGAGGTTAAGATGTGGTTAACATCTGAGTGTTCTGGAATTCGTGAACAGTATGTGGTGGTGTTGGGTTTGGTGGAGTTTTGTGAGGAGAGTGTTCAGTGGTGGTTAAGTCTCCTATGTTGCCTTGTGTGTTGCTTTGAGAAGTTTGGTTGTTCTCTTTTCGCCAGTTGAAATTTCGAGGACGAAATTTCTTAAGGGTGGGAGAGTTGTAACACCCCAATTTTGGGCTTAGAAGTTTTGGGTTTGAACTGGACCGGTCGTATTTTCGGTTCGAATATAAAAGGTGGTTTTAAGGAAAGCCTAGTTCGAGATGCATTAAAAATATGGAAAAATATCTAAAAATCCTCTTTTATTATATATAAGAGAGTGGTGAAATCAATTTTGCGAAATGAGGATTGGAAATAAGACATTTCGAGTTAGTGACTAAAATGTAATTTTTGAAAAGTTGGTGACTGTTTTAAAAGGATTGAAACTTTGAATCTTTAAGGAGCTAATTTACCCAAGAAGAGTTTTCTCCAGATTTTTCTTAATATTAAAGATTTAATCAATGATTTTTAATAAAAGGAAAAAGGGGAAATAGATATTTTTGACTTCATAACTAACTTTTGTCAAAACTTTCCCATTTCTTTTTCTCTCATTTTTCTGTCAGCCAAACACATTTCCCCAGCCACTTTTCCTCTGATTTTTACATCTAAAGATGAGATTTTAATCTCTATTTGATCTCTAATCATTCCTACACCAAATTCTCATCATTTGCTTATTGAATTTTAAAGAATTTTGGCTCTAAACAAGGAGAAACTCACATTTAGAGGTATGAACGTCCTTCTCCTCTAAATACTCAGTTCTTTACTGAAATTCCCAAGTTCTCAATCCTTGATTTGAGTTTTATTAAAGGTTTTGATGTTGTGATCTTGATTTTGCCTTAAAATGCAAGATTTGGATTTAATTTTGAAGAAATTCGTAATAATTGATTGGGCTCTGTTTTGAGATGTCTTTTTGATGTAATTTGGATGTCTAAATGATGTATAATTGAGGTTTGATCAATGCAATCCCGAATAGGTTGATTTTCCTAAGTTTTTGCTTGTGAAAATTGTGGTTTTTGGGGTGATCTTGGTGTTTTGTTAATGCTGGAGGTATAAGGACGTGTTTGGGATCATTTTGGATGTTAATTGATGTTTAAAAATGGTTAGAAGTGATGGATCTTGGCTGGGTTAAGTCTTGGAAGTGTTTGGAGGTGATTTCGGTTGTGTTTGGTAGCCGAAATGTTGGATTTGCAAAGAGCAGCGAGTTTAGGTGTGTTGCTGGTGTTTTTAATGCATTATGATGCATTAATCCTCTGTTGTTATGTGCTTGAAACATGGGAGAATGATCCGCGAGCAATAGAGATGGCGTTGAAGGTTTCGGATGCTTGGAAGGCTTGTTGGCTAGCCTTGTTTTGTGTATCGGTGAGTGAAGCTGGGTTTTCAGCTTTAAAACCAAGGTTTGAAGGTTTTGGGAGCTTAGTTTAAGTCTAAACAACTTAGCTAAGCCCAAGAGTAAGTAAATGGAATTTCTCTTTTGGTTGTGTTATGAATTGGTTTTTAAAGCACTTGTGATTGTTGGACGCAATGCATGTGATTTGCATGTTTTAAATTCTGTTTTGAAAGCATATTTTAGCATGGTTTAATGCTGGTTTTGAAAGCCATGTGTGAAGGATGCTCAAGGTAAGAGATCCTTGGTTTTGTACATTGGAATTGTGGAATTAATGCATAGTGTTGCATGTTGTTTAATGGCTTTGTGTAATGCTTCAAAAACAGTGGATTGATGATGGTAATTGGTGGTTTTGGCATTTTGGTTATGCTTATAAAAACAATGGATCAATGAGGTAAAATGGTTATATTGGCAAGTGGTGTAAGTGGTTCTTGGTTACTTTAATCGGATATAGTTAGCCGGCTATAGGATTAGGTGCACCGTGAATAAAGTCGCCTTGGATGTCGAGGGGTTGTGATTGTACCGTAAACTCCATCCAAGATTCCTAGCGATTGAGGCAATTGGTGTCACCACGATGGAGGTTGGCTCTCGTGAGTGGGCTTGGTTTAGTGTCACTACGATGGAGGTTGGCTCTCGTGGGTGGGCTTGGTTTAGTGCCACCACGATGGAGGTTGGCTCTCGTGGGTGAACCGTGTTAAAAGTCACCATGATGGAGGTTGGCTCTCATGAGTGGACTTTGTTAAGCGTCACAACGGTGGAGGGTTGCTCCCGTGTGTGAGCTTGGTTAAGGTGATTACAATGGTTGTGGTAGCTTCCATGTGTAAGCCTTGTGATGTGTCCCGGCTCTCGCTAGTGTATTATACAACTTCCGATGAGTGATGTTGAGGGGTTGTGATTGTACCGTTAAACTCCATCACGGGTGTTGAGGGGTTGTGATTGTACCGGTAAACTCCACCTTGTGTTGTTCGGAAGTGTGTATGAAGCGTGTGGGACAACGCTTGTAATCCGCGTATCCGATTGTGTATTGGGTCTTGTGTATGGTTAAGATCACAATGGTGGTTAAAAGTCCATGTGTGGATCTTGTGTATGGTTAAGATCACAATGGTGGTTAAAAGTCCATGTGTGGATCTTGTGTATGGTTAAGATCACAATGGTGGTTAAAAGTCCATGTGTGGGTCTTGTGTAATGAAGCATGTGATGCTTGAAATGATGGAAGGTTGCATGGAAAGTGTGTAATGTACAAAGAATGCATGTATTGCTTGTTAAGCTTGTACAAGTGTTTATCTTATATTGAAAATGGTGCATTTGTGCATGTGAATCTCTTTAGTGCATTAAAGTCTTGTGAAGGCTTGTTTTTAAAGGCGTGTAATGCAAATGTTGATTTTGTGGTTCATGTATTGCATTTGTTTAATGCATGAGATAGAATTGAGGGTGTAACTGGGTTTTAAAGGTTTCTTGCTTTGAAATGATTTTCAAGTATGAGAAAAGTATAATGTGAAGTGGATGTGTTTTCCAAGGATCTTGTATTTAACTTTGCATATGATGTTCATGCATAGAATGGTTAAATTGATGGTTTTGCAAGGTGGTGCTTTGAAGTGAATTACTTAGCATTTCTAAGCTAAGGGTTGATTTTCATGTTTGAGCAATGCATGATTTAAGGCATGTTGTTAAAAAGGGTTTTCAAACATTTCTTTGGTTTATCGAAATGTGTTTACTTTTAAAAGAGGTTTTATGACTCGCTGCATTGATGGTGTTTTGGTTTTGAGCATTCCTCACTAAGAATTATGTGCTTACGCTCCTTTTTGTCCATCAATGCAGATATTTGAAGTTGAGACAGCGAGAAGCAAGGGATTCAATGAGAGCTCCACTTGAGATGTATGTCTCGGTTAATAGCTATAGATAATAAAGGCAATGGGGGGAGAATCTCTTATGTTGATGTTTAATGAGATTGTGTATCTTGGACATGTTTGGTTTATGATTTTGAACTATGTGGTTTAACGCTTGCAACGTTTGAATCTTCTTATTCTTAGGTCGTTATGATATGCTTCTTGTTTTAAAAGCATGATTGAGTGTTGGATGTGTTGAATGAGTTGGTGCACCTAGGGGTGGTTTTGTATCTAGATTTTGATGCAAATTGGTAGGTATGATGCTTGGTATGTTGTTGATTTATTGTGGAATGGTTTGGAGCATGTTTGATGGGGTTTAAAGGTGTTAAAATAGGCCAATCTGCTGTTTCTGGGCAGGGTGTTTCGAAACACCCTTGCCTGTTTCGAAACAGGCTCTTGTTTTGGCTTGGGTGTTCCTGAACGGCCTAGCCCGTTTCTGAACACTTTGGCTACTGCCAAGGGGTGTTCCTGAACGGCCTAGACCCGTTTCGGAACACTTGACCGTTGGGCATAAAATTTGAATGGTTTTGAGGTTTGCAAGCTTTACGTTTTAGTCATGATTCTTGTATGTGCAATTGCTTGAGTTTGAGATGTCCGTTTGAGATGAAATTTGGCAGAGAGGCATGAAACATGACTAATTTCATAATGGTAACTTAAAAATTGGTAAAGTCCTCTTAATTTTCAGAATTTACAAATTGGTCCCTAAATTCGTATTTTGTGCAATTGGGTCCCTTATCGTTTTCCGATTGCTGTGAATTTTTAGTATGCTTATCTCAAGAGTATGCCTAGGGTTAGTGTGCATCTAGACAAGTTTAAAAAGAAAAAAAGGGTCATTAATCAAGGTTGACTTCCGGGTTGACTTTGGTTTTCCCCGTGTAATCGTCGTAGTTCGGGTCAACCGTCTAGGCCGGGCTACGGGGGTTACAAACATGCCTATAGATCAAATTAATGTCTGAAAGGAAGCATGCCTATAGATTTCTCTTTGAAGCATGATGCCATGAGTTGATGTTGAATATGGCATGTTTGGTTTAGGATCGATCATTGGATATGTTGTGTATATGTTAGAAGCATGTTTAGGTGGTTTGTATTGCATCAAAGTGTGTTAAACTAGAAAAATGGGGCATTTTATGACAGGCGTATCAATACGCAGGTAACCGTATCGATACGGGTAAGCCAAATCATGCTTGGCGTATCGATACGTAGGGACTCGTATTGGTAATATCCAAGGGAAAAGGCGGGTTGTTTCAATACGCGGGGGAGTGTATCGGTACATGCCTTGAGATTAAAATTCTAGGAGCTTACTAGACAGAGGCGTACCAATACGAGTCTTGGCGTATCGATGCAACTAGTGGTTAAAATAGTTTTTTGGCATCTTTGAGGTTCTGTTTTCTACGTTTTAGACCCTGGATGTTGTGGATGCAATTATATGAGTTTGGATTTTGGGGGTTACATTTACCGAGTATCCTTATCACCATTTCAACGGGTAACAACATGATGTAGAAGAGAAAATCAACAAAATCTCTGCCTACTTCTGCAAACAAAAGCCCGTTGGATTTTGGGTTTATCTTGAGCTTCAAGCTAACAGTGGGAGACTGGATTGGGACCGGAGGTATCCATGAAAGAAAATACTAATGAGAAAATGTGAGATACTCCCTTAAACACATATACATACATATTGTCACGTTTGAGAAGAGGCGGGTCATTAATCCCACATCGGAAAGGAAAATGGAGGTCTTGGGAAATATAAGTGGTGGCGCTGTACATCTTATTAGACATGTCTTTTAAGAAGAGGGTAATGGTCCCGTGACAAGTTGTATTAGAGTGACTTTTTGACTGCATGATTTCACGTCGAGCACTGAGTGGGGTATGCAGGGTGGAAACCCGTGATAATTGGTCAATCACGAGAGAGAATGTCATGCATGAGAAGAGGATGGATCATTAATCCCACATCGGAAAGGAAAAAGGAGGTCTTTGGATATATAAGTGGTGGCTCTGCACATCATATCAGACATATCTTTTAGGAAGAGGGTAATGACCCCATGACAATATGTTCTAAACCTTTAAGCTCTGTAGCCTTTTTCTTGCTTAACACTTAAATGTGTTGTGTTTGTAGTCCAACGGTTAGGATAATTGCCTTCCAAGCAATAGACCCGGGTTTGACTCTGAGCAAACTCATGAATTAAAAATGAATAAAAACATATTTTGCATGATAATTCAATGTCTTAGCTAATCTTTTTTTCTTCAGCAGTCAAGTGTTCTAGAACGGATGGCGCATCCCTATACTTAGTATGCTATTAATATCAAAGCAAGGTTTCAATCCTCGGACTTGTGGGTTATGGGCCAACCACGCTTCCGCTAAGCCACTTTAATCAGCTTATATATACTCCATCCCTGGTTGTATATGTGACGACCTCTTTCACGTAACCACCCTCATTTGCAGTGGATGATGTTCAAACCTTATATGAACAATAAAATCTTTGTTTTGATGATGTTTGAATGGTTGATCATTATTAACTAAAATGCTCGATTCGGACTTTTGGTTTATTATAGTGGTAAGCTTCTTCATGACCGTGCTCTTGAATGTAAGACAATTGGAAGCATCCTCTTAGAGGTATAACGGTCGGAAACGTCAGATTTCAAATTTGAAACATTTAGGACATAATGCAACACAAATTGGTCCTTGTAGAATTGAAATGGCATAGTAGGCTGTTGTTAGCACCGAACCAGCTACGACTAAGAATGCATTGGTTAAAATTTACTTTTTTGAAAGAAAATGTTGGTCAAAAATTAAAATTAGAAATATTATATGCCCTCGAATTCGGTAAAAAAAAAATCAATTAGGACCTCGAATTCGGTTAAAATAATCGATTCAGCCCTTTTTCCCACGACTACTGCCACGTCAGCACGGTGGACCACCATGTCATCACTGTTAACTGGCACATTAGCACCGTAACGGTCAACGTCGGTCAAAGTGTCAATTTGATCAATTTCGCGGACTAAGTGGCCACATTGAGTGCATTTTTCGGCGAGGGGCAAAATTAATTTTTTGGGTCGAACTCATTGGCAAAAATACCCCCTTAGCCCATATTTATTTTCTATTGATATTAAGATTTAAACATTTTTGTTTTACTTGTTTATATTCTAAATTTAAAATTTATAATACTAATTATTTTACTTGAATTTTAATTACACTTTAGTGTAGTACTTGAAAATCAAAATTACCATTAGTATTTGACATCATTTAATTATAGTTTATTTACTATTTACTAAGAAAAGCCACTAGGAACTTCCAACCAGATAGTGCTTTGGGTGAACAGATAAAGTTAAATTGTCTTATTTGAAAAAATAATGAAATTTCATGCATGCATGCATTTCATTGCCACTTATTATCAAATTCTATCAGCATGAAAATGTATTTTTCTTCTTCGAGGAGGTGAACATAGAGCATGTGACTTGCTTCGATTCTAAATGCAATGTAAATTGTGCAACAAAAGACTCTCATCGCAACTTCTCTTTATTCTTGTTCGCAATGTGTTTTCTTTCGACAAAGCTTGTGTTGAATTGAATTATCCAATAAGAAACATATTTGGTTTCTCTTTCATCAAAAGCCCCATAAACTTACTTCAGGTTGCATTCTTCGATGTGATATTTGTCCATAACCTGTGTTGATTGCAAGCATCATTGTTTGGGATATGCTTTACTTTCTGATATTCATACGCTAAGATGTCAAGGACATGAACATTGCCTCCATCCCGTTACTTCACATACAGCTCAACAGAGATATGAGGTTACACCATTTCAGGCTCCGAAATATTTTTATTTTCATCCCACATATGGCAGGGACATGATATTAAATTTATTTTTCTAGGGGGAAAGCTCACCACAATAGCTTGCTACTGGGGCATTAAGGTGTCGCCCAAGTGTTGCACTATTGCTCGGGACTGGAACACCCTACTCAATTGGAATTTAAAAGCTTTTGTTTAAAACCAACATTGAAAGAAGCAATGCCATTGTCTCTGGATGATAATTTAACAATGTTATGTTCTCCTATACTACATGTGCAGCGGAAGCCTGCATGGTATGTTCTCCTTCGTTTAGTTGTGGTGATTCAAATTAGAGGGAATGCAACAAAAAAAACTCTTAAGCAGAACCATCAGTTTGATTCTTGCTTCTTCCTTAACAAGTTTGATTTAGTCTTTTGAGCTTAGAACTCCTCTCATAGAAAATGAGGAACGACACTTGGCTCTGGCTTTTATGTCACCGGAAATCAACGAGGATACTTGGCCAATATCACTCTTTATTTTAGTTATGGATGCTAGTATTGAAGACTGATACACACTGGATACGGTGTTAAAAGCCGCTTATCTCGTGATGCTTTACTATCTATACCGGAGTGAAAATTGAACCTACTTGCAGCAATTAAAGCGTTTGAGCAACTTCAAGACTCCAGTGATGAAAAAAGGGGGACCTCGGAATGCATCAGTTTGTAGTTCTCATCCAAATTCATGGTATGCTCACAAGAAAAATCCCAATGAACTCTGCAGTGAAAGCATTCCCCAGCCACCTGCATCTCCATTAAGTACATAAAACCGAAAACGGCTTTAATTGTTGCAATGAATATGTAATTGTGAAATTATGCCCCTACAAATATGTGAGTTTTCATGTGATGGTACATTAGTTCTACTTCAGGTTCAGAACATTATCCCTGGATCACTGCCACACTGTTTAGAAAGGACTTGTTATTTTTGTGAAGCTGATGGATATTAGGAGATTTGAGATAGTTTTCAACTAGGCCTTCTAGTAGTCATGCAAAGTGGCCATGCAATCGCATTTATATGTTGCAGGTGACAGCAGCTGGATCACATATCACAGGAGTTATACTTTTGCAGGAATTGCCTCACTTATCTCATCTTATGATTATAATTTTCTTACAAAATCTCTGTTGAACATTCTCCGGAATCGAAGCACTGTTACGACAAGAGAATGAACATGGAAAGGAGAATGCGTTAAGATTTAAGACTATTAAGCAACGGAAGCCTTCATAGTACAGGATAAATGCAAGCGACGGTGACAGAAGAGATATGGTTTTTTTAATAGCAAACAAAAAAACAAAATAAATGATAACAATGACAAAATGCAGAATAAAAGATGAAACTAGCAAACTTCAAAATAAAGGATAACACGGAAAATTCAAGCACATGCTTAATACACTAGTACAGTTCAGATGATTTTACCTAGTTTAGTTCGCATAACTTTCACACACTGAATCAGAAATCAAACAAAAGCCATAACTTTTTGTGTTGGTAGCCATGATTGACAGGAACACTCATAAATACAACTTCCACAAAGATTGAAGGTATTCATATGAAAAAATAAAATAAAATTATAAGAGACAAGTAGTATATTAATAGTATTACATAGGTAAGGCTCAAAATAAATATGAGAAATAGATATCCCACTCACATCATGACAGAAATAGTAGGAAAATTCAAAAGAGAATTAAATTAATGCCATCATAAACATATCAGAGCCAGGTTTCGATTCTGGGACCTGTGGGTTATGGGCCCACCACGCTTCCGCTGCGCCACTCTGATCAGTTGATGAAAGTTTGATAACCACCAGTATTTAATTATTATTATTAAATTATTGTGCATGTGAAGCCATAAATGTCAATTTACAGTGTTACTCTGGATGACAATTTACAGTGTTGTGTATGTTTCGAAGATGTTGAGATCAGAATTGAATCAAAGGAAATGCTATGTGAAGTCATAAACTCCACAGTTGATGTACCCCTTCAGGGATGGAACTTTATACTTCATAGCTCTTGTCTAGTTTGTAGGTTTCGGCTGCCTTTGGATGATTCAAAGATCGAGACAAATGTCACCGTAAACGGCAAAGCCAGAGTTGGCATTGCAGATGCCTGAAGTGGTGGTAGACTGGGGACCGGAAGACGGTATTGGATTCCGATACCATGGCCTTATGAAAATTGTCTGATGTATACATTTTATACTATGATGCTGCGGTAACTTTGTCTTATTCCGAAATGGAGAAAAACTAAATAGACTCTAATTGCGTTTATTGTATCAATGAACTCTTGAAAATTGATGAAAATAACAAAGGATGAATTGATCAAAGTTCCAAGCAAGATTGTAGCCAAAAGGGAAAGATTGTTCACTCATGCTGAATCAATACCATTGGTGTTGGGAAATTCTTCCACAAATCCGGACTCGCATAATATGTTACAACTAACTGAAAAATAATGAAAAACACATCTATCAAACAAGTTAAGCACACAAACCTTGCAACTTCAATTGGATGGTGTGCCAACACTATTAGATTGAGGTTTCTGGTAGGTAGTGCCAACTAAGGGTGAGCAAAAGTCGACTCGAAAAAACCGAATTTTTTGACTCGACTGGATACTAAAAAATTCGTCTCGTCTTGACTCGACTCGAAAAAAAAATTAAATAAAGTTTGAGTTGTAAAATGGAATTCGAATAACTTGAATTTCTTAGTAATTAGTGGATTGATTTTTAAGTTCGAGTCGAATCTATTTCCCCTGATATATATATACCGATATAAAAAATATGAAAAAAATATGCCACATATATATATTATAAATAGAGAAAGTCTTTTAAATTGGAAACAAACTGTACTAAAACATGACAAATAATAACAATTAAATATGTATAGTAACTCGAAAACTCGACCCGAATCGAATTTTATAAACTCAATTCGAATCGAAAAAATTTCAAATAAAGTTTGAGTTGTAAAATATGACACATTAACTCGAATAACTAAAAATTTTATAACTTGACTCGATCGAAAGCTGCCAACGAGCCAAAGAGTTGTATTTGTTGAAGCTGGGAAAGGCTTTGTTGATCTTCTTCTCAACGTTCTGTCATTGCCTGACCTCGAAAACCTTTATCACATCCAGCCAACAGCAAACAAAGACACCCTTTTTGAAGCCTAAGGTTTCTAACTATGCTGCAATCCGCAACATCCACCACGCTGAAAAAAGGCCTTGATAATAAAGGATAATGAACATGGAAAGGAGAATGCATTAAGACTACTTAAGCAATGGAAGCCTTCATGATAAGGGATAAATGCAAGTGACAATGACAAAAGAGAGATGGTTTTATTGAATGGAAAACCAAAAAAGACCTTCGTAGTCGTCGCTAATATGAAGTTGACTCGATAGAAACGGAAGAAATGATGGACCCCGGATGAATGTATGGATTTGAGAGAAATCGTTACAGACGTGGATTTAAACATTCATGGCATCAACATAACTTAAGATTGAGTAGTGACATCTGGGAATTTACAAATATGATGGTTGCCTTCTACTCTTCCTATTTAAATTCTTTTTATTCTTGTTCTCAATGTGATTTATTTTCAACAAAGCTTGTGTTGAATTGCCCGTGGAGAAACATATGTAGTTTCGACAAAGCTGCATTCTTTGATGTGATATTTGTTCATACCTGTGTTGAGTGCAAACATCAGCGTTTGGGGGTATGCTCTAGTTTCTGATATTCATATGCTCAGATGTCAAGGACATGAACGTTGCCTCCATCCCATTACGGGAAGGGTATAAAGAGTAGTGCAGTTCTTGCGACGATTCCTGGTATTTAATATACAGCTCAACACAGATATGAGGTTACATCATTACAAACTCTGAAACCTTCTTATTTCCATCCCACATCAGACATGGAAGACAGTGAGCAGGAGACTGCTGATCAAAGGGACAGGCTTATCGAGGATTAAGCATACCTTTCTCGGCCTTTTGGCTAAGATCAAGTGTAGTATATGTTCTTATATATTTAATATCTGATATGTGAGCCAATGGCTGACATGATATTAAATTTGTTTTTTCAGTGGAAAACACACATAGTTGTACATGTACACATCCGGCTCCAAATAACAAAGAATATGAAAATGGACATGAAAAGGTCAACTTACTGTCTGAAAGAAAGTAATAGCAATAACTTTCTTATGAAATAATTCAATGCCAGAAATATAGTTATAGGGGAAAACAATAATACCGAGTTTAAAAATAATTTGGGACTTAACTCAATGGATGCATGAGATCAATTTAAGAGAGATTCAAGATTCATCTGAATTGGTTTATGATGTCCGTACCTAATAATATAATTTAGATTGATCAATCAAATAACAGAATAATATTACTTTATACTGGTTCATCATTCCAATTGTTAAAACTTCTGCTGCATCCAAGACAGTAATTGTTTTAACACATTAGTTTGAAACTAGACTGTGAGTTTATGACATCAACATAATCTTGAAACATCGACAATACATAATCATTTGACTCCATACCACTTCCAATTTGTAACTATAAAACGACCCTGTTCACCTCATTTGCAGTAACTGGTATTGAAACATCGGTTGCCAACAAGTAATCCTTGTTTTGTACAAGTCACTCGAGCTTTCAGCGATTTCGTAAAGATTTGCAAGATATCCAACCTTCTTTTGACAGCAACAGCAACCTTGTAACAGTACCAACAGGTAACAAATTATTCGGTACCCATTTTCTTGATAACCTGTTGTAACACTTCCCAGTGCAAAGATATTTATCTGTTTGATATATCGCAGGGCCTAATTCAAAGGTATGTTAGCGAAAATGAGAATGAAATGAGTGGTTCAAAGATATTTATTCGGTATGGTTTTATTGAATGGAAAACCAAAAAAGACCTTGGTCGCAACTTCTCTCTATTCTTGTTCGTAATGTGATTTCTTTCTCGACAATGCTTGTGTTGAATTGAACTGTCCGTGAAGAAACATATTTGGTTTCACTTTCATCAAAAGCTCCATAGACTTATTTCAGGTTGCATTCTTCGATGTGATATGCTTTAGTTTCTAATATTCATATGCTCAGATGTCAAGGACATGAACATTGCCCCCATCCCGTTACTGGCAATGAGTGGCTGGTGAGTTTCTTATAGACATCTGTAGCTCTGCAATAGTGTCAAGGACCTTGATTAGCCCTTAGATGGAGCTTTTACTATATGGTTATGGAGTATGAGCCCGTATCGGGAATATATTTTGGAAAATTATCAGGCATATATTTGAACATGGTTACTGGTATTCCACACACCTAAAGGAAAAGATCTTATTGAAATATAAGTAAAAATAGAGTGATGGAATTCTCTACAATTGAGGTTTCACAAGCGTTCTAAAGCAACACAAAATCATATAGACATACGACCTCTCACAAACAATCCGATCACTCCTTCGTACAAAAGAAACCAACAACCTTAAACATGATTAATGGATCTATATAAAAGTTCGGGAGAACGCCAATGAACTTTTAGTAATGTTGTAATCCCCAAAGTTAGCAAAGTGAAATAAGTAAACTTTGGGGTTGGGGTTATCACCATTGTCGACATGACTAATGGCATCATCGAAAAAAGAACCACTCCACAATGCCGACCCATTATCAGGGAAGGAACCATAAGGAAAAGTGAAGTGAGAAATGGTGCAGTGTTGAGGACATAAAACCAAAGAAAACTACTTGTTGTATACATATACATATACATATACATATGATCATCTAACTGCTGAAATCAATCACGTTTTCCACCAATAACACCCTCTCTTTAAATTAATAATTAATAAAAAAATTTGACATTATTTTAGCATTTTAAGTGATGATATTAGGTTACTAAAAATGTGATAATATCTTTTTCTCCGTCTATAAGTTGAAGGTAAACCATTATTCGTGACGATAAGAATTATCAATAACGCAGAGAGGTCGTGGGCGCGGCCGTGGTAATTTTAAGGTAAACTACTTGTTGTTGCTGCACCGCAGAGAGGTCGTGGGCGCGGCCGTTGTAATTTTCAGCGTAGAGAGGAAGGTGGTCGAGGAATGGCCCATGTTGTGGCTATTCAGCCTGAAGGTGGAGGTCAAGCTAGGGTGTATGCTCAGTGGGAGGGGAGGAATGACGCGGATGTGATTGCAGGTACCTTTACTTTGCAGTCCTTGTCATTACTTTCCTTGATTGATTCTGGATCTACGCATTCATACATTTTGCGTGAGCATGCTGAATTGCTTGGTTTGCCTGTTGAGTCTTTGGATGTTGGTGTTCGTGTCACTAGTTCTTTTGGTGAGACTGTTGTGACTCGAAAGCTGTATAGAAGGTGTCCTTTGGTTGTTCAAGATCATGTTTTTCATGTTGACCTTATGGAGTTGCCTTTCTATGGTTTTGATGTAATCCTTGGTATGGATTGGCTTGCTGAGCATCGTGCTGTTGTGGATTGTGAAAATAAGCGAGTTTTGCTGAAGCTTGCGGATGATTATGATGTTGTTGTGGTTGGTGAGAATGTGAAGTTTCTTGCCAATGTGGTGTCTACGTTGGAGGCAAGCCGGATGCTGAGGCAAGGTTGTGAAGCTTATCTAGCTTTTGTGATGAATCCTAGCTCTAAGGAGTTGCGGGTGCAAGATATCAGAGTTGTGAAGGAGTTTCCTGGTGTGTTTCCTGAGGAGTTGCCTGGTTTACCTCCTAATCGCGAGGTGGAGTTTGGAATTGAGCTGTATGAGAATACAACTCCTGTGTCCATTACCCCTTATAGAATGGCACCTAAGGAGCTGAAGGAGCTGAAGACGTAGTTGCAAGAGTTGCTTGATCGTGGTTTCATTCGGCCGAGTGTGTCGCCTTGGGGTGTACCGGTCTTGTTTGTGAAGAAGAAGGATGACACTATGAGAATGTGCATTGATTACCGTCAGCTGAACAAGTTGACTATCAAGAATCGGTATCCTTTGCCGAGAATTGATGATCTCTTTGATCAATTTCGGGGAGCTGCTGTGTTCTCTAAGATTGACTTGAGGTCAGGGTATTACCAGTTGAAGGTAAAGGATGTAGATGTGCCTAAGACAGCTTTCAGGACAAGGTATGGGCATTATGAGTTCCTTGTGATGCCGTTTGGTTTGACAAATGCTCCTGCTGCTTTCATGGACATGATGAATCGTGTGTTTCATGAATACCTGGATAAGTTCGTTGTGGTGTTCATTGATGATATCCTCGTGTACTCGCGTACTGAGGAGGAGCATGAAGAGCATTTGAGGATTGTGCTGCAAGCTTTGTTGGAGAATCAGCTTTATGCTAAGCTGAGCAAGTACGAGTTCTGGCTTAAGGAGGTGGTGTTTCTTGGGCATGTAGTTTCTACTGAGGGGATTCGTGTTGATCCTCAGAAGATTGAGGCGGTGATGAATTGGAAGGTTCCGAAGTCTGTTCATGAGGTTCGTAGTTTCCTTGGTTTGGCAGGATACTACCGGAGGTTTGTGGATGGGTTTTCTAAGATTGCTGCACCTTTGACGAAGCTGTTGCAGAAAGATGTTAAGTATGAGTGGACGGAAGCGAGACAGCATGCCTTTGAGAAGCTTAAGGCGGCTTTGACGCAAGCTCCTATCTTGGTTCAGCCTGAATCAGGGAAAGAGTTTGTGGTCTACAGTGATGCGTCTTATGTTGGTTTGGGATGTGTGTTGATGCAAGAGGGTAAGGTGGTGGCTTATGCATCGCGACAGTTGAAGGTGCATGAGCGCAATTATCCTACGCATGACATTGAGTTGGCTGCGGTGGTTTTTGCTCTGAAGATCTGGAGACATTATCTGTATGGTGAGAAGTGTACTGTGTACACGGATCACAAGAGTTTGAGGTATCTGATGTCTCAGAAGGAGTTGAATCTTAGGCAGCGGCGTTGGGTGGAGTTGCTTAAGGATTATGATCTGACGATTGAGTATCACCCTGGAAAAGCTAATGTTGTTGCGGATGCCTTAAGTAGGAAGGTAGCTGTTGAGCTGAAGGCTATGTTTGCCAGTTTGAGTATTTCGCGAGATGGTGGTCTTGTGGCTGAGTTGCAAGTGAAACCATCTTTGGTTCAGTTGATCAAGGAAAAGCAGTTGCTGGATGATTCCTTGGTACCGCATGTTCAGGAAATCGCGGAGGGTAGACCTTCGGATTTCTGTTTTAATGAAGATGGTGTGTTGTGTTTTGGGAGTCGAATAGTAGTGCCCAATGATGCTGAGTTGAGGCGTGCTATTCTGACTGAAGGTCATAGTAGTCCTTTTGCTATGCACCCTGGTAGTACTAAGATGTATCGTGATCTTCGGGATGAGTACTATTGGGTGGGTTTGAAGAAAGATGTTGCGGAGTTTGTGAGCAAGTGTATGGTGTGTCAGCGGGTTAAGGCTGAGCATCAGGTTCCTTCAGGGTTGTTGCAACCGTTGAGAATCCCTGAGTGGAAGTGGGAAAGGGTTACCATGGATTTTGTATCTAGTTTACCTTTGTCACCATCGAAGAAGAATTCGGTTTGGGTGATTGTGGATCGCCTGACGAAGTGTGCGCATTTCTTGCCTGTGCATACTACGTTTTCTTTGGATAAGCTTGCAGAGTTGTACATTGCTGAGATTGTGCGGCTGCATGGTGTGCCTAAGTCGATTGTGTCGGATAGGGATCCGAGGTTCACATCGCGTTTCTGGCAGTGTTTGCATCAAGCTTTGGGTACAAGGTTGAATTTCAGTACATCTTATCATCCTCAGACGGATGGTCAGTCAGAGCGTGTTATCCAGATTTTGGAGGATATGTTGAGGTGCTGCGTGATTGAGTTTCAGGGCTCTTGGGAGAAGCATTTGCCTTTGGTGGAGTTTGCTTATAACAATAGTTATCAGGCGAGTATTCAAATGGCACCTTATGAGGCTTTGTACGGGAGGAAGTGTAGGACTCCTCTTTGTTGGGCTGAAACGGGTCAAAAGTTGGTTTCGATGCCAGCTTTTTTGAAGGGAACCACCGAGAAGGTGAAGCTCATTTGTGAGCGGTTGAAGGCAGCTTCTGATCGGCAGAAGTCTTACGCGGATTTGAAGCGTAAGGAGATTGAGTATGCGGTAGGTGACCGTGTGTTCTTGAAGGTTTCGCCTTGGAAGAAGGTGATGAGGTTTGGTCGAAAGGGTAAGTTGAGCCCTAGGTACATTGGACCATACGAGGTGGTTGAGCGTGTGGGTCCTGTTGCGTACCGGTTGAGGTTACCTCAAGAGTTGGAGAAGATTCATGATGTGTTTCATGTTTCTATGCTCCGGAAGTATAGATCTGATCCTTCGCATGTGATGCCTGTGGAGGAAGTGGAACTGAATCCAGATTTGACCTATGATGAGGAACCGGTTAGGATTCTGGATACGGATAGCAAGGTTCTTCGTGGCAAGACCATTGAGTTGGTAAAGGTGTTATGGAAGCATCGCGGTGTTGAGGAAGCCACGTGGGAGCGGAAGGATGACATGCTGAAGCAGTTTCCTTATCTCTTTCCTTCAGGTAAATTTTGAGGACGAAATTTCTTAAGGGGGGGAGAGTTGTAACGCCCCGGTTTTGGGCTTAGAAGTTTGGGCGTTGATCGGTTCGGTCAAAGTGTTGTTCGATATAAAAAGGTGAAATTAGGAAAGCCTAGTTCGGGTTGCATTAAAAATATGGAAAATGTTCTAAAATCATCTTTTAATATATATAAGTGAACTGTGAAATCAATTTTACAAAATAAGGTTTGGAAGAGTGACATTTTGACTAGTGACCAAAATGTAAATTTTGAAAACTGCGTGACTGTTTTAGAAAGGATTGAAACTTTGAATATTTAAGGAGATATTTACCCAAAGGGAGTTTCTCCAGATTTTTCTAAGATATTTAGTGATTTAATTCCGAGTTTTAAACAAAAGAAAAGTGGAGGGAAGTTATTTTCCATTTTCAACTAACTTTTCCAATTTTCCTTTTCTCTCATTTTCTCTCAAACCAAACATTCTCTCCAGAGCCTTTTCCTCTGATTTTGTCACCTAAACACCTCTTTTCAATTCTCTTTGGATTCCTAATCATCTCATCAACAAAACCTCACCAATTGCTAATTGGATTTTCAAGATTTTGGTTCTAAAAAGGGAGAAACTCAAGTTTGGAGGTAAGAACGTCCTTCTCCTCTAAACTCTCAGTTCTTTACTGAAATTCCTAAGTTCTCAATCCTTAATTGATGTTTTATAAGTGGTTTTAAAGTTGTGTAATGGATCTTGGCTTAAAATGCAAGATTTGGTGATTTTTGAAGGATTTTCGTTAGATCTGATTGGGCTGTGTTTTAAGGTGTTTATTTGATGTTAAATGAATGTTAATTTGATAAGGAATTGAGTTTTAATTAATGCAATCCCGGATAGGTTGATTTTCCTAAGTTTAGCTTGTGATTATTGGTTGTTTTTGGAGTGATCTTGTGGATCTGTTGTTGCTGGAGGTATAAGGATGTTGTTAGGTTCTTTTTAGATGTTAAATGTTGTTAAAGGATGTTTAGTTTTGTTGGATCTTGGCTGGGCAATGTTGAGGAGTTGTTTGGATGCATTTTCGGTTGTGTTTGGTGGCCGAAAATGGAGTGTGGATGAGAGCAGCGAGTTTAGGTGCTTTCATTGAAGCTATTAATGCATGATGATGCATTAATCCTCTGCTTCGATGTGTTTAAAACAGGGGAGTCATCTTTGGATCCAAGTGGTGGTGATCCGGAAGCTTGATTTGTGTTTCGGCAAGAGGCGAAACGGAATCGGTGAGTGGAATTTGGTTTTCGGCTTTGAAACCAGTGTTTTGGAGGTTTGGGAGCTTAGTTTAAGTCTAAGCAACTTAGCTAAGCTCAAGAGTAAGTTTCGGAAAAACTCTCTTGGTGATGGCCATGGTTTTGGTTGTATGCAATGTGTTTTGTTTGCATGATTTTAAATCTGTTTTGAAAGCATATCTAGCATGTTAATTTGCTGAGATTTTAAGCCATGTGTTGAAGGAAGCTCAAGGTAAGAGTTCCTTGTTTTTGAACATTGTTTAAATGTGATTTAATGCTTAAAGATGCATGATGTCTATGGCTTGGTTTAATGCTTTAAAACAGTGGATTATTGATGATAATGATGCATATTGGCAAGTGATGATTAAGGTCACAAAGGTGGTTAAAAGTCCTTGTGTGAGCCTTGCATATTTAAGAACATCAAGGTGGTTAAAAGTCCTTAGATGGTTCTTGGTTAAGATCACAAAGGTGGTTAAAAGTCCTTGTGTGGATCTTGGAAAGTTTAAGAACAACATGGTGTTTAAAAGTCCATGGTTGGTTCTTGGTTAAGGCTCAAGGTGGTTAAAAGTCCTTGTGAAAGCCTTGGTTACTTAAGAATTCCAAGGTGTTTAAAAGTCCTTGGGAGATTCTTGTTAAGGACACAAAGGTGGTTAAAAGTCCTTGTGTGGTCCTTGCCATGGTGTTTAAAAGTCCATGGGTCCATGGTGTTTAAAAGTCCATGGGGATAAGATCACAATGGTGTTTAAAAGTCCATGTGTGAATCTTATGTGAAATGTGTCACTTGTTGCCAATATGACTTGTTATGAACTTGAAGCATGAGATGCTTGTTGAAATGTTTATGAGCATGTTTAATGATACTTGAAGCATGAGATGCTTGTTTTAAATGTTTAAGAACATGGTTAATGTTGCTTGAAGCATGGTTTATCAATGAGTTTTATAAATGCATTATTGAATGGTTTTAATGAGCGTTCCTCACTAAGCTTTTGCTTACGCTCTCTCTCTTTTTCTTAAACCAATAATGCAGAGCATTAAAGTGCATTGAGGGCAGCAAGGAAGGCAAGCAATCAAGTTGAAACTAAGCTCAAGTATGGAAAGGTTTCTTAACACTTTTTAGCTTTTGGCATTTGGCAATGGGGGACCTATGTGGATGTTTTGGGAGATGTTTTGTACTCCCTAAGTTTGTTTAATGTTGCTAATAATGCTGGTTTTTGTAATTGGCCATTATGTGTTTGGTTTGGAGATTTAGTGCAAGAACGGTTTGCTAAGTAGGAAGCATGCCATTAGATTTGGGGCTTTTCATATTTGATGCCATGAGGATGATTGAATGATGCATTTATGTTTTTTACATGTTGAATGTCTTGCTGGTAAAGTTTGGTAGCATTTGGAGCTTGTATGATTGATCAATTGTGTGTTTTAGCAGCCTATTCTCTGCATTCTGTGCAGGCCGTATCGGAACAGGAGCTACCGTTTCGGAACGGGTGCCTTGTAGCAACCCAGGCGTCCGAAACGGAAGACATCGTTCCGAAACGGAAAGCCCTCTGCCAGCCCTCGTTTCGAAACCCGCTGCGGAACGGTCCCGCGTTTCGAAACAGGTTCTCCCTGTTTCGGAACACCTGACCGTTGGGGGCTGACATTGGCAGTTATATGTTTTGAAATGTTTGCATTTTGGTCCTGAAACTTGTTTTTGCAATTGTATGAGTTTGGGATGTCCGTTTGAGCTGAAATTTGACAGAGAAGCATGAAACCTCACTAAATACAAGTTGGTAACTTTAATTCGAGTTAAGTTCCTGTAATTTGCAGAATTTACAATTTGGTCCCTAAAGTTATAAATTGTTCAATTGGGTCCCTGTTTAATCTCTGATGGTTATGATCTTTGAGTATGCTGTTTGTATGATCATATCTAGGGTTAATGCGCATCTAGACAAGTTTAGAAAAAAAAAGGGTCGTTAATCAAGGTTGACTTTCGGGTTGACTTTGGTTTTCCCCGTATGACTTTCTTATTTCGGGTCAACCGTCTAGGCCGGGTTAAGGGGGTTACACGGATTAGGAGCGAGGAGCGTTACAACGCATAGTGGGCTTATAAACATATGCCATATAAACCGAACTCAATCCGAACAGACTTAGCGTATGATATTCAAGCAATCCATTTTAAGTAACATAGCCAATACACACTTACATACACTTAACATAGGTTAATCATACATGTAGCTAGTTATTTAGGGGCTAATTAAAACTTTTAACATATCATGATCTTGTTACTACCTTATTGTATCTAAACATGTAATCATTTGCAATCAAACAAACATATCTATAAATTCAAGAACCATGTAATCAAACAAACTAGAATAGCCTATCCTTAAGCATTCGAACCAACATGGGATTCTAATCGAATAATCATAACCATATTCGAACTAAACATGGGCATTTGCATTTCATTCGATCAAAGCATGTTAATATACATGTGAGCTAAATATAAATTCAAGCTTAATAAGTTCATACACTCGACACTCTTCCTATGAGACCATTCGAACACCACACCCATATATAGGAATATCTCAAACTTCATAAACACATGTGATCATAACATAAGTCATAATTTAACCAAACATCATATACATATACACCATCATGGCAAAAGAGTCATACAAGACTTACTACAAACATAACTTAGTCTTTACAAACCATTAGCTTAAACTTTATATGCATAACAAGTCATGTGTTCACATTTAACATACATACCAACCAAAATGCATGTGAAAACCACTCTAATACACAAGTCTATGCCACTCTCTAGAAGTCTAAACAAAAGATCACATCATACATGATTCTTGCTTGTAACTTGGTGCTCTAGAAACGGATTGGGCAGCTTTCAATCAATACAACCTGTTGATTTGGGAAGGAGGAAATAACAGAGAGACAAGTACAAAGATGTACTTAGTGAGGTAGCACTTAAATCTATTAGTTTAGTCTTTTAGGTGTCTTATTTCCATTAGCCAAGGTTACCTAGCTAGGATTCATATTACATAAGCATCACCTAGCTAGTTTAAACATGATCAAGAATCACTTAGCTAGTTTTAGAAGCATAGAAACAACAAGTAGGAATGTAAGCACGTTTGCATCAAATAACAATGTAAACAAACCATCATTTAATAATACAAACATTGATCTCATAACATATCATGTACATAGAACAAACATGTAATCGATCAAGTAATACATAAGCATATCATATAATCACCATTCAAATAGGCATCTTAGACATGTAGATCATGTATGTTTCAAGAAAAATCAGATTGGCGTTTACACCTTTAATGTCTTGAACTCTTGTTTCATATAACCACAATCATATAACATATCAAGTTACATATATCTCATGTCACATGTTTAACTCAAATACTTATAATGTTTTGCCTTGGTAGATTAGTGAGACTAGGTAATCGAGTCATAATGGGTACAAAGTACCGAATTAGAGGATTCACAATGCATCAAAATCAGAGGGTGCTCAATACACCAAGGTGTCTTCCACACCATCACAAGGTAACCAAATGATCAACAAAGGATGATCAAAGCATCAAATACACAAGGTGTTAATAACACCAACAGAGAGTACCCAAGGTACTAATTTCAGAGGAGCTCTAGACTCTAAGGCTTGTAGTTCTACCTAAGACCAACTAGTCAACAAAGGGATTATCGTGTCTTTTAATTCAAACAATCACAAGGCAAGTCATTAACAAGCCAACATATCAATCATGGAGCTCATAGCATGTTGCAAGCATATAAGGTCTATATTTGGTCAAAGTCTCATTGTTTCTAACATGTATAAGTCACATATACTCATTCATACAACATGTAACATTCAAGGGCTATAGCATATCCATCACATAGAACCCATATAATCCACCAATCAAGTGCATGAACCATGTATCACAGAATAACACCAAACCAGTAGCAAACATAAGCAATTATCTTTCCATTTAACCTTCTTCCCTTAGAACATTTACCAAATATTAATTAGGTTCATTTCATGCTTTCAAATCATCATATATTAAAATGAAAACATTGGTTAGGACACTAGTCCTAACCCTAAGGATTAACTACACTCACAATACTCCAATCTTAGCTAGTCTTGATCCTTGATGATTATTCCCTTATTCTTCTTACAAGTTGTACCAGCTCTTGACTCCTCCAAGGCTTCCTCAAATTCTTGGTCTTAACATTCATATACAAACATATAGAAAACATATTAGAAGCAAATTCAAACACATAAGCTCATTTACACAAGTGCAAGCATTCAACAGTCAAAACCGTTTTTCTTATTGGTTGTTTGAGTACTTGTTACTAATCTAGGCATCTCTTTTTACACACACACCAAATTTCAATTACTTAACCATTCTAGAAAGCTTATTTACATAGCTTTACAACCATGTATGGTACATATTTTTCTCATTTCTCAATCAATACAATTTATTATTTAAACATAGGTCATTTTTGCAGTTCTGGACAGTTTGTAGCACCTACACGATTTCGATTTCAGGTTTTTCTAAAGGGATCAAATTTTAGTTTCGTTTGTTTCTATTTAAAATAGACATCCCCGATTATTTTCCATAAAAATTCCAGGCATAAATTTCATGTATTTTATTTTTGGTGAATTTTTGAAGTCACTGTCCAGAACAGTGCAATGCTGGGCAGATTACACTAATTTCTAACTTAAGCTCCTTACAACTTATTTTCTTGGCTTCACCACCTAATCTTATTTTACCAGCTAATTCTACATTTCCTCAATATCTAATACTTTTAAACATAAATTTCCAGATTTATTACAGATCAATATAGACTTTGCCTTTTCAACTTCTCCAAAATAGTCTTTTAACTATCTTGTCTTTGCATGTGACCGTTTTTTATTCTTATCAAATAATCCAACTAAGTACATATTTCTTATCATCTTACAACTAATTTCCAAAATCAAAATAATTATTTACCACAAGCAATCGTAACATTTCAGAACATACAACCAACTTAACATGATAACTTGATGAACTAGTTGTGTAGAAACACTTACATAGCTTTCTAATTTGATTTCTATGGGAAGATGATCAACATGCAAGCAAATTTTCAAGCTCTCCCTGAGTTTTTCTCCAGCAAACTCTCTCTTTTTCGGATGAAGAGAAGAAAACGGGAAATGAAAAGACAACTCTCTCAAGTTAATGGATTGAGAGTTTACTGATCTGCCCTTTTGGTTAAACTATCATTTATTTCTATTCAAGGGCAGATTGGGGAAGTCAAATTTTTAACATGCAAGTCCCCATTTTATCTGATATTTTGATTTAGTCATGGTTGAGTTTTTATTAATTTATTTGTTCTTTCAATTAAGTCATTATTTCAACTAATTAAAGATTACTAGGTTCATTTCAATTAATTATTTGACCGATTGAGTAAAGTCTTCTAGGGTAAAATTGAGGGTGTTACAACTCTTCCCTCTTTAAAAGAAAGAATTCGTCCTCGGATTCTTACGTGGACTAAACAGATGAGGATATTGCTTCTGCATTGTATCCTCGGGCTCCCACGTTGCTTCTTCGACCTTATGATTTCTCCAAAGGACTTTTAAAAGTGGTACGTTCTTGTTTCAGAGTCTCTTTATTTCCATCAAGGATTTGGACATGTTCTTCTTCATAAAAAAGGTCAGGATTCAATTCTACATCTTTAGGCTTAAAGTATATGGGACAGATCAGACCGGTATCGTCTTAGCACCGAAACATGAATAACATTGTGGATTTTATCAAACTCGGGAGGAAGTGCGAGTCGATAAGCCACTTGACCTATTCTTTCAATCACTTCGAACGGTCCAATAAAACGAGGGTTGAGTTTTCCCTTCTTACCGAATCAAACTTTAAGAAAGACTTTATCTCCGACTTTATATTGGATGTATCTACGTTTCATATCAGCGTATGACTTTTGTATATCAAATGCTTGTTTCAATCGGGAGTGGATGATTTGGACTTGTTCTTCGGTTTCCCGAAGCAATTGTGGTCCTAACACCTTGTTATCACCGAGTTCAAACCAACGGAGAAGAGTTTAGCATCTTCTGCCATACAATGCTTCGAAAGGGGCCATTTTAATTGAGGACTGGAAGTTGTTGTTGTAAGCAAATTCTACGAGTGGTAGAGATTTCTCCCAATTCTTTCCAAAATCAATGATACAAGCTCTGAGCACGCCTTCGAGAACTTGAATTACCCGATCCGATTGCCCGTCTCTTTGCGGATGAAAGGTTGTACTCAGATTTAACTTAGTTTCGAGGGACTTCTGTAATGTTCTCCAAAATCGAGCTGTAAATCGAGGATCTCGACCGGAGACAATTGAAATCGGGACTCCGTGCAAACGAATAACTTCTCAAATGTATAATTCAAGCAAGGCTTCCAAACTGTAACTCATATGCACTGGGATGAAATGTGCGGATTTTGTGAAACGATCAATAATCACCCAGATAGTGTCAAACTTTCTTGGCTTGCAAGGAAGACCATATACGAAATCTATTGTGATTTGTTCCCATTCCATTGTGGAAATTTAAGAGGTTGGAGCAATCCGATAGGGACTCGATGCTCGGATTTTACCCACTGAGAATTTAGACACTTCAAAACAAAATCATTAATAGCTGCCTTCATTCCAAGCCACCAATACAAGGGCTTGAGATCCTTATACATCTTAACCGATCCAAGGATGATCAAGAAATAACTTTGATGTGCTTCACTTAATATCTCTTCTTGTAATTCCTTGTTGTCAGGAACACAAACTCTAGAGTTATTTAACCGATCCAAGGATGATCAAGCTTAGAAGCAATTTTCTAGAGTTATTTAATCTTGGAGATGATACTAGATTGAACTTGCAATTCAGGTAAGTATTTCCGAGCTTTAGAGAGTCAGAAATGAGCGTTGATTGTCAAGGAAGCTACGAAACAACAATTTAAGTAGGTTACTTAGATGACAAGGCAAATTCAAATGGTTACTTCTTTAACAAGAAAGAGTTCGAACTATTGCTTATTGAGCAAGGTAGAATTCGAATGGCTTCAATTTGGAACAAGATAAATAATTCAAACAGTTTAAGGCTAGGATGTCTTACCGAGGGTCGGTTTTCGACTGAGAGCATCTACAACCACATTGGCTTTCCCGGGATGATATTCGATAATCAGATCGTAATCTTTCAAAAATTCCATCCATCTTCATTGTCTTAGATTAAGATCCTTCTGAGTAAGGAGATACTTGAGCCTCTTATGGTCGGTAAATAAGTGCACTTTTCACCGTAGAGATAGTGTCTCCAGATTTTAAGAGCAAAGACGATGGCGGCTAGTTCAAGATCGTGCGTCGGGTAATTGAGTTCATGTGGCTTCAATTGCCGAGATGCGTATGCCACGACATTTTTGCCTTGCATCAAAACACAACCTAATCTCAAATGAGAGGCGTCGCTATAGACCGCGAATTCTTTGCCTGGCTTGAGTTGAATTAAAATCGGGGCATGAGTCAACGCTTGCTTCAATTGATCGAAACTCATTTGCTGATTTTCGAACCAATCATGTGACACCTCCCTCCCAGTTTAGTAGTAAATCGGTTGAGAGGCGTCACGATTCGAACGTAAACACGAGAAATTTAAAACTTTTCGCAACTCATTCCTAAAGAATGAGTTGCTTGGCTAGTAAGCAACAATCAACCAAAAACCTAAGCAAACCAACCCAACATGTTCAGATACACGACATTCAATCACAAATACAAACAACCAAATTAGGGAAGGCATTAACTTAACTCCTAACTTAGGTGAGATTAAAGTTCATTCTTACATATAACTTAACTACCATATTAGAATTTACTAATGTTACCATCTTACTCAATCTATATATAACACTTTGATCATGTACAAATTAAGACTTAAGTATTTGAACCATACAAGTAAACAATGTGTCCTAATCTTTAATGACATATTCGAAACATCAACCCATACATAAATAAATTTCCATTCGATTTATTACAATGCAAAGAACAATTAAACAAACATATCCAACCAACATTTCAATCAATTATATAATCCATTCCATATTTCAAACAAGATCATACTATCATTCATAAAACCAAGCTAACATGTTTACAAGTATCATTAACTCTATGCCACCATCCAGAAGTCGAACAAGAATGCATGACATAACCAAAACAAAAACTAGAAATTATTATTCAATTTTAAATCAAGTTGGATCTTATTCAATTTTAAATCAAATTGGATCATAAAACAAACATGTATTCCATTCATTACAAGCCAAAATCAACTAGCAAGCATCATTAACCTCATCATCTAGACACAAAAATGCATGACATAACCAAAACAAAAACTAAATCCATGCCACCATCCAAAAGTCGAACAAGAAGGGATCAAGTCACACATGATCACTATTCTTGTAGTCTTTGCTCTTGATCAAGGAAGTATTAGCTATCAAATCAGGATCAATTGCTATATTGGGAAGAAGAAAGCAAGAGATGATAAGTACAAAGTTGTACTTAGTGAGGTAGCAATCATTGTTCAGTTTTAAATCAAGTTGGATCTTATTCAAGGTTGCGCCAAGATTTCCTACATAGGCTTTTACTAAGAAGACCTAGCTAGTCTCATAGCATATCCAATCTCATACATTCATCGAATTAGTCATATAACAATATTAATTACATGCAAAACAAGTCACAATAACAATTATCATAAGAACTAACCATGGAAGACAAGTCATGTTATGTTTATTCTTGTAATTAGGATGCCTTGGTTATTAGATTGGTCTAGGTAATCGAGTCACAAGTTGGTACATTCGTGCCTAATCAAGAAGATACTAGATAGTATCACAAGTAGGTGCTAAGACACCAAATTCACTAGTACATATAGTACCATTTCACAAGGCACACAAGGTGCTAATCAAGAAGGTGTATAATCACCAATACGAGAAAGTATGCCAATACCCGAATCAAGAGAGCTTTAGACCCTAAGGCATGCCCTTCTACTTAATCCATCTAGTAAACCAAGGTCTTGTAACTTTTTTTTAAATTAACATATCCAGTATTTTTCATGTCATGGATTATAAATAATGATACAACAAGAGTTTATTCAATCAAACTATGGCATGATAATTTCCAGCAAGTTTTCACATGGATTTTCATATCATTCAATCATCTAAATCAAGAGCAACCAGATTCAATTCTTATATATAATAATCAACCATGGTAAACAAACATGTATCAACCTTTAAGTAGCATCCAAATTCAGTAGCATACAAGAAACATTATGCCTCATTCAATCATTCATGACATCACCCAAAGCAGTCCAATAATACACATAATTCATAATATCAAACAATCCATTCGAGCATACTTTCATGTTTAATTATTTAGCCTCCTTCCCTTACTAAATTACCAGCTTTAATTTAAGTCATTTTCATGCATGTAGCATAGCTAAAATTAAATTAAAAATGGTGGTTAGGACACTAGTCCCAACCATAGGGTAACTACACTCACAAACTCCCAAGCTACTCTTGTTCCTTGATAGTAATCCCCTTGCTTCTTTTTTGGGATGACCCAATCTTGGCTTCCTCCTCCAAGTTCTCAATCCCTGGGTCTTGTTGATCATACACATACATATAAAATACATATTAGTATCTAAATCATGCATTAGACAACCAATATGCAAGTGCTAAATTCAATTCCTCAAGGTTGTCCTAATCTGGCAGACTTGAGCACCAACCACTAAATTGGTCATAACTTTCTCTATACAATTACAAAAATCAATTATCATACATTCATAGAAAGGTAATTCAATATTCTATTTAACCAAATTTGTCTCACAATTTTCCCATTTCTAGATTAATACGGTTTTTAACTTCTTTACAGGTATTCCGGATTCAAAACAATTTGGAGTGCCTAAATTAATTCATTTCCAGATTTTAGCACATAGCTCCAAATTGAGCTCTGTTTTCTCTCAACTAAAATAGACATATGAAAGTTTAATCCATCAAAATTTCAGCTTACAATTCTTTATATACGATTTATAGTGAATTTTCAAAGTTGATGTCTGGAACAGGACTGTTCTTGGACAGATTTCACTAATTTGCTTAATTTATCATATTGAGCCATTTTAAGTTCAATTCGAGTTACTAAAAAAAATTCTAACTTAATCCCCTGTTTTTTAAATCAATTTCCAGAATCATAATTTAACCAATTTCAATCCTAGAATATTCTAATTATTACAAAACAGTCCCACGATTCAGTTTTCATAATTTATTGAACCAATTTGATAATTCCTTCAATCTAACTTCATTTTAGCCAATCCAAAGCCTAAATTTTATAATTAAGACCCCAATATTCAATTCATTCCTAATGGAAATTTTCCAATTCAAACCCTAATTCTTTCAATTTTACAGATTGGTCCAGGGCCTTAAACATTGTCTTCAAATCTGTCCTAATTCATTCGGTTCACTAATTCAAGCTTAAAATTTCAATTTCCACTATAGACCTCAATTCAAATTCCTTCCTAAGCTCATAAACATTTCATGCATGCATAAATCAAGAATTTTCATCTATGAAACACAATAAAAATCAATTCAAATCATCCTAGCATCAATCGACTATCTAGCATAATTAAGATTTAGTTTACTTACATGTGATAGCTTTAATCCCTCTTGAAAATAAGCTTAAATCAAGCTTCTAAAATCTCAATAATAGCTGAAGAACCAACAAAGTTTCCCTCTCTAAGCTCTCTAACTTTCACGGTAAGAAGAAGAAAGGAAGAAGGAGAAGAGAAAGTTTTGTTTGATAGTGGGCTATGTCCAACCCCACTTTCTCTCAAGTGGCCAGACAAGGTGATGATTAGGGGCTGGGAAAGCTCAATTTTACCCCTCAACTCTCTTCTAGAATTAACTATTTACAAGGGGTAGGCTTAGTCTATTTGAAACTTTTGCATTAAACTTTATTATTTAAGCTTAATTCTAGTTAAGTCATCTTAATTTAGCAGAGTCTGGAGCGCAAAGCAACTTGTCCTATTCAACGCAGTTTCACACTGAACACCAACATAACCCGACCCATTTTATCAATTTAATCTCTTCTCTTTTTTTTACTTGTGTATTTATTTTATTTTCCTCTCAAACAAACCAACTTATTTGTGCATTTAATTTTCTTGTGCATGAACTACAAATCTAGTCAAGTTGTTCAATCTCTGTGGGAGAAGATATCGTTTATACTATAACTTGACAGGAGTGTGCACTTGCGCTCATATTTAGAGAACACTAATGTTACGTGTAAAATAGTCTATCACAAATAGGTGCAAGTGTACACGTCGCAAGTAATAAAGTGATACGAAGTATCATATATCGTCTCCACAGGGACTGGAAATACTTCTATCCTTGGATTGTTGCACAAGAAAAGGAATAAGTTTAATAAATTGTTTGGAGAAATTTTGAGAATAAGCTAAAGTAAAAGATAAAGTAATCATATTTAGGAAATACGCTGGTATTGATTTGCTCAGTAGTGCAGCTGTTGCGCTGTTCAGAAGGCTTTCTGTTCCACCTGCCACGGCAGCACCTGTCGCGGCAGAGGTCTATTGTTGTCGCGGCATCGATCAACAACTCGGTACTTCAAGTTCAGCAAGAATCCCTGTTGTAACTTGTCCTATCCCTAGGCCCAAGTTCTGTCGATGAACACGTCTTAGATGATACCTCCCGGCGTGAATCGAAGGATGAACACCGATGTTTGTGAATTCTTCCTTAGCTGCTTAATCTTGTACCTATCCCTAGGCCAAGATGGTTTAACCATAAACTGCAAAACACGTATTTACTCCTTTCGTATACTTAACTCTCCCGATATTAAGTAAACGAATAACCTCACAATGATCTCCCGATACTCTTATGAGATGTTGAAACCAGAGTAAATAAACTTGAAGCTTTTATTGTATTGAACAAAAAAACCTAAAAATAGTACAATCCTTACAACTACTTTACAATATCAACCCGTAGCCCTGGGAAAGGTTTAGAACATGATGGAGAAAGGGAAACAACTAGGGTTTTGGGGGAATATGGCTAGGAGCTAGATATCCCTTGCCTAGTCGAATTACAAGCATATATATAGGCATTGGGTCCAAGCTCTCTAATATGGCAAGAATACAAGTTTAAATTAAAGTACAATTCTATTAAAGACTAAATCTTCTGAGTAGATGTCTTTAATTCATCTTCTTTTCTTTCTTTGACTTTATTCCTTGAACTTCGGATCCGGCCTTCCTTATACTTTAGGGCTCAGAAAAATATGGGAGTAGTTCACGATAGACCAGCGTAAAATCCTCTATCTGTTGAGCTCCACTTTGTTTTTCCTTCTCAATGTTCCACTGTCATCATCGCCGCCACAACAGATGTCATGACAGGCGGTGTTCTACGTGCAAATGCCTACAAAAAGTAACTAAAATCAGCAGCATCTGTGCATTTTTATCTAATTGTGATGTGAATGCAACAATCTATCCTAAAATGCAACTAATCATGCTTGACTGCAGCAAAAAAATGGGTAAATGAAGGGTAAAATATAGAACTTCTATGCACTCAACACACCCCCAAACTCAAGTTATTGCTTGTCCTCAAGCAATTGCAGCCTAGCTAAAAATGAAATTTGTTTTTGGCTTGACTTAACTCAGTGAACTATCATTACCTACAACACCTTCACTTTCAAGAACAATACCTTTTCGAGTATTTATGGGTTTATCCGGAGCAATATTATAATTCTCGTGCAAGTGTGTGAAGGTTTTGTGAACAAATATGTGCCTAGACTCTTTAGTAACTAGAATAGTTATGCTATTCACTTGAGTTTTATTTCAAAATAATTTTTAACTAGAGGAAATTCTTAGGCTCCTTTAGTTTTTTTCTGACTTAGACCCAAGTTTTTTCTTATTTTGTTTTTACTAGAGCCGTTTTTGGGCACCTCTAGCTATTTTCCTAGAGCCGGTGTTAGGCACCTCTAGGGACACTCAAGTGGTTAAGCTTTTCTACTCTAAGGTTAGTAACAATAGTCTAGACAACATATAAGTCACAAAGGTGTTTTCAAGTTCAGAATGACAGCAACACTCTAAATAATTCCTAAAACATCCCCAACACACTGTCGTGACAGAGAATGTCGCGGCAGGTAAGTGCAGTTTAAAGACTTAAGCCATTTTTTTGTTTTCTTAGACAAAAAATAACTAGAATGAGACACAAATTAAAAGGTTCATTTAAATAACAGATGACTACCTACCCCCAAACTCAAAGGTTGCATTGCCCTCAATGCATGACAACAAAATAAAAATGAAAAACATGAACAATCGCACAACTCACCAAAAAGTCAAATATATTGGCTTTACTAAGTTTTTCTTTTCCTTTTTTTCCTAGAGCCAATGTTAGGCACCTCTAGGGACACTCAAGTGGTTAAGCTTTTCTACTCTAAGGTTAGTAATAGTAGTCTAGACAACATATAAGTCACAAAGGTGTTTTCAAGTTCAGAATGACAACAATGCTCTAAATAATTCCTAAAACATCCTCAACACATTGTCGTGACAGAGAATGTCGCGGCAGGTAAGTGCAGTTCAAAGACTTAAGCCATTTTTTTCTTAGACAAAAAATAACTAGAATGAGACACAAATTAAAAGGTTCATTTAAATAACAGAGGGCTGCCTACCCCCAAACTCAAGGGTTGCATTGCCCTCAATGCATGACAACAAAATAAAAATGAAAAACATGAACAATCACACAACTCACCAAAAAGTTAAATATATTGGCTTTATAAAGCCATATAAAGGGTGTAAAAAAATTACCAACCTAAAAACTTGATTAAAACCGACCAATCTCCCATCAACTAGAAATTGACTCGAATCGATCCGAACCAAACCGAATAAAAAATCAACCGAACAATAGAACCGAACTGAATCTGAATCGAATGATATAAGACCTGAAATAACCGAAACCAAAATGACCCGAACCGATTGACCCATTTTCCACCTCTACCTTTAGCTACTATTGTTTTTGGCTATTCGGTCTGCCAAACCCTTCTTCTTTTTTTGATCATCAATTGTATGAATTTATTAAAAATAAAAGTCATACAGCTCGACGCAGCCCTTACCCCTCATTAAAAACCTCCCTAAGCCTAATGGAGGAAAAGAGTACGTAATTGCTCGTCTTAAAAAAGAACGCCTAAATACAAGCTAAGAATAAAGAACTCCTATCCACTCCCTCCTTTGCGAGTGCATCGGCAAAACCATTCGCTTCCCGCGGTGTGTATTGAAATTGTATCTCCGAAATGGCTTGACACGCTTGATCAATTAATACAAACGATTCCCATAATCTCCACGGACGTTTTTCCAAACCTGTTACCGATCTCAATGCAACTTGGGAATCGGATTCGATCACCATGCACCTCTCACGCCAAACCCCTTCCGCCACCAACCTCACTGCAAGATCGATAGCCCTCACTTCTGCCACGTTGGAGTCCAAACATCCCACAGGCCCGAAAAAGATCGCCAAAATGCGGTTGTCCGCATCACGCATAACGCCCCCAATGCGCGTTGGTCCAGGCTTGCCCCCCGCCGAGCCATCGACATTGAATTTCAATGTTCCCACAATAGGTGGCTGCCATACCAACCCAGCTCGCACCTTCCTTAGTCGACGACTAACCACACATGTCGATGGACACGACCACCAAACCTGTGAAACAAATATTTTAATTTTGATATAACTAAAAACCTAAGGACCAAATTGAAAAAGTCAAAACGAATTTTAAGTCCTCAAAATATCCCCATATAGTTTTAATATTATGCCCAAGTTAAAAACAAGCCTTTCACATATTTTTTTCTAAGTGTTTCAAACAAGAAACAGTGATTTTCAAGCACCCTTTCCGAAACGGCCATAAGACGTTTCGAAACGTTTTCATCACTGTCGACCATCGTTCCGAAACGCGTATCGAAACACTTTAACTCGTTTCGAAACGGTAGCACTCGTTTCGAAACTGTTCTTCATATTTGTTTTAAAAAGGCTTCAACGGTTCAAATATAAGCTAAATTTTTAAATATAAAAGGGGTGTTTCGAAACGGATCAAGGTCGTTCCGAAACGACCCTTGACAGTTGCATTTTCGTTTCGAAACGGATCCAAGACGTTTCGAAACAGGCTGAAGATAAATTCAAAAATATGACCGTTATGTGTTTTTAACTTATTTTCTGAAAGTAGTTAAGGCGTTTCGAAACGGGCTAAGATCGTTCCGAAACGACCCTTGACAGTGGCAAAATCGTTCCGAAACAGCCCTAAGGCGTTTCGAAACGGGCTCTTAAATTCACCCCAACGGCTCTTTCTATTTTAGTCCGTTCCGAAACAGGTACCCCGTGTTCCGAAACGGGTTGGTGCAGACTGCATTTATGGTGGCAAGAGAGAGTTCCAACGGCTCCATTTATGTTCCCAACCACCCAAACGGCTAGAAACCAATGAGAAGGTATAAAAGAGACATCCAAAAGCATCAGCAACAACCATTGATCAAAAAGCAAATATCCAAACATCAAATTCAAGCATTTGAGCAAAAATCCCACTTTGTGTAAAATCTCAATTTGTGTTCTTCATTCATACTTTGTAAAATTGGGTTGAGTGCTTGTATTGGGGCTATCATTTGTATTGAGAGATACCTAATTAGCCTACAAATTTCTTTGTTCTCTTGTGTGAGGGTTGGGTTAATTTTTGGGTAGAAAAATCAACCGAAATTGTAAAGGGTTGCCTCTATGTCCTAGAAAAGGGGAAGATCAATTTAGTGAAATTGTTGCAAATCCTTAGTGAGACTAAGGTAGTGGATGTAGAGTTCATTTGGAACTTGAACCACTCTAAATCCGTTGTTCATCATTTTTTAATTTGCCAATTTCCACCAAAATCCTTTAAATTTCCAATTCACCCCCCTCTTGGTAAATATCGATCTTTCGATCCACTCAACAATTGGTATCAGAGCTTAACTCTTTGAGGATTAACAACCACAAGAGGAGATCCTTGGAAGAGTGCAATCATCAAAATATCAAGAGATGGCTTCAACCTCCGGTTCCGGCATGTACGAGTCACAATCGACCACAAAGCCTCCGTTCTTCAATGGTGACAACTATTCTTTTTGGAAGAATAAAATGAGGCTATTCATCAAGTCTAGTGACTATCTTGTATGGGATGTCATTGAATATGGGCCATACATTCCATGGAAGCAAGATGGTGAAGGCAAGATGGTGTTGAAGAAGAAAGCCGAAATGAGTGAAGAGGAGAGGAAAAAGATTCAAGTCAATGATAAAGCTCTCCACATGTTATTTTGTGCTTTCGGTCCGGATATCTACTCAAAGGTCTCATCCATTGAGAGTGCCAAAGAAGTGTGGGACACTCTTGAAACCACTTATGAAGGCACCAATGATGTCAAAGAAACTAAGATTGGACTTCTCAATCTTAGTTATGAAAACTTCAAAATGGAGCCCGATGAGACGGTGTCAAAGATGTTTGATCGATTCTCCACAATTGTCAACGGTCTAAAGGGATATGGAGAGATCATACCGGAAGACAAGCTTGTCCGGAAGCTACTCTATTCACTTCCCGAATATTGGGATGGGAAGAGAACCGCTATCATCGAAGCAAAGAACTTGAAGACATTAAAGCTTGATGAGCTTGTGGGTTCTCTCCTTACTCATGAGATCATGAAGCAAGGAAGGGAAGATGAGAAAAAGAAAGAAGAGAAAAGAGTAGAGAAGCTTGAGGTTGAGAAGAAGAAGAAGATGGGTATAGCTCTCAAGGCTAAAGCTTCACAACATGATGAGAGCTCATCTTGTGACGAGGATGAACTTGAAGAATTGGCTATGATAGCCAAACAATTCTCACGCTTCATGAGGTCCAACCGGGGAAGAAAAATCCAAAGAAAGATGGACTTTAAAGGAAAGAACAAAGAAGAAGGAAAGGATCCCATCATTTGCTATGAGTGCAAACAATCCGGCCACATCCGTTCGGAGTGCCCTCAACTCAAGAAGAAGGGCTTTGAGAAGAAGAAAAGACTCAAAGCCAAGCTTGCTACTTGGAGTGATGAGGAGTCATCGGAGGATGACGAACAAGAAGTGGCTAATCTTTGTCTCATGGCACTTGAGGAAGATTCCTCCTTGGTAACCTCTAACTCATCTACTTTAGATTTTTCATATGAAGAGTTAAATGATGCATATGATGAGTTACAAGAGGTATATGATGAATTAGTTGAGAAGTTTAAAGAGTCGGTCATTAAAAACAAGAAAATCATTTTAGAACTAAATGAGAAAAATGACTCTCTCACTCAAGCTAATTCTAAATTTGAGAAAAAGATTTTAGGATTAAAAGATGAACTTAAATTCTTTCAAAATGAAAATGTTGATCTTAATAATCTTTTATCTCAATGTAATAGTGAACACCAAAAGGTGTTGGGTGAGCTAAATGAGCTCAAAAAGTCTTTAAAAAATGTTGGTAGTGTCAAGCATGAAGTAGGAGAATCCTCTAGAACACACCAACCTAAGAAAAAGACTAATTACTACAAACAAGGTAGCTACCCTAGACATAGTAGAGCTAAAAGAGTTAGAAGTGTATGGGTTCCTAAGGAACTTGTAAAATCTAATAATATTATTGCTATGTCATCTTGGATTCCTAAGGGAACCAAGGTTTTGGGAGCTAACACTCATGGACCCAAAATGATTTGGGTACCAAAAACCAAGGTTTAATATCTTTGTTTGTAGGGGGAGCATTGCTACAAGGCCAAGGCACAAAGTCAAAACTCATGGTACCTTGATAGTGGATGCTCGAGGCACATGACCGGAGACAAGAGTCGATTCATGGATATAAAGCCAAAAAGTGGAGGAGTAGTAACATTTGGTGACAACTCCAAAGGCCACATTAAAGGTATTGGCTCCATAGGTAATCACTCTACCATTCTTATTGAAAATGTCTTATATGTCGATGGTCTTAAACATAATTTATTGAGCATAAGTCAATTGTGTGATAAAGGATTTAATGTTTTATTTGATAAAAATGGATGCAAAATTGTTGACATTAAATCTAATAATATTATGCTCATAGGTCATCGCATAGGAAACATATACATGGTGCATTTAGATGACATACATACATCTCATGCATGTTTAGTTGCTCAAAATGAAAATGATGCATGGTTGTGGCATAGGAAGCTAGGACATGCTAGCATTAGTGTTTTGGAAAAACTAGTCTCTCTAAATCTAGTTAGAGGTTTGCCCAAAATAAAATTTTCGAATGATAAAATTTGTGATGCATGCTCAAAGGGTAAACAACATAGGTCTTCCTTTAAATCCATTAATGATGTTTCTACTAGTAGATGCTTACAATTAATTCATATGGATTTGTTTGGGCCAATTAGGACTATGAGCTTGGGTGGTAAATCTTATGCATTTGTGTTAGTTGATGATTTTTCTAGATTTACTTGGGTTCTCTTTTTAAGTACTAAAGATGAGGCTTTGGAAAAATTCATCACATTTTCAAAATTAACCCAAAATGATCTTGAACTTAGAATTTCACACATTAGAAGTGATCATGGAACCGAGTTTCAAAATTTAGGGTTTGAAGAATTTTTTAATGAAAATGGTATTAGCCATAATTTTTCGGCTCCTCGAACTCCTCAACAAAATGGGGTAGTTGAGAGGAAAAATAGAACTTTACAAGAAATGGCTAGAACTATGCTTTGTGAAAATAATTTACCTAAATATTTTTGGGCGGAAGCCACAAACACCGCTTGTTATATTGTAAATCGAGTAATGATTAGGCCAATTTAAAGAAAACACCTTATGAGATTTTAAAATCTAAAAAGCCTAACATTAGCTATTTTCACCCTTTTGGGTGTAAGTGTTTTGTTTTAAATAATGGAAAAGATAACTTAGGTAAATTTGATGCAAAAAGTGATGAAGCCATTTTTATAGGTTACTCTTTAACCTCTAAAGCCTATCGAGTATTTAACAAAAGAACTTTAGTAGTAGAAGAATCTATTCATGTTGTATTCGATGATAACCTCCTTCCTAGGAAGGATTCTTGTGATGATGATGATGTAGGAATCATAAATCCCTTTGATGGAGGTCAAACTTCAAAGGAGGATGAGATTCCAACAAAAGAAGAAGACACACAAGAACCACCTCTTGAAGCCTTGAAGGACTTGGCTATTGAGGAAAAGGAAGTGAGCTACCCAAGGGAGTTGAACTATGTCAAAGATGGTGAAATCTTGGGTGATCCATCCAAGGGGGTAACCACTCGTTCTTCTCTTAAATTAATGAATCATGTTGCATTTATCTCATGCATAGAGCCTAAAAACATAAAAGAAGCATTGAAATATGACTTTTGGATTATGGCTATGCAAGAAGAGTTAAATCAATTTGAGAGAAGTAATGTATGGACATTAGTTGATAGGCATAGTAATCAATCTACAATAGGAACTAAATGGGTCTTTAGGAACAAACTAGATGAGAGGGAATAGATTTTGATGAAACCTATGCACCCGTAGCTAGAATGGAAGCCATTAGGATGTTGCTTGCATATGCATGTTATCATAATTTCAAGCTTTTTCAAATGGATGTTAAAAGCGCATTTTTAAATGGTTTTATAAATGAAGAAGTGTATGTGGAACAACCACCGGGTTTTGAAGATTCAAAATTTCCAAATCATGTTTTCAAACTTACCAAAGCTCTTTATGGTTTAAAACAAGCTCCTAGAGCTTGGTATGAAAGGCTTTCAAATTTTTTGATTGAAAAAGGATTTGAAAAAGGTAAGGTGGACACTACACTTTTCATAAAAATGTATAAAAATGACATCTTAGTAGTTCAAATTTATGTTGATGATATTATTTTTGGTTCTACTAATGAATGTCATTGTCAAGAGTTTGCTAAGTTAATGCAAGGTGAATTTGAGATGAGCATGATGGGGGAGCTCTCATTCTTTTTGGGACTCCAAATCAAGCAAAAGAAGGATGACACCTTCATCAACCAAGCAAAATACATAAAGGATATGCTCAAGAAGTTTGGCTTGGAGAATGTAAAGCCTCAAGCCACTCCTATGAGCTCATCTACAAAGCTTGACAAAGATGAAGGAGGTAAGTGTGTTGACTCTAAGCTTTATCGTTCTATGATTGGATCTTTGCTTTACCTTACTGCAAGTAGACCGGATATCTTGTTTAGTGTTTGCTTGTGTGCTAGGTTTCAAGCTAGTCCTAAAGAGTCTCACCTTATAGCCGTTAAGAGAATCTTTAGATACCTTAGAGACACTCCTTGTTTAGGCCTTTGGTATCCTAGAGACTCTACCTTCAACCTACATGCTTACTCGGATGCGGATTATGGGGGTTGTAAAATTGATAGGAAAAGTACTTCGGGAACTTGCCAATTCTTAGGTAGTATGCTCATATCTTGGTTCTCTAAGAAACAAAATAGTGTAGCCTTATCTACCACCGAAGCCGAGTACATATCCTTAGGGAGTTGTTGTGCTCAAGTCCTTTGGATGAAGCAACAACTCTTAGATTATGGAATTAAAGTTGGAACCATACCCCTAAAATGTGACAACACTAGTGCAATATGCTTAACTAAAAATCCCATCCAACACTCTAGAACCAAACATATAGAAATAAGGCATCATTTCATTAGAGATCATGTCCTTAAGGAAGATGTGGTTATAGAGTATGTAGACACCTTGAATCAATTAGCGGACATTTTTACAAAACCCTTAGATAAAGAGCGTTTTTGGTCCCTTAGGAGAGAGTTAGGTCTAGCTAGCCTATCTTGACCTTTTTGGACCTCTTTTGTGCTTAAATATGCTTGTTTTTGTGAAATGCCATGTTAATGTATTTAAACTCCTAATTTCATCCATGCTTATAGTTAGGGGGAGTATGTTTATGCCTAAATATGTTTTGCCTGCTCATTCATGACATTTATGCATGATAGGCCTCTTAAAATTTCATTTTTCTGCATTTTTAGAGCCTCTTCTGCACTTCCAGGCCCAGGTGTATCGAAACGGGTGAACCTGTTTCGATACGGATACCTTAAATCCAGCTCTGAGAGAAGGGCGTTTCGAAACGCCTCCAAGGCGTTCCGAAACGATTTTGAGTCTGCCAAGGGGTGTATCGAAGCGTGTTCCGATACGGGTCAAAGGAGTTTCGATACAGTCAACACCGTATCGAAACGGTCAGCTTATGGTCTTAAATCGGTCAAAACCCTAGCCGCCCCGTTCCGAAACGGTCTTGACCGTTCCGAAACGGCATCGCGGACTGCTTTATTTAGGGCCTTTAATGATACAAATTCACTTTTTATCAAACTCTAAAACCCTAAACCGCCTCCCTCTCTATAAATACCCTCTCAAACTCTTTGATTTTCACAAAATTGTGAGGGGTTTTACTCTACAACTCAAGTCTAAGCAAGTTTCATCAATCTTGTGCAAGGATTTTTCTCAAATCATCCAAAATCCCAAACTAAGGTAATTTTTCTACTTTTCTTTTTTTTCTTTCAATTTATGTTCGAATCTTAGGTTAGAAAATTTTATTTTTGTATAAATTATATGTTTTTGTTGTGGGTTTTCAAAACCTTGTAAAAAAAATTTCAAATCTCAAAATTTTTTATTCGAATATAAAAATTTTCAATCGTATTTTTTTTAAAATTGTTTTTTTTTATTTTATTTTTTTTAATTTTGTTTTCAAAAATCTAAGTGGGATTTATTATTGGATTGATTTTAAATATCAATGCATACACTTAATTTTAAACCACTTGCTTAATGTTTTTAGATGGCAGATCAATCTAACAAAAAGCGCAAGGTCGTTCAATCCGGTGATTCGAGCATTCGTCCGAATATCACTATGCTTTTTCAGAAATCTCTTAAAACTCCGGACGCGCGTGCTCGCTTTGCTTATGTCAAGGATTTCGCGGTTCGTAAGGAACGTGTCATTGATCTTGAGTTCCTCAATTCCGAGCGATTCCTTTTCCGTTATCTCGGTCGTTTGGATGAGTGGAATCTTATGTATTTCTTGAGCATTTCGGATGTTTGCTACAAAAACATGGTACTCCTCTTTTACTCAAATGCTCGTTTTCTTTATGATGAGACCAAAACCGAAATCATAGGAATTGAATCATCCTTATTAGGCAGAAAGTTTGTTGTTAATGTTGAACTTTTAGAGTCTGCTCTTAAGCTTAAGGATGAGGGTCTTGAGGATGAATGCCACTTTGGCTCTTTCACCGGTAAGGCACTTTATTTGGATGTGCACGATCGAGTACTTCACTTGATGGTTTCTTGGTTTATTCGTCCTTCCGGAGGCAAATACTCTCATATCTGTCACACTGATCATTTTTTGCTAGAGTGTTTCTGTAAGGGTGAGCGCCCAAATGTGCCTAAGATTATTTTTGCCGAGATTGTCAATAATATCAAGCTCATTGACACGAATGAGTTGAAGTCTTTTACTTATGGCATTGTCTTGAGCGCCCTATTTCATCATCTTGAAATTGATTGTACCTACGATTCTCCGATCCCTCGCAAGACCAAGATTGGTGAGTCATCCCTTCGAAAGTTCGGGTTCCAATATGTGAATGGTGTTTGGGAAAGAGTTGATAGAGAAGCGGATCCTGCTCCCGTTGCTCCTCCACCGCAAGTTCCAGTTGCAAACAATGACGCCCTCACGGCTTTTCTTACCGAGCGGTTCAATGCCTTGGACACTCGGATGAATGCTTTGGACACTAGCATTGCTTCGGGCTTTGAGACTATGGCCAATCGGTTGAAGAATGTCGAGGATCGCCTTCTTTCTCTTGAGACTTCTCATTCCAACTTGGACCTTTCCTTCTCCACTCTTTATGGGCAATGGACGAAGTTTCACCGTTCTCAAGCCAAGAGCGATGATGATACTTCGGATGATGAGGACGAGGCTTAGGATTTTTATCTCATATCATATTATCTATGCATTTTAGGATTAAGGTTGCATCTTTATGTTTTCTCATGTTTTAGAAACCTATGCCATTTGGCCTTTTTATTTGGGATTTTATGTTTGAACTTAATGTTTGAATTATGTTTTGGATATTTTGATTATGAATTTATAATATGGTTGCTTATTATTGCTTATTGGTACTAATCCTTTATCTTCTCTATGAGCTTTTATTGTTCTTTTTGATCTAACAAAAAGGGGGAGAATAAATTTAAGAGCCACACTTTAAACTAAAATTCGTTTTAAAATTTTAAAAGGTTTTTAAAGGTTTACAACTTGGATTTCAAATCAAAAATTTATTTTAACTATAAAAACCTATCTTAAATTAAGGGGGAGTTAGAATATTTTCAAAACTTTCAAAATTCCCAAAAATTATAACTTTGGTTTTGTTATATCAAAAAGGGGGAGATTGTGAAACAAATATTTTAATTTTGATATAACTAAAAACCTAAGGACTAAATTGAAAAAGTAAAAACGAATTTTAAGTCCTCAAAATATCCCCATATAGTTTTAATATTATGCCCAAGTTAAAAACAAGCCTTTCACATATTTTTTTCTAAGTGTTTCAAACAAGAAACAGTGATTTTCAAGCACTCGTTCCGAAACGGCCATCAGGCGTTTCGAAACGTTTTCATCACTGTCGACCATCGTTCCGAAACGCGTATCGAAACACTTTAACTCGTTTCGAAACGGTAGCACTCGTTTCGAAACTGTTCTTCATATTTGTTTTAAAAAGGCTTCAACGGTTCAAATATAAGCTAAATTTTTAAATATAAAAGGGGTGTTTCGAAACGGATCAAGGTCGTTCTGAAACGACCCTTGACAGTTGCATTTTCGTTTCGAAACGGATCCAAGACGTTTCATAACAGGCTTAAGATAAATTCAAAAATATGACCGTTATGTGTTTTTAACTGATTTTCTGAAAGTAGTTAAGGCGTTTCGAAACGGGCTAAGACCGTTCCGAAACGACCCTTGACAGTGGCAAAATCGTTCCGAAACGGCCCTAAGGCGTTTCGAAACGGGCTCTTAAATGCACCCCAACGGCTCTTTCTATTTTAGTCCGTTTCGAAATAGGTACCCCGTGTTCCGAAACGGGTTGGTGCAGACTGCATTTATGGTGGCAAGAGAGGGTTCCAACGGCTCCATTTATGTTCCCAACCATCCAAACGGCTAGAAATCAATGAGAAGGTATAAAAGAGACATCCAAAAGCATCAGCAACAACCATTGATCAAAAAGCAAATATCCAAACATCAAATTCAAGCATTTGAGCAAAAATCCCACTTTGTGTAAAATCCCAATTTGTGTTCTTCATTCATACTTTGTAAAATTGGGTTGAGTGCTTGTATTGGGGCTATCATTTGTATTGAGAGATACCTAATTAGCCTACAAATTTCTTTGTTCTCTTGTGTGAGGGTTGGGTTGATTTTTGGGTAGAAAAATCAACCGAAATTGTAAAGGGTTGCCTCCTTGTCCTAGAAAAGGGGAAGATCAATTTAGTGAAATTGTTGCAAATCCTTAGTGAGACTAAGGTAGTGGATGTAGAGTTCATTTGGAACTTGAACCACTCTAAATCCCTTGTTCATCATTTTTTAATTTGCCAATTTCCACCAAAATCCTTTAAATTTCCAATTCACCCCCCCTCTTGGTATATATCGATCTTTCGATCCACTCAACAAAACCGATTCAGACATAATGTCGCCATCGGCATCTACCTTTATCCAATAGAAAGATCTAAGTTTCACAAGAAAACACACTTCCGCTAATGTCGATCGTTTGCCTCTAAAAATGAACTCATTTCGGGCGAGCCATAGCGACCAAAGCATAGCACTTACACTAGCCACCCACCACTTTAGTTTACAACCATGAAAGGAGCTATGGAAATTCATTACGAAAAAGTCTGAGAAACACGCCGGTAATGGTAATGCAATACCCCACCAATCACGCAACCAGTCCCAAATCTGTTGAATACATGGGCAATCATAAAATAAATGGGCGATCGACTCCTCCACCCTTACGCACCATGGACATAGACCTTGTCCTTCCCCCAAAGGCACCCCTCTAATACGCAAAAAATCGGCATTCGGTAACCTTTTCAACCAAATGAACCATAGGAAAGCTTGTACCTTGGGTGGAACATGAACCTTCCATGCGAAACAACCTCCGAAATCACCATCTCCCACCCTCTCTAATAGCAGCGCCTTAGTCATAGCTTGCACTGAAAATTCCCCGTGCTCATCCGGAGTCCAAATCAGCGTATCAATACAATCAGCTCTTATTCGAACTCTACTCACCACATCACACAAAGAACGTAATTGTTCATGTTCGAAACTCCATAGATGCCTCCGGAAAAAAACCTTCCCAATGAGCATGATCAAAATGACCATCCGTTGTATAATCCTGCACACAAGCTAATTTATTCAACGCCAAGGCAAACAAGCGTGGAAACACCTCCTTTAAAGGCTGTTGTATCGCCCAAGCATCAAACAAAAACAAAACAAGCTGTCCATTACCGATTTTCCACTGAAAATTACCTCCCCCCACGTGTGATTCAATAATCGGACAGCAAGCATTAGCTACTATTTGACGCCAAACAACCGACATAGAAGATAGATTTTCCGTATCAAATCTCCACCACTGAACATTTTCCCCATATTTGGCCGTTATTAGACGACGCCAAAGTGAATCGCGGTCACACGCATATCGCCAAACCCATTTAGACAGTAGCACCATATTCTTCACTCTCAAGTTCACCACCCCCAAACCCCCTAAATGTCATGGCCGACAAACAGTGTCCCATCCCACCCTGCTCATTCGTCTCTCAAGATTAACCCCACCCCAAAGAAACGCTCTACGTAATTTATCCAGCTTCTCAATTACCCCTTTAGGCACAACAAATAAGCCTAAGTAGAAAATAGGGAGTGAAGAAAGTATCGAGTTAACCAGAGTCACCCTAGCTGCAAACGACAGAGAATTGCGCTTCCACCCTGCTAGCTTGCGTCTGAAGTTTGCTATAATCGGATCCCACACTAATATACGCCTCGGATCAGCTCCCAACGGAAAGCCTAGATAGACAAATGGTAATTCCCCCAACCTACAACCCAGAACATTAGCCACTGATGCACTCAACTCCTCCGCCACGCCGATCGCATACAAAGAACTCTTTGCAAAATTTATTTGTAACCCAGAGCATATCTGAAAACAGTGCAGTATCCTCTTCACATTACGTCCATACTCGATGTTAGCATCAATAAATAATATCATATCATCGGCAAACTGGAGGTGTGTCAGCCGTATGTTTGAAACCACCTCCACTCCTCTAATCAACCCTCCCGTTTCCGCGTTGATCAACATCAAATGTAAAGCTTCCGCTACAATCACAAACAGTAGCAGTGACAAGGGACAACCTTGTCGCAAACCACGACCCATCCTGAACTCATTCGTCGCACTCCCATTCAGCAAAACAAATAAACGCGTTGAACTGATACAAACTTGTATCCATTGACGCCATGTTGCGCAGAAGCCCATCTTTGCGAGTACAGAATCCAAAAACGACCAGCTCACGCAGTCATATGCTTTGGCAAAATCCAGCTTTAAAATAAAACCCCCCACGCCACTACATCAAAGAGAATGTATTACCTTCGTCGCTAACAACACACCATCTACCAATTGACAGCCTTTAATGGAAGCCGACTAAGTGTCGCTAATCAAAGAATTCAGCACTGCTTGTAACCGAGTCGCTAAGCATTTGGCTAGTATTTTATACATTGAATTAACCAACCCAATCGGTCTATACTCACCTAGCACTTGAGGTGTCGCCACCTTAGGTAATAGCACAATAAACGTACAGTTCGCTCCCTTTGGCAATGTTCCTCGCTCATGAAATTGAGTGAAAAAATATCAGCACGTCATCTTTCACCACCTCCCAGCTTTTCTTGTAGAATTCGAGTGTAAAGCCATCCGGACCCGGAGCTTTTGAGCCATCACAATTCCACAAAATTCGCTTAATTTCATCAATTTTAAAAGGTGCTGTCAACACTGAACTTGCATCTACTTGTACACGACGAAATTGACCATCAAATTCCCATCTTCCGCTTCGAGCATCACTAGCAAAATGGGTAGTGAACGCCTTAACAACAAAGGCACGCAATGTGGCTGGTGCTGTAACCCATCTCCCGTCAATCAACAACCCCGGTATAAAGTTCCTAACCATACGTAACTTCGTCGTTCTATGGAAAAATGATGTGTTCCGATCACCTAACCTCAACCAAGTTGCCCGAGATTTTTGGTGCCACATTGCTTCTTTATTACGCATCGCTTTCCAAAGTGCTTGCATCCATTGTCGCTGCTCACACTCTACCCCACTAACTCTCTTTTCTGCTATCATCACATCATCCGCCTTGTCTATTTGCTGTTGTAACTTCTCGATTATCAAGTTCACATCACCAAATGTGTCTTTGTTCCATCGTTTCAAGAACGACTTCAAGTGCCTCAGCTTCACCATGATATTATCTTTTCCCAAACCAACTGTAGTCAAACGACACCATTCCCTAGCTAAGTCCAGCACATTAGATTTTCCTTCTAACCAACAATTGAAAAAGCGAAAGGGTCTTGGACCCAATCACAATCGTCACAAGCCAAAATCAACGGCGTGTGATCAGATACTCCTCTCGACAAAGCCACTTGCTGTATGCTATTAAAAGTATCAAACCATGTAGCTGAAATTAAGAACCTGTCAATCCGGCTGCATCTATTACCAGGGCCAAACCATGTAAACCGTTTACCGGAAATCAGTAAATCCATCAAACCGGCATTGTTGACGAAATTCGCGAAATTTTCCATTTCAGCTGCTCTATCCGATACCCCAATCATGTCCGAAGTTTTCAATATGGCATTGAAGTCTCCTGCCACGCACCAAGGTCCCTGAAATGTGCACATACTAGCCAGCAAATTGTCCCACAAAACAGATTGACTAGATACGTCACAAGGTGCATATATCGCTACTATACCACAGACAAATTCTTCAATATTCCATTTTCCTAACAGTAAAACATAGTGGCGTTCAATATGAATTGACTCTAAAATAAACCTCGTACCTTCCCATATGGCTAATATACCTCCGGATGCACCAACCGATGGTGAGAACGCCAATTCAAAGTTATCCGAATACCACATATTAGCTCCCAACAATGATGGAATCTCCTCCAATTTAGTCTCCTATAACAACACCATGTCGCAATGATTTTTCCGAATGACCTCGCGAACATATCGCCTTTTCGCACTCCCGCCCAAACCCTTTACATTCCACGTTAACAATTTCATGAGTCAAAAACCCCGGCGCTCCCCAGTGATAACCCGCGAAATGTCGTTAATTATGTCTTCTTCCCTTCCAATTGATTTCACACCAATCAACGCTCCCAATTTCACTGTTGCTTCCGCTTCACTCGTAATTTGTTGCTTCCCAACTGGAAACTCACAATTCTCATGCCCCTTCTTGATGGCGTCCACCGTTGAGGCCTTCTTCCCCGCCCCTCGACCACGGCTAGATTGAGAGTTGCCTGAAATTCCAGTGACCTCACCTCCCACCACCCGTCGAACTTTGCAATAGGAATTCCCCACACGAATCAATTCTGTTTGACCCAATCCCTGTGCTGCTGTGTTGAGTGTAGAATTTTCAAATGTGATGATTTTGGAATTAACGCTATCACCAACTACCGCAATCTCCATGTTTTCCTTTGAGTTTGAATCAGAATTTACCACTCCAGCTATAGCAGGACTCTCCGCTAGAGTCCTATTGTGATTTGTCTTCTCACTCTCCAAACTATCGGAGCTGATCGGTGTGATCAGCTGTTGCGCCGGCAATGTTGCTGCCATTGCATTGACTAGCGTATTCGCCATGTTCAATTCACCTTGAGTTTCTATTGTGTCAATCCCCCCAATCGGATTTGAGTTTTCCACTACTACCTTGTTTTCCTCCACCCTTCTAACTTGAACCTTCGGCGGAGGGTTATTACTGCTTCCCTCATTGAGATATTTCGATTGTGACATGTTTCCCTCATAACAGCCGCATTTGATCGTAGGACCTTGTCCATCGGACTCAAACACCCGAACCATGTATTTCGCAGCTACTAATTTCACGTTGATGGTTTCCTCAATGTGTTCCACCATTGTCGTTTCCACCAGCATTCTACCGCAATCGAAGGATGTGGGGGTTCCCGTGTCGTCGTCCATGCATATCAAAGACCCCCATAAGCTTGCAATGTTCGCGAATGTTTTCTTGTGCCATAAGTGGATCGGCAGCCCCACCACAGATAACCATACTCGACGTGAGTCAGTTGTAATTGACGGCGACCACTCAATCACTTTGGAGAAACATTCTCTGATGTAGTCCATCTTCATTACTTCCTCGGGAATTTTCACCGATGTACACATTAACAAGATCATTGACCCCGAGAGTCTCATGATCGAATATCCCTCTTTCTTCTCCACTTCCAATCGATCCGTGAGTGTTTTCAAATTCCAGGGTCTAACACTCCATCCGATCACGCACCATTGAAGAATTGCCCATTTATCCTCATCTAATACCCCTTCAATCACCCGTCTATTTAATCCACTCTCGCAATCCCCTTGCATCACTGATTTCACTGTTTTTGAACCCGACATCTTTACGTTCATCGGCTGCTATGTTTCCTTCCTTTTCAACGCGTTCTTCAAATCGTTTATGCCCTTCCACGCCAACGCCACACACAATCTAGCACCATAAATCCATTTTCTGTGAATTCGTTCAATCGCTCTATCCGCATCCTCCTGTGACGCCATTCGCACAAATCCAAAACGTGCCCCATCTCTAGCCCTCTTTCTGGGTAGAAACGCATCTCGCACAACCCCATGGCGATCAAAGACTTGCCATAAACCCTTCCAGTGCAACGTCTCTGAAATTCCTCCCACATACAAGGTCCAAACCTGTAGCGACTCGTTAATGGCCGTTTGTGGGTTGGACTGAAATTAAACACTGCTGCCTTGTCCCTATTTAGTCGTTGCCAAATACTCCCGTCCGCCATTACCCAACTTCTGTTGGGATAAAAATTGTCAAAAGTGTTGCCAAACCCTTCTTGACGTGTTATTTCAGCAATAGTTGTTAAGTACTACCACAATAACGGTCTGTATTCGTATTTGCGCAAAGAAAAGTTTAAGCCAATGACATATGCATACACATGCAAAATCTGATGATCTACCTACAGACATCAATCACCCTTCCCACCAATAACATCTTCTCTTTTTACAATGAATTTGAACATTTATTATATATATGTGTGATGCCAATAGTTTTGGGTTGATCCATATATGCATCATATGTAATTTGGAATTGATTTATGACACTTCTTAACATGTATTTGAACATTAATCGATTTGTGTATTGTAGGCTAGCAATCAAGCCATTGGTCACGTCCTTGGCCATACCAGAATCAAAGAGTTTTGTAGTGTAGTTCTGTCATTTTACATTGGCAAAAAGAAATAAGAAAGATGTGATAGAGCAGCATAGACCAAAAGCACGGATTGGCAACTTACCAGTCAATATCATGCGTTTCCCGAGAGTCGAACCCGTGTCTATTGCTTGGAATGAAATTATCCTTACCGTTGGATTAAAAACGCAACACGTCACTTAAAGTTAAGAAAACTGTATTTCACAATTTCTATTGGCAAGGCAATTCATTTAAGTGGGGGGAAGGGTAGTAAACTGCTTGTCCTGCTTGTCTGCTATATGTTTGATTTTGGTTTGACTTTGAGATGACATTTTTCTTGCCATTGCTTGATGTCCAGCATGTTATAATTGTTATAGTGCTTAGGAATATTTGAATGTTGACATTTTTTATAATCAAATGACATAAGCAAAATGATAGTTTGACATCTCTTTCAATTTGCCTTGATTGTGATAATTGGATTTCTCGCCTAGCTTAATCAACTTAGCCTAATTTTGTGAGAATTTGAGCCTTGAGCATGCATCTTATTCTTTATGCTCGTTTTTCCTTGCTTGAGAGTGTCATCTTGAATTTAGGAATCTAAAACTTGTGACTTGTATGTGATTCGAGACTACACTAGAATGAGGTGCTTTAAGATGATTTAGGCATTAGAATTTAGCCATTTTTCTCTTTTACCTTTTTCTCATCGCTTAGTGAACCCTCTTGAAGCCTTATATCCCATTTTTTTGCTTAACCTTCAAACCTTGTTCTTCCTTGACCAAACTTTTTCTGATTGATCAAATGCTAGAAACTATATTACTAGATAAATAAGGGGTTGCAATTCGAATAAGGGCAGAATTTTTCCAGAAAAAATGAAAATAAATAAAAAAATAATAGAATAAAAGGAAGCAATTGCTTCGAGAATAAATAAATAAAGAAAAACAATTTCGAAAAACAAGGGAAAAAAGGAAGAAAAATATGTGTTTGCTTGCCCATTTTTAGCTCCTCTTTTGTCTTTATTGTTTATTGTTTGAAACTTCTTGCATTGATCATCTTCTTTTGCTTCTACCCTTCTTCTAAACCCTCATTACACCTTGAAAAAAGACCTAATGATTTTTGCACCTCGATTTGAATAAAGTAGTGGAGAATTGAACTTGTTATAAGCCTATGGAAACCTTTGTTCATGTATGACTTTGAGTATTTTTTTCTTCACTTCTACCTATAAACATTTTGAGTTCTCTTGAGTGTATCTTAGTGAGGATTAAGACTAGGTTAGGATTTGATTAATACTTGATAGGCAATTAGAAGAATGAAGGGATGTTCTTTGCTTATATCCACTTGGTTTGATTTGTGTTACTTTCATGATACTCCTTTTGTACTAGAACTCTTATAATTATGTTTGATGCTTGTGATGGCTTGAGAAATGCATTCTTGGGTTAATACCTTTTTCGGAAACACTTGAGGACAAGTATGAGACAAGTGAGGGGGATATTGATAAGCTCTCGAATATGACACTTTTTAATTGCGATTTTATAGTTTTTAGGATTTCTTGTTACCTAATCCATTTCATTTTGTTATATTTTGCGCAAGGGACCTAATTCTGGAAAACAGCAGCAAAAGAGGGCATTTCTGCAGTCTTTTTATTATTCTGGTCATGACTGGCATCGTGGGCACGGCACTGGGCACGACGCGCCTGACGTGGCAGATGCATGGTGACTTCTGGAAGATTCTGAAACGTTCTGGAAGACTTTATCAGCTTATCCGTTTCGATTTTCTGTATTTAAATTTCAAAAACATTTGAATTGTTTATCTTTCCTTTATTATTTTGAATTTTCTTATCATTTATCTTTGTAAATCCAAGTCTATAAATACCACATCTTGGTAATGACTTAGGTATCGAATTTAGCCTTCATCTTCTAGCTTGAAAACTCTTGTTATTTCTAGTTTTTAATTAAAGTTCTTTTTTCTTTACTTTTATTCTTTTATGTTCTTTAATTATTTTTATAAAATCAAGTTAAGTATGATAACTAATATCATGCTTAGCTAAATCTCTTGAGCCAAGAACTAGCCAAATCAATTCAAATCGTGAGAATTGAACATTGCGTAATTTCCTTCCGGAATACATTTTTATCTTTCGGTTTAGATAGTTTAGCAACCGACCTTACTAAAGTTTTTAATTGTTTTCAAATCAAAAAGAGCTCGTTGGTCTGGAATCGTTTAAAAACATAGTTAGGAGGAAGGATCGGCCTGTGGAAATTTCGACTTCCTGTGAACACTCTAAGCGGCGGTCTGCTAAGGAAATATAAAATCATAAGCGATTCTTTTTAAGACAATTTCTGAGTCGGGCTTTTCCTGTTTTCAAAACTAAATATTTTAACGGCGATAGATGTGGTTAATTTGTTTAAGAACCAACCTTCGAAGATAGATTTGGGAGGATTGGTTACTCAAGAGAGAAGCAAGTTGCGACGGGTTGGGCCTCACATACTGTAACCGACATGATCCCCGGGGTAAAAATCCATTTCAATGATCGAAGGAATTGACAAGGCTAGCTCGAGGCTAATTTGCATATTTGGACTTTCTTATTATTTTCTTTACTTCTGTATTTAATTCTACTATTTCATTTTCACTCAATATCAGATCACCCCTTTTTTATTTTTCTTGTTTTCACAGATATTCCTGGAAGCATTAATCACAGCAACCTTCAGTCAAGAATTCCGACTAATCTCTATGTGGATCGACCCTCTTTCCCTATAACTACTTAATTTCTTTATTTTATTATTTGTTGAAAGAGGTTAATTTATTTATTTATTTTGACGGGTAAAACGACGCTTGTCAAGGGGTGGACGCAGCAGAACATATACAGCCTGATAGAGCTAAAGGCGGCCACCCCAGTGGCATATATTGACTCCTCTGCCACGACAAAACCAGATTCCATGGAATCTGTCACGACAGAGCCTGAGCAGACAGAGCCCGCACAACCAGCAGACACCTTCTCCAATCAACTACTGAAAAAGATGGAGGCAAGACAGCTGGGATTCATGGAATTCATGAGGGAATTCACCACTGCCACGGTAAATTTCATTAAAGTTGATCTTAATTATCCAATCTGTAGTTTCCCTCTTTTCCAGAAAACCTTTTTCTTGCCCAAGATCCTGCTGCCAGTCCCAAGACCCCCACAGCGATGGTTGCCTCTGTTTCACCCTCTGCCACGACCAAAAACGACTACAGGTGATCTGCCACTCCCCGAGGAGCCAAACGGAAGGAACCACTGCCAGAAATTGATCTCAAGTACTTCAAAGGTTTCTCCTCATCCTCAATCTAGCATGATGACTCCGACTCGGAGCCCTCTGTCGTCCGGAAGATAGCCAAGGACTTCCCTCCGATGAAAAAGAAAAAGTTGGATATTAATGTTGAGGGAACCTGCCGCAACAGAGAAGATAGCAGGAGATCCAGACTTGGGGAGTTTGAAAATGTGACGATGACAAAAGGATGCATGGAAATTCTACATAAGCGTCCACCCCCAAAGAAGAAGGATCCCGAGAGTTTCAAAATACCATGCATAATTGGTGATAAGTTTGTGGGTAAGGCACTTTGTGATCTTGATGCTAGTATTAATCTAATGCCCAAATCTGTATTTCAGAAGCTAGGTATTGGACAAGAAAGACCCACAACAGTCATGCTGCAACTGGCAGACCGCTCTTACGTAAAACCAATGATGTTTAGATGATTGTAACAAGCATTTTAAGTTAAAATCTTTTGTTAGCCCACCTATTTGTTAGAATTCTATGTGTGTGGTGAACGTTATATGTTATTAGTTCCAAATCAGTTCTGGAAAACCGTAATGCCCTTCGCTCCTAACCCGGGTGAACGGTGTTACAATACTTGTATGTGTTTTCATACTTGACAGGAGGAATATAAGGCCAATTTCATTCTGTGATTTTGTGTGGTATAAACAAAGAGAAATATACCATACACAATTTCAATGATCACGAACTATGCTAATAATGTAACTTTCTTGTTGTCTTTCATTCCTCGTCATAAACCAACCTTTATAAGTGTAGCAATTGTTTAAATGTAACAATTCGACCAAATACCTATTGTCCTTCATGTGGTTATAATTGTGTGAACCAAAATTTAGCCTTTGTGAATCCATCAAACAAGGCTTCAGACTCAGATGACAATGGAGTTAATGCCTATGTCCGCTAAATCTATATCTGATCTGAATCACATTTTAACTTAAACTTGTTCTTATGAAGACCATTTAACTATGAGATGCTAGTATTGAAGACTGAGACACACTGGATGCAGTTTTAAAAGCTTTTTATCTCGTGCTGCAATGTCTGCATATACTGGAGCGTAGATCGTACCTACCTACCTGCAGTAGTTAAAGCGTTTGAGCAACTTCAAGATTCCAATGATGAAAAGAGAGCCCTCAGAATGCTTCAGCTTGTAGTTCTCATCCGTATTCATGGTATGCTCACAAGAAAAAATCCCAATGAACTCTGTAGTGAAAGCATTCCCCAGCCATCTGCATCTCCATTAAGTACATAAAATCGAAAACAGTCTGATACATGATTATTATTGCATATGATATTCTAATGAACACCCTATCTTGAACTCAAGCATACATGTCAGGCTATCAACCACCATACAGTTCTTGAACTCAATAGTATCTTAAATCCTAGTTCACCATTTTGAGTCATTTTATGTTATTAGCAGTATGATATATTTGATTCATTTTGTTCTAGTTGTTAAAGTGTATGTAGGAATTAGTTTTAAACTCTAAACTCATCTTTTTTATAACCAACTGATAGCTAAAAAGGCTTGTCTGAAACTCATTTCAAAGTTCTTACACAAAAAATTCAAGCACAACTAAAAATGGAAGCTTTCACTGAACTATCAGAGCCAAGTTTATATCTTGGGACCTGTGGGGTATGGGCCCACCACGCTTCCGCTGTGCCACTCTGATCCTTGAGTAAAGTTTCTTCCCATTTCCTCATATGCAATCAAATTTGTCGTGCAATCTCATTTATATGTTGCAGGTGACAGCAGTTGGATCTAATATCACAGGAGTTGTACTTTTGGAGAAAAAAGGCCTTGAATCATCTTATAGAAATCTCGTCACCTGCGAACGTTCTCTGGAAGCGAAGCTCTTTTAGCACAAGAGAATGAACCTGGAAAGGAGAATGCATCAGACTAACTTAAGCTGCTTATTACGTAACACATCTTGTACTATCAATAGTTTGATATGTTTTATCAAACTTGATGCGGTAAAGGGGTCTTAGATATACTTTGTTCTAAATCAGTTACATAATGAAGTTTAGTTAGTGCAAACTCTAAATTTGTTGTGGGTTATATCGGCCCACCACGCTTTTGCTGCGCCACATTGATCTGTTGATATATATTTGATCACCTGTAGTATTTAATTGTGTATCCAGACAGAGGGGCAGTAATCCAGACGACTAAATGTTTTAATGAAAGCCTGAGAATGGAGAATCCTTATATGTACCCTACATTATATCATTTCCCCATCCTATTAAGTTTTAACCATAAGTCAATGGAAGACAATAATTGCCTTCCAAGCAACAGATCTCGGTTCAACTCCCTGAAAATGCATGATGCCTACTTTTCTGTAGCAATCCTCATACAATATCTTTACAGATAGAAATGGTTTCCAATTTGTTAGTAGTTGAAGACAGTTGCTATTCAGTATGTTAATCAGTACAAAAATATCTTCTTTGACGGTTTTGTTGGGTTTATCTTATGTATTCTTTGTGCTTCTTGTTATTCCCATACATGTGTATTATCAATGACATTTGGGGAGTTGAGTTTCAGATTCCAATTTCTCAGCCAAAGCCACATGTGACAAGTCTACTTTTTGAACAAGTAGGAAGCTATGTACCTGGAAGAAGCCTCTGAGTTTGTTATTGATCAGGAAATGCACTGCCCTACTCCCAAATGCCAATTATGGATATTAGTCTACAAGTAAGGTAATTGAAATGTAGTGCTTGGATTGTAGCGTTTGACATTACAAAAAGTCCTGAAAATGGCAGAGAAAGTAGTGTTGTTCTCATTGATTTGCTGCTTGCCCTCGATACTCGACTGCAAAATGCCTAAGCCACTAGTCATGCCAAGCAAGATTGTAGCCAAAAGGGAAAAAGATTGTTCACTCATGCTGAATAAGGCTTGTTCTATTTGCTGAAGCTTGGAAAGGCTTTGTTGATTTTCTTTTCAACATTCTGTCATTGTCAAGCGGCTTCTCGCAACACAACAAATGGTTGGTTGCCTGGCCTCGGAAACCTTTATCACAACCTTTAGAATATGAACGATACCTACATTTAGCCAACAGAAAACAAAGACACCTTTTGAAGCCTATGATTTCTAACAATGCTGCAATTCGCAACATCCACCACCAAACTTTATAGGTGTAGCTAACATGAGAGTGGCAATTGTCCTGGACTCCTAGTACACATTGGAAGAGTAGAGAATTGCAAATCAATGGAAAAGAAAGACGAAATAAACTAAAATAGAAGTGGCATGTGAACATATGTTGATAATAATGCAGGAAATACGATACTAGTTTGAAGAAAAAAAAAGGCTTAGTGATTTGATATTGCTGAGGGGTTTCATTGGCTCAAATGGTTTGTCAGCTCCACAATTTTGTGTACTGCACTTTTTCCTAAAAGTATAGTTGACGTTACAACTTTTCTCAGACTGATTAGAAAATATTCCTAATAGATTTAATATCAAAAGATCAGAGTGGTGCAGCCGAAGTGTGGACAAGTCTCAGGATCAAAACCTGGCTTCCCTTTCTTTTTACTGAAAGCAGTTGAAAAAAATCCCTTCAGTTTGTTTATAGACTCTGCAGAGCAGTTGAAAGAAATCTATGGCTTTTGTTTGATTTTTGATTCAGTGTGTGAAAGATATGCTTCAGGCCGACAGTGGTGGGACTAGGTGCAGCCATTGAAAAGAATACTATTTGTTGCAAATATTGAAATTTTGTATGGTATATTTCTCTTCGTTTGAATACGAAATCTTCACACTTGTTAAAAAGCTACCTGTTGCCGAGTCATGGCATGGCTTTTATCATCCGTTGATCACGTCCTTGGCCAGAACAGAATCAAAGAGTTTTGCATTGTAGTTCTGTCATTTTACATTGGCAAAAAGAAAGAAGAAAGACGTGATAGAGCAGCATAGACCAAAAGCACGGATTGGCAACAAAACAGTCAGAAACATGCGTTTGCCGGGAGTCGAACCCGGGTCTATTGCTTGGAAGGCAATTATCCTAACCGTTGGACTACAAACGCAACACTTGAGTTGAAACTAAAGCCCCGGGTGTACTGCTATGAAGTTGCAGCTTATGCAATTTATGTTTCTTTGGCTTCACCCAAAACACTATCTGGCTGGAAGTTCCCGGTGGCTGTTCCTAGTTTATTGAAACTAAAGCCCCTCAAATTCGAAGACTGCCCCCTCAGTTCTAGAGATGAAACTGCTGCCGATTCCTTGCTGCTTGAACCACTCATTTCATTCCCATTTTCTCTAACATACCATTGAATTAGGCCCAGCAATATATCAAACAGATAAACATCTTTGTACTGAAAAGTGTTACAACAGATTATCAAGAAAATGGGTACCGAACATGTCATTCCCAGTTGGTACTGTTACAAGGTTGCGGTCAAAAGAAGCCATGGTTTGATGCCTTGCAAATCTTTACAAAAGCGCAGCGACGCATACATTCAACCAGCAACAAAACAAGGATTACTTGTTGGCAACCGATGTATCAACATCAGTTACTGCAAATGAGGTGAAAAGGGTCGTTACACATACATTCAGACTAATGCGTTAAAACAATTACTGTCTTGGATGCAGCAGAAGTTTTAGCAATTGGAATGATGAACCAGTATAAAATAATAGTTTAAAGAAATTTCAAGCAGAGTGTAAAGGTTTACAATATATTTTATTAAAAAAGAGAGCAGGGTCTCACATTCCTAAGAAACAGACAAGGGTTGTCAACCTTCGTTTATAAGTTAAAGCGCATACGTGCAGTGAAAAAGCACGGAGCCGTGCGGTGAGCACAGAGCGAACTATTCTTTCGCCTTTTACTAAAGAATACCGTGTGCTCGCCGCTTAAAGCGGCATACGCCTATTTTTGGAGGCTAACTCCTTCATTGGGGGTGGCCCAACAATTGTAGTTAAATTATTTTTCAAATTAACCTGAGGTTCATGTTTACATGGACAGTGGACACTGTGGATGATCACAGTATCGTTCGGCTCAACTTCTTCTTTTAGTGCTGATGGGGTTCCATGGTGGTTCATATCATTGATCGAAAGCCCGACATATATGTCGGAGTTATAATATTTATGTGCTGTAGAGGAGAGCAGTATCCCACATTCCATGGTGGCACAAATTTCTTTCTTCACAAAGTTGTACTGATTTTTTAACTGTTACCCTTCTTTAGAGGTAACTTAATAAAAAATTAGCACAGATTTTGTGAAGAAGGAAATCATATTTTGAATATTGTTATTAAGTTAAAACTTATATAAAGTGAGTAATTAATTTTATTCAAAATTTTAGATTACAATTTGATCCCATTAATGTTTAATCCATGTGTCTGTTAAATAATCACTAGTTAAATAATCATTGAAGACCTTAAACTTTCTATGATGGAACATTAAGAGAAGGAAATTAGGGATTTAAAACACTTATAATTAGAGAGAATACAAAACGGCATGAAACACCGAGTTTGCACGCATTGCTACTGCACTCGTATTATCACACTAAATTACTTGACATTGCTTTAGTTCAATTCCCATATCAGTTAAAAGTGATTTTAACCAAGTGATTTCAGCTACTACATATGTTATACTCTGATATTCTGCCTTTGTGGTAGAACGAGAGATTAACTCTTGCTTCTTGGTGCACCACGATACCATATTGTTTGCAAAAAACACACAATAGCCAATGACAGGTCTTTTGTCATCCAAACTACTCCCTCATTCTGCACCAACAAAAGCCATTACATCAACCTGTAACTCAGAAGGTGAGAACCTCAGTCCATAATCTATAATACCACTCATATACTTAAGAATTTGTTTGACTGTCTCCCAGTGAACCTCACAAGACGAGTGCATGTAATGTGCTACCTTCCCAACATTGAAAGCAGTATTTAGCCTTGTGTGACTGCGATATAGGAGTGCTGCTACTGCACTCTGATAACCTTGAGCATCCTCCAGTGGACTGCATTCAAACTGATTCAATTTGTTCGAGGGTACCATTGGCGTGGAAGCAGGCTTGGGTTGAGTCATCTTGGTTTTTTCCAACAACTCAAGAATATATTTCCTCTGACTCAGCCAAAGTGCATTCTTAGTTCTTCCAACCTCTATGCCTAAAAAATATCTCAACTCACCCAGATCTTTTAGAGCAAAACAGTTACTAAGCAATTGAACCACTTCTTCTACCTTTTTTTGAGATGCTCATGTAATTATTATATCGTCTATATACACTAGAGTATAGACATACACCACATCATTGTTCTAAATAAAAAGGGATGCATTTGCTGCTGTGTTTTTTAACCCAATTTGTACCAAACACTGCTTTAGCTTTGTGTACCAATTCCTTGGTGCATGTCTCAAGCCATACAAAGCTTTCTCAAGCTTTCACACCAAGACTTTACCATCTACAGACACCTCTTTGAACCCAGGGGGTTGCTGCATATAAACATCTTCATCAAGTTCACCGTTTAAGAATGCATTGTTAACATCCACCTGTCTTAACTTTCATCCATTGTTCACAACAAAAGAAATCACAACATTCACATTCGAAGTCTTTACTACTGGACTGAAGGTATCATGAAAGTCTTGCCTCGGCACTTGGGAGAACCTCTTTGCTACCAACCTGGCCTTATATCCAGCCACAGTGCCATCGATATTTCTCTTCACCTTGAAGAGCCATTTGCAGCCTACTGCTCTTCTTCCTTCAAGAAGATGCACTAGCTTCCATGTTCCATTTTTTGTAATGCAAAAAACTCTGCAACCACAGCTTCTTTCCATTCAGGAATAGCTAAAGCTTGTTGAACTATTGCAGGTTCAGTTTCACTCTATGTTGGACAAGCATAATACAACTTGGGTTTAAATATGTCGATCTTGCTCTTTGTCATCATGGGATGGACATTGAGCTGAGTATCTCTAGGGAGTGTAAGTGTTCCCCTTTTTTGAGAGTGCAAGTGCACACTCCTACCAAGTTATAGTATAAAAGATGTCAAATCCCACGAGGATTGGACAACTTGGTTCGTTTTGTAGTTCCTGCATAAGGTAAAATAAAAACACAAGTGAATTGATTGTTGTGATGAAAAGTAAATGAAAACACAAGTAATAAGGGAGGTGATTCAGGTTGATAAAGCAGGCAGGGTTATGCTTCCACTTAGTGTGAAACTGTGTTGTAAAAGGCTAAATTGTTTTGCACTGCCATGATATGTTGCCTTAGCGGGTATGGTGGGCGGTAGGCTACGACCTTGTCACGCGGCCGCAGCGGGTCACTGCTTTTGCAACTTTCGTTGTCTCGGAAGGTGAAATGGAAATAAGTCTCTGCGGCAAATCTGGCAGATACTCCAAGTTCGGTAGGATAGTCGACAGTGATCCTCCCTATTTCTAGGCAAAGATGCTCGAAAACTATCGTGATGTAGGCAATACCTAGCAATCTCAGCGTAAACCTAACACGTGCTAGTAAACTCGATTGGTGATCCCTCTTAGCCGCTAAAACTTTTGAACTGCTAGGAACCAAGTTAGTCAAGCCTCAGCATATTGTGACCGTGCTTAACCCTTTCGTGAATTTGAAACTTTCGTGCCCCCTAAATGGATTCTCTCAATTGACTGGTTAGGACTAATTGAAAGAATGAAGTGCATAGATTAATCAAACTTGGAATATTTTATTGAAAAACAACTCAAAACCTAATACAACCGTTTCTCAACTAACTTACAACATAACCCTAACCCAAATGGAGTTTAGAACATGGCGGGGGTAGAGAACACTAGTTATGTCTATAGAAAACCTAAGATGATTTAAACTAGGAGTACAATGAATATTTATAGACAAATAACTAGGTTAAGTCCTCCTTAAAGTAGAAGTCCTCAAAAGTAGCTTTCCACATTTAATGTGACTTTAAACTCTGACTTCTTTGTGTTAAATGTGGACTTTATCTCATTTGCCATAGACCACAAGTAAGCTCGTTCTTCTCCTCCGGCGGCTTTGTCTGCTGCTTCAGGTGTCAGAAAAAATTATGTGATCGGCACCGTTAGAATCATGATTTTCTGCTATGTTGATTGCACTCCAATTCTCCAACTCCTCAGTTTGCTGCCCTGTGTGGCAATGGGTGGCACTGGGCGGCACTAGGCTCACTTTGCTGCCCTCGTTTTTTGCCTCAACATCCTCTCCTCTGGTCTGTCCTCCTCCTGTCAGCTTCTAGCCCTGGAAAACTAAATCTACACTAAAACAACATCTTTACTTCACCAAATAACAAATATTCAATAAAAGCATGACAAAACAAAGAATATTGTATTTATGCAATGCATGACCTAATTATGTCTAAAATGTGCTTAAAAACAACACTAATATAAGATGGAATGTGCATGAAATATAGAACTTCTGGACACTTTACACACCCCCAAACTCAAACTATTGCTTTTCCTCAAGCAATGCAACCTAAACATACTTGTCCTTAAAGTAACTAGAAAGAAAAACCTACTTTCAACTTGATTTCATACCTCAAGGCCGCGGCACCTATATTAGATTTAGTGAATGGAACATAGCAAGATAATAACTCGGAATTAATTTCCAATGCCAATGCAATGTGTGCATGACTGTGTACAGGCTGAATATGCAGAATAACTAAATAAACAAAGATGTTGTCACGACATATAAGGTTGCTATCGAGGCAGCACAGTTGAGCATAATATTTTAATCATGGCAATGAGGGCTTCAGCTTATCACAGATACTCTTCTACGTCTGAAATTAAGATAGGAGCAAACTACAAAACCTCGAACCCATGGAGTATAGTCATCATGTGAAGACTTTCATTCACTCATGTTAATTTGTCCGTCACTTCAAAACTTTAAGATTTATGGACTTTGATAGCAGCGAAGTGTCCTCGCAGATGATTCTTCCTAGAGCCTGTTGCGGGCACCTCTAGGGTAAAACATTAATGTTCTTTGTTTTTACTTATGCTGTCGTGGCAGTGCTGCATTTTTCTATTTCTCTTGTCTGCTTCGGCGGCTACCTGCAATCATTGTTAGAACTTTGTAGAGAATTCTAAAAACAAGCATGCAGTGTTCATCAGATATTCTAACACATTCAGCAAGTAACAGAGGTGTTTGACAGTTTTGGGAAAAGGAAAAAAAATTAAGTCAGTTTTCATGTTTCTCCCAAAATTAAGTTCAATTTTAATTTGGTGCGAAAATAAATTAATCGGCTATCATATCATAAGCACAAGTTGTAACAAATTTTTATGTTCTGATTATCACTAAGGCAAGTACAATGCAACCTATATGCTACTAAGTATGCCTAGACAAATGATGCGAGAGCTATCCCCCCCCCCCAAACTCGAGATGGACATTACCCTCAATGCACAAAATAAAACTAAAACTGAAAATTAAATATGAAAAAGGGAAAGAAAACTTAGGCCTAGTTGTTGTCAGATGGCGGAGAAGATGTGGAGGAGTTATCTGCTCTTCCTCTAGTTGCGAATTGCGGCAGTGTTGCCCCTGTTGTGCTCGGCGGCTCGATTTCTTAGGGTCTGAATCTGGGCAAGTAGTTGTGAGACGGGAATAAAACGCAAATAAAATCTGGTCCTAAGTAGGTAAAATCTATTCCTAAATAAAATAATAAATATGTGGAAAAATAAAAATTTTAAAAAATTTGTTACTCTAGGAGTGCATTGGTATGCATCTCCTAAAGTAACTACTCCCTTATTGGTTTAGCTCAAGAGGGTCATTTTCGATACTTCTTGCAATCCATCTACACCCTCCATCTAGTGATTATCCTCATGGTGGAGGAGTCCTTCCTCGTTCCCTTGTAATCCATGTGAATCTTCCTTCTTGTTCTTATTCCTGTGGGCATGAACATGTGATTAGGAAAAAATATATAACTACCTAACCATGTACTTACCTCTTTTTTGTCGAAGTTCATCATAAGGGAAAGTTTCTTATGCTGTCGAGGCAGCTGCTGCGGCAACCAGCTTCTGTCGTGGTAGGCCTATCTATTGAGGTATAACTTTCCTCAGGTGCTGTCAGTTCGTCCTCGGGGTAGGGTTCTAGGTAGCTGCCGGAACAGCTGTCAATCTTGTTGTCTGGGCAGCGTTCTGTATACATCCCAGAAATACCTCAGCATCTTAAATAAATTCCAAAATTGTCTATAGTTCCTCTCTTCCTATATGTATCTTTCATATCTTTCGAGATCCACCTTACAATATAGGGTCAAAAGGAAAAAAAAATTACCCCTTATAAAAAGAAAGTGGATTTTTGAACCCCTTTCACACTCATGTCACAATAAGTTAACATGTTGGTAAATCGTATTGACTTATCAAACTATATAAAGGTAACCTTTGTTGAACAGGGGAATTGGGTGTAATCAAGATAGGAGCATAAAATACAAAGATATTTATTAAATCATTTGCCCAGCATAAAAACATACTCCTAGAGTTGTTGTTAATATGAATAACAGAAATTCCGTTATAGCCATTTTTGTACATTTACTGTACTTTATGGATAGAAAAATACATAGAGTTCAACATAGTAAAAATAAGAAATTGAAAGATTTCTTTTGAAATTGTTCATTTGGAAATTTCATGTAATGTTAATCATAGATTATTCTCTTCATAAGAACAATAAGTTTGTTATGCAAATCTAGCTCTCAGACGGGCTAGGACACGAGTAGAGGCTATCAACGTAATTTCGTAACTAGTTTTTTTTTAATCGGCAACATGCATGTTTTATTGAGAAGATAACATACATGACCAACACGCTCACAAGCCTCGTTAAAAACCTCTCTAAATCCTACAGAGGAAAAGAGTACTCGTGAGCGTGTACACAATACAAACACCAATGACAGAATATAAATCATGCTAGGCACATTGCTTAAACCAACTCGGTCTATCGACACCACTTTTTGCCAAAACATCCGCTAGCCTATTTGCCTCTCTGAAAACGTGTTGGAAACATACATCATTTAGCGCCTCACACGCTTCATCAATTCGCCGGAACCAGCGCTAAAACTTCCACGGTCGCTTCTCCAAATACATGACCCAAGCCACAGCCGTAGTGGAGTCCGATTCCACCACCAACGGATGTTGTTCCCACCCCGAGCCAACCACCATCTTCAATGCATGACAAATAGCTTGCAGCTCAGCTTCATTTGAATCCGCAACCCCTATCGGACCTGAAAATAATGCAAAAATATGTCCAAATTCATCTCTTAGCACGCCCCCACATCCAGCTTTACCCAGTTTTCCTCTCGCCGACCCATCGACATTGAATTTAAACACCCCCACCGGTGGCCTCTCCCATTGTATATTCACCCGTGTTACATTACTCGGAACACTAGCCGTACACTTCAAAGGAGAATCCCACCACGCCGATTCCAAAATCACACACTCATTATTCAACATCCTCACCCAATACATAGACCTCAGCTTGATGAGAAAAACAATTTCCCCCGCTGACGCCCGAATACTATTGAACAAAGCATTGTTACGCGCTAACCATAGAGACCAAAACGTCGCTGCACACCCCGCCATCCACCAATCACGCAAGTATCCCATAAACAAGGACCCAAAACACATCTCCAGTAAATTATTCACACGCCAAGGCTGTACCATATCCATACCCCACCATCGGAAAAATTCTGTCCAAACTGCCCAAGCCGCTGGGCAGTGAAGCAAGAGATGATCGAGTGTCTCTTCACGCGTCCGACACCATACACAGCAGGCCCCTTCCCCTGTGACCGACATCCCCCGTGCCCACAACATCTCCATCGTTGGTAAACGATTCAGCCACGCAAACCATAAAAAATGTTGCACCTTCGGAGGTATCGGCAGCTTCCAAAGCATATTCAGTTCATAATTCACTACCAACCCAAACGATTGCATTAATTTCGCCAAATTCGCAACATAAAATTCCCCCGTCTTGGAATGTAACCATACTAGACGATCACACTGAGTCGGAAAAAGACGAAAGCTCCAGCATAACGCACGGACCACCTGGAGCTGCTCAAGTTCCAAAGATCGCAATGGTCGAACAAAGAATTTATCCCAGTCATCATGTTCAAAATTACCTCCATTCGTGTACTTCTTCACTGTCAATCCTTTCTCAATCACAAGACGATACAATCTTGGGAACAGCTCAACCAATTGCCACATAAAAGCCTCTCTACCCATCAAGCCATTCATCTTACTCGCTTCATTAATATTAACAATTTGACGCCAAATGGATGACATTTTTTGTAACCCCACATCCCTCGGCCACTACTTCCTAACATCACAACCATATTTCGCATCAATAATTTCCCTCCAAAGAGAATTTTCTTGCCTCGCATACCTCCACCGCCATTTTGCTAAAAGCGCTAGATTTTTTGCGCGCAAATTCACCACTCCCAATCCCCCAAACCGACGAGGTCGACAAGCAATTGACCAACTCACTTGACTCAATTTCATTTTAGTATCCGAACCACCCCACAAAAATCTCCGTCGGATCCGATCTATCTTTTTTAATACACCCCTTGACACCATAAACAAGCTCATATAATATAGAGGTAAAGCGGACAAAACAGAATTAATCAACACTAACCTCCCCGCAAAGGACAATGTGTCGCGTTTCCACCCCGCCAAACTATCTCTGAAACGCTGTATAAGTGGATCCCACATCTGTATGCTGCGCGGATTGACTCCCAAAGGCAGTCCCAAGTAAATAAAAGGAAGCGTATCACGGTCACACCCCAACACAGCAGCAGTTCGCACCATCAAACCATCATCCACCCCTACTCCATACAACCGCGATTTAGCAAAATTAATTTTCAAACCAGTAGTGTACTCAAAACACGTCAAGATACACTTCAAATCACGTGCAAACTCAAGCTTTGTCGGGAAAAAAAGGATTGTGTCATCCGCAAATTGCAAATGTGACACAACACATCCCTCAGCCACTACAACCCCATCAAACACTCCCAATCTCTTCGCATTACTCAAAAATTGATGAAGAATTTCGGCCACAATAACAAATAGGAGGGGCGATAGCGGATCACCCTGTCGTAATCCCCTCTGCATTTCAAATTCTCCCATCGGCGAGCCATTTACAAGAATCGACAACCTTGCTGTAGTGACACACTCCATCACCCACTTACGCCACAACTCGCCAAACCCCATTTTGCACAAAATATGATCTAAACATTCCCACTTAATGCAATCATAAGCTTTCGAAAAATCCAGTTTTAAGATAATGCCCCCCTCATCACCTCATCTTCGTTGCATCGAATGTATCGTTTCATTTGCCAATAGAACTCCATCTAAAATCTGCCTACCTCTTACAAAACCAGATTGCACATCGCTACTCAATTTCGGCAACACCTCCTGTAATCTTTTTGCTAGACATTTAGCTAGAATTTTGTACAGCAAATTCAAGAGGCAAATAGGTCTATAATCACTAACCACTGTCGGATTCTCCTTTTTCGGAATTAATACCACAAAAGAGGAATTAACCCCCGACGGCAGTTTGCTCGTTTGCACAAAATCCGCTATGAATTTCAGCACATCCTTCTTTAAAAACGCCCAACCCTTTTTATAAAACTCAAAGGTGAAGTCATCCGGACCTGGTGTTTTTGAACCTTCACAACTCCATACTACTTCTTGAATTTCAACTTCGGCGAAATCCACTTCCAAACATGACGCATCAAACTCACTCAAGCAAGGAAAATCAATCATCGCTTCCATCAATCCCGCCATCTCAATACGTTGAAAATGCTTCCGAAATTCACTGAAAAAATACGCTTTCAATTGCGTCAGTTCCATTACCCAACGACCATGCCACAATGCCCCTCTAATCGAGTTACGCATCATGCGTATCTTAGCAGCCCGGTGGAAAAAAATGAGTATTTTGATCACCATCCTTTAACCATGCCCCTCTCGATTTTTGGCGCCAATGTACCTCACGTAGTTTCGATAGCCTCCACAACTCCGAATTAAGCTTCCATCGTTCCTCTATGTCCTCCCATGAAGCTGAGTCCTTCTCTACCATATCATCAATAGCATCCAATTTAATATTTGACATTTTGATACGACCATCAATGTTTCCAAATGATTGTTCATTCCACCTCTTTAAATAAGATTCCATCCCTCTCAATTTTTCCGAAATACTCAATCTCCCCCACCCCACATCCGAGGATCCTAATCTCTCCCATTCATGTCCCATTTTGTCCAACGCATCCTTCGAGAGTAACCAAGCATTCATAAAGCGGAATGGCTTCGGTCCACTGTCCCTAGGATCACTAACCAATAACAGCGGCACATGGTCCGACACTCCCCTTGATAAACCAGTCAATTGCAACTCTTGGAATTTGTCTAACCAATCCGGAGTCAACAAAAATCTATCCAGCCAGCTACACTGCTTACCCGGTCCAAACCATGTATAACACATCCCCCGCAATGGTATATCCAGCAGTGCGTTCAATTCTACAAACTCCTGGAACAGAATCATACCCCTCGTTCTTACGACACCACCTCGCCTCTCATTCAGATGCAGCACTTCATTAAAATCTCCTCCCACACACCATGGAATTGACTTGTTCTTCAAATCCTCTGACATACGGGACCACAAATCTCCTTGTTCAGCAACCACACAAGGTGCGTATAAACCAACCACACCACAACGCCAATCGTCATTGATCCACGCACCTTCCACCGTCACATAGCGATCACCATTTCGTACCAAATCAGCCTTGAACCGCTTCGTATCCCAAATCACTACAACACCTCCGAATCATCCCCTAGCTGGAGCATAAGCGAATTCGAACTCATCCGATGGCCACAATCGACTTACCGTATCACCCAAAATCTCCTCCATTTTTGTTTCCAGTAAAATCAACAATTCACAATGATGTTGTCGAACCAAATTTTACACTGCTCTCCTCTTCACACTCGAACCCAAACCCCTTATGTTCCACGACAACATCTGCATCCCTATTTGCTATTGATTTTCCTCACGATTCGCAATTAGCCTTGCCAAATCCTGGACTATGTGATCTTCGTTGCCAATTGCCTCCACGCCAATGTACTTCCCTAACGCTAATGTCTCCCTCGCCTCCTTAATTATCGATCTCTTCCTATTTTCAAAATCAGAATCTGAGAGGGATATGTTTGCAAAATCTTGTGAATCAGTCACCTTCTTTTTTGGCCGGCCTCTACCCCTCTTCACCAATTTTTTCTCAGCTTCTATCCTCTTTTCAGGGGATAAGTCATCTAATAAGAGTTCTGATAGGTTCCTCACCCTTCTAAGTTCCCCATTTTTTTCAACCACTATTGCCTTTCCAACTCTATCAATTTCCGATCTTATCACTTGCTGCCGTCGATGATCATCCACTCCCATCTCCACCGGTGTATCATGGATTTCCTCGCTCAAGGCTTTTGCATATTCATCTCCCACAATCTGTAATTGGTCCGATGTATGGCGTGAGACCAACCCGATATCTTCATCCGCTACCCCAGAATTATCCTTAGTCGAAGCCTCCTTAATTTCCAACGCACCGCCTTGATTGTCCTTCCATAATTCGTTATAGTGCATCACTGTTGGAGTAGCCCCGAAAATTGAATCCGGCACAAATGTTTCCTCTTCCGTGTGTTCACTGTCATCTACACCTTCGCAATTCAATTGCATCTCGCTCGAGTCACCATCCTTGTCCGTCGATACATCCCTAGACGCATCTTCCATCCCGCAGCAACAATCACACTTGATTCCCAATATTTCCTCTGACTCCATAACACGTACCATGAACGATTGGTCCCCAACATTCAAGGTTAGCACCTCATCTATTAATTCCAAAAAATTTGTCTCAATTAGGAATCGACATCGTTCAAACGACGACGGCGCAATCGTATCCCCATCCAATTGTATGAATTCACCCCATAACTCGGCAATATTCCGGAAAGTACCTTCGGACCAAGCGTGTATAGGGATTCCACTAGCGGATAACCAAACTCTTCTATTCGGAAGTCCCAAAGTTTCATTCCATGGCATCACATTTTCCAGCCAATCCGAAAAAGCTTGCTTTGCTAAGAGTCGCGATCGAGTAGCGACGTTCTCAAACATCAACAAAATCATAGAACCCGCCACTCTCATAATCGAGAAACCGTCCAGTTTTGATCTCCGAAATTCCATCGCAAGGTCACGGATTTTGTATGGCGATTTACAAAATCCAACGGCACAACAACCAAGTATTTCCATTTTATCGTCATCCACCACGCCTTCCACAATTCTGTCATCTCTGATCATATTTTTCTTCCCCTTGTTCTCGTCCAATTCCTGTGCCGTTTCCGACTTTTGCTTTGTGGAATTCACTTCCTTCACAATTGATTTCTGTGAATTCGATTGCTTCTCCATCGGTTTCTTTTTCCAATATTCTGATCTCGCCTCCCTTTTTGCATACGAAACCCTAATCCAAGACCCATACAATCTGAACCCGTTCAACCTCTCAATAACCCTGTCCGCATCCATTTTGGATCCCATTCGCACGAAACCAAACCTTTTCCCTTCCCTCGATTTCTTTTTAGGAATAAAGACATCCACCACTCTCCCATGTTTGTCAAACACTTGCCACACACCCTTCCAATGCAATTGTAATGGGAGATTCATCACAAACAATGTCCATACCTGGTATTGAGATCGCTCTCGGGTCTGCTCCGATCGCCCACTCCTTTGGTTCTGATCTGATCGCCATCTCCCTTGGAAGGATTCCGATCGCCCCATTTTTCTGATTTAATTAATTAATTAAATTTTTTTATATAAACAGAATTTGCGTTTATACATCCTATTTTGATTCTGTAGATTAAATAAAATCAAATACAATGAAAAGTGAAATTAGATTTTAATCTAATGGAAATTCTGAAATTTGAAAACAGAAATAGAATAAGATGAAAAAGATAGAAAATCAATAAAAAGGTGGGTAGAAAAACTTATTAGCCACCGGAATCGATATCTAATAAATTCTACCTACTGTTGGATTTGAATCAATGACTCCCCTGTATGAAAGCAATTTTGATGAATCTATTGCAAGACATCAAAAAAACGATTGAAATAAAAAAAGACAAATCATTATACATTGTTTGTTCCTGTGAATATTTGATTTCCTTACCACTAGCGAGAATTGCGAATTCGAAATTCTTTCAATTCAAGGGATAAAAATAGTATGCATAGATGTAAATAACTGCAGTCAAGTTTTGACTAAAAACAAATATCTTAAGAGTGAAAAAAAAAACTAATTCAATTAAAGTTCTTTTTTTGGCCTAATTATCGATCAGAAAATTTACACACCTAAAATCGACAGAAAAAACATTTATTTTATCATTTTTTTAAATGCAGATGTGTTATTGTTTTGTTTGTCATATTTTTAAATTACAATTCTCATAATGTTCAATTTAGGTATGGATGCTGTTTTTATGGAATAAATATCCTCTACCCCAAAGTATGTTATATGCTTAAAAAACACTTAAAAATTAAATTATGAACCTAACCTTAAATTTTAAATCTTGAACCCTACACTCTACACCCTAAAAAATACACATTATCATAATTTCTCTATACCCTAACTTTAAACCTAAATCGTAATTTTAGTATGAGGCATGCTAAGGGGCAGACTATTTGTAACTGTTTTTATGATAGCTCTACTTATGGGTCGGATCAAATTAAAACAATATAATCTCAATGTTACTTATGTTTAAACATCTTCCAACCCGATTTAATATTTCACCTATATGCTTGGACCAAATAAGAAAATGGACTTAAATTTTTGTCGTAGTACTCAAGTTTTTGAGTTGGGTATTTTCGCCTAAACACTGATATTTTAAGTAAATTCAATCCTTACTCTATGTACTTTCTTTTCAATGATCTCAAACTTTTTTAGCCGTTGTTTATTACTCCCTCCGTCCCATTAATTTTGTCCATTATTGACTTTTTTTAGGTCAAATTTTTTGAACTTTGACCTATTATTATATAAAATTTATTATTGAAAAAAATATAAAAAAAATATATTTTATAAACTTTCAATCAAGTAGTTTTAAATTATATATTTTATAAAATGTAATTATTTAAAATATTTAAAATAATTATGGTCAAAGTTTAAAAATGTTGACTTTTAAAAAGTCAATAAGGGACAAAATTAATGGGACGGAGGGAGTATTAAAATGATTGCCAAGAAATCATAGAATTTGGACCGACATTGTATAAAATTTAATTTACAAATACTTTTAAAGATAAGAAAAAATAATGTAAATTAATTATATTTTTAAAAGTGTGAATAAGAGAACCAACTAAATTAAATTCGGATTTTAAATAAGTGTTTATTCTAAGTGTGGCTGCAGCCGTTGCATAAATGTGACAGTTGAACCTAATTCCCAAGCTCCTTACTACGGTCATGACAACATGTACAAAAATCTAACTTTTGTGAATCCAACAAACAAAGCATGATACTCGGATGGCGATGTAGGTTTTGTCAAGGGAGGGGTACCTTACATGATAATGGATGATCTAACGGTGACTCCTATGTCTGCTAAATCAATTATCACTTTGTTCAACAAGCTCAATGTTAAGGGCGTGGGTTATCTTGAAGAGAAAGTTGTTGTCGGTGTTAATGAGGATAAATAACGCTGTCTTCTAAAGGATTATTTGTTTTGTTTTTAGTTTGGCATGCATTTCATTCTTGATCATATAACTTTGGCATAACTGAACGTTGTTTTATCCGTGCTATAGGGAGTGGAATTGCTTAGGGTATCGATGCAGTCCAAGAGGAACAAGGCGGTGCTTTCTACTGAAGAAATACACTTGATCTTAGGCAAAAGGCCAAGAAAGGTATGCTTATTCCAAGCTAAGCCTGCGCAGTCTCCTGCCTTTTGCTGTCTTCCGTGCCTAAAGTGGGATAAACGAGATTTTGTAGTCCTCAACGGACGATATTGAAAGAATGGCAATCTCAGTCTGTGTATTAGGCTTTGCTGTGATGATTTTTATTGCAGTTCCCTATCAATATTTTGAGAATGGCAATAGTAGTTTGCGTATTGGCTCATGATAATTAGAAGACCAAAAACAGGATACTAAATGGGGATAACTCACCTGATGTGAAGAACAAACTGTATGTTGGTAGGTATTGTTGTTGAGGGCATGATGAAAGAACAAACTGCTTTGTGAAACTAGGGAATGAAATTGTTGAGGGCATCATTGCGATCCAAAACGGTGATTACTAAGGTGTTCCTTGGAAAAAAGGATCAAATTAAGTGATGTGGCTAATATAATCTTGGAAGCAGTAGAAAGAATGCCTTCAAATTGTTTATACTCTGCGAAACTTAACGAGGCGTTGCCACTTACATGCTACTAACTTCAAGTCTTCAACTCTATTTGCTTGAGAGCCAATGAAGAAAAGCATCCATTAATTTGATTACACTGTGTCTACCAAGGCATTGCAGGCATGGAATCATATGAACTGCGCCTATTTTTGGAGGCCACTTCTTTCAAGGAATGGCGCATCAAACCTATTGAAATCTTTTACCTAATTTTCCTTCTTGCAATAGTGTAATGAACCAAATTACAATCTTGAGCCTAACTGTCTAACAAATACTAGCTATAATTTTAGTTTCATTGTAGTGGAAAGTTTGATTTAAGTAGTTGATCTGCATTCAAACAGATTTTGGAATAAAACAAAATCTAGTTAATTTTACTTCATTTTAGAATAAAACAAAGATACAACAGCAACAAAGTATACTGCAATGATGAAACTGATGTAGGGTCAATTTAGTAACCTGGTAAGGCTAGTAAACGATCCAATACCGTCTTCTGGTTCCTAATCCACCACCACTTGGGGCATATTCCATGTTTACATGACACTGTAAATTGCCATCCACAGTAACATTTGGCATTGCTCCAACTGCTACTTTAAGTGCTAGTGGGGTTCCATAGCGGTTCAGATCATTCTATGACCACTTCTGCAATAAGAGATCCCCATCACGTCCATCAAGTGATCACTAAATGAAGCTTGAAGAATCAAAACCCCGCCGTTGAAAATGGCTTGGTAGCCTGAAGAATCATCCTGGTTCACATAAAGGGCACTAAATCTTAGGAACTATAGTTGGATTTTCCATTTAAGAGCATATCTATATGTGATATAACAAACATACAAGTTAAGTGATTAAACCTTGAAACTTCTGTTTGGTGGGGTGTGCCAAGCCTGAGCTATAGTGCAACACTTGAGCGACACCTGAAAGCACCAGTAGCAAGCCACTGTAGTGAGCTTTGCCCCTAAAGAAATAAATTTAATATCATGTGAGCCAATAGCCCACATATCAGATATTAAACTGATAAAAACAGATACTACACTTGATCTTAGCCAAAAGGCCGAGAAAGATACGCTTATTCAAAGCTAAGGCTGCAATTTTTATAAGTAATCTCCTGCCTCTTATTGTCTTCCGTGCTTGATATAGGATAAAAATAAAAAGGTTTATGAGTTTCTGCAAAAGAGTGTTTGACTGTCAAATTATAAAAAGAGAATGTTATTGGTGGAAAAGGTGATTGATTTCAGCAGGTAGATCATCACATTTTGCATGTATATGCATATGTCATTGGCTTAACTTTGCTTTGTGAAAATAGCTAATGAAATTGCTGAGGGCATTGTTGTGATCTGGAATGGTGCTTACGGCTGTGTTTCTCGAAAAGATCGAAGATCAAATTAAGTGATGTGTTGTTCTTGCAATTAGTGTCTTGAAAAATTATGTCATAAGCCCGGCTCGCCACGTCATCTATAGTCTCAACCAATAAAAAATACTTATTTTATTAAATATTTTCATGTTATCTTTTTACCAAGTGAATCTTGGCTTAGATTTACTGTAAATTAAATTAAAAATCACTTTTTACCAATTGTAGATTCACTTAATAAAAAGATGACATAGAAAAATTTAATGAAATAGATGATTTTTATTGGTTGAGACCATAGATAACATGACGAGACGGACCTATGATATAATTTCTCCTAGCTTGGGTGCTTCGGTTTACTACCTCTTGCAAGAAGCTAGAAAGAAACGGGAGAGCTCATGGGAAATCTTCGCAACAAATCAAATATACAAATCAGTAAAAAAAAACTATGAGCCAAATTTACAACACATACAAATTCACTCACAATCAGGAAAATGAAAATTGAACAACAATGTGGCTAATGCATACCAAGACTTACCGAATTATAATCAGCTGGCCTAGGTTTGGTGCAACTACAAGTATTGCAGGTAGTCTAAATAAAAAAATTTGACATATTGAGAACTGTTGAACAACAACCCGGACCTTCTCAACACTCGTAGTACTCATTGGAAGAGTATACAGAAGTAGTTTATAACATGCACGTAGTAAATGTGAGGGTGAGAGATAGAAGAGATGGCCCAGAAATTTTATTTAATATGAATAGTTTGAAGTACACAAGTTTTAGTGAATTCTTGATGTGTACAAATATGGTCAATAAAAACAATAGCTTCAAGTAGCGAACTAGATAACAATTGTGGTCAACAATCATCAACCAATTGAACAATAATTCTTTTATTTCTGTATATAATATTATCATGAACCATAGAACTTAAGATCCTGAACCGGGCTTAAAATGACATCATCAACCAATTCAGTTGAATCTTAGATCTCAAGCATCACTTGAGTTAAGTTTCAGATTATCTTTTAAACTCGTTATTACTGTTTTCCCCCTTCAACTCCGTATTTCTGTCAATGAATTATTTTATAAGAAAGTTATTGCTATAATTTTCAGTTTCATTGTCTTGTAAAGATGATTCAAGTAGTGGAGCTCCATTTGGACAGATGCAGGCTTTTCTAATAGACGTGCTTGTAAACTATAGTCAATTCTTACAATGAAAGTTGTCCTTTATGTTCATTTGCAAGCAAAGCAGTACTTTCTTTCAGACAGTAAGTTGTCCTTTTCATGTCCGTTTTCATTTCTAGGTTATTTGGAGTCGGATCTGGACATGTACAACTATGTTACTCGAGTTCATATGCATGTGTTTTAACCGTGGGTGTATTTTTTCAAGTTCCTTATGTATTTGGAGGTCATTCGATCGATCTTTATAGCTATGCTCAATATGCATTGACATGAGTATTTCAAGAAAAATGATGGTGGAAACAATGCCTTCTTTGATTTCTATTCTTTTGTGAATTTGAGTACTTTCTTTTTCTCTTTTAAGAAAATAATTGCAGACATTCGAACTCAAACCTATTAGATGCAACATTTTGAAAACGGTGAAACGAACCGAATATATATATTAAGCATGAATTTGAATTATGTGTTTTCTTTTATTTTAAATTTTGATGATTGTTAGTGTTATATAGAAGTATCCAATACCGTCTTCCGGTCCGGTCCCTAGCCTACACCCCTTGGGGCATCTGCAATGGAAACTCTCCCTTCACTATTTCCTTGATGCGTTTGCCGGGAGTCATACCCAGGTCTATTGCTTGATGCCAATTATCCTAACCATTGAACTAAAAACACAACGCATCAATTAAAATTAAGTGACCATTTCTGTTGGCATGGCTTCAATCAAAACTGCAAACTCGAGAAGAGCTACGAAGTTGCAGCTTATGCAATTTATGTTTCTTTGGCTTCACCCAAAACACTATAGCTGGCTGGAAGTTCCTGGTGGCTGTTCATAGTTTATTGAAATTAAATCCCTTCAAATTCGAAGACTGCCCCCTCAGTTCTAGAGGTTGCTTGAACCACTCATTTCATTCCTATTTTTGCTAACATACCTTTGAATCTGGAGAGGTTAAAAGGTTAAAAGGTTTACATGACAATGTACAGTTTATTAAAACGAGACCTTTTAATTTATAATCCAAAAAATGTAGAAAGTTTTTTTAAAAGATGTTTTATTTTAGTAAAAAATATGTTATAGAGCCCTCTTTAAAGTTATTTTTATGTTTTTTTATTTATTAAACCAAAATATTTTGTTTTCTCTATATTTACATTTAATTCAACTCATTTAGAGCCCTCTTTTCTTGAGTCCATGTACGGTCACTTACCTCGCACATGTCAAAAACCCTTCTGCTTTGAATCAGGCCCTACGATATATCAAACAGATAAACATCTTGCTTGTGTATGAGAAAATGGGAAATAATACATTGTGGCAGTGATCCAGGGATAATGTTCTGAACCTGAAGCAGAACTAATGTAGCATCACATGAAAACTCACATATTTGCAGGGTCAGAATTTCATAGTTACATATTCATTGCAACAATTAAAGCCGACACAGTTCAGATTATAAAGTTAAAAATGTCATATAACGTTGATACTCTTGCTGTTTTATGACGCAAAGTCAGTGGATCATAGTGGCGAAGCGTGGTGGGCCTATAACCCATAGGTCCTAGGATCAAAACTTGGCTCTAATAGTTTGGTTAGTTGCACATGAATTTTGTATAAGAACTTTGAAATAAGTTTCAGACAAGCCACATTTTAACAACTATATAAAAATGAATTAAACATACTATACTGCTAATAACACAAAATGACTCGAAATGGTGAACTTGGATTTAGGATACTATTGACTATTGAGTTCAAGCGTTGTATAGTGATTGATAGCCTGACATGTATGCTCGAGTTCAAGATAGGGTGTTCAGTAGAGTATTATCTTATGCCATAATAATCATGCATCAGACTGTTTTCGATTTGATGTACTTAATGACTTAAAGAGTTTTATACTGTGTAACTGGATCATATCTCTATATATAACATGAAAAGCATTCTAATAGAATTCATCGATAAAGTCAAAGTAACGGAAGTTTAATCTGAAATCCATCATAATACAAAATAGGCCACGTTGGCAAAAGATAAAGTATGTAGCAACAAAATATTGACTCATTTCACCCAAATAAAAACAGTATGGCGGATAGAAACATTATAACAAAATAAGTACGAATGTGCTGATCCTCCAAGTGTCGAGTACTTGGGTAGCCTATCAAAATATATCTGAAAAGGGAAAGAATGGGGGCGTGAGCTAGGGAGCTCAGTGTGTTCCAATAGTGCATAAAATCGCATCAATAGTTCATAAGTAAAACATTAGGTAAAAACATGATAAGAACAACCAAAGTTTGTCTTTTATTCATAACTACCCTCCAACCATACGTCGATATGCAGTTCCCCTAACTGCATCCATAAGGACTTACCCTAGGCCCGATGGGCGTAGGTGCCAACCTAAGGGGCTGCCTTAGGTCCATAAGGAATTATACGTGCCGAGGCATCGGAACCTACCCAATGGGCGACCTTGGGTCCATAAGGAATTACTAGCTAGATCAGGGCTGAACTTGTAGACACTTCATATCATATCCCAATAGTATACCCCAGATACAAATCATAGTTGTTCAACAGACAGTCATATCAGAAGATCATATGGCAAACATGTTTTATCACAGAGATATAATAGTTTGAGGTTCATGCTTTCAAATCTGACATATATACGTATTTTCAAAATAGTATAGCAATCATGTATTTATTCAAGTAGCAAATGTCATGGTTCAACAGATAAAACTTTCATATTTCATAAAATTGTCCATATTATCAATCAAGGAAAAATATTAATGTGCACATGATAATTTCATAAAAACATTTCAGACTATTATTTAGCACACTAGGAACACACCTCGAAAGCTAGTTAGACAGATCTAAGGGGCATCTGCCTCGCTATGCTCTGCAACTGAGCTGGACCCTAAATCAAAATAGAGAGGTGTTACCACAATGTGGAGATTAAGTTTAAAGATTTGATTGAGTTCTAAGTTCATACAAGTAACTATAGGTACATGAGGATGAGCGAAACATGAGGAGTTGGGCTGAGCAGACTGATGGTCGGGAGATACTCGAGTACCTTTAAACATGTAAAAGCTTATATTAGCCATTTATTCGATATACATTTATCTTAATGAAATACTTAAATACATATGCATGATTGGGTTTAAGGTCAAATTCGAAGGTCTTCGGGTTAGAATTTCACGAAATGGGCTTCAAATCAGATTCATGACGTCGGAAAAACATAAAATAGGGCTTTTTCGGAAATTTTGACTTTTGGTCAAAGTCAACGATGACGTCAGCAGTCAGGTCAATGTTGACGTCAGCATGACATCATTGGTCAAGGTCAATTGGGTTGACTTAGTCGTGTCGGATATGGGTTAGAGGCGGGTCGGGACGGTTCGAGTCTGGGTCTTGGGCCGACTAGTTTAATCGGTCTAGCCGGTTTAGGCCGGTTCACCTACCCAATTATTTTTGGTCACCGGACGGCCGCCGAAAAGTCGCTGGAGACGCCAACTATCGCGATCTTGCCGAAAAAATGTAGATCAACGAATGGGCTCAAAAATGCATCCAACAATTTATCCAAACATGGCTGGAAAATTACTGAAAAAGCTCTAAAACGAACACGATGCGGCCGAAAAAAAACGCGACACCGATGAGGCTCTTTCTAGCATCATTACGGTGAACGGCTAAAGGAGTTTTGATCGGCCTTTGACGTTGGTCACACCCGGACCAATGTCGTTCACCAACAACGGTTACGTTGGCCGGAAACGACAAAAGATGCACACACGACTCGACGAAGCTTCAAACCCCATGGGACGGTGATCGGGGAGGCAAAATGGCGAGTGACAGATATGGGTTTGACCGCTAGGCAACGGTGAAGCCGATGGTGGTGGCGGTGTACGCCATGGAGCAACGGTGAGGGCAAATGCGGGTTCGCTGGAGATTTGGATAGGGGAGGATGTCTACGAGAGAGATGAGTAGATGGGTTCGAAAATCGAAATGGGGCAAGAATTAATTTCGGGTAGGTGGGGAGATAGATTTTTATTTAACTTTACACGTGATAAACATAAGAGGGATTTTTGGGGGGTTTAAATACCAAAAGTTGCCCCGCTCAATTGGTTGGGTAACCCAGCCTTGAACCAAGTGGTTGCAGGTTCAATTCCTTCAACCTCCCCGCATACTCATTTTTTTCACTTTTTTCACTTGTTTTATTATTATTATTAGTTTCATTTTAACTGAGTGTTACAACTCTCCCCTCATTAAGAAAAATTTCGTCCTCTAAATTTACCTGAACCAAATAGATGTGGAAACTGCTCTCTAATGGATCCTTCGATCTCCCAAGTAGCCTCTGCAGGGCTATGATTGCTCCACAAAACTTTGACCATTGGAATGCGCATGTTCCTTAGAACTCTCTCGTCTGAATCTAGAATATGTATTGGCTCCTCTTCATAGGATAAGTCTGACCTTAACTCTACATCCTGAACCTGAATGACATGGCTCGGATCAGGATGGTATTGCCTCAACATTGACACACAGAAGACATCGTGGGTACGGTTAAGTTGGGGAGGCAACTCAAGCTGATAGGCAACAGACCCAACTCTCTTCACAATACGATACGACCCAATGAATCTCGGGCTTAGCTTGCCCTTGCGCCCAAATCTCAAAACTTTCTTCCACGGGGATACTTTCAGAAAAACTTGGTCGCTGACTTCAAACTCAATATCCTTTCTTCTCCGATCAACATAATATTTTTGTCTGTCAAAAGCCTCTTTCAGACGATCATGGATTATTCTAACAGTCTCTTTAGTCCCTTGGATCAACTCCAGACCCAAAGTCTTGTGATCATACAATTCGGTCCAACATATAGGTGTTCGACATTTGCGACCATACAGAGCCTCGTATGGTGCCATACAGATACTAGCTTGATAACTGTTATTATATGCAAACTCGGCCAAGGGCAAGAAATCATCCCAACTACCGCGAAAGTTGATCACACATCCCCTCAACATATCTTCTAGAATCTAAATTACTCTCTCAGACTGTCCATCGGTCTGTCAGTGAAAAGATGTACTAAAATTCAATCGTGTACCCAAAGCATTATGCAAGGATGACCAGAAATGAGAAGTGAACCTCGGATCTCGATCAGATATGATAGATAAGGGTACACCATGCAATCTGATGATCTATGAGATATACAGTCTAGCCAGCTTCTCTAGAGAATAAGTAACTCGTACAGGAATGATGTGAGCTGACTTGGTGAGTCGATCAACAATAACCCAGACAGAATCCTTTTTAAAAGGAGTTAGAGGCAACCCGGTAACGAAATCCATCGTGATACGCTCTCATTTCCACTCAGGAATCTTAATGGGTTGTAATAAACCAGAAGGATGCTGATGTTCCGCTTTGACTTGCTAACAAGTCATACACCTTGACACATAATCTGATATATCATTCTTCATACCCTCTCAACGGTACCTTTGCTTCAGGTTCTGGTACATCTTGTCTCCACCAGGATGCATAGCATAAGGGCTGCTATGAGCCTCACTAAGTATGGTTCGCTTTAGATCGACATCATCGGGGACACAATAACGACCATTGAAGCACAGAACGTCTTCCTAATCGAAGGCATAAACAGATGTGGATCTCTGCTCAACTTGCTGTATGACTGGAAGTAAGGAACTTTCTAAGAGTTGCTTGGCCTTAATCTCTTCGGCCAAAGCTTGTTTAACTTGCAACTCCACTAGTAAACTGCCATCACTATAAATACTCATCATGGCAAACAGAGATCTCAGGTTGGATATGGCCTTACGACTCAATGCATCGGCAATAACATTGGTTTTTCACGGGTGGTACTAAATCACACAATCATAATCTTTAAGAAGTTCAAGCCACCTACGTTGTCTCAGATTAAGCTCTCTCTGTGTGTGAAAATACTTTAAGTTCTTACGATCTGTATAGATATAACATTTTTCTCCGTAAAGATAGTGTCTCCAAATCTTCAATGCAAAGGCCACAACGACCAATTCCAGATCATGGGTAGAATAGTTACACTCGTGCGGTCTCAGCTGATGAGACGCATAAGCGATCACCTTGCCATCCTGCATTAGAACATATCCAAGTTCGAAGCGCGATGCATCACTATAAACTGTAAAGTCTTTCCCAGACTCGGGATGTGTCAAAACTGGATCTTGCGTTAGATTCGTCTTCAATTTCTCAAAACTATCCTGCTGAGCATCAGCCCAAACAAAAGGAACATTCTTTCTCAACAGCTTTGTCAAAGGGGTGGCAATGATGGAGAATCCCTCGACAAAGCGTTGGTAATACCCAGCTAAACCCAAAAAGCTACGGACCTCCGAGACATTCTTGGGTTGCTTCCAACTAGTGATAGCCTCGATCTTACTTGAATCAACCTAGATACCTCGAGCAGATACAACATGCCCCAGAAATGTCACTTCATTCAGCCAAAATTCACACTTGCTAAGCTTGGCATGTAGACAATGCTCTCTCAAAGTTTGCAGAACAATTCTCATATGCTCATCATGCTCCGCCTCTGCCCGTGAATAGACTAAGATATCATCGATGAACACCACAACAAAATCATCTACATAAGGCCGGAACACACGGTTCATCATGTCCATGAAGGCAGCTGATGCATTGGTAAGACCAAAAGGCATCACTAGAAACTCGTAATGCCCGTATCTGGTGCGAATGGTCGTCTTGGCAACATCAGAACCCTTTATCTTCAATTGATAGTACCTGGATCATAGATCAATCTTCGAGAAAACTGTGCCACCCCCCGAAATTGATCAAACAGGTCATCAATCTTGGGTAACGGGTATTTGTTTTTCACGGTAAACTTGTTCATCTTTCGGTAATCAATACATAGTCGAAGTGAACCATCATTCTTCTTCACGAAGAGAATAGGAGATCCCCAAGGCGAACACCTAGGTCGGATAAAGCCTTGGTCAAAAAGCTCTTGCAACTGTACTTTTAACTCCTTAAGCTCTTTAGGGGCCATACGATAAGGATTCATGGATATTGGCGCGGAACACGTATATGTCTCAATTTCGATCTCAACATCCCTATCGGGAGGTAACCCAGGCAACTCTTCAGGAAAAATATCAGGAAACTCGTTAACGATGTGAATTTCCTTAATCTTGGATAAAGAACCCTTCGTGTTTAAGAAGCAAGCAATGAAGATCTCATATCCTTTCCAGATCATCTTGTCAACTACCAGGGCAGATACTACATTAGACAGGTAACCTCGTCGCTCACCGACCAACACTATTGACCGATCATCTAAAATCTTCTGAATAGCCCTCTTAGACTTACAATCTAGATTGACATGATGTTCCGTCAACCAATCCATGCCAAGAATTAGATCGAACTCCTCCAAAGAAAGCTCCATAAGATCAACCAGAAAGATTTCCCCTTGAACCTGAAGAGGACAACGCCTAAACACCTTATCCATGGTCACTGACTGGCCCACTAGGCTCATAACTGTAACAACATTCTCTGTGGCTTCTATCGAAATTAGAAGGTCTCGGGAAACAAATCTTGAAATGTAAGAGTGAATGGAACCATTATCAATCAATGCAAAGTATGGAGAAGAATGAATGGTAAAAGTACCTGCAATGACATTAGGCTCATCTCTGTCATCCCGACATCTGGTAGCATACACAAGTGATGGCTGTCTAGTCTCAAATAAATTCGATCTTCCACTCTGATATGATCGAGCTCTAGTGTCAGTCCTAGCAGAAAATGCAGAAGGTCTACTCTGACTACAACCCCTAGCTGGATTCTGAACAGTAGTCTGTGATCGAGTAAGAGTCTGGAAGGTTGTTTGAGATGCAGAAGATGAAACAGGACAATTCTTCAGGAAATGATCTCTAGACCCACAATGGAAATAAGTACCCATCATCTTCCTACACTTTCCCCCATGAAGCTTGCCACAATGTACACAAAATGGTAGTGGAGAGAAGCCAGATGAATCACCTTGACTAACTGTAGGGCCGAAGATGTTGCGGGCCTAGATCCGGAATCACCCTTTTGAGAGGCGGAGGTACGAGCCCTCTTATCAGGGCGTGAAGAAGACTCGAGAACAGAAGGCCTCCTAGGTCGGTCTCGATCTACTCTACCACCACCTGTGGCCAATAACTCAACTTCCTCCTAATCTTTTGCCCTCTCAACAACTTTATCAAAGTCCTCATCAAGGTGGCCAATAACATGCACAGACAATTCATACCGAAGGCCAAGTGCGAACTTACGACACTTCTCTTTCTCAATAGGCACCAAACTAGAGCAAAATCTCAACAAGTTTAAAAACCTAGTCTCATACTCGAATACAATCATATCCCCCTGTGTCAGAGTCCTAAACTGCTCTCGCATCTGTCTCATAAAACACTCTCCGATGAAACTGCTCCTGAAGCGTTCCTTGAAAAAAATCCCAAGTTAGACGAGTGGCAGGGACACTACTCACAACAGACTCCCACCAGGTGCAGACATTCTTATAAAGCAAAGAAACAACTCCCAAATATTTCTTGGACGGCTCAAAACCGAAGGAATCCATGTGTCTCTCCAAATCGAGAAGCCACTCTTCTACCTCGGTTGGGGGTCCACCGGTAGGGCCATCAAATTAAGCTCTATATAAAGCATACACTCTCCCATTTTTAGTATCTCACCTTTTATCATTTGTATTTTCTTTCATGGCTTCTACCACCAATCCCAGTCCCACCACTGTTAGCTTGGAGCTCATGATAGACCCAAACTCCAACAGACTTTTGTTTGCAGAAGCAGGCAAGGATTTCGTTGATTTTCTTTTCTACATCATGTCAATACCGGTCGGCACTGTGATAAGGCTACTCGGTAAACAAGGAACGGTTGGTTCCATTGGGAACATTTACAGTAGCATCGAAAAATTTGGTGATTCCGTCATGCTGTCACCACCCAAAAAGGATATTCTTTTGAAGCCAATGCTGAAAATTTCACCTAACGTAGCTTTCTTGCTTCCAGGCATGCAATCCTCAAAACACATCATTCTCTATAAGTGTGACTCCTCCAGTTGCAAAAATGTGTCACTTGAACCTAAGTCCCGTTGTCAATGCAGTAATTATACTATTCATAGTATGAACCAAAATCTAACTTTTGTGAATCCAACTAACAAAGTTCTGTACTTCGATGACGACGGTGGTTTTGTCAAGGGAGGAGTACATTACATGATAATGGACGATCTGGCAGTGATGCCTATGTCTGCTACATCAATTATCACTTTGCTCAACAAGTTCAACGTTAAGGATGTGGGCCATCTTAAAGAGAAAGTCATTGCAGTAGGAGTTAATGAGGTAAAATATCATTTTGTTCTCTAACTATTATGCAGAAAAGGAAAGGATTGTTCATTTTGGTTTTATTTGTGCATTAGGGAGTGGAATTGCTTAGGGCATCGATGCAGTCCAAGACCGTTCTTTCTTCTGTCTTCCTTGAGAAGAAGGAATCCAGCTCTATCAAGTCTGAACCTACCCACTGAAGTCTTGGGGCAATCTGTTCAATCTGAACATCTTCGTTTTAGAAACTGAAACCCTGAAATTATTGTGTATTTATTTTCCAAAGAAAGTAGCAAACTTGCTACAAAAACCTCGTGTGTGCACTTGGATAGTCACCCCTAAGAGAGAATTACTCAAGTTGCACAAAGATTTCTATTTACATGCTCAAGTCTAAAACATTTACTATATCAGTCAAATATGAACTGCATCTTGTATACATCCCAGAAATACCTCAGCATCTTAAATAAATTCCAAAATTGTCTATAGTTTCTCTCTTCCTATATGTATCTTTCATATCTTTTGAGATCCACCTTACAATATAGGGTCAAAAGGCAAAAATTTTACACCTTATAAAAAGAAAATGTATTTTTGAACCACTTTCACGCTCATGTCACGTTAAGGTATTGTAGAAGAAAAAACAGCAAAATTTGATACAATTTAATGTAATTGATTAGTTAACATAAAATACAAAGATATTTATTAAATCATTTGCCCAGCATAAAAACATCCTCCTAGAGTGGTTGTTAATATGAATAACAGAAATTTTGTTATAGCCATTTTTGTACATTTACTGTACTTTATGGATAGAGAAATATATAGAGTTGAACATAGTAAAAATAAGAAATTGAAAGATTTCCTTTGAAATTGTTCGTTTGGAAATTTCCTGTAAAGTTAATCATAGATTATTCTCTCCATAAGAACAATAAGGTTGTTATGCAAATCTAGCTCTCAGACGGGCTAGGACACGGGTAGAGGCTATCAACGTAATTTCGTAACTAGTTAATTAATTGAATTTTTTTTATATAAACAGAATTTTCGTTTATACATCCCATTTTGATTCTGTAAATTAAATAGAATCAAATACAATCAAAAGTGAAATTAGATTTTAATCTAACGGAAATTCTGAAATTTGAAAACAGAAATAGAATAAGATGAAAAAGATAGAAAATCAATAAAAAGGTGGGTAGAAAAACTTATTAGCCACCGGAATTGATATCTAATAAAAAGGTGGATTTGAATCAATGACTCCCCCTGTATGAAAGCAATTTTGATGAATCTATTGCAAGACATCAAAAAAACCGATTGAAAAAAAAAAGACAAATCATTATACATTGTTTGTTACTGTGAATATTTGATTTCCTTACCACTAGCGAGAATTGCGAATTCGAAATTCTTTCAATTCAAGGGATAAAAATGGTATGCATAGGAATGCAATCTTTTTAAATAATGTAAATAACTGCAGTCAAGTTTTGACTAAAAACAAATATCTTAATAGTGATAAAAAAACTAATTCAATTAAAGTTCTTTTTTGGCCTAATTATCGATCAGAAAATTTACACACCTAAAATCGACAGAAAAAACATTTATTTTATCATTCTTTTTAAATGCCGATGTGTTATTATCTTGTTTGTCATATTTTTAAATTACAATTCTCATAATGTTCAATTTAGGCATGAATGTGCTCATCTCCTTGTGTCCTGGTGGCAAAGGTTGATGTTTATCATCCCTTGAGACCTGGGTTCGAGCACCAGTAATACATGCTGTGTGTGCCGTCTTTGAAAAGATTAAGAAAGTTGAACAAATGCTACTAGCCTTGCATTGCACCAGCATATTCAAAAAAAAAATTAGGGGTAGACGATTTGTAACCGTTTTTATGATAGCTCTACTTATGGGTCGGATAAAATTAAAACAATATAATCTCAATGTTACTTATGTTTAAACATGTCCCAACCCTATTTAATATTCCACCTATATGCTTGGACCAAATAAGAAAATGTACTCAAATTTTTGTCGTAGTCAAGTTTTTGAGTTCGGTATTTTCGTCTAAACACTGATATTTTAAGTAAATTCAATCCTTACTCTATGTACTTTCTTTTCAATGATCTCAAACTTTTTTAGCCGTTGTTTATTATTAAAATGATTGCCAAGAAATCATAGAATTTGGACCGACATTGTATAAAATTTAATTTACAAATACTCTTAAAGATAAGAAAAAATAATGTAAATTGATTATATTTTTAAAAGTGTGAATAAGAGAACCAACTAAATTAAATTCGGATTTTAAATAGGTGTTTATTTAGATCCGAAGCTAGGAATATAGATTAAGATTTGAACCATCGAGAGAGTTTGAAATATTGTGTCAAAATAAAACTCAAAAAGGCATGAATGCATGCATATATATACAAGATCTTTGGGGTTATACACATCATACATGCATGAATGTAAACTATCAATTGAGCACGTATGATGCAATTAATTTTTTTTAATTTATCAAGCTAATATAGATATTAGAAATGAGAGTCCTGCAGTTAATTAGTTCATGTTTCAAAACAATCTGAATTGGAGATTGTGCCTGTTATTAGTACACCATTGGTTACTGCAAATTAAGCTCTACATAAAGCATAGACTCTTCCCAAATATCCAAGGCTGTATTTCTCACCTTTTATCAGTATTGTTTGCTTTCATGGCTGCCACTTGTGTTAGCTTGAAGCTCCTAATCGACCCAAAATCCAACAGACTTTTGTTTGCAGAAGCAGGCAAAGAGTTTGTTGATTTTCTCTTCCACATCATGTCATTACCCGTCAGCTCCGTGATAAGGCTACTCGGTAAACAAGGAACGGTGGGGTGCATCGGAAATGTTTACCCCAGCATTGAAAATTTGGGAGATCGCCACATGCTATCAGCAGCTAAAAAGAATATGCTTTTGAAGCCAATGTTGACAAACTATGCTGCTAATGTAGCTTTCTTGCTGCCAAGTGTTGGTAATACTTCATGTATTACTAAGGCCATATCCCACATTGGTTGGGAAAATGGTTAGTGAAGGGTATGCTTATTCCAAGCTAAGCCTGCGCATTTTATAAGCAGTCTCCTGCCTTTTGCTGTCTTCTGTGCCTAAAGTGGGATAAACGAGATTTTGTAGTCCTCAACGGACGATGATGAAAGAATTGCAATCTCAGTCTGTGTATTAGGCTTTGCTGTGATGATTTTTATTGCAGTTCCCTATCAATATTTTGAGAATGGCAATAGTAGTTTGCGTATTGGCTCATGATAATTAGAAGACCAAAAACAGGATACTAAATGGGGATAACTCACCTGATGTGAAGAACAAACTGTATGTTGGTAGGTATTGTTGTTGAGGGCATGATGAAAGAACAAACTGCTTTGTGAAACTAGGGAATGAAATTGTTGAGGGCATCATTGCGATCCAAAACGGTGATTACTAAGGTGTTCCTTGGAAAAAAGGATCAAATTAAGTGATGTGGCTAATATAATCTTGGAAGCAGTAGAAAGAATGCCTTCAAATTGTTTATACTCTGCGAAACTTAACGAGGCGTTGCCACTTACATGCTACTAACTTCAAGTCTTCAACTCTATTTGCTTGAGAGCCAATGAAGAAAAGCATCCATTAATTTGATTACACTGTGTCTACCAAGGCATTGCAGGCATGGAATCATATGAACTGCGCCTATTTTTGGAGGCCACTTCTTTCAAGGAATGGCGCATCAAACCTATTGAAATCTTTTACCTAATTTTCCTTCTTGCAATAGTGTAATGAACCAAATTACAATCTTGAGCCTAACTGTCTAACAAATACTAGCTATAATTTTAGTTTCATTGTAGTGGAAAGTTTGATTTAAGTAGTTGATCTGCATTCAAACAGATTTTGGAATAAAACAAAATCTAGTTAATTTTACTTCATTTTAGAATAAAACAAAGATACAACAGCAACAAAGTATACTGCAATGATGAAACTGATGTAGGGTCAATTTAGTAACCTGGTAAGGCTAGTAAACGATCCAATACCGTCTTCTGGTTCCTAATCCACCACCACTTGGGGCATATTCCATGTTTACATGACACTGTAAATTGCCATCCACAGTAACATTTGGCATTGCTCCAACTGCTACTTTAAGTGCTAGTGGGGTTCCATAGCGGTTCAGATCATTCTATGACCACTTCTGCAATAAGAGATCCCCATCACGTCCATCAAGTGATCACTAAATGAAGCTTGAAGAATCAAAACCCCGCCGTTGAAAATGGCTTGGTAGCCTGAAGAATCATCCTGGTTCACATAAAGGGCACTAAATCTTAGGAACTATAGTTGGATTTTCCATTTAAGAGCATATCTATATGTGATATAACAAACATACAAGTTAAGTGATTAAACCTTGAAACTTCTGTTTGGTGGGGTGTGCCAAGCCTGAGCTATAGTGCAACACTTGAGCGACACCTGAAAGCACCAGTAGCAAGCCACTGTAGTGAGCTTTGCCCCTAAAGAAATAAATTTAATATCATGTGAGCCAATAGCCCACATATCAGATATTAAACTGATAAAAACAGATACTACACTTGATCTTAGCCAAAAGGCCGAGAAAGATACGCTTATTCAAAGCTAAGGCTGCAATTTTTATAAGTAATCTCCTGCCTCTTATTGTCTTCCGTGCTTGATATAGGATAAAAATAAAAAGGTTTATGAGTTTCTGCAAAAGAGTGTTTGACTGTCAAATTATAAAAAGAGAATGTTATTGGTGGAAAAGGTGATTGATTTCAGCAGGTAGATCATCACATTTTGCATGTATATGCATATGTCATTGGCTTAACTTTGCTTTGTGAAAATAGCTAATGAAATTGCTGAGGGCATTGTTGTGATCTGGAATGGTGCTTACGGCTGTGTTTCTCGAAAAGATCGAAGATCAAATTAAGTGATGTGTTGTTCTTGCAATTAGTGTCTTGAAAAATTATGTCATAAGCCCGGCTCGCCACGTCATCTATAGTCTCAACCAATAAAAAATACTTATTTTATTAAATATTTTCATGTTATCTTTTTACCAAGTGAATCTTGGCTTAGATTTACTGTAAATTAAATTAAAAATCACTTTTTACCAATTCACTTAATAAAAAGATGACATAGAAAAATTTAATGAAATAGATGATTTTTATTGGTTGAGACCATGGATAACATGATGAGACGGTGTTAGAATCAAATCATAAATTAATATAAAATCTAATACCCAAGATCTATCATGTTAAATCACCGAGAACAATAAATTGAATAAACTGAATGCGGAAGCGTACCTTATGAGTAGTACAACCTTATGAGCTCAAAATTTTGCTATTATATAATAGGTATTCTATAACAATCTCGTCCATCAACTATATCCACATAGGATCAAAGCGGTCTTCGCCATATCAATCATGACTGGACCCATCAATGGTCACGTATACAAATATAGCCAAATGACATAGATCAATCATGGATGTGTAGCATGGAAAATTACATGAAATGTGAACCATACATGTCTATTTCCAACTGGTCTTCCTAAACCTTAGTGAGATCAACTTTACTGAATTCAGAGTGTGCATAAACCAAAAGAACATTATTTCTGTAGAAAATAATCTTAATATATCCTTAAACTGAAGTAACCGAAATTGTGTCTAAAAGAATGAGCATTTTTCAAAATTACAAACTCCCACTAAAACCGAATATCCTTAAATAACATTACACCCATATGAGTAGTGTGCTCATGAAAGACCTAGGGTGGCAGTTTTTTAATATGCGCGCAATTATAGAGTTTGTACCAACATGCTCTATAGACACACAACCACTCTGAATTTTCTTTAACAACTAGGAACATAATATTTATGTGCTTCAAGTTTGAAGTGTTCCTATTGTGTATAGAATAAATGAAGCATATTTATTGTCACAAAATAACATTTCTATTCAATCTATAATTAGCAGTCCATGTGACAAAATTCTTTTGCATCAATATTCTATTAGAATCGAAGTCTGTAAACATAATGATCTCTAACTTACCAGAACTCCGACATGTGAGCAAGTAATTTTTGTTCTCTGAAGATATCTCATAACCCCATTGGCTGCTATCCAATGGTCCATAATATGATTCCTCAAATATCTGTCTAACATTCAAACAATGTACACAATTTCCGAACGCATACATACTTAAGCATAAATTAAATTCTCAATAGCTTGTGCATAGAGAATCTTTTGGATTTTCTAAATTTCAAGATTACTTTTAGGGCATTGAGTAAGATAATACTTATCTTCTTTTGTAATATGAGTGTCACTTGGCTTACTCCCACTGAACTAGTAGTACATACAATTGTCAACCAAATTTTATCTCAAAACCGAATGAGATAATCAACATGAAATTTATAATTTCATTAATAAGAGTCTTACATAAGCTCATAGATAGATTTCTTTAATTTACATATCATTGACGTTGTATCATAAGACACAACTTTATGATTGTACCATATAAATAGTTTCTTCAATGTCGTCATTGAAAAAAAAACAAGCTTAACATCTTTCTAATGTAGCTTAAGACTAAAACAAGCAACAAGTGTAATAATTATCTTGAAAGAGTCTTTCAATAAAACTAAAGAGAAAGTCTCTAAAAATTAATGTCTTCTTTTAGAGTATATCCTCTAGATACAAGATGTACTTTATACTTATCCACATTACCAATTCCATCCCTATTGATTTTAAATATTAATTTACAACCAATTGCTTTGCACCTTAAGGTAATGAGACAAGTTATTAAACTTTATTGTCTTGCATAAAATTATACTCTTCTTGAATGACATCAATCCATTTTTGAGAGTTAGAACTTTTATGGTCTGATAAAAAAATGATTGAACATTTTCTATCATTCCATTGTTACCTTATTTTCTTGAAGAAATACAATATAATAATCTGGAATAGTATTTCATCTTCCTCTCGTGGACCTCTTTAATGACACTTGTTTTTTTAAGGTTGTTGAGTTTGTTCTTCTGTAACAATTACCTTATCTTTATTGGGAGTTGTTCAACATTGTTTTGTTGAGGTACTTGATTCACTTCTTGATTAATGATAGGTTGATAACCTAAACATTGTCGAAAGTGATAGTAGGAATTAAATTATAATTCAATTCCTCCTCAATAACAATGTATCTAACCTTATTTTTCCCTCCAAACTCAACATCCTAAAAAAATTATAAATCTCTCCTTAAAATAATCTTAATTGTGGGATCATAAAATTTACAGTCTATGGATCACTCAAAATAACCGAAGTAGTTGCTCGCTTTTAAAGTTTAATTTCTTTATATGTGTCCTAACTTATACAAAAGAATCAACACTTAAAAACTTATTGTCGTTTCTTTTGGCTAGAACCCATAGCAACTTTATTTAAATATTTTCTTTATTGCCCTTATTCTTAAAGACACTAACTAAATGAGCACTAACCAAATAATTATTTTTACACTTATATTGCTTCAACCTTTCTTCCTCTTGAACACGATGAGAAATGAACCCAAATAGAGTATATTTCTCTCTTTGACAGTTGTAACTTGAATTGATTAAATTATATAGGAAGCAATATCAAAACCATAAGAACAAACAATTGTTAGAAAGTTTGATCTTATGTGCCTTAAATTTTGAAGTAACATTAAACATTTTCGCAATGTACTCCCCCACATTTCCTTGACCCTTATACTTGATAGACATCAAAGAAGGCATAGGTGATGTCATCTTAACCTTAATGTTTTGGGTAAAATATTTCTTAATTTCGTCAAGGAAACACTTAGTATGAGTAATCACTTTAGATTTGTGCTCCTAAAGACATCTAGAATATTGTGTTTTATGATCATTAGACTCATGCGATTCGAACGATCTCACCTCTCAAAATACCTTTTATAGGTGCTTACCGCAGTGAGAGGTGCAAGATGTTCTTTCCTTAGTGCAAAGTCTATGCTCATACAACCAAATACTATATGTAAGTGTCTCTTCTATTCCTTGAAATTAGTTTCACTAAACATTAGTGTAGAATGTTATTAACAGATATTGTGAAAGAAAAGATAGATTACCTAAATATAGAACAAAAATAAATAAATAAAATAAAAACAAACTCACATAAATATGCATAAGTAAACAAATAAATTCAAAATAATGACTAGTTCCCCTCAAGATACCAAGCACAACATTAATATCAAGTCTTTGGACAGTAATATTAACTGTAAGTGATACTCTTGTTGTAGCAATCAAACATTGACAATAAACTATGTCAAACAATAGGCTAATCTTTGGACTAACGTATTGCTCACATAAAATACCTTATAATTGTCACACATTTATCGCCACAGTTGTCGTTGTAATTCTGCCAAATATTAACTTTCCTTTGGGCCAATTAATAAACGCATGAATTACAAAAACCCATAAATATCTTGATATTTTAAATAAACTAATCTACACAAAAGCGGTCACTTTGGTGACATTATGTTTCAATTAATCTATTAAAATATTAGATATCCGAAGCCAAAATATGAATTTAATTGTTTCAAAATATTTATCTTAATTTTATCTTTCATTAAACTTAAAAGATAACCAAAATAATAATAAATTTGAATAAAGGTAAACCTCATATCAAGATACCGAACACTCCATTAATGTTTCATCTTTGGACAAAATATTAACTTGTAAGTGATATCTTGGTACAGTAATCAAACATTGATAATAAGAACATGTCAAACATAAATCTTCCTTTGGGCCGATTTATTGCTCACATATAAAATTGAATAATTATCACATGTTTATTACCACAGTTGCACATGTAATAATGTTAATTATTAACCTTCCTTTGGGCCGGTTAATATTAACATAATCCGACTTACATGCACAAAACCTTATATATTTTAAAATAAAATAATTTCCACAATAGAGGTCACTTTGGTGACTTAATGTTTCAATTAAATTATTTTAAAATATATACAATAAATATACCGATATTCAAATTTAAAATTTTGTAACAGTCAAAACTGAAATTTCTGATAACACTTGAGTTTTCCGAAATAACCTAAAATAAGGTTGTCTGAATGGGGCTATCAGAAATCGAAAAATCTAAATCCTTGACTGTTTCTTTAAAAAAAATTCCTTAAGCATGCATTTGCCGAAATTAAAGTAGAATTCCAAACAATCAAACTTTAACTAAAAGTCAAAATCAGAAGTATTATACACATGAGTAATTCATATAATGATCACATAAGACCTTAAAATATTCATAATAACCTAATGATCAAACTGAATAAGATATGAATTTCATAAGATTAATGGCATGCTTTCCAAAACCAAAACCAAATGTATATTCCGTAGACAACATTAATGACATAATTAAGCATAATATCAAACAAATTTAAACTAAAGTTTTTCTTTTTACAAAACTAAACAAGATTCAACAATTCAACCATGAATTATTAGAGATAACCTGAATATAAAAATTCTAGAACTAACCTGATTATAAAGTTTTCAAGTCACGGTAAATTTACCACAACAAAACTCAAGTCAAATTTTATATTCTTTTTAAATTACTAACGATCAAAACTAAAATTTTGATCAAACCGAATTAAATATATATTTTAAATTTATATATATATATAATAATAATAACTTTAGTTAAAGTGTGTGGCTACCGGAAGAAACAAAAAACAATAAAAAAAATTAAACGGTGAATCAATATTCAACGTTCAAAAATTATAATGTTGTTAAGAATTCTTAACCTATTACAAGGCACGAATATCCATGGTTATTAAACCCAATATTCAACAGTAGCAACATAAGGGTTATTGCACATAAAGTTTATCCAAATAAGGGCAATCGGGAATTTTCAAATATTAAACCCTAATTAATGTGCATAAACAAAATTATAAGATCTCTATCCATAAGAATAATTTGATTAATCGAACAAAATATGCTCTTGCATTCCGAAAAGAATTAACAACATAAAAATCAAAACCAAAACCCATATACATAATTGAAACAATACTAAAGTATAAAAATTTTAACCACAACGATAGATGATTAAATTATCGTTGGATTTAGGGTTTTGATTTTAAAGATTCAAGAACAAATTAATCCAAAAATAAATATATAAATTAATTGATTCTTAACGATTCAACATGACGAGCCTCTGATGCCACTTGTTAGAATCAAATCATAAATTAATATAAAATCTAATACCCAAGATCTATCATGTTAAATCACCGAGAACAATAAATTGAATAAACTGAATGCGGAAGCGTACTTAAATTCATTGATAGATTGAAAATCTTGAATCTTGATGTGGAAATCCAAGAACTTTTGTAACACCCTGAAATCTTTGCATAAAAAAAATGTTGGTAAGGTTCTGCAGCATAGGGGACTCGAACCCTTTCCCCTTGGCATGCTAGGATTTTGTCTTAGCCATCTAAGCTAAGACTATTATTGGACTTGATTTACCATAGTTTAATAATAACCTTTATTCGGTGGCTAGATTGGAATTTATTCAGATCTGACTCCTCACCTACCGTGGGGAATACCATTCGAATGGTAGTAGGAAAAAAAAAATTGGAACCTCTCAAGCTTTCCCCAACCCTAGTTCCGGCCACCCCTCAGATCTGTTTCACCGTCGCTCCGTGCGCGACACCGCCTCTGCCGGCGTGTAGATCGCCTCACTCCGGTCACCTTGCCTCCGAGCACGCGCGCTGTCGAGCTGCCCTTCGCCGGCGAAATTTATTTGAAGGTTTGATATAACAAACCCTAATCGCCATCTCTGTCTCCTTTAGTTTTCCGTCGATGCCGCCGTCGCCTCGTGTTGTCGTTGGTACGACTGAGTTCACCGCGTCGAGCTGTGCAAAACCCAACCGACCGCTTGCCCGTCCGACACCGGCAAGCTCCTCATCGGAGCACTGCGTTTTCCGGCATATTCGAACCCTTGAGGTGAGATTCGGCCTAATTTCTGACTTGTTTCGCGTTAATAACGCATGGGTTGAAACCGTGGTTGATTGATCTACCTTTTTCTGGCAGATTCGACGACAAAGGCGTCTCCGACGACTACTCCGGCGACCGTCCGGCCACCAGAAACCCATAGGGTAAGTGTTGAACCGGCCCAGTTAGTTAACCGGTTCAAGCCCAAGCCCTTCTCGGCCCAAACCGAACCAACCTGGTCCAAACCGGTCTGAACTGGCCCAAACCCAAACTGAGACCAAAACCCGACCCGTTGACCCGGCCCGTCTGCTCGACCCGAAAACCCGAACCGAGTCAGCCGAGTCAAGTCAGCCGAGTTAACTCGTCCGAGTCAGCCGAGTCAACTCGCCCGAGTCAGCCCGAGTCAACTCAGTTGACCTTATCAGTTGACTGTTGACGTCAGCGTTGACCTGCTGACGTCAGCGTTCACTCTGACCCCGTTGACCGTTGACCTGCTGACGTCAGCGTTGACCTGCTGACGTCAGCGTTGACTTTGACCGTTGACCGAAAAGTCAAATTTTCAGAAAAACTCATATTTTATGTTTTTCGACGTCCTGAGTCCGTTTTTGAAGCCCGTTTTGCAAAATTCTGATCCGAAAGCCTCCGAATCTGATCTTGAGCCCGAACTTGGTTATGTACTTAATTATTGGTTAAGAGCTTGTGAGTAAGGTCTGATCTTGGAATTTGTGTAATTGAAGGTATTCTCGGTTCCTTGGATGCACGATGTTGAGGAATATCAAATTCGGGTTCGAGGGTATTCGAATGTCGTATCATGAATCGGGTGATGTAGCTCGGAGTTAAGGTAATACATTACTACCCCTTGTATGCTTTATGTACATGTTGATATCTGGTTAAAGCATGCATGCTTATGATGAGTGTTTTGTGAAAACACTGCTTAAGCCGAATTCGATACGGAAAATAAGTATGAGAGTCAGTAAGAGTAAAATACCCGGATAAGAATATTAATAGAGTATGAGATGTTAGTTATGAAATTACGAAAATACCCTTGGAGCATAAGTATGACTAAACTACCCCTCTAGTAAATAAAATGACTTAAAATCTGCATTCGACCTGATTATGCAATTTACACTACCCAAGAGGTATGTTTTAATGGAAAGACTTCAGCATCATATTGCAATACGTGTGACGCAAACTTGGATAATCCCTCAAACTCTGTATAACACCTGAATGAGAATTTTCTGGAAATAATGTTGAAATCCTAAGTCGATCCTTATGACAGTAATGCGTGAATTAAATGAGAATGATCGTAATGACCAAAAAGACGGTAACGCCCTCGAGCACCTAAATGTCTGATTAATTTGAATGACGTTATACCCTCAAGTTCTGTAATGAATGAATCGTCTGTAAAGGGGGCCTGAGAGAGAGTTAGGACGACGTAATCTCGTTTGAGTACGTGAATGATGGAGGTACCAAATGGTAATTCAGAAAGAAACGATATATTTATCTTAGTCTAAAATAACCGAAATACCATCATGAGTTAATCGGTAACTAATTATTTGACGAGATTCTGAATTTGTTAATAAGACTTAAATAGCTAAGGTTCCTTTAAGTGTTGAGAAATACGACACGTGTATGCCCATCGCTCACTATATCGATATAAGGTAGGAAGATCCGCTTAGATTGTATGTTTGATTACTCAAAGTTAAACCGTATAATAAAGTATGAGGGCGACTGTTCAAACATACAATACAATCAGTGTTAAGTTCTGATGCACGCTGATTACTCACATCTGAACGTTGGTAAGTATTGTCAAGTTGTGTTATGTCGCATTAAACAATTCTGGAGGTATGACAAATTATTAGAGCCCCTGAGAATCATAATTTTCGTTCTGAAACGACTGTGCCATAGTATAAAATTTGTCATGACAGTCAAATAACTAAAAGGTCATGATAGCTTAAATAATCGGAACATCACTGAAAATATCCGATAACTTAAAAGACTTTAATTTAGAAATTCTTGAATGTCCGGTTAGAAATCTAATGAGCAAAAAGGATACTCGAGTTCTGTGAACCATTGCTTATTCAATGTTGGTATAATTACCAGACTGTCTATGAATGTCAAAATGACCATAATGCCCTTGTATGCTTAAATGACTAAAATACTCATAATATATCTAAACCTTCTAAGATCTTGAGGTATCAATTCTTGAACACTTGATATGAATCGTTTTACGAACCCCTTTCTAATAGGGATCTCGTTTTAGAAATCTGTTCAAATTATCAAAAGTTTAATGTGTCTCCTTCCGTAAATGTCAAGTATCGTTAAGAAATAATCTGTCTCACCTAGTGTGTTCCATGTGCGATGTATTCTGTTGAATGGATTGTGTAATGATTTAATATGAATAATATTATGTTTGATGAACTTGATATATGATGACATTCTCTGCCTACCTGATATATGTCTGCTTAATCTGTATACTTGGTATGTGATCGTTTGACCTGTGATGGTATTGTCTGACTGTTTGATGAATGTGTTAGCATGATCTGTTAGTTTGACCATGGTACAATCTGTTCGCATGATGAATGCTGAAAATGTCTGCTCTGCTCAATAGTATGCCCATTTATCTGTCAAAAGCATGAACTTATGTTTCTGATACTCTGAATAGAATATGTCTGTTACATGTATTATGTTACTCATGCCTGAAATCTGATTTCCGATTGTCATCTGGGGTATACTGTTGGGTTATGATATGAAGTCTCTGTCGGTACAACCCTGATCAAGCTGGTAAATCCTTATGGACTCAAGGTCTCCCCTTGAGTGGCACCTACGCCCATCGGGCCTAGGGTAAGTCCTTATGGACCTAAGGCATCCCCTTAGGTGGCACCTATGCCCTTCGGGCCTAGGGTAAGTCCTTATGGATGCAGTTCCGGGGGACTGCATATTGGTGTAAGGTTGGAGGGTAGTTCTTGTAAACTTTGTATGATCATTGAACATTTGCATTTAATCTTTTATGTGCTCATATGATAGGATGTTATGTACTTATGTATGTTTATCTGCACTTATTGGGACACACTAGTCGCCAAACTCTCTGATTTCCTACCTCGTATGTTACCAGCCTATATAATTTTCGTCTAATTCTCAAGGTCTGATTAATGAAAAAAAAAACCATTATTCTTGTGTATGATGCAACCTCGAAATAGTAGAACAGAAATAAAGGACTATCACTGCTTGAAACATCATGAAAATGTTATGCCTACCATATGTCTGCATGAGCTTATAGCATCTTTTGGTAGTTCTGTATTACTGAGCTTTCCCAAGCTCACGTTGTTTTTACCATCGCAGGTTAAAAGAAAATATCATGACCTAATGTTTGACATCAGTGTTCAGAGTTCTCTCGGCGCTGCCTCTGGAGTACGGTATTGTATAGTTAGTGGGCATGCATGTCATGTATTGTTTTATTACAGTGTTTGAAAAATACTTTCTGAAATTTTGTTATGTGTTTAAATGATTTCCTGAAATTGCATTTTAAACAGAAGTTGATTTTTTTCAGTTTAATAAGTGTTTTGAGAGGAAAAATGTTTTCATGTGTATTTTCATTGTGGGTCGCTCTTGTGACCCTAATGTGACTTCCTAGGATCCGTTGTAACGCATAGGCGGGTCTAGGGGGTTACAACTTTGGTATTGATCTTCCAAGAAGATAGGTTATCTCTTGCCGTAAAAACTCTCTGACGGGGAAGGAGAGAAAAACAAGTTAACATATTCCTTGGGGACCACTACCTCTTTATATAGTTGATTATTAAATCAAACTATTAAATATTTATAACTCTGCCCCTCATTGAATTATAAATATATCTTATGGTATCTACACTTTTATTTCCATGACATTTTAATACCTATGACACGCTTAACTTAATTGGTCACTTTATTTTGTGTCATACTTTATAATAACAACATACATTTTACATATGTGCCCACAATTGCGGATTTTAATCCAACATACATTTTACACGCTTAACTTAAGGGGCTGCCTTAGGTCCATAAGGAATTATACGTGCCGAGGCATCGGAACCTACCCAAGGGGCGACCTTGGGTCCATAAGGAATTACTAGCTAGATCAGGGCTGAACTTGTAGACACTTCATATCATATCCCAATAGTATACCCCAGATACAAATCATAGTTGTTCAACAGACAGTCATATCAGAAGATCATATGGCAAACATGTTTTATCACAGAGATATAATAGTTTGAGGTTCATGCTTTCAAATCTGACATATATACGTATTTTCAAAATAGTATAGCAATCATGTATTTATTCAAGTAGCAAATGTCATGGTTCAACAGATAAAACTTTCATATTTCATAAAATTGTCCATATTATCAATCAAGGAAAAATATTAATGTGCACATGATAATTTCATAAAAACATTTCAGACTATTATTTAGCACACTAGGAACACACCTCGAAAGCTAGTCAGACAGATCTAAGGGGCATCTGCCTCGCTATGCTCTGCAACTGAGCTGGACCCTAAATCAAAATAGAGAGGTGTTACCACAATGTGGAGATTAAGTTTAAAGATTTGACTGAGTTCTAAGTTCATACAAGTAACTATAGGTACATGAGGATGAGCGAAACATGAGGAGTTGGGCTGAGCAGACTGATGGTCGGGAGATACTCGAGTACCTTTAAACATGTAAAAGCTTATATTAGCCATTTATTCGATATACATTTATCTTAATGAAATACTTAAATACATATGCATGATTGGGTTTAAGGTCAAATTCGAAGGTCTTCGGGTTAGAATTTCACGAAATGGGCTTCAAATCAGATTCATGACGTCGGAAAAACATAAAATAGGGCTTTTTCGGAAATTTTGACTTTTGGTCAAAGTCAACGATGACGTCAGCAGTCAGGTCAATGTTGACGTCAGCATGACATCATTGGTCAAGGTCAATTGGGTTGACTTAGTCGTGTCGGATATGGGTTAGAGGCAGGTCGGGTCGGGACGGTTCGAGTCTGGGTCTTGGGCCGACTAGTTTAATCGGTCTAGCCGGTTTAGGCCGGTTCACCTACCCAATTATTTTTGGTCACCGGACGGCCGCCGAAAAGTCGCTGGAGACGCCAACTATCGCGATCTTGCCGAAAAAATGTAGATCAACGAATGGGCTCAAAAATGCATCCAACAATTTATCCAAACATGGCTGGAAAATTACTGAAAAAGCTCTAAAACGAACACGATGCGGCCGAAAAAAACGCGACACCGATGAGGCTCTTTCTAGCGTCGTTACGGTGAACGGCTAAAGGAGTTTTGATCGGCCTTTGACGTTGGTCACACCCGGACCAATGTCGTTCACCAACAACGGTTACGTTGGCCGGAAACGACAAAAGATGCACACACGACTCGACGAAGCTTCAAACCCCATGGGACGGTGATCGGGGAGGCAAAATGGCGAGTGACAGATATGGGTTTGACCGCTAGGCAACGGTGAAGCCGATGGTGGTGGCGGTGTACGCCATGGAGCAACGGTGAGGGCAAATGCGGGTTCGCTGGAGATTTGGATAGGGGAGGATGTCTACGAGAGAGATGAGTAGATGGGTTCGAAAATCGAAATGGGGCAAGAATTAATTTCGGGTAGGTGGGGAGATAGATTTTTATTTAACTTTACACGTGATAAACATAAGAGGGATTTTTGGGGGGTTTAAATACCAAAAGTTGCCCCGCTCAATTGGTTGGGTAACCCAGCCTTAAACCAAGTCACTTTTAAAAGATATTTATAATCCAAAAAATATAGAAGGTTTTTTTAAAAGATATTTTATTTTAGTAAAAAATATATTATAGAGCCCTCTTTAAAGTCACTTTTATGTTTTTTTTATAATTTATTAAACCAAAATCTTTTGTTTTCTCTATATTTACATTTAATTCAACTCATTTGGGGTCCTCTTTTCTTGAGGTCATGTACGGTCGCTTACCTCGCACATGTCGAAAACTCTCACTGCTTTGAATTAGGCCCTACGATATATCAAACAGATAAACATCTTGCTTGTGTATGAGAAAATGGGAAATAATACATTGTGGCAGTGATCCAGGGATAATGTTCTGAACCTGAAGCAGAACTAATGTAGCATCGCATGAAAACTCACATATTTGCAGGGCCAGAATTTCATAGTTACATATTCATTGCAACAATTAAAGGCGACACAGTTCAGATTATAAAGTTAAAAATGTCATATAACGTTGATACTCTTGCTATTTTATGACGCAAAGTCAATGGATCAGAGTGGCGTAGTAGAAGCGTGGTGGGTCTATAACCTATAGGTCTTAGGATCAAAAGTTGGCTCTAATAGTTTGGTTAATGCTTCCATTTTTAGTTGTGCATGAATTTTGTGTAAGAACTTTCAAATAAGTTTCAGACAAACCACATTTTAACAGCTATAACAAAATGAATCAAACATATTATAATGCTAATAGCACAAAATGACTTGAAATGGTGAAATTGGATTTAGGATACTATTGAGTTCAAGAGTTGTATAGTGATTGATAGCCTGACATGTATGCTCGAATTCAAGATAGGGTGTTCAGTAGAGTATTATCTTATGCCATAATAATCATGCATCAGACTGTTTTCGATTTATGTACTTAATGGAGATGCAGATGGCTGGAAATGCTTTCACTACAGAGTTTATTGGGATTTTTCTTGTGAGCATACCATGAAACCCCCTCATACGGCATATACGAAATACCTATCTTTGGGGAGGTCACATTCCCTGTCAACAACTCTCACGATATATATATATATATATATATATATATATATATATATATATATATATATATATATATATATAACATGAAAAGCATTCTAATAGAATTCATCGATGAAGTCAAAGTAGCGGAAGTTTAATCTAAAATCCATCATAAAATCATAATACAAAATAGGCCACGTTGTCAAAAGATAAAGTATGTAGCAACAAAATATAGACTCATTTCACCCAAATAAAGACAGTATGGTGGATAGAAACATTACAACAAAATAAGTACGAATGTGCCAATCCTCCAAGTGCCGAGTCCCTAGGTAGCCTATCAAAATATATCTGAAAAAGGAAAGAATGAGGGCGTGAGCTAGGGAGCTCAGTGTGTTCTAACAATGCATAAAATCGCATCAATAGTTCATAAGTAAAACATTTGGTAAAAACATGATCAAGAGAACCCAAAGTTTATCTTTTGTTCATAACTACCCTCCAACCATATGCTGATATGCAGTTCCCCTAACTGCATCCATAAGGACTTACTCTAGGCCCGATGAGCGTAGGTGCCAACCTAATAGGTTGTCTTAGGTTCATAAAGAATTACCCATGCCGAGGCATCGAAACCTACCCAAGGGGCGACCTTGGGTCCATAAGAAATTACCAATTAGATCAGGGTTGAATCTGTAGACACTTCATATCATATCCCAATAGTATACCACAGATACATATCATAGTTGTTCAACAGACAATCATATAAGAAGATCATATGGCAGACATGCTTTATCACAGAGATATAATAGTCTGAGGTTCATGCTTTCAAATCTGACATGTATACGTATTTTCAAAATTGTATAGCAATCATGTATTTATTCAAGTAGCAAATATAATGGTTCAACAGATAATAATTTCATATTTCATAAAATTGTTCATGTTATCAATCAGGGGAAAATATTCATGTGTGCATGATAATTTCATAAAAACATTTCAGACTGTTATTTAGCACACTAGGAACACACCTTGGAAGTTGGTCAGACAGATCTAAGGGGCACCTGCCTTGCTATGCTCTACAACTGACCTGGACCCTAAATCAAAATAGAGAGATGTTACCACAATGGGAAGATTAAGTTTAAAGATTTGATCGCGTTCTAAGTTCATACGAGTAACTATAGGTACACGAGGATGAGCGAAACGGGAGGAGCTGGGCTGAGTAGGCTGATGGTCGGGAGATATTCGAGTACCTTTAAACATGTAAAAACTTATAATAGCAATTTATTCGATTTACATTTATCTTAATGAAATACTTAAATACATATGCATGATTGGGTTTAAGGTCAAATTTGGAGGTCTTCAGGTTAGAATTTCACAAAACGGGCTTCAAAATCGGACTCAAGACGTCGAAAAACATAAAATAAGGCTTTTTTCAGAAATTTTGATTTTTTGGTCAAAGTCAACGATGACATCAGCAGTCATGTCAATGTTGACGTCAACATGAAATCATCGGTCAAGGTCAACTGAGTTGACTCGGTGAGTTAACTCACTAATTCAACTCGGACGAGTTGACTCGACAAGTTGACTCAGCCGTGTCGAATATGGGTTAGAGGTGGGTCGGGTCAGACGCGGGTCTAAATGATTCGGGTCTGGGTCTTGGGTCGACCGATTTAACCGGTCTAGCTGGTTCACCTACCTAATTATTTCTAGTCGCTGGAGACGCCAACTGTCGCGATCCTGCCGAAAAAATGTAGATCAACGAATGAGCTCAAAAACGCATCCAACAATTTATCCAAACATGGCCGAAAACTTACTGGAAAAGCCCTAAAATGAACACGACGCGGCTGGAAAAAACGTGACGTCGATGAGGCTCTTCCCGTCATCGTTACGGTGAACGGATAAAAGGGTTTTGATCGGCCATTGACGCTGGTCACGCCCGGACCAACGTCATTCACCAACAACAATAACGTTGGCCGGAAACGACAAAAGACGCACACACAACTCGGTGAAGCTTCAAACTCCATGGGACGGTGATCGGGGAGGCAAAACGGTGAGTGACAAGTAGGGGTTTGACTGTCGGGCAACGGTGAAGCCGATGGTGGTGGTGGTGTACGCCACAGAGCAACAGTGAGGGCAGACGCTGGTTTGTCGGAGATTCGGGTAAGGAAGGATGTCTACGAGAGAGATGAGGAGATGGGTTCGAAAATCAAAATGTGGCAAGAATTAATTTCAGGTAGGTGGAGAGACAGATTTTTATTTAACTTTACACATGATAAACATAAGAGGGATTTGGGGGGTTTAGATACCAAGAGTTGTCTAGCTCAATTGGTTGGGTAACCCAGCCTTGAACTAAGTGGTCGCAGGTTCAATTCCCCCAACCTCCCCACATACTTATTTTTTTCACTTTTTTCACTTGTTTTATTATTATTATTTTCATTTTAACCTAGTGTTACAACTCTCCCCTCCTTAAGAAAAAATTCGTCCTCTAAATTTACCTTAACCAAATAGATGTGGAAACTACTCTTTAATGGATCCTTCGATCTCCCAAGTAGCCTCTGTAGGGTTGCGATTGCTCCACAGAACTTTGACCATTGGAATGCGTCTGTTCCTCATAACTCTCTATATTGAATCTAGAATATGTATTGGCTCCTCTTTATAGGACAAATCTGGCCTCAACTCTACATCCTGAACCTGAATGACATGGCTCGGATCAGGATGGTATTGCCTCAACATTGACACATGGAAGACATCGTGGATACGGTTAAGCTGGGGAGACAACTCAAGCTGATAGGAAACAGGCCCAACTCTCTTCACAATACAATACAACCCAATGAATCTCAGGCTTAGCTTACCCTTGCGCCCAAATCTCAGAACTTTCTTCCACGGGGATACTTTCAAAAAAACCTGGTCACCGACTTCAAACTCAATATCCTTTCTTCTCCGATCAACATAAGATTTCTGCCTGTCAAAAGCCTCTTTCAGACGATCACGAATTATTCTGACAGTCTCTTTAGTCTCTTGGATCAACTCCGGACCCAAAGTCTTGCGATCATACAATTCGATCCAACAAATAGGTGTTAGACATTTGCGACCATACAGAGCCTCGTATGGTGCCATGTGGATACTAGCTTGATAGCTGTTATTATATGCAAACTCGACGAAGGAAAAAAGAAATCTTCTCAACTACCGCGGAATTCGATCACACATCCCCTCAACATATCTTCTAGAATTTGAATTACTCTATCAGACTGTCCATCGGTCTGTGGGTGAAAAGATGTACTAAAATTCAATCGTGTACCCAAAGCATTATGCAAGGATGACCATAAATGAGAAGTGAACCTCGGATCTCGATCAGATATGATAGATAAGGGTACACCATGCAATCTGATAATCTCTGAGATATACAGTCTAGCCAGCTTCTCCATAGAATAAGTAACTCGTACATGAATGAAGTGAGCTGACTTGGTGAGTCGATCAACAATAACCCAGACAGAATCATTTTTAGAAGAAGTTAAAGGCAACCCGGTAACGAAATCCATCGTGATACGCTCCCATTTCCACTCGGGAATCTTAATGGGCTGTAATAAACCAGAAGGATGTTGATGTTCCGCTTTGACTTGCTGACAAGTCATACACCTAGACACATAATCCGATATATCCTTCTTCATACCCTCCCAACAGTACCTTTGTTTCAGGTTCTGGTACATCTTGTCTCCACCAGGATGCATAGCATAAGGGCTACTATGAGCCTCACTAAGTATGGTTCACTTCAGGTCGGCATCATCGGGACACAATAACGACCCTTAAAGCACAGAACGTCATCTTGATCGAAGGCATAAACAGATGTGGATCCCTGCTCAACTTGTTGTATGACTAGAAGTAAGAAACTGTCTAAAAGTTGCTTGGCCTTAATCTCTTCGGCCAAAGTTGGTTTAACTTGCAACTCCGCTAGTAAACTGCCATCACTATAAATGTTCATCCTGGAAAATAGGGATCTCAGGTTGGATATGGCATTACGACTCAATGCATCGGCAACAACATTGGCTTTTCCTGGGTGGTACTCAATCATACAATCATAATATTTAAGAAGTTCAAGCCACCTATGATGTCTCAGATTAAGCTCTCTGTGTGTGTGAAAATACTTTAAGCTCTTACGATCTGTATAGATATAACACTTTTTTTCCGTAAAGATGGTGTCTCCAAATCTTCAAGGCAAAGACCACAGCGCCCAGTTTCAGATCATGGGTAGGATAGTTACACTCGTGCGGTCTCAGCTGATGAGACGCACAAGCGATCACCCTGCCATCCTGCATTAGAACGCATCCAAGTTCAAAGCGCGATGCATCACTATAAACTGTAAAGTCTTTCCATACTCGGGTTGTGTCAAAACTGGAGCTTGCGTTAGAGCCATCTTCAATTTCTCAAAACTATCCTGCTGAGCATCAGCCCAAACAAAAGAAACATTCTTCCTCAACAGCTTTGTCAAAGGGGTGGCAATGATAGAGAATCCCTCAACAAAGCGTCGGTAATACCCAACTAAACCCAAAAAGCTACGGACCTCCGAGACATTCTTGGGTTGCTTCCAACTGGTGATAGCCTCAATCTTACTTGGATCAACCTGGATACCTCGAGCAGATACAACATGCCCCCAAAAATGTCACTTCCCTCAGCCAAAATTCACACTTGCTAAGCTTGGCATACAGACAATGCTCTCTCAAAGTTTCCAAAACAATTCTCAGATGCTCATCATGCTCTGCCTCTGTCCGTGAATAGACTAAGATATCATCGATGAACACCACAACAAAATGGTCTATATAAGGCCGGAACACACAGTTCATCATGTCCATGAAGGCAGTTGGTGCACTGGTAAGACCAAAAGGCATCACTAGAAACTCGTAATGTCCGTATCTGGCGCGGATGGTCGTCTTAGCAACATCAGAACCCTTTATCTTCAATTGATAGTACCCGGATCATAGATCAATCTTCGAGAAAACTGTGGCCCCCCGAAATTGATCAAACATGTCATCAATCCTAGGTAACATGTATTTGTTTTTCACAGTCAACTTGTTCAACTTCCGGTAATCAATACATAGCCGAAGTGAACCATCTTTCTTCTTCACGAAGAGAACATGAGCTCCCCAAGGCGAAGACCTAGGTCGGATAAAGCCTCGATCAAGAAGCTCTTGCAACTATACTTTTAACTCCTTAAGCTCTTTAGGGGCCATACAATAAGGGTTCATGGATATTGGCACAGAACCCAGATAGGTCTCAATTTCGAACTCAACGTCCCTATCGAGAGGTAACCCAAGCAGCTCTTCAGAAAAAACATCAGGAAGCTCGCTAATGATGTGAATTTCCTCAATCTTGGATAAATAACCCTTCGTGTTTAGAAAGCAAGAACTGAAGTTCTCATATCCTTTCCAGATCATCTTGTCAGCTGCTAGGGCAGATACTACATTAGACAGGTAACCTCGTCTCTCACCGACCAATACCATTGATCGACCATCTAAAGTCTTCAAAATAGCCCTCTTAGACTTACAATCCAGACTGAAATGATGTTCGGTCAACCAATCCATGCCAAGAATTAGATCGAACTCCTCCAAAGGAAGCTTCATAAGATCAACCAGAAAGATTTCCCCTTAAACCTCAAGAGGACAACGCCTAAACACCTTATCCACGGTCACTGACTGACCTATTGGGCTCATAATTGTAACAACATTCTCTGTGGCTTCTATCAGAATTAGAAGGTCTCGGGAAACATATCTTGAAATGTAAGAGTGAGTGGAACCATTATCAAGAAATGCAAAGTATGGAGAAGAATGAATGGTAAAAGTACCTGCAATGACATTAGGCTCATCTCTGTCATCCCGACGTCTGGTTACATACACAAGTGTTGGCTGCCTAGTCTTAGATAAATTCGATCCTCCACTCTGATATGATCGAGCTCTGGTGTCATTCCTAGCAGCAAATAAAGAAGGTCTACTCTGACTACAACCCCTAGCTGGAGTCTGAATAGTAGTCTGTGATCGAGTTGGAGTCTAGAAGGATGTCTGAGATGCAGAAGGTGAAATAGGAAAACTCTTCAAGAAATGATCTCTAGATCCATAACGAAAACAAGTACCCATCATCTACCTACACTCTCCTCCATGAAGCTTGCCACAATGTACACAAGATGGTAGTAGAGAGAAGCCAGATGAATCACCTCGACTAACTGTAGGGGTCGAAGATGATGCGGGCCTAGATCTGGAATTGCCCTTTTGAGGGGCGGTTGTACGAGCCCTCTTATCAGGGTGTGAAGAAGACTCATAAACAGAAGGCCTCCTAGGTCGATCTCGATCTACTCTACACCACTCGTGGCCAATAACTCAACCTCCTCCTGATCTTTTGCTCTCTCAACAACTTTATCAAAGTCCTCATCAAGGTGGCCAATAACATGCACAGACAATTCCTACCAAAGACCAAGTGCGAACTTATGACACTTCTCTTTTTCAGTAGACACTGAACTAGAGTAAAATCTCAACAAGTTTAAAAACTCAGTCTCATACTCGGATACAATCATATCCCCATGTGTCAGAGTCCTAAACTGCTCTCGCATCTGTCTCATAAAACGCTCTCCGATGAAACTGCTCTTGAAGCATTCCTTAAAAAATCCCACGTTAGACGAGTGGCAGGGACACTACTCACAACAGACTCCCACCAGGTGCAGGCATTCCCATAAAGCAAAGAAACGGCTACCAAATATTTCTTGGAGGCTCAAAACCCAAGGAATCCATGTGTCTCTCCAAATCGAGAAGCCACTCTTCTGCCTCGGTTGGGGGTCCCCTGGTAGGGCCATCAAATGGCCTAGCCTCACTGGCGATCAGGGTTTGAGAAATCGGAACCTCATGCACAACTCCAGCGACTCTAATTGTCCTATGAATCAACTGTAAGAATTACCTACTGAGGGCCTCATTAGACACGATCGGCAGTGGCTCGGTACGAGGTGCAAGTACTCCTCTGACTGGAGTCGTCAGATTAATACCAGAAGCAGACAGTGGGTCTACCAGAGGTGTGGGACCTCCAGGGGCGGGAGGAATTTCAGGGGCTAGAGGATCGCTAGCCAAACTGTCAATCGAGTCAGAATATCTAGCAGGTCGACCTCGCCTCCGGGCAGGTCGAGGACCTCGTCTAGCGTTCATTGGACAATCTGGGCTCAACAAGAGATAATACCTAGAGTTAGAACTGGCACTGGAGTACCGAACACAATTAAACATATGAAAAGTTTGGTGACATGGTCCTTTTTGAAAACGTTTCCAAAACATTTATGAAAATATTTTATTTAAAACCCAACCACAATCCAAAGCTTATAAAACCAAAAGCTCTAATACCAACTAAATGTAACCCCCTCATACGGCCTATACGAAATACATATCTTTGGGGAGGTCACATTCCATGTCAACAACTCTCACGACATATATATATATAGGCATTCTAATAGAATTAATCGATGAAGTCAAAGTAGCGGAAGTTTAATTTGAAATCCATCATAAAATTATAATACAAAATAGGCCACATTGGTAAAAGATAAAGTATGTAGCAACAAAATATAGACTCGTGTCACTCAAATAAAGACAGTATGGCAGATAAAAACATTACAACAAAATAAGTACGAATGTGCCGATTCTCCAAGTGCCGAGTCCTTGGGTAGCCTATCAAAATATATCTAAAAGGGGAAAGAATGGGGGAGTGAGGTAGGGAACTTAGTGTGTTCCAATGGTGCATAAAATTGCATCAATTGTTCATAAGTAAAACATTAGGTAAAAACATGTTCAAGAGTAACCAAAGTTTCTCTTTCGTTTATAACTACCCTCTAACCATACGCTGATATGCAGTTCCCCTAACTGCATCCATAAAAACTTAACCTAGGCCCGATGAGCGTAGGTGCCAACCTAAGGGGCTACCTTAGGTCCATGAGGAATTACTCGTGTCGAGGCATCGAAACCTACCCAAGGGGCAACCTTGGGTCCATAAGGAATTACCAACTGGATCAGGGCTGAACCTGCAGACACTTCATATCATATCCCAATAGTATACCCCAGATATAAATCATAGTTGTTCAACAGACACTCATATCAGAAGATCATATGGCAGACATGCTTTATCACAAAGATATAATAGTCTGAGGTTCATACTTTCAAATCTGACATGTATACATATTTTCAAAATAGTATAGCAATCATGTATTTATTCAAGTAGCAAATATCATGGTTCAACAAATAAAACTTTCATATTTCATTAAATTGTTCATGTTATCAATCATGGAATAATATTCATGTGCACATGATAATTTCATAAAAAACATTTTTGACTGATATTTACCACACTCGGAACACACCTCAGAAGCTAGTTAGACTGATCTAAGGGGCACATGCCTCGCTATGCTCTGCAACTAAGCTGGACCCTAAATCAAAATAGAGAGATGTTACCACAATGAGGAGATTAAGTTTAAATATTTGATTGAGTTTTAAGTTCATACGAGTAACTATAGATACACGAGGATGAGTGGAACGGGAGGAGCTGGGCTGAGTAGGATGGTCGGGAGATACTCGAGTACCTTTAAACATGTAAAAGCTTATAATAGCCATTTATTCGATTTACATTTATCTTAATGAAATACTTAAATAGATATGCATGATTGGGTAGCTCAATTGGCTGAGCACTCAGCTACGTAACTTAAGGTTGTAAGTTCGATTCCCTCAACCCCCACCTCTCTTCTCATTTTCATTTTTCATTCATTTTTCGTTTTTTGGGTGTTACAACTCTCCCCACCTTAAAAGAAATTTCTTCCTCGAAATTTACCAGAGTCAGAGAAATAGAGAAACTGGTCTTTCATCCATTCTTGTACTAAAACTTACCCATTAGAGTATCATTTTTTCTCAGAACTCCGAGACGGTCCCGAATGAATCTAGTAGTGTCCCCCGCCACTCGGACTATCTTTAAACCAAAAACCATCTCATCAAGCATATCAAACCAACTAATCAGAATATAATATATGAATCCATATCGAACTTCATACGATGCCAAGAAAACACTTGTTTCACAACCTTTATAATAAACAGTCTCTGTCGGGGATAGGAAACTTCTCCTAGTACCACAAAAGTTAATCATACAACCCAGAAGCATCTTCTAAAAAAATCTGAATTACTCTACTAAGTTGATCATCAGTTTGTGGATGAAGAACTATATCTGAGATCCATACGGGTACTCAAAGGTCTCCAACAGGGCCTTATGAAATCAAGATGTTAACCCCAATTTTCATTTAGAAACGATATATAGCGGGACACCATGCCACTTTTTCAAGGATAAAGCCCTTTTTTCAAGACGATCAAACATAACCAAGGTTTTAAACAGATGTCACTTACCTTCAGCGTAATACTCCGATAATTGTTTCCTTCGTGCATAACATAGTCACCACATAATCTATACTTTCACCAATCTCTCGGACATCTTTCTTTTAAATTCGTAATACTTTTATCAAAAATTCATCAAAATATTCTCAAACACAATCATTATCACCAAGCTACCTTACATGTAATCTTATACCAGTTACCTCATATGATCAAACATTTATTCTTAATATGATTCATATCTTCAATTTCATATGCATAAACCATCTCAGGTTCTTTATCCATATTCAATTTCATCAATTTAATCCAAATCGAAAGGGAACTGTATCGACATTTTTTTGTTTGTCGCCAGTGTAGATCGAGCTATTATGGACAAAATGGTTATATGCACTTATTACACGAAAAGGATTTGACATCGGAGTTTCGGCCCGAGGAGTACGGTTATAATCTAGGGGCATGTACGGACCAGACACCTTATGACAGACGATCGGTCGATCTACCTAGAATAACGCAACTATAAGCTCTGATATCACTAAATGTAACCCCCTAGACCCGCCTATGCGTTACCACGGATCCTAAGGAGTCACATTAGCGTCACTGGAGCGACCCACATTAAAAATACACATAAAAACATTTTTTTCCTCAAAACACTTATTAAACTGCAAAATAAACTTCTGTTTAACATACCCTTTCATGAAATCATTTAAACATATAACAGGATTTCATAAAACGTTTTACAGACACTATCATAAAACTATACATGACATACATTCCCACTAACTGTACAGTACCGCCCTCCAAAGGCAGCGCCGAGAGAACTCCGAACACTGATGTCAAACATTAAACCATGATATATTCTTTTAACATGTGATGATAAAAACAACGTGAGCTTGGAAAAGCTCAGTAATACAGAACTACTAAAATATGCTATAAGCTCATGCAGATATATGGTAATGTTATACTTGAGAATAACGGTACTTGTTCTTTATTCAATCATCGAGTAATAAACGAGAATTTACACAAGCTGATAGATTAATAAGATAGAAACAAAGAGTATAGTGTGTTCCAATAAGTACAGATTAAACAGGCATAAATACATACTAATCATATCATAATAACACATAACAATTCAATGCAAATGTTCAATTACATACAAGGGTTTACTAGTAACTACCCTCTAACCTTACTCCAAATATGCAGTCCCCCAGAACTGCATCCATAAGGACTTACCCTAGGCCCGGTCGGCATAAGTGCCACCTAAGGGGATGTCTTAGGTCCATAAGGATTTACCCGTGCTAAAGCATCGTAACCTACCCAAGGGGAGACCTTGAGTCCATAAGGATTTACCAACTGGATCAGGGTTGTACCAACAGAGACTTCATAGTATAACCCAATAGTATACCCTAGATAACAATCGGTATTCATATTTTAGACATGAGTAACAGAATACATATGGCAGACATATTCCATTCGAGGCATCAGAAACCTAAGTTCATGCTCTTTATACACATATATAGGTATACCGTTGAGTAGACGATATCTTCATTCATCATGCAAACAGAGTGTACCATCATAGGTCAAGCTAACAGATTATACTATTACTTGCATCAGGCAGACATACAATATTATCACATATTAGATAACCAGATAGCACAATCATATACTAAGTATACAAATCAAGCGGACTTACAATGAGTAGGCAGAAAATGTTATCATATGTCAAGTTCATCATTTCATCAAGCATATCATCGTTCATAATTAAGTCATTAGATTGTTTACTAACATGTAATAATCATACAACACATTCAACTGAATGTAGCACACATGGAACACACTAGGTGGAACAATTTATTTCTTGGCGATACTTAGCATTTACGAAAGGGAACACATTAAACTTTTGACAATTTGAACAAATTTCATAAACGAGGTCCCTATTAAAAGGGGGTTCGTACTAACGGTTCAAACCAGATATTCAAGAGTTGATACCTCAAGATCTTTGAGAGTTTAGATATATCATGAGCAATTTAGTCATTTAAGCCTACAAGAGCATTATGGTCATTTTATCATACATGGGTGTTTTGGTAATTTATACCAACGAGGCATAAACTGTAACCCCCTTAGCCCGGCCTAGACGCCTGACGCGAACTAAGAAGATTACACGGGGGAAACTGAAGTCAACTCATGAAAGTGGACCTCGATTAGCGACCCTTTTTTATCTTTTCTAGATGCACATTATTATCCTATGTGGTTAATAAAGCGATTGGGTGAAAACGGCACAACGATCGGGGTTCAATTGCATGATTTTGTCTTTTAGGGACCAAATTGTAAATTTCTAGATTTACAAGGACTAACCATATTTTAAAGTTACCAATCCAAAATTAATCATGTAACATGCCAGCATGTCAAATTTCAACTCAAATGGATCATTCAATCTCAACCAATTAAACTTACAACATTCAGGGACCAATACGTAAGAAATAGAAACCTGGAACAATTCAAAATCAACAACCAACGGCCAACTGTTTCGGAACACAAGTCCCCGTATCGGAACGGTCGTTTTGAAACCTTGTTGACCGTTTCGATACGCGGGTGCGTTTCGAGACCACAAATGGTCTGTTTCGATACGGTGATTTACAGTAGCGAAGTGTTCCAAAACGTGCCTACCCGTTCCGAAACACCATGGCCATTACAGGCCACTGTTCCAAAATAGATAAGGCCGTTCCGAAACGCTTGGCCCTGCAATTTTCCAAATTTCTAGTTTTTCTCAACTTTTCACCTCTGAAACCACCCCAACACATGCCACAACACACTTACTATATGAATAAACATCAAGGGACACCAAAACGAAGTGCAAGCTAAATCATAGCATCATACTTGCAAGCTTTAGAACTATAGACATGCTTCCTAGATGTCAAAACAACAAAAAGGCTAAAACCACATTCAAGCTTAAACCAATACTCAAAGGCCATTTACAATATCAAATAAACAAACCAAACATGCTCAAAGTGTTTAACATCACCAAATATAATCGGGAGTAGAAATCCCACCCATTGCCTCTTATTACACCAAGGTAAAACCGCATACATTGTTTAGACAAGATACTTGGAAACCACTTGCTCTCTTGCTGCCTCTAAATCTCAATTCTCTGCATTGATGAAACAAATGAGCGTAAGCATAAAGCTTAGTGAGGATCGCTAAAACCAACATTCATCAATGCATTTTATAAAACCATATTATCTCATTTACCAACTCAAGCCTTCATTAAAACATGCTCTTTAAAGCATCCATGCACTTTTAAAACCACATGCTCATAGCATCATTAAAACAACACAAAATCCTTTGCTCATGCTTAAACAAAGCATCACATGCTTAAATCATTAATCAACAACATTATATTGGCTCGCAAGTGATCAATTCTCAATCCATACCAAAACCAACACAAATGACACAACCGGATACGCGGATTACAAGCGTTGTCCCACACGCTTCATACACACTATCAGACTACACAAGGCTCACACACGGGATTAAGCCATCAATCGTTGTGACACTCGTGGTGGAGTTTAACGGTACAATCACAACTCCTCAACACCACTCATTAGTAGTTGTATAAATCCACTAACGAGAGCACGAGACACATACCACAAGATCCACACACGAGATTTAACCATCTACTGTTGTGATCTTAACCTCAATTGTTAGGGTACTTGGATGGAATATACGGTACAATCACAACCCCTCGACATCCAAGGCGACTTTATTCACGGTGCACCCAATCCTATAACCGGATAACTATATCTGATTAAAGTAACCAAAAACAATTTCCATCACTTGCCAATATAATCATTTAACAACATTATTTCACTATTTATAAGCATAAACCACAATGCCACTTCCACAAGCATAAACATGCTTAATCTCAAATGCATACATTTCATAAATCCAATGATCACCTACCAAGTGCATACTTAACCAAATGGCATTAAACACCAGCATTATCAATGCTTAAAACATGCTTTAAAACAATAAATGAATTCACATTTAAATCAAGTCCATTTCCAACAAAAACATAGCACATTCCGAGAGAGACTTTCGAATCACTTACTCTTGAGCTTAGCTAAGTGTTTCAAACTTACACTAAGCTCCCAAGACCACGCTCAAAACGTTACAAAGCTGGAAAATCCATTTCCACTCACCGATGCGCGAAACCTTACTCGCCAACACGAAAATCACCCTTCCGAAGCCTCCACAAAAGCTTTGTTTGCTTCCGGATCAAGATCCCCTATTTTTAGGTCATTAAAACTGATATCCAAATACATTAAAATGCATTTCAGCACCAGCAACCAAACTCAGACTCATTTCTCACCAAAACTACACCAATTTACCCATCCGAAACAACCGAAAACTCAATCGATCACTTCCTAAACGAAGCCCATCCAACATACATCACTTTCAACCATTTATAAACATCAAAACTCATCTAAAAACAACCTAAACCCATCCTTATCCCTCCAGCATGCATAACACCATCATTTCACCTCAAAAACCAAACTAAAACCATCAAGAAACTTAAGGATCTTAAGGATTTCGAGATCTATATTATCAAAACCCTTTTTCAACATAATAATCAACTCAAAACTCAATTAAAACCAATCCAAAACAGAGTTTATCAAATCCAATCTAAAAATCAAGATTTTAATCACATTTTTGCAAGAGTTTGATCTCAAATCAAAACTATAATAAAAACTCACCCAAAAACATCAATTAGAAGCCAAAGATCTTAGGAATTTCAATAAAGAACCTAGATTGAAGGTTGAGAATTGGATTTACCTCCAATCCTTGCCTTCCTCAATGATTGACAAGTTTTTTCTTAAGAAATCTTGAAGAATTTGAAGAGAACTCTTGAAATTTGTTTAGAAACCAAAGGGAGAGTGTTTGGGAGAAAAGAAATATGGAGAAAAGAGTTGGGAGATTGATTTTGCTGAAATGAAAGTTAGTTACGTGAAATGAGTTCTCAATTTCCCAATTAATCCATTTTAATTAAATAAAATCATTTCTAATTTAATTATCTAAAACCCTTTTAAAACACATGTCAATTTAAGGAAGGTGTATTTGCACAATAGCTCCCTAAGGATTCTAAGATTTTTGGCTCCTCTTTTAAAATTTCATTTTTCCACAGTTTTGAAACTTTACATTTTGGCCACTACCCAAAATGTACCACTTCCAAAGCCTATTTTGTAAAATTTATTTGACCAACCCCTTAAACATGATTTAAGAGGATTTTAGCAATTTTTACCATATTTTTATCCTTTCCCGATCCTTGATTTCCCTAAATCACCTAACGCGATTCGAATCGTTTCCGACCGGTCTGATCCGATGTCTAAAATATCTAGGCATAAACAAGGTCCCTATTAAAAGGGGGTTCGTACTAACGGTTCAAACTAGATATTCAGGAGTTGATACATCAAGATCTTTAAGAGTTTAGATATATCATGAGCAATTTAGTCATTTGAGCCAATAAGAGCATTATGGTCATTTTATCATACACGGGCGTTTTGGTAATTGTTGAGTGGATCGAATGATCGAAATGAACCAAGAGGGGGTGAATTGGATTTTTAAAGGTTTAGGTGATGGAAATTGCAAATTAAAAAGATAGACAAGAAATTTTAGAGTGGTTCAAGTTCCAAATGAACTCTACATCCACTACCTTAGCTTCACTAAGGATTTGCAACAATTCCACTAATTGATCTTCCCCTTTTCTAGGCTAAGGAGGTAACCCTTACAAGTTTCGGTTAAATTTTCTACCCAAAATTTAACCCAAACCTCACACAAATAGAACAAAGATTTTATTGGCTAAGAAAGTATCTCTCAATACAAATTGTAGCCCAATTACAAGCACTCAACCCAATTGAAATGATAAGAATAAAAAATACAATTAGGGTTTCTAGACAATATTGGGATTTAGGCACAAATGCTTGGATTTGATGTTTGGATGTTTGCTTTTGGATCAATAGTTGTTGTTGGAGCTTTTAGAGGTCCCTTTTATACCTTCTCATTGATTTCTAGTCGTTGTGGTTGTTGCATTCATCAATAGAGCCATTGGGGGTGTTATCTCACCTCCATAAATGCAGTCTGCAACCAACCGTTTCGAAACGCACGACCCTGTTTTGAAACAGACCAAAATAGAAAGAGTCGTTGGGGTGCATTAAAGAGCCCGTATCGAAATAGTCTGACATGTTTCGATACGCTAAGATCCGTTTCGAAACACTTTTGCCACTGTCAAGTGTCGTATCGAAACAGCTTGAACCTGTTTCAAAACGCCTTAACGATTTCTTAAAAAACGGTTAAAAACTTGCAACGGTCATATTTTTCAAATCAAATGAACAACCGTTTCGAAACATTGTATGTCGTTTCGATACGGTTTCTCTATGTTCTAAAGCCGTTTCGAAACTCGTTTTGAAACACAGGTTGGCAGTGTTGAAAACGTTTTGATAGCCGTTTCGAAACATGGGTTGACAGTTTCAAAATCATTTCGAAACGCCTTAGGCCGTTTCGAAATAGGGACTCGAAAATCACTGTTTTGGCTTTAAGAACACTTAGAAAATATTTGGAAAACTTAGTTTTTAACTTAGGCATATACTTTAAATCATAAAAGGGTGTTTGAGGACTTAAAAATTCGTTTTCACATTTTCAATTTAGTCCTTAGGTTCTTTAGTTATATCAAAATTAAAATATCGGTTTCACAGTAATTTATACTAATGAGGGATAAAAGTCGCTCAAGAAATTCCATTTGCTCATCAGATTTCCAGCCAGACATTTAGAGATTTCTATGTCAAGATCTTTCACAATATCGGATACGTTCAGAGCTATTTTGATTACTGTGGCCAACGAGGCATTTTGGTCAATTTAACTATCATGGGTGATTTTGTAATTTGGCCCAATAATTATAAAATGACGATTTACAATTTTTAAGATTTCCAGAAGTTTTTCGAGCCTCCAAACCATTCAAACTAACATATCCCAACCTTGCAGTACTAGCCATCCCTTCTAATGCATCCAACTGTATCGTATATCTAAACGGTTGCTTTCATATTTCACCACAAGACTTGCCACGGAGTAGTTGTTGCGTGTAAAAGTGTCTATCACAATTGTAGTGCAAGTGTACACGACGCAAGTAGTAAAGTGATATGGAAGTATCGGATATCGTCTCCACGGGGACTGGGCTAATAGCTTCACCTAGAATTACTGCACGAGGATAAAAGAATGATTTAAGATTTTGTCACGAGAAAAGTAAAGAGTACTGGAAAATAGAAGTAAAGTAATCAAGATAGAGTGAATGGGCTGGTATTGAATTGCTCAGTAGTGTAGGTATTGCTAAGTCTAGGAAATTCAGCTCTGTCGTCGTTCCCGTCGCGGCAGCACTTGTCGCGGCGGCAGTATATTGCTTGTCGCGGCAGCGAACACTCAACTTCGTACTTCAAGTTTGGCAAGAATCCCTGTTGTGCCATGGCCTATCCCTAGGTCCAAGTCTGTCGATGCACACGTCTTTGATGATACCTCCCGGCGTGAATCGAAGGATGAACACCGATGTTGTTGAATTCTTCTTTAGCCACTTAACCTCGTCCTATCCCTAGGTCCGAGATAGTTCAACTATAAACTAGAGAACTCGCACTTATTCCTTTCATATACTTAACTCTCCCGATATTAAGTAAATAGATAACCTCGCAATGCTCTCTCGATACTCTTGCAAGATGTTAATAACCAGAATAAGAGAACTTGAAGTTTATTTTATTGAACAGAAAATTCCTAAAACAAAAGCAACCCTTGCAACTACTTTACAAATCAACCCGTGGCCTTAAGGGGAATTTAGAACATGATGAGAGGATGAAAACGGCTAGGGTTTTGGGAAGAAGGCTAGAGATAGGTGATCTTCCTCCTAGGTCGAAATACATGCCCTTATATAGGCTTTGGGTCCAAGTTTTCTAAAATAGCAAGAATACAAGTTTAAATTAAAGTACAACTCTAATAAAGACTAAATCTTTAGAGAATCTAACTTTAAATCGTCCTCCTTCTTGCTTGGGATTTTCTTTCCTTGAACTTTGGGCTTGGCATTCCTTCTAATCTAGGGCTTGGAAAAATATACTGGTTTTCCACGACAGACGGACTTAATTTTCTCTATCTGTCGAGGTCCACTTTGCTTCTTCTTCTTCTCAAAACTGTTGTCGTCCTCTGCTGTCACGGCGGCAACCATGGCAACACCGTCCTCCTTGATTGCTCGTCCAATTCCAGCTCCTTTGCTTCACTGCCCAGCGCCTTCCTCTCCATCTGCTATAGCAGCAACCTGCAAAAGCAACCAATTTCAGTAGAAACTGTGCCTTTTAATATATTTGTGATGTCTAACTGTAAACTAACCTAAATGCAATGAATTATGCTTGAATGCAGCAGAAATATGGGTTAAATAGGGTGTAAATAATAGAACTTTTACACACTCAACACACCCCCAAACTCAAGTTTTTGCTTGCCCTCAAGCAATTTAGATCTAAAAGAAAAATGAAATGTTTTTGTTTTGGCTTAAAATAGTGAACTTTCCCTTACCCTTCATTCGTTCTCTGTGACGGCAGCACCCTGTCGGATAACTTAGGAATTGTCTGGAGTCTCACTATAGTCCTCGTATAGTGTGTGCATGCTTGTGAACAGTTATATGCCAAGACTCTCTTAGTTTCACTAGAATATTTCAGCCCTTAACTCGAATTTTTATGCCAAAGTTTATCTTTTGAAGGCATTTCTTATGCTCCTTTGATTTTTTTGTTTTGACTCGATTTCATTTTTTTTAAGCTAAAGTTTCACTATAGCCAGTTTTGGGCACCTCTAGCTAACTTCCTAGAGCCGGTTTCGGGCACCTCTAGGGTTGTTGAGTCTCTTTTGCTAAACTTCTTTCCTAGAGCCAGTGTTAGGCACCTCTAGGGGCTATTCAAGTGCTAAGCTTCCTATTCTAGTTGACTAAAAGAGTTCTAAGCAGTATAACAGTCACAAATAGTGTTTAAGTTTTCAGAACTATAGAAAGGCTCTAAACTGCTCCTAAAACTATCCTAAAGGCACTGCCACGACAGAGTTGTCACGACAGGTAAGTTCAGTTCACAGACTTAAGCCAAAATTTTCATTTTTTTACCAAAAATAAACTAAGTAAAAGACACAATTTTTAAAACTAAAATGGACTCCATTAATTAAGGGATGCCACCCCCAAACTCGAGGGTTGCATTGCCCTCAATGCAAATGACAAGTAAAAAATAAAAGCAGTACATCACAAAATATATAAGCAGAAAGCAAATTAAGTTAAGAAACTCAAATTTTAAGCGTTGTCGTCGCTGTTGCTGTTGACTCTGATTTGACGGTGGACACGAGCTTTCTGAACTGGCTGGTGGATGGGGGAGGCAAATGTGTTCTTCGTTTTGGCCTCCCATGGTGGTTGAGTCCTGGTTGGGGAGATATGAGGGGGTTTCTCCACAACCTGGACTTCTAAGCTGCTGTTGCTGTCTTCACCACTACTGTTGTCGCTGCTGCTGCTACCGCCGGCTCGCATGTTGTTTTTATCTGCCATTCTTTTTTGCCGCTTGACCGGTGTAAACTCCTTTGAGAGATTCCTCTTAACAGAGGGTTCGTTGTCGCTTGCGGCCCAAACGGAGAAGGAGGAAAAACCGACAACGAATGCGTCAAGCTTTTCCGATGGCATTCTACGTTTCGTTCCACGAACAGACGTCTTAGCACGGTTGCTGCCAGCGGCTGTCGGGGCAGGTGATGGTGTTGATGCTACAGAGGGTGTCCGTGGTGTGGCAGCAGGTGTTGGGGTGTGGGCAGGGGTTGGTACAGCAAAATAATGTGCAAGGAAGGTGGGAAATATGACATCCGGGAAATTTAAAGAGTTTGGGATAAAATATACCGTAGATGCAGTAAAATCCCCGATGAAGCTCATCAGATCGAGCTGTCGTTCCTCCAGCTTCTGGATAGTAGCAAGAATCTGGGAGGAGGAGTCAGTTGGGGCTGCTGCTGCTGGTTGCTGCCTGGCTTCTGTGGCAGCAGGTTCAGTTTCCGGCTGCTCTGTCGTGTCGGCTATCGTGGCAGCTGGATCAAATGATGATAGAGGGGTGGCAGCAGTTAGCTCCATTAAGCCGAGTATGTTCTTGTCCGTCCATCCCTTCCCTTGGACTCTAATATCTGTGGCAGCTTCAGGTACCCCATGGCCGCGACAGAGGGCTGTGATGAGGTACGGAAGATAAAGCGGTCTCGTCGGCCGGTGTGCGCATTCCAGTATGCTTTCGCGGATATAGCTGCCCACGTTAATGGGCCTCTCATGTAAAATGGAATGAATTAAGGCTAACCTTGGCTGATCAACAGTTGTGTTGTGTGATGACGGCATGATACGCTTTTTGATAAAAAGCATTCCATAATTTAGCTTCCGGTAGGAGTTGAGTCCTCTTTACCGTCCTTGGGTTCTTGCGGTTGGTGTTCCACTGTGTTCCATCATCGGTCAGCTCTGCCATGATAGCATCATAGGTAGTAGGGTCAAGGGTGTTCAGGAACTGTTGGTGGTCGTCGTCGTTGCTGCCGACGTAGAATCCATATAGGGTGTTGATGTATTCAGCTTCGAACGACACTTCCTTTCCTCGTACCAACACTGTTGTCGTTGTCCTACTGTTAATGGCAGCGTAAAAATCTCGCACCAATGAGACGTTCATTTCCTCAGGCTGGTCGGCAAAGATCTGCCACTGTAGAGCTCGAATTTTTCGGGCGATGAACTGTTTTAGGCCCAAGTTTCCCTCCTTTGAAGTGTAAATGTATCCCCTTTCTTCCCAAATATCTCTGATCTGAAATGAGCGTGGGGTGGTTTCTGTCGGGGTGGAGTTAGAGGTAGCATTCCTACGGGTATTCCTGAAAGACATTGTTGCAAGGGTTGTGAAAATGAAAGCAAAAATTCTAGAGGAGTAAGTAAGAAGAGTAGAAGTGAGTGAAAATAAAAAAATGAAACGGGGTTTATATAGAAAAGGATTTGCTGCCCGTTGGAGCTGTAACGGCAGGCGCGAATAACAGGGCCAGCTGTTACGTGGTAGCGTGTCTGACGCGTCTATCACGCGTTTCCGTGTCTGATGCGCGTCTGTTATGCGTTTCCGTGTCTGTCGTGACATCGTGTTGACAGCCTGTATTTTCCGCGTCTGTCGCGGCAGCTGTAACGACAGGCTCCAAGATTTGGGCTTTGTGGGCTGGTGGATGTATGGTGGGCTGAGTTCACTTCTCATGTTCTTCTTGACTCCTTTATTTCCTAAAAACAATAAAAATAAAAACATTATTTAAATAAATTAAATCTTATTTCCTAATAAATAATAAGTAATAATAAAATGAAAAATAAAAATTAGGTTAAATTAGGGATGCCAGGTGGGGCATCTCCTAAGGTAACCACTTCATGTATTCCTGGGGCTTCAGTCCCCTGATAATGCTTCAAGCACTGTCCGTTGACTTTGAATTGGTGCCCGTCTTTTAACGATCTGATTGTGATGGCACCATGGGGAAAAACTTGTACAACTTGGAACGGGCCAAACCATCTAGATTTCAGCTTCCCTGGGAAGAGTTTCAATCTAGAGTTGAATAGCAATACAAGTTGCCCTGGCTAGAACTGTCATGGCAACAACTTTTTATCATGCCACTTCTTAGTTTTATCCTTGTAGATTCTTACATTGTCATAGGCCATTGTCCGAATTTCTTCAATTTCGTTCAAATCCAGTAGCCTTTTCTGCCCTGCCTTTTCCAAGTCCATATTAACTGCCTTGATTGCCCAGTATGCTCTGTGCTCTATCTCGATAGGTAAATAGCATGTTTTCCCATAAATCAATCGGTAAGGAGACATTCCCAATGGAGTTTTGAAAGTTGTCCTATAAGCCCATAACGCATCATTCAGGTGTAAAGACCAATCTTTCCTAGTTGGCTTAACCATCTTTTCAAGAATGTTCTTGACTTCCCTGTTGGAGATTTCAGCTTGTCCATTGGTCTGTGGGTGATATGATGTTGCAATCCGATGCTTGACACCATACTTCTTCAAGGCAGCAGCAATAACCCTGTTGTCGAAATGCATCTCTTCATCACTGATGATCGCCTTAGGGATGCCAAACCGAGAAAAGATGTTTTTGTGTAAAAACTTTTGAACTGTCTTGACATCATTCTTTTGAGTGGCGATAGCTTCAACCCACTTAGATATATAATCTAATGTCAGAAGGATGTATAGATTCCCACATGGAGATGGGAATGGTCACATAAAATCAATCCCCCAAACGTCGAAGATCTCGACTTCAAGAATGTTTTACAGCGGCATCTCGTGTCTCCTTGAGATGTTTCATGTTCGTTGGCACTTGTCACAGCTCTTGTAGAAGATTTGCGCATCTTTATACAGTGACAGCCAATAAAATCCTGACTGCAGAACCTTGGCAGTAGTTTTGTTGCCTCCTAAGTGACCTTCATACTGAGAAGCATGGCAATGATGAAGTATGTCTTCTTGTTCATCCTGTGGTACGCATCTCCTTATAACTTGATCTGCACAGATTTTGAAAAGAAGAGGTTCATCCCAATAATAATGTTTAACATCATTTTAGAACCTCTTCCTGGCTTGATAGTTAAGGTCAGGAGGAATTATTCCGCTAACTAAGAAATTAACGAAATCAGCATACCAGGGGAGTTCAGAAGATTTACCTGCCGCCATGGTTTTCGCGGCAGTGACTGCGGCAGCAAAGAGCTGCTCATCTGGGAAGGTCTCCAATATGTTTGTCTCATCTGTCGGTAGACTCTGTCCCTTTTCCAACCTTGACAAGTGATCTGCCACTTGATTTTTTATCCCCTTTTTGTCCTTGATTTCAAGGTCGAATTCTTGCAATAGCAGGATCCAACGTATCAATCGAGGTTTTGCATCTTTTTTCGCGAACAGATACTTCAATGTAGAGTGGTCTGTGTGCACTATGACCTTCGTTCCAAGTATATAAGAACGAAACTTGTCAATGGAGAATACCATAGCTAATAACTCCTTCTCTGTGGTGGTATAGTTCACTTGGGCATCATTCAGAGTTTTGCTGGCATAGTATATGACATGAAAAAGTTTGTCTCTCCGCTGCCCAAGTGTTGCCCCAATAGCATAGTCACTAGCATCACACATAATCTCAAATGGTTGTGTCCAGAACCTTGAATGCTTCAGTACATTCATCGTTAAAGTCGAAGGGTCGGTTATGCTCCAGAAGATGGCATAAGGGCTTAGTGATTTTTAAAAAATTCGCAATGAACCTTCGATAAAAGCCAGCATGTCCTAAGAAACTTCTGATTCCCTTGACTGTGGTGGGCGGCGGCAGCTTTTCGATCACTTCTATCTTGGCTCTGTCGACTTCTATGCCACGGTAGCTAATCTTATGGCTAAGGACTATCCCTTCATCCACCATGAAGTGACATTTTTCCCAATTCAACACTAAATTTGCCTTTTCACATCTTTCGAGTATCTTTTGTAGGTTGCCTAGGCAGCTTTCAAAATCGTCTCCAAAAACTGAAAAGTCATCCATAAAAATCTCTAGGAAGTCCTTCATCATATCGGAGAATATGGCCATCATGCACCTTTGGAAGGTGGCTGGTGCATTGCATAGTCCAAATGGCATCCTCCTAAAAGCATAAGTTTCGTAGGGGCATGTGAACGTCGTCTTTTCTTGATCCTCCGATGCGATAGCTATTTGATTGTAACCTGAATAACCATTAAGAAAACAATAATAAGGTTTACCCGCTAGTCTATCAAGCATTTGATAAATAAAGGGTAAAGGAAAGTGGTCCTTTCTGGTAGCTTTGTTAAGCTTCCGATAGTCCATACAAACCCTCCAACCGGTTACAGTCCTGGTTGGGATTAACTCATTGTTTCGTTGATCACCGCGGTCATTCCTCCTTTCTTGGGAACACATTGCACCGGGCTCACCCATTTGCTGTCTAAGATGGCGTAGATTATTCCAGCATTTAACCATTTGATTATCTCTTTTCGCACCACCTCTTTCATCGCATGGTTCAGCCGCCTTTGAGCATCTATAGTCGGCTTATGATCATCCTCTAGAAGGATTATATGCATACATAATGCCGAACTAATTCCTTGAATATCAGTTATCGTCCATCCAATAGCCTTTTTATGTTGCTGCAGCATCCCTATTAACTGTTGTTCCTGTTCCTGCATCAACTTGGAAGAGATGATTACGGGCAACGTATCATTTAAACCAAGAAAAGCATATTTTAGCTGCCCTGGCAGGGGCTTAAGATCTAAAACAGGGGGGCTTAACAGTTGATGGCTTTTGGATTGCATGGTTGTTCAAGGTATAATTTAAAGGCTCGAATAACTTACCTGGACGATTGCCTATCCAGTTTACCTCCTCCTGATCTTCAGTATCTGATGTATTGGATTCTGAGGAGTTGCTATCGTCGGTGCTGTCGTGACAGTCCTGTAAGTAGCTGCCGAGGCAGTGACCAATGTTGATGTCGTGACAGCCCGACCTGATGCAGGGTTGGTCAAGGGTAACTTCAGTGATAACCTTGAATTCTTCTTCTGCATCAGCGTGCTTCATAGCTTGGAGAACATTCAACTTTATTTCTTGATCGTTCACTCTCATGGTGAGTTATCCTTTTTTCCACAACAATTAGTGATCTTCCCGTGACTAAGAAGGGTCGCCCTAGGATGATTGGTGCGTTTTCATCTGCTTCACAATCTAAAACAAGAAAGTCAGCAGGAAAAATAAACTTATCCACTCTTACCAGAATATCTTCGATTTTTCCTTCCGGATGAACGTAAGAGCGGTCTGCCAGCTGCAGAATTATTGTTGTGGGCCGAACTTTTCCAATACTTAATTTCTGAAAAACAGATTTTGCCATTAAATTTATACTAGCACCAAGATCACAAAGTGCCTTACCCACATATTTATCTCCGATTACACAAGGTATGATGAAGCTCCCCGGATCCTTCTTTTTCTGGGGTGGATGCTTGTGCAGAATGCTCATACATCCTTCTGTCATCTTAACCGTTTCAAATTCCCTAAGTCTAGATTTTTTTGACATAGCTTCTTTGAGAAATTTGGCATAATCGGGCATCTCCCTAACGGCATCTAACAGCGGGATGTTCATATGAACCTACTTAAAATATCATAAATCTTTTTAAGTTGTGATTCTTGTTTCAGTTTCTGTAACCGTTAAGGAAAAGAAGATGAAGGACGATAATCAGCAATACGTCCTTCCCACTGCATACGAATCTGAGGAGGTTTGGGTTCATCATCTTTCTCTTCTGTCGCTTCAGTTGTCGTGACAGGCTCATCGGCAGCAGGCTGTTTGTTACCTGTCGGGGCAACTTCCTCGACAGGTATGTCGAAGGCTGGTTTCTTCACTGTTTCAGCTTCCTTCTCTGGCCCTAGTAGTTTCTTCCCACTCCTAGTAGTAATGGCTTTACACTGCTTATGTGTGGTCTGCCTAGCATTTTCAGTATTGCTAGGAAATACGCCAGTCTGCCTTGGGTTGATATGCTGAGAGACCTGACCCATATGTGTCTCCAACGATTTCATAGTAGCTTCATGATTTGTCATCTGCATCTCTGTTTTATCCATGAATGTCTCCGTCTTCTTGACAAATTGATTCATGTTCTCAATGTAAGTTCCTGTCTGAGACATAAACGTAGCCAGAGTCTGTTCCAGTATATTGTTTGTGGCAGCTGGTGGCTATTGCTGATGCTGCTGCGGCTGCAGTTGCTGTCGAATCAGCAATCTAGGTCCTCCCTGATTCTGATTATTGTGTGCTTGAGGATTCAGGGCATTATTAGGATTACTCCAAGAGAACTTGGGATCCTTTCTCCAGTTGGGATTATAGTTGTTGGAGTTGTAATTCTGCTTATTGTAATTTCCAACATACTTTCCCTCTTCTAATTGTATAGGTCATTCATCCGAACTGTGATTCCCTTCACAAATTTCACATACCTCTTCGACAGCAAATACCGGCTGGGAATCATCGTTCAAAAGCTTTTTCATTACCTTAGTGAGGTATGCCACCTGTGATTTCATCGTGCTGTCGGCTTCATAATCCTTAACAGCTAGGACCCGTTTACCCCCTCTTCTTGCTGTCGGAAACTGCTCCTCATTCTTAGCCAGATTTTTCAATACTTGCATTGCCTCATCTGGGTCTTTGTCCAATAGTAATCCATTTGCTGCTGAATCAATTCGAATACGAGCCTGTAAATTGGCAGCATTATAAAACTTAGTTACCTGGTTCCAAACAGGGAATCCATGCATTGGGCAGTTCCTTAGAAGGGTGGTAAATCTGTCTCAGGCCTCGTGCATTGGCTTGTCATCTTCCTGTTGAAAAGTAGCAATTTCATTACGTAATCGCTCAGATAAGTGTGAAGGATTAAAACGAGATAAAAATTCACGAGACAAATCTGCCCAAGTTCTAATTGAACCCGGCGTAAGTTTATTCCACCAAGTCTTTGCTCTGACCCCCAGTGAATGGGGAAATAACCGAAGCCTCAATATCTCCGGATTAACTCCTGGTAGTCTAAACGAACCACTGATTTCCTGGAACGTTTTTAGATGCTCCCTAGCATCCTCTGTAGCAGCACCACTAAATTGATCGGCATTGTTGATCATGCTAAACATAACAAGTTTCAGCTCGAAGTTGTCAACATTATATCCGGCAGCGTGGTTTCTAGTTCTACATGATCATTCAGCATGTAGTCATGACAGGACCGTCGTACAGCAGCGGCAGGCGGGTCGCCGACAGGAGGGATAATCTCTCCATCTCTGGCATGATTATCAACCTGGGGTTCCCTAGGTTTTGCACCGTCTCTAATTGTTCCTTAAGGTACTCTTTCCTGGCTAGTACGTGACGAAGTCAGTTCCTAAGATTGAACGAACGTTCGATTTCATGATCTAATGGATACTCAGATTCTTCTCCTCGTCTCGATCTGCGCATAAACAAGAAACCTTGTGAAAAGCAAAAGTTGAACAAACCAAATTAAAATAGAAAAATAAAAATAAAAAGAAAAGTGCAGTAAAAGAAAAGGTAGAGTTATGTTGCCATTCCCCGGCAACGGCGCCAAAAACTTGTTGCGTGTAAAAGTGTCTATCGCAATTGTAGTGCAAGTGTACACGGCGCAAGTAGTAAAGTGATACGGAAGTATCAGATATCGTCTCCACAGGGACTGGGCTAATAGCTTCACCTAGAATTACTGCACGAGGATAAAAGAATGATTTAAGATTTTGTCACGAGAAAAGTAAAGAGTACTGGAAAATAGAAGTAAAGTAATCAAAATAGAGAGAATGGGCTGGTATTGAATTGCTCATTAGTGTAGGTATTGCTAAGTCTAGGAAATTCAGCTCTGTCGTCGTTCCCGTCGCGGCAGCACTTGTCGCAGCGGCAGTTTGTTGCTTGTCGCGGCAGCGAACACTCAACTCCGTACTTCAAGTTTGGCAAGAATCCCTGTTGTGCCTTGGCCTATCCCTAGGTCCAAGTTTGTCGATGAACACGTCTTTGATGATACCTCCCGGCGTGAATCGAAGGATGAACACCGATGTTGTTCAATTCTTCTTTAGCCACTTAACCTCGTCCTATCCCTAGGTCCGAGATAGTTCAACTATAAACTAGAGAACTCGCATTTATTCCTTTCGTATACTTAACTTTCCCGATATTAAGTAAATAGATAACCTCGCAATGCTCTCTCGATACTCTTGCAAGATGTTAATAACCAGAATAAGAGAACTTGAAGTTTATTTTATTGAACAGAAAATTCCTAAAACAAAAGCAACCATTGCAACTACTTTACAAATCAACCTGTGGCCCTAAGGGGAATTTAGAACATGATGAGAGGATGAAAACGGCTAAGGTTTTGGGAAGAAGGCTAGAGATAGGTGATCTTCCTCCTAGGTCGAAATACATGCCCTTATATAGGCTTTGGGTCCAAGTTTTCTAAAATAGCAAGAATACAAGTTTAAATTAAAGTACAACTCTAATAAAGACTAAATCTTCAGAGAATCTAACTTTAAATCGTTCTCCTTCTTGTTTGGGATTTTCTCTCCTTGAACTTTGGGCTTGGCATTCCTTCTGATCTAGGGCTTGGAAAAATATACTGGTTTTCCACGACATATGGGCTTAATTTTCTCTATCTGTCGAGGTCCACTTTGCTTCTTCTCCTCAAAACTGATGTCGCCTCTGCTGTCACGGCGGCAACCATGGCAGCATCGTCCTCCTTGACTGCTCGTCCAGTTCCAACTCTTCTTTTTCACTGCCCAGCGCCTTCCTCTCCATCTGCTACATCAGCAACCTGCAAAAGCAACCAATTTCAGTAGAAACTGTGCCTTTTAATATATTTGTGATGTATGACTGTAAACTAACCTAAATGCAATGAATTATAGGGGTGTGCAAAAAAACCGAAAAACCGAACCCGAACCCAAAACCCGAAAAACCGAACCGAAAAATTCGGTTTCGGTTCCGGGTTTTATTTAAATTTCATAATACCGGTTCGGTTACGGTTTTCAATTTTAAAAAAATTCGGGTAACCGACCCGACCGGTTATACAATATTATATATTTATATTATACTGTTATTTAATATATAAATTTATTTTCTCAAAAATAAAAGTAAAAACCCTAGTCTGTAGTCTTATCTCATTCTAAACTAATAACGCCGCTTAACTCTTTCTCTTCTTCTTACTTTCTTTCAATTCCAATTTTTATTTTCTAATCCTCTCTGAATCAGTCTCTCTTTTTCTCAAGCCTAAATTCAATCATAATCATCCATCAATTTACCACTCAAGACTCAAGTATCTTCAATTTTTAATAATCAACACTATAGGCGTGCAAATTGCAAAAGGTATTCTACTGGTATTTTCAAATATTTTTAATTTTTACTTTGATTTATCTTTTCTTGCCTGATTTGTTACTCACTGGTTGTTGAATAACATCGGTTGCATGATTTCTTGTCTGATTTTCTCTAATAATCGTGTTGAAATTGGGGATAGATGGAGCGTTGTGTGAATTGGAAGGAGGATACTATGATTGAAAACCGATTATGTTATTTGCGGATTACCTAGTTTGTTCGTTAGTTTCAGCTTTATTTAGCTTTGATTTGTTGTTCTATTGTTTGTAATTGAGATTTGAAGAGTGAATATTAATCTCGATTAAATTTGATAGGTAATGGGATTGGAAACAGCATAATGGTAATGGCAAACTTGGTTCTTGGGGTTTTAAAATTGAACCAGTGATTGTGTTGGCATCTTTCGTTAGTTACTGATGTTTGTTAGTTGCTGAATTTTGTGTATTGATTGCTGCTGGAAGTTGATTACAATGTGTGATATATTGATTGCTGTTGTACTTATATATTTTAATTTTATTATCTAATTTATGTTTTATTATTTTTTCAGATGTCTTTTATCCCTGAAAATCAAAGTGTTTCAATAGAAACTGATGGCAGTGACAGCATTCCTGATTTTTCAGGCTCCAACCAGCCACAAAATCAGACTCATTCAACAACAAATGAAACTCAATGCTCAATGCCCCCGCCCTCAAAAAAGGCCAAAAAAGGAGTTGGCAACAAAAGAAGATCTTGGGTATGGGATCATTTTAATAAATCTGAATCTTTTGGTGAAAATATAGCTGTATGCTCGTACTGTGACAAACAAATTGCTTGTGCATCTCATAATGGAACTAGTTCTTTGTCTAATCATTTATTTAGGTGTAAAAAGTATCCACCTAATGTTGATAAGTCTCAGAAAATCTTATCTTTTCAGTCTGGTTGTGTGCGTCTTGATGGTACAGTACAACCCCCTAAACTTGAAAATTGGAAATTTGATCATGACCTGTAGAAAAGCATTAGCAAAAATGGTGATTGTTGATGAATTAGCTTTTAAGTTTGTAGAACGTGAGGGTTTTCTTGAATTTTGTCAAGTAATGCAACCAAAGTTTACTATTCCTTCACGTTGGACTGTAACTAGGGACTGTTTTGGCATATATGGGGAGGAGAAGAATAAGCTGAAACACTTTTTTAAGTATACTAAGCCTAGAGTTTGCTTGACAACTGATACGTGGACTTCTTGTCAAAACCTTAGTTACATGTGTTTGACTGCTCATTTCATTGATGAAAATTGGAACTTGCACAAAAAGATTTTAAATTTTTGTCCAATTTCTAGTCATTCTGGGGAAGCAATTGGAAAAGCTGTTGAAGGGTGTTTGCTTGATTGGGGAATTGAAAATGTATTTACAATAACAGTAGACAATGCTAGTTCTAATGATGTGGGGATTGCTCATTTGAGGGAAAGACTTAATAGTTGGGATGGATGTGTTTTAAATGGTGAATTTTTACATATGAGATGTGCTTCTCATATATTAAATTTAATTGTTAAAGATGGTTTGAAAGAATGTGATCGTTCTATTTTCAAGATGCGTGCTGCTGTTAGATATGTGCGTTCTTCTCCAGCTAGATTACAAAGGTTTAAAGCTTGTGTACAACAAGAGAAGATTGATAACAAGAGTCTTGTGTGTTTAGATGTGGAGACTAGGTGGAATTCTACATTTTTAATGCTAGAAAGTGCTTTAAAATTTCAAAAAGCTTTTAGTTTGTTGTCTAAAAATGATGGTAGATATCGTGCTGAGTTAGCCAAGTATGATGGGGTGCCTACTGATGATGATTGGGACTGCATTCGTAACTTAACTTTTTTTCTAAAGATTTTTTATGAAGCTACAGTAAGGCTGTCTGGTTCACTTTATGTCACTGGAAATATGTATTTGCAAGAAATTTTTGGAATTGGAATTATGATATCAATGAAATGTGATAGTGCATCGGATCCCAAACTTAGAAAAATGGCATTAAGCATGAAAAAGAAACAAGAAAAGTATTGGGGAAACATTAACAACATCAATTTGATGTTATTTATTGCTGTGCTTCTTGATCCAAGACGTAAATGGAAATATGTTAATTGGGTGATTGAGAAATCATTTGATGAAGATATTGCAGCGGAATTACGTGATAAAATTAGTCATGCTTTATCTTCTATGTTTACTTCGTATGTTATTGTGTTTGATGCAAATGATAAGGGGTTAGACTCTAGTGTTACTCCCATGAATTTAGAGGTGAATGCTACTGCTATTAATGATATGGATGATGTTCAAACTATGCTGGAGCATCAGTTTGAGAGAGAAATCGGTTATGGTGGTTTGGAAAAAAAGACAGAATTGGATAAGTATTTAGCTGAAGATTGTGAGAAAATTTCTGGTAAAACTTTTGATATATTAGATTGGTGGAGAAAGCATGCTGCAAGGCTTCCCATTGTTTCTCAAATGGCTAAGGATGTGCTAGCTATGCCTATCTCTACAGTTGCATCTGAATCGGCATTTAGTACCGGTGGTCGAGTTCTGGACCTATTCAGGAGTTCACTGAGCCCTAGAACAGTAGAGGCATTAATTTGTGCTCAAGATTGGTTGAGGACTTCACATTCTTCACTTTTTGTAGAGGAGACACTTGAAGACCTTGAAAAGCTTGAATCAGGTAAAAGATTTTTCTTTACTTTTTTTTCTTTACTTGTTTACTTTCTATTATTCTTTTACTTAACTAACTAATATATTTTTATTTTATTTTTTAGATTTAGTAGATGCTGCAATCATCAAAGATATAGAGATTCTCAATATGTACGATGATTAAGCTTGTTGCTTCCTATTATTTTCTTTAAGTATTTGATTTTAGTTTTTAACGTGAGACATCAACTTTTATTTTTATGTTGCTGCTTGTTGCAACTTGCAATAGTGATATTATATATTTAATTCTCTTTTGAATATTTGTTAGGTTTGTAAGTTGTAATTGGATAATTTTTTGTTCTGTTATGGTTATATTTTTATAATGTTGACTAGCAATGTTTATTTAATTATGGCTATGAACATATAGTTTTTATTGGTGATGTTTTGTGTATAAATTATGATATTATATATTTAATTCCCTCGAACATTTGCAGCAAGCACCTGCAAAATAAAAAGTGCAAAGTAACATTGCAGACAATGTTGTTTTTAAAAGTATGTAACTTTTTTAACATGTTTATATTTATGAACAAAATAAAAAAACCGTTACCCGAACCGAACCGAACCGAATATTTCGGGTAACCGATTATTCGGTTAACCGGTTGAATGGTTACGGTTTAGGGTCAAGAATTTGGTGACCCGAACATACCGGTTAACCGAAATAATTTGCTAATGGTTAACCGAACCCGGTTTTGCACACCCCTAATGAATTATGCTTGAATGCAAAAGAAATATGGGTTAAATAGGGTGTGAATAATAGAACTTTTACACACTCAACAGTAGTCGAACTTATATTCTGTGCAGAAAAACTTCCAACCTTATTTTAATATCAGGAGTGATTGACGTATGTGAGTCATGCTTTAACCCTTAGGGGCATTTCAGTCATTTTCAGATTTATTGTTATTTCCAGAATTTTATCTGAGGCAATTTATTTATTCAAGTCAATGGGGTATTTCAGTCATTTTGAAGCTCAGGATATACATCATTCCTGTCAATTGAACCATATATATATAGTATTTCAATCATTTAAGTACTCGTGGGTGTTTTAGTCATTCACGTAATTTCGGTACCTCCAACCATTTCATTTAATTTCAGAACTCAAAGGTTTATCTATCGTTCCAGTTAAGTTGCAATCCTCGGTGTCTAAGGATACTTTAGCCTTTTTGGTTAATACGATCCTTCCGATTAATTTAACCATAATAGTATTTCCAATACTTTTAGTCATTTCCCGTAAATCTATATTCGGAGATTCATTCCAAAATCAAGGAAACCTAACACTTTTCAATCTCGAAGGTTTAACTCTTGTTACCATAACTTTCCAAGTAGTTCGAGGTTTTCAGATGAATTAGGTTGTTTTACCATATCTAGTGTAGATTTCTGTATCGCCTCCAATTTCAAGGGTATTTTAGTCATCCTCATACCTTAAGGGCATTTTCGTAATTTCATATCTAAATAATTTTCACATTTAATCATTTAACACTAATAGTAGGATTTGGAGACTATGTGCCTTATTAATTACTTATTGAACTTCAGATCCTTCTGATTTATTAATCTTCTCATTCGAGCATTGCAATCTTATCTAGATTATCATACTCATTTTCATATCTTGTTTGACTTGAGCAGAGTTAACAGTACCCATCATCAATTTTATGCATGCATTAACAAATATCAACATATACATAAAGCATACAATAGGTAGTAATGTATTACCTTTAATCCTTGCTATATAGGTCAACCATAATGCTCCATTCGATCACTCTCGAACCCGAATGTGACATCCTCAACATCTCGAATACAAGGAACTGTGAATACCTTCAATCATACAAATTCCAGTTTCGGTCCTTACTCACATTGCTCATAATTGATTAATAAAATATATAAGCAAATTCGAGTTCAAGATCCAATTCGGAGACTTTCGGGTTAGAATTTCATGAAACGGGCTTCCAAATCGGACTCAAGACGTCAAAAAACATAAAGTAGGACTTTTTGGGAAAGGTTAACTTTTTGGTCAAAGTCAACACTGACGTCAGCAATCAAAGTCAACATTGATGTCATCGGTCAAAGTCAACGTTGACGTCAGCGGTCAACGCTGACGTCACTAGTTGACTCGGGTGAGTTGACTCGCCGGGTTAACTCAGGTGAGTTGACTCAGTCAACGGGTCGATTATGGGTCAACGGGTCGGGTCGGTCATTGGGCTTGGTTTACCACTGGGCCAGACCGGTTCAGGTGGACCGACCAACGGGTGGGCCGGCCGGTTCAAGGGCCACCATCCAAGGGCAGCCGAAAATCACCCCGGACGACGCGTGAAGCCCACGCGCGGCCCTAGACGGTCGGAAAACACCCTATGACGCGTAAAAAGTCGCCGAAATTTCCTCTACATCTCTAAAATACCTAAAAAAATAGGTCGAAATACTCACCGAACTTACTGAATCGTCCAAAAACTCAACCGACTGCCGTAGCTCCGACGACGGTCTAAACGAAAACCGTTCAACGTCTGGCGGTATGGGTTTTGCTCGGTTCAACCTCCTGAAGACGCCGGCGGTGCTACCGTCCCGAACGGACACCCACGGTGACCAAAATCAACGTAAAACAGAAGGTTTCAACCCTAGGTTCACCGAACCTGTTTCTCTCGTTTGTTAGTGATCGGAGTGGCAATTGCACGAGTGACTAAGGGGTTTTTGCTCGAGACTCGACGGCGAGCACTCTGACATCGGCGGTGAACGGTACGACGTGGCGGTGGGGGGAGAAACGATGGTGGTTGGTTGTTTGGGGAAGGTGAAGGGCCGGTGAGGGGGTAAAGGGTTCTGGTACCCTTTTGGGGGTAGATGACCCAATTAAATGCCATTAATTGGGGTGGTTGAGATATATTATTATTATTATTATTATTATTATTATTATTATTATTATTATTATTATTATTATTTCATGAACCAATAAAACTAAATGGGTGTGACTTATAACCAAGAGCTTTAATAGCTCAATTGGCTGAGCACTTAGTTAAGTAACTTAAGGTCGTAGGTTCTCAATTCCCACAACCCTCACCTCCCTTCTTATTTTTATTTTTCATTTTTTTTGGGTGTTACAAAAATCCTAACTCATCCTAGTTGGCACTAATAAACTAACTTAATATTCTGTTAACGTCTCAAGCATTATATTAGGTTGGTTTTGATTTTAACATTATTGGCACGATAAAGAGGGTACTTATAAATTTATGGGTAAAGTACTCCAATGATCATTGAACTTTTAGGACGGGTTCATTTTGGTTACCGAACTTTTAAAAATTTTATTAAGGTCACTCAACTTTTTGTTCGCTTTCATTTTGGTCCCTCTCGTTATCTTCCGTTAAAAAATACTGACCTGACTTGTTAATTTTCAATTTTCTCAATAAAATAATTATTTTGGGTCCACTGCTGATTAAATTATCACGTCGTCGTCATCATCTTCTTCTCCAAACCCACATTCAAACTAAAACCCCTATTTCACACGGGGCTCGATTTTGTGAGTGACCAGCCATTGCAATATCTATCACCTACCTCCGAGAAACTTTCAGCAACTCCTCCAAGTTGAGTTTTAGGGGTAACAATCCGTCTATGGCTGGAGGAGCCCTTCAAATTGGACATTGTCCAAGTTGAGTTTTCGATTATCGGAACGAAGGAGCTTAAAGAAAGAAGATTTCAACTAACCAATATGAGCCCTTTGATGATTTCATCAGTATAGTAATGAGGATAGATTGTTGCAGGTTAAGAAGGTGATCGATCATACTAGCAGTGTTATTATTTTTCATCTTCTTATACCGGTGCTAGTCGATCAACTTTTGCATCAATCGGTCCAACTTCTCCCCAACCTTCTTCACCTTCTTTTCAAACCATCCGAAGCAGTTCAACAGAGGCAAGAAATCGGCAAGATTCCCCGATCCGCCATAGCTAAACGCATCTGCTATGAGCTCCCTTAATTCCAAAGGTAGAGGAATAATGTGTTCGTTTATGAATAGAGAGGGGAGTATGAGTTTTATCCCGGAAATAATGCATCTTCAAAATGTCAATGGTGGACTGGTCACATCTTTTTCACGTTATCTTAAAGAATTAGTATATTTCATTGAATGAAGCTTTCCATAAAACTCAACTTGCCATAGACGCATTGTTACCCCTAAAACTCAACTTGGAGGAGTTGTTGAAAGTTTCTCGGAGGTGGGTGATAGACATTGCAATGGCTCGTCACTCCTCCTCGGTTTTGTCTAAGAAAGCCATTACAAAATCAAGCCCCGTGTGAAATAGGGGTTTTAGTTTGAATATGGATTTGGAGGAGAAGATGATGACGACGTGATCATTTAATCAGCAGCAGTGGGACTTAAAATAATTATTTTATTGAGAAAATTAAAAATTAACGGGCAACATCAGCATTTTTTTTAATGGGAATTAACGAGAGGAACCAAAATGAAAGCGAACTAAAAGTTAAGTGATTCAATGAAAATTTTAAAAGTTTGATGACCAAAATAAACTCTCCTTAAAAATTTGGTGACCATTAGTGTACTTTACCCTAAATTTATAACCAATATGAATGGTGATTACAAGGGAAAGAGTGTTGTAGTTATTATTAGTTCATGTTTCAAAACATTGAATATTGAATAACCAAAGCGTTCTAAATTGGAGATTGTGCCAGTTATAAATATAGACCATTGCAAAAGCCATATGTCCATTGAAATCTCATACGGTCTTTAGCCATTCCACTTCTCTATGGTCGTTAGTTACTGCAAATTAAGCTCTATATAAACCATAGACTCTTCCCTAATTCCCAATGCTATATCTCACCATTTATCAGTAGTGTTTTCTCTCATGGCTGCCACAAGTTCCAGTTCCACCACTGTTAGCTTGAAGCTCATGATAGACCCTAAATCCAACAGGCTTTTGTTTGCAGAAGCAGGCAAAGATTTCGTTGATTTTCTCTTCTATATCATGTCATTACCCGTTGGCACCGTGATAAGGCTACTCGGTAAACAAGGAACAGTGGGGTGCATCGGAAACATTTACTGTAGTATCGAAAATTTGGACGATTCCTACATGCTGTCGGCATCCAAAAAGGATATGCTTTTGAAGCCAATGACGACAAACTATGCTGCTAATGTAGCATTCTTGCTGCCAAGCATACAATCCTCAACACACACCGGCCTCTATAAATGTGGTTGCAGCAAGTGCTTAAATGTGACAATTGAACGTAAATCCCATTGTCCTTCCAAAGTTCATATCAGTAGTATGTACCAAAATCTTACTTTTGTGAATCCAACAAACGAAGCTACGTACTCGGGTGGCGGCGGAGGTTTTGTCAAGGGAGGAGTACCTTACATGATAACAGATGATCTGGCTGTGACGCCTATGTCTGCTAAATCAGTCATCACTTTGCTCAACAAGTTCAACGTTATGGATGTGAGTGATCTTGAAGAGAAAGTCATTGCTGTCGGAGTTAACGAGGTAAAGTAATAGTATTTTTCTCCTACATACTTCATTCTTGATATAATCCTTGCCTTAATTAAATGTTGTTATATTTGTGCAATAGGGAGTGGAATTGCTTAGGGTATCGATGCAGTCCAAGACGGTGCTCTCTGCTGTTTTCCTTGGGACAAAGGAATTCTCTATTAAGTCTGAACATATTCACTCAAGTCTTAGAGCAATATGTTCAAGCTGAACTACTTCGTTTTACAGACTTAACTTGAAGTTACAGTATCATTTTGGATTTCATTTTTAATATATTATTGTGATTGTTCATGTTTTGATTATGAAATTGATGATTGTAATTGATCTTTATTTTCAAAGATAATAAAATTACTCTTTTACCTTTAGAAATCTATGTATTTTACATAATTTGTAATAAAAATTTTATGAATACTCTAAAGGCGATTACAAGATGGTATCTGTCAATATATATTTTTAACCGATAATGCATATACATCTTATGGACAAAGAGATTTGAACATGCTCCGCTTAGCTATCTAGTAAAAATATCATCTGTTTTTTTATTGAGACACTTGTTGAGTTCAATTTATAAATTGTAATAAATTTTCAATTCAAAATTATATTGTGATTCTAGCCAGATTCTCGTGTGTTAGTTAGAATTCAGATTTAGTATAGAAATTACTATGCTTAATTATAAAATAAGTGCTTAAATTTTTTTTTGGCAATAGGTGCTTAAAGTATTTTTTTTGTTAAAATAGGTTCTAAAGTTTTGTTGTGGGCTGAAATAAGTGCTTAAAGTATTTTTTTAGGAGAAATATGTGCTTAAAGTTTTCTTTATAGTTAAAATATGTGCTAAAGTAGGTGTCTCATTTGACTTTAAAACAAGCAAAAAAATACTTTAGACACATATTTCAGTCAAAAAATATTTTTAGACACATATTATAAAAAAAGACATAATTTAAGTACTTATTTTATAGTTAATCCAAATTATTACTCTATATATTTCAGGTAATAGTTCATTGATCTATTTGTATTCTATGGTGTACTTGCAACTTATATAATATTTGAAAAATAAAAAAATTAAAACAATAATCCTTTTTATATCATGATATAGACCACTTTATTTATATCAAATGAAATACATGTCAACAATAACAATTCATTGAATACTCATTATTATATTAAACTTGGACCGAAAAGTATGTATCCGAAGTGTTTTAAATGATTGGTGGCTTCCGTTATATTAAATTATGTAATTAGTTAATTATTATTAATTATTTTTTTATTTTTAATCTATTTGAATGTATTTAAAATGATTTATATTAATTTAGGGTGTTTAATGTAATTAATAATAATGTAAAAGGGTTTTAGAATTTTAAGGTTTATTATTGATGATATTAGAATTTATGGCTTAAGGTTTGTGTGTTAGAGTTTTAAGTTTATTGTTCAGAGTTTATGATAGTTGTCGTATTTTTTAATCAAACTCGATGGATGTAACCCTTAAACCCGCCTATGCATTATCATATATCTTAGGAAGTCACATTAGGGTCATAATACCGACCCACAGTAAAAAAATATAATATAAACATATTTTCATTAAATACATTAAAGTTGTAAGACAAACTTATGTATAAAATATCATTCTAGGAAAATCATGTAAACGTAGAACAATGGTTGTGAAACATATCACAGACACTAGTATAAAACCATATATGTCATACATGCCCACTACAATACCGATATCGTACTCCAATAGCAACACCGAGGGAACTTCAAACACTAATATCAGGCACTATACCAAGATAAAATTATTCTAACATGCATAAGGTAAAGCAAGTATATGGTAGAGCATAGCTATCATGATGTTCTGGGTAACAACATGTTCCAATTACAGTTCATTTTAAATTTTTATCTACCCTTTATTTGTACTCCAATATACAATACCCAAAACTGTCTATGAAGGCATTACTCTAGGCCCATTGGGCGCAGGTACCATTCTACAGAAATAACTTAGGTTCGGGCGAAATTAACCTAAACGAAGCGTAGGATTCGATTACGGGTGGAATTATCCTAGTCGAAACCTAGAAACTGAATACGGGCAAAATTACCCCCGCCAAAGTAAAGGAACCTATAACGATAAGGAATTACCCTCGCCGAAGCGGCAAAACCTGTAACAGTAAGGAATTATCCTCGTCGAAGTAGAGGAACATGTAACGGTAAGAAATTACCCTCGCCGAAGTAGAGGAACCTGTAACGGTAAAGAATTACCTTCGTCGAAGCGAAAGAACCTGTAACGATAAGGAATTAAAGAACCTGTAACGATAAGGAATTACCCTCAGTGAAGCGGAAAAACCTGTAACGATAAGGAATTACCCTCGCCAAAGCGAAATAACCTATAACGATAAGGAATTATCCTCGTCGAAGCAGAGGAACCTGTAACGATAAGGAATTACTCTCGCCGAAGTAGAGGAACCTGAATTATCCTCGCCGAAGCAGAGAAACCTGTAACGGTAAGGAATTACCCTCGCCGAAGCGGAGGAACTTGTAACGATAAGGAATTACCAGCCGGATCAGGGCTAAACATGCAGTAACTTCATATTCTATCCCAAAAACCCCATAGCCGTCTATGCATCAATTTTCACTAATCAGTAGCAACAATAATTACAATAAATAAATAAGCATGCAATTATTTTCAGTAAAACAGTAACCAAAGAGCATTTGTTCAATCAAATACTAGGGGATATGTTATACATACGATAAGATCATGCTTACTTCATAATCACGTCACGTTCATACGAAAACATGTTTGTCAATCATGTGCACATGTTCAATTTAATAAAACATTTAAAACATGTAGAACAATATTCAAATGGTTGTGTAGCACACAAGGAACACACTTTCATATCAGGCACCAGAGTATATTTTTAGACAAATAGACGTCACACTCTAAGTCAAAGAGATAGTCTTGGTTCATTTTTCAGTGTACTGGATAATTACAAAAAGGGAATACATATTTTGGTCCGTCATCGAATTCACTTTTGAGTTGAATCTTTTATATATGATTCTGTTAAATCAAAATTTTAACAGGTATTCACCTATATTGGACTTATCATTTAAATTACAGATCTCAAAATGTGTCACCTATTTCTTAATCATGTCACAAGAATCTTTATCAGTAATATTTCAGTATCCGTATACTATATTCTACTTTATTTAATTATTCATGTACTAAACATTATTTAACATGCTCCTTATAGTACACAAGAAGAGGTGTAGTAGTGCCTTGCCTCCAAGCTACAACGATTGACCTTCGAACTTCCATTCGATCGCTCCCATACAAGAATTTGGCCACCAACAATATTTCATATACATGACAATACGAATCACATCAGAAACAAGTTTTAATAGTGATAACCGAAATTAATAAGAATATTAAACACTAAGAAACAATATCTCGGGTTTGAATTTCCCAAAATGGGCTTCGAAATCAGACTCAGAACGTCGAGAAACTTAAAATATGAGTTTCAATAAAAGATGACTTTTTTGTCAAAGTCAACGCTTATGTCATGCTGATGTCATCAGTCAAAGGTCAATGATAACATCATGTTGACGTCATCGGTCAAATATCAACATTGACCAAATGCCAATGCTGACATATCAAAAGTCAACTAGGTTGACTCGAGCGAGTTGACTCAGATGATTTGACTCAGATGACTCAAGTGAGTTAACTCGGTTGACTCGGTCAATGGGTTAGACAGATCAGTTCGGTTAGACTCGGTCAGGTCAGGTCGATTCAGTTTAGTCGGTTCAATCTACGTAGGATTAGGATTAGAATTATGTATTATCAAAAAATAGTCTTATTTGCATGGTGTGTGAGAGTTTTATTAAGTGTTAAAATTGAACAAACATTATCATGGGAGGTGAAGAATAAACATTATCAACAAAGAACTATCTCATGGGTTCAAAGCAACCAGATAAATATCAACTAAAGATGCAACAACAAATTCAACTCTAAAAGAAACTAATATTGTATATCCGTTAAAATACATTTGGTACAAAACAATAGAGTATTTATTATATTGGCTTTGTTTTCATCAATCCACCATATCATTTCTTTAACATTATTCAAAGTACAATTTAATTTGGTTGACTTTTAGCTTACAATTAACAAAACCTACAACAATTATATTCTCTCTTTTCTATTTTTTTAAGAGTTTATAAATTATAATTAATAGTTTTAGTATTATTATCTTTAAAATTCGAACTTAAGTTTCATCCGATAATATTGAACCAGTTGGGGGTTTCGGTCGGTTTGTTGACTCGGTTCAGAGCCAGACCGGGTCCAAGACTGGTACGGCCAGCTCGGTTCACCGGTTACCGTCCAGGCAGTCAAGAATTGCCGGTGACGGCGCATACGCGCGGCCTGGCCTGGCGAAAAATATACTCAAATATGCTTTATTTTTTCAGATTATTCATATACTATATCAATATAGCACCAAAAGTATGTCAGAAGCTCGCCAACTTACCAAAGTGACCCAAAAATCGGTTGAAACTGACGTGGTTTCGATGAGGCTCTGAACGGTGTCGGTTTGGTGACCGGTCAGGGGCAAAATGACAGTCTCGACACGGGAAAGGCAGCTACGGTAATACTTTCTCGAACAGGAAACAATAGGGGTCGAGAAACTTGAAAAACATAGGAGAAAAGGTTTGGGTTCTCGTCGAACCTTCATCTCGTTCTCCTCGGTGAACGGCACACATCGGCTGCGAGTGGTCAGCGAGGCTTTGATCGGAGCAAAGTGAGGATGTCAACGATGGTGGCGGTGACAACGACGCACCGGTGGTGAGAAAGACCCAAGCGACGAATGGTGGGGGGATGAAGACCTTTCTGAAATTTCCAGATCTGGCATTTCACTCCCTCTCCCCCGATTCAAACGTGCTTTTTTTATATATAAAAGGGATGTAACACCACGTGCCTCGTTAAAAACCCTTACACCTAAATGGGAAAAAGAGTACACATAATGCTACGTACAAGAACATGGATCAAAACAACTCAAATCACAACAACACCCCCTCAAGCAGTATCAGCTGCAAGCAACGGAACCACTTCAGAAGGTGGACTACCAAAAACCAAATACCTAAATGCCGATTTTGAGCCAAACTCGCTAATTTATCAGCACAATAAAGAGGATGATTGGATATAAAATTGATATTTCATTATTTTATTATTTGGGTATATGAAAACATCATTTAAGTAAAACAAAGGGCTAGTCTTAACCAAATACTAAATTTAGTCCAGACGGTTAACTCATTAACCTAAGTGCTAAGTATACATACATAAATACTTTGAAGAGGAATTCTTACACTTATTAAAAAAATTTGTATATATGCATAAATACATGTACTCGAACCCAAATTCTTTGGGATAATTATTATTCTCTTTTTTCAGTAAGACCACTGGTAAGATTTAAGAGTCCTTGTAGTTATTAGTTATAAGGTTTATTATTTATTATATTAGAATTAGTGGCTTAAGGTTTATGTGTTAGAGTTTTAAGTTTATTATTCAGAGTTTATAATAGTTGTCATATTTTTTAATCAAACTCGATGAATATTATATACATCATACATACATACATAAATACTTTGAAGAGGAAGTCTTACACTTATTAAAATATATATATATGGATAAATACATGTACTCGAACTCGAATCCTTTAGGATAATTATTATTCTTTTTCTTAGTGAAACCACTAGTAAGATTTGAGAATCTTGTAGTTATTAGTTTATGTTTTAAAACGTTCAATATTGAAGAACTAAAGGGTTCTTAATCGGATATTGTGTCAGATATAAATATACCATTGGAAAGTCGCATGTCCCTTGAAAATCTCACACGGGCTTTTGCAATTCCACTTCTCTATGGTCCTTGGTTACTGCAAAATGCAAATTAAGCTGTATATAAAGCATAGCCTCTTCCCAAATTCCCAAGGCTATATCTCACCATTTATAAGTAGTGTTTTATCTCATGGCTGCCACCAGTTCCAGTCCCCCCACTGTTAGCTTGAAGCTAATGATAGACCCTAAATCTAACACACTTCTGTTTGCAGAAGCTGGCAAAGATTTCGTTGATTTTCTCTTCTACATCATGTCATTACCCGTTGGCACCGTGATGAAACTACTCGGTGAACAAAGAACGGTGGGGTGCATTGGGAACATTTACGGCAGCATCGAAAATTTGGACGATTCCTACATTCTGTCGGCTCCCGAAAAGGAGATGCTTTTGAAGCCAATGTTGACAAACTATCTTCCTAATGCAGCATTCTTGTTGCCAAGCTTGCAATCCTCAACACACACCAACCTCTACAAGTGTCGCAGCCGCAGTTGCTTAAATGTGGCAATTGTACCTGATTCACGTTGTCCTACCAATGGTCATAACAGTGGCATTCATAACAGTATGTACCAAAATCTTACCTTTGTGAATCCGACATACAATGATCCTAACTCGGTTGACGACGGAGGTTTTGTCGAGGGAGGTGTACCCTACATGATAATGGATGATCTGTCAGTGACGCCAATGTCTGCTAAATCGATTATCACTTTGCTCAACGAGTTTGACGTCAAGGACGTGGGTTGTCTTGAAGAGAAAGTCATTGCTGTCGGAGTTAATGAGGTGAGGATTGTGTGTTTTGCTTTTAGTGTGACATGATCTCCGTACTTGCTATAACATTGTCTTAATCAGACGTTGTTTTGTTTGTGTAATAGTGTGTGGAGTTGCTTAGGGCATCGATGCAGCAGTCCAAGGCTGTGCTTTCTGCTGTCTTCCTTGTGAAGAAGGAATCCTCTATCAAGTCTGAACCTATTCATTGAAGATATTCCTTTTTGTTTTCGCTCTTGCAATTGTTATAATCTTAAGTTGTTTTGATAAAATAAATTATGGGTATTGACCATATCCTTTTTTTTCTTAGTTACTGATATCTAATTTATTGACTGATTAATTTGATTTGGGTATTACAAAAATATTTTATGGGGCGATCTTTTCAATCTAATTTTCTTTATTTACGATGTTAGGATTTGAACATTTAACATTGTTTATGTGATTTATTGGTTTCTTTTCAATCTAATTTTCTTCATGAATATTATGAGGGGTCAACGTATTGAATTTAAAAATAAAATGGTTTATTAAGTATTTAAATTCAAAATTCAGGGGGTAAATCTTAATTTGTATAATATTTAAACTTATAGGGACCTAAATTATTATTATACCAAAAAATTGAGGACAAAAACCCTTATTTTCTTTAATTTGACCCTTACTTTATCTAATATTTAATAAATTCTTATATTTTTTAATTTATACATTTATTTTTATAGGGGCTGAATTACAATTAAACCAAAAATTACTAAATATTTTAAATTTACATCAGGACCTAGGCCCTTTGGCCTTCAAGTAGCTTCGTCTCTAACGATCTTTTCAATTCAATTTTCTTTAGTCACCTTAATACTATTAAAAAATAACAATTACATATGATTTGAAGAGATAATATATATTCATCAATGTCTCGAATTAAATACTTCTATTCTTGTGAAAGACGTGTTTTGTCAAAAATGATTTATTTTGTAATTTTGAACTAAAAATATTAAAATGAAATAAATTAAAAATATAATTTTATTTAGGGTAAATTACAACGTAGGCCACTCAATTATAGGTAAAGTTACATTTGGGTCACTCAATTATTAAAAGTTACATTTAGGTCACTTAATTATGGGTAAGGTTACATTTGGGTCATTCAATTATTAAAGCTTACATTTGGATCATTCAATTATGGGCAATGTTACATTTAGGTCTCCCTTCATATTTAAAAAAAGTATCAATTTGTGTATTAGATTAATTAATTATTTCAAATGAAGTACTATAATGTTAACGAGGGTATGCAAGTGATTTGGAAGAAAAAAATGACTAAATTGATGTACTTTTTTAAATGCCAAAAGGTGACCCAAACATAATTTTACCTAAAATTAAGTGACCTAAATGCAACCTTTAATAATTGAGTGGCTTAAATGTAAAAAACATTTAACGCTGCTCAAGTGTATGATGAGACAATTTTTTAAGGCAAAATGACAAAACATGCCCCCAATGTTTGCATGTTTGTCATTTGACCCCCTATTCTTTTTTTGGTCCAAATATGCCCCCAACGTTTTCTTATTTTGTCATTTGGCCCCCTATTCTTTCTTTTGGTCCAAATATACCCCCAATGTTTCATTCGTAGTCCAAATATGCCCTCGTTAGATGGAAACTGTCAGTCAACTAACGTTCAACAGCTGATGCTGACAAGACTTGCCACGTATTAAGATCTGCTGATGCCATGTCAAAAAAAATTTGCAAGTCGTTGGTCGTCAGTTGATTGACAGTTTACATCCAACATGGGCATATTTGGACTATGAATGAAACGTTGGGGGCATATTTGGACCAAAAGAAAGAATAGGGGGCCAAATGACAAAAATGCAACCGTTTGGGGCATCTTTTGTCATTTTGCATTTTTTAATTCATTCAACTTTTCGTGATCTACTCACCGTCAAAACATGAATGAGACCTTGTATTTTTTTTTCTCAAAAGAACTTGTTTTTATCTTTTATTTTAAAATTATCATTATTGATAATAATTTTTAATTTATTTACTTCAATCATTTTGAACTCTAGTCGAACCTAAAAATTCATTTATTTATCGGAATACATTTTATTTAGAGTAAACTACATAAATGACCATCATATTATTTGTAGGGTCGCAATTTGATCACCTTACTTTTTTTCTAAGCAATTAAACCACCATGCTATTAAATTAGATGCAAAGTGACCACCAACCGTTAGAGACTAACGGATGGAGTGACGTGGTAGTTAGTAAAAATTATATAATTACACATTGGTTCTCGTTACTCATACATTTTATCAATTTTGGTCTTAATTTTAATTTAATAAAATAAATTACACATACAATAAGGTGATCACACATGGAGGGCTTCACTATTTAGACATCCAATAAGGTGATGACATATGTCACCTAATTGAAGGATGAAAATAATTGGAAGCAAGCAAACAACTCAAGAGGGAACCTAACCTGGGCATGCTTGGTGATAATGGCATGGCTTCGCCACTAGGCCAAAGCCAATTTTAAGATATAGAATACAATTATTTATTATATGTCATAGTTAGTTGTTTATGTTAGGGAAAAGCTAATAAATGTGGAATAACGAGATTTGAACATGACACACTTATAGTGGATAAAAACATATAAGCCAGTGAAATAAATCTAATAATTAAATTAAAATTAACAACATTTTGTATATATTTTAAATTATAATTTAAAATTATATCAATTCATTTGAATTATGTTCGTGAGTTTGTATTCACTAAATAAATTTAATATAATCTTAAATTCTTAAATTTGTAATATAATTCCATATATATGGTTAAACTCAATTTAATGATTATATATATGTGAAATTATAAAAAAAATATGGAAAAGAAAAATATATTAACTTTAGTTTAAAATATATATAACTCTTAAAACTATTATTATTTTAAATTGTGCACTAACTATAATTTAAAATATATAGAAAATGTTGTTAACTTTAATTTAATTATTAGATTTAATTCACTGGCTTATATATTTTTATGTATTATAAGTGTGTCTTGTTCGAATCACGTTAATCCACATTTATTTGCTTTTTCGTGCATAAACAACCAACAATAACATGTAATAAATATTTGTATTTTACATCTCAAAATTGGCTTTTGCCCAGTGATAAAGTCATGTCGTTATCACCAAGCAAGCCCAGGTTTGATTCCCCCTCGAGTTGTATGCTTGCTTTTATTTATTTTCATCCTCCAACAAATTTATTAAATTAAATATAAATAGTAAAGTCATCCAATAAGGTAAAGACATGTGTCACCGTCTAATTGGTTGTATAATTTATTTTATGAAATTAAAATTAGAACCAAATTGATAGAATGTATAAGTAACGATAACCAAATGTGTGATTATACAAATTTTTACTATCTGTCACTCCCTCCATTAGGTTTTAACAGCATGTGGTCAAATTGAGTTCATTTTAATAGTATGGTGGTCTAATTACTTAGAAAGAAAGTATGGTGGTCAATTCGGGACTAAACTTAAAGTATGATGGTCATTTATGTAGTCTACCCTTTATAGGGTAAACTATACTAATGATCACCGAACTATGGGATTGATGTCGATTTGACCACTGTATTTTCAATTGTGTTAAATATAGCACATAACTATTTAATTGGTTCGAATGTAGCCACATGTCGTTAAATCCTAACAGAAAGATGATGTGGCAGTTAAAAACAAATTGTTATAATTACACATTTAATCCATATTACTTAGGCATTCTATCAATTTAGTCTTAATTTTTATTTAATAAAACAATTAATTATTTAATTAAGTGATGTCACGTGTCACCACCTATTAAAAGGAGAAAATAAATTTTACTCTACAATGAGAGTAGCAAGGTTTGAACTAGGATCCTCTTGGTAAGAAATGCGCATGTTTACCATCAAGTCAAACACACATTTATAATTTGTTGTACAACATTTATTATTTATCTTTAGTTGCTTTATTTTTTGCTTTTAATTTAGCACTAAGGGTTTAGGGTCACATTGTGTCTTAGGCCAGCCGCCGATGAACTGACGAACGGAATGATAGGTTTCAGCTTCTTGACTATTAAGATCTTGAGCACAACCAAAATCAATGCACTTAACCTGGGAAGGGCTTTTGTGGGAAAGGTTAAGGAGTGACTCTGAAGAAACAACCCCAAACTCGTTATGTGGTGCAATATTATGTGTTCTTTCACCAATAGTTTCTTTATTCAGAAGCAACCTGCAGAGACAACAATAATTAATAAATTTAAGAGTAAATAAACAGTCCAGCTAAAAACAAGGAATAAATAAATGCCGGGAGAATAATTCAATCACATGTTCATCGAAGCTGACTCCAAAAGATTAGACTTACCAGCATGCTGCAAATTCTTTAATTGCTGCTGAGCAATGGTGAGGCTATTGGACTCACCCCTATTAATATGCCGCTCACAGTACTTCTGGTCGACAATCGCATCTCTTGAGCACTACCATTTCTTTCCATTTGTTCTACGACACCGTCCCGGCTCCGGATCGGTGTTGTTTGAGAACCCAAGATAGAACCCTCCCCATTCCACTGTGAAAAAACATCCTTAAAACAGAACAAAAATTAATGAAACACCCTTGTCAATAAAACAGATTAACAGGAAAAACAAAATGTACCTGGCTAATCTGTGTTTGGATCAGAACTTTTAAATTTTTTTCCCATCTTAATGTTGATAAGCACACTGATTTACTTAAGTTGCCTACAGTGGCACATGGGTATGGGGACCAAAACAAATGTACAAATCTAGTATGACAATTTATTATGGATCAGGCTTAAATTTAAAGACATTGTGACAATAATGTAAGGCAAGTGTTGGAATTAAGAGGTTTTATCTCCACCATCGTTTTAGTGCACTGTTTACATACAAAAAACAGTGGCTCGTGCCTGATATCCTCATATAATCTTAGCATCAATACACAATAGAAAATAAAGTGCAGCACTTACATGTATTGGGTCTGATGAACCCACCAGAATGAATGGGCTTTTCTTATAGGAATGAGAAGATTTGATGGTATTGGTGCATTTGCAGTCATATATTTGTAGATCAAAGCCTAGTGTTCTAGCTCCATCCAAGTGAGCATGGAAATGAATCTGACAAGTGCTAAATTAAAAGTCAAAAATAAAGTAATTAAGGATAAATAATAAATGTTGTACAACAAATTATAAATGTGTGTTTAGCTTGATGGTAAATAGGCACACCTCTTACCAAGAGGACCTTGGTTTGAACCTTGCTACTCTCCTTGTATAGTGAAATTTATTTTTTTCCTTTATTAAAATTATTAACTCAAATATAAATAGTTAAAGTCCTCCAATGAGGTGGTGACACGTGACATCACTTAATTAAATAATTAATTATTTTATTAAATAAAAATTAAGACTAAATTAATAGAATGCCTAAGTAATAGGGATTAAATGTGTAATTATACCAATTTGTTTTTAACTACCACAACATCTTTTCTTTAGGATTTAACGGCAGGTGGCTACATTGGAACCAATTAAATAGTTATGTGGTATATTTAACACAATTGAAAATATAGTGGTCAAATCGACATCAACCCCATAATTCGCTTTTTTGAGTCTTTGAATTAGGTTTTACCTTTTCTTTCTTGGGTCATACTTATGATCTAGAGACATTAGTTTTCGTGCTTTTAAGATTATGTCCGGATCATATTTGTTTACCTGCATTGTAAATTTTCATCTTCGATTTTTCTTTTATTAATAAAATAGACGCACTCATATTAAAAGTTAAAACAAATCGAGTAGAAATCCTTTGCCACTTTTCAGTGTTTTTATTTATGTCTGCACACCAAAAATTTATTTTTAAGGTTTAGAGTTAAGGTTTAAGATTAGAGTTTAGATAATTATGGGTAAGGTATACTTTTTAGAGTTTATGACTTAGATTTTAAAATTTAAGATTAAAATTCAATTTATTTTACTGCATAGAAAGACACAAAAAATACATGATTTTTGTAAAGTAAAATTGCCTATATAAACTAATTATTTTAAAATTAAAAAAAAACAAAGGGCCGACTGGGCCCAACAATGCGATCCAAAACAAAGCATTAACATAGTACTCGTACTTGGGAGCTCAAAAATCCAAAGAGAAGCCTTTCTTTTCTATCCTGTCGCTGTTTCGAATTTTCCTTCCAGGTAAAATCTACGCTCTTCCAATTTGAATTACTTTTGGGTATTTTCTTGTTATATGTCGTTGTAAAATTTTGATCTTTAGAGTATAGTTTAGGTCAACTAAGTCAATGCTCAAATGACTTTTTTGTTCTTTGATTTTCTCATCAACCAAACAGAAAATCTGTGACTTTTTGTTTGAATCTTTATCGTTTTTTCATAATTCTGTAAGATTTTTGATCTGGATATTTTATGAATTATGAATTTTTATCGTTTTTCGTTGATATTTTTATTTATTGGGTATTGCATCGCGTGAATTAGCAAAACCCTATTTGGAAAAAAGGTAAAAATTTCTGGGATTCTCTCAAAACAAGAAAAGAACAAGGTTAGATGGGTGGGTTTATTTGCTTCTTTTGAAAGATTTATAAATGTAGTTTAATAGATTGTGTTTTTGAAAGGCTTTGGGGATGAGGAGATACAGTCCACAATACTATAGTCCCCCCAGGAGAGGCTATGGAGGTAGAGAAAGAAGTCCTCCTCGGAGGGGATATGGTGGTGGTGGTGGTGGCGGCGGCGGCGGCGGTTATGGCAGAAGGAGGGAGCAGAATCAGGGAAGCCTTTTGGTTAGAAACATCCCCTTAGATTGCAGGTAGCACTTTTATCTTAACTTTTTTTTTTCTTATTATCTAAATGCAGGTGAAATGATTTGTTTTAATTTATATTTGATTACGTTTGCAGGCCCGAAGAACTTCGAATCCCTTTCGAGAGATTTGGGATTGTTAGGGATGTTTATATTCCCAAAGACTACTATACAGGGTCGGTATTGTTTTTCTATGTTTTACTGAAAGTTTATACATTCTAGATCATGCCTCATGTATGTCTTAAGTTGTTTTAGTATATTTGTTGATTGTATCAAGCATGAGCCTCACGTTCTTTGTCCGAGTCGAAATTTTTTGGCCAGTCTAGTTAAACATATATGCGGCTAATAGTTTTCATATGCTAGAAAATAGTTCTGTTTTATGTTGAACGGGCAACTGATAAGTCTTTTTCTTCTTTCTTGGATTACTATTTAGTGCAAAGCAAGCTTTTAGGATTGGAAAAATAAGGTTTTCTATTGCTGGTTTGATTAACTTTTGCAACAGCCTACATTCTGCTTCCCTTTTTGTGTTCTCTTCTAAGACCTTTGGTTGTCGCATGTTTTCCTTCGAGTTGCTTTCCGCCCTAGTTCTTAAAACACTTAATTTGTTTTCCTTTTCCTTAGTGAATTAAATTTTGAACTGGTTTGTCAGGGGGTGCATTGTTTTGAAGTAAAAACAAGCCCAAGCCCCACATTTGATGAAGGACAACTGTTTATGATTGCTTAACATATTGTGATCCGAGGGTGTTAAGAGTAATGATCATATGAAGAATATTCCTTTATGAAGCGAAACTATATAAATACACAAATCAATTAAAGGTTTTGATGAGGAAGAAGATTGATTCCTGACCCAATTGAAGGAAATTGTCGATATCAAGGGCTTCTTATAGTTACGAGCATGTGAAGGTTTTTCAAGTCACTTGCCTCTTTTGAAGTTCCTTTGATATTGTAAGGAAGAAGGTTTTTAAGGGAAAAGGTCAGCACTTAGCGTATTTTATTTAAATTCAGTCCACGTTTGTGGTTGTCTTCTGGAGCTGATATTAGATATGTAAAGGTATACAAAGTAATGGACCTGTCACAGTAACATAGTATTCTTGTTTTCTGTTTCTTTCTCATATCAGCTTATTTTGTCCATTGTTAACTTGCATGCTTAGATGAAGGGTTGGTGTGTATCCTTTCTGCAGAGAACCTCGAGGGTTTGCATTTGTGCAGTTTGTGGATTCTTATGAAGCTTCCGAAGCTCAACGTCGTATGAACGGGAAAATATTTGCTGGGAGAGAGATATCAGTTGTTTTAGCTGCAGAGACGAGGAAAAGACCTGAGGAGATGCGCCACAAATCTAGAGTCAGGTACTTTCTTAATCTCTCTATCTCACAAACATTCCTGTTATTTTACTTGTACTTACGCAAGGATTTATCTGGCATGTAATTTTCCAGAGGACCATCAGGCTATGGGGGACGACCATCATATTATGGTATGTTATTCCTAAGTTACTCAAGCTCATGTGTAGGTGTTGGACATGGGAATGTGTCCAATATGTTCAATTCTAAGTTTTCAGTTTGTTTTGAGGTTCCTAGAAGCGGACTCCAATGCCTAAAGAAAACTGAAGTGTCGTGAAACCAGTAGTCTGTTTTGCATCTATACAAAAATAATCCTGGTTTTTTTTCCTACTGTAATCTGAAATTGATTCCTTGCAAACTAATTCGTACTCATTTGATGTGGCAGGACGTTCTAGGTCTCGTTCACGATCCCCTATGCGCTCTCCTCACCATCCTTCGGGTTCTAGAGGCCGCTACCGCTCAAGGTAAACCATCAAATTGCTATTATATCCGTTTACCTGTTAGCTAATAAGGTGTACATATTAATCTGTCAGGTCTTACTCCCCCGCCCCAAGACGTCGAGGAAATTATTCTGTTTCACCAGGTAGAAGGCGTGAAGAACATCCGAGATCTCCAAGAGGTCCTCCACAAGAACGAGATGGTGATTACAATCACAATCACAGATCATATTCTCCTGGATATGAAAATGCTGACAGAAATGGTTATGGCGAGTAAGTGGAAGTCTATTTCATTGTTTTAACTTTCTTAGCTCCGTCCTTTACTGCAACACATTTAGCTGTCATAAAGCAGTGACCTGTTATGGGAACAAGTTCGATCGTTTTATCTGCATAGAAAAGCCATACTTCTTCTATGCGGTTTCAGACTCTCAATTCTTGTATGGTTAGAGTTCATTGTTAATGATTTTTTTGTATGTTTAACTTGACTCTTGTGGCTTGTTTCGAATATTCCATTTATAGGAAATCCGCATACGAGCCTGAGGACCCACGAGCTGCATGGGGGCCATCTCCAGGTAGAGTTAGATCATCAAGGTCTCCAGGTAGATATTCAAGGTCTCCATCCGGATCCAGGTCAAGATCTGCTGACCTTTACGCAGACATAGCAAATAAGTAGTAAAACTTTAGCCTTTGGGTTCGTATCAGGTGATGGTTTTGGCAGTAATTAGACTTGTGTGGTGTCTATCATTTTGAATGGAACTTCTAAATATATGGCTTGCTTTCATCTTCTGTTGTATCAAAACACTGAGGAAACAGTGACATTCGAGTCTATTGTCCCGTGTTGATAGAACTATGAAATGCAGTGTTTGATATTTGAGATGAATATGGAATGATTAGAACTAGAAATTGAATAACTTGATCTGAATGGATGGATCATTGGATTCAAATCGATCCGGTCAGTTGAATTGACAAGACTAAGTATATTCTTTATTATATTTATATACACATTCGTATTTTACATTTGTATGTAATGAATTCCTTAGCAGCCCTCTCTTATTGGAAGGATTGGCTTTATGAGTTTCTGTAGTGTTCGATTTGGATTATCGAGTCAATTTTGTATTGTTCAAGTTGATTCTCAAGTAATAAGATCGGCTAATTCTTATTTGGCAACTTTGAGAGCAGTTATTGGATTAGGCGGTAGAAGAAAAAGCAGAAAGCCGGCTTGAGTTGATTAAAATCAAACCAAACCAAACATGGACTGTTTGTTAAAAGAGCAAGTTGGCCTAAAAGCTAAACACGTCTTAAAATAATGCAAGCACGTGAAGAATAATGATGAGAGAAAACCAAAACAAAAAAATAATTTAAAAAGTAGAATATGATTTTTTTCTTTTATAGTCTATATTTAAAATTTACAACTGTCTATTTCAATAGTATTTTTTTTAATTTTTAAATATAAACTTTCTTACTATCAATCGATAGGTAGTAGGTACACTACTAATTAATATTTTTCATTGAATTGGAAGATTCTTCAATAAAAAAAATAGAGAAGAATTGGAAGAATAAATGGTCAACAATAATTCATTCAATGAATCTCTGAGAGAATTATTCAAGGATGGCTGTTGAAATATTGGTGGCTAGTTATTTGGATTAATTAATTATGCTACAAATGTAGAATATACTTTTACGAAATTAAAGTAAATTTTAAAAACGAACAAGGATAAAAAAAAACTATGATTTTGAGATGGTATGATATGGATTTCATATGAATATTGTCTTGATTTAACGCTGAAGTTGATATCTTGATAATTTTGAAATCTTAGGTTTGATTCTCATGTTATGTAAAATCTTCTGAGGGTTTTTTTAGGATTTATTCAGGATTAAACATTGCCAAGAGTTAGTATTGTCTAAATTTATGTTGATTTAGATTTTAATATAATTTCATTGTTAGGAACGAAATTTGTTTTTTTGTGTCTATTTAAATATTTTACTCATGATTTTATAACATGTGTGTTAACGATTTTATTATTACACATAACATAAAATTATTGTGAGGTATATAAAAAGGCACAAAAAATGAGCATACAAAATTTATCCCATTACAATTGTGATTGAGACTATACTCTTAACTTCAAACAAGGATAAAGAAACATTTCATTGTTTAATTCACGAAAACTGAGAAGTTAACTAATAGTATCTGACCTATTGTTTGATTAATCTAGATCAAACAATACAAAATGCTTATTTTAGACAACTCTCCAACTTCAATTTATTCCATGCACAACACTAAAGTTTGTATAGCTCTGGCTCTATTTAAAAGAATTCAGCATTTAAAAAGATTCACTATTTAATCGATCGGTCTAAAATGTTTATGATACCTATATTTTATATGAGTTTAAATTACGACATTTACTATCTCCCTAAATTAACTTAATTTATACAAAAAGTTCCTTTGTAAATTCAAAGGTCTTATTGGGTTGTCAGTCGTCACGTTTCTTATGTGAAACTCGCCTGTCAACTTACCAAAGTCTCCGTGCCAACTCCTGTCCATCCCTTCTATATAAAGAATCAAATAATTCAAAGGGTCCAAACAATTTCCATCAAAAAATCTCAGAGAGGAAAAAAACGAAAAAGGAAAAGGCTCAAATTCAAGAATGGCTGTTGGATTATTGGAAGTGTTGTTGGTTGGTGCCAAGGGCCTCGAGGACTCAGATTTTCTGGGTATGTAATTCCTGAAACTCCCTTTGTTTTCCTATTTTAATCTTTTTGATTCACAAGTTCTTGTTTTGTTCATTTTCTTCCCCCCAAATCCAGCTTTTTCCAGGGTTCATCATGTTTTAGCTCATTTCTGGGTAGCCATATGTATAGATTTTACTTTATTTCTTGTTACTGAAATGTTAAAATCCGAGCTCGATCCAGTTGGTTTATTTCTCATATTTTAAACTATGGGTTTATTTGATGGGGAGATTATTGATGAACAGTTGAACTAAAGATTTCTTCTTTTTCCCATTTTCTCTTGCTTTTGATTGGCAGGTGATATGGACCCTTATGTTATAATTGAATACAAAGGTCAAGAGCACAAGAGCACTGTGGCCAGAGGTTATTATAGTCTTTTCCTCCTTATTCTTTTTTTTGGTACTTCATGATTTCTATATAATTGTTCGAATAAATGTCGAATATGAATATGTATTTGATATATGTTTAGATATTTATATCTCTATATTCATGTCAAGATATCTGACATAGACACTAGAGAGAAATGAAATATGGGTTAGGTAGTTTTGACTTAGAAAATTTAATTTAATTAAACATTTAAATGCTTTTCTTCAAGAAGAAGGATGAATTAATAAATAATAAATTAAAAAGGACTGTTGCATTGAATTGATAGACTTTCTGGTGAAATAACACATGGGGATTGGTTCAATTAGAGGCAGTTTTTAACCATTAAAATGATTTAAGGAGATTTGGACTTGCAAAGACCTTTTACATCTAAGAATTTAATTATGCTACTCGTATTTGAATGTGAGCGTAAAATAAGGTATAGATTCGAAATGGGAATGTTTATTTTCTTCGTTTTCACTTCTTACACGCATACTTGAAGAAAAATGAAGAATCATGTAAAAATAATTTTTGCAAGTTACCTAACTAAAAGGACATATTTTGTGCAGGTGATGGGTCTAGTCCATCATGGAATGAAAAATTTACGTTCAAGGCGGAGTATCCAGGATCAGGTGATGGCTACAAGCTGGTTCTCAAAATCATGGACAAGGACACTTTCTCTTCCGATGACTTTGTCGGCCAAGCCACGTAAGATATCAGCATTTTCATAGCTAATTGCTCCTACTCCTACTTGTTTTTTCATGTATTTGGTTCATAAAATTATTGCAAGATTGAATCTGGATATCTGTAACTCTTTTTCCTGTCTTAAAACTCGATCTCTTTTGTACCGAAGCTCTTAAAATAACATCGGCATGTTTGCAGAATATATGTGAAGGATTTGTTGGCTATTGGAGCAGAGAAAGGGAATGCAGAAATTCATCCTGCTAAACAAAGTGTAGTTAATGCTGAAAATCGTTATTGTGGAGATATTACTGTTGGTGTTACTTTCACCAGAGAGGTATTTTTTATTTCACTTAACCTTTGATCTCGTAGTCCTTTAAACATGTTTCGAATATGAATACATAAAAAGAAGAAAAAGAAAAATGAAGAGTTCGAGTAACCGAGAAGATCGGCATTAATCTTGGGTTGTTTTTGGTGGATTGTATCACAGGTTGAAGGAAATGAAGGAGAAGAGTATGGAGGTTGGAGGCAAAGCAATTTTTAGTTTGTGTAAACTGTTTTGTCAATTTGTTGTGATATTTCATCACTTTTATTTTAAGATTTTGTACATTTTGTTGTTTAATATGAGAATCTATTTGCCGTGTGCTTCAATTTATTATTCTTATTTTTATGTTTATGTTAGATTCAATAGAATTATTAAAAATATAATTAATATTAACAATATTTAATAGAATAAAATGGTTTATATAAATTATAAAATTTTAAACCACCTCATATTAAAACAGTTCTACACTATAGATTCAAATACCAAATTTATCTGACTAAAAAAACTAATTTATCAAAATTTTAAATATAAATTATGTTATATTATAATAAATTAATAATACATGTAAATATGTATGAACCAATTTGACTCAGTGGTTAAGGGAACGGTTGTTGTTCCTAGAGGTTACGGGTTCGAGCACCAGCAGCTGCAGCAGGGTGATTGAGCGTTCATTGTTAAATGGTTGAGAGTATATTTAGAACATATACTACTTGTAATCACTTTAGCTTTCATAAAAAAAATAATACATGTAAATATGATAAATTTAATTGATGTTTTATTGTATATGGATTCATTCATAATTTACTAACCAATTAAAGAATAATAATGTGTACATCTGCTTAATTATAAAAAGCAAATTTTTTAGGACATTTACATTTCGGCTACTGAACTTCTAAAACTTGCGATATAGTCATTAAAATTTTAATTCACTTTCATTTGAGTCACTCCCATTAACCATAATTAAAATATGTATTAAAGGACCCGAACATGACAAACTTAAGTCTCATAAAAATATTTAAACCATTGTTGAAATATATAATGTTGTCAACTTTGATTTAATTATTATATGTATACGATAGTTTAAATGTTTTTTGTATTTAAATTTGTCATGTTCGAGTCTCTTAATCTATATTTATTTTCTTTTTTATAATATTAACAATAAACTAATATATATATTATATCGTGTACTTTTTATCTCAAATGACACTTAGTTTAGTAACAATGTCACGCTATATATCTCCAAGAAAACTTGGGTTCGACTCATGACCAAGCCAAAACATAATTAAATTCCCTCATTAAAATATGACATGTATCACCCTCTAATTAAATAAATTTTTAGTTGAATATTCACACAAATAATTTAAGACAAAAATTCTCTGATTCTTTATAAATTTTAACCTTAAATTTTAAATTATTATATTCGGCAGTTTACCCTAATATTTTTATCTAATCTAGATTGAGAAGGCCCACTGGGGCCATCGTACTATGGACCTGCCTTGGAAAGCTGCCACGTGTGAAACATGACGATCGAGTTCAGTACAGTCTTTTGCTTTTGATCTTCAGCAGTTTTACAGCCGGCGTTTAAGCACCATTTACCTTCAAAAAGATCTCAACTTTGAAGCGGATTCAAGTGTTTTGCAAAGAAGAAGGTAAACCCATTTCTACCCATGGCTTCTTTTCCATTTCCATGCATCTTTTTTCAACACATTTGTTAGGTTGAAACTTGAAGTTGTAGAACAAAAGGCAGTATATGGTTGATTTTGATTAAAAGATGATACCTTTTTGCAGAACAAAAAGGGTTTGTTACTTGTATTTGACTTTGAGTATGTTATACGTTGATTTTGTTTAAATCTTTCTGGTTATATTATCCACAAATTGAGCAGAATATGAATCATGAACATGAGTACAAAGTGAGATTCTTTGAATGATAATGGAGTTTTGTATTTAATCTCTTTCTTTTCTTGTATGGTAGATAAGTTTAATTTTGCTGTACTTTTTAAATTATGACTTTACACTTGTTGGATATGCAGCAATGGGAGACGAGCAGCCATTGCTGACTGCCGAAAAACGGAAGAGGACGGAGATGGGGAAGACTTATACGCCTACTCCATACTCTAGCAAAACAAAGCCAAGAACTGCAGCTCCCGCCTCATCGAATCCAGCCAATGTTGAACAACCTACACTCGATGTGAGTCCTGTGATCAACAAGGTGGACATGGTAAGTGATTGCTTTACAAGTTATGGATGCCTTCCATATCGTTAGTTGATGATATGTAGTTTTCTATTCGCAGCTTATGGACGAAGCAACCAAGATCATGGATCAAATGCAGTCCATAACAGCACAAAACAAGAAGCTGGTTGCCACAAATGCAGCTCAAGCCAAAGATTTGGAGAAATTAAACTCCACTTGCAAAATGAAGTGCATCGAGATTGATACCATGAAAGTTTTGCTTGTTGACAAAGTTAAGGTAGAATCACGAGCGACCAATGCGGAGCGGCAAGCCAAGATTGCTCAAGAGAGTATTGCTAAGCTTGAGAATAAGCTCAAGGCTAAAGAAGAGGAAGTTGCCAAAGTGAGTAATAAGCTCGAGGAGGTGATGGACCAGATGAGAAAGATACAGGAAACACCAGGACCCTCTGACTCAACAGGCATTAACTTTGTCTGCTCAAACATGTCTAAGGTTTGTTCTTCATGCCTTTTTCTTTAATACCATGATACTTTTCTGTTGGTTTTAGATTGATGATATTGCTGGACTATCAATTATATAGAAAGAGGCACTTGTGAATAGGGTAATTCGACCGGAGAAACGATTATCCCAAAATAAAACATTGGTGTTGGAATTTGACCGTTTAAGAAGATCATTGGATTTAACTGGAAACATCGAAGACGGAGATTATGTAAATATTCTAAGGAAGTTGGAGGCAACCGTTAAAGAGTTGAGAGAGAAGGAGGACTGCTTTATGCATATGGAAGCGGTGAATCAATCTCTTATTACTAGAGAATGTGTGAGCAACTATCAGCTGCAGGAAGCTCGCAAAACATTGATAACTGCAAGCCGTTTCTTTCTTCATTTTTTGAAATTCTCTTGCTGCTGGAACCCAAAATGTCAATAATCGGAGACCTAATTATAAGCAGAATTGATGGCAAAAAGTTCATATTTTTTGTTTTTTTATCCTTTTTCCAATTGTATGTATTCCATGTAATATTAGAATGCTAACTGGTTTCTATTGCTATCATGATGTAGTATATGCAGAAATTTAATGCCTCTCAATCAACCATCGGAATCAAAAGAATGGGTGAACTTAATCCGGAACCTTTTATAGTTGAGTGCAAGAAGAAATATGATGGGGATGACTGGTGTTTGAAGGAATTGAAAGATGAATGGGGTGACGCAACCTACAAGGCTGTTACCAATGCATTGCAAGAAATAGAGGAGTATAACCCAAGTGGGAGATACATAGTTCCTGAACTGTGGAATTTTGAAGAGGATCGGAAAGCCAGCTTACAAGAAGCTGTCGAGCATCTCATGCTTAACCTCGAGCGGGGAACACAGGAAGTTGATCGATGCACGTCTCAAGCAGCTTGTGAGAAAATATGATCCCTCTGGTATCTCCCTAGTCCTTATCCACAGGCCAAGCAAATCCCAATATTTTGTTTAATATGTCTTTGGCTTTCATTGCTATGTGTTTGAATTTGGATGGATTCTTACCTCTATTTCCTTGAACATTTCTATTAACCAGTATGTTGCTAATCTTATTTTGTGTGTTTGAAGTTTACTTGAATTCGGATGCGAGTCCGGTTAGTTTGATTATGTCTTGTGTTCTACCTTGTTTCGTCTATTCATGCTTTCTGGTAACGTTGAAATCGACTTGCACCAATGATATTGGCATATCAAACTTAACAGTATTTGGTCTAAGTGCTCACCTCTAACGAATACTTTTACAGAATCATCGAATTATGTTTGTGTTCTTTCTTTCTCTTCTATTCATGTTGTATACTCGTATTATGTCATAATACTTTAACGTAATCAAAATTCGGAAATGAAATTGAGAAAAGTTGTTAAGCTTCAAGGCTAATGTGAATGAAGAAAAAAAGAATTAGTGATGAAAATGGACAACTTTACAAAGTTGAGAATTTACTTTCCAAGGATGTCACGTTCAAATCGAGATAAGTTTGAAATTCGAATTGAAATATATAAATTTCTCAAATTTTAAACTATGGGTTTATTTAATGGGTGAAGATTTTACTTTCTTATTACTGAAATGTTGAAATCCGAGCTCAATCCAATTAGTTTATACAATTACCTAATATTATATATTTCCCAAATTTAAAACTATAGGTTTAATTGATGGGGTGAAAATTTTATTTTTGATCTTATTATTGAAATGTTAAAATTCGAGCTCAATTTAGTTAGTTTATACAGTCACCTAATATTAAATAAGTTTAAATTTTGAATCAATATGTAGGATAATTATTTTATGCACGAGTGCTTGTGCAGACACAAATATCTTAATTTTAGGCTTTAGGGATTTTGTATAGGGTTGAGTGTTTAGGGATTTAAGTGTACGAGTTTTGAAATTTAAACATATTATCCTAAATCTAAACTCTAACCTTTAAACTCTAAATTCTTAACACATACACTTAAACCCATAAACCCTAAACTAAGGTGCCAATAAAAATTTTTCGTTTCCGCCGCCAATGCATGAAATATATATATATATATATATATATTAAATTTTAAATTATGAGTTTATTTGATGGGAAAATTAGATTTTTTTTTAGTAATATGCATATTCGTTTTACGATAGATTATCTCTCCTAACAATCTTTTTTTTTTTAATTTAAATTCATGTCTTTTCTTTAAGAGTTCAAATGTATAATGCACCTTACCTATGCACCCAACACTTATTAATCGGAAAAATTAGATATCATGAACAGTTGAATACGAAGGTCAAGAGCACATGAGCACTGAGCAGTGTGGCCAGAGTTTATTATAGTCTTTTCCTCCTATTATTATTTTAACCTCATAACTTTTGTATTAATTCGTATTGGAATAAATATCAGATATGGATAGGAAAATTCTTGTTCATTTGAAAGTTTAATAGGGTTTGTCGAGCAACGACGAGCACCACTATTGACGAGCACCGATGAGCATTGATAGGTTAATTTATAAAATTTTTAAATTTAAAGTATTTTTTACGTAATTATAATTTTTTTAAAAAATTAAAAGTGTAATTTAATTAAAGTACTTTTTTAGTTTTAAATTTATTTTAAATTAATATAAACTATCCCAAATCAAAAAAATTTAAGGTTTTTTTGCTTTAAAATTAACACAATTGCCGCCGCACCCACCGCCAAACGTCGTTGCCGCCGTCGCTGACAGCCGCCGCCAGTCCTAATTATTTGTTGCAATTAGATAAATTATCCCTAATTTTTGAAATCCTAATCATCACCCTAACCAAAATTATTTTAATTGGCTTATGTAATTCAAAATTGAGAACCCAACACCTTTTCTAAGACCCTAAAATCAATTTCAGCAAGCCAATTTTTTTATTCATTCGTAAGATTATTTGCTGATCCGAAACCCCCAATCTTATAGTTCGTCACGTGTACCGATACGTCTGAGAATACCGTACCGGTACGCTATGTGTACTGATATAGTTTTTAGCCACTGGAAAATCAGTGACAACTTACTGTACCGGTACGCTATGTGTACTGATATAGTTTTTAGCCACTGGAAAATCAGTGACAACTTACCGTACTGGTACGGTATTCCCAGGCGTACCGGTACGGTAAGTTGTCACTAATTTTTCAGTAGTTAAAAACTATATCGGTACACATAGCGTACCGGTACGGTATTCACAGGCGTACCAGTACGCAAATAATACTGTATCGGTACGCTAATTTCAAATCTTGCTAATTCTTCTTACTTAAAATTAACCTCTTTGATGTAGATGTTGGATCGAAATTTAACGCCTTCAAAACAAGATACAACAATGATGAAGTGCAAGTGTCATATCGACATGTGTTCGAGGAAGACAAACCTCAAAGTACATTAATTATTTGAACTTTCAATGCTTGTCTTAAATAGTTTTGTTGAGATTAGTGTTTTATGTACTTATATGAAAAGTGTGGAGTTGTACTTGAGGAAAACATAAGCACTCATTATCAGAGTGATCAGAAGTTCGAGACATTCATTCAATATGTGCAAAATATTGAAAAGGATTTTGTGAAAATGAATTCCCATCTTGAAAATTTTAATGGTCAATTTGAGAAATTAAATGGCCAATTTAAAAAATTAGTGTCCATATTAGTAGCGAGCAATGTAAAATGCTCAAAACAAGATGGTGATTCACTAAAAGAAAAGGTTGTACATAATAAATCATTAGAGGGAAATGATTTAAAGAGCATACCTGAAGATATGAATATATACAGCGAGCCATTGAATGCTGATGGTCTAGAGAATAAATCTCGCGGGGAAGAAAAACCATCTGCCGGGGCAATAAAGGAAGAAACTGTGAGTGGTAAGAAAATACCGACTATGTCTCCATTTATGAATTGTGATATGGAATTTTCTCCCTCATTAGAACGTAGTGGTAAAATTAAAGTTGAAATTATTTCAGAAGACAATCAAGACTGATAGGGATGGTTTTCTAGAAATTTCGAGGTATTTATTTAAATTTAAATTTAGTCTCCAGCTATTTTCTAGTCAACTAGTTACGTTGAAGGAAACTCCAATAAGTAAAAAATGTGGCCTAAAATATCTAACGGTCAGAAGTCATTGTCAAAGAGAAGTTCGACTGCACGTTATGATGTTACAAATGATCTAAAGTCGAAAGATATGACATCAAAAAAGAGAGCTCGAACTTCTAGAGTGAATACAAAAGTATGTATAAATAATTCTTTATTTATTATTTAGTATATTTTACTTAAAACTAATATTTGACATATGATAACAGGCAAAAAACACTACTTTACAAGATAGTGGAGAAACATGCAAGGTTGATGCCCCTGAAAAAAAATGAGATGGTAATGAGAAAAAATTATTTTCTTTGTAGAGTGTAAATTCAAAATAAATAATGTACAAATATGTCATTTGAATTACATATGTGATCAATTACTCTTTAATTGCGCATGTTGGGAACAAGAACATTGTCTATGATGTTAATAGTGAAGAAGAATTGAAAGATTTGATCGTACACGCTCAAAAAATTTAAGGAAAAAAGTTTAAATTCTACAAAAAATTATTTATAAATATCGACATGTAATTTTCTGGTTATTATCATTTGTAAGAGTTTAATTAATGTATTTCATGCAGTATTGTTCTAAGTCAGGTGATACGTTAGCAGAAGGACGTTAGGGAAATGCGAGGATAAGCGATGCGTACAAGAAATATTTGAAGTACTTAACGCCTGAAGAAATCAGAGTTTGTATGAATATTGCTACTTGGGATAATACAATTAGGACTCTTTACATGACAAAAAGCAATATGTTGGACGTTGGCAATGCTCAGACTGTTTTTCTAGAAAATTGGTTATCTGATTGGGTAATGTAATATGTTATAATAATTTTTTTTGTTTTGTTTGTTGTTAACATTACTAATTTTTTGTTTTTAATATTTAATAGTTCATCGATATCTATGTCTACGATTTGCATTTGAGACAAGAGCCAATGCCAAAAAAGTTATATTTCTCATTATCCTTTCAGGTAAAAAAATATATTTATGGGCTACCTAGAAATAAACATTATTTTCAGTTGATGATTTGATGATATTATCCAATTTTTTTGTTTGTCGCAGACTTTGATTCAAGATTTTTCATCTGATGAGAAGGCGGGATCACAACATAATCTTTTCAAATTTCATACCCGCTGAATAGATTACTTTATGCTTACTGATAGTAGTAATGTTGACCAGATATATTTACAGTTTGTAGTTTGTTTTTATGTAGTTGGGAGTGATTTTAAACTTACATGATTTCACAGGTATATGTGCCTTTACATGATGCAAAATGGCATTGGTTTTTATTAGTTGTTGATGTTGCTGAGAGACATAATTACGTTTTGGACTCTCTTGGTGCTACTAGAGCGCGTAAAAAGATTGCAGAAAATATAGTAAGTCCTTTACTCATTTTGGGGAACTAATATATGAATAGTGTTTAACTATCGATATCTTAATGTTTTTTCACGGTTTATATAGTTGACTAAAGCTCTAGTTTGGTTTGCGGGTCATGCTCATTTGGGTCGATTATTTAAAGATGCCGTAGAATTTTCATTCAATTGCGTACAAGTACTGAAGCAGCCAAATTCATAAGTTTAAATATATTATTTTTTTTCTTTAAATTTTTCTTTGTTAATTGATTAATTATTTCATATTTGATTCAGGGATGATTGTGGCATGTATACATTAAAGTATATAGAAGCCGATAACAAAAGTGATTGGTCGAACATTTTTTTCACGGTAAAGTATACCATATAGTTTCGTTTTGAAAAAAATGTGATATTTGACTAATGTTATATTACTATTGTGTAGACAGAAGAAATGAGAGTTGAACGATTGAGAAACTTGGCCAAACTTGTTTGTAGCAATCATAATGAAGTTGATATGTTTAAATTGCCCACAAAAGATGAAGTAGCCAAGGATTAAGAAATTTTGAATTGTAGTGAAACATTTTTGGGGTCATTTTCTTTTCCTTTTGACTAATTTGAACACTTTATGTTTTATGTTTTTATTATTTCGATTCATGTTAGTATTTTTTTGAAGACAATTTTCTCATACAATTACGTTATTTTTACCTTTTACGTTACATACATAAAAATTCAGAAATTCATATAATTCATACAATAACTCATAAACTCTAAACTCCATAACATATTTGATAGCAAAAAGAATCCAAGTGAATAACGAGTGAATACTCTAACATAATCCATAAAATAATAACAAGTGACTACTCCAACATAAGTTCTAGCATAATATAGAATTTTTCAATTAATAATCAATAATCCATTATATACATAATCCATAATCCATAATATAGAATTTTTCAATCCATAGTCCATCATAAAATAAAATAATAGTAAGCATAATCAATAAAAAGATTGCAGTAATAATCCATAAAAAGTTACATCATAATCCATAAAAAGTATATAATTCAAGTAACAAAAAACTAATCATCGGGTGCATCGTTGTCGCCAATGTCATCATCATCGTCATTGCCATCATCATCATCACCATCATCATGAAGGAGGTCAATTGAATACTCCAACCGCTCTATACGCTCCTCAATTGTATCAAAACAACTCATAATGCGACCCTCCATCTGAGCTATCATCTCCGAAAGTGAGGCTAAAGAAACCTCTCCCTCAGGTGCTCGAGTAATTGCTTGACGGTGAGCAGGTCGAGCTGGTTGATTTGGTCGTTGCATGGATCCAATAACCATTGATGAGTTGAAAACCAGCCCTTCAAAAAGATGCAACACCAATAGTATTTTTTAAAGGGAAAGGAATATATATGGAACAATTCATGTTTTCCTTCTCAAAGATATGGCTAAGGACAATACTATAGTAAAAGGAGGTGACACGACATGTTCGACGGTTGTTGACGATGTATACTAGGTCGACAAAAATTATCTGGCCAAGGTTGATTCGATTTCCAGTGCGGAAGCACTGAATTCACCAAGAATCGACATTCTTAACGGTGGAATACTTACCTTCTAATGGCCGAAACCACCAAGTGACGATGAGATGTAGATAGTGGCCAAGGGCATTTAGGGAAGTAACAGAGCCGGGGTTTGGAGCACCATCTATGTATACATCCTCATTATCTAGACCGGTGTTTTCTAGACCCATATGAGAACAAATGATTTCGGTGTCTAGCATAAAGGACTTCCCCATAAGGTAAGACTCTATGGCAATAACAGTCTTACCGATTTCATCAACAATACACCGAGCGTTAAAAATTAAGACTAAAGTGGGATAAATTTCAGGACTGAGTTGGAGCATTTGCATAAATTTCCATCGCCTCATATACTTCATGTAAGGGAATTTAAAGGTAGGGTCAGACATAAAGTTAACATCTACAATACGTTTATCCCTAAGATCAAAATTTTTGAACAATTTAAAATTTGCCCTTTGGTTTTGTTCCGGTTTCATCAAAACATGAATCAAATGTGGTAGGTAAAATGAGTTGAGGTTCATGTTCAGGGTTGTTTCTAGGTTGACTTGAAGAAGATGCATCCATGCATTGACGTTTTGTACCAGGTTTAGACTTCGGTGCCATTTCAATCTAAAAACCTTGCAAAAATATTACGCACAATGTATATAAAAAAAATTGTGTAAACTAGTAATAACGTTTTACTACTACAATTTAACCAACTTAAATACTTAAATAACCTACCATTTGCAAATTACCCTAACCTAACATTCAAAATTTTTGGGCCAAAATATATATATCACTCTTTTACTACCACCATTTTGGTGCCAAAATATAAATTAACATTCAAAATAGTTGTTTTACTACCACCATTTTACTAACAAATAATACCAATGTGGATGGGAACACACTAAAATAATATAAAAATTTCATAACAAATAATAAAAACCTAAAACCTTAAAAAACACTAACATTTAAAATGAAGAAAATAAATGTTAGATTTTTGAAATACCTTCAATAATTCTTCAAATAGATGAAAAAATGTGTTGGGTATGCCCAATCCTTCCCAAATTTACAATCCAGTAGTGAAATGGTCGAATTTTAGAGAGGGGAGTCGGTTTTAGAATTAGGGGAAAATTGAGTGGGGGGCTATTTATAGGGGCAGTGCCGATACGGTATTTATAAGGGAGTGGGGGGAAATTTAGGCGTACCGATACGGTATTTGTTTTAAAATTTTCCAGTAAACATTTATCGTACCGATACAGATGATCGTACCGGTACGCGCGACACTGCTCTTTCAATTTACCATGGTGGAATGAGCTTTCTGCTTATATACATGTTGATCTCAAGGTTAATGACTATATATTAGTTGAGCACGTGCCCTTGTGCATATATCAACGACTCAAAATCTATATTCTAATAAATTTATAACTTTTGGATTTGAAAATTGTTCCAATCAAAATTAAAAAAAAAAACATTGAATGTATAAAAATAAACCGAATAAGATTGTATAAAAATAAACATTGAATGTATAAAAATAAACCGAATAAGAATGTATAGTAATAAACATTGAATGTATAAAAATAAACCAAACCGAATAAAAATGTATAATATACTTCATAATAATAACTTTAAAAAAATTTAAAATATCAAAACTTAATCATCCTAAATCTCCCAATGGACCGAGAAAACAATGAAAGTTTGAACCCTCGTACATCATGCAGTAGTTGCTTCACATCTTGTCTCATATGCTATCAAGGCATGCGCATGCATTGTCCTAATTATCATTACAAAGAATATTCGTAAAAATTACCAACCACACTAAAACAACCGTATTTATAACTCAATGAATGAATGACTTACAAGAACAAACACTCTGATTTTTTGAGGAGACCGAGCACTACCAAGCATTATTTGGTTGCCAATCCAAAATAGTTGGACCTTTTTTCATAATTTTCAATTCACGAGTATAAGCAGGCTGCACAAAACATATTATATTATCAATATACATAACAAGAAAGCATAATTATTTGAATAATTTATATTTAATTACCTTCGAGATGCCGTTTTGTTTGTATATGTTGGGCATATATCCAGCTAATTTAAAATTCTGAACTTCATCAATATGACTCGTATTCTGATATGAAAGCTTATTCAGAGAAAGTTCAGATGTTTTATATGAGTCCAACGTGACATCCTCATCATATGCAACACGTTTTGGGTTGGACGATGAATCTTGGCGCTTTGTTCTCTTGGGTTTTTCTCTTCCAGTTTCAAGAACTATAGGATCGCCAATTCCAAGAATCTCTTTACCTTTATTGCTTCTCTTATTAAATCTCATTTTAACTATTTACAATTTCATACTCATTTTTGCAAATTAATCTTTAACTTCATTGAAAGTCTTCAATGTCTGTGATGCACGGTGACATATGTCCATACAATAAGAGGCTAGAGTGGAATATCTGACTTGAATTATTGCTGGATTATTATCTTCGAAATTTGCATTCTTATTTTCAAGTCCAACATCTTTCTTCGCATAGATAGTCCATCGTTTCATTATGCACCATTGTGGTATTTCTTTAGCCTTTTCATGTTTCAACACGGCGAACATATGGCGGTATAGAAATCCAAAAGACTCCAACTTTATACAGCAACATTACATGGTATCATGTGTCATATTTCTGAGTACAAGATATCTCTTCTCCTTTTCAACATGCTCCAGCCAATAACACATGCACTCATCCCGAAATTTGTTTTTTAACCAAATAATAACTCTCATACGACATTTCTTTCAACAAAGTAGCAAAAGAATTTCGCATATATACCTTGACTGCATTGCGCTTGAGAGTTTCCAACACACCGTCACAATACGGTTCTTCATCAATTGATTTGTAATCTTGATGAAACTCCTCCTATCTTAGAGATTGCAGTTGTTTATGGTTGTTCTCAATGAATCGGTACAACATCACCTTTTTGTCCAACCAAGTTTTCAGTGTTCTATTAATTGATTCACACCGTTGAGTAGTCTTCATTGCTGCACATAAAAAATATTTATTAATTACGTTAGATATAATAAATAATATATTAAATTAAAGTGTATATAATGTTACATGCATAAAAGTATCCTTGCAAATATGCTTCTGCCCATTTCTCCTTATCTTCATATAATTTCTCTACTCATTTTTTCCTTGAACATTGTGCTTTTCCACTAGTTCTTTCCAGACACTTTTAAAATCAGATGGCGTCCTACACATGTCAGCGCATCTCATAAAGCCATCAAAGAAAATCATGTTCCATATGAGAAAACATGTTCCTCATGATATGACACAAACACAATCTATGTTTTGCCCCGGGCAGTACTCGAGAAATGACATTTGCCATAGCCTTATCTCTATCAGTAATAATAGTAAGCAGTTTGTACCCATCTCCCGCTTCGATCAACTGTTCTAACACCCACACATATGTATCCTCTTTCTCGTTCACAATCAATGCACATCCAAATGGCATTGTGTTTCGATGATGATTGACACCAACTAAAATAACGAACGGCTTGTTGTATGCGTTACACTTGTAAGTTGTATCAAATGCAAGTACATGACCAAATTGTTTATAGTTAGCGCGTGATACACCATCGGACCAGGGAGGCACCAAATTAAAAAACATAGAGGTTAACATAGCAATGAAAGTCAAAGAAATATTGAACAAAATACTGGGATTTGCTTGGCCTGTTGATAGGGCCCGTTCGAGGTTGAGCATGAGATGCTCGATAGCTTCTTGTAAGCTGGCTTTTCAATCCTCTTCAAAATTCCACAGTTCAGAAACTATGAATCTTCCCACTTGGATTATACTCGTCCATTTCCAGTAATGCATCAGTAACAGCCTTATAGACTGTGTCACCCCATGCATCTTTCAATTCCTTCAGACTTTCATCATCTTCATCAATCATAAACTGATTCACACGAAGCAAAAAGAATTAAAATGTACTTGTTCACGTTAAAGTTGATAAAGATCGATGAAAACTGAGAAGTGTTTTTAAGTGGTTCCACAACAGTAGCATGAATTACGATTTAATGCATAACAAGTTCTCATGAGCCTAGGCAGTTCTAGACCAAAGCTCATTTGATTATCATTATCACACTACTCCATAATGTGCAAACATTCATATATAAAGTGGATCAAAAATGAAGAAGATGTGTTGTATGGATGCATTATGTAAAGATAATTTTCATGGTTGATCTTGAAAGGATGCCATTGTGGATTCTTTATTTGTTCTCGCCACAATGTGCATAATTTCATGGATTTCAAAAACCAATCATTCCCATCAAGCTTCTTCTTGCACTCAACTATAAAAGGCTCCAGATTAAGTTCACCCATTCTTTTGATTCCGTTGGTTGATTGAGAGGCATGAAATTTCTGCATATACTACATCATGATAACAGGAAACCAGTTAGCATTCTGATATTACATGGAATACATGCAATGAAATAAGGATAAATAGACAAACATATGAACTTTTTGCCATCAATTCTGCTTATAATTATGACTCCGATTATTGACATTTGGGTTCGAGCAGTGACATTCAAGTCTTAAGGAGCAAGAAAATGAAGAAAGAAACGGCTTACGATTATCAATGTTTTGCGAGATGATTGTTGCTCATACGTTCTCTAGTAATAAGAGACCCATTCAGTTCTTCCATATCCATAAAGACTTCCTCCTTCTCTCTAAACTCTTTAATCGCTGCCTCCATCTTCGATGTTTCCAGTTACATCCAATGATCTTAAACGGTCAAATTTGTCAACAAGCAAAGCTTTCATCATTTTGCAAGTGGAGTTTAATTTCTCCAAATCTTTGGCTTGAGCTGCATTTGTGCTGTTATGGACTGCATTTGATCCATGATCTTGGTTGCTTCATCCATAAGCTGCGAATAGAAAACTATACATCATTAACTAACCATATAGAAGGCATCCATAACTTGTAAAGCAATCACTTACCATGCCCACCTTGTTGATCACGGGACTCGCATCCATAACTTCTTCCCCATCGTCGTCCTCTTTCGTTTTCCGGCAGTCGACAATGGCTGCTCGTCTCCCATTGCTGCACATACAGCAAGTATAAAGTCATAATTTAAAAAGTAAAGCAAAATTGAACTTTATCTACCATACAAGAGAAGGAAGAGATTAAATACAAAACTCCATTATCATTCAAAGAATCCCGCTTGTACACATGTTCATGATTAATATTCTGCTCATTTTGTAGATAACATAATCAGAAAGATTTAAACGAAATGAACATATAACACACTCAAATTCAAATACAACAAACCCTTTTTTGTTCTACAAAAAGTATTATCTTTCAATCAGATTTAGAGTTAAGGTTAATACTTTATGAACTATTAGACTATGTTGTCGTAATTTATTTTTCTATAGTGTTTGTATATACATGAAAAAACTTTGAAAAATGAATATGAGTCGGGCCGATTTGGCTATCAAACTGTGACAAAAAAAATGTTGATATTTTACATGGCTTGGCTGCATGGGCGGAGCTCTTTTGTGCTCAAGGGTATCGACTCCTATTATAAAATTAAGGGTAAACTACATAAATGACCATCATACTATTGTAAAAGTTGCAATTTGACCACCTTACTTTTTTTTCAAAGCAATTAAACCACCAAACTATTTAAATGGTATCAATGTGACCACTAGCCGTTAGAGCTTAACGGTAGGATGACGTGGCAGTTAACAATATATGGGTATAATTACACATTTGGTCATTGTTATTTACACATTCTTTCAATTTAGTCCTAATTTAAAATTAATTAATTAATTAATTAGATAGTGACACGTGTCAATACCTTATTGGATGACTTTAATTATTTATATTTGATTTAATAAAATTATTTCCCTCCTCCAATCAAGTGGTGACACGTGTCACCACCTATTTAGAGGATAAAAAGCAAATTCAAGCAATAATGCTTGATGGGGGAATCAAACCCAGGCAACACGGAATGACTAGCAGCAGCATTACCACTGCGCCAAACCCAACCTTGTGCTTAAATTTACTCAATTAGATATATATGTCTTATTTTCTACATTTATTCTTTTAATTCACCATATATAATCATCGAACTAATTTCACATATATAATACTAAATGGTAAACCATAAACCCCAAAACTAAATGCTAAACCATAAACCCAAAAAACTAAATACTAAACTCTAAACTTCAAACCCCAAACCATAAACTCTAAACTCTAATTTCACGATCATCGAATTTATTTCACATAATAACCCTAAACCTTAAATTCTAAATACTAAACCCCAAACACTAAATACTAAAACCATAAACACTTATGGTTAATATTTAGGGTTTAGGGTTTAGCATTTAGGGTTTGTAGTTTAATTTTAGCATTTAGGGTTATTTATATGAAATTAATTTGATGATTATATACGTGAAATTTGTGTTTAGGGTTTGTGGTTTAGGGATATATATGTGAAATTAATTTGATGATTATATATGTTGAATTAAAACAATAAATGTAAAACAAATAAGACATATATATCTAATGGAGTAAATTTAAATACAATGATTGGTTTGGCGCAGTGGTCATGCTGCTGCCAATTACCCTTTGCTGCATGGGTTTGATTCCCTTGTCAAGCATGTTGCTTGAATTCATTTTTTCTCCTTTAAACAACCACTTGATTGGAGGAGGTAAATAAATTTAATAAATCAAATATAAATAATTAAAGTCCTCTAATAAGGTGTTGACACGTGTCACTACCTAATTAAATAATTAATTAATTTTATTAATATAAATTATGATTAAATTAATAGAATGTGTAAATAATAAGTGTAACCCCCTTATCCCGGCCCAGACGGTTGACCCGGATTAAGAAGTTTACACGGGGAAAACCAAAGTCAACCCGAAAGTCAACCTTGATTAACGACCCCTTCTTTTTGGCTGCTTATCGAAATGCATATTAACCCTAGATATGTTCATAAGATCAGCATACTCAAAGGTCACAACAATCAGAAAACATTTAGGGACTTGATTGCACAAATTATGAATTTAGGGACCAAAATGAAAATTCTGAAAATTATAAGGACTTAACCAACTTTTGAGTTATCATTATGAAAATAGTCATGTTTCATGCTTCTCTGTCAAATTTCAACTCAAACGGACATCTCAAACTCATTCAATTGCATAAACCAAGTTCAGGACCAAAACGCAAAGATTTCAGAACATTTAACCATCAGTTTCAGTGCCCAACGGTCGGGTGTTCCGGAACAGGGATGATCCGTTCCGAAACGCGGGACCGTTCCGAAACTCGTTGCGGAACAAGGCTTGGCAGTGGCAAATCCGTTCCGGAACGGCTCCACCCGTTCCGGAACGCCAAGGCCATTTCAGGCCCTCTGTTCCGATACGGTAGCACCTGTTCCGAAACGTGCTGCCCAGATTGCAGATTTTTTTCTGGTTTAACTCACTTTCGACCAATCAAACGCATTCCAAAGACCCTCAAATCATACCAGCAAGTCATTATATACTTAAGGAACATGATAGCATCAACCGTACTCAATTAAGGCATCAATTAAGGAAAATCCCAATTCTATAGGCATGCATCCTATATTGAAAACCACACAAACATCAAAACACCAAACCAACCTCAAAAAGGCCATTTACATGTTCCATCAATGTCGAAAGCATAAAACCAACTTAGGGAGTCCAAAACATCTCCCAAAACAACAACATAGGTTCCCCATTGCCAAATGCCAAAAGCTAAGCAAGTTATGAAAATAGTCACCCTACATGAGCTTAAGCTTCCACTTAGATTCTTGACCACCTTGCTACCCTTTTTAGCACTTCAATGCTCTGCATTATTGGTTTAAGAAAGAGAGAGAGCGTAAGCACATAGCTTAGTGAGGAAAGCTCATTTAAAACATCACAATAATGCATTATTAAAACTCCTTTTCAAAACCTTTGGTTCAAAACAACATTTGATCATGCACATATGTATATAACCCAAGCATTTCATGCTTCAAATCATTAACATGTCATATTGGCTTTCAAGTGATAATCATAACCATTTTCCAACACAAAACATAATCAACAATCGGATACGCGGATTACAAGCGTTGTCCCATACGCTTCATACACACTACCAATATCAAGGTGGAGCAAACGGTACAATCACAACCCCTCAACACCTGTGATGGAGACTATGGTACAATCACAACCCCTCCACATCACTCATTGGTAGTTGTATAACATCACTAACGAGATCACGGGACATACAACACAAGATCCACACATGGACTTTTAACCACCATTGTGATCTTACCATACAATGGTCCACACATGGACTTTTAACCACCATTGTGACCTTAACACTAGTTCCACCCATGGACTTTTAACCACCATGGTGTTCTTAACCATCTCGTTAGTGTACTTGGATGGAGTCTACGGTACAATCACAACCCCTCGACATCCAAGGCGACTTTATTCACGGTGCACCCAATCCTATAGCCGGCTACTATATCCGATTCAATTACTTTTAGACCAACCACATCACTTGCCAATATACATCATTTAACAACATTAATCCACTGTTTTAAAGCATTTGTTAAAGCCATTCATCATCATGCATCTTTATGCATCAAAACCACATTTATCAATGTACAAAACAAGGATCCCTTACCTTGAGCATCCTTCAACACATGGCTTATAAAACCAGCAATAAACATGCTAAAATATGCTTTCAAAAACAGAAATTAAACATGCAAATAAATCACATTGCATTCAACCAACTCATGGTTCATCAACAAGAGAGTTTTTCCGAAACTTACTCTTGAGCTTAGCTAAGTTGTTTAGACTTAAACTAAGCTCCCAAAACCTTCAAACATTGGTTTCAAAGCTGAAAACCAAACTTCACTCACCGATTCCGTTTCGTAAGCTTGCCGAAACACCAATCAAGCTTCTGGATCAACACCACAAGGATCCGAAGATGTCTCCCCTGTTTTAAACACATCAAAGCAGAGGATTAATGCATCATCATGCATTAATATCTTCAATCAAGACACCTAAACTCGCTGCTCTCATCAACACTCACATTTCGGCTACCAAACACAACCGAAATCACATCCAAACATCTCTACAACACTACCCAGCCAAGATCCATCAATTCCAATCATTCTTAAACCTCAATTAACATCCAAAAAGGATCTAATCACGTCCTTATACCTCCAGCTATAGCAGAACACCAAGATCACCCCAAAAACCATCATTAACTTAAGCAAAACTTAGGAAAATCAACCTATTCGGGATTGCATAGATTAAACCTCAATTTCACACCAAATATACATCCAATTTACATCAAAAAGACATCTCAAAACAGTTCCCAATCATTTCATACGAATTTCATCAAAAATTAAACCAAATCTTGTATTTTAAAGCCAAGATCAAGAACACAACTACAAAACCTTTAATGAAACTCAAATCAAGGATTGAGAACTTGGGAATTTCAGTAAAGAACTGAGTATTTAGAGGAGAAGGACGTTCATACCTCTAAATGTGAGTTTCTCCTTGTTTGGAACCAAGATTCTTGAAAATCCAATAAGCAAATGCTAAGGTTTTGATGTAGAAATGATTAGAGATCAAATGAAGATTGAAATCTCATCTTTAGATGTCAAAATCAGAGGAAAATTTGCTGGGAAAAAGTGTTTGGGCTGAGAGAAAAGTTGAGAGAAAAGAAATAGAAAATTTTGAGAAAAGTTAGTTATGACAACAAAATATCTATTTCCCTCCTTTTACCTTTTAATAAAAATCATTAATTAAATCTTTAATATTAAGAAAAATCTGGAGAAAACTCTTCTTGGGTAAATTAGCTCCTTAAAGATTTAAAGTTTCAATCCTTTTAAAACAGTCACCAAGTTTTCAAAAATTACATTTTAGTCACTAACCCAAAATGTCACACCTCCAAACCTCATTTTGTAAAATTTATTTCACCACTCTCTTATATATAATAAAAGAGGATTTTAAGATATTTTTCCATATTTTTAATGCAACCCGAACTAGGCTTTCCCAAAATCACCCTTTTATATTCGAACCGCAACCCGACTGGCCCGGTCCAAACCCAAAACTTCTAAGCCCAAAATTTGGGTGTTACAATAAGGACCAAATGTGTAATTATACCAATTTGTTTTAACAATCCCGTCAACTTTTCTGTTATTTTTAACAGTTGGTGGTCACATTGATACCATTTAAATAGTTTGATGGTTTAATTGCTTCGAAAAAAAGTAAGGTGGGCAAATCGCGACTTTTCTAATAGTATGATGGTCATTTATGTAGTTTACCCTAAAATTAAAATATTTGATAAATTTTGTCTAATTATAATTTGGTTCTTATAAAAATAATTATTTAAATTAAAAAACATAAAATTTTATTAAATATATAATCAAGTCAAGATTGAACTAAAAAAGAATGAGCCCGTGTTATCAAAACGTTTGGTCTAATATCAATTTAAGTCTTTGTAATTTTAAATATTAGACAAATTAGACTTTGTCCCATAAATTTTAAGTTTTAAATACTTAAAAAAATGTATATTTTTTAAATTTAATATTTTATCCCCTGTAAATATTTAATCCTAACTCATTCCATGCTTGACTGACAATGTCGACAGAGAAAGTGTTATTGTCCATGATTTTAAGAAGAAGCATATAAGTCATCACCCGATACTAGATACCTCACTTTGAAAGTAAATTTTCATTCCATGATGGACTAGAGGCATCACCAGCACAAATTTGACCTTTAAGGTAATTTGCAAAAGTTATTTTGACATAATCTACGTTTTTCTTAAGTATGTGTGTCCAACGTAAACATGGGTACAAAGAAATAATCTTCCAAAAATACTTAAAACAAAAGTGCACATACCCATTTTGAATCTATACCTTAAATAACCTTTAGACTATAGATTATATTTTGATACATAAGTTGTGTAAAAAAATTACACAACCGTTTATATTTAAGTTATAAAATCTAAAACTTAAATCTCTAACCTTTATACCTTAAAATCTAAACCATAAACCTTAAATCCCTAACCCTAATATCCTAAAACCTAAACCTTAAATCCTAAACTTTAAATTCTAACCGTAAATTTTAAATTCTACACTCTATACATTAAACCCTTGACCCTAAAATAAAAAGGCATATAATTTTACACAAACTTGTATATCAAAATATTTTTCTTAAATTATTCCTTAAATCATTTTAATGGTTAAAGACTGCCTGTAATATAATCGGTCCTACTAAATCAATCCAAATGTGTTAATTTCACCGGAAAGTTCAATTTTCTAAGTCACACTACCTATAGTTTTTTTGCGGTATACGAGAATCACTATTGACGAGCACCGATGAGTACTGATAGGTTAATTTATAAAAAAATTAATCCAAAGTACTTTATACGTAATTATAATTTTTTAAAAATTAAAAGTGTAATTTAATTAAAATATTTTTTAGTTTTAAATTTATTTTAAATTAATATAAACCATCTCAAATCAAAATATCCTAGGTTTTTTTTGCTTTCAAATTAATCCAATTGCTGCCTCACCCACCGCCAACCGATGTCGTCGCTGACACCCTTTACCGCTGTCGTCGCCAACACCCTTTACCGCCATCGTCGCCGACAGCCACCGTCACCGTCGTCAACAGCCGCCGTCAGTCTTAATCCTTCGTTGCAATTAGGTAATTTATTCCCATTTTTTGAAACTCTAATTATCTTAAACTTGATTCGATTTAAGTATTTTTTCACTTAATTTGCATTCAATTTATCCCTAAATCCCAAAATCAATTGCAGCAATCCAATTTTTTGATTGATTCGCAAAAATAATGGCCGATTCGAACTCTCAAAAAGTGCAGTTCGTCGCGCATACCGGCACTGTAAGAATACCGTACCGGTACAGTTTTTGGTCACTGGATTTTTTTTGTTTTGTAAGCGTACCGGTACGGTACATTTACTGTACAGTACGCTTAGAATTTTTGTACGGTGCATGCTTCTTGAGGTTTAAATTTTACCTTTTTATTAAGTTTCATTAGATTAAATTTTGCTTTCATTTACTTGTATTAAATTGTAGATTTTTTTCGAGATGGTTGATATCATAGACATCGAAGATATTGAAGATCTAGAAAAAAATGAACCTACGAAGTTCGAGCCCTATATCGAGGACAGAGAACTTGAACTTAATTCTGAAGAAGAAGAACCTCATCCTGATGTTGACGATGTAAAACAAATAGATGATGAGAAGACCCTTGACTATTTCATCGACGAAAGCATATATGATAAGATTGGTAAAGAATTAAAGGATTATGATGAGAATGATATGAATATGCTAAAGTGAAAAACTTTAGACAAATGCGTTGAATTTTACCCTACAAACCATACAAACTACTTAACCGATTCAAATAATTAATTTAAATACGAACATATTGAAAATAAGAATATATTTTAAATATAAAATACGAATATATTTTAAATATATTCGTATTTGAAATATATTTTAAATATATTCGTAGTTTAAATATATTTAAATATATTTGTATTTTTTATTTAAAATATATTCGGATTTTAAATATGTTCATATTTAAATTAATTATTTGAACCAGTTAAGTGGTTTGTATGGTTTTACACATCCTAAGTGATTTAGATTCGAGTCCCCTTGCAACCATTTTTTATTTCTTTATTCTCTAGCATTTACTGCATTAGAAGATATATATTAAATGGTGCAATTTATATCATAAAGAGTGAGTTGGTGTAGTGGTAAAAGCATTGAGTTTTCCCCTATGAGGTTATGGGTTCAAACCTTATGTCCAACAACCCTTGTTCTTATATTTTCCTTCTAATCAGATAGTGACACGGAAAATAAATATATTAAATATTAAATTAAATAAAAATTAGATTAAAATCCTCCAATCGGGTGATAACACGTGTCGTCACCTGATTGGTTAATTAATTTTATTATTTATTTAAATTAAAATTAAAATTGGGACTAAATTGATATAATAAAGAACTAACAAGGACCAAATGTGTAATTATATAAATTTTACTTAAAGGCCATGTCACCTTTCCGTTAGATTTTAACAGCCTCAAAATAGGTCTATTTAAATAGTTGGGTGGTCAAATTTTAAATTTTTTTAGTTTGGTGGTCAAAACAGGTCGCGACCCATAGTTGTGTGGTCAATGGAGTAGTTTACCCTTTTCTTGGGGGAAGAATAACTAAGTCATTGAATTTATTTCACAACCAATTGAATCTTAAGAATTTTTTTTTTGAATAATCTGAAAGTAATTATAATGTGTTATATGTTCATAGAAACTTTTAATCTTTTGACAATACACACACCTTGCAAACAAAGCGATGTAATTATTTTGTGAGATATTACCATTATGACATATTACGGTTATGTCACATAATATTTGTATATTTTTAAAGATAAATTTTGAAAAAAAAAACTTATTAAATTTAAATATATATTAACAAAATTAATACGTTAATGAAAATGTCATTTGAAAATATTATCGCAACATACAACACTAATTAATTCAAAAAATAGTTAGATTTAATGTTAATATTTGTTAAAGTCAAAAAAACTAAATTGATGAAATTTTATTTGATGCCCATGTTTAAATATGTATCAAAAACAAGTATTTAAATAAAAAATAAATATACAATTCCTTAATTAAAGGAATTATTCTTTAGTCCCTCTCAAGAATAGAAATTTAGAAATTAATCTGATAATAAAATTATATTTTGAAATTCTAAATGAAAAAAATATCCTTTAGTCCTTTTGAAAATTAAAAAGTTGTAATTTAAAATAATGATAATATTGCATTTCGACTCTCAAAAATTAGTAATTCAATTTTAACCTCGAAAAAAGTTTTTTTTGCTTCGCCCAAAAATATAAACATGACAAATTGATGGTATTGACTAATTCATTACAGCTTCTATCATTGCAAGATAATACAAAAAAGGGTAATCTTCACCAGTGGTCCCTTTTGTTTAGGATGTGTTTTATTTTGGTCACCAAAATTCAAAAACGTGTATTCTGGTCCCTAACGTTACAAAACGTTTATATTTTAGTCACCCAACCGTTAGTCTTCGTTACTTGGCTAACGGGTGGCTGACATGGCTCGTTAAAAAAATAAAAAAAAATCCACGTGTTTAGGCCACTGTCACTGCCCTTATCATTATCGTTCAAACCCATCTCTTTTCTTACTGCAGCTCGCAGTAACCATCCTTACAGAAATAACCCAGGTGGGATCTGTGCCTTTTGCCTTCAAGAGAAGCTAGGGAAGTTGGTTTCTTCTTCTTTTCCTTTACCTATTCGTGCCACCCCTTCTTCTTCTTCTTCCCCTCCTCCTTTTAGATCTGACACCGGCGGAAATGGCGGTGGTCTTGGTGTTGCTGGTGGTGTTGCTACTTCTACTTCTTCATTGTCTGTTGTTCGTCCCATGTCAACCAGGAACGATAATGGTAGTCATTATGAAGAATGTTATACGAGGAAAGCTAGGATTCCTTTCCTGTTGGCGAAGAAGAAGAAGACGGTGGTGGCATCATCGGAGCATTCTTATCATCACCGCCATCACCATGGTGCTAATATTGCTTTCAAGAGGAGCAAGTCGACGGCTGCTCCCATTAGAGGCCGGTTCTTGGATGGTGACACTGGTGGGGACTTCAGCCCTAGGAAAAGAACTGGTTTTTGGTCTTTTCTCTACCTTTCTTCCAAGACCCATGGTTCCAAAAAGCAAGATAAAGTTGCTTCTGTTGCACCACCGCCGGCCATGGTCTCAACGGTGGCGACAGCTGCAGCTGGAGGAGTTTCGTCGTCTGGTTCTATCGTGAATCCGCCAAAGGAGAAAAACATAGGTTCTTCGAGAAAAGGAGGCGTTGTGGTGATAGAGGACGATAATAGTCCCACTAATGAAGCTACTCCCTCGGCTGGTTCATCGTTCGAGCGGAAGGTTTCGAGATCCAGGTCCGTCGGCTGCGGAAGCCGGAGCTTCTCTGGAGATTTCTTTGAGAGGATCTCGACCGGGCTCGGGGATTGCACTCTTAGGCGAGTCGAATCTCAAAGAGAAGGCAATCCAAAGGCTTCCACCGCCGCCGTCGTCGGCGCATCGTCTGCAATAAAAGAAAGGGTCAAATGCGGCGGGCTATTCGGCGGTTTCATCATCACTTCGTCGTCGTCCTCCTCATCGTCATCATCGTACTGGCTATCGTCCTCCTTTTTCTAGCATCTTATCAGGGCTAGCAGATGGAATGTTTAAAGAACAAGGAATTCCAGCTACAAACGCCAGCTCATCGTTAACGGCAAGCGGAACAAGGAATTCAACATGGACTTTTTTACTCCCATTTCCTTTTTACCCCTTTTCAAAATAATAATTAATTAACATTTTACACGTGGACTAAACACGTGGGTTTTTTTATTTTTTTAACGAGCCATGTCAGCCACCCGTTAGCCAAGTAACGGAGACTAACGGTTGGGTGACTAAAATATAAATGTTCTGTAACGTTAGGGACCAGAATACACGTTTTTGAATTTTGGTGACCAAAATAAAACACACCCTAAACAAAAGGGATCACTGGTGAAGATAACCCTACAAAAAATGATTAATTGTATTCATTAAACAATATTTAACACTTAATTTAATCTAAATTAAATTAGGGTTAAGGGTGCTTGAAGCCCTTGAATTTTTGGAGAAAAAAATTAAATAAGTCTTTGAATTTTTTTGCACCCAATTAAGCTCTCAAACTAATAAATTGAATCAATTAAGCCCTTTGACCAATTTTTGACGGTTTTTCCCCCGACATATTACTACCATGTGACACACTACAATTCTATCACGTGACATTTACAGTTTTTTTAGAAAACTATTTTTTCTAATTTTTATAAATTTTTTAGAATTTTTAAAACTTTTAAAGATTTTTTTATATAAAATAAGAAGATTTCATAAATGTCATGTGACAGCATTGTAGCACGACATGTTGCACCAGCTAATCCAAAAAAATTGTTATATTTAATAGTCAAAATTGGTCAAATGGGTGAATTGGTGAATTTTTAGAGTTTAAGGGCTTAATTGATTATTTTTCAAAAGTTCAAGGGCTTATAATATCCTTAACCCATTAAATTATAATGCTTAAGGGAGATAATTCAATCAATTTGATTAATAAATTTTGAGTTAGTTTAGTTAATGAACGCATATTCTATAATTCAAACTTTATTTGAAAATTTTTCAAGTAGAGGTGAATTTATGAAATTCAATTGAGTTGAGTTGTTCGGATTTCTATTCAAATTTAATTGTAAATACTTATAAAGTTATGGTATTAATTGGTCCTAATTTAAACGGATTTATATAACCATATCTATATATGTATATCATATTTTTCATATGTGATGTGCATATATCACGCAGAGTTGAGTGACTCAACTAAAACTTGAAAACCAATTCATTAATTATTAAAAATTTCAAATTGTTTGAATCTTATTTTATAAATTAAACTTGTTTTAAAAAATTGAATAAAATCATGTATATAAATTATAATTCGAGTTATCAAATTCACCCTAATAATGTTAATGAGCCTAAGAAGCAATGGGCTCTTTGAAAACCCTAATCCCAGCCCAAACCTACCATGAATATATATATATATATAAACAAACCTAATTTGCTCTCAACCACCCTATATAAATCCCAGCTTCAAGTTAAGATAACAATCTGCATCTTCAAAACCTTCGTTCTGCTAAGGTTTTTCTCTTGAAACTCCACCTTTTTATTCCATTTTTGATCTGGGTTTTCTCTCAGGATGCTTAAAGATCAAATCTTTATAGTTGATATGAGCATTAATCACTGTTTTTTTCTGGGGTTTTGAGAACATTTGCACTTGTTTGATATTTTTAATGAAAGAAAGCAAATGTTATTGCTTTGTTTCCCGACAAGAGTGCAGAAATAAAAAGCTTGATTCTTGCAGAGGATTAAGCAGCGGCCAGACAACCGTAGGTATGGTATCCACAGATGAAGGGCTAATTCAATCCCTTTTTGTCTACTGATTCCATCTCACATTTTAGACTTTACATCATTATTTATATTCATACAATCTGGGATGGAACTAGGATTAGAATTCAACTATATGAAGGTAGATTGATTAATTTTGAAGTGAATAGGGTCTTACAAAATAATTAAACCTTAAAAATTAAGGGAGTTAAATTTACTTTTACAGATTTTAAAATTGAAAGGTTTAAAAAATAATTTAACAAGAAAAATAAGTGTCTAAGTTTATTTTTAGGTTACAATATCTTAAAAATAATATATCATACGTATTTTGAGAGGGTTAGTGGCTTAATTGCAATAATTTTAAAATTATTATAATCTAAAATATAATTAACTCATAAAAATTTTGGGCAATTGTGCTTCTCACCACCCTTCTCACCATGTATGTTGATCCGTCTCTACATCCAATAATCTTAAAACTAAAATTTTATATCGGGTAAATAAATTGTATCCCTAGATATAAACAATGTCAAATTAATTTAATCAATAAATTAAAATCAAATTCAGAGGTAAATATTAAAGGTTAAATTTATTAATATATTTTTAAAACCTCATCTATTTAAAATCATTTTTAAAATATGAATTTTAAGTTTAATAATTATTTTATAAGAAGTTTGTATGAAATTTTTAAATGCGTGTAAGTGTACTAATTGTTTCAACGATAATTTGTTTTGAAATGAATTCAATAAATTGGATTCAAAATCCTTTAATTTATTATTTTTATCGAATATGAAATTCCATTGATATGTAAAATATTTACCTAAGAAAGGGTATTATAGAAACTCCATTGCACTGAAAATGAAGTCCAAAGGAATACATATCAAAAGAATCGGTTTGAACACTTGAAGCCAAACCAGAGAAAACGTCCGACTCGTCACTCGTCGGAAATAAAGTCGGGGAGACCGCAAACGTTACTGATAAAAACCACTTCAACCTTCGAAAATTAATATAATATTGTTCTTTTTAGATAAACCCACAAATCTCACAAACCGTTAAATGTTTCAAATTACACATAAATGTACTTATTTTTCTATGATCATGAATTTATAAATAATTAACAAAATAATTGATGATGCTAATATGAAATAATAATAAAGGCTACTTTACTTGCTAATAATACATGAAACATGAGAAGTGTTTATACCTTGTAATTCAGATATCTTTTAATTGGTTGATTGATCAAGGATGTTCACATGCTTTTTACTTTGTGTAAGTTCGAATCCAGATGTTACACTGAAAATTTAAACATCGCTCTATTATATAAAAAAAATTTAAAGGAAAATTCTACAACGTGCGACGAACACTGATGAACACTACTAATGATGAACACCGATGAACACCATTAAATTAATTAATAAAGATTTAAAATTTTAAGGACCCATAATACAATTAAGAATTATTTTTAAAAATTCAATTAAATTATTTTTTATATATATTAAAATTTTATTTTTTAATAAGGGTAAAATATATATTTAGTACCTCATCTATTTTCGTATTTCTATTGAACCCTCATTATTTAAATATTATTTTAATTTGACCCTATTCTTTATAAAAAATAATTTAACCCTTAACCATCAACCTAAAACCCTAAACTATTAAATCTTAAACTCTTAAACTTATACCCTAAACCATATACCATTAAAAATAATTTCACCATCATTGATTCAATTCAATTCAATGAATTGTCAACCTAAAATAATTTCAAGAAGCTGAGTTTGAGGCGTCCAGTAGTATCCTTCCAGTGATATCAAATTCGGGTGCCTTGCTTTTCCGAGAACTCGAACTTCTCGATCGAAATCATTCAGATACTGGATCAAGTTCGATGTTGCGAGCTTTTTGATTGCCACAAATCTTCCTTGAGGACTCAATGGTACCTTGTAAACGGTTCCGAATACGCCTTCACCGATCTCTACAGCTTTGTTAAGAAGGATTTCGGGATTGTCAATCCCATTGAATTGAATTGATGATGGTGAAATTATTTTTAATGGTATATGGTTTAAGGTATAGGTCTAAGAGTTTAAGGATTTAAGGTTTAATAGTTTAGGATTTTAGGTTGATGGTTAAGGGTTAAATTATTTTTTATAAAGAATAGGGTCAAATTAAAATAATATTTAAATAATGAGGGTTCAATAGAAATACAAAAATAGGTGAGGTACTAAATATATAGTTTACCCTTGTTAAAAAATAAAATTTTAATATATATAAAAAGTAATTTAATTGAATTTTTAAAAATAATTCTTAATTGTATTATGGGTCCTTAAAATTTTAAATCTTTATTAATTAATTTAATGGTGTTCATCGGTGTTCATCATTAGTGGTGTTCATCGGTGTTCGTCGCACGTGGTAGACTCATCCAAAATCAAAAGCAAATATAAAAGGGAGAGGGGGAAAACAATAATAGTATGTAAAAAATCCAAATTGAGAGAGAAAATAATCTATTTAATGATTGTTTGTCCTTTGGATGAAAATACTATATATATGAAGGAAATCATAAGACAAGTATAGATTATTAGCTAGATTATCAATTAAAGTATGATGTAATTTGAAGTTAAGATGTAATTAAGGTAAAGAATATTTGTTTAAAGTATTATCTCAAACTCCGAGATATATGAGAGGACTTGAAGAAAAAAAAAAGTCTGAAATTGGACATTAACATAAAAACAATTAGATCCGTTTAGGAGTCGGATTTGATCTAGTCCATTTTATGATTTTATAATATGTTACCCCCCCCCCCCCCCCCCCCCCCCCCCCGTTAGATTGAACATAAAAGAGAGTCTGAAATTGGACATTAACATAAAAACAATTGTATGATTTGAGAGTTTTTAACCACGTGTTAAATTATTAAACACATACAAGAATTACATATTGATTTTCGAATTCGGATATTCTTCAGCTTCTTGAACAATGTTTCCATCCATTGGGTTTGTGATGAAAGGGAGCAATGAATATTTGGGCTTCAAAGGCCCATATAAAAAGAAACAACTTGTAGTTTTATTGCACTTTTCCAGTTCCCATTTGTACTTCCATAAATCACTTCGAAAACTGATCAAGAAACATATCACTTTTATGTTGCAAAAAAAAAAACAACAACAAAACCAAATGTCTTAAGATCTTGAATTTGTCTAAAAATCAACACAAAAGAAGATAGATTATTGCATGGATTCAGCATCATGATTCCATTCATCTTTCCGGCTTAGAAAATGAGCACAAAAAACACACACGCACATTTATAGTCAATTCTTCTATTACTTCAGAATATCGCTTAATCTGAGAATTGCCTCATTTTGCTCGAGGTCAAATTTCTAAAAATATAAGGACTTATTAATTATTTAAACCATAACAATCAAGCTCTTGTCCTTTCCTTGCTTCTCTCAAGATTTTATGGTTTATTATATTTTAGGATCTTATAATCTAAAATTAATAAAATCAAATGTTGACCTTCCGTTTTTTTAGTTTAATTACTTTTTAAGACATTTGAATTTTAAAATTTATAAATTTAAACTTAAAATCTATTAATTTTTACAATTTAGTTACTTTTTAAGATCTTATTCATTTTAAAATTAAATCGGTCAGCTCCTCATAATTCAATCATGACTTTGTCCAATGTATATGACTTAAATAATAAAAAAATGACATCAGCCCGAGAAGACCAAACTCAGAAAACTCTAACTTAATTTGCCCATCAATTGGACCATTTGTAAAGCTAAGAAACATTGAATGTTGAATGTACTAAAATAAAGCTCCATGGGTTGTAATTTTAGGAGAAATCAAAATGTCTTTTTTGCTTGTTGGGTTTGAATTGTAATGGACATATTCATCACTTTGAGTTGTAATGAAACATCTCTCATCCATAAAATTGAAGGAAATTCAAAACATTGGAGTTGTAATCATCTCATCAAAGTCAATGAAAATTTGCAAATTATATTTTTGACATTATCAACGGATTGGTCTAAGTGGTAATTAGCTTGGTATCGCTTAAGTAGGTCTTGAGTATGAAGCATTGAATATGAAAAAAATCCCGCTGGAAGACTCACCCACCAAAATCAAGTGTGCAACACGAGTCAGTTTGGATTAATTACAACAAAGTCCCGGAACCAGGAAGGCAACCAAAAAATTATATTTTTAACATTCTAAAATGGAAAAGTATCCTTTAACCACTCTAGAAATTGAAAAGTTATATAACAATAGAATAATAACATTACATTTTTAACTCTTAAAAAAATTCTCAATTTTTTTGCTTCGCCCCTGAATATAAACATGACAAATTGATGGTTTTTACGAAGATAGTTTCAAAAAAATAAAAACAACATTGTTTGTTTGTTGGGTTCATATTCATAGGCTGCTTGCTGTCATTAGAATTCTTGTTTTCCAGTTTGGGTTGTAATGAAATAAATATCTCTTATCCATAAAATTGAAGAAAATTCAAAACATCTATGTTGAATTTCTCTCACTGAACTTAATGAAAATTGGGCACATTGACTTCCAATTTCCAGTCAAAATCTTATAGCTTCACACAGATATTAAAATACAATACCAACACGATATATTAGAAAATAAAAAGAAATATAACAAATTAAAAACGATACATTTAACACAAGAAAATAACTTGTTTTATATTTATATTTACAAAAAAAATTAACTTTTGGAAACTATTTTCTCAAAAAAATTATAATTTTCCTTAGGCTTGAAACAAATTATACAATCTATATTTTAGGATGTTGAAAAAGGTTGCTCAACTACAAATCAAAATAGGAAGGCAATTATTATAAAAGGTTATCTTTGTTTACAAGTTTCATCCTACACTTAGGGATAGTGACGGATCGGTGCGGGTTTTTATTGTTTGAACCTCGATTCAAAATATAAAAATCTCAATCCCTCTCTAATTTAACTCTAATTTTAACATAATGTAATCGATTCTTCTGACATAATAGAAGCATAACCCGACTCTTATTCTAATTCGATTCCAAACTCATTTTTAAAATACCTGACCAAATCAGTCTTGATCCGAATAATTTAATAAAAAATATTAAATAAAAATAGTTATAAAATAAAAAATACATTTTAACAAATATGTCGGGGCAGGGCAGGGAAAATTTCATCTAAACTCAACCCAAAAATTTTAACAAGAAATATATCCTAGCCTTCTCCGATTTTCGATTAAAAAAGAAAAATCTGACATATCGGGATGGTGAAAATTGTCATCTCTACCTACACAGTCAATGAAAATTGGAGCATTCAAATAATTTATTAATTATGAGAAGAAGAAAAAAATATTGTATTTTTCTTTATTTATTTTTTCCTAAATTAAATTCAACAAATAGTCTGAGTAATATAAAGTAATAATTTATTTTAATAACTCGAGTTCAAAAACAATATCTATAAAAGATGAGACGAAAATATTTTCCATGTGTTTTACTATTGTTTTGCCATCATATTTGATTCTCATTAGTCATTTTGGTGCTCGAAACTTCCAAAGCATAGAATAAATACATAAATAAAATCTGTAAATGTATAAAAGTAAGATAAATAAATAAATAAAGCATGATAAGCTTAGACTTTGGTCTTATTAGGAAAGGTGATAGTTGTACTAATTTGACTTCAGAATTGGGGTTTTGAACTTTGAACCGTAGAATTTCACCCTTTTTACTTTTTTAACTAATATTATTGGTTAAATTATTATACTAGTATCTATACTATATGTAAACTATGGTTTTAATCCCTAATAAATTAAATCCTGCTTTTAGATATAGCATTATGCATCATTTATAGACCTGGTTCCTATTCTCAAATCTGATAGTTTTAAGTCCCTATAATTTTTTTCATATCATCCTTCTATCGTTTGAGTTAAGATTGAAATTTAAAATTGGAAAAGTTTAAGAACTAAAATAGATCAAATTAAAGTGCATAGACTAAATTTATAACTTATACATAGTATATGGATTGATAGCCAAGTTAACCTTTTTTTCCTCTCTTTTAGGGCAACCCCTAAATTCCGAGAGTTTTGAGTGAATCTAAAGTTTAGCACCTAATGATTCCCAATTTCCAAGAAATGGAATCCAAGATCTTGAACCCATATTATTATTTTTTATTTTAAATTTGAAAAAAAACTTGTTTTTTAATTAAAAATCTAAGCATCAATTATCGAATAAAATGTTCAGATATATGTATTAACATGTAATCTAAATTAGGCTACCAAGTGCCATAGCAAAGGTACAATTAGGCTAACCGACCCAAGTAACCTCCATTATTTCCATAATTTCCACCCACGTTTGGATCTTTTAAGTAGCCGATTCAAGTCATATGTAGATTTTTTTTAAACAAAAATTCTATTTTGGTTAAAGTTGGTCATATGTTAGTAGGGACGGTCATGGTCGGGTTGGACCAGGATTTTACCGACCCATTCAAAAATTGAAAGTCTCATTTTGAACCCTACATACTCAATGTTTGGAGATGTTTTCACTCGACCCAAATTTTGAGATAAAAATTATATCTTAATCTAATTCCACGCAAATAAAAAATTTATTTTTATTAGTTAGAAATAGGAAGATAATTGAAAAAAATATATTGACATGTGAATATTGTAGCAATTATACCTAAATGTGCAAAGAAAATTTTATAATATTATTTCGGGTTGAGTTTTCACCCTAAACTCATCCCGACCTAACTTTATTTTTTTTAAATGGCCTATAAAATTGAATCGGATCAAAATCTATCAAATGCGGGAGATTTGATAATTCCTATAGACTATATGTGAGTTCAATCCTGAATTATTCTGTACTAAATTAGAACAAAATTTCTGAGCATTTTTTTGTGCCTTTTTCTATCCCAATGCTAAAAATTTAATTATATGGCCTAACTCTAAATTTTAAATCTTAAACCTTAAAAATATATTATACCTCTAATTTTCTAAATTCTAATTATTGATCTTAACTTCAAATCTTAACCCTAGATCATAAATATGTTTTTTAGTGTGAGAGCATAAATAGTGGCAACGAAAAGTAACATAAAATTTTTATCTACTAAATTAGATCTACTAGTGTTTTGTAATGATTTAAATCTGCCTTGATTGTATTTGTCTCTATTTCATTTTAAAATACGAATAAAATATGTGTATTAAACGTATGGGGTTGATCGTATATAAATGTGTTGGTATTTATTACGTAGATAGAAACCAACCCCATAGGCCTAAATTCCCAGCAAAATGCCATGTTATTTACAGCCTTACACAGCTACAAATGCCAACCCGATTGGCATGTGCAAGTCTATACACTTTTTACCCAATATCTTGTTGCCTACTCATTGCTCCATCCCTCCCTTGTTTCTATCTCCCTTTAGATCCACAATTTCTTACCTTCTTTCCCTCTTTTCTTTTATTCGAAAACTTTCAATTTCGACAATCACGTCAGTCTGATTATATTTAGAGTTGAATTGGGTTAGACTCGGAACAGTGGCAAAACTTTCTCAATATTATTTCTCTATTCATAAAAATTTAAATTCGAGAATCTACTTCAAAGATATTAACCCAACATAAAAAGTGTTAGTTTGAAAAGAAAAAAAAAGATTACAAGTTACGTAATTCGTACCTCGGCGTTTTTAAAATCGATTGTAACAATCAATCAGACTAAACCCAAATTTATAAATTCACCCATGTATGTAGTTGGTATATGAATCTTGATTTATAAGCTAAGGTAAATGCTAACTGAAAGTGGCCAAAACACTTGTTCTCCAAGCAAAGTTCATAGATCTCTTTTCCCACAGGGCTTTCAAAAGAATTATATAAAAAAGTGGGATTAATGTTTGTCTCTTTCTTGGGTGAATTTTTTTCTTTTTCTTTTCAGACATTTTAGCTGGCTTAGTTCACAAAGACATGCTGGATTCACATGTTTTTATTTATTTATTTATCACCTTTGTTTTATGATCTCTCCCCAAATCAAATGGATTCCCCTCTTGTTCCTTGGAAATGTCATGTGGGTTTCTATATAATAATCTCATGCTTTAAAGCTTAATTTTAATGTTATTATAATAGTTTTCCAACGTGACCCAGGTTTAAGCAGCGTAGTGTATAAATGTGCGGGAGTTTTTTTTTTTAAATTTAAAATCAAATTAAGATACTATCTTATAATTGAATTAGAATGGTATGACTCAAAAAATTATAATGGTAAAAAAACAACTAAAAACCACTACATAATATATACAAAATTAACAAATCAATATACAAAGGGTTTTATTTTGATGCACAAGCTGTGTAAATTTTTTTTACACATTCCTTTTATAAAATTTAAAATCTAAATCATAAACCCTAGCAACCTAAAACCTAAGCCCTAAATTATAAACTCTAAATTCTAAATTCTACCCATAAACCTTAAATTATATACCCTACATACTAAACCCCTAAACCCTAACCTAAGACCCTAAACCCTAAACCCTAAAATTAAAGGGCTTGTGTAAACTAAAGTTTACACAAGCTTGTGCATCAAAGTATTTTCCATATACAAATCTCTTATCACTCCACCTATAATCATTTGTCATTTTTTTTTTTGCATAACTTTTTGTCGACAACAAAACCTTGTATACATTAAAATTATAATCACAATAAAAAAATTTGTATAATAACAGTAAGAATCAATCGATATTAAATTAATTGTACAAATATTGATCTAAAACTATAAATAAAATTCCAATGCCTATGATTTTTGGAGATGTCTTATCCACATTAGATTCCTTTCTTCTAAGCAATTATTGTTGAGATTAAAAAAATAATATATAATTATCATTTTATTTCAAAAGATTCCCACCTTCACCACCTATGGATACTTCGTATCCTTTGCCTCCCCATAACATCACATGCTTCAAGTAAAAGTAAGAATTTTTTTAAATATTAGTTTGCCTTTACTCATAAATATAATCCCATAAAGTTAAATGGTTTAATTAAAATGATCAAGAATTCTATGAAAATAAATCAATAATAATGAATTTCATTCTTTATTATTCAATCAGCTCAACTGTCAAACTCAAAATTTTCCAATTAGTTGGCCTATCTTACCATAGAATATTAATTTTATTTTTTTTATAATAATCGGTATTCGATTCATTGACAACGTCTAATCTGAATTAAGAAATACATAAATTTAATATGATGACGATTTTCTCAACTCAGCTTATTCAATTCACAATGTTAGAGTTTTAACTTTTAACCATAGTTGAGGACTTAACGTCGCATTTCACTCTACCAATTGAATGATGATTTTTGTTATATTTTCTAATATAGTTTTTGTTTACATTGAAAAATGAGTTGATCGTTTATATGTTTGTTATATTTTGAGTACAATAAGTAATTATATTACTTAAAAATTAATTAATTGTTTCAAAATTGTTAATCAATCATCTGGTTATATATTTATCATTTTAACAATCACATTATAATAAACTAATTAAACTCTTTAATAAAAAATTCTAAAATACAATCGATGCCTAATTCAACTAAGATTTCATTTTGTCATTGAATTGTGGACTCGATTGGTAATCTTTTTCAAATATAATACATGTTCGAATAACTACGACAAGAATTAGTCATTATAAAATACAATCAAACTAATAATCAGAACATCTTTAAAAAATGTTCATATATGATGAGATTTAAATTGAAGTAAAATCTGGACCGAAAAAAAAAACACAATAATATTTCTAAAATATTATATTAATTGATCTTTGTTTTACTTTATTGTAACTAATTATAAATGGAAACTATCATATTCTCACCAACTTTATTGATGTTAACAATGAGAATATATTTCTATTAAATAAAACAATGCGAATATGTTTGGACTTATTGACTATATCTATACAAAGTTATTCGTTTAAAATACTTATAGACTGCTTTCTCCTTGTGTCCTGGTGGCAAAGGTAGTTTATCATCCCTTGAGACCCGGGTTCGAGCACCAGTTATACCATTTCTTTAGTTGAACAGATGCTGCTACCCTTGTATCGCACCAGCATATTAAAAAAAATACTTATAGACTATATTTGTAATTAATTAATATGATTTATATAGATTCATTATTTTTGCATTTGAATATTAAGTAATGATTTACGGTTATTTTATCTAAATATTATATAAAACTATGAAAAGCGAAAAATACTCTTATAATAATATTAAAATGTTAACATCCAAAATAATGATATTTTATAAATAAAAAAAATATAATCGGGTAGCTAAAACTTTTTTACTTACTTTTTCTCTTTTCTTAAAATTTGAGTTTTAAATCCAACAAGAACACTCCATTCCCGTCTCTTATAGATCTTGGGGATTAATTCCCAATAGCACTTCCTTTGTTAAAAGAATAATATTTGATTATTTTCCAAGAAATTGATATTTGATTAATTGTAACATCAACTTAATTTGATTTTGTAATAAAAATAAATATCGAAGACTAAACCCGTGCTCCAAGGGTTTTAAACTTACTACTATCATTTTTGTTAAAACTAAAGCATAACTTAATATTAAATCTAATACATGATATGTTATATAAAATCATTAAAAATAAAATACTAAATATAAAAGCGTACATGAATCCAATGATAAAGATTACCTAGAAATGTGTGATCTTCTAATAAGATATATTTTTTCTTGCTGCAAAATTTTTTAACGATGATGGAAAAAAATACAAGTTAATCTATTCATTGAGGACCAATACCACTTTATATAATTGATTATTGAATTATTTTAAGTATTTATAATTATGCTCTTATCAAATTATAAATACAACTTATAATATATGTTAAGATATTGATTCTGATATAACTTAAATAAAAAATATTTTTCTTACTTAAACTAATTTGTAAAAATATTTCAAAATAACCCAAGTGCCAAAAATTGGCTGTGAGTACCGATACAGATCTTCTCGTACCGATACCGGACAGTTCGTACTGGTACGGTCGCCCATGTATCGATACTGTTGAGATTTTAGGGGCTCGATTCGATCAACCGTTCTTGCTTGCCAAGTATGGAGAAGTTGGATAATTGGGTGTTTTAGTGGGAGGTGAAAATTTGACAATTTGACACAAGAATTTATAGTGGTTCAACCTTCTAACCAAGGTCTACATCCACTACCTTAGCTCCCCACTAAGGATTTCCAACAAATTCAATAAGAATTTCGTCCCCTTTTCTCGGATTAGGAGGAAACCGTTACAACCCTCAAAGCTTTCTACCCAAAGCTTGAAGGAACACTCTCTTTACAAAGAAAGACTTAGCAAACTAGAAATCCCTCTAAAAGGTGTTTGTTTGCAATTCTAAGCTCTCACCCAAAACCTAAACACTTAAGCAAATTTAACAATGTAAGCTCACAAGTGTTGTCTAAGCAAGAAATGAACAATTAAAGCTCTAGACAAATTTTGACATCATAATGTTGTAACAATTGAAGCATTGACCATTACAAGATGCTTGGAGGTCCCTTTTATACTCCCAATTGAGTTTGTAGCCGTTACTAGCCGTTGGGGATGATTTGGAGCCGTTGAGGACTTTATTTCCCTTCATAAATGTTGTTCTGCAGCCTTTCGTATCGATACGCTTGGATCCGTATCGGTACGGTCTTCATTAGAAACTAGCTGTTGGGCTCTTGTCAGCCTAGGCGTATCGATACGCTTGAGGGCGTATCGGTACAGTTTCACATTTAAATGACCGTTGGGAAAATAGCCGTTGGGGTGGTTGAAAGGGGATCGGTACGCTTACCAGGCGTATCGAAACGATCCCGATCCATATCGAAACGGACAAGCCTGTTTCGATACGGGTTTTGGCAGTGACCAAACTTGGGCAAAAAGGTATCGGTACGGGTACAACTGTATCGATACGGGTCGCTTGAAAAGTCAAGTTTGACTCTTTAAAATTAGTAAAAACATTGCCAAAAACCCTCTAAAATATCTCAACCATAATTTCAAATTGTTTGGACTTAAAAACAAGTTTTAAATTCTTTTCAAATTAGTCCAAAACATTTTTCAATTATTATATCAAAACACTAGTTCTACAGATACGCTCTCCCCCCCCCCCAAGTTTTAAAAATTTCGAGTAGCCAAATGTCGTACCGATACAGTCAAGCCTGTATCGATACTAAGTATCGTGTACCGGTACGCCCTGCACTAATTGCTTGTAACAACTCTTTCTTCTTAAGGTAGGTACCGATACCGAGACTCGTAGATCGATATCGAGATGCCCATAAGTCCATTTATTGATGTAATCTAAGTCCCGAAAGACTATGATCAACCCTCAACGGCTAGTAACAATCAAGAACTCCATAAAGGGTTTAAAAGCAAGCTTCAAGCAGCCATTGAACAACAAGAATTTTTTTTGCCAACATTCATGTATAGAGAGTGTTTTATGCTTGTAAAGTCTATTTTTCATTAGAACACACTTGTGAGCTTAATTCTTTTTTTAGATAGAATGTTTGTTTTATTTCATCGAAAGTGTAACAAAGCTACAAAAAGTCAATAGATGTCTCTATACAAGTATTCCTCATTTTTAAAAATTAAAGAATTAACCATATCTATTCGATCTATGTATTTCCCATGTAGCTTAATACGAAATGTATCTTTAATATTATTGATCAAGTCAACAGTGGTACGAGTAGTGCCCCTAAAACATTGACAATTTCTCTCAAGCTTAATTGTTATATTTGTTCAAGTGTTAGATTTTGTGTGAGAGCTTAAATTTGCAAACATGTTTGTCTTGTGGGGGTTTTCATTTGTTTGCTACAAGACTTTGGGTTATAAGTCTTGGTTGTGTAAGATTATCTCCTTGAGCCTCAAAAGGGAATACAAATTAGTGAACTTGTGGAAAATCCTTAATGTGGATATCTAAGGTAGTGAAGGTAGACTTGGTTGAGAAGTCGAACCATTATAAATTATTGCGCAAGTTCTAATTTAACATTGCTTCCATCAAAAGCCAATTCACCCTTTTTTTATTCGGTTGATCGTTTGAGCCCAACAATGTCTACAATTTATTTTTCATGACATTTTAATAAATATGACACATGTAACATAATGAATCACTTAATTTGTACTATACTTTATAATAACGTTATATGTATATGTCTACAATTACGAATTTTAATCAAACACATCTATTGTTTAAAATTGTAGTTTAAGCTAATTATTTTAAAAATGTACACAATATATAAATGTACTTGTAATAAACTTTATTATTATTAAAATTTTATCTTAAAAATCTTTTTATCGAATCATGTTCTTAAACATTTTTTTAAAATCGAATCACGTTCTTAAACATTTTTTAAAAATTTATTTTGTTGACTGTGAAATTATTTTAACGAGATTTATCTTCCTTAAAAAATCGCAATACTGTCAATTGATGTATAAGTAATATAGATGAGAACCAAAAACAATCCTAGAATCAAATGGACCTATTTTTGGAATTTTCAAAGACTGGAGTAGGAGTCTCATGATTAATTAAATTAGTTGGAACATTAATGTAGAAAAAATTATATGTTGTTAAAGCAATTTGAGTTAGTTAGTTTTTCTATTTTGATTAGTTGACTTCAAGTTGTATAGTTACTTGATTGGTAGAATTTTATGAGATATGGGAGAATAAACATATATTTTAACATGGCATCATATGAGCCATTCTAAGTTTAGTTTTTTTTGAGTCCGAGCTTCTTTGAGTCTAGTTTTTCGTTTTGGGTCCGAGTTGCTTGGGTAACGTTTTTTTTCTCCCTTATCGGTCCGTTTGTGACGCATCTAGGGCAAACTTTCTGATTTTCCCCTAATTATTTTTCTCTTCGCAAGTTTCCCAATTTGCTTCTTTCTTCTCATCCCTTGTGATTTTTTGTCTTCGTTTTCATGGATGAGATTGTTTTCCACCATCCTTTGTTCCTTCATCCATCTGATACGCCAGGAATGATTATTATTTCTCATCGTTTAACCGGTGTTGACAACTATACTGTCTGGAGCTGTTCTCTTTGAATTGCTTTACTGGCGAAGAACAAGCTAGGGTTTGTTGATGGTGATTGTCTCCGATCTGCGTATCCTGTGGTTATTCGCGCTCAATGAGATCAGCGTAATGCTTTTGTACTTTCTTGGATTCTCAACACAGTAAGTCTGGATTTGTCTTTGGGGCTCATGTTTGCCTCAGATTCTGCTACGGTTTGGAAGGATCTCAAGGATCGATTTAACAAGGTTGATGGTTCTCGTATCTTCTTCTTTCATCGGTCTATTGCTCATCTCACTCAAGGTGATGCTATTGTCTCTTCTTATTTCATGCATTTGAAGTTTCTTTGGGATTAATTCATGGCTCATGTCCCTTTCTCTTCTTGTGACTGCGAGGTTGCTCAACAAAACTCCAGTCATATTCATCAGCAACGTCTATTTCAGTTCCTGGTGGGTCTCAATGAGACTTATGCTTCTGTTCGTAGTTAGATTCTCTTGATGGAGCCTCTACCTTCGGTGAATCGAGTGTATTCTATGATTGTCTAGGAATAAGCTCAAAGGAGTATTTCGTCTGGTTGTTCTCTTGTTTTAGAACATGTAGTTTTGTATTCTACTGCATCTGGGCATCGCAAGAAGTTCTCTAGCACATGCGATTTTTGTAAGATGAAGGGGCATAAGAAGTCTTGCTATAGGCTCATTGGTTTTTCGTTTGACTTTAAGTTCAACAAAAAGAAGGCTCCTCAAGTTGCTTTTGCAGTTTCTTCTGAGGTTCCTCCTGTTGAGTCTTCGCTTGGTCTTCCTGGTGCCCCTATTTTCACTCTTCAACAGTACACTCATATTCTGAAATTGCTGAGTAAAACTCAAGACGCTGATATGCCTTCATTCAATTGTGCAAGTATACCTTCTAATCTCTCTTCAGTTTCTGGTAACATTTCTTGGACTTTGAACACTGGCGCAACTAATCATATATATTTTGATTCTAAGAGTTTGAATATTTGTGTTGCTTATCCTCCCAATTCACGATTTGTTCAACTTTCTGATGGTAAACTGTCTTCTATCACTTGTTCTGGTTATTGTGCTTTATCTTCTAATATTACTTTGCCAAATGTTCTTTGTGTACCTTCCTTTAAGCACAATCTTATTTATATTTTCAAATTATCTCAAGATTTACAATGTGTTGTGATTTTCTTCCCTGATTTTTGCCTCATGCAGGATCTCTTCACTGGCACGATAAAAGAGATTGGTAGGCACCTTAAAGGTCTATATTTGTTTGAGCCTGCATCTGTCCTGGTTAGATCACCTGACCCTTTACCATCATTGCCCAATCTTGTTTTCAATTTATCATAGTCTTGTTATTTTAATGCTTCTGTTTCTTGTATGGTTTCTGGTGCAAATAAGATTCCTTTGTGGCATGCTAGATTAGGGCATGCGCCTATGACCAAATTACATCATTTGTCATTATTTGAAAATTTAGAAATTAATAAAGACTTTACTTATTTTGTATGTTCAATGGCTAGATAATCTAAATTACCCTTTCCTTTAAGTTCTTCTCGAGCATAAACTTCTTTTAGTTTAACACATCTTGATGTTTGGGGACCTTATAGAGTATCTACTCATGGTGGATATCGTTTTTTCTCACCATTGTTGATGATAATACTAGGATGACCTGGTGTACTTTAAGTCTGAAGTTATTTTAGCTCTTAAACAATTCTTTCTGATGGTCAAAACCCAATTTTCTGTTGTAGTCCAGACTGTTCGAAGTGATAATGGAGCAAAGTTTTTTAATTTCTCTTGTTCCTCTTTCTTTGCATCCCTAGCATCCTTCATTAAAGTTCGTGTGTTGATACACCTCAGCAAAATGGAATTGCTGAGCGTAAACATAAACATTTGTTAGAAATTGCTCGTGCTTTACATTTTCAATCTAATGTTCCACTTAAATTCTGTGGGTGAGTGAGTTTTAGCTGATTGTTACATCCTTAATCGTTTGCTTTCTTCTATTTTAGCTTGGCATACACCATTTGAATTGCTTTATAAAAAAGCCCAGATTTTTCTCATTTTCATTCTTTAGTTGCCTTTGTTTTGTTGTTAAACCCCATTATTTTGATAAATTTTCTTCTAAGTCTTTTTTTTTCTGTTTTTCTGGGTTATTCTCCTTCACAAAAAGGGTATATTTTATTTTGTCTTGAGTAAAAAAAAAGTTCTTTGTCAGCAGAAATGTCAAGTTTGTTAAAAATGTTTTTTTTTTCATTTCAATCTAGTTCTACTGATTTTCCAGCTTTGTTTCCCTACTCCAGTTATACCAGATTCTGAATTCTTGGTCCTACCTAATCCTGAGTCTTCCACTTCCAATTCCTATCTTGTTCATTCCTATCATGTGTCTTCCACCTCAAATTCCAACCCAATTCCAGTTTCTACAAATACATATTCTTCTCCAACTTCTTCTCATTTACATGTTCCAGTTTTCAACCCTGTTGGTGCACCTAGGCGGTCTTCCAAGACTATTAACCCTCCATCTTGGTTATAAGGCTTTGTGCACCCCTACTAATCTTCTTCATCTCCAGGTTCTTCTTCTTCTAGTTCTGTTTTTTTTCTCACTTACCTTCATATACTTGAGCCTTTATTTCTTCTATTGCCAATATCATTGAGCCTCATTCTTATTCCGAGGCTTGCAAACACCTTCACTGGGTTCAAGCCATGTAAGAGGAAATTCAGGCCTTAGAATTTAATCATACATGGGTTGTTGAGCCTTTACCTCCATAGAAGGTTCCCATAGGCTGTAAGTGGGTTTATAAGGTCAAACTGCGAGCCTCTGGTGAAATAAAGAGATACAAGGCTCGTTTGTTTGCTAAAGGCTACAACCAGAAGGAAAGAATTGATTACTTGGACACGTTTTTCTCATGTTGCTAAAATGGTCATTGTTTGAACCATTTTAGCCCTTGCTGACTCTTTTAGTTAGCCTCTTTGTCAAATGAATGTGTCTAATGTCTTTCTTCAGAGAGATCTTTATGAAGAAGTCTTCATGACATTGCCTGAAGGTTTTTGTAGCCAGGGGGAGCATATGGTATGTCAGCTGCAGAAATCCTTGTATGGATTAAAGCAAGCATACATGCAGTGAAATGCTAAACGAACCGAGGCTCTTGTTTTAGCTAGTTTTGAGCAAAGTAAGTATGATTATTCGCTTTTCACTAAAAAAAAGAATGCGATATGGTCATTATATTAGTATATGTAGATGATCTCCTTATCACTGGAAGTAACATTGGAATGATTAATGAATTGAAAGGGATTCTGAATCAAAATTTTAAGATGAAAGATTTGGGAGAGCTAAGATACTTTCTTGGGATTGAGGTTCTAAGATCTCAAGAAGGAAGTTTGTTGAACCAAATGAAATATGCTCAAGAGCTTATCAATGATACTGGTTTGAGTAAGGCAAATGTTGCTTTTACACCACTTGAGCAGAATCAGAAGCTAACAACAGTAGAGTTTGATGAAGTAACTCAACAACATTAAGATGACAGATTGTTAGAAGATAAAATAATCTATCAGAGACTCTTTGGCAGGTTAATTTAGTTAATCCATACAAGGCCAGATGTCACTTTTGATGTTACTCACCTCAACCAGTTTATGCAACATCCAAAACAATAACATATGGAAGCAACATTGAGGGTAATGAAGTATATAAAAAGAGAACCAGGATTGGGAATTTTTTAAAAGGCTCCAATGATCACCAACTGGAAGCGTATTGTAATTCAGATTGGGCATCTTGTCCAATGTCAAGGAGATCAGTTTCGAGCTTTTGTGTGTAGTTAAAAAATTCACTTATTTCCTGGAAGTCTAAGAAGCAATGTACAATATCAAGATCGTTTGCAGAAGCAGAGTATCGCAGTATGGCAGCTGTGACATCTGAATTGGTTTGGCTTTCAAGCTTGTTCAAGGAATTGAGGTCCATATAACACAACCAATGAAATTGTTCTGCGACAACAAAACGACTATTCAAATAGCAGTAAACCTTGTATATCATGAGAGGACTAAGCACATAGAGATTGATTGTCATTTCATAAGAGAGAAGATACAAGAATGGCTTATAGCTACTGAACATGTGTCAACTGCAGAACAACTTGCGGACATCATGACAAAAGCTTTAGGTTCACAACAACATAGTTACTTGATTTTCAAGTTGGGGTTAAAAAATATTTTTACACCTCCAACTTGAGGGGGAATGTAGAAAGAATTATAGGTTGTTAAAGCAGTTTGAGTTAGTTTTTCTGTTTCGATTAGTTGACTTCAAGTTGTATAAATACTTGATTGATAGAATTTTATGAGATATGAGAGAATAAACAGATATTTTAATAATTAAATTTATCTGAATATAGTAAATGAGATTATGGATAAAATTAAATGATTGAGTTCACTCATTTACAATTTTAGACTTTGATTACTAATTTTAATAATCACTAAACCTCATATTAAAGTATGAAGTGTTAATTTTAACATACCAACTAACAAAGAATTTGAATAATTTCCATATCATTTATATATTTCCTTTCATTAATTAGATGATATTAAGCATTTAAGCATTCATCTTCTAGCATTCTCCTATATATACCATCGACAATGTTTCCATTCTAAATCAATTATAGCGAGTAGTATTTTTTTATAATTCTATTTTAGTACAAGGTAATATATGTGTCAAATTTCAAATTTAGATCAACACATGAACATTTACGGACTATACTACTCACTTACTTAAGTGAAATACACCACCATTTACTACTAAGTGGAGACGAACCTCAATGGAGCTAGAGGGTGCCCTAGCTCCCCCAAGATTTAGTATAATTACTATTTAGCTTTCAAAGTTTTTAAACATTGTATTTTGGCCCCTTCAAAAAATTTAAAATTCTTATTAAATATCGAATTCTGTGAATATTTTAATTAAGTCGTCTTTTAGTTTTTAAAAAAGTTCTCATTAAGTCTCAATTTCTTTTTGGAAAATTTTAGTTTAATTTTCTAAAATTTTAATTAGTCCCCCTCAAGTTGTTCTACCAAGATCTGCCCCTGCTACTAAGATCATTCATCAAGTTCAAAAAGATTTTTTTTCTCAACAACGTATAACTTTATTGAATGAGAAAATCATAGAAGCCTGACAGTGTGTCTCATTAAAATCTCCTTAAGCCTAAACGAGAAAAAAAAAAGAATACAACACAATCAAACAAAAAGACCAAATAGTTCAAAAGAGATTAGTTAGAATATTCGAATATAAACATTATTTAAATTCCAAAAAAATAATTTGATATATATATATATAATATTTGTATCCACATTATCCATTACTATACCTAAAAATATGATGTGTGAGGCAAAAATTAAAGCAGCCAACCAAATGCCCCACCACACCCAAATTACCCAATCCTCTTATCTTTCAATTGACCCCATCTGTTCTATGACACGTGTCCACATAATAATTTATTTTACTGTCTGATTTACACTTGGCAATCTGAGAACCGTTAATTTCTAGAATCAATGACACTTTTTTAATACGTTAATTCCTTCGTTTTCTTTTTGGTCCACTCGTTTTTTCGATACCTTCAAGAATTTATTTTTCATTTAATTTTTAATTTTTGCATCCACATAATAAGAATTTGCAGATGAAAAACTCTTATGTAAAGTATTTTTTAAAGAAAAGTAATTCTTTAAAAATTTAATTAAAAATTTACACTTTATCCGTTAATTTTGATTCATTATTATTTTAAAATTATTATTAATAAAAATATAAAAAAATACGCATTAGAAGCTTTCAATCAAGTAGTTTAAAAATATATATTTTATAAATTTTAATTAATCAAAATATTTAAAATAATTATGGTCAAAGTTAAAAAAATTACTTTTAAAAATTTAATATTGAACATATTGAGTGTGTCAAAGGGGTAATCACTTATAAATACTATTAAAATTAATTATTATAATATACGTTTGACAATCGAATTATATTGAACTCAATAAAAATTGAACAATAAACATTCTAGATAGAAAATTTCAATAAAAATTAATTATTAAAAATTCTAGATCTAATTAATCAAAATTTATATTAATTAAAATATTTTCCTATTGTTGTGTTTTTTTTTTCTAAAGTAACTATAAATATATATTATGAAACACAAGCATATCTAAAAAAATATTTATGAAACACTAAATAAGAAACAAAAGTTTTTCTTTTTCTTTGTAACTGACGTCACTGATTTTTGTTGCTGACCATAAACCGCCCTACCATACATCAGCATCTATTTTTTTCATAATTATTAATAAAGAGTAGCAGTTAAACTTTTTATTAAAAAAAGTAAATTATTTTCCATGTTCTTAATATGTGTTAAGTTTAATTTAAGATTTATGTTTGAATTTCGTAACTTGATAAAAAAATGGGAAAATAAGCAGATCTATTATTTTATAATAATTATTTGAAAATTGTAGTAATACCTTTTTATTTTGATATTATTTAATAAATATTGTACTAAATTAATTATTGTGCTGCAAGTATAATCGCGTGCAAATTATAAATAATATATTGGATAATAATTTGAATTAAAAATATTTGTATCTTAGTAAAAAAAATAAAAAGAAAACGATCTTGAAAACTATTGTACTCTTTACTTGTGTTAAAAATAATTTTATTTTTGGATTGGGAGGTTTGCTTGACTCATATTGGTAGAGAGTAGGGGTGAGCGTTCGATCGAGTCGAGTCGATTCGAGTCAAAAAATTTTGAGTTATTCGAGTTGACGAGTCATATTTTACAACTCAAACTTTATTTGAATTTTTTTCGATTCGAGTCGAGTTTAAGAAATTTGAGTCGAGTTTTCGAGTTCCTATAAAAATTTAACTGTAATTATTTATCATGTTATAGTAGGGTTTGATTCCAATTTAAACTCCTTTCTCTACTCATATAAGATATGCACATATATATTTTTCACATGTGACAATATTTCTTCATATTTTTATATATCATTATGTATATATCATAAAAAATAGAGGGACTTGTCTCGGACTTAAAAATAAACCCACTAATTACTAAAAATTTTGAGTTATTCGAGTTATTCGAATTTCTATTTTACAACTCAAACTTTATTTAAAAATTTTTCGAGTTATTCGAATTTATGAAATTTCGAGTCGAGTCAAGACGAGTCTAGTATTTTTGCCTCGAGTCGAGTTATTCGATTTTTTCAAGTCGAGTCGAGTTTTGCTCACCCCTAGTAGAGGGGCGAACTTGATAGCCGATGCTTGGCGAAATATGGCTTAGGCCTCGATGGTGGTGAGATATGGTTTGCGGCACCGCCGACTATTGTATTTAGGCGTTTCAATTGGATTGTTCTCATTGATCTTTTTGATTTTTTATGCTATTTCTTGTTATTTAAGTTGTTAGGTGTACTATTTTTCTCTATTTAGGCTTAGGAAATTTTTTAATGAGGCACCTAGTTAACTCCATATTTTTTATAAAAAAATAATTTAATTTCTAATTAATATTTTGTTCAAAACAAGAGCTTGTTTGTATATAATTAAAAAATGATGGCTCATAAAAACTTAAAATAATACAAAGCCTTTGTATGGAGTTAGGTGTGTGTGTGTGTTTTTTAGTTTTATTTTAAAATACTTTGAATGATTTTACTTTTTATTTCGTGGATTACCATTATCATATTTTTCAAATCAACGATACAAAATTTTTCTAAATAAATGATCAATGACACGATTGAAAAGTTAAGACTTAAACAAACCGAAATACTTAAAACCATTCGAGCAATATCTACCTTATCAAATAGTAACTACTATTTTTAAATCTATGCAACAACCTATAAAATTGATCAATTTGTTTGAAATAACTTGTGAAATATATTTTATTCTAGTTTAAGTTTCATAGCACCAAGAGGTCTCAATTTGAGTAGCAATTTTGACTATATAGATGTATGAGTGATAATAATGTACTCCTACCACGGTGTATATAAAGTGTACCAAAATATATTCATTGTATCTTACGTTATTCATATTTATTCTGATTAAGATACAAAAAAGTTATATTTTAATACGCAGTTTGTGTAGAAAAATATTATATAATTCTTTTTTAAAATTTTAAATTTAATTCCTAATTCTATACCATAAACACTAAATTATAAATTTTAAACTCTAAATCTTCTTATCCTAAACTAATTTTTAAACCCTAAATTTAATAAATTTGTGTAAACTAAACTTTACACGATTTATGTATCAAAATTTTCATAAAAAATATATTAAAACTAAAAATTGATGAGACTAAGAAAACCAATGAGAAAACGAGTTCATGAAACAAGAATGAAAACACCTTCTCCAAACAAATACCCAATAAAATAATAATTATTAATTTTCTCATCCCTATAAATAATGATAAAATAAAAAACAAATCTAAGAAGCACAGTTTGCTTCCACGTGGCGTCACTTATCTGGTTTTTAGATACACAGAAGGGGTTAAGAACCGCTCACACCGAGAAAGAGAGGGCGGGGTTTTAATTACCGTCTATTACCGGTAAACTCCTCGAATCCACCGGCCAACCCAGTTTTGTGTTCAATAATTATAAAGGTAATTTCATATTTCTGGGTTTAAGCGCACTCTCTCTCTCTCTATTAAACTTTTTATATATAGTGTTTTTTTTCATGGTGATTTCTCTTTAAAGGGTTTTTCTATAAACATTTGTTCTTCCATTCACAAACCACGAAAAGAACTTGACAGAAGAAGGAAAATTTGATCTGTTTTTCATTGAGTTTCATTTCAATATAATTGGGATCTGTTTTGTTTCTCGGATCTTTGTTTCTCAAGGAATTTTCTCAGCGAACTTTTCATTTTTTTAATTGTTTTGTGTACATTTGTATATTGGGGTTTTAAGAAACCGAAGATCAGTTTAAAAGGTGAGTGATTTGCTTATTGTATCATGAATTTTCGGTTGTTTCTGTACTTGAATTGTTGGGTTTCTTCTCATTTTTTTGTGTACGTGTTTTTGTTGAATTATGCTAAATTACGAGGCGTATTGGCTTTTGAAAAAGTGAATTTCGATTATAGTTGCGGTTTGGATCGAGATCTGATCTGGGTTTTTTTTTTCTCTTTTTGTTCCGGAGATTTTAATGGAAAATTTAAAATTTCTGGGGAATTTTGAGGTTTCTGGGATATTAATATTAGTTTATACTTCTTATTTAAGAAAAGGAAAAGAAGAAGAATAAATTCGACCCCTTTTTTGTTTAATGGTTTAAATTCTTGTTTGACTTTGAAATTTCCAATCAATTTAAATCAAAATTACGCAACTATATTCTTCTTCTCTTGATGTAGTATTCTGGGTTTTTGGATCTGTAATTTGATTGGTCCATTTTTGTTTAGCTTTTTGTCATTTAATTTCAAATTTTCTCTTCTTTTATTTTTCTTGGTTAATGGTAATTTTTTTAAAAATTTTCCTGGGTTTTCTTGTTGATGGATCTCCTTATCGGATTTTTGTATATAAAGCAGAATTCTTTGGGTTATTTTCTAATTATAAGGTTTGATTTGGTTTATCATTGAAATCATACTGATATATTGTGTGATCTATTTATATGCAGTGAATTTGTAACTATACATGCCTGTTAGCCTTAGATATGGTGTTTAAGAAGAGGTTAGATTATGGATTTAATACCTTCAATATCCGGAACGTGCCCCGTGCCCCTCGATCGAATCGGGTATGTTTTGTTCTGTTTTGGTTATTTATCTTCGAAGGTTGTCTGTTGATCTTTTGGTAGTCTTGATGATGTTGAATTTTGATCTAACTTGATGAATAAAACTATGGTTGTTGTGTCGGTTACAGAGGTGTCGGAGTAGGCAGGCAGTCGAGGACAGTCAGATTTGTGCATTTGAATTGCTAGCTTCTTTAGCCGGGCAGTTGTTGCAGGAAAGCGAGAGTTCGGCTTCTAGCAATGCGTCGGGAGCACATGATCATGTTTCTATAGGTAATGATGTTGTTAAACGGGAAATTCATTCCGATGATGATAAACCGTTGAAAATTGAATTTGTTGAGCAAGGAAGCTGTGAAGCGAGTGCTGCTGCCTCTGAGTCGACTACCGAAAACAATGACAATGTGAAGGAAATTCATGGTGACAGGGATCTATGCTCCCCTGATCTCCGGGATTTATGTGATGGTAAAAGTGAGAATGGGTTTAAGCAAGAAAGAGATGCAAAGGGTTTGGACATTGGGAAGTCGAGTATTGCTAGTACTTGCCCCTTGAAAGATCCAGTCGAACTGCCTATGACATTTCCTTCTCCTGATAATTCTAAACGAGATGTCAAATTACCGTCCCGCAAGGGCCCCATTCCTAATGCTTCTTTTTCAAGACATAGGAATGATATTAAGTTAGGTAGTAAAGATGATGATGAAAACTTTTCTAGGTTTAATAGACTTAGCTATAGATTTAAGGCTTCTAGGCCTCCGGCACGTATTGGAGACCGGAGGATAAGGAAGTTGCTGACATCCAAATATTGGAAAGCTGGTCCAAAGTTGAAGGATTATGAACATTCTAAAGCTGGTGAGTAGTGTTCCTTGCATGGTTTACATCTTACTCGAACTTCATAAATATTTCTTTATGGATTTTGTGTTTCATATTTTTTTAGATGGAGGAATGAAGCCTCTATATCGTAAGCGGAAGGCCTACTATAATTACGACAGATATCAATACGACACGCTCTGCAAAAGGAGGAAGTTCTTTGACCGTAGCTCTATAGTAACTTCTGATGGTGGGATCAGTAGTGAAAGTGTTTGCAATTCACCCGAGAAGGTTGTGGATGGAAACAAGGGTAGTTCTGCTTCAATGTTGCATGAAGGTGCTTCCCTTCTTCAATTACCTTATTGGTATTTTATGGTTTGCGGATTTCTAGATCGTGATTTTAATTAGTCTTACTAAACTACTTTTTTCTGCTCCGTAGCACGTGGGATACCCCCCTTGCTTACAGGTAACAAAGCACCCCACCAGTCCAAGAATTCTCATGGTACTGATAATTTTGACCGACTGTTGTGTATCGATTGTGGAAGTTTTTACTCTAGTTTCGGGGAATGTCTTATTTTAGTGTTGTTTTTGTACAGTGAAATTCAGCATCAAGTCGTTTAGAATTCCAGAACTTTATATCGAGGTTCCAGAAAGTGCAACTGTCGGTTCACTGAAGGTATAGAAGTGCTGTGTTGTGTTTTCATTGACGAATATAGTTTTATTTAATTATTGCATAGTCGCTAACACTTTTTACCATTGATGTTACTTTAATACGAGCAGAGGACTGTAATGGAGGCAGTGAGTGCCTTACTTGGAGGTGGAATCCGTGTTGGCGTACTTCTTCAAGGGAAGAAAGTGAGAGATGACAACCGAACTCTATCACAGACCGGTATTTCCTGTGAAGATAATCTGGATTCTCTTGGTTTCACTTTGGAGCCTGGTCCCACAAAGGCTCCTCCGCCTGTGTGCTCGGAAGAACCGCCCCTTCCGATATCATGTGATATATCCCCTCAAACTTTAACAAGGTGATTTTGATTATTCAGGATAGAATGTTGTGATTTCATTTCATTTATATGCATTGTGATTTACCTATACATTTGATAGTTTGAGTAACAAGCGCTTGGTTTCCAGCTTTCCAGCCACTCCGGTTGTAGATACAGGGATTTCCGATGCTACACCTGACCTACTTTTACTGACCAATTCAGCACATCCTGTGGATACTAATCACGAACCAGTTTCCTCCCAAACTGACGTGCTAACTGATCAAAGTCTGTCTGAGTCAAGAGCTTTAGTTCCTGTTTCAGCAATGAATGTTGAGGCACTGAACGTCATCCCTGCCAGCCCGAAAGTTCGGAAACCCGATCTTGCACAGCGTCGAACTAGGAGACCGTTTTCAGTCTTAGAAGTAGAAGCATTGGTACAGGCAGTTGAGGAGCTTGGTACCGGAAGGTGTGTTACTGTTACATTCACATACTCCTTTTCATCGGTTTGCATCGTTGAAGAAGATGCACAACTTATAAAGATGTTGAGTATCTAAAAATAAATTCTTCGGGCTTTCTGCAGGTGGCGTGATATTAAATTGCGAGCTTTTGAGAATGCTGATCATCGAACTTACGTGGATTTAAAGGTATGCTACTTGTCCATTTTACTATTCCGTTTATCGCTATCGTGAACAACAAGCATTAGTGGGGATTTCTGGGAGTGCCTTTGAGAAAGTAATAAGGTTTCTGGGATGTTATTGATGTAACATGTTTTGCACTGTGGGTATATCTTGTCGGTGTTATTCGTATTAACACGCCATTATCACCTGCAGGATAAATGGAAAACATTGGTTCACACGGCGAAAATCTCCCCGCAGCAACGACGAGGGGAGCCGGTACCGCAGGAACTCTTGGACAGGGTCTTGACTGCACATGCATACTGGTCTCAGCATCAAGCTAAACAACAAGGCAAGCATCAGCCGGGGACTTTGAGGATCACAGACACAGAGTCGGACAGAAACGGAGTCGCAACAACAGCTGCAACTGTTTCGATGTAAAAAAGGTAAAAGATTGACCAAGAACAGGGAGGGAGAAAGAAAGAAAAGATGTACAAATTTGATTTACATTGTCATGTAATATTGCCTCACACTTCTACTCACTTGATTCATTTCCCAGCTTCCAAAACCATTGAAGCCAATTGACATTTCTGTAAATTAAAATTCGACGAAAATAAGATTTGTTCTAACCAGATTTTTACAGTACATTTGTTCCCACATTCATTTGGTTTATTCAAAAACTTGTAATTCATAACCCCCCATTGAACTTGGAAGAAAAATGCATTTTCTTGAATTTTCTATTTCAGTTCGTTTGATGTTTTCTTTAGCACTTTGACAATCTTATCATTATCAAGATATGTTGGAGAAGAATGATTACACTCGTCGGCTAATGTCTTTAAGTAAAGTTTGAGTTTTATGTTATAATTTTGTGAATGCGGAAGAATCTCTTCTATAACAAGTCCTTCCAAAACAATTAAAATTAGATAAAGAAATATATATATATATTGTAAATAATTGACTTAACTACAAAATAAGTGCTCAAATTATGCATTTTTTTGCAATAGGTGCTTAAAGTATTTTTTGGTTGAAAAAAGTGTCTGAAGTTCCGTTTTTGGTTGAAACAGGTCCTTAAATTATTATTATTTTGTTGAAATAGATGCTTAAACTTTTATTTTTGGTTAAAATATGTACTCAAGTATGTGCTAAAATTGACTTTAAAATAAGCAAAAAATAAAAGTTTAGACACTTATTTTAGCCAAAAAAATAGTTTTGACACTTATTTCAGTCAAAATGAAAGTATAAGCACCTATTTCAACAACAAAAAATTCCCCAAATATCTATTACAAAAAAGAGAACATTTATTTTATAGTTTAACCAAAAAATACCACTTCATTTACGACCATTTCTTGTATAATTTATTTTTTTAAAATCATTTCTTATTAATTTATAATTCGGAATATATTGTACATTAAAACACATTCAAGCACTCGTCTTGTAAACTAAAATGATATCTTAGCTTTTTATCTATATAATTTTTTTAAAAACATTAATTATAAATTTATCCCTCCACTTCCACATGTTTTATTTTTAATCTTTAACTCTAAATTCATCAATATATTTTAACATATAATTTCTTACATGTACACAACTAACATTTTGATATGTTGAATCCATAATTCAATGATTGATTCCATTATGTATAGAGAGAGATTGGAATCTGGTTTTATCTTAATAAAAAGTTTGGACCGTCATGTGGTCATATAGAGAGGTAGGTGGTACTTCCCTGCACGTTACACCATGTGAGTAAATTGGGCAAACATAATAGTATTTAATTTCACTTTAGGATCATTTTGTCTAAAATAATTTTAATAATAAATTAAATTTATTTTTATTGTTATATCAGTAGTTAAGATTGTTTGATACATCGAGCAAGCACATTTAGCCGGTTGGCTAAGCTACCCATCTTTATTCCCTCATATTCATGTAGGTCATAAATTTAAGATCTATTAGATTTAAAAAATAAATAAAAATTGTTTGATACATTAAAAGGCATAAATTTAAAAAAAAAATTAAAATTATTCGATCAAAAATTACATTTCGAATATTCGACTCCATAACTTTCATAATAGAATTAGTAACTTTTTTTTTATATAAGAATTGGTGACCTCATTAAAAACCCCCCTCATGCCGCACCACGTCAGAGACACGGACGATAGCGGAGGGAGGAAAAAAGTGTCACATTATTATTATATCATAATTAATTCGGTACATCATTCCAGTTACATAACTACCCTCAAAACAACCCTGCCCAAAGCATGAAAACAAACTCGACATCTCAACCAATCCCCTCCTTGGCTAACCTATCAGCCTTTACATTACAATGTCTCGGGATTTTCCTAAACAAACAACAACGATTTACTCCCAAATTTCGGATATCACGAACAATCCCTGTAAATATATCAGGACACGTCTCAGGGTTGATGATCCAGTTTATCGCCACATTGTTGTCGCTTTCCAAGATAATGCGCAAGCAGTCACAATCCCTGTTTTTGAGCGCCAAGCCAAGACCATGCTGAATGGCTAATAATTCAGCTAGAACCGGTAAACAAGCCCCGACCGGCTTGGAGAAGGCGAAGATGGATCTGGAATCAGAAACGCGGGCTAACCCCCCGATGCCACCCTTCGAGCCATCTCGCACCATCAACGTTCACTTTAACAAAATCCTCTGGAGGAGGCAACCAAACCTCCGAGACTGCTCTGCCACCCCCCTTGTTCCGCGAGTCAACAGCTAGCAACGGATTAACAATAATATCTTCCACTGAGATCGAATTTCTAGGAAATTTGGCAAGAAATCAAGAGGCTAACCTGTATTTAACCAAATATAATGTACGTCCATAAAAAGTCTCTTTTATAAATCCTCTATTATATTTTAAAAATAAAATTTTTAATTTAACTATAAATATTTAATTTAGAGTTAGATTAACTTACACAATGTAAAACTCTTTAAATGTTACACATTTTCTCGATCGTTAGATGAAGGGAATGAATGGCTCAGGTTAACTCCTTACTCTTTTTTCTCAAAGTGATAATTTTCACATATTTATTGTTAATCTATACATTCGTTTAATTCATTCAACGGTCCAAAAAACGTATAAAACTTAAAGAGTTATACATTGTGTAAACAGATCTTATCCCTTTAATTTATTGATTGGATAATAATTTTTTATGTGAAAAAGTCAAACCTATTTTCTTAGGCGTAGCTATTAAAACACTCAAGATCAACATTAAGAGAGACGTAGGCACAATTACCTACGCAACCTTTAATTTAATTTAATATATTTCTTTATTATCTACTGTAAGATTCTTCATTTAATGTGCTGAAAATTATTACTATAATTTAATTCAAAATTATTCTTAATAAATAATGTATTAACTAACCTTAAAAAACACGTTTTAGTGATGTTGGTAAGTATGGTTACTTAAATGTTTATTACTTTATAAAGTAGGTGATTAAGTTGGTGTTACGACAAACTAACTAGAAAAGTCAAAAATAAAATTATTTAATTTATTTGAACTCACCTTAATAATAATCGAATTGAATTCGAGATTTTTTTTATTTAAATCGAAACGTCTAGCTTCCTTTGCTAGATTCTTTATCAAATTATCTGATTATATTCGACCGAATTGAAAAGACCTAATTTGCATGTGATGGACCTTCCGTCTCTTTCCATGTAACACGAATGAAAATTGTCTACTCTTTTTGCTGTTTCTACTTATGTCTTCACACTCAAAATTAAGTTTAGGGTTCAGAGTTTTAAGTTAATGGTTAGGGTTAGGGTTTAGGAAATTTAGGGTATGTTATATTTTTTAGGGTATAGAGTTTAGGATTTAGAATTTAGGGTTAGACTTGGAATTTAATTTTGTTGTACTTTTTAGTATTGGGGCATAAGTAGAGACACCGTAAAGGGGCAGAATGTTGATTTCAAATAATTGGTATCTAATTTATTAGTTGATTAATTTGTATTATATATTTTAAATATTTATTTCAAAAAGCCCATTATAATAACAGATTCGAACCTTTAAGTGTTGTTTAAATAATCTAGCGCTTCGAATTGCCTGTTATACCCGAAATATCTCTCCTTTGGCGGTCTCTCTCAAGTCTCGCGCGCACGCACACGCACAATAAATCAATTATATTTGCAAAATAATGGGAAAAAATTCATCACTTTGTAATATTTTGTATGTTTGCTTTTCTTTTTTCACTTACAAATACCATAAGATAAAACCAATAAACAAAATTCCCCTTTGTTTGGTACTGCAGAAGTGTCATTTCCAATGAGATGTAAGAAATTCGAAATTCGAAATTCGAGTCTCATCTTATGTAGGTTCGTCCTAAAGACATGAGTCCAGTGTCTTTAACTGGTGTCTGAAAAAGAACAAACAAAAAAAGTAAAATTATTAAGAATAGAAGCTTAAGAACAAAACAAAAAAAGTTAAGAATTGTTGTGTTTGGTTGATGCTTACTTGTGTTTTCACAGAAGGAAAAGCATTCCAAAACCTCAGAGTCTCGTCCCCTGCACCAGTCACTATGGTCTGCAAAGACGAATTCGGTTATTTCTTAATCCGGTTAATCCTTTTGATATACGAAAGTACGATTCATTAATCGTTGGGGGCAACATTACCTGTCCGTCGGGTGACGTGGCAAGATAGAGGACTCGAAGACTATGGCCGGTTAGTGTCGCGACCTTTGCCATTGAAGGATATTTCCACACCATGATCTGATTCTGAGAATATCCATGAGTGCTAACCAATTCATTCAAATTCTTGCTCCATGATAGATTGCATACTTGGCTCCCTGTGTCTATGTGGTTCAATTGATGACCATTGGTCGTGTTCCAAAACCGGATACATCGATCCGCGGTTCCGCCACCCGATGCGAGAAGGTTGCTTTGATGGGGTGACCAAGCAATGGCTTTGACAGCAGCTGTGTGTTCTGTCAATTTAAGAACCGGCTGCTGCGAATGCTGGTTCCAGACCAAAAGCTGCACCGGCAAAGCTGTTTGAGTTAGCAACTTGCTATGTCTATGGGATAAAAGAACGAAAAAGAAAACAAAATGAATTCATGCTTACCTGATTATCGTTCCCACCGGATGCAAGTTCACGGTCGTCGTGTGACCATTTCAATCCACAAACCTCGGATTTGTGTCCAACAAGCTTGCTAACATAGTCACTCGAAACTCGAAGATCATGTTGAAGAATGTTGCGATCCCTGCTTCCAGATGACAGTGTCCGTGAATTCCAAGCCAAGACACCGGTTCTCGTTTGATGTCCGGCCATCGTTCGGACCCTCTTGCACTGAGTTCCATCCCAAACCTATATATATATAACAAGAACAAAAATGCTATGTCACTGCATTTAAACCTACCCGGATGGGGAATTCGATACGAAAATCAACAGTTAACTTACCTGTACTTTACCGAGACTTGTACCGATCGATATGTAAGAGCCTTCCCGAGTCCATTGAACAGCACACACACTATCATTTGGTCCTAAATCACACAACTTGGTTACCTGAGACACAAGACAAAGCAAGGAACATGTTAAAACACTTGTTGTGTCCCTGTAACAAAGACTATTTCCAAAGGATGTCTTACTTTGCTATTTGATGCAGTCCACAAATAAACACAAGTCCCCAACCCAACTGCAAGTACATTCTGAGACGACCAATCAACTAGGTTCAAATAGAAGTCATCTTGCAGCGACGGGGCATCCAGGACCTGCATTCGTTTCCACATTTTCATCAATATTATTGAATTCAAACCATTCGTTCTCGCATTCGAGTCGACTAACATACCTTATGGGGTGTCTTGGGGACTTTCCTAGGGGGCTTGGGAGTTGTAGATGCTTCACTAGAGAATCCACTACCCTGCCCCAGAAGCGAAGGAGAATACGGTGAGCTAGGCGCCGAATGCTCAGTCTTGAACCGCAACAAGTTCCGATTGGGACTCATCGGTGAACCTTGACCTGCAGGAGAAAAAGACCCAAAATCAGGACCCAAAAGTTCAGATCTCAAAATCCTGGAATAAACTTCATTCCCTCCTTCTTTAGCGGGCGACTCCTTCTCCATCAACCCAAACAGGTGTAGCCTCGAAGATGATCTACACGGAATAAACCTATCGCTACAAATCGACGATTTTGACGACGACGGTGAAGTCAAACTCGATATCATCCGCGGCGAAGATATCGAAATCGAACGGAAGGAAGAAGAAAGAGCAGAAGCAGGGGCAGCAGAAGTTTCCAGCCGTAGTGAAGTTTCGTTCATCCCAGCAGGGAGGTTCAGGCCACTTTTTCTTCTTGATGGAGTATCCATTTTTCGAGTTTTTTCGGAGCTTCGCTCAGCTTGAGAGCTTGTTAAAAATGTGTTCCTATTAGTTTTTCGAAAATGGAAGATTTTGTAGCAGGAAAAACAAAAGGCTCCTCTAGGGTTTTGTTTTCAGGAGCTGATTTTTCCTGCCTTCTTTTGAGGCTTTGATGAAGCGTGAAAGGGGAAGAAGATCTGCAACGGTCGAATTTTTAATTTTGTAGGGAAAGGGAGGATGTCGTTTTGGGTTTTGGTGAACTAAAAACGACATGATTCGTGGGATTCTAGTACAACGGTCATTTTTCATGAATATATATATAGTACGTATATTGTCGAAGCTCATAAGAGCTGTCAGATTGGTTTAGTTACCATGTAAATTCTACATAGCCGTTGCTTGTGACCTTTTCAATTATTTTTCTATTTTTACAATTACGATAACAAACACGATTACTCTAACGGGATAAGATGTTAAACACTTACACAAAGTCACATACCGTAATAACTTTTAGTAATTCTATTTAAAGATTATGAAAAAAAAACAAGCCACTTTCGCCCTTGTAAAAATCCGACCTTCTGAATGTTTGCTGTTGGAGCTTCGAGTGTGGAGCATAAATGGAAGCGCCACACCATGCATTAGGAACGGGATCTAATGTTCTTACCACCTTTAATCGGTGACCCACATGGTCGAAGCTTCCGGACTCTGGCTTCCAAACGTTTGTTTATACCGGGAAAGAGACCACACCCACCAGTCATAAAAAATGAACTGGTCAACCGATACTCCAGTGCTTCATCCTTGGATGGCAACCTTCTAGTTGAGACTCCGGTCATCTCGTCTAAACCCGCTTGATCTATCCCGACCAAGTCCGGGTAGAATAAATTCAGGACATCGGATCCTTTCAACCCCAAGCACAATTTGGAAGTCTTCCTTGGTGGCCGCCCAGCTGTAAAGGTGTTGGTTTGGGTTTAAGAAGAAATGTTGGGTCTATCTCCTGCAGAAACAGAGAAAGTAACGAACAACTTCCTTGATAAAATCAGAAAATCCCAAATAGATGGATACATGCCTAGAGAAAGAAACTGATCTGGAGCCTAGAACAAACACGGGCCAGCTCTGCTTCAAATAGTTGGTGACATGGAATCCACCAATGTTAGTTCGGCACCATCCTCTGTAACCAACTGTGTTGAAACAAATTACATTATAATCTGAACTTCAATGCGCTGGCTTCGTCTTGCTCAAATATATATATATATATATATATTTTTGCCTCAGTCACATTTTGTAAATTCCTACTCTAAATTCTATTACAAGATACATCTTCCTTTGCCAACCATGAAACAGATCAGTAAACAGGTTCATCCAAGGAACAAAATGAGACGTCAATGCTGAAAAGTTTTCATCACACTTGACATAATATGAGTCATTTTAAGGAAAATTCCAAATAGAAACAAACTTATAACATGCTCCAAACCTAAATCTAAACCTTGCAAATCTCGGCATCAAGGTAAAATATGAAGTGAAGGTAACATACGGGAATGGCATGAGTAGTGGTGAATCCCGGACAGAAAACAGCATCAACACCAAATGCTGCAATCACAAACAGAAAAAACCAAACATTCAGAGATCATGTAAAAATGGAACGAATAGTTTCCTGGATTGAAAAAACGCAGCAAGTACTAATGCGAATAAAAGTCCAATAGCTTATTTTCAAGAAACTTGAGCCTTTCTCGTGCATGCAAGACAATGTATCACTCATATAATACAAGTGAGCCTAATATGTAACGTTCAAATGAGTATGTTATACCTATAGATGGAACCCTGTAAGTCTCGAAAAGAAGTTCTGCCATTTTACGGCGGGATTAAACCGGGTTACAGTTGCACAGCAGACATTCTGTGATCAAGATAGGATGATCAATCTGTTGTGGCCTCAAATAAACAACAAATGAAGAAAGAAGTAACTAAAATCGAAATGCCGAATAAAGAAAGTATCACTGATGCAAACGGCAGCCATCGAAACGATGCAAAGCTCAACAACACATTTAAGTTCACCTAAAAACTACTACCTGAGGATAATCTACGTATGGCACATTAGATCATTCAAGAGATGAACATGAAAGCAGTAAGCTTATCAATTATCATAGAACCCGAGATCCATTGGCACCCAACCGATCGAATGCAAAGCCGAGAATCTGTAGAAACAAGTGCAGAACGCATAAAGTTAGGATTATATCTACAACCAATTTTCTCATAAAGCAAAGGCATTTCTACTTAACATTCAGACCCAAATTCGATCTCAAATGTTCAAATTCGACATACACATTCCATGAGTTCAAACTGACAAACAACATTATTATAGAAAACGGAACGAAAATAAAAAAGAAACAATCTTTAACCTTAGTTCATACACAAATTCTGTTCTTTTTCTGAAGAAAACAAAATACCGGTGGATTTCTGGCGTATTCTTTGAATTATGTTACGGAAAACAACCCGTGGCTCAGTCTCTCCAGCCCAACTGCAAAAATAGTAAAGGGGGGAAATTATGGTGGATAAGTGTTTGTTTTTCAATGGGAAAACGATGAAAAGTTAGGGGTTTTATAAATAAGGTTAAAATACCCAAAACGATGAAGAAAGGAATCGATTGTAATCCGTTTGCCTTTGAATCTTTGAAATGAATGGCATTTGCTTGATTTAGGGTTTCTCTTGAGCTGAAGGAAGAACTGAAAAGCAGCGTTCTATTTTTGTATGATAAATTAATTTTCTACTTTGAAATCAACAGCGGGGATAGCTCAGTTGGGAGAGCGTCAGACTGAAGATCTGAAGGTCACGTGTTCGATCCACGTTCACCGCATAAGCTATTTTTTCATTTTTTTTGGAGTGGACAAACGTGACTAGGAGAGAATTGGGCTCGAATGAATTAGAAATGCCCATTTCCGAATTCAGCCCAAAAGTAATAGAACCGGCTGGCCCACTGCAATTAATTAAGTTCTAAATGAGATATATATCTTTATTCGAATTATTAAAATATTCAAATTATTTATTATTGAAGTTCTTAGATAATATTTTAATTCTTGACCGGAGTTGATCGCAAGTCTAATCGATTCTTTTGACTTGAATTTTGATTTAAACATAAAACATTAGCCCTGTTTGGTAATAGATGTTTGGGCAAAAATTAGAGATTTGAGACATAATTAAAAGTTTGACCAGTCAAATTCGTTAATATTGTTGTTTGGTAAACAACGGATTGAGGTGAAACTGCTAATTTTGAAAAAAAAAACTTATAATAAGAGTTTTTTGAGATTAGAGGTTTGATATTAGAGTTGTAAAGACTCTTTTACCCTTACTAGTTACCAAAAATCTCAAAATAACATAAATTAAATATTTTATCACTCTATTTATAAGCTAATCTTTTTTTTCTTTTTATTATCACATATTTATATGTGTATTTAAATTTATTAATTAATTAATTAAATTATATTAAAATAATTATATAAATAATAACTTAATATATAAATCATTTGAATATGTTTAGAAAAGTTATATTAAAAATAATTTTATAGATCTAATTAATAATAATTAGATACAAAATATTGATAACTAATAAATTATTCAAACAAGTATTGAATATAATCATGTATTTATATGTCATTTTACTTGTTTAAATAATCTAACAGTTATCAGTTCGACATTCTTATATTTTAAAAATAATAACATAAACTTTCAATTCGATCCGACTGAATTATAAAAAAAAAAAGCACTCTTTTAATCAAATCATGACCGAACCTAATGTAATGAAGAAAGTAAGAATGATCTCAATTCCAATTTCCAAAATTAAAAGTTGTCCACTTTTCAAGTTATCGTAGGACCGCTTTACAAATTCTCCGTCACATTACACATATAACCACTCCATTAACAAAACAAACAAACTTAAAAATAAGTACTCCTACTCCCTGCACTCTATAAATTTTTTAAATTTTACTACTTTCTTTTTAATTCTAAAATTTTAGTCCCTTCGGCCCATAGGTGTTGATAGGTCAAGTTGGATTAGATTCGAGTTAAAATTATACATGATATTAACACATTCGATGCTTGCCTCCGTCAAGTTAAACTCAAAGTGTATCTTAAATTTTGGCAAAATTTACTTGTATTCGTAAATAGCTAGCTTGAACCCGATTTAGGCTACATATCCTACTTAATATTTTTTTTAAAAATGTTTTTCCTATTTTTTATAGTTAATAATTTTATATTTGTACTATTTTATTAGAAATTTAAACATAGACGATTTAACATATTTTTAATGTTACTATCATAGTATTATACTTTATTATAAATTTAATTTTTATACTATATAAATTACATAATTCATTATAAACATAGAAAATAGTTTATGCCATATTTAAGAAGCTCGAGTTCGGCTCATATTTTAAGTCACCTGAATGTTTTATCTAAATCCATTTTCGGGCCGAATATTGTTATCTAATCTTCCCTAAATTTTGGGTTAGACTTAAAGACTTAAACATATATCTCGATCTTTGAACATATCTATCAACCTCCAATTCTCTAATTAAAAAAAAGTATAATTAATAAAACAAAGGGTCGATTTTCGTTAAATTTGAAATTGTCTTTACCACTAAACATTAAATTTTAAACCAGACATTTGAATATTAAAATACCATACAGATAGATTTAACGAAAGCTTATTAATAACATTATGGATTGAACTTTAAATTTTAATAAAAGGAGTAGAAAGATTAAATTTGAAGAGTTGGAAGAATACAAGGAGTGAAGAAAGAATTAAGGGTTGAAAAGAATCCAACCAAACCCCAACCTTTCATTCCACCTAAGCATTAAAATCTTTAGTTTCTCAGTTCCTTCCACTGTACGTTTGAAAATAAATGTAAATCTCCATCTTCCATAGGAAGCCAACACCTACAAAATCTCTTATAAATACCCTTCAAACGATAAAACTTTATTTCAAGCCCTAATGGAGATTTATGAACAAGAAGAAGGTTATATGACGCCGAGGCGGCGGATACAAACGGCGGCTCCTCCACCGGCACCGAAGAAGAAGAAGCAAGCGGTTCACACGAAGAGGCAGCCGCCGAGGAATGGCTTCTTTCAGCCACCTGACCTTGAGGCTTTCTTTTCAATCATGCCGCCAAAAAAGGAATCATGCGTTTGAATACAAAACGCTCGTCCTTTTCTTTTTGTTGTTGTAAATTCAGCTTTCTATGCCTAATATTTTGATGTCACATGATCGTATATACGGAATTGAGTCGGGTCGGATTTCTAAACGGTATATTATCTCAAATTCTCAATATTCTTTTCTTTTATCATAAGATTTAAAGTTGGAAATTTTAAATAAGTGTTTTTTTTTTGTAATTTAGGGTGTTCTTGTTTTGTATTTTTGGGGTTTCAAAGAATTGTTGGAACGGGAAACTTGGAAGAAAGTTATGATTATTTTGGTCTAATGAGTTGGGTGTTTGATAAAATTTCTAGCTTCAATCAGCTTTATAAATTATCAATAAAAATGTTATAATTCCGTCATGTAATTATTGTGTGTAGAGTTAATCGCTCTACATGTCCTTACACTATGTTTTTTTTAAAATTTATTTTAAATTTTTTAAATATTCTAATTAAATCTTCAAATTATGAATCTATTCTAATTTTTTCAGACTTTTAAATATTTCAATTTCATCTCAAATTATCAATATATGTTCATCATGTCACAAGTTAATAGAACATTTATAAAATTTGTTAACTGACATGTAAACATTGATGTGTATTAGGTAATAATATGATGGGGACGGGACATAAACGATAAAATTGAAACGTTCAAACGATTAGCAACCAATTTAAAATGATGATCATAATTTGAGGATTGAATTAAAATGTTTAAAAGTAATTAGGGATCAATTTAAAATGAGAGTCCTATTTTGGGTAAGAAATTAGAATATTTAAAATTTTATGAACATATTTCAAATGAGGGTCATAATTTTCATAAAATGTGACGAATTTAACTCGTGTTGATGTTAATATGTATCACAATAATTTAATAATTAAATTATCATATTATTTTTTAATAGTATTAAGTGATTACAATATATTATTTGTTCATACATATTCTTAACCTTTTGACAATACATACACACCTTGCGGACAAAACAATTTGAACCCAAATTTTTTAAAATAAACATCATATTATTAGATATTCACGTTAAATAAGGAAAATATAAATGAAAATGATAATTTTCTTTCAAACTAGTATGCAGTCACATCGATTTTCTTTTAAATATTTGTCTTAGTTTATATCGTATAATTTGCGAGAATAATAGTATTGAGTGCAGTGATAGAAACCATTACATTCTGAATGAGAGAGTTAAAATTAGGAACAATATTAAAGATATTAGAAGACATTTAAAAAATTCTAAACACACACCATAAAATAAACATATAGGGCGGATGATAAAAGAGAGTGGGTTTTCCTTATGGGTTTGGTGGAAATAAAATTGGGCTAAAATCTTATGGTATTTGTAAGTGAAAAAGGAAAAGCAAACATACAAAACATTACAAAGTGATTATTATTAGGGTAAACTATACCATTGACCACCAAACTAATTGGGGATTCCTATTTTGACCACCGAACTAACGAACTCGTCAATCAGACCACCAAACTTATTAAATTAACCTATTTTGACCACCGCCGTTAAAAAAATAACGGAGGACTAACGGAGTGATGACGAAATTAGGACTAAATTGAAAGAATGTGCAAATAAGAAGGATTAAATGTGTAATTTTAAAAAAGTTAGTTAACTGCCACGTCATCACTCCGTTATTTTTTTAACGGCGGTGGTCAAAATAGGTTAATTTAATAAGTTTGGTGGTCTGATTGACGAGTTCGTTAGTTCGGTGGTCAAAATAGGAATCCCCAATTAGTTTGGTGGTCAATGGTATAGTTTACCCTAATAATAATTATTTCATTATTTTGCAAATATAATTGATTTGTTTCCCCAAGATTCCCTTCACTATTGAATCTTGTTCAGATTAGTCCCTATAAATTGGCACAATCCCTATAATAGAGGGACTAAATGGATGAACTTGTACCCTTGTTCGAATACAATATCAGCAGATATAATTTGAATCCATTAAAGACAATAGTGAAAGCTATCACCATTTTATTCACCTTAATGCAGCAAACAGATATCAAGCTCTCATACATATATGTGTGTGTTGCATGCAACCAAATCGACAACATTCAGTAAGCATGGTTCTCATACAACAAGTTAGGCGTAGAATGCTCAGTCTTAAACGCTCATTCGAGCCGAGAATTGTTGCTGTTCAAGACCAAACATTTCACGTCTAGCTCGTTGTATTCTCCTTCACTTCTGGGGTAGGATGAAGAAAAGACTGAAAAGAATGAAGTACCTGAGCTGACTCACAGAGAGAAAAGCTCAAAATTTTGGAGTTAAAAAGAGAGAAAGATTCTCTGTTTTCGTTTTGGAACAGAAAAAATCACGCCTTAGTTAAGATTATTGTGCCGGAATGATTGAAGGTGGCAGAATTTCAGCCGTCCGTTCATTAAAAAGTTTTTATTTTTCCTTACAAATTATAGTAACGGTTTGAAAGTCTTATATTTTCTATCAGTTAGAGATTCATGTTGGAAAACTTAATGAATAATTCATCTAGGTAACAAGTTTACATTGATGGGCAGAATAAATCTTTTTCTGTGCTCATTTCTACGTGCTAAAAATTTAAGTTTAAGAATTAAGGTTAGAGTTTAAGGTATTGGCGGATCCAAAAACTTAAAAATGGGGTCCAAAATTTTAATACACTTTTTTCTTTAATAAATGGGTATGCAAAATAAAATTCCTTTACAAATAAAACTATATTTTAAATTTTTTCACAAAAAATGAGGATACACATATGCTCCCCATGGGATCCTAAAATTAATTATGACATAAAATTTAATTTTTTAGTGTATTTTTAAGATTTAAGGACATATAATTTAATTCTTTTAGTATTCATACATAGAAAGAGCACGAAAAAAAGAAATAAGTTTTTTTGCAGGACATTTCATAAATGTTAGTGAAGCTTGATCCAATTCAAATTGATCCAAATTGTTATTATTGAAAAACAAAAATATTAAAAAAATATCCTATATTAATATTCACCCACTTTCTTTTTATTATTTAAATGAGATCGGAATCAACATAAATTTGTATAAACGTGTTAGTAAAAACTGATTTTGCCTGTCGCGGCTGTTTGTTCATCTACCTGTTTTGGTTGTTCCCACTCTATCAAATTAAGATTGGTTTTTGGGTTTTTTTTTTTGCTATGATCTGTACGGGCCTTTTGGCCCTTTTTATCTCGGGCTTCTGTCCTAATGCTCTTATTTGTGACTCATTATGATAATGAATGGCTTTTCCTTTGATAACAAAAGGTAGTCGATAGACTATCAAAAGTTACTATAATGGGTGACTTGGAGAATTGAGTATTTCTTGGCCTACCGGTAGTGACAGATTTAGACTTCATATCAAGTGAGTTTAAAAAAATTAAAGTTAAATGAACTAAATGAAATCAAGTGAATTAAAATATATTTAATTTTTCCTCTACTCTTAATTTTTTTTTTACAATAATTTTCTAGAACCTAAGTGGGGTTAATTGACCCACTAAACTCAACTTAAATCCGCCCCTTCCCACCGAATATGTTGTTAGATATTTTACACGAGAATTGTAATGCATAAGAGCTAATAGTATTATTCGAATTTAATTCAATCTCTCTACTCATAAACAAAAAAGTTATACGCTAGTCCAAATCATTAACATAATAAACATTTCATAGATCGATGTCACATTATCATTTCAAAGGAGAAACAATGTCTGAGAATCCGAAAATACAATGGTCCACATACATGTTGGGTTTCAAGGATGTAATACAATCATAAGATTCTAGACTCCAACATTATATGTGACTCTATAAGCAGGGACGGACCCAGAACTTTAGGTTAGGGGGGGCGAACCTATAAATTTCTAGGGGGGCGAACTTATAGAAGTTTAGGGGGGGCGAAAATAAATTTTTAATAGAAAATACATAGAAAATTTCTAAAATTTTTCTAAATCATATATGATTTTTAAAATTTTAGGGGGGGCGGTTGCCCCCCTCAGCACCCCCCTCGGTCCATCCCTGTCTATAAGAATCCTAATCGATATAACGATCCACATAGTTCTGAGACGGTGTTAACGGGAGACTTAATATTAGGGACGACAATGGGGTAGGGTGAGTTTTTGACCGACCCGCCCAGTATTTTTAATGTCCAACCCGTCTCGAATCCAGTGGGAGGTTCTAGACATGCACGATATGAGCGACCGCACATGGCCCCTAAGAAAGAGGGGCCCAAAAATATATAACCTAAATTAAATTAAATATTTGTAAAAAATTATAAATTTATATATATGTATAATTATGTGTATATATATAACAATAATCTAAAACTTAAAACATGCGACAAGAATGACATTTTTAAGTGAAATGTTTGATTTTTAGATGTTTATAAGTTAAAATTTTGTTGCTTAAAAGGATAATCTAAAAATATTTTTTGTATTAAGGTGATTTTTTTGAAAAAAAAACTTATATCTCTTACTGATTATAAATTAAGGGCTCCACTTTAATAAATTGCACATGACCCAAAATCTTTGAACCGCCTTGCTCGAACCTGCCCTGGAATAAAAATATAGTTTGGAGACGTGTGATACAATAAACTCAAAAAAAATTGAGTAGTCTAAAGGTGATTAGATGGTAATATATGTTCATACATATTATTAAACTTTTGACAATGCACACACCTTGTAGACATCGACTGAACTCGAATCTCCTAGGATTATCATCATCCGCTTTTCCACTGGAATCACTTGTTGGATTCCAATTAAATTAAATGAAGATAATTATCATATTTCAAATTATTATATAATCTTATAATCACATTAGTTTTACTTCAATTTTAAGTTTTTAAATATTTTTCTTAGTTTTATCGTATAATTTGTGACTTTAACAATATTGAGTATAGTGATGGATTATATTATGTCAACGATCTCTTAAGTATGTGGTTAAAAATTCTCAGTTGACACTTTTTTGTCTCCTTTAGATTATGATTTCAATACCCATTAGAAGTAATTTTTTCTTCCCCATTTTGTTAAGTAAGAATTGTTCAAAAAGACTCGAACTTTGAAAATAATATTGGCCATATTTGGCAATTAGCGGATAGTTAATAGCTGATAGCTGATTATATTAGTTGATAGTTGATTGCATTAGCTGATTTGACCAGAGGATTGTATAAAAGTGTTTGATAAAATTAAATGATAGTTGATAGTTGTTTGATTATTTAAACAAGCAAAATAACATATAATGACACATGATTATATTCGATACTTGTTTAAATAGTTTATTAATTATCAATATTTTGTATCTATTAATATTAATTAAAATAAAAAAAATCAATTTTTTAATATCACTGAGAATATTTGAAGGATCTATATATTAATTATTATTTATATAATTATTTTTAATACAATTTAATTAATTTTTAAATATAAATATAAATGTGTGAGAATAATAAGAAAAAAAAAGTATTAGGCCATGTATGGCAATTAGCGGATAGCTGATAGCGGATTACATTAGCTGATAGCTGATTGCATTAGCTGATTTGACTAGCAGATTGTATTAGCCGATTGTATAAAAGTGTTTGGTAAAATTAACTGATAGCTGAAAGCTGTTAGATTATTTAAGAAAATAAAATGACATATAAGGACATGATTATATTCTATACTTGTTTGAATAGTTTATTAGTTATCAATATTTTGTATCTAATTAATATTAATTAGATTTATAAAAATTATTTTTAATATAACTTTTTAAACATATTCGATTGATTTATATATTGATTTATTATTTATATAATTATTTTAATATAATTTAATTAATTAATAAATTTAAATACATAAAAATATGTGATAATAAAAAGAAAAAAAATAAATAGGATTAACTTATAAATAAGGTGGAAAAATATTTAATTTAGGTTATTTGGAGATATTTGGTAACTACTAAGGGTAAAAGAGTCTTTACAACTCTAATATCAAACATCTAATCTCAAAAAGCTCGTATTAGGAACTTTTTCAAAATTAGCGGTTTCACCCCAATCCACTCTTTCAATCCGTTGTTCACCAAACAATAACATTAACAGATTTGACTGGTCAAACCTCTAATTATGCCTAAAACTTCTAATTTTTGCTCAAACCGCTCTTTACCAAACATGACCTTAGTTTAGAAATGTCACGATGTAAATACATGAGGGCGAATAATTAAAATATACAAGGTTAAATTTAGGTTATTTGGAAATTTTTTATAATTGTTAAGGGTAAAAGAGTCTTTATAACTCTTTTGTTAAAACCTCTAATTTCAAAAAACTTCTATTAGTAGTTTTTTTTTTTAAAATTAGAGGTTTCACCTCAATCTGTTATTCACAAAACATCAAAATTAACAGGTTTAACTAGTCAAACCTCTAATTTTAGTTCAAATCTTTAATTTTAACTTAAACTGCTATTTATCAAACATGTTCATTATATATATATATATATATATATATATATATATATAAACTTTAAACCCAAATAGTCAAATAAACATTTAGGAAGTAGGATGGATGGTACAAGAGAGTGAGATTTTCCGTATGTGTTTTATAAAAATGAAATTGGGCTAAAAGTTTAAGCTTTGAAAGTTTTTTTTAGCCCAATTAAATGAGTTAATGGATACTTTGGTTTAAATCCTCATAATTCATTAGACGTCAATATCTCTACCATATTTAGGAAGTTAAATATTTTTAACTTTTCCATTTTCCTATACTTCCATTTTCTTTAAAAAAATTAATTTTTTTGAGTACTACTTCTTCGTTGAAGTTATTTTCGGCAGCGACCTTTATATCATCGACTGTTTTTTAATTCTTAGGTTAATTCTATATAAATAAGATTCTTCTCCTTTGATGAAGAATCGTTTGTTCTTTTTTAATTTTATTGTTTTATCTCTGCTTTGCTTTGCCAGAGTAATTTTACATATGTTTTTTTGGTTATTTTTCGTCTGCTTGTATGACAGTTTGTTTGTCTGCATTTTTGCAGGTTTGTTTGTTTTTGTGACAGTATTGTTTGTTTTTATGGCAATTTAATGTTCAAATAACAAGTATTATCGGACGTTTCTAGTCAAAAGACGATCGACAGTCTATTATTTTTTATTCTTTTGTGGTAGCTTGCCAAAGTGCCAAGAACTCGCAATGGAAAGTATGCTTGATCCATGAAGCTTTATGATCAAAGTTTATCATTGTTGGATTTCATCTAGAAGACTGTAAGATTTTCTAGATAGTGAATGGTTATGTTTCTCATGTCTTTCACACCCTTTGAAATTAATTGTATTTATCTTTTCACATTGTGTTTACAATGTTTCTGGTGCGATTATTTTGTAATCCTTTTCACTTTGAACACAATTCAATATGCTTTTCTTGTTTCAAAAAAATTCCAATATTTTCTCATTCGTTCAATCGATCGGTTTAGTTAACCGATCGAACCGAGCTAGCTAAAATCTATTTATGAAATTTTTTTAGGCTTTAACCATTAATCGAACCGAAATTTGTTATAAGTTTTTGGGTAAAGTACACAAATGGTGATTAAACTATGCTAAAATGATCTTTTTAGTCACTAAACATTCAAAAGTTACAAAACAATCATTAAACTTATCAAACTATTACACAATGGCCATTGCACGTTATAAATTATTGATAAATTTTAAAAAGTTTAATGACCATTCTATAATAATTCAATAGATTTAATTACCATTTTGTGCTAATTTGATAAAGTTTAATGACCATTTTATAACATATCAAAAAATTTAGTGATTATTTTATAACTTTTAAAAGTTTAATGACCAAAAATATATATGTAATATATAATAATTTCGGTTACTTTGGTTAATTAAGTGGTATCAAACCGAATTAACCGATAATCGAAGTTTGAAGAAAAAATCTTAACCGTTAACGATCATACCTAAAATTACCCGACTAATTAACTGAAAAAAATTCGGTTCAATCAATTAATTCGGTTAAAACTAAAGTTTGAACACTCCTACTCTTAATTAGGCACGAGACATATTATTCTTGAAGTGGATAGTAAAGAAGCAGTTCGACTCCTTTAGCAAAACAGGCGGGTCGGATCTTCTCTTACTCTTTTGCATCATATCTTTGCTCTTCTAGATTGAGATTAGATTGTTACTATTAACCATGTTCTTAGAGAGGCGAATAAGGTAGTCGATAGGCTGTCAAAAGTTACTATAATGGGTGTCTTGGAGAATCGGATCTAAAATTTTTCTAAGTCATATATGATTTTCAAAATTTTAGAGGGGCAGTTGCCCCCCAGCACCCCCTCGGTCCATCCCTGCCCACCGGATATCGTGTTAGATATTTTACACGAGGATTGTAATGCATGAGGTGTTAGGTATTTCTTGGCCCACCTAAAATGTTATCAAAAAAATATAATATTTTCAGTTTTAAATTTTGTGTCTTGTAATATATTCGGTTGGTACCGCATTGCGACCATGCCTTACGTTAGACTAGCCCCTCTGTAAGAACCCTAATGGGTGAGTAGGGTTTGAGGAACTCGTTTGTTTCCCATTTAGAGAAAGGCTAAGACTGAGCCAACACGGTGCAAATGCAATGACTCGTCAGCGGAATTTCTGGGTTTTTTTTCTCTCTTTCTTGTTCTTTCGACACATCATTTCAGAGCTTTGCTGTCAAAGGAAATAAAAAGCATGTAGATTAGGGTTAGGGTTTTATAGTTTATTGTAGAGGTAATAGGAAAAAGTACGTACTACATGCAAAAAAGGAAGATATTTATTTAATGCAAATTTATTTTTAGCTTTCGTTTTGGTTGCACTTTGGTGTGGCATAGATTCATTGCTCAATATTTTGGATTTTGATGTGATGTTTTTGTAGTATATAGGAGTAGTGCCTTTGAAATTATAGTTAAGAGTTTTTTTTCTTACTTTTATATAGAAATTTCAGTCAATTCAATATTAGTTAAGTTGACAATGGTTGTTATCATAATATTCAAGAGATCGTAGATTAATGTTCATTTAAGCATATTTATTTTTTATTTAGAGGTTGAGAGAGTTATAAGTAATTTAGATATTATAATTTTTAAGTAACGATTTTATCAATTTAGATTTATCGAAAACATCGTTTTACTATTCTCATATCTCTAATTGTCGTTGTTTTGATATTTTTTCATTCTTATTGCATTTCCGGTAAATGTGAACTCTTAAAAAGGTAGTTTTGGAGGGAAATGCTAAAAATGCCTTCATTATTGATCATTTTTGCATACTTGTACTTTAAGGAATTCATTTTAAATTATACTTTAAATATTATTTTTTATATACAATAAAGCAATAGTTAATTTTTTTAATGAAAATGTAAAGATTTGTACTCACACAAAATAAAAAACAGATGAGCATCCTTAACCAGTCGACCATTTAAAAGATTTTCATAACAATATAATATATTATTAGTAGGTTTAAACTAAAAATATTCTTAATATATTATTAGTTGCTCTCCTTAATGATGTAGACCTTGTTTGTAGTCTCGTTTTGATTGCTCACACCGTTGGGTGTGATGCATTTTATTTATTAATAAAATTGAAAATAACAATAAATCTATGGGTCAATCGGATGTTATTAATTTTTTTGTTATTTCAAATAAAAAGTAAATTAAGTAATTTTTTAAAATTGATGGTGTATCCTTCAATTTCAAAACTAAATTACTTAATTTGATTTCTAGTGATGTGGTACATATTGTGCCTAAAATTGTACATCATCATCATTACATTAAATATGAAATATAATTTTACAAGTATGATTGAAATGATGACATGTGTCGTATTTTTTATCCGATGTTTAACTCTTTTTTGATTGAAAAAAGAAGATTGAAAAAAAATGAAAAAATGAAAAAAAGAGTTATCAGATGTTTAACTCTTTTATTTATGTAAAATCTCTCATCTCTTGGACTCTTTTTTTTTTGTGTCTATAAATACCCTTCAACCCTTCTCTTCAATGTCCATCAAGCATTCTTCAAAGTATCTTCCTTCTTTCTCTTTTAACTTTAGGGTTTTACGTTCTTCACTCTCTTCATCTTTTGCATGTGATGGTGGCGGCGATGATGATGCAACAGCCATTGTTTGCTGTTGGAGCACCATCAAGATTCACAAAAGTATTCTTTAGGGGCTTTTTTGATTGATTTTAACGGTTGAAGATCAATCAATCCCGTTTGAATATGCATGAGAATCTTGATGATGCTGCAGTGGCAATGAATGGCTAAATTATTTTCTTTTTTCCGATTTGTTCCCATAAACTTTACAATGAAGGTGAACTGAACCGGATTCTATTGCTAGATTTTATCCAAATGATCGGTGACGATTCTATCATTTTTTTATTTTTTCAAAATCAAACCTGGGTTTTTCCAAAATAATCCTTCCCCGGAATTTTTAGTTATTACAATATGTGGTCATATGTGCAGTTATTCAATCTTTAAGTTTCTTCTTCCTTTCCTCTCTTTTAGATTTGGGGTTTTGCTTATCAAGTTTTGGTGTTTAGGGTTTTCTTTTCTTTTACATGGGATGATGGTGATGATACATTAGTCATTGTTTGTTGTTGGAGCATCATCAAGATTCATAAAGTATTTTTAGGGGGGTTTCCATTGATTTTACGGTTGAAGATGAATCAAGCCCTTTCGAATATGTATGTATGCAGGGATAGAGTTAGAATCAAACATTGGGAGGGGCAAGACATTATTAATCTTTTAAATCTAAAAGTTAAGAGGGACAAAAAATTTATTTGACTAATATTTAAATTTTAAATTTCCATAAGTTTTTATGTATATCTTTACTGATGATCTAATTATGCGCTCTTATATTTCTAATATAACTTCTTAAAAGTTTATACTATGATGTAAAACCTTCCCTGAACGACATCTCTAGTGAGAAAAAATTTCACAAGACAATGTTTGTATAAAATCCAACTTAGATTACATTCTTATGGAAGACTTGAAAATGAAAAGGTTGTAAAGTCATGTGACTTGAGCATTTGATGATATTTATTTTGATTTAAATTAAAGTTATATAAGGATAATTTAATTGGATTTTACAAATAAATTTTGGGTAGTTTAACTCGATATCTGAATATGTGATGTTAGGTCTTTAAAGTAAGGTTAAAAGTTCGAATCTTAACATTATGAATAGAATAAATTAGACTAAGATGATCATTTTAATAATGATTATATGTAGTACCTGATTCGAATTAATTTGTCAATGAATTGAATATAAGATGATTATGTATTTAACAACATGCAATTAGATTGGATATACCAACTCCTTCTCTTGTAATGGATCTTCTAAACCTATTTCGATAAATAAAATTTGTTTTCAATAAAAACCTAATCCAATTCAATAAATCTAAAATGCTTCAAACGGTTTAATTTCTTCATAAAATATTTAATATGTCTTGATTTTTCTTTTCTTTCTCTAGTTCGAACTAAGAGGATAGTCTCATTAACCTTTAGTCAAGCGGTTGTCACCAATATTTTATCATGATCTTATTATTTTTTACTCATTTTCTCTTCTCTTTTCGTTTTTTCATCTTTTTAATTATTTGGTTATAGATATTTGTTTTTTTGTGTTATTTTAGTTAATAAAACTTCTCATTTCTTCTAGTACGTTTATTTAGGATATGATTTGATGTCGACCCTCGTATTATAATAGGAAAATCATATGACTATAAATATGCCCTATATTAAAAATTAAATTTAAAATTTAGAATTTAGGGATAGGGTTAATTTATAGTTAGGGTATAGAAAATTATGAGTATCATGTATTTTTACAGCGTAGTGTTTTAGGATTTAAGATTTGAAATTTAGAATTAACGTTTATAATTTTTTAATATTTTTCAATATAGAGTATAGAAAAAGACAAAGCAAAGAATTTTTATTCTGTATTATACTTACCAATTTATCTAGAAGTTCAGGGGCACGGATGAAGCTGGGGAGGCAGGGATCATGGGCCCTTGGTTAAATAGTAGTAAAATTTTAAGTTTGGCCCAAAATATAATATTTGAATTCAAGTTCTTTTAGCATCTTAGTTTACGGTGAAATTACATTTTTGACCTCTTTATTAATTCATATCCATTTTATGGTCTACATTCGAAATTTGTGGCTCTTCCTTCCAACAATGTCATCTCTAAGGTTCGAACCTATGTTCTCTCCTTAAGAATACAATGTGCAGTGCAATCTTTACCATTGCACCCAACATTTGTTGGTCATAAAATTTTAACTTTGATCATTCTAAATTTTATAATTTTATCTCAACCCTCTTCTACAAAAATTTTAGTTTCGTTGAGTAAATTTAGGTGGACATGCGATACAGTTCAAGTTTAACACATGGGAGTGGCAATTATGGGGCGATTATCTTAATCTAATTTGTTTCACTCAAAACGTTAAAGAGTCGAACTTTTAAATTTACACAAAGGATCGTCTCATCCAATTAAACCAACTGGTTGTTGGTTCTTATTTAACGTATACATCAAAGTGAGGATCTTCCATGAGTGAAAATGAAGCAAATCAATAGGGATGTCAGTGGGATGAGTTTTGTGGGAATTCGCACCACTTCGCATTTAATTGGGCATGTATCGTTACAAATTTCACAGGTTGTAGGGGCAGGGATGAAGATAAAAATTAGATTCGCACCGCCTTGCTGTTAGGAAACGTAGAAAGCTTGAAAGGAAGCACAGAGGTATATCAATGGTGACAAAGAAGAAAAGGGAAAAACAGAGAAAATAGGTGAAAGAGAGACGGTACTCTCAGTGATTTTATTGATAGAAAACCGTAATACCTTCAATTGAAAGGCCGGTTGATTTATACAAGAGGATGAAGACTGATCTGAGTCGGTTGAGAGAAACAGAAAACTAACAAATCCCTAACTGAACCTCAACCGTCTCTTCTCAGTCTCAAGAACAGGGATAAACCAAAACGCAGACTAAACTTACAAAACGCAAACACAAACTAAACATAAAACAATCTATACAAAACGCACAGTATTACTAACCTTTTACAAAACACACCGTTTTGTTAAAAAACAACAAAACGCACAGTTTTGCTGACATTCACTAACATTCTCCCTGCGATTATCCATTTGAAAAGGCTTCTTCAAATCTTCTCATCTCAGATCCTTCTTCGAACTCCTCCTTACTCTGTACAAATAGAAACAACAGACAACTTGTCCCTATGTTTTTGGAACATTGGAGCAGACAAAGGCTTGGTCGTTACATCAGCAACCTGCTCATATGAAGGCACTTCATTCACTTGAAGAAGTCCTGCAGCCACTTTTTCCCTAACAAAATACAAATCTAGCTCTACATGTTTAAATTTCGAATGCATCACTGGATTAGCTGAGACTGCTACCGTACTAGAGTTATCACACCAGATCACAGCTTTTCCTTCAGACTTAACTCCTAGCTCACCAAGAAGAGCTTCAATCCATGTTACTTTAGCAGCTGCACAAGCGACACTTCTGTATTCAGCTTCTGCAGTTGAACGCGAAACAACTTGCTGTTTGCGTGAGCACCAAGAAACTGGATTCCCAGCAAAGTAAACACAGTATCCTGTTGTGGACCGTCGATCATCAGCATCAGAACCCCAATCTGCATCAGCAAACCCCACAACTGACAGCCTTGAATGCTTAAGAAAACACAGACCATAATCAATCGTCCCCTGAAGATAGCGAAGAATCCTTTTAACTGCTTGCAAATGACTATCTAGTGGGGCATGCATGAACTGACTTACGCGATTCACAGCATAGGCAATGTCAGGACGAGTGATGACTATGTACTGAAGAGCTCCAACAAGACTTCTATACTCTTGAACATTCGAAATCGGTGTACCATTATTTGCAGTCAGTTTGCAGCTAGACACCATGGGAGTTGGAAGTTCTTTTGATTTATCTAAACCACTACGTATCAACAAATCCATAATATATTTTTGTTGACTTAGAACCACACCATTTGGCACATAACAAACTTGAATACCCAAGAAAAAATTCAACTGTCCAAGATCTTTAAGAGCAAAGGTCTTATGCAGTTTACTAATAACTTGCTGCACTTCATTCTCATCATTACCAGTAAGTATTATATCATCAACATACACGAGCAAATACACCATACTACTTTCAGATCTCCTAATAAACAGGGATGCATCGGATTTAGAGGAATTAAAACCTTCAGCAATCAGATAGTTCCTAAGCTTTTCAAACCATGCTCGAGGAGCCTGTTTCAGCCCATATAAAGCTTTGTTCAACTTACACACTAACTGTTGTTGTGTACTACTAACTTTTTCATAACCTGGGGGTTGAAGCATATATACCTCTTCTGTCAAGTCACCATGCAAAAAAGCATTATTAACATCTACTTGTCTCAATTTCCAACCCTTCATTACAGCTAGAGAAAGTATAATTTGAACTGTGGCAGGTTTCACCACTGGACTAAACACCTCATGAAAATCAATTCATGCTTCTTGAGAATAACCTTTAGCAACAAGACGAGCCTTGTACCTAGCAATCGTCCCATCTGCATTACGCTTTATTTTAAAAATCCACTTACAACTCACAGGTCTTCGATTTGATGGTAGAGGAACAAGATCCCAAGTGTTGTTCTGCATCAATGCATTATATTCAGCTTCAGCAGCATCTCTCCAACATGAATCTTTCATGGCTTCTGCTATAGTCTGAGGTTCCTTAACAGCACAAGTTAAAACATCTGATTGAACTTGATAGATCTTAGGCTTGCGTATACCATTTTTATTCCTAGTTATCATAGAATGAGAGCTAGTAGTAGTGCAGCCTAAACCAACGTCTAAACCATTACTAATTGTAGAATCAGTAGTAGGTAATCCACCAGCAATATCCTCAACAAACTCTTCAGCAACCATATTATCAAGATGCAATTCATCTTGACTATGAGATGCATAACCAACTTGATCATGAGACGAACAACCATGTTCATGATCAGAAGCAATCAATAAACCTGGAGCAATATCCCTAGAGACAACTTCTCTAAGTACAGAGACATTTCCCATATCACCAGAATTATTTAGAACAGGAAATGCTCTAACAGAAACATTATCTATACTATCAAAAATATCAGTCTCATGTAATAAAGGTTCAACAGATCTGTCTTCAAACTCCTCACATCTTTCAGCACTTTCAAATTCAGCAACCTCACTTCTAACAATGTCACTCACATGCCTAGGATTACTACTTTCATGAACATTCCTAGCAGGAGTAGAATTATCAAAACAACATCTACCAACAGTAGCATTTTCAGAAGAACTTCTATGAGAAGTAACAGAAAAAGTTCCATCACCAACATTTTCAGAAACATTTCCAGGAATAATTCTATTATTAACATCAGTAGAAGGATTACCTGTAAAACCTGAATCATTCAAGTGTCTTTCTTGTTGACCACTACCAGCAGATTCTCCTTGTTGACCAGTGGGAGCAACTGTACTGCTAGTTCCTTGACCAGATGAAGTATCCTCAGTACATCCATTTGTGAACTCTGAAGCACATGACTTAAAACCAGAAACATCTATAAGAGGAAAACAACTAGAGACATGAGAAAAACCATTCTGATCATCAGAGTGAAACTTAGGAGATCTAGGAAACACTCCTTCATCAAATAATACATGCCTAGATATAAAAACTCTGCCATCATCAGCAAGACACTTGTATCCTTTATGTAAAGAACTATAGCCAAGAAACACACATTGCTTAGATCTATAGTCCAACTTATGTCTATTAAAATATCGAAGACATGGGTAACACGCACAGCCAAATACTTTCATAAAACAATAATCAGGAGACCGCTTGAAAAGAACTTCGTAAGGTGATTTTCCTCCTAACACATCAGTTGGAAGTCTATTTATTAGAAAGACAGCAGTGACAAAGGCATAACTCCAGTATTTTAAAGAGAGGGATGCTTGAGCAAGAAGGGTTAAACCCGTTTCAACCACATGTCTGTGTTTTCTCTCTGCTGTCCCATTTTGCTCAGATGATCCAGGACAAGAAATCCTACGTTGAATCCCATTTGTGACTAACCAATTTACAAGAGACTGATACTCACCACCTCCATTAGTCTGAAAAGCCTTAATTTTAGACCCAAATTGAACCTCAACCATTTTAGCAAAGTTCAGAAAACATTGCATGACTTCAGATTTCTTTTTAAGTAAATATAGCCAAGTGTGCCTAGTGAAAACATCAACAAATGAAACATAATAAGCATATCCATCAGAAAGAACAGAGGCTGGACCCCAAACATCAAACACAACAAGTTCAAAGGGAGCTGTATATTGAGTCAAAGATTTTTGAAAAGGGAGCTTATGAGCTTTCCCTTGTTGACAAGCAACACATAGACTTTGCATTTTATTATCATCAACATGAACATTACAAGTAGAAAGAACACGCTTAAGAACTGTATGAGAAGGGTGCCCTAAGCGTCTATGCCACAATTTCAAAACAGAATCAGAAGTAGAAGAAGAAACTGAACCAGAAACATTATTCACTTGAAAAGTCTGACCAGGTAAACCAAGCTTGTACAAGCCCTCATGCGTGAGCTCCCCCTCCAGAAGAACAACCTGAGTCTGAGCATCCTTCACAACACACCCATTAGCACGAAACTCAAAAAAGATATCATTATCCCTAGCCAATTGTGACACAGAAAGCAATTTTTTCGAAACAACAGGAGCATGTAACACATTCTGTAAAACTAAAGGCTTAGAATGAGTAGACAAAACACCAGACCCAACTTTTGTAATCTGAACACCAGTACCATTACCCATTAAGAGAGAACTATTACCTTTGTAAACTTCAGAGGAATGAAGGTTGCTGCTATCATTTGTAACATGGTGACTAGCTCCTAAGTCAGGATACCAAGATGTATCCCCTGAAGCACTAGCTGTTGGAGAAGTAAAGAAAGAAACAGGAGCTGAAGGCACAGGCACAGAAGAGGCTGAAGGTAGCACATGATAAATCATATTACCATGCGTAGAACTCACAGGACCAGAATACAAGGGCACATGAGAAGAAGAGGAACCAGACCCAATAGTAGAGGACACAACATAAGGCCTTCCTGGAGCAGCAGAAAAGTATTGAAAACCAGCAGCAGAGGGAAGAACTTGAACTGGAGATGATGTACCTCCATAAGAAGGTTGAACAGAAAAATTCTGAGAAGTAAAGGTAGGAGAGGAAGTTCCACCAACAGTAGGCACACCAAGAGTGTGAGAATACACTTGAGGAAGGGGACTAACAACAGCAGTCCCTGCTGACTGCACACCAGTTGTATGAACTAATGGTTGTGAAGAAACATTTGAGTTGAAACTTGAGTTGAACCTCTGATTCCCTGAATTTGAGTTCACCTCTGTATCTTCATGCTGACCTTGATAATCATGATCAAAACGATACCAGCACTTCTGAACCACATGTCCTACACGACCACAAAGCTGACATTGTGGTCTATTGTTAAAATTAAAACGTCCACGACCTCGACCATGATGATTAAAATTTCCACCAGAATTATAATTTCCACCAGAACTGTAATTTCCATTAAAACTTCCATTTCCACTTCCATTAACAGTCCCATTATGAGTAAAACTTCCACCTCGACCTGACCTGTTGTAACCTTGAGTTGAGAACTGTTTCTCCTGACCATCTCCCTCACTAGAAACCACATTTTCAGACCTGGACATTCCTTGCTGTGTCACCACATTGGCAACCATAGGAAGTGTATCAACTAAGAACATTTTTTGTCTAGCTTCACAATCAAGAAGCATATCAGTAAGAACTTCAAGGGACAAAGACTCTTTTGAGGCTATAGCTAGAACAGACTCAAATTCTGCTGTGAGACCAGCAATGATAATACTAACATGTTCTGCCTCTGTAACAACACTGCTTGACAGATTCAAAGTATCACATAACAACTTTATCTTTGCTAAATACTCATTTACAGTCAATCCACCCTTTTTCTAAGAATGCAGACTATGCCTTAGAGCAGAAACTTGAGCACTAGACCTAGCACCATACATGCGTGCTATAGCATTCCAAATAGCCTTCGTAGTAGTTAGCCCAATCAAACGTGGCAGCACTCCTGTAGCTACTGTGGATAGTAACCAGGATGCTAACAACTTATCTTGTTGACGATAAGCCAAAAACATCGGATTTTCAAAGACTTGACCGGACTCATTCTGAACAAACTGAGGAGGAATACTCACAGTATCATCAATATACCCCATAAGACCATACCCATCTATAATAAGAGAAACTTGATGTTTCCAAAGAATGTAAGTGTTTTCACACAACTTCACTGTATCATGTTTAGGAAATTGTTGAACAAGAGACATAGCAGACTGCCCAAACAAAACCTCTTGACTCGATGTATTAGTAGGTAAAGAACCTTGAGTAGTATTACCATTCTGACTAGAAGTGGAATTAACATTTGCATTGTCAGTTGTAGTGTTATTAACAACACCTTCAGTAGGACCTTGAGTCATGATTTCTTACTAGACAATAACAGATTGATCAAGAAAAGAGAATACAGGCCTCTCGCACACCTTTCCTCAGACAACAATCAGAAGCAAATCACAAACAGAGCAACTGAACATAAAACAGATAGCACCTAGAAGCAAAGCTCAATTAGAAGACACATATCAATCTCTCTCAGGCATTTCATCGAACACATGACAAAGCACAAACAACGCAGCAATTTTCAACAGGTAACACGATAATCAGAACACAACAGTGTCATCAAAGAACATAGAAATTCAGTGAAAAACTCAACTACAGATTTGAAGACATCAAGAAACGACTACTAATTTACTTCTCTTTATTTCATTACGAAGCAAACTTACTGATAGCCAAAATAAACGATATCTTCACTGTTTCGAGATCCGTAAATTGACGCAAGAATCAGAAATGATCTTAAGAGAGCTTGTCATACCTGATCGCATAAGAGAATGAACTCACCGCTGACCATAAAATATGCCTCGATCTCTGAATTTATCTGATTTCGCAACTGTTGCATTCTGATATCCTGAGAACCTGAGACGACGAACTGAAATTCTCAATTGCGGAAGAAACGCACCACTAATCTCAGAGAGACTAGCTCTGATACCATGTTAGGAAACGTAGAAAGCTTGAAAGGAAGCACAGAGGTATATCAATGGTGACAAAGAAGAAAAGGGAAAAACAGAGAAAATAGGTGAAAGAGAGACGGTACTCTCAGTGATTTTATTGATAGAAAACCGTAATACCTTCAATTGAAAGGCCGATTGATTTATACAAGAGGATGAAGACTGATCTGAGTCGGTTGAGAGAAACAGAAAACTAACAAATCCCTAACTGAACCTCAACCGTCTCTTCTCAGTCTCAAGAACAGGGATAAACCAAAACGCAGACTAAACTTACAAAACGCAAACACAAACTAAACATAAAACAATCTATACAAAACGCACAGTATTACTAACCTTTTACAAAACACACCGTTTTGTTAAAAAACAACAAAACGCACAGTTTTGCTGACATTCACTAACACTTGCATCATTCTCAGCCTCCCCGCATCATCCCCACTCGCCCCAACAGATCTTATAACATGTTATTATAAATATTATTATAAATATAATATCAGTTTGAATCATAGCCAAATTTAAGGTAATTCATATTAACTTGTCTGGGTATATTAATGAAAAGTTCAATATATTAATATTAAATATGTGGTGAGAGTCCGAATGACATGTATTTCATACTTTTTTCATAACAAATTTGATTTATATTTATTTAACTAATATTTATAAATATATTATATAAATGAATCATGAGACGGGTAAGGAGAAGTTTAGGTGGATCTAAGGACCCACGTGGGTGATGGGGCGGGGATGGTTTAGGTCTTGCAGGACAGGGATGTTTTTTAAATTTTGTATTTGCAATGGGTCGTTGGGCGGGAATGATCGATGAAAATTCTTTCTTCACATGAGTGTGGGAAGAGTACCCTTCGCACCATTGTGACCCAACTAACATCCCTGCAAATCAGAGACACTCCATGCATTCATTTTCCACGGAGCAAAAGAGGGTTTCATTGTCGGTCTCTAGTAAACAATTTAGCAATCGACAATTGCAATGGAAACCGGGAAAAACATGTTTTCTCAAGGATTGTGTGTCCAAATGCATTCAACCAATATTTAGAAGCTCAGAATTTAGTCTCTTTAAAGGCTCAAATGATTGGAACAAGCTAAATTAGAGGCAAAAACACAAAGCTGAAAATGTGGGCAAATTTATGCCAAATCTCCATCAAATCTTTAGATATCCCAATGGAATCAATATTTTATTAGAATTGTAAATTGGGTTTCAAAATTTTAGATATTTTGAGTTTGGATCGTTTTATTTTGAGGTTCAAGTTTTGTCGTTTCATTAGGGTTCAGATCATATCATGTTCTGATCACTTCTAGTTCAATTTATTTTGAGTTATTTGTCCATGTCGTAAATTTTTGTATATATATATATGAGTTAATTACACTGCACGTTCCCAAGCTATAATCCTCATTTTAAATTGGTTTCTAGATTTTTGGATATTTCAGTCATCTCCAAACTATGGCTACCATTCTAAATTGGTACACAAATTTTTGAATGTTCCAGTTTCATCCTCAAACTATGACATTCATTCTAAATTTGTCCCCAAACTTTTAAACGTTCCATTTTCATTCTCAAATTATCTTTTATGTCATGTCATATTATTACATAACACACACCAATGTTTACATGGGACACAACAATTTTTATAATGATTTTATTAACATGAGATGTGATTAACATATATTGATAATTTAGGAATGAAATTAGAACGTTTAAAAGTTTGAATGACTAATTTAGAACGAGATTCATATTATGGTAATGAAATTGGAATGTTCAAAGGTTTAAAGGCCAATTTAGAATAAGAATCATAATTCGATGATGAAATTGAACATTGGTCCAATAACTCTATATATACATTGGCGCACTATTTTCCCATTGAATGTTTCTTCCTAATTTTGTCTCGTTTTTAGAAATTTTCTCAACATCGTTGGTTCATATATGTCAATGCCACTCCTTTAACGGCTTTGCTCACATGGAAGCACGTTACATTCTTTATCGGTCCATATATCTTTCTCACTCATTATACTTGAATTCAGATACAAGTGTCGAATAATTTTAAATTTTTACGTATTTAATCGATCATATCGTCACTCATTTTCGAATACATGTCAAACACAATTATCTGAATAATACGAGTGGTTAAATGAAATATTAAGGTTGACATTCATATGTCATCCATTGTATATAATTTTGGCAATGGACAATATCTCAACTACCCACCATGATCTTTAGTATATTTTTGTTCAAATGATGAGGTGTGATTGAATATAATAATTAAGGAATATTGATGCAGTTGAGGAGAATATTAAGATGCTAATTAAGTTTAATAAAATCGTAAATTATTTAATATAAGATACTTATATTTGAATTCGAGTAACATGTATTGTATATATAATAAAGGAAAAGGGAACATATAAAGTTTTATTGTTATGGTGATTGCACCCTATTTCTTGGACATGCGCAAGGATTAAGGGATCTGTTTTTGTTCATTTTGAAACGCAATTATATGAAACATTTTTAATTAAAATTTGAATTGCTTTAAGGGAGCTTATGGTTGATAAGATTTTATAATTTGAAAAGATAATAAAGACAATGTTGGATTTTTTATTTCCCAAGATATTCACGGAACAACTCCACTTGACTTAAAAAAATATAAAATTTTGGGTTATAAAATGATACTTGACTACGTCAAAATTTTTAATAATTAGTGAATCGATTTTCAGGTTCAAGTTGAGTCCATCTACTCTGCTCGATATATATATACCAAATGTATATGTATATCAGATATGGTTATAGAAAATCGTTTAAATTTGAACCAATTATTAGTATTATAATATTTAAAATATTTATAACTAAATTTGAATAAAAACTCGAATAGCTCGACTTGAGTTTATAAACTCAACTTCACTCGAAAATTTTTCGAATAAATTTTGATTAATAAAAAAGACTTGTCAACTCAAATAACTCGACTCGACTAGATCAAATAATTACCCTTACATGTAAGTCCATGTAGAGATAATCGGTGGTTACAAATTTTAAAATTGCTTTATATTAAAGTAGAAAAAATCTTTATCATCTGTCTTGACTCCCGAGTCTCATGGTTAATATTACATTTTTTTTTCCTTTTCCAAATAATCATTGCTTTGTGGACTTCAATAAGCAAGAAAATTTTTGGTCTTTTTTCTTGCAGCATATGCAAAAGGATATATGTGATTTCTCCAATGAAGATTGTCTGAAAATGGGATGAAAAGAAATAAAAAACAAAACAGAAAAAATAGATTTGTTTTTATCCAAGGAATAATTTGTCCAAATTCATTTAACAAAAGAAATTAAGTAAACCAGACGATATGCAATCACTCTGTCTGGTATGAATTCAAGTTCCTGGTTAACTTCAAAAGAAATTAAGTTCAAGGTCAAGACACGACTCCCAAACATGTTTCCAGTTCCTGATTTCAGATAGGATGAACAAAGTTTCAATGGAGCAACCAAAACTTATTTGTGAATTATTTTGTCTGAAAATGCTGTTCAATCATTTGGTAATAATCAAAATGTGCACCTAACGAATTATATCAGACGTTTGTTGTTTGTTCTCTCCAATCAATTTCAGGTTTCTCGAAGATTTTCAGACAGCAATAATTATATATAAAAAAGGTCTTTATTTAAGGGGGAAAACATGAAAGAAATGTGGAATTGTTCCAAATCAAACCCTAAATGTTTGACTGAAATTTGTTGTTGTTGTTGTTGGTTGAATTGTTTTGCCAAGAGGTTGGTATAATCTGGATAACGAAAACTCACATGCATGCATGTGAAATTGTTTCAGCTCTCAGCTGCCACTTGATGCATAGAAACAAACAATTTTGTTGGGTTCAATTCAGCATTTAGTCTACCATTTGATGTTAATTAACTTTGTTTTTATATATATATATAATCCAGATACACGATGTAAGAGGTTTAACTTTTACACGTTTTTGGATCGTTGTGTGAGTAAAATGGATGACTGGGATTAGCAGTGGTTATGTGAAGATTATCACTTGAAAAAAAAAAGTGAGAAGTTAATCCCAATCATTCATTTCACCCATCAAACGATCCAAAAAAATATGTTAAACTATGAGTTGTACATTTTATGTAAGTATGTCCTAACCCATATATATATATATATAAAAGTTGATACATGAAACTTTTATGTACATATCCACGTCTAATAGATACATGACGGACTAATTATGGTTTTAGTCCCTTAAATAAGTTGAGGCTTGGGATTTTAATATTTTTACTTTACATTAACATAGATTTGCTTTTCTATTTTAATAATGTTATTAACATGTTCAAGTTCATAATATGGTTGGTTGTTGTTGCTAAAATAATGACCGGGAATTTTTAAAGAGAAAAGTTCTAGTATTCAGCAGACATGCAAATTTTTTATTGTTTTAAAATAATGCATTGGACTTCATTGTGGTTTTGAATGTGCAATTGAATAATAGTTAAAAGAAAATCACGTTGTCACACTTTAATGGAAGTAACTAAGAATACTATGAATCTGAGCCTACTAATAACATTATAAAAGTACATATTAAATTATGTGGAATTAAAATAGAAAGATTATCACTAACAAGTGTTTGGTGCATTGGTAAGGCACATTATACTCCCAAGAAGGGAACGTAAATTTAAACTTTGAAGACGACAATGTTGGGAGGGGCAGCCACGAACCCCGAACATAAATTGTAAGATGGATATGCATGTTACCAAAAAAATTAATAGAAGGATTATCAAACAAGTAGAGAGACCAAATTTATATACTCTCGTACCGACAGTCTCGCAGTTGGAAATGGAAAATCCTCCACAAAGGCCTATCGCCCTAATCTGTTGTTTTGATTTTTAGCTCCGATTTTATTATTCAGCTCTGGTGAGCGCTCGGGTGGCGCCTCTTCTAGGCTGTCGTGAATCGGGTGATCAGGGAACGACGCCAGGTTCTGGTTTGCTGTTAGTCTCTTTCTGGAGGAGTAGTTTTGGGGATGACAGTTGCGCAAGTTCTCCTGGCGTTTTGGTTCTGCCCTGCCGGCCTCAGGCCGTCCTTTCTAGCGACGCCAGGTCTTCGCCAGACTTTCGTAAGCCTCTTCTCAGTGCCTTTGGCCTTGGTCTCGGGTGGAAAATCCTTCGCTCTATGGCCCTTGCTCGGGGCCCTCTGCTGGCTAATCGTCCTTCTCCTTGGCCAGAGGATTTCAGATGCCGATGGCCTATATAGGTCTCGCTCGTAATTCACGGCAACAAAGTTTCATTCATTCGCCGGCACTGCTTATTGGTAGAGGAAGCATGTGTTTTGCCAGAATTTCAGAGGTTGGTTCCGACTTTACCGTTTAACATACCGCCCCTTACCCTACAATTCTTCATAGAAAATGAAGGAGATGCTCTGTTGGGACGAACATTTTCGGTAGGGTTTCGCTTAGAATCTTCGTTAGAGAGCGTATGTATTGCTTGGCTGGAAGGAAAGTCGGCTGGTTTTTTCTGACGATTTTCCCATTCTGGTTTGGTTGAGAAGAAAGGTATAGGGGTATTTCGGTATTTTCCCCTAGGTTCCTGGTCCTACCCGCCTGCACCCCTATCACCTTGCCTACGTTGTTTCCACTTTGGGCAAAACCAAAATTTAAGCCAAAAGCCACATCTTTCCTATTGTAGCATTCTTATGGTGGTTTGCTTTCCTTTTTCTGGGATCTCAAGGCTTTCTCTTTTCTTCAAAAGTCAATGGCTTGCCAACTGATATCATAAAAAAGAGACAAGGAAATCTTCCTGAAAATCGGCCACCAGTCTGGAATTTTGAAGTTTTTGGTCTTTACTTCTCTCTTGGTGGTTTTGGTGCTCACTCTATTGTTGGGGTATTTTTTGCGTTTGCGGATAACTTCAGAGAGTGTTATCCGCGTCAAGCATGAGGTGCCTACTCTCCACTACCGTCGTTTGGAAGGACTGAATGGTAGCGTCGAGATTTTATCCTTCCCCGAGGAGTAGTATGGCTATCGTTCTATCACCTTTTGGCTTGCCAACCCCTGGGGTCACAAGTCTCATTCTCTCTTCTGATGATCCTCGGTCACTTGTGTTTCGCTGTTATTTTAAGGTTTTTTCTGTTTCTAAGGTTCAGGATTGGTTTTTTTCCTACCACTGCGTTCCTTGCCAATTTGTCGTGGCCACAATGTAGGGGTTACGTTCCACTTGCCTTGATAAGACCCATCTCGATTGAAGTGGGAGCCTGCCTCCGAATGGAGCTCTTAGGCGAGTTTCGAGCGTTTCTCTATTGTCGTAAGCCTCGGCTGAACGTTGTTGGATCGTTGTGATTTTTACCTTCGTTCGGTTGTTGTTTTAAGCTATCCCTGGTTGAACCAGTGGACACTGCCTTTGCTTCAGCATCTTACGTGTGCTGGCCTTTTTATGTCGATTGTTGTTTTATTCTGATGTTTATGGTTGGTGGGTTTGCTTTTTTTAGGTTTCGGTCTTGTTCGTTGCCCTTGCATGAGGTTTGTTTTTCGTTGTATGTGCTGAAGTTTTTCCCGTTTTAATCTAATGTTAGTTCTTCTGGAACAAAAAAATAAAGATTATCAAACAAGTATGTAGGAAAAATAATAAATAAATAAATAAAGTTTTTTTTTTCTTACAAATAATAATAACAATAAATAAAGCGCATTTTAACCAAGGGTTAGGGTGCATGCATATTACAAAATAAAATAAATAAAGCCTTTTAGCTCTTTTACTATATGGAAAAATTAGGTACTTAGCCCCTTCCTAAAAATTAATTATGTAATTTTAGTCTTTTTAAAATATTCTTTTTATTTTTATTTTTGCCCTTCCAATATTTTATAGTTTCATTGAGCCCCCTAATTTTTTTTTTGGCTTCATCTCTAATTATACTCCCAAGAAAATAACTCAAGTCTGAACTTTGTAGAGAACACAATTAGGAGCAGTAGTTATGAAACCCGAAATATAGACCATAAAATGAACATAAAAGATGAATAAAATTAGAATGATTGAACCCACAAGTAGTCACAATGGAAAATAAGATGATGATCATCTTAGGAGACCCGAGTTCAAATCGCATTGTCTGCAAGGTGTATGTGCTTTGTCAAATGTTTAATAATATGTATAAACAAATTATTATTCTCTAAAAGAAAATAAAAAGAGAACATGGTTAATTTCTTCTCAAATTGAACTTAGATTGAATTTTGTATTGGGAGAAGATGCATGTAAAGTGTTTATGAGAGTGGTAAATTGATTAGAGGTGTTGATTGAAGGTGACTAAACACTGAAAAAGAGAAAAGATTAGGCGTTTCCATTTTAATGCTTGCATTCTTGGAAGCTACACTAGGGTTTGTTCTAGGTTAACACGAAAAGAATATTTCCTATGGAACTGTCACCTTAAAAAATAAAATGGTAAATTATGTCAAGTACCACCAAACTATTGAGGTGACTCATTTTTACCACTAACCTTTTAATTAATCTAAATTTGTCACCAAATTTTATTTTTCGACTCGTTTATACCACCGCATCGTTAACTCCTTAACGATGTGATGACTTAAATGCTAGACCAAAACGATATCATTTTGGTTTTATTATTTTGATATTAAATTGCCCAAAATGGCATTGTTTTGCTGGTAGAAAATATGAAAAATTATGCATTCAATGAGATTTGAACTTGGAACCTTTAGAATTAAAAGAAACCTCTTAACTACTAAGCCAACTTAACATCTATTCTATTCCCGACACAAATAATATATATTCCAAACTGTAATTGAGATTAATTCGATTTATTTTATTATATAAATAATATTAATATACATATAATAATATAGTAATATATATAACTAATAAATAAAATATTTATGTTAAATAAAAAAAATATTATTAATAATATTAAATATATAAATAATATAACGCCCGGATTTTGGGCTCGGGAGATATTCGGGTTTGGTTAAGCCGGCTCGGGTTAAACTAATCGTGGGGAAACAATTTAAAATATATCATTTTAGAGTTTTTGGAGAAAAGTGGAATTAAAAAAACGGTATTTTGGTAAAATGTATACAAATGGGTTTTTGGAGATAAATTATAAATTAAAATAAAATACAATATTTCAAAATTCTCATCTCATCTCCTTCTCTAAAACCATTTTCACGTTAAACCTCCCAAAAAATCCCATTTTACTATTTCATTGCTCCTAGCTTTCTATCCAAGCGATTTCTTCAAGTTAAGGTAAATGATTCTTTAACTTGGTTTTATTTTTCTTGAGTCGTAGATACTAAGATTTTTGCAAAAACTCATGGTTTAAACTTGTTTTGATTTTAAAGTTTGGTTTGAAGTGGAAGGGAGTTTATGAGATTTTCGTTGGGGTTGGTTGTGGTTGGGTTTAGGTGTGTTTTTAACTTTGTATTATTTCTAAAATAATATGGAATGATGGGTTGTTATAGGAAACCCAAAATGGGTATTATGGGTAACTTTGGAAGTTGGAAATCTTGAGTTTGTGGATGAGTTTTGGGTCTAAATGACAGCTGATGGTTTGGTAGCTTTGGGTTGATGTTTTTGATGTTAAAAGATATAATTTTGATGATAAATTTGTTGGGATTGGCTGTGAGTAGTTTGGGGCTGAATTAAATATGTTTTAGGTGAAATTTGTGCTCGAATCGATGTGTTTTGTTGCAAGAATGTTGAGTTCAGAGTTACTGCTATGTTTGTGAGTATATTAACATTCTAATGTTCTGTTTTGAGTTGCCTAAAGTAGAGGAAACGGATTTTTGCTTCGTGGACGCGAATCTGGGTAGTTCAGAGGCTTGAATCGACATCTTGGATAGCGTTTGTGCGTTGGCTGGTGAGTGGAAATTGTTTTGAAGCTTTAAAATGTTCAAAGAAGGTTTCTTAGGGTTTGGGTGGAGCCTTAGGGGCCAACCTAAACCCAAGTGTAAGTGTATTTATTCTTGCCTTGTTTCGTTAAGTGTCGGTGTATATGTTTATACACGTTGTTGATTGAAATGTAATTACTTTTATCTCCCTTTTAATGTTGTTGTGTTGTCGTAGTTGTTGTCAAAGCCTCATGTGATGGTTAGTGGAAAGTATGTTGTAGAATACGGTGATGTGTAGTCCCCACCAATAGTGACTAGTAGATGAGTACGGTGATGTGTAGTCCCACCGGAATCATGCTAGTTGTTGTGAACGATGATGTGTAGTCCCACCGGAAATGGTTGTGCATGTGCATATCATATTCGATTTGTGCTTTCAGGTTATCGTATTTCCCTTCTAAATGACTGTCTTTAAACTATAATATATGTTTTGAACTGTATTGTTGTTGTTATGATTTTGAGCTTCGCATACTAAGCATTTAAGCTTACGCTCTCTTTTCCAACAATGCAGATCGTTAGTGGCATTGAAAGGCAAGCGGTGCAAGGGAGGAGTCTTGGAGTTCTTTGCTAGCTCAAAGTATGGTTGTTATTGTTATAATAATATTTAGGCAATGGGAATGCTAGACCTTTGTGTTTGGGAGTTGGTGTCCAAACTCATTTGTAGTTGTTTTTGTTGCTAACATATTTTGAATGTTGATACCATGCTATGATGAGGCTTGTTATGGCCTTTGGTTAATTGCTATGTGTTTTGACTTGTTGGTGTTTTTGAACTAAAATGTTCTTATGAGCCTTTGGGTTTGAGATTCATATTTGCGTGTATGCATGTTTGAAGCTTGTCTTTAGGGTGTTGTGCCTCTAGATTGTTTGTTTAATATGTTGTTATGTGGTTTGTGGTCTTTCGAGATAAGTTTGGGAACGTTTGGGGATGCCAAAATACATTTTCGGGTCAATCTGTGCCCAAGCGTTTCGGAACGTCTGGTGTTGTTTAAGAACGACCAAGCTTTTGAGGTATCCGTATCGGAACGGGGGTGGTGTCGTTCCGGTACATTTGGCCACTAGAGGCTCCAGTTTCAGAACCAGGGTGGGACGTTCCGGAACAACCTAATGTTGCTTTTTGAATGAGAGCCCGCGTTTCGGAACGGGCAGTCCTGTCTCGAAACGCGGGTAGTTAAGAAGGTTAAAGGGCATCTTTGAAGGCTTCCAAATGTTACGTTTTAGTTCTTAATGCTTGTATGCTTCCTAAATGAGTTTATATGTATCCCTTGTGATGGTTTTGCCTCGTGTGCACGAAACTTGACTAATAATTACTTGGTAAGGTTAAGTTACCTTTATGCCCCTGCTCGATTCGTATCTGTGTTTGCTTTTCCGTTGTTTTCCTTCACACATAGGTTTAAACGTGACATTTAGACAAGATTAATAAAATGAAAAAATAGGGTTGCTAATCGGAGTGAGGCCTTAGCGGGTTTCGCTTCGGTTTTCCCCGTATAACTCGTTTGTTTCGGTCTGTTAGCTAGGCCAGAACGAGGGGGTTACATTTGGTGGTATCAGAGCCTCGGTTACGAGGTCTCCCGGGAAGGTAAGTTAAGTAAGTTGTTTTGTTTGGTTTGCTTGCCAATGCACGGTGTGTGAAAGTATGTTTTCTCGTTCTTGTTGTTGGTTGAATTGTAGTCGAGCGTCTCCATTGCTAGGTATTGTTATTGGAAAATGGTTTTGGTTAAAATAGCTTAAGCACTTGGATCTTTGCCCTTGCTGACCCAACGTTTTCTTGTGTGTTGTGTTTGTTGTTTTAGATTTTATCTTCGTACTGAGGGGAAGGCCTAGAGAGGGTGACCAGGCACCCGGGGTTGTGTCTTTTTCTACTCCTTCTGATCCCGATGGTAATGGAGCGGATGTCGGAGACAATGTAGCTCAGGCCGGTGCGAATGTTGGAGGTGATGGTAATGGACCTCAGGATGGAGCGAATGTTGGAGGTAATGAAGCTCAGGCTAGTCAGGGTCTGGCAGGTGCGGACATGGCTCATTTGATTCAGACCATAGCCAGGGCTTTTCAGACAGCTTTAGCTGGTATACATGTTGCAGCACCACCTCAGGGTGCGAGGACTAGTTTACCCCTTGAAAGGCTTCGTACTTTGGGCGGAGTTGAGTTATGTGGTTTGACTATCGAAGGTTCAGAGGCTTGGCTCGAGAGCACTACACGAGTCCTAGGTTAGATGGAGTGCTCAAACACTCGTAAGTTGGGTTGTGTTGTCTCCTTGCTTCAGGAAGATGCATATGCTTGGTGGACTACAATTATTTCGGGTATTCCGGAGGCGGATGTCACTTGGGAATTCTTCAGAACAACTTTTAGGAAGAAATACCTTGGAGCCCGATATCATGATGAAAAGAAGAGGGAATTTATGGCCTTGTTTCAGGGTGGTAAGACTGTGTCAGAGTATGAGATACAGTTTGTGAGGTTGAGCCATAATGCTCCCGAGTTGGTTCCCAGTGAGAGAGAACGGTGTGAGCGCTTCTGTTATGGTTTGACTAGGGATGTGAAGACTTATATTCTTGCTTCTGATTACACCGAGTTTGTTGTTTTGGTCTCTAGGGCCAAGGATATTGAGCATAATTTAGGCTCGAACATTTGTGCTAGTGGGTCCGATACGGGGAAGAGACATGCGGATTGGGACAACGAACATGCCAAGAGGCATAGAGATAGAAGGTATCAGCCTGATTCGAGACATAAAGGCGGTAACCATGGACGTGGCCATCAGGGCCAAGGAGCTGTTGTTCACACTCCTGAGTGCACTAGGTGTAGGAGACGTCATCCGTGCGAGTGTATGGGTACCTTTGGGTTATGTTGAAACTGTGGTTCGCGAGATCATTTGAGGCGTAACTTTTCTCACCCGGCTAGGGGCGGACATGCTCTAGTTAGAGGTTTTAAGCATTGGAGAGGTCTTGGGCGCGATTTAGGTAATTTTCAGCCGATGAATGATGGTCAGAGGAACTTAGCTCATGTGGTGGCAGTTCAGCCCGAGGGTGGAGGACCAGCTAGGGTGTATGCACAACGAGAGGCTGAGAATGACACAGATATCATCGCATGTAATTTCTTGTTACAGTCTTTATCTTTGCTTTCGTTGATAGATTCGGGTTCGACACATTCCCACATTTTGGGTGAGCATGCAAGATCGTTAGGTTTACCGTATGAGTGGTTAGAGGTAGGTGTGAATGTTACTAGTTCTTTCGGTGAGACCGTGGTAGTTAGGAAAATGTACATGATGTGTCCTTTGACGATTCAGAGCCATGTTTTTCTAGTCGATGTGATGGAATTGTCGTTCTATGGTTTCAATGTGATTTTGGGCACAGACTGGCTCGTAGAGCATAAAGCTAGGGTAGACTTTGAGACCAAGAGAGTTTCCTTGAGACTTACGGATGATTTTGAGGTTGGAGTAGTTGGCGAGAACATTAAGTTCTTGTCCAATGTTGTTTCTTCTTTAGAAGCTCGGAAATTGATGGATTTGGGTTGTCAAGCGTATTTGGCCTAAGTGATGAATCTGAATATGAGTGAGGTTATACTGCAAGACATCATAACAGTTTGTGATTTTCCGAGTGTTTTTCCAGAAGAGTTGTCGGGTTTGCCTTCAGATAGGGATGTTGAGTTCGCTATTGAGATATATTCAGATTCTGCACCCGTCTCTATTGCTCCATACAGAATGGCACATAAAGAGTTGAAGACACAACTTCAAAAACTATCAGATAGAGGTTTCATTAGACCTAGTATTTCCTCGTGGGGGTGCTATGGTCTTGTTTGTGAAGAAAAAGGATGGAAATATGAGGATATGTATAGACTATAGGCAGTTGAACAAGGTAACCGTGAAGGAAAAATATCCTTTGCTGCAGATTGACGATTTTCTTGATCAGTTGAGGGGGTGCTTTAGTGTTTTCGAAGACTGGTCTAAGATCGGGTTACTATCAGTTGAAGGTGAAGGATGTGGACATATCGAAAACAGCCTTCCGTACACGTTATGGGCACTATGAGTTCTTGGTAATGCCTTTCGGTTTGACTAATGCTCCAGCTGCATTTATGAACATGATGAACATAGTGTTTCACGAGTTTTTGGATAGGTTTGTAGTAGTGTTCATAGATGACATCTTAGTGTACTCTAGGACCGAAGAAGAACATGATGAGCATTTTGTTGCATGTCAAAAGTCCTATCGCAATGTAGTGCAAGTGTACACGACGCAAGTAGTAAAGTGATACTTGGAGTATCGGATATCGTCTCCACAGGGACTGGAAATAACTTTATCCTAGAATTGTTGCACGAGAGAGAAAAAGAGTTTAAAATGATTGTAGAGTAATCGTGAATAATAACTAAATTAAAGGAGTAAAAGATCAAGTTTAGGAAATAGGTCGGTATTGATTTGCTCGGTAGTATAGGTGTTGCACTGAATAGAAACTTCTGTTCTGTCGTCGTCCCTGTCTCGACGTCACCTGTCGCGGTAGAAGTCTGTTGTTGTCGCAGTAGCGATCACACAACTCTGTACTTCAAGTTTGGCAAGAATCCCTGCTATGACTTGTCCTATTCCTAGGCTCAAGTAATGTTGTTGAACACTTCTTAGATGATACCTCCCGGCGTGAATCGAAGGGTGAACACCAATGTTGTTGAATTCTTCCTTAGCCACTTAACCTCGTACTTATCCCTAAGCCGAGATGGTTTAACCATAAACTGGAAAACATGTATTTATTCCATTCGTATGCTTGACTCTCCCGATATCAAACAAATGAATAACCTCACAATGCTCTCCCGATACTCTTGCGAGATGTGAAAAACCAGAATAAATAAACTTGAAGTTTTATTGCCTTGAACAGAAAAATTCCTAAAACAGTACAATCCTTGCAACTACTTTACAGAATCAACCCTTAGCCCTAGGGGAAGTTTAGAACATGATGAGAAGGGGGAAAACGACAAGGGTTTTAGGGAAGACGACTAAGAATGAGATCTCCTTCCCTAGGTTGAATTACATGCCTTTATATAGGCATTGGGTTCATGTTTTCTAATAAGGCAAGAATACAAGTTTAAACTAAAGTACAACTCTATTGAAGATTAAATCTTCTGAGTAGATGCCTTTAATTCGTCTTCTTTTCTTGCTTTGGGTTTCTTCCTTGAACTTTGGGCTTGGCCTTCATTCTGCCTCAGGGCTCAGAAAAATATAGGAGTTGGACAGACCGACTTTAATTTCTCTATCTGTCGAGCTCCACTTCACTTTTCCCTTTCACCAATGTTGTCGTCATGGCTGCCACGGTAGTGGTCACAGCAGCATTATCTCCTCGACTCTAGACCTGTGTTCCAACTCTACTCATTTGCTGCTCTGAGTCTGCCACAACAAATACCTGCAAAAGTGACCAAAATTAGTAGCAATTGTGCCATTTTATCTAATTGTGATGTATATGCAAAACTTTACCTAAATGAAATGAATTATGCTTGAATGGAGCAGAAATATGGGTTAAATAAGGGGTAAAATATAGAACTTTTGCACACTCAACACACCCCCAAACTCAAGTTCTTGCTTGCTGTTGCGTGTAAAAGTGTCTATCGCAATGAATGCAAGTGTACACGTCGCAAGTAATAAAGTGATACTAGAGTATCGGATATCGTCTCCACAGGGACTGGGCTAACCCTTTCCTTCGCTATCTGCAGAAGGGGAAAAGAAATAGTTTAAATTGTTTGTCACGAAATAACAAAGAGAACTGGAAATAAAAGAGTAAAGAAATCAGGATAGAGAGAATGGGCTGGTATTGAATTGCTCAATAGTGCAGGTATTGCTAAGTCTAGGAAATTCAACTCTATCGTCGTCCCCATCGCGGCAGCACCTGTCGCAGCGGCAGTCTGTTGCTTGTCGCGGCAGCGAACACTCAACTCTGTACTTCAAGTTTGGCAAGAATCCCTGTTGTGCCTTTGCCTATCCCTAGGTCCAAGTCTGTCGATGATCACGTCTTTGATGATACCTCCCGGCGTGAATCGAATGATGAACACCGATGTTGTTGAATTCTTCTTTAGCCACTTAACCTCGTCCTATCCCTAGGTCCGAGATGGTTCAACTATAAACTAGAGAACTCGCACTTATTCCTTTCGTATACTTAACTCTCCCGATATTAAGTAAATAGATAACCTCGCAATGCTCTCCCGATACTCTTGCAAGATGTTAATAACCATAATAAGAGAACTTGAAGTTTATTTTATTGAACTGAAAATTCCTAAAACAAAAGCAACCCTTGCAACTACTTTACAAATCAACCCGTCGCCCTAAGGGGAATTTAGAACATGTTGAGAGGAGGAAAACGGCTAGAGTTTTGGGAAGAAGGCTAGAGATAGATGATGTTCCCCCTAGGTCGAATTACATGCCTTTATATAGGCTTTGGGTCCAAGTTTTCTAAAATAGCAAGAATACAAGTTTAAATTAAAGTACAACTCTAATAAAGACTAAATCTTCAGAGAATATAGCTTTAATCCGTCCTTCCTTCTTGCTTGGATTTTCTCTCCTTGAACTTTGGGCTTGGCCTTTATTCTGACCTAGGGCTTGGAAAAATATAGTGGTATTCCACGACAGACGGGCTTAATTTTCTCTTTCTGTCGAGGTCCACTTTGCTTCTTCTCCTCAAAACTGTTGTTGTCCTTTGTTGTCACGGCGGCGACCATGGCAGCATCGTCCTCCATGACTGCTAGTTCTAGCTTTTCTGCATCACTGCCCAGCGCCTGCCACGACTGCTGCCCTCGATGCTGTCACGACTGCTGCCTGGATGCTGTCACGACTGCTGCCCTGGGTGCTGCCACAGTAGATACCTGCAAAAGTAACCAAATTTAGCAGTATCTGCGCAGTTTTTTCTAAATGTGATGTTGATGCAAAACTTAACCTAAAATGCTGTTAAACATGCTTGAGTGCAACAAAAATAAGGATAAATGATGGGTAAAATATAGAACTTTTATGCACTGATCATACCCCCAAACTCGAATCTTTGCTTGTCCTCAAGCAATTCAGGCCTAAAAGAAAAACAATTTTTTTGTTTTGGCTTAAAACAGTGAACTTTCCCTTACCCTTCATTCATTCTCTATTGATAGCAGCACCTTGTCGGGTAATTTAGGATTCGTCCGGAATCTTGCTATAGTCATCGTGTAGTGTGTGCATGCTTGTGAACAATTATATGCCAAGACTCCCTTAGTTTCACTAGAATATTCCAGCTTCTAATTTGAATTTTTATGCCAAAGTTTATCTTTTTGAAGGCACTTCTTATGCTCCTTTGATTTTTTTGTTTTGACTCGATTTTATTATTATTTTTTAAGCTAAATTTTCACTAGAGCCGGTTTCGGGCACCTCTAGCTAACTTTCTGGAGCCGGTTTCGGGCATCTCTAGGGCTATTGAGTCTATTTTGCTAAACTTCTTTTCTAGAGCCAGTGTTAGGCACCTCTAGGGGCTATTCAAGTGCTAAGCTTCTTATTCTAGTTAGCTAATAGAGTTCTAGACAGTATAACAGTCACAAATGGTGTTTTAAGTTTCAGAACTATAGAAAGGCTCTAAACTACTCCTAAGACTATCCTAAAGGCGCTGCCACGATAGAGCTGTCACGGCAGGTAAGTTCAGTTCTAAGATTTAAGCCAAAATTTTCATTTTTTTTGCATAAAATAAATGCGACATAATTAAAACTAAATGCAATATTATATTAATAATTAGGAGGACTGCCTACCCCCAAACTCAAGGGTTGCATTGTCCTCAATGCATGACACAAGACATAAAAATGAAAAACAGAAAATAAAAATGACAGACAAGTGAAACATCACAAAAAGATAATATATACAGCAGGCGGCAGAGAAAAGGAAAAAGAAAACTTAAGTTGTACGGCTGTCGTCGCTACTGCTGGAGCTTTAGATGAGGAGCTGTCGGCGGGCAGTCTCCTTGAACTTTGTCGGGGGAGCTGTGGGTGCTGCCCTGAGAGTATGAGTGCTGCCGCGGCAGGGGTGAAGGCAGAGCTTCCTCGGGTTGCTTGTATCGTCATTGCAAGGGTTTTCTCAGTTTACCTAATAACACAAACAAACTAAAAACTAATATCAAATTTCTAATTCCTAAAACAATAAAGATAAAATTAAAATATAATAAAATAAAATAAGTTAAGTTAAATTAGGAGTGCCTTGAGGGGCATCTCTTAAAGTAACTGATCCCTATTCTATTGATGCTTGAGGGGTCGTTTCCGGTACTTCTTGAAGTCCATCCGTATCCTCCATCTGGTGATTATTCTCATGGTGGGGCTCCTTTCTTTCTCTTCCCTTTGTATTCCATGAAGTCCTCCCTTCTTGGTAATGTTTCTGAGGGCATGAATATATGATTAGAAAAAATCAAATTGACATTCGGCCACAAACTTACCTTGTTTTCGTTGAATGTTGTTGTGGTTGAATGTAGCCCTTGTTGTCGTGTCTGCTGCTGCGGCAGCCAGTTATTTTGACAGTCTGTTGTCAGGTTACTTTGCAGGTCAATGGGACATTGGTCAGTGCCATCACTCTCTATACCAAATTCTGTTGACCACTCGTAGATCTCCATCAGTAGAGACTTTGATGATTCTGTGTCCATCGGTGTTGGTTCCTCTAATACCTACAATGGAATTGGTGAGTTTTTAAAGAATTCAACATGTTCGTTTATTACCTGCTCATATTCCATCGACGAGACATTGTCATTGGGTAGCTCTTTTAGGTGGTCGTGCGAGTGCCATGACAGGGATGGATGTGTGCAATCTTGGTTGGGCATAACCGAGGTAGTGGATTGAGAGTTTTCCTCGGATGTGGTTGCTGCCGTGACATTCTCTTGAATTTCACTCAGCGTTGTCGCGGTGTTGCTCCATTCCGGCTCCTCGATCATTGCCATGGCAAGTTGTTGCTCAGACTCATCATATGTTGGGTATTCCTTCACATGGGCATCCTCGTCACCTTGCCTCAAGATTTCAGGTTCATCTGTGGCATGAATGAGGGCTGGTCTGCTCAAGATTTCATCCATCTTGGCGATACTTGCGTCCATAGAAGCTGACAATTCTTGAGTGAGTGCCATGAAGGCTTGCAGTGTGTCTTCTAAGGATTTTGACTGCTCTTGAGGATGATGACATTGCCAGGGCAGGTCGGGTTCTGCAGCAAAACTGTTATGGTATAAAATTTTTTGCGGGTTTTGATCGTACCATAAAAAATTTTGCTGCTGCGGCATCGGCATTTGTTGTCCCTGTTGCTGTTGTGGCAGCATATCTTGTTCTTGTTGGTTCCATCGTTCGTTGTCCATATATTCTCCGAAAAAATAGGGACGACTTTCGAATGCATGATTACCTTTACGGTAGTTGCAAGAACTTTCCCACATTAGCTCTCGAATGGTTTTTCCTGGCATGTTGATGCTCCTTAAACCTGTATTTCACCTGAGTTTTTTTTTTGATAAAAATAGAAAAAGAAAAAGAAAAAAATAAAAAAGAAAAAGAAAAAGAAAAGAAAAGTGCAGAAGCTAGGGTAAGAGTGTGTTGCCAGTCCCCGGCAACGGCGCCAAAAACTTGTTGCGTGTAAAAGTGTCTATCGCAATGAGTGCAAGTGTACACGTCGCAAGTAATAAAGTGATACTAGAGTATCGGATATCGTCTCCACATGGACTAAGCTAACCCTTTCCTTCGCTATCTGCACAAGGGGAAAAGAAATAGTTTAAATTGTTTGTCACGAAATAATAAAGAGAACTGGAAATAAAAGAGTAAAGAAATCAGGATAGAAAGAATGAGCTGGTATTGAATTGCTCAGTAGTGCAGGTATTGCTAAGTCTAGGAAATTCAACTCTGTCGTCGTCCCCGTCGCGGCAGCACCTGTCGCAGCGGCAGTCTGTTGCTTGTCGCGGCAGCGAACACTCAACTCTATACTTCAAGTTTGGCAAGAATCCCTGCTGTGCCTTGGCCTATCCCTAGGTCCAAGTCTGTCGATGATCACGTCTTTGATGATACCTCTCGGCGTGAATCGAAGGATGAACACCGATGTTGTTGAATTCTTCTTTAGCCACTTAACCTCGTCTTATCCCTAGGTCCGAGATGGTTCAACTATAAACTAGAGAACTCGCACTTATTCCTTTCGTATACTTAACTCTCCCGATATTAAGTACATAGATAACCTCGCAATGTTCTCCCGATACTCTTGCAAGATGTTAATAACCAGAATAAGAGAACTTGAAGTTTATTTTATTGAACTGAAAATTCCTAAAACAAAAGCAACCCTTGCAACTACTTTACAAATCAACCCGTCGCCCTAAGGGGAATTTAGAACATGTTGAGAGGAGGAAAACGGCTAGGGTTTTGGGAAGAAGACTAGAGATAGGTGATGTTCCCTCCTAGGTCGAATTACATGCCTTTATATAGGCTTTGGGTCCAAGTTTTCTAAAATAGCAAGAATACAAGTTTAAATTAAAATACAACTCTAATAAAGACTAAATCTTCAGAGAATATAGCTTTAATTCGTCCTTCCTTCTTGCTTGGATTTTCTCTCCTTGAACTTTGGGCTTGGCCTTTATTCTGACCTAGGGCTTGGAAAAATATAGTGGTATTCCACGACAGACGGGCTTAATTTTCTCTTTCTGTCGAGGTCCACTTTGCTTCTTCTCCTCAAAACTGCTGTCGTCCTTTTCTGTCACGGTGGCGACCATGGCAGCATCGTCCTCCATGAGTGCTAGTTCCAGCTTTTCTGCATCACTGCCCAGCGCCTGCATCGACTGTTGCCCTCGATGCTGTCACGACTGCTGCCCTGGATGCTGTCACGACTGCTGCCCTGTGTGCTGTCACGAATGATGCCCTGGGTGCTGTCACGACTGCTGCCCTGGATGCTATCACGACTACTGCCCTGGATGCTATCACGACTGCTGCCCTGGGTGCTGCCACAGCAGATACCTGCAAAAGTAACCAAATTTAGCAGTATATGCGCAGTTTTATCTAAATGTGATGTTGATGCAAAACTTAACCTAAATGCAGTTAAACATGCTTGAGTGCAGCAAAAATAAGGATAAATGATGGGTAAAATATAGAACTTTTATGCACTGATCACTTGCCCTCCAGCAAATATGATCTAACTAAAATTTAAAACCTTTTTGGTTTGGCTTAATTCAGTGAACTTTTCATTACCTACCACGCATGCCTTATCACGAGCAATTCCTTGTCGGACGTTTCTGGATTTATTCGGAACCATGCAATAGGTCTTGTACAGTGTGTGCATATTTTGTGAACAAATATGTGCCTAGACTCCTTTAGTTCACCAGAATAGTTATGCTACTCACTTGAATTTTATGCCAAGTTTCATTTTTTTGGAGGCAATTCTTAGGCTCCTTTAGTTTTTTCTGAATTAGACTCAGTATTTTCTTATTTTGATTTGACTAGAGCTTGTTTCTGTGCACCTCTAGCTATCTTCCTAGAGCCGGTATTAGGCACCTCTAGGGGAATTGAGTCTAAGTTTTTCTTTTCTTATATTCTTTTCCTAGAGCCAGTGTAAGGCACCTCTAGGGGCAATTCAAGTGGTTAAGCTTTCCTACTCTAGTTCACAAATAGAAGTCTAGATAGCATATAAGAGTCACAAAGGGTGTTCTAAAGATCAGAACTATAGCAAGGCTCTAAACAGTTCCTAAAAATATCCTAAAGGCACTGTCACGACAGAGTATGTCGCGGCAGGTAAGTTTAGTTCAAAGACTTAAGCCAATTTTTTTTACACAAAAATAAACTAAATAATAACTAATACTTAGACATAAAATTAAGACACAACTATGACTTCATTAATGGAGGGATGCCACCCCCAAACTCGAGGGTTGCGTTGCCCACAATGCATGACAACATGAAAGACAAAAAAATAGAAAAATAAAATACATCACAAAAGATATAAAACATCAAAGACATCAAAATATAAGATAGAAACTTAAGTTGAAGAGCTATCATCGCTGTTGCTGCTGATCTGGAGCTGCTGGCGGCCAGTGACTTTCATGGCAGGTGCTGGCAGGGTGCTGGGGGAGGCAGAGGCTACCTTTTTCGTTGCTTCCCGAGGTGGCTGGACACGTGTTGGTGAGATGTGGGGGGGGCTTGTCCAGAACCTCGACCTCATCATTGGAGCTATTGCTGCTGCTGGTAGATGTGCCTTGGCCGGAGGGTCCTTCGCCAGTCTCATTGAATTTCTTCCTTTTTATTGGCGGGAAGTCCTTGGAGATGTCTCGGGCAACTGAGGGCTCGCCGTCAAAATCTTGCCAGACATAAGAGGAGGAGAACCCTTCAAAATATTCTGCGTCGAGTTCCGGCATGGGGTCCTTTCTTTTCTCGCTTCTGGTAGTGACAGATTGTTTGCCGCCTTCAGCTGTCATGGCCGGTATAGGTGTGGAGGCCGCAGATAGAGTTCTAGGGCTTGCAGCAGGGGTAGTTGTAGGTGTGGGGGCAACAAAGAACTGTTCTGGGAAGGAAAGGAATGACACATGGATAAAATGTGTAACCCCCTCGTCCCAGTCTGGATGGCTGACCGGTCCGAGTGGGCTACACGGGGAAAACCGAAATGAAACCCGCTAGGGCCCCACTTCGGTTAGCAACCCTAGGAAATTTCATTTTATTTTTATCTTGTCTAGATGCATTCATACATCCTATACGTGACACGACAGTGGAAGGACAACAAGCGATGTGAACAACCAAGCAAACTAATGAAAAAGAGTTCATTTTTATTTATTAAGCATGCTGCATCGATACACTAAGAGAGGGTATCGATACGCCTTGACTTGGTCAACAACCCAAGGTCAAACCAGGGAGACCGTATCGGTACACAGGTTAACCGTACCGATGCGCCCTGACTGGTCAACTTCTCACGGTCAACGATACAAGACCGTACCGATACACCTTAGACTCGTACCGATATGCCAAAATCTCGTTAAAATCTCAGATTTCTAGTGAGGCTTTGGCGTGTCGATACGCCCACGTGTATCGGTACGCTAGGCTTAAAATTAGCCCCTAAGTGCAAGACCGTATCGATACGGCCCTTGGGCGTACCGATACGCCCTGCACTGCAACACTAAAAAAATTGCAGCTAAGGACCCCAAACCACAACTCTAGATGCAAATTAAGACTCGCCTAGGCACAAGAAAGCATACATATAACATTTATCAACCAAGATTCAGCATACAAGGCATTTGAAACGGATAAACGCCATGCATTCAAAGGATTCAAGCAAAAACTCAAAAGGAGGCATACATAGCATTAATAAGGGTTCATGCTTTAAACAATCATACATAAGGCATCCATAGGTCAAGTTCATAGACTCTTAAACACAAACAATTAAGCACAAATAAGCATGGTCCTCAATCCACGAAACTAAGACATAACACATCCAAACATAACATCAACATTTTAGCATGCTCAACTAAACACAAATCATCTAAGGAGTTTGACACCAACTCCTACAAGTCTATACCCCATCGTCTAGGCATTATTACAAAAATACAAATCATACTTGAGCTAATTTGAGAACTCCAAAAGCTCCTCCCTTGCCCACTTGCCTCTCGTACTCTAACGATCTGCATGTTGGACACAAAAAAGAGCGTAAGCTAACTAGCTTAGTGAGAGAAGCTCTACAATTCAACAAGCATGCAGTTTTCAAAATACTTTTCATAATTGACAATAAATTAATGTATGCACGAATGATTATCACAACAAGACTACACATAGCTCGCACATGCACAACCAATTTACATACACGGTGGGACCACACATCACCGTTCGACTAGTAGTTTTCCGATGGGACCGCTCATCATCTTACTCTAGTACTAGTCACTACTGGTGGGACCACTCATCACCGTAGTTTAGACAACCATCACGTGAGGCTCGACTTCTACACGACTACACAACAATAGAGTTGTAAAACAACTCGAAATGCACATGATACCACAACACATAATCATTAATCAACACATAACAAAGATGTAGGAATAGTAACTTACACTCAGGTTTAGGTGAACCCTCGAGGTCCCACCCAAACCCCCAAGAGTTCCATTTCGAAAACAAATCAAAGGTTAACAATTCTACTCACCGTTGCTACCCACAAGAAGACCGAAAACCAAGCTCAAGACTCCAAAATCTTCGGATTCATCCCCAAAGCTTCACCAACTAAATTCCTTGCTTCTAATTATCCCAACACAATTAAAATAGCTACAAATCAGTCCACAATTCAAAGTAGTAACTCGGAACATAATTCAAGCACATAAACACAAGATTTCAAGCTAGTATCAACTCCCAAAACTTCAATCTCGAGCAGCCCTTTAGCACAGTCCATAACCCTTGATTTCAACCTTTTTAACACACTTAAATGCTCCCAAAACAACCCCTAACTATCATACTAACATCAGCCCTCAATTTCCAACACATAGCAACCCCAAAACTCAACTTAAAACCCTTGTAAAAACCCCTCAAAACCCAAATTCGGGAATCCATATAAAACTCTTTAAAATTCACATATGTTGGACCTTATGGTTCACAAACAATGTATTTAACAATAATAAATCAAAAGCTTTGTTAACAATCCATAAAGCTTCAACCTTTAACAAAAACTTTGAAAAACCAAAATACAAAATACATGGTTTCAATGAAAACTAATGGTACCAAAATGAAGGGGAAGATGAGGCCAAGTCAAAAACGTAATTACCTTTTGAAAATCACCAACAAGGAGCAAATGATGTGATGGAATAGTGGTTTTGAAGAGAAGAGCTCCAATGTCGTTGAAATGGGGAAGTGAAGAGGGAAGGAGATGAAATATATGGTGTTTTAAAATTAAAAAAGGGTTTTAATTGAAAGTTCATTTAATTACCATAATGCCATTAATGAGGATAGCTATCTAAATTTCCAAATTCCATGGAATTAGGCTTAAAAATCAAAACATGTCCAACATAAATTATTTGTTCTGAAAACCCGAGGCCCAAAATAATATTTTATTATTTTAATTGTGAAATCGAAACCCGAAACATTATTTTAATATTATTTCACCCAACCCCCAAACCTCAGGTGTTACAAAATGTAAATCATTATGAATAAAGTTTATCGTTTCTGCCGTGAAGTCCTTCACGTAGCCCATCAGTCTGAGCTGTCGTTCCTCTATTCTTTTCAGCGTCGACAGAATCTGGGCAGAGGTGTCTGATGGAGGTGCTACTGCCGTTGGATGTTGTTCTGCTGTGGCAGGTTCTGCAGAACTGGGACATGTCGTTTGCTCTGTCGTGGCAGAGGGATTAAAGTATGACAGTGGGGTGGTAGCTTTTAACTCCATCAGGCTGAAAATGTTCCACTCTGTCCACCCTTTCCCGCGAACTTTTACGTCTTCAGCAATTTCCGGTACATTGTGGCCCCGACAGATGGTGGTGATGAGGTATGGGAAGACAAAGGGACCCGATGGTCGAAGGGCACACTCAAGTATTCCCTCTCGTATGTAGCGGCCGACATTTATTGATCTTTCATGTAAAATGGATTGCACAAGGGCTAACCTTGGTCTGTCGACGGTGCTGTTGTGGGAGGATGGCATGATGCGCTTCTTCACAAAGTGATTCCACAAGTTGGCTTGTGGAGTCAACTAAGTTCTTTTTACAGTCCATCGGTGTTTAGGGTCGGTGTTTCATTCCGTCCCTTCCTCGGTGAGCTTTGCCATGATCACGTCGTAGTTTACCGACGACAGACTATTGACGAATCTTTTGTGAGAATCCTCCTTCTTACTCATATATAAGCCGTAGAGGATGTTGATGTTGGCAGGCTCGATAGAGAGTTGTTTACCTCGAGCTGTTACTGTCGTGGTGTCTTTACTGTCGACGGCAACATAGAATTCCCTGACAAGTGTGATGTTCATCTTCTCCGGTTGGGCAGCAAATTGCTTCCATTTGAGGGCTTGGATTTTTCTGGCTATGAAGTTTTCGAGCCCTAAATCTCCTGTGGGCTGTGAGTAGATAAACCCTTTTTTCCTCCCACATGTCCCTCTTTTGGAAAGAGCTGTAATATCTTGAGGCAGAGTCGGTGGAGGCGAAGCGGTCTGGAATGGCGTTATGGCTGGGGGTGGATCCTGCAGCGGCAGAAGTGGAGGCAGCATTGTGGCGGGTTTGTCTGCTAGCCATTTTGCAAGGTCTGTGGAAAATGTAAAAAAAATTGAGATCTAAAACAGAGAAAACAAGTTGAGAGAATGAGAATAAGATGAAAAATGAATAGTGAATGGGGGAATATATAGATGGGTGATTTTCTGCCCATTGGAGCTATAACGGTAGGCGCGAATAACGGGGCTAGTTGTTACGCGGTTTCTGACGCGTCTGTCACGTGTTTCCGTGTCTGTTGCGCGTTTGTGTGTCTGTCGCGACAGCTTGGTGACAGGTTGTCTTCTCCGCGTCTGTCGCGACAGTTGATGACAGGCTGTGACGACAGACTCGTCCGTTGGGCTTTTTGGGCCGTTGTGGATGTGTTGGGCTGGTTCATTCCTTCTCTTCGTCTTGCTTCCTTGATTTCCTAAAAATAATTAAAATAAATAATAAAATCTTAGTTCCTAAAATAAAATAAATAAATCTTAATTCCTAATAAATAAATAAAATAAAATAAAAACTAAGTTAAAATAGGGATGCCTTGAGGGGCATCTCCTAAAGTAACTACTTCTTGCATCCTTGAGGCTTCAGTCCCCTAATAATGCTTTAGTCTCTGTCTGTTGACTTTGAACTGGTGCTCTTCCTTTAGGGATTTGATTGTGATGGCACCATGGGGGAAAACCTGGACAACTTGGAAAAGACCAGACCATCTAGATTTAAGCTTTCATGGGAAAAGTTTTAACCTAGAATTGAATAACAACACATGCTGCCCTGGGCAGAACTGTCGTGGCAGCAGTTTCTTGTCGTGCCACCTTTTGGTTTTATCTTTGTATATCTTGGCATTGTCGTAGGCCATTGCTCGAATTTCTTCGATTTCATTCAAGTCTAGTAGCCTATTTTGTCCTGCCTTATCGCAGTCCAAATTTACTGCCTTGATAGCCCAATAAGCTCGGTGTTCTATCTCGACAAGTAAGTGACATGTTTTCCCATAGATGAGTCTATAGGGTGACATTCCGAATGGTGTTTTGAACGTTGTTCTATAGGCCCAGAGTGCATCATTGAGGTGTAAAGACCAATCCTTTCGAGTGGGTTTAATCATCTTCTCAAGTATGTTCTTTACTTCTCGGTTGGATATCTCGGTCTGCCCATTGGTTTGAGGGTGGTATGACGTTGCAATCCGGTGCTTTACTCCGTATTTTCTCAAGGCAGTAGTAATTACCCTGTTATCAAAGTGTCTCCCCTTGTCATTGATGATCGCCTTGTGAATGCCAAATCTGGAGAAAATGTTCTTGTGCAGAAATCTTTGAACAGTTTTGGCGTCATTTTTCTTAGTGGCGATCACTTCTACCCATTTGGACACATAATCCACTGCCAGTAGGATATAAAGGTTCCCACAAGATGCTGGGAATGGTCCCATGAAGTCGATTCCCCATACATCAAAGATTTCGACTTCTAAAATGTTCTACGATGGCATCTCATGCCTTCTCGATATGTTCCCAGTCCTTTGGCATTTGTCATTGATTTTGTAAAAAGCTTGTGCATCCCTGAACAGTGTGGGCCAATAGAGACCGGATTGCAGAACATTGGCAGCGGTTTTGTTTCCACCTAAGTGATCTCCATATGGGGAAGCATGGCAGTGGTGAAGCACATCTTCCTGTTCATCCTGTAGCACACATCTACTGATAATCGGATCTGCACAGTGTTTGAAAAGAAGAGGTTCGTCCCAATAATAATGTTTTGCATCATTTTGGAACCTCTTCCTTGCTTGGTAATTAAGTTCAGGAGGTAGTACCCCACTAACAATGTAATTAACCAAAATCAGCGTACCAAGGGGTTTCAGAAAGCTTGCATGCCGCCATGGCTGTCGCGGCAGTGCTGGTGGCAGCAAACAACTGGTCATCTGGGAAGGTCTCCAATATGTTGGTCCTATTTGTGGATTGACTCCTTCCCGTCTCCAGCCTCGACAAGTGGTCTGCCACTTGGTTCTCTGTTCCCTTCTTATCCTTGATATCAATGTCAAATTCTTGTAGCAGCATAATCCAACGTATCAATCTCGGTTTTGCATCTTTTTTCTTGTAAATAGATACTTCAGTGTTGAATGGTCTGTATGGACCACCACTTTCGTTCCAAGTATGTATGGACGAAACTTGTCGATTGAGAATACCACTGCTAATAGTTCCTTCTCCGTTGTGGTGTAGTTGATTGGGCATCATTTAATGTTTTGCTGGCATAGTAAATCACATTGAAGAGCTTATTCTTCCTCTGCCCTAGTGTTGTCACGACAGCATAGTCACTGGCATCACATATTATCTCGAATGGCAAACTCCAGTCTGGTGGTTGTACGATCGGGGCTGTTACCAGCTTCTCTTTCAGAATTTGGAATGCCTCAGTACATTCAGTATTAAAGTCAAAGGGACGATTATGTTCCAATAAGTGGCATAAAGGTTTGGTAATCTTCGAGTAATTGGCAATAAATCGTCGATAAAACCCAGCATGTCCTAAGAAACTCCGAATCCCCTTGACTATGGTGGGTGGCAGCAGCTTTTCGATGACTTCTATTTTTGCTTTGTCCACCTCTATGTCGCGGCAGCTTACCTTGTGGCCTAGTACTATCCCTTCATCCACCAAAGTGGCATTTTTCCCAGTTCAAGACCAAGTTCACCTCTTCGCATCTTTCAAGCACCTTCTGTAGGTTGCCTAAACACCCTTCAAAACTGTCTCCAAAGACGGAAAAGTCGTCCATGAAAATTTCTAGGAAGTTCTCCACCATGTCGGAGAATATTGCCATCATGCACCTTTGGAAAGTTGCTGGTGCATTGCATAGTCAAAATGGCATTCTCCGAAAGGCATAAGTGTCGTATGGGCATGTGAAGGTAGTTTTCTCTTGATCCTCTGGTGCAATAGCTATCTGATTATAACCTGAATAACCATCAAGAAAACAATAGTAAGGTTTCCCCGCTAATCTATCAAGCATTTGATCAATAAAAGGTAGGGGAAAATGGTCCTTCCGGGTAGCTTTGTTAAGCTTCTAGTAATCCATACAAACCCTCCAACCGGTCACAGTCCTGGTTGGGATTAGCTCGTTTTCCTCGTTGGTCACCACGGTTATTCCTCCCTTTTTAGGTATGCACTACACCGAGCTCACCCACTTACTATCCGAGATGGCGTATATGATTTCGGCGTCAAGCCATTTGATAATCTCTTTTCTCACCACTTCTCGCATAGCCTCGTTTAAGCGTCTCTGAGCATCAATAGTCGACTTATGATCATCTTCCAAGAGAATTTTGTGCATACAAAATGTCGGACTGGTGTCTTGGATATCAGTTATCGTCCATCCAATGGCCTTTTTATGCTGCTATAGCATTTCAATTAGCTACTGCTCCTGTTTCTGCATTAACTTGGAAGAGATGATTACGGGCAACGTATCATTTAAACCAAGAAAGACGTATTTAAGCTTTCTTGGCAGGGGCTTAAGATCTAAAACAGGTGGTTCTTCATTTGAAAGCTTCTGGATTATATGTTCATTCGAGGTATAATTTAGGGGCTCGAAGAACTTACTTGGGCGACTACCTATCCAATTTACCTCCTCTTGACCTTTAGTATCATATATTTCTGAATCGGAGGAGTCACTGTCGTCGTTGCTGCCGTGACAGTCTTCCAGATGACTGTTGTGGCAGTGACCGAACTTTATGTCATGGCAGCTTGACCTGATGCAGGGTTGGTCAAGGATTACTTCAGTGATGGCCTTGCACTCTTCTTCTGCATCAACATGTTTAATTGCTTCGAGAACATTGAGTTTGATTTCTTGATCATTCGCTCTCATGGTTAGTTCCCCTTTCTCCACATCGATCACAGTTCTGCCCGTGGCTAGGAAGGGCCGCCCCAGGATGATCGGTGCGTTTTCATCTGCTTCACAGTCTAATACAAGAAATTCAGCAGGAAAAATGAATTTATCCACTCTTACCAGAATATCTTCGATCTTCCCTTCTGGTTGTACATAAGAGCGGTCTGCCAGCTGCAGCATGATTGTCGTGGGCCTTGATCATCCAATACCTAATTTCTGAAACACAGATTTTGGCATTAAATTTATGCTAGCACCAAGATCACAAAGTGCCTTACCCACGAATTTGTCACCAATTATGCACGGTATGATGAAGCTCCCAGGATCCTTCTTCTTCTGGGATGGATGCCTGTGCAAGATAGTCATGCATCCCTCAGTCATTTTTACCGTTTTGAATTCCCCAAGTCTGGACCTTTTTGACATGACGTCCTTGAGAAATTTTGCATAACCGGGCAACTACTTGATGGCCTCTAACAGCGGTATGTTAATGTGCACCTGCTTAAAAATATCATAAATCTTTTTGAGCTGATACTCATGTTTCTGTTTTTGTAACCGCTGTGGAAAAGAAGGTGGAGGACGATAATCTTCAAGACGTCATGTACACGGTATTCGGATCTGAGGAGGTTTAGGTTCTTCATCATCCTCTAATTGCTCCTCTGTCCCTTTTGATGTCGCGGCAGGAGTGTCAACAACAGGTTGTTCCTCCTCTGCTAGGGCAGTGTTCTCGGTAGGTAAATCTGGGGTCGGTTCCTCACTTGGTATGGTTTTCATTTCCGGCCATTGCAGTTGTTTCCCACTTCTTGTTGTGATTGTTTTACACTGCTCATGTGTGGGTTTTCTAGTGACCTCAGTATCACTAGGGAATCCTCCGTTTTGCCTTGGCTTGATATGCTGGGAAACCTGACCCGTCTGTGTCTCCAAGGATTTCAGGGTAGCCCCATGGTTTGTCATCCTCATCTCTGTCTTGTCCATGAATGACTCAGTTTTCTTGACAATGTGATCCATGTTCGCCATGTAAGCTTCTGTCTGTGACATGAATATGGCCAATGTCTGCTCCAGTATAATAGGTGCGACTATCGGTTGCTGTTGCGGCTGCTGTTGTGGTTACTGTCGCGATAGGATTCTGGATGCCCCTTGATTTTGGTTGTTCTGCATCTGAGGATTCAATGCATTGTTCGGATTGCTCCAGGAAAACTTGGGATCTTTCCTCCAGTTGGGATTGTAATTGTTGGAGTCGTAGTTTTGTGGCTTGTTATAATTTCCAACATACATCCCTTCTTCTAACTGTAATGGACAGTCTTCCAAACTGTGGTTCCCACTGCAAGTCTCACATACCTCTTCTGCAGAATATATAGGTTTAGAATCTTTCTGCAACAGATTTTCAACTGCCTTTGTGAGATATGCAACATGTGTCTTCAGGGAATTTTCAGCTTCATAATCCTTTACAGTTATCTCTCGTTTACCTCTCCTTGCTGTAGGGAATTGCTCGTCATTCTTTGCTAAGTTTTTCAACACCACCATTGCCTCGTCTGGATCTTTATCCAATAATAGCCCATTTGCGGATGAATCTATTCTCATACGAGTGTGTGTATTGGCAGCATTGTAGAATTTAACGACCTGATTCCACATGGGGAATCCATGCATCGGGCAGTTCCTTAGAAGATTTGTAAACTTGTCTCATGCCTCGTGCATTGGTTCGTCATCTTCTTGTTGAAAAGTAGCAATTTCGTTACGCAATTGCTCAGATAAGTGAGAAGGATTAAAACGAGATAAAAATTCACGAAAGAGATCTGCCCAAGTTCGTATTGAACCCGACGTTAGTTTATTTCACCAATTTTTAGCTCTATCTCTCAGTGAATGAGGAAATAACCGGAGCCTCAGTATTTCTGAATTTATTCCTGGCTATCTAAACGATCCACAGATATCTTGGAATGTTTTCAGATGTTCTCAGGCATCCTCTGTTGCAGCACCACTAAACTGGCCAGCAGAATTTATCATGCTGAACATAACAGGTTTCAGCTTAAAATTCTCAGCTTCCACGTCTGGCAAGGTGGTCTCCAGTTCAACATGGTCATTGATCATGTAGTCGTGACAGGACTATCGTGCGGTAGCGGCAGTGGCAGGCCGTCCATTCTGGGCATCTAGGGGAGGATCTTCAGCATTCCTCTAGTTATCATTTACCCCGTTGTTCATTGCTTCTAACTGTTCCTCACGATAGTCGTTTCTTGCTATCAAGAGGCGGACTCGGTTCCTAAGGTTGCACGTACGTTCGATTTCAGGGTCTAGTTCTTACTCGGGATCTTTGCCTCGTATAGATCTGCGCATAAGCAAACAAAAAACCTTGTGAAAAGCACAGGGTAAACAATACCAATAAAAACAGAGAAATTAAAAAGAAAAAGTGCAATAAAAGTAAGGGTAAAGATATGTTGTTAGTCCCCGGCAACGGCGCCAAAAACTTGTTGCGTGTCAAAAGTCCTATCGCAATGTAGTGCAAGTGTACACGACGCAAGTAGTAAAGTGATACTTGGAGTATCGAATATCTTCTCCACAGGGATTGAAAATAACTTTATCCTAGAATTGCTGCACGAGAGAGAAAAAGAGTTTAAAATGATTGTAGAGTAATCGTGAATAATAACTAAATTAAAGGAGTAAAAGATCATGTTTAGGAAATAGGTTGGTATTGATTTGCTTAGTAGTGCAGGTGTTGCACTGAATAGAAACTTCTGTTATGTCGTCGTCCCTGTCACGGCAGCACCTGTCGCGGTAGAAGTCTGTTGTTGTCGCGGTAGCGATCACACAACTCTGTACTTCAAGTTTGGCAAGAATCCCTGCTATGACTTGTCATATCCCTAGGCCCAAGTACTGTTGTTGAACACTTCTTAGATGATATCTCCCGGCGTGAATCGAAGGGTGAACACCAATGTTGTTAAATTCTTCCTTAGCCACTTAACCTCGTACTTATCCCTAAGCTGAGATGGTTTAACCATAAACTAGAAAATGAGTATTTATTTTGTTTGTATGCTTGACTCTCCTGATATCAAACAAATGAATAAACCTCACAATGCTCTCCCGATACTCTTGCGAGATGTGAAAAACCAAAATAAATAAACTTGAAGTTTTATTGCCTTAAACAGAAAAATTCCTAAAACAGTACAATCCTTGCAACTACTTTACAGAATCAACCCTTAGCCCTAGAGGATATTTAGAACATGATGAGAAGGGGGAAATGACAAGGGTTTTGGGGAAGACGGCTAAGAATGAGATCTCCTTTCCTAGGTCGAATTACATGCCTTTATATAGGCCTTGGGACCATGTTTTCTAATAAGACAAGAATACAAGTTTAAACTAAAGTACAACTCTATTGAAGATTAAATCTTCTGAGTAGATGCCTTTAATTCGTCCTCTTTTCTTGCTTTGGGTTTCTTCCTTGAACTTTGGGCTTGGCCTTCATTCTGCCTTAGGGCTCAGAAAAATATAGGAGTGGTCTACGACAGACCGGCTTGAATTTTTCTATATGTCGATCTCCACTTCACTTTTCCCTTTCACTAATGTTGTCGTCATGGCTGCCACGATAGCGTTATCTCCTCGACTCCAGCCCTGTGTTCCAGCTCTACTCCTTTGCTGCTCTGAGTTCGCCGCAGCAGATACCTGCAAAAGTGACCAAGATTAGTAGCAACTGTGTCATTTTATCTAATTGTGATGTATATGCAAAACTTTACCTAAATGAAATGAATTATGCTTGAATGCAGCAGAAATATGGGTTAAATAAGGGGTAAATATAGAACTTTTGCACACTCAACACATTTGTGATTAGTGCTTCAGACCTTGCTTGAGAACCAGTTGTATGCCAAGTTAAGTAAGTGCGAGTTTTGGATTAGGGAGGTAGTCTTTTTAGGTCATATGATCTCAGTCGATGGGATTTTTGTGGATCCCAAGAAGATAGAAGCCATAGTGAATTGGAAACAACCGAAGTTAGTGACAGAAATCCGTAGTTTCCTAGGCTTGGCAGGGTATTACCAGAGGTTTGTTGAGGGGTTCTCGAAGATTACGGCACCTTTGACTAAATTGCTTTAGAAGAATGTTTCGTATGAGTGGACAGATGCAAGGTAGCAAGCCTTTGAAAAGTTGAAGAATACATTGACAGAAGCTCCTATTTTGATTCAGCCTGAACCAGGGAAAGAGTTCGTAATTTACAGTGATGCATCATATGTAGGGTTAGGTTGTGTGCTTATGCAAGAAGGAAAAGTTGTAGCTTACGCTTCGAGACAGTTGAAGGTACACGAGAAGAATTACCCCACTCACGACATAGAGTTAGCTGCAGTAGTGTTTGCTTTGATGATTTAGAGACACCACCTTTATGGTGAGAAATGCACAGTTTACACCGATCACAAGAGTTTGAAGTACCTTATGACTCAAAGGGAGTTGAACCTTAGACAGCATAGGTGGTTAGAGCTTCTTAAGGACTATGACCTTACGATAGAGTACCATCCGGGTAAGGAAAACGTAGTGGCCGATGCTTAAGTAGAAAAGTGGCAGTTGAGTTGCGAGTTATGTTTGCGAGATTGAGTGTGTCACATGATGGCGGTTTGATAGCCGAGCTACAGGTTAAACCTTCGTTGTTTCAGTTGATTCGAGAGAAACAGTTGCAAGACGAGTCTTTGGCACCTCACGTGCAAGATATAGCCGAGGGTAAACCCACAGACTTCTGCTTTGGTGAGAATGGAATCCTATGTTTCAATGATAGGGTAGTTGTTCCATAAGATGCCGAGTTGAGGCGTATTATCTTGAAAGAAGCTCATGATAGTTATTTTGCTATGCATTCGGGTAGTACGAAGATGTACCGTGGGTTGAAATATGGGTACTATTAGATTAAGTTAAAGAAAGATGTGGCCGAGTTTGTGAGTAAGTGTATGGTTTGTCAGTGAGTTAAGGTCAAGCATCAGTTTCCTTCAGGTTTGTTACAGTCGTTGAAGATTTTGGAATAGAAGTGGGAACGTATTATTATGGATTTTGTGCCAGGTTTACCGTTGACCCCTTTGAAGATGAATTTAGTATAGGTGATAGTCGACAGATTCACTAAGTGTGCCCATTTCATACCTATTCATACTACCTACACCTTAGATAAGTTGGCCGATCTGTACATCAGTGAGATAGTGAGATTGCATGGTGTGCCAAAATCGATTGTGTCAGACCGAGATTTGAGGTTTACAGCTAGATTTTAGGAGTGTTTGCATCGAGCCTTGGGAACTTGGTTGAACTTCAGTACTTCGTATCACCCACAGTTAGATGGTCAGTCAGAGAGAGTTATTCAGGTGTTGGAAGACATGTTGAGGTGTTGTATCATCGATTTTCAGGGTTTGTGAGAGAAGCATCTACCGCTAGTAGAGTTTGCATACAATAACAGTTATCATGCTAGTATTCAGATGGCACCGTATGAAGCTCTATATGGTAGGAAATGTAGAACACATGTTTGTTGGGCCGATGCCAGACTTTCTTAAGGGCACTACCGATAAGGTAAAGTTGATTTGTGATCGCTTGAAGACAGCTTCAGACATACAGAAATCGTATGCTGATTTGAAGAAAAAAGAGATAAAGTATCTTGTTAGCGACAAAGTATTTCTGAAAGTCTCACCTTGGGAAAATGTGATGAGGTTTGGTAAGAAAGGTAAGCTAAGTCCAAGATTCATTAGTCCTTACGAGGTAGTTGAGAGAATTGGTCCCGTTGCTTATAGATTGAGATTGTCGAAACAATTAGAGAAGATTCATGATGTGTTCCACGTTTCGATGCTCTGAAAGTATAGATCAAATCCGTCTCAGGTAATGCCAATAGAAAAGATCAAGTTGAACCCAGATTTGTCGTATGATGAAGAACCAGTTGAGGTTCTTGCTTCAGACAGTAAAGTGTTATGTGGGAAGACTATTGAGTTAGTCAAGATCTTGTAGAGACACTGTGGTGTGGAAGAGGCCACTTGGGAGAGGAAGGAAGACATGGAGAAACAGTTTCTGTATCTCGTTCAATCAGGTAAATTTTGATGACGAAATTCCTTAAGTGGGGGAGAGTTATAACGCTCGGGTTTAGGGCCCGGGAGATACTCGGGTTTGGTTAAGTCGATCCGGGTTAAACTAATCTTTGGGAAACAATTTAAAATATATCATTTTAGAGTTTTTGGAGAAAAGGGGAATTAAAAAAAGGGCCTTTTTGTAAAATGTGGACAAATGGGTTTTTGGAGATAAATTTTAAATTAAAATAAAATACAATATTTCAAAATTCTCATCTCATCTCCTTCCCCAAAACCATTTTCACGTTAAACCTCCCTAAAACATCATTTAACTATTCTATTGCTCCTACCTTTCTATCCAAGCGATTTCTTCAAGGTAATTGATTCTTTAACTTGGTTTTATCTTCCTTGAGTCGTAGATACTAAGATTTTTGCAAAAACCCATGATTTAAACTTGTTTTAATTTTAAAGTTTGGTTTGAAGTGGAGGGGAGTTTATGGGATTTTTGTTGGGGTTGGTTGTGGTTGGGTTTAGGTGTGTTTTTAACTTTGTCTTATTTCTAAAATAACATGGAAATGATGGGTTGTTATAGGAAACCCGAAATAGGTATTGTGTGTAACTTTGGAAGTTGGAAATCTTGAGTTTGTGGATGGGTTTTGGGTCTAAATGACAGTTGATCGTTTGATAGCTTTGGGTTGATGTTCTGGATGTTAAAAATAGATTTTTTATGATAAATTCGTTGGGATTGGCTGCAAGTAGTTTGAGCTGAATTGAATATGTTTTGGGTGAAATTTGGGCTCGAATTGATGTGTTTTGTTGCAAGAATGTTGAGTTTTGAGTTACTGCTATGTTTGTGGGTATATTATTATCCTAATGTTTTATTTTGGATTGCCTAAAGTAGAGGAAACGGATTCGGGCTTCGTGGATGTGAATCCGGGTAGTTCGGAGGCTTGAATCGACATCTTGGATAGCGTTTGTGCGTTGGCTGGTGAGTGGAAATTGTTTTGAAGCTTTAAAATGTTCAAAGAAGGTTTCTTATGTTTTGGGTGAAGCCTTAGGGGCCAACCTAAACCCAAGTGTAAGTGTGTTTGTTCTTGCCTTGTTTCGTTAAGTGTCGGTGTATATGTTTATACACTTTGTTGGTTGAAATGCAATTACTTTTATCTCCTTTTTTAATGTTGTTGTGTTGTCGTAGTTGTTGTCGAAGCCTCACATGATGGTTAGTGGAAAGTATGTTGTTGAATACGGTGATGTATAGCCTTACTGATAGTGACTAGTAGATGAGTACGGTGATGTGTAGTCCCACCAGAATCATGCTAGTTGTTGTGAACGGTGATGTGTAGTCCCACAAAAAATGGTTGTGCATGTGCATATTGTGTTCTATTTGTGCTTTTGGTTTATCGTATTTCCCTTCTAATGATTTTTTCTTTAAACTAAAGTATATGTTTTGAACTGCATTGTTATTGTTGTGATTTTGAGCTCCTCTCACTAAACTTTTAAGCTTACGCTCTCTTTTCCAACAATGCAGATCGTTAGTGACTTCGAAGGCAAGCGGGGCAAGGGAGGAGTCTTGGAGTTCTTTTCTAGCTCAAAGTATGATTTTTATGGTTGTAATAATATTTAGGCAATGTGAATGCTAGGCCTTTGTGTTTGAGAATTGGTGTCCAAACTCCTTTGTAGTTGTTTTTATTGCTAACATGTTTTGAATGTTGATACCATGCTATGTTGAGGCTTGTTATGGCCTTTGGTTAATTGATATGTGTTTTAACTTGTTGGTGTTTTTGAACTAAAGTGTTCTTATGAGCCTTTGGGTTTGAGATTCATATTTGCGTGTATGCATATTTGAAGCTTGTCTTTAGGGTGTTGTGCCTCTAGATTGTTTGTTTAATATGTTGCCATGTGGTTTGTGGTCTTTCGAGATAAGTTTGGGAACGTTTGGGGATGCCAAAATGCATTTTCGGGCCAATATGTGCCCAGGCGTTTTGGAACGTCTGGTGTTGTTTCGAAACGGCCAAGCTTTTGGGGTATCCGTATCGGAACAGGGGTGGTGCCATTTCGATACGTTTTGCCACTGAAGGCTCCCGTTTCGAAACTAGGGTGGGACGTTCCAGAACGGCCTAATGTTGCTTTTTGAATGAGAGCCCGCGTTTCGGAACGGGCAATCCTATTTCGAAATGCATGTGGTTAAGAAAGTTAAAGGGCATCTTTGAAGGCTTCCAAATGTTACGTTTTAGTCCCTAATGCGTGTATGCTTCCTAAATGAGTTTATATGTATCTCTTGTGATGGTTTTGTCTCGTGTGCACAAAATTTAACTAATAACTACTTGGTAAGGTTAAGTTACCTTTATGTCCCTGCTCGGTTCGTATCCGTGTTTGCTTTTTGGTTGTTTGCCTTCACACATAGGTTTAAACGTGACATATATACAAGATTAATAAAATGAAAAAAAAATATGGTTGCTAATCGGAGTGAGGCCTTAGCGGATTTCGCTTCAGTTTTCCTCGTGTAACCCGTTTGGTTTGGTCTGTTGGCTAAGCCGGGACGAGGGGTTACAAATAAATAGTATATTATTATAAAAACTAAAAAACTAATTTTTCAGAAAACCCCAAATTTTCAAAAAAAAACACCAGAATCCACTAAAACATTAAACTCTAACCTATAAACCTTAAAACTCTAAATCATAAATCCTAAAACCATGAACCCATTAGCAGCTAAAATGGATTGATTTGGGGTTTAAGCTTTAAGGTTTTGGTGATTTTTAGGGGTTTTAATTTTGGAAATTTTAAATTTTTTTAAAATCAGTTTTTTAGTTTTTATAGTAATATATTATTTGTTTATATATTTAATATTATTTGTTTATGAATAAAATTTTAGGGTTTATAGGTTCATGGTTTATGGTTTTGTTGGATTTTGGGCTTTTTGAAAATTTTGGGTTTTGAAAATTAGTCTTTTAGTTTTTATAATAATATATTTATCTATTTATATATTTAATAGTATTTATAATATAAAAAATATTTTTATATTTTTATTTATTATTTATATATTAATATTTGTATACTAATATATTTATATTAGAAATAATATATTTATATAGAGTAATATTATTTATATGATGAACTGCAGTTTAGAATATATATTATTTGTGTTGGAAATAAAACAAAGACTAATTTTAACTGACATGTCAATTCGAATAACTCGAATATATATATTATTTATATATTTTAATTTGGAATATAAATTTAAAATAAAGTTTGAGTTGTAAAATATGATGCGTCAACTCGAATAACTCAAAATTTTTTGACCCGATTTGACTCGACTCAATCGAACATTTATCCCTACATTGAACATCTAAATTAACGAATTTAATTGGTCAAACACTTAATATTATTTTTAATTTTTAATTTTCGGTATTTACTAACAACGCTCGGAATGAACATTGGACGTCGGTGCTCAAGTTGGATGACGTTAGTTGGAAATGAAATGATGAGAAAGGGAGTGAAGTGTGATTGGTGGATTTAGATATTCTTTCATTTCCCACCTGCATCACACTGTGGTAAATGGTAATGGAACATCATTTCTACCAAAATTCACAAACATGGCTTTGGATTTCTCTTGTTTCACCACGTTAATATGGGATTTCCAAGGTGCTAAAAGGAAAAGAATATTGTTGTCATACCACCCACTACGATTATGTCATGTAATATCATATATTTTTTAGAAAATTATATTGATGCCCAAAAACTATTATTTTTAATAGTCAATGTTAGTCAAAAAGATGAATTGATAAAATTTTGGAGTACAAAAATTTAATTGTGTGGAAAAAGAAGTTCATGCGCTTAAAGGTTTAAAAAGCTTCGGAACTTTTGAAAAAAATATCAATGAAGCCTTTAAACTTTTTTGTACTCAATTAATTTTATGAATCAATTAAGCACTTTGGCCAATTTCGACCATTAACTCTACAATTTTTCCTTTAAATATTACTGCCACACGATACAATACAATTTTATTATGTGACATTTACTTTTTTATATAATTTTATAAGTTCTTTTTGAAGTTTTAGGACTTTCAAATGCTTTTTTTAAATTAAATAAAAAAATCTGAGAATGTTAAATGATAACACTGTGACACGACGCGTTGCACCAATTAATCTAAAAATTTATTAGATTCAACAATTAATATTGGTCAAAAAGTTTAATTGATTGAATTTATTAGTTCAAATGTTTAAATTGAGTAAACAAAATTCATAAGCTTAATTCATTTTAAAAAATCAAGGACTTCTTACACATTTGTGCCTAAATAATAACATCAAAGCTTTCAATTTTTTTATTAAAAAATGTCAAAGTTATATTTATCGCATAAATTCCGACTATATTTAGAATATAATTAAGTTGGACTCCTAAAGGGCAAGACTCTCACAGTATTATTTTTTTATTCACAAGACTCAAACTCAATACCTTATTTAAAGAATATCGAACTCATTCTGACTTGATTTGATATACAAAGAATTTTAAAACTTATAAAAATGATTTTTAAACAATAATAAGTTTTATGAAATTAACCCTTTCCCCAACATACTAATTTCCAAAATCTTTTAAGAGGTTTTGTTTCCATGATTTTCTGAATGTAGAAAGTGTTTAATGTCTCGGATCCCGCATGCACGGTCTAATATTTCCTTTATAATAAGTGGCCAAAGTTAATTAGGTTTTTATATTCTATATCAACGGATCAAGTAGTTGGTAGCAGAACTCAATATTATTTATTAATTTTTTAAATATTTAAATTTATAGAGATAAAAAAACATTTTTAACATTGTCTCGACTTATTTTTTAAAATTTTTATTATTTCATGGGTCATTGCCCCATTAGTCTTAGGGCCAGTTTGAGTCAAACTGTTTGACATTACTTTTGAAAAGTCATTTTAAAAGTATTGTCAGAAAGTGATTTTAAAAGTGATTTTAAAAAATTAATTATAAGATTTTAGTGCTTGGCATTGCTGTCAAAAAATATTTTTGAAAAAATAAAATGTTCATTTTAGACATGATATTGCAAAGTAAAGATAAATAAATGAAGGTGTTGTCTTTATTATTTATTTTTATTTAAAATATTAAATTCTATTATTATTTTAATATTAATATTTAATATATTATTATTCTAATATTAATTAATTAATTACATTTATTATATTAATTTAATATAATAATTTAATATATTTCATATTTATATTGATATTATTTGAGTATATTAGTGTTATTTTTATGTATTGTTTTAATATATTAATATTGTTTTGGGTAAAAAATATTTTACCTCCAAACTCATTTATAGCTTTCAAAAGTTGAATTTTTCAGCTTATAGCTTTTGTCCTAATTACTTATATAAGCAGTTTTGAACTGACTGTTTGGCAACTATTTTCTATGTAAAAGCACTTATTTAAACAAAACCTAATATTTAAGCAATGTCAAAGGAGCTCTTAGGCTAGTTCCGCCACTTTAAGTAATAATGTGTTTATTATCTCTTGAGTAAAATTTTGAGTTTAAATCTTATAGATGAAAAAAATTAATGCCGAGAGAATTCCGTATCCGTTTATGAGTGCGGCCAAATTATATATTCTTATTTACTGCAACTTAAGAAGAAAAAATCTGGGCAATTTCCACGAAATATATACATAATTCGACACCCAAAATTGTCCTTAATATTATTATTTTCTTTAAATTTGCAGTTGACAACCGTAATTTTAATAATCTTTAATAAACCCTAATTTGGTAAAGAAATTTATTTATTTCGATAAGTTACAAAATATCAGTTAACTAAGAGTAAAATATATAAACGATAATTAAACTAAATAAAAATAATCTTTTTGACCACTGGAATTTCAGAAGTTATAAAATGGTCATTAAATTTATCAATTTATTACAAAATGGTCACTATAAATTATAAAATAATGATAATTTTAATAAATTTAAGGACCATTTTATAACAGTTCAATAAATTTCACAACCATTTTATAATATCATAAACATCAGTGACTAAAAAATGATTTGTACTTAATTTAATGAATATTTGTGTACTTTACTTTTTTTTAATTAAGATGGTCTTTTCATTTTCCGTTTCCAGCCAATTCACCTAAACTCTTCTGCAGTAAAGTTATTTCCATTTTTAAATTCATAATTACACGATTTATCTTCTTCTTTTTTACAGCAAAAAAGCAACATCTTTTGCCAAAATAGATAATTTATTACTCGTGTACTACTGTATGATTCTTTTATATTTTTTGTGTAAAATATAAATGCAACAAAATTTATTAATCATGCTAAATTTTTTGAAAATGTAACTATATTCACCAACTTCTAGTTTTGTGGGTTCATTTTTAACTTCTAGTGTGATCCACTTTATTTCAATGAGATCTACATTAGCCAATATATGGCACCCGGTTGGTGGAATTTCTATCTCTGATTTGGGTAATGGAAGATATATATTCCGGCTGTTTCTTGGGGTGGATGCTGATAGGATTGAGAATGGTGGCCCTTGGAACTTTAATAGCCATGTTCTGGTGTTACATCGTTTAGCCGCTGGAGAAGATCCCCATCAAGTTCCTTTAACGCACCTTAATTTCTGGGTTTTGGTTCACAATGTTCCACACGGCTTTGTATCGGAGAGGCTAGCCCGTTCGCTGGGAAATTTTTTAGGATCGTTCATGGATTACGATTCTCTGGCCACGTCTCTTGGTTACAAAGGCATAATCCGTCTCAGGGCAAAGATTGATATTCGGCATCCACTTAAACGCAGGAAAAAAAATCGATTGGCCAATGGCACAGATCACTATGTCTGATTTGAATACGAACGTTTAACGCTCTTCTGTTTTATTTGTGGATTATTAGGGCACGGTGAAAGTTTCTGTCATTTACGAGCAACGACTGACCCTGCTGAATTAGTTATGGCTTGGGACGCATCACTCAGGGCTCCCCCACGGCGTCGCAACCAGCCGGAAAGTATTTGGCTCAGGGAGGTGGAGCCAATAGATTCATTAATCCGCACAAATCAAGGGCGCGGAAATCAAGTGAAACCAATGATGAGTGATATCACTAATTTTCCTAATTCTTCTCGAGGCGGTAATCAAGGAATATCTAAAACGTCAAATTTGGGCGTTGATAGGGGCCGTATCCTGGGCGGATTAATTACAAGTCCTATTCTGGGCCCATCTGGGTCTGGCCCATCTTTTGTTATGGATGTGGCTATGGCCACAGAAGAGGAAAATTGCCCAATGGAACAAGGTGATGGGCTTAAACGTCCACGGGTTAATTCTCAAGCCCCTTTAGTTTCAAATGTTGTTGATTCTACTAGTGCTCCGTCTACTGTTTCGGCCGACCGGGCAGCTCAGGTCCGCCGTTCATCATGAAACTCCTGAGTTGGAATGTCCGGGGCTTGGGCAAGCCACGGACGGTGGGGCGTCTCTGGCAGAAATTACGAGACGAAAACCCCTTAATTATTTTTCTTATCGAAACAAAGGTGACTGAAGCCAAAATGGTAGGTATACGTCGAATATGTGGGTATCCTAATGGGGTGGATGTTGGGGCAATTGGAAGAAGCGGTGGTTTGTCTATGGGATGGAAGGATTCCTGTGTGGTGACAGTGTGTTCTAAATCACCACGGCATATTGATATACTAATAACGGATGATTCGGATGGAAATAGTTGGAGATGCACTGGGTTTTACGGGGCTCCAGAAGAACAAAATCGTGAGGACTCCTGGAATCTGCTGCATGCCCTAGATGATATGCCTACGACACCGTGGGTGGTAATAGGGGATTTCAACGAGATTGTTCTTGCCTCAGAAAAGCAGAGAGGTTGTGTTCGAAATGTCAGACAAATGGATAGGTTCCGAGAGGCAATTGTGGATTGTTCTATGTTCGACTTGGGTTTTTCTGGTCCTTGGTTTACGTGGGAGAAAGGTCGGGTTTCGGCTAATAACATCAGAGAACGACTGGATCGTGGCTTGGCAACAGACTTATGGTGGGATCTTTTCCCGAATTTTCAGGTTAGCCACTTGTCTCATTCATTCTCGGACCATTGTCCATTGCTTTTGAATACTGGACATATAGCTGGTAATTCTGGTCGGAAATGGCATTTCCGTTTTGAGTCTGTCTGGCTCCTTGAAGAATCGTGCGGCCCTGAGGTGAAGCGACTTTGGGAATCGTCTTCAGGGGATTTTTTAACACGAATGGGTCATGTATGCTCTGGTTTAAACAGCTGGTTTAAACGGCTGAAACCGGACAAATGCCTCACGATCGCAGACTTGAAATCAAAACTCGAAACGTTAAATGAGTTATCTCCGACGGATGAGGTTCTTGGTGAAATCTTGGACACAAAATTGGCGATGAATATGGAACTGGATAAGGAAGAATGCTACTGGGAACAACGAGCGAGATCAAACTGGCTCAAGCATGGGGATAGGAACACTACTTACTTTCACAGATGTGCTACTCAAAGGAGGAGGAAAAATACTATCAAAACTCTAGTTAATGAAAGTGGGGTGGCGATTACGAATGACCAGGACATGGGTGAGGTGGCAAGGGAGTATTTTGTGCAACTGTTTAAATCAAAAGGAGTGGCAGATTGTAGCAGCATTTTAGTAGGGGTAAATTGTTGTATTACTGATGAAATGAACCAGGACTTATCTCGACCGTTTACAGCTAATGAAATTTGGGAAGTAATGAAATCAATGAGTCCGTTAAAATGGTGGGGGAGGGCGGGTTGGGGGCTCTTTTCTATCAAAAATTCTGGCATGTTTTTGGGGACGAGGTGGTTACTTTCTGTACTGCCATTTTAGCTGGTGAGTTTCCTATGTCTAGAATAAATCAAACCCGCATTGTTTTAATCCCTAAAAAGGATAATCCTATAAATATGTCTGATTTTAGACCTATTAGTCTGTGCAATTTGCTCTTTAAAATTATCTCGAAGGTTCTGGTGAATCGGTTTCAATCAGTTTTACACTTGTGTATAGACGAGGCCCATAGTGCTTTCGTCCCTGGCCGATTGATTACAGACAACGTGCTAGCAACTTTTGAAATAATTCATTCAATGAGGGCCAAACGTGTTGGGAGGAAGGGTCATTTTGCGTTAAAATTAGACATGTCCAAGGCATATGATAGGGTGGAGTGGCCGTTTGTTGAGACTATGTTATTAAAGATGGGCTTTTCTGTGGAGTGGGTTTCTATGGTTCTAAATTGTGTTTCCTCTGTTTCATATTCAGTGGTAGTCAATGGCCAGGCTGGTGACAGTTTTTCTCCATCTCGGGGGCTTCGCCAAGGAGATCCACTAAGCCCATACTTGTTCTTGATCTGCAGTGAGGGTTTATCCTCTTTATTGAGACAGGAGAGTGAGTCTGTGGGTATTCGTATTAATCGTGCAGCTCCCCGTATTTCTCATCTCTTCTTTGCGGACGATAGTCTCATATTTGGGGAAGCCACTATTGGTTGTGCTATGAAATTATGGAGTATCCTTAGAACCTATGAAGCGTGTTCGGGCCAAGTTATTAATTTTGAGAAATCGGGCATCTTTTTTAGTACTAACTGCCTTGATGACGTTCAGTGTGACGTTCGAAGAATTTTGGGCATTAGTAACAGTTTGTGTCCAGAGAAGTACTTGGGCTTGCCCATGACGATGGGGAGAAATAAGAAGAAGGCTTTTGTGGCTTTGAGGGATAGATTTGTTTCTTGCATTTCTTCTTGGAGCCCACGGTCGTTATCGCAGGGAGGTAAGGCTGTTTATATAAAATCTGTTTTACAAGCAATACCTACTTACACAATGAGTTGTTTTTTGCTGCCTAAAACTCTATGTATTGAGCTAGAGACTATTATGGCCCGATTTTGGTGGCAAAACTCGAAGGACAAAAAAGGAATACATTGGTGTCTTTGGGCCGATCTTTGTCAGTTAAAAGATTTAGGAGGCTTGGGCTTCCGTGATATGGCCAAGTTTAACATCGCGTTGCTAGCGAAGCAAGGCTGGAGGCTTGTTCAAAATCCGTCTTCCCTTGTGGGCCGTCTCTTCAGGGCTAAATATTTCCCATCGACTAATTTTTTGCACTCGAGATTGGGCTCCAATCCTTCTATCACCTGAAGGAGCATTTGGTCTGCAAGAGGCATGCTGGAGATGGGCCTCAGATACAAGGTCGGCAATGGAAGGGCCATCTCAATTTGGAACGACTTTTGGCTCCCAGGGCCTGTCCCAAAGAAGGTAACATCTACTCCTTCTGATTCCTTACTCCTTGTTGCGAATCTGATAAATGACTCCAGTTTCTCATGGAATCATGATTTGGTACGTGAGACCTTTGTACCGGCCGAAGCAGAGGAAATCCTAAACATCCCTCTGTCCTCTTATTCTATGGAAGATAACTTAGTTTGGAGTGGAGAGCATTCGGGTGTGTACACAGTTCGCAGTGGGTACAGGCTACTGTTACCTCCTATGGTAACATCTCCTTCGGACCAGGAAGTTTTCAAGAAGATTTGGCAAGTTAAATGCCCTACGAAGATGAACATCCAGTGTTGGAAATTCCTAAGGAATTTCGTGCCTACCAAGTGCAACTTACGTACAAAACGAGTTCTATTAGATCCTATTTGTCCTCGATGTCATCAAGAAGATGAGGACGTGAGCCATGTTTTGAGAAACTGTTCCTTTGCGGAACAAGTTTGGTCTCTGTTGGGGTTTCAGTGCCCTAGAATTATCCCTGGCAGTAATTTTAATTTGTGGTTATCAACATTTTTCGTAATTATGGGAGCAACAAACATACTGAAATCATCGTTGCCTTATGGGCACTATGGACTACCAGAAACAAATTCATATTCGAGGGAATCAATACAAGACCAATAGATACGGTTACCTCGATTAAAGGCTATTCCCTGGATATACAGCTGGTTTTCTCACGGTCTACTGCATCCGACCCACGTTCCTTCATTCGTTGGACCGCTCCCGTTGATCCGATTGTTAAAGTAAATGTCGATTCAAGTTTCAACAGTAGCACAAAGTCAGCATACATAGGTGTGGTTATTCGAAATAATAACGGATTTATACTAGGGGCTTGTTGCACGATTTCTTACCATATTTCAACGCCGTTTGCAGCGGAAGCTCGAGCGGTAATTGAAGGGCTCCGGTTGGCACTGGATTTGGGTTTCAACAAATTAGAGGTTGAAGGAGACTCTCGTTCGGTCATCACCAAAATCCTCTCCAAATCACCGAATCTTTCGGAAATCGAGCCGCTAATCCAAAAAGCGAAGGGTATCTCTCGAAGGTGTCGTTCTGCCGGTTCAGATTCACCCACCGGTCGGGAAACGCGGTTGCGCATGCTTTGGCAGATTATAGACGCTCTTTGGTCTTTGATTGTTTCTGGGTGGAGGACGTTCCCCCTCGCATCGAGGCGGTGGCTGCCATGGATAGACGGTGGTTGGATCTGCCGTAGCTTGGCCTCTCAGCGTCGTCCCTTTGAAAGGTTTTTGTTTTTCTCTGCGCCGGCTTCAACAAAACCTTTCTGCTACATCTCCTTTTGTTGCATGTTGCAGATCTTTGAAGTTTCTTTCGAAGATTTTCAGAGATGTGGTTTCTCCGGCTGAACCAGTCTTCCCCTTTTGTTTGCTTTTAGGAAACGATTTAGTTTTTTTGGGGGGTTTTGCTCCCGTGTTTGGTCTCTTGGGCTTGGGCTTTTACTTGTGTTTTTTTTCCTTTGATTATTTTCTCTTTAATAAAAGCTGGTCAGCAACCTTTATCAAAAAAAAGCTGCCCCCCTCCAAATTTCCCCATCGCCAAAAATTTGAAGAGTTTCAGTCGATCGGTTTACTTCACCAGCCAAACATAGTTTGTTCGCTGCCTTTGTCCGCGAGGCGTCGTCCTCGGCGAGAGGTTGTCGTAGTGTCGGTTTCGTAGTGATCAACGACGTCTGGTGGTTTGCTCCGAGGTATTACAGCAAAAAAGGTTTTTCTCCTCAGGCGGGGCCTGACTTTTTCTTTGATTTTATGTCGCAAATCTTGCCGACGACCCTCCACCGTGTTGTAAGTGTGGAATTCGTCCCCTTCACTGTGGTGGTGTCTTAAAATACGCATGGTGGTTTAAATCAACAGAGTGGTGGTGGAAAAGAAGTTTTCCGGGTGGAGACTGTGGATGTTCCCACGTCTCTGATTTTCACCGGGTCTCTTCTGCAATCCTTGCAATCCGAAAGTTTGCAAACGGAAGCTATTCAAGGGACGATACTCGACTGTCAGAAATCGATTGTGGATATCCACTCATGCCGGTGTTGAGCGTCGATGGAGGTTGGGGCGAACGAAATCTGTTGACGTCCGTGTCAAAGTTCTTGGCGGCGTCTTCCTCAAAAGTACGAAGGATGGGTGGGCTTTCCGATCAGGTTGCGATTCTCTACAGAGCTCACCGACTTGCCGAAAAACGGCCTGACAATACACTGGTGTAGCTTCATGACTCCTCCTTGGAGAAGGAGACGCTGACAAGGGCAAGCTTGTCTTTTTCCCTTTATGACAAGCCCTTTCTTTTTCCAGCTTATTCTATCCGGATTTTGTGGGATATGGCCCAAAGTTTTCCATTTAAAGACAAACAACCCCTTGATATATGGGATTTGGAAATATGCTGGGATTTGGAGATCTGATGGTTTATGGAAATCAAATGCTTTAAGCTTAACATGGGATCCAGGCGGTTCTTCTCCTTCTTTCAAGCTCTGGCTCTTCTTCTTGATCTATCGAATTACAATTTCTGTTCTGTCGGCGAATGATCATTGGTCTAGGTTTTATCAGAGTTTCTTCTTAGGTTTGTTTGGTAACATCATCGTGTACGATAGACCAGAATTAGGAGGAGGCTCAGTGAACTCATGCTCTCCTCATCTCTGGGGTACAGTGGGTGATGTCTTGACAAGGACCAACGACGTTGCGTTGGAAGCCTGCCTCTGGATAGAGCTCTCAGGCACGACTATTGTCTTTCATCCCAGGAAGAGATTATGGTGTTTAGGTTTTGGATTTCTCCAGTATCGTTCAGGTTTTATCGTTTTTGGAAACACGATCCACGGTTTTACCAATTGAAGTGTCTTTCTAGGTGATCCAGTTTCTTCTTCGGTCTGGCTTTGTTGGGTTTCAGCGTGGTCTTTTGTTGTCCACAACTTGCTTTTGTTGTTGGTGTTCAGGATGTTGGCTGTTAGGAGTTTAATTATGTTTTTTCAGTTTGTTTTATGGCCTTGCATGGCTCTTCGGTCGTTTATGGCTTTTAGTTTCATGTTTCCTACATTAATAGGGCCCATGGGTCCTCTCATTTGTACCCTTTTCTAGCTTAATGAAGTTCTTTTATGATAAAAAAACTGTTTATTATAGAATATAACCAAACATAATTAAATTTAAGGCTAAATGGTCACTTTTACCCCTGTAGTAGTTATAATTTATCGATTTCGCCTATATGATATTTTCGCATCAATTTAGCCCTTAAAGTAGTCCAATTGCATCACCGTTTGCTCTTTGACTAACGAAAGCCATTGTTGACTGTTACGGCAGTGACGTGACAGTTTATGATGAAGTGGCAAAGGGTAAAATTGATTTTCAAGCGAGTTCGAGGGCAAAATTGATTTTTGGTTGAGTACGAGGGCAAAATTGATGTTTAGACAAAAATATATAAGTAAAATAAAAAATATTAAAATAACATTAAAAATATTTTTATTAATATATGACCAAAAATAAAATAAAATAAGTAAAAATATAAAATTAAAATATCATAAGCTAATAAATTATAAATTATTCAATAATTAAAATTTGAAATATTTATAAAGTATTAAAAAAATATAAAAACCTTCATAAAAAAATGGACGATTTTGATTTTCTTTCTCTTCAAAAAATGTAAGGAAGAAATAATCCTAAAGTACGGTTAATGTGATTCTCTCAACCGAATAAAAATCTTTTACCTTTTTGGTGCTCCTATCTCTCAATACTAAAAAATTAAACTTCACACTCTAAGTCTAATTTTCAAATCACAAACCTTAAACCCTAAAATTTAAACTATTTACTTGATTATATTTATACACTTACTTTTATGATTCATACTCACTTTATATTGATAAAATTTTCAATTAAGGTTTAGGATTTAAGATTTGCAATTTAGAGTGTGAAATTTTTAGGGTTTGAAATTTAGAAATTAGGATTAGAGGGTAAAATTTATTTTTAAGTTTTGATTTTTGAATAAATTATAATTTAATAGCTTCTGATATTTAATTATATATTTTTTTACTTATTTTTAGATTTTTATTATTTTAGTCATATATTAATAAAAAATTAAATATTTTATTATTTTACATCATTTTAGTATTTTAATATTTTTCTTAAATTCGTATTTTTACCTAAAAATTAATTTTGTCCTCATACTCAACCAAAGAACAATTTTACCCTCAAACTCGCTTGAAAATTAATTTTGCCCTCTGTCACTCATCCTAAACTGCCATGTCACCACCGTAACGATCAATGTTGGCTTCCGTCAGTCAAGGGGCAAACAGTGATGCAGTTGGACTACTTCATGGGCTAAATTGATGTGAAAATACCATAGGGACGAAACCGATAAATTAGGTCTACTACAAGGGCAAAAGTGACATTTTAGCCTAAAGTTAAATATGCATAATCTTACATATAATAAGACTTAAAATAAAATTTTATTAAAAAACTCGAACAAAATTATTTTTATATGAAAAATACTTTGATTCACTATATGTGTAAATTAGGGTTTAATAGTTTAGTTCAAACTTCAGGGGCTCAAATAGTAGGATTTAAAATTAGAGATGTAAATTTTAAACTTTATATTTTAATATGAAGAAGTGTGTAAATTTTATACACATATTGTATATTAAAATACAATTCTTTTTATATAATATTATTTCATTTAAAAATAATTCGAGTTATTGAGTTTATTTTAGCTCAACTCGATTATATAAATTTCAAAAAAATTCAAATTTCAGGGGATATTTCAAAATGAAAGGTTGTGTAAAATTGTGTACACATATTATATATTAAAATACAACTTTTTTATATAAAATTATTTTACTTAAAAATAATGAGAATTGTCGAGTTTTTTTAGCTTAACTCGACAACTCAATTTATTATTAAAATGTTTATATTGTTATTATAGGAATGTTGGTTTCCAAAGACAAAAGTGAAATATTTCCTTTCATGTGTCACGTCAAGCAAATTTCCCAGTTTTACTTAACATAGAAGTGGAAATTTACAGTTACAACTCAATATAAAGCCTAAGTGAGATTTTACCGCTTGTAAATTTTTCACTTTCATTATTTCCACTGACAAATTCATTGGGAACTCTGACTCTCACCTCTTTATCATAATATTCAACTTTTAAATTAAATAAAAAAATCTTAATTTATCATATTTAAAGAATCATTACTTTTGTTTTTAACTCTGAATTCACTAGCAAACAAACTACTTACATCTATGGTAAAATTGTTCGTTTATTTTTTTTCAAATAACCAAAAGGGTAAAATTTTACTATGCTTACTATTCACTCAATCAAGTTTTAATTTTTTGGGTAAATATCACCACTGATCACTAATTATTATTATTTTCTTGTTTTGATCATCAAACTATTATTCTATGCAAAATCATCATTTTTATTTTGGTCACTAATATTACTTCTTGTTCCTGTATAGTTCACGAATCTATTGCTTATTTCTTATTTTGGTCACTAAACTATTCTCGCTCTTATGTTTTTTTTTTCTGTGAGTTTTTAACAATGGGTGACCAAAATAGGAAAAAAAGCATAACATTAGTGGTTATTTTACAAAAGTAATAGTTTGATGACCAAAATAGGAAAACAAGAATAGTTTAGTGACCAATAATAATGTTTACCCTAAATTTTTTGAATCATTTTCAATAAGATGATTTGGATTTTTATGTTATTTTGAATTTGAATTACTTTGCATTTAAGTTATTTTGAGTTTGGTTGATTCATATTTAAGTTTTGTGGTTTTTTTTTCTATGCTGGTGTGATTGTATAATATTATATATTCTTTATTCACAGCCTTTTGAAAGCACATACATATCATGCAGATCACGATAGTCGAATTCAAATCACTTTAAAAAAATAACGTCGTCTTTTACTATTAGAACCACTTAATGAATTCATTCTCATGTTTTTTCAAACTTAACTATTATTAGTTGTGATTATTCCGTGTCCTTGTCATTTCAAATTCGGAACTTTTAGGTTTTAGTTGCTTTTGGATATGGATTTTTTTAGGTTGATGTCAACTTTTATGTGTGGGTCAATTTAAGCTTGGTCGAATGAGTTACTATCGATTCAAGTTTTAATTTTTTTTTTTTGGATCATTTCTATTATAAATATAATTTTATATTATTTTAAATTTGAATTACTTTGAATTCAGGTATTTTGAGTTTGGTTAATTCAGATTTGAGTCTCGTGTTGTTAGGCCATTACGAGTTTTAATTATTTTGTGTTTCAGTTATTCAAATTTAAAATATTTATGTTCAAATAAATCTAGACTGAGTTTGATTAATTGTTACAAAATAATTACTAAACATATTAAATTTGCATCGGATGAGTTATAATTGTTAAAGTTTATGATTAAATCAAGTTGGATTATATTTGATTTTAAATTTACTTGATATCATGTCTAAAACATAATTAACCATCAAAACTTCAAATTTCGTTATTTTATTTTATTTTATTTATATTGAAAATAATTTTTATTTTGTAATTCTAAGCCACGGCATAGTGTAATGACTCCTGAAAAATCAGAATATTTTTCACTTTGAATTGTTTCTGAAATCTATTTTGATTTAAATCTCGAATATCTGATTTAACTATGCATATAAAGCTAAGAACCGAAAAATTAATTATAGAAAATTATGATTTTAAAATAGATAAAATACATAAATGATCAGTAAACTAATGAATTGAAGTTTTAAACATTGCAAAACAACCATTAAATTTATTAAATTATTGCAAAATAAATATTAAACTTTATCAAAGTATTAAAATGATCATTAAACTTATTCAATTGTTACAAGATGGTCCTTATTCTTATCAAAATTTATCACTATTTTATTGCAACCTTATTCATTAAATTTATTTGAACATGAACACCTTCAAAAATAAATAAACGAATACGAACACAATTTTTTTCGCTCAAACTCAATTCATTTACACCCCTACTCGAACTATAACAAGATGATCCATTTACTTATAAATTATTATCACTATTTTATAGTGTGTTATGATCATTTTGTAATAGTTCGATAAGTTAAAAAAATATCACTAAACTTTACCTAACTATTATAAAATGGTCATTAAAATTATTGTGCTGTTACAAAATAGACACTAAACTTTATCAAACTATCAAAATGATCATTAAAACTTATTCAATTGTTACAAGTTGGTCCTTAAAACTTATCAAACCGATACAAAATGATAACTAAACTTTATCAGAATATTATAAAAATGGTCATTAAAACTTGTCGAACTTAGGGTTGTAAATGGACATAGCGTTCAAATAACGGTTCATGAATTGTTCGTATAACGTTCGTTTATCAAGCTAAATAAGCGAACATAAACAAAAATTTTATGTTCATTTAATAAATAAACGAACATGAAATAGTATGTTATGTTTGTTTATGTTCACGAACAAGCTCGTTTATCAACTTGTTTACTTAGTTCCCTTTTTTCATTTTTTTTTTTACATTTTTAAATAATGTTGAAGTTAGAAACTAAATTGAACACATGGTGTTTTGGAGTTCAAATTGCAAAGCTTGAGGAGCTTATGACTAGTGGCATAATTTTACCATTTTCATAAATAAACATATTTGCGAACGTTAAACGAACATGTTCGTGAACATAAAAATGAACATGTTCACAAACGTTAAACGAACATGTCCGCGAACATATAAACAAATATGTTCGCGAACGCTAAACAAACGAACACGAACATCTTCAAAAATAAATAAATAAACATGAACATAATATTAAAAATTTAAACAAATACGAATCGAACATAAACACCCTAAAAAATAAATAAACGAACACGAACACAATATTATTCACTCAAATTTGATTCATTTACACCCCTACTCAAACTATAACAAGATGGTCCATTTACTTATCAAAATTTATCACTATTTTATAGTGTGTTGTGATATTTTGTAACAATTTGACAAGTTAAAAAAATATCAGTAAACTTTACATAATTATTATAAAATGGTCATTAAAACTTATCAAATTATAACAAGATGATCCTTAAACTTATTAAAATTTAACACTATTTTATAACACTTCAATAAGTTTAATGATTATCTTGCAATTTTTAAAACTTAAAGTGTCCAAAAGATCGTTTTTATTTAGTGACCATTTGTGTATTTTTCTTTTTTAAAATGTATACGTTTGGTGGGTCTCTCGAGGTAAAAGAAGGCCAGGTGATACCTACTGCCACACCCATCTGTTTACCATTCTTATTTTTTATTAATTTCTAATTTCCCCCCTAACTTTATTATAAATACTCACCCAAATCCCTTCTCTTTCACCCCTTACCCACTGCTCCACTTCCGATTTCAATCCCTTCTTCCTCTCAAAAATCAAATCTTTGATCTTCTTCTCAGCTGAAAAGAGCTCGATTTTCTGTTTCTCTTTCTGGGTTTTCCCCACCATGGATTCATCTTCTTCGAGCGCAGCGCCGCCGCCGAGCTTCTACCTGGACGAAAAATGGAGGCTTTCGAGGAAAGAAAGCCGGTCGAAGAGTGCTCCGGCGACGCCAGCATCGAAACGGTGCGCTTTCACGAGGAAATGTGCGAAATTAGTCAGGGAACAAAGGGCCCGTTTCTACATCATGAGGCGTTGCGTTATCATGCTCATCTGCTGGCGTGATTACGCCGATTCTTGAACCGCCGCCGGAATTTTGAGGTTTTATCTTGAGAGAAAAAAGCTTGGGGTTTTGGGTTTATTTATGGCGTCCAAGCAAGAGGAATATATATATATATATATATATAATGTTATATATACATGTAGATAAATATTTGTTTTTTTAGGGTTAGGGTTTAGATTGTTAGGATTTTTTTCTTAATTTTGTAAGAGGAGATGAATCTTCTTTTCCACTTAAGAAGATATGATGGGTTCTTGTTGATGTAAGTGTTAATTTCAGCAATGATTATCTAATTAGTATAAATAGAGAAAATCAAAGAATTTTTTTCATAAAAATGTTTTAAGTTCAAATTTAATGTTCAATTGATATTGTTGTCGTTATATTTTACAAGTAGATGTAATAATGATCGATTTATTGGTGTAAATAGGTTTTAATTAGTGATAGGATTAACATTTTTAATTCTTAGATGGTATAGGGATTCAATTCAGCAAAACAAAAAAAATACAGGAGCTAAAATTTAAAATTTAAAATAATATAAGTAGCGTAGCGTATTTAAACAACTTTTATGGGTTTCTTTGAATTTTTGAGATCTAAGAGAGCGAAGTGTTGCATGTTCCTGACACATATTACTATTTAATTATTTTTTAAACTCATCTATTATTTGGGACATGGGAAACACATATTTTCAAGATTATGGAACCGGCGTCGATTCATTTGGGAGCTAAAACCTGAATTTTCTAGCTTTAATCAAACCGGCGTTCAACACCTAAACTAGGTGCAAAATTTTTACTAATATATATTATTACCATATATATTGCGTTATCATATTTGAATCATTTGATTTAAATGTTAGTATATTTTACTATTTAAATGATCAAATATAAGAATACTATAAAACCCTGCTAACGAGATTAGCTCTTGTATTATATGCTTAAGGTAATGTTTATTATTCAAATATAAAAATGTGATTTTATAAATTCAAGATTATTTTTAGTAATTTTATATTTTCTATTGTTTCATCTCATTTTTATTGTTGTAGTTTTCTTGACGTGTTTTGCTGATTTGATGTTTTATTTTTTTTATTTTTGTAGTTTTTCTGTCATTTAAAATGTTTCTCTATTTTATTTTTTAATAAATCCAATTGACATATTATTTTAAAAACGTTATATTATTCATTAACATTTGTTTATAAATGGTAACTATTTTATATGTCAATAGAAAAATATCCAAATGACCATGTTATCCAGAAAATTTGAGTCCTTTGACCAGTTATGGACCACTTTGATCTCTTATCCTAAATAAGGGCATGCTGGTAATATCCATTCTAACTCGACTTCGTATACAATTGAAACCCATGTTACTACTAGATATTGAGATTTATACAATTAAATAACTAAATACTTGATTTGAATTTAGTTTTTGATAAACATAACGTTGTTTTGTGCCTAAAATTGATGTTTTTTTTTTAATTTATGATTTTGTGGTGTTCAGTAGTATATGAATCCAACTATATCCAAAGTCGAGTCAGATTAAACATATAATTGTGTTTGTGTTCGTTTATTTAAAATATGTATATTCATATCTATTTATTTAATGTTCATAAACTTTAAACAAACATATAATTAAACACATTCGTGAGCAATTAAAAATTTATTCATGAATAATAAACAAATAAATCGTAAATGAACATATTTCATTTCTCTAAATATAACATAAGAAATACTAGTAATTATATTATAAAAATAAAAAATAAATTTTTTTAAGCATCTTTTATAGTAAACATATTATGTTCAAATAAAAAAATGAATAAACGAGCTTATTTGTAAACATATACAAACTAACACACTTCACTTTAAACTCATTCGTTTAATAAATCAACTTAACTTAATAGATAAACATAAACAAACGATGTACAATCAATTCACAAATATTTCATTGAATGTTATGCTTGTTTAAAATAATCACGAACAAATTGATAGACTTTGTCATCAATGTGTAATTGTGGGATGTTATTTTTCCCCCTTTGTTTTCATTTTGATTGACCTTCCCCCCCACTTTCATTTGGGTCCTATATATTTAGGTCAAAGAAGAAGCTAGTTTTTTTCTTTTCTTTTTATTTTTCTTCCCACATTTTCTTCCATGGCATGCACTTTCTAGGCAATCAAAATAAGGTGTGTGAAATTCGATTAAAATTGATTTAATCTCAATTAACTGATAAAATTTTAATTAATTATAATTTTAAAATTTAGAAGAATTCGACAACAGATTAATACGATGTTAATAGAATTACTCGAAATATAATAATTGGGGACCCTAACAATAATCAAGAACAAAATTGAGGAAAAAAAAGGAGCAAAGGGGGAAAATACAATATCAATTCCTAAAGTTTTGTTTAGAGATATTGCTAAAGAACCTTAATAGGCCAATTAAAGAAAGTGAGAAAAACATTGGTAACCCTACATATCTTATCCACAATGATTAAGTATCTTTTGATTGAAATTTGGGTGCCTCATTTTTTGTCATTACACTTTGAATAACAATAATAAATTAAATTTTGTTTTTTGTTTTCGATTGCAATTAATTTTATAGAAGATGAATCGATGGTAGAACCAGTCACATAATCGATTTTTAGTTAAAACATTGATTTAATAATAATTTTAAAATTTGATTGAGCTGACGTTCTTTTACTTATGTTTTCATTTTAATTGTTTTATAATTTTCGATTTTACCATACTATTTTAACTGATCGAATTATCTATTCTTAATTCAACTGATTGATCTGATCTGATTCTAGTAATCATTACTCGTCAGAAAAGGTAGTTGATGTTTATCTATTTTGAGTTTTATAATGTTGGGTTTCTTAATTGGTGTTTTGAACCCAATTTATATGCAAACAATGACTGAGACATCATTCCTTTTCTTTTGCTAATTGATTGTGGAATCTTAGCTTGTGACTATAGCCTATATAAAATGTCAATAATTTAGTCTCAATAAGTCAATAATTTGTTACTCATCAGTTCCAATTCCATATCTTTTGTTTTCTATGTACATAGTAAATCCTTTTCAAGTTTAAGTTCAGCTAATATATTAAAACTCCTTAAACTATTACACTTTTTTCAAGTAAGCCCTTATTCTTTTGCTAAAAATATAAGCCTCTATTCTTTGATTTTTTTTCTTCACAAAACCCCTTAGTCAAACAATATCATGCCCAATCATCCGCGCCTTCCATGGATTCAAGTGAATGAGTGTAATTATCGTAAATAATCAACGATAAGCAACATTTCAAAAAATAGTTTCCTGAGTTTTTTTTTTTAAATATTTTACCTTTAGTTAAAAAGGAATCTAATTATTTAAATAAAACAAAACCAAATTATTAGAGACAGTAGTAAGACATATTGTAATCTCTGGACAGTGACGTAGTTGTACTTTATGTGACAGGAGCTCTTGCCCCACACATAATTATTTTACTTTTGTTATATATATATATATATTTAAAAATAAATTATTTATAAATTTATCGACCACTTCCATAAATTTATATTTTGTCTTTCAACCCCTAATTCTAATTTTGTTCATTCCTCCTAAACAACTCATGTCCTTAAAAGTTTATCCAATTTTAATCCATTTAGGCCTAATTTCACAATAAAGTGGACCTTAATTCAGGGGAAGCTGGCACTAAACTTTAACACCAATTTATGGCACCCATACCTATCTATCATTTAAGTGTGTCAATATATTTGGGTCTAAACTCTAAACCCTAATCCCAAAGTACTAATAGTAATTACTAAACCAAACAAGTATCCCCTAAAAGCCAAAATAATGAATACCTTTTGGGGCTAAGCTCTAAGCCTGAGAATTACCTAATGTAGGACAATCTCTACAAAAAAGGCTGAACCTTTAGGTCCCTGTTTGGTCAACGATCACATCAATTACACCCTAAGCTTTTTGTCCTAACAATATATTTTTAAAACCCTGAAATTGTAACATTCCACATGGCACTTCCACATTGGGTTGTCACCTTCCAAATTGTACCGTCTGCCACATGGGAGGCAAGGGAAAATGGGGCCCTCTCTTCGCAAGAGTTTTGGTAAAATCATAATGTTACATGTTTTTTTTTTCTTCCTTTTTCCGGTTAGTGTTCTGATTTTTTTTCTTATTCTGCAAGATGATGTGGTTATTTTTTATTTTACAAAATAAGATGTTTAAACAATATTTTAAAAGTCATCTATATTTTACGACGATTTCATGTCAAATTCTTCCAATAGATGTTAATTTTATACATGTAAAGAAAAAAAATATATAACTTTCCTTCTCGACAACTTCAAACATATAAAGAAATTCTTTCAAAGTCGCCTACATTTTTTTGACGATTTTCATTGTTTAATCATGAACTAATTAATCTTTTATTGTTTAATCATCTCTAGATAATGAAATAATTTCAAAGGATCCCTATTTCATAAAGTAAAAAAAAAATAGATCAATATCTGGACAAAAACCTTATAACATATAACTAAAGAAATTAATAACTTAAAAACTATATATATGATTGTAAAATGAGAGTTAAAATTACTTGTAAATATAATCACAGTTGCAAATATATATACACATTTGAATAACTATAGTAAGAACTAATTATTATAAAGGTTAACATTCACATACGATAAACAATTTTTTCCACGAGCATGCATTTTTAAGCATTAAACTTAAAAATTTAAAATTCTAAACTCTAAATTTAGTACCCTAAACCATAACAATCTAAAACTTAAACACTAAACTAAAATTTACGTGTGTAAACTTCAGTTTACATAGACAATGCATCAAATAATTTTCCTTATTATAAAATATAATTGAATCATAACTGAAATATTACTTAACTTAAATTAGAATAAATATGAACATAACTTCATATGATGAGATTTAAATCAAAATAAAATATTGACTAAAAACTCACACGAATGACAAAATTCGAATATAAAATCTTAAACTTGGTAAGCTTTCAACTTTACAGTTAAATACCATTAAAAATAGTGAAATTTTGGGAGTTATGAGACTAATCCAAAGATGGTCCCCATCATTGGTATGATAGGATTTTTGGCACATAGCAAAGGAACTATTAGGGATGGTGGTGGTGTGGGCTTTTGCGCTCATGATATTTTAGTTCATAATAGGAAAGTTTTGGTCATTGGGATTGGATGGACAATAATTGAAGGGTAATGGTCCCCTTTATTTCATTTCTCCAAGGGACAATGTCCCAAATATAATCATTTATTAAACTATCTCTAAGCATTGAATTATGGGTGCCTTTGCCTTTGCCTAAGATGTTGTATGTGGGTGTGTATACTACGACCATAACTCACCAAATTCCCACTTCTCTTTGCTTTTTTTTGTGCATTGAATTTAGACTTTATCCAAATTTTGTACGTGAACGTGAACGTGAATATAAACATAAAAACAAACACGAACACAAACTTTATAATTTAAGATGTGCTTTTTTAATATTTGTCTCTTAAAAGGATACTACCGGCATGCAAAACGTTTGATAGTTCTTAAACATGCATCACAAATAGCACTACTTGAAGGGACCCCATATCTAAGCTTAATTGTTTGTATGTTTTCTTTAAAATTTTCTCTTAGACCAATGATTGAGATTCCATTATTAGAATCATATTTCAAATTTTATTAGTATTTACTTAATACTTATTAGATCCTTATTGTTATTAATTTTAAAGTTAAAACGATTTTACCCTTCCTATTGTCCAATCATGACTCTACACTGCCACTCCTGTTATCTCCTCATATTATATTTTGTACAGAATAAATAAATATTGGATAAATTTTAGAGGATTTTTATGGGAGAAAAAGAAGTGGATAATCCTCAATCGAAAAGTTTTAATCTTAACCGTTAATTTTCACTTATCCAACGAACTAAAAAAATTAAAATACTTAAAAGTTTTATCGAGTGTTAGTAAATCCCAACCTAATTTTTATTGTAAAACACATAATCACTAATGTAAACTAGTTTTTAATATTATAAGATATTTAAAATAGTAAACTAAGTTTTTAAGTCAATACAAAAATTCAATTCATAAGTACTTCTATTGGTGTTACAATATATTTTTCAACAATTACAATAAGAAAACAATGCATCTATGCATCATCGGACTAAAATCCAAAATAAATCATATTAAACAAAAAAAAAACTGTATACAAACATGCGACTTTAATAAAAAATAAATTTAGAGAGAACTCACACATAATTTACGCTGTGTGAGAATTTGAACTCGATATCCCAAAGTTTCTAATACCTTAACCTCACCATTAAACCGAAGTGTCCTTAACTCATTGGAATCTTTTTTCTCAACGATAAATCATATTAAATAAAAAAACTGTTTTTGGAATCGCTCATAACAACGATCCACTTCGCTTGTAACATCAATGTAGATCGTTACACAACTTGTTAGGTGATCATATGATCGAGTAATTACAGCCCTTGGAGAAATAAGTTAATATATATGTGCATGTGTGCATGTTAGATACATTGATGAACAGGCAGATGGTGTCGCAGAATGAATAATTAAGCCATGTAGGAGTCGCCTATTCCACCGGTTTCCTGCCATACAGATCCAGCTCGGAATTTACATACAGGACACGTACCTTGTTGTCGCAACCACGGGTCGATGCAGTTAGCATGAAACTGCAGTTATCCGTCGTAAACTTGTGTAAGGGGGGAAAGGCAATACAAGATGAAAACTAAAAGTCACTAAAGGGAGGGCGAACCTGATGCAAACACGGTAAACTGCGGATAAGATCACCAGCATTAACTTGCTCCAAGCAAACACTGCAGGTCAATTCATCTTCGGAACCCTTCTTGAAGCTAATTGGATTGATAGAATCCAGCCTCTTCTACCGAAAACAAAAAATTACCGAAAATATCCATTCAGCCGGAGTGAAACCTCGATTAAAATCATGTTGAGATAGAGAAGAGCAAAAATACCTGAGGTGAATTGGAAGATGACGCTTGTTGCATCAGAGAGTCGTTGCTGTAAGCAAAACCAACTATTAGCTTATACAGCAAAACAATGTTCGAACAGCTTTTCGCAAATTGTCTTAGGATGTATCCAAGCATCAAAAAAATAACTACACATTCTAAAGGCCAATCGTTACCCGTTTCTCGTTCAAAACAAATAGCCCCATAGGCAAACTACAACATTAACAATTGGCATCAGATGATCCACCATGCTTCTTTTTAAGGCTTTGTTTAATATCCAAACAAGACAGCTCATGGAAAAACCAATAAATGAAGAAAATGGATATTAACCTTTGAGGAGCAGAGGCCTTGTACTTGAAAACTGGCAGGGCATTTATCTCTTCTTCACTCATTGAAGCAGCGCTGGGGACATTATCGGAATCAAGTGCTCTCAGAGTTTCATAATCTAGTTACAGAAACAATTTCTTGTGAGCATCATGAAGCACAAGGAACAAACAAAAACTGTTCTTGATATGGTTTGCAAATTTACAATCCCTGCCACTTATAAATCAAACTAGGAAACTTGAGAAATTGAGTAAGAAACCAAATTTTGAACACCATACCAAGATCATCGAATTCTTGGTCAAGAAGAGCAAGCTGCAATCGAAGACCTTGTAGACGCCCTCTGGTTGCAACTGCAATTGATGGTGGCATATGCAACCGTAGTTCAGTATGGCCCAAAAGTGCACTCGCTGCTGCAGCATGCGCTTGTGCCTGAGCCTGAAGTTGTTGACAGGCTGCATACATTCTTAACGTTGTTGTCATAAAAAACACACCAAGCACCAGCCAAAGCTGCATGAATAGAGTAACATAAAAGCCCCTTAAATTAGTTTAAGGTTTTGAACCAAAGAAGCAAACACCATAAGAAATTTAACTACTTGATGAAGGAAATTACCAGAAAATTAGGTGACATCTGTTGCGAATTCAAAATCATGAATAGCAGAAGTACTGTAGCAACAAGGAAAATATTCTTTTTTTAAAAAACGAAGAGAGCAAAAAGTAAGATAAACACAATGATAAACAAATACCTGTAACGAGAAACAAAAGAGAGTTGGAATTAACTGGACGTCCTGCATGGATACGCTAAGAACCAATCGACTTAAATCAAAACATATTTACCGGAAAATGAATTAAAAACAATTTAAAATGAACAAAACATAAACTGAGTAACACTAACTTGAAAATGGGTTTTCATCACCAATTCTAACAATCAAAGCCTAAATGGAATGATGTATGATGACCATAACAATGGAAACATAAGTGCGTGAAGGAATGGCAACATACCACAGTCCGCCTCTCCGGAATAATCACGGGAAAACCACTCTCTAAATCTGATCTCGTTCCTCGGAAGACGAAACTCATTTTTATAGTAAACAAAATTCACCAGCTCAACTAAATACAATTAACAATGAAAAAAAAATCCCAAATGCTCCAATCTCAGAAGAATAAAGGAATTAATATTACTATACTGAGTCCACACAAAAAATATCTGCAGAAAAAAATATAGCAACATTTAATCAGAAAAAGAACCCAACGAAATCATATTCATTTCTCATTTCTTACACCCAGCCAACATATTTTAATCAAAATTCAAATGTATCCTTCAAAATTCCACCTAAACCGAAATGATCCTATTTGCAATAAAATTTAATAGATTTTACATTTGTTAATCGAACAACAAATAAAAAATCGATTCAATTCCGCATTTTCCAGAGAAATCACCTAAAAATCCTATTATCTAATTATTTACATAATTAAGCGGCTCCAATTAAATCTGCACAAAAAAAACCAATGAAATCCTATTCAATTCTCATTTCTTATACTCGCCAACATATTTTAATCAAAATTCAAATATATCCTTCAAAATTTCACATAAACCGATATGAGTCTATTTGCAATTAAATGTAATAGTTTTTACATTTGTTAATCAAACAACAAATAAAAAATTCGATTCAATTCCGAATTCCCAGCGAAAATCACCTAAAAATCCCGACATCTAATTATTTAGATAATTAACCAGCTCCAATTAACAGATCCGTAATCAATAGATTAAAAGCTTTCAAATAATCGTGAAAAACGAATAAGAAATGACGAAACGACGAATCGAAAGAGAACAAAAGGTGACCTACGGAGATCGGAGGGAGAAAACGACGGCGGATCGGATTCGTCTTGGAGAAAGATAATGTCGGAGATATCAGATACAGAGATTAAAGGGATGAGTCTGCGAAGGAGCGAGTTGACTCGGACGCGTTAGGCTATTATTGCCTATCGCCTTTCCGGAGTTCCCTCGTCAGCTTTGCGAACGAATTGTTTTCTGATTTTCTCTGGTCTGGACCTTAACGCAGACTCCAAAACAGAGTTAACTGAATAACGGAAACGACAAAGTTTTTAAACACTTTTTGCTTACATTTTTGGATAATTGTATATTTAGCTTCTGTTTTTTTACTTAGTTTCCCAATAATTTCTCAACCTTTTGTTGATTTTTTCTTTTTTTAGTTTCATTTGAATAACATTTTTTTCATTTTCTTAAATGAATTTAAATATCAAAATTTGAAAAACAATTTTATTAATATCAATTTTTTTAAGTTTTGTTGTGAATAAACTAAAGAAGAGTAAGAATAAGAACGAAGAACAATAAAAGAACAAAGGGATGGGAGAAAAAAGGAAATTCATATTATTCTCATAAAACTAGAATTGTGTACAATGACTTCATCTATTCATAGGCATAAGAAGCACATAATACATTAAACTCTAATTAATAGAGATAATATTCATAATAATAAATAAATCAAATCTCCTTGATAAAGTTCTAATCATGATAGACATCCACATAGATAAATATTCATAACACTTCTCCTTGGATATCTATGAAGATAATGTGTCTCGTTAAAACCTTACTAAGATAAAAACCGAGTGGGAATTTTTTTTTTCTTTAGTGAAAGAAAAAGAGTACACACATCTTTGATACGCATAACATGTTGCCTCATTAAAAACCTTACCAAGAAAACCCATTGGGACAAAACCTCAGTTAAGGGAAAAAGAGTGCAACGCGTATTTACTCTCCCTCATGAAAATATTACATAAGATATTTGAATCTTCATAATTCAATATCGAATATAATCTTCAAATGTTGAAGTAGACTATGCACTAATGAATAGGTCTTTCAAATTACTGCTTGAAAGGATTCATCGAATACCATTTTTTGAAGATCATGAGGGACGAAACTTTGAAGAAATATGTTTCGTGTTTGTCACATTTGATGTATCCATCTTGAGATGTAAATTTTGCATTATCTCTACACAAGATAGCTTATATCTTATCTTGTGAAAGCAAGTCACATATCTTCTAGATATATTTAGCCAAACACATATTTCAGCATTGCCTCGTGCATAACAACTATTTACATGATTTGGAGAGGCACTGAGTTTTGAAAGATCTTAAGATAATGACCTCATAGCAATTATTTTTCAGCTTTGCCTCGTGCTCAACGAATGTACGTTATGCATGTAAAGCTCTTTAAGCACTTTTCTATGTATGTCGATTGATGCACAAAGATTTTATTGTTAAGGAGATCTCTTTATGAGCCCCAATGGTAATCAAATCATCAACATACACAATAATAATAAAGTCGAAGCTAAACCTCTTAAATAAAATGCTGAAGGAAATTGAATAGTTCTTATAGCCGTTCGCTAATAAGTATTCACTGAGGCGATTGTTGCGTGTAAAATAGTCTATCGCAAATAGGTGCAAGTGTACACGTCGCAAGTAATAAAGTGATACTAAGTATCAAATATCATCTCTACAGGGACTGAAAATTCTTTTATCCTTGAATCTCTGCACAAGAAAAGAAATAAGTTTAATAAAATGTTTTAAGAAATATTGAGAATAAACTAAGAATAAAAGGGAAATCAGATTGATAAAATGGGCTAGAATTGATTTGCTCAGTAGTGTAGGTATTTCACTGCTCAAAGGGTTTTCTGTTGCGTCTGTCATCGTGCCTGTCGCGTTAGATGTCTATTGTTGTCGCGGCAACAATCAATAACTCTGTACTTCAAGTTCAACAAGAATCCCTGTTGTGACTTGTCCTATCCCTAAGCCCAAGATTTGTCGATGAACACGTCTTTGATGATACCTCTCGGCGTGAATCGAAGTATGAACACCGATGTTTGTGAATTCTTCCTTAGCTGCTTAACCTTGTACCTATCCATAGGCCAAGATGGTTTAACCATAAACTGAAAAACTCGTATTTACTCCTTTTGTATACTTAACTCTCCCGATGTTAAGTAAATGGATAACCTCACAATGCTCTCCTGAAACTCTTATGAGATGTTGAAACCAGAGTAAATAAACTTGAAGCTTTTATTGAATTGAACAGAAAAATCCTAAAAATAGTACAACCCTTACAACTACTTTACAAGATCAACCCTTTGCCCTAGGGGGAGTTTAGAACATAGTGAAGAGAGAGAAACGACTAGGGTTTTGGAGGAAGACGGCTAGGAGCTAGATATCCTTTGCCTAGTCAAATTACAAGCATATATATAGGTCTTGGTCTTTGAGTTTTCTTAATGGCCAATAATACAAGTTTGAATTAAAGTACAACTCTATTAAAGACTGAATCTCTGAGTAGATGTCTTTTAATTCGCCCTATCTTCTTGCTTTGACTTTTTCCTCAAACCTAGGACCAAGCCTTTAATGTGCTTCTGAGCTCCGACAGTTATGCAAGTGGTCCACAAAAATCAGGCTTTAAATTCTCTGTCGATCGAACTCCACTTTGCATTTTTCTGTCACCATGGTCTTTATTGTCGCCTCTTCTACCACGACAGCGGTCACGACAGCATTGTAGCGGACAATCTCCTTCACTTCTTCACTCTAGCTCTGCAACTAACTTCTACTCCCTTGCTGCCATGGATGCTGCCACGGCTGGCACCTACAAAAGTAGACCAAAATCAGTAGCATCTGTGCAATATTTTCTATTTGTGATATTCATGTAAAATCTATCCTAAAATGCAACTAAACATGCTTGAGTGCATCAATAATATGGGAAAATGAGGGCTAAAATAGAGAACATTTATGCACTCAACACACCCCCAAACTCAAGTTATCGTTTGTCCTCAAGCAAATGCAACCTAACTAAGACTGAAAGACTTGGCTTAACTCAGTGAACTGTCATTACCTTTAGCACCTTCACTATCAAGAGCAATACCTTTTCGGGTGTTTATGGACTTATCCGAAATAATGTTATATTTCTCGTGCAAGTGTGTGCAGGTTTTGTGAACATACATGTGTCTAAACTCTTTAGCAACTAGAATAGTTATGCTACTCACTTGAGATTTAATTCAAAGTAATTTTTTTACTGGAGGCAATTCTTAGCCTCCTTTAGTTTTTTTCTAACTTAGACCCAAGTTTTTCTTATTTTGACTAGAGTCGGTGTTAGGCACCTCTAAGGGCAACTGAGTCTAAGTTTTTTTTCCTAGAGCCGGTGTTAGTCACCTCTAGGGGCAACTCAAGTGGTTAGGTTTTCTATTCTAAGTTTACTAACAATGGTCTAGACAACATATAAGTCACAAAGGTGTTTTTAAAGTTCAGAACTATAGCAAGGCTCTAAATAATTCCTAAAACATCCTAAAGATACTGTCACAATAGAGAATGTCGCGGCAGACAAATGCAGTTCAAAGACTTAAGCCATTTATTATTATTTTTTTAACACAGAATTAACAAGAAATGAGACACAACTTAAATAAAGTTCATTAATTAAAGGATAATAACACACCCCCAAACTCAAAGGTTGCATTGTCCTTAATGTATGACACATAAAAAAATTAAAAAGAAATATCACAAATATTAAATAAAAGCAAAGACGACAAAAAGTAAAAGAGCTTAAGTTGAAGAGTTGTCGTCGTTGCTGCTGATGTGGAGCTGCCGGCGGGTAGTTACTTTGGTGGCAGAGGCTAGCTTGGGATTGAGAGATGGTGAGGCTGCCTTCTTTTTGGCCTCTCTAGGTGGCTGGACTCGGGTAGGTGAGATCTTTGGGGCCTTGTTCAGGACCTCGAGTTTGCTGTCACTACTGCTGCTGCTGCCGTCTACTCTGTCACGACAGGGTCCCTCAACATCGATAGCAAGCTAATTCTTTTTCATCGAAGGGAAATCTTTGGCTATTTCCCGGATGATAGAGAGCTCCGAGTCGGAGTCATCCTACCAGACTGAGGATGAGGAGAAACCTTTGAAGTATTTGGGATCAATTTCTGGCAGTGGTTCCTTCCGTTTGGTTCCTCGGGGAGTGGCAGCACGCTTGTCGCCTTCTCCAACCGTGGCAGAGGGTGTAGTGGAGGCATCAGTTGGCGTGGGTGTCTTAGGGCTGACAACATGTGTAGGGGTTGCAAGAAGAGTTTTTGGAAAAGAAGGAAACTACACGTTTGGATAATTTAACTCAACTTTGATAAAGTTTATCGTGGCAGTTGTGAAGTTCCTCATGTATTCCATGAATCCCGGCTGTTTGGCCTCCATCTTCTTCAGCAGTTGGATTATATGTATTTGAGGAGGTGGCTTCTGGGTGTGCATGCTCGGTCGGCTCGGGCTCTGCCGCGACAGGTTAGGTGGAGTCTGGTTCTATCATCGGCTCTGTCGCGGTAGAAGGATATACATAAGCCATTAGGGTGGCTACCTTCAACTTCATCAAGCTGTAGATGTTCTGCTGTGTCCACCCCTTTCCTCAGGTTTTCACGTCTTCATCAATCTTAAACACATTGTTGGCTCGATAGAGGGAGGTGATTAAGTAGGGGAAAAAGTTGGCCCATTACTCGTGTTGCACACTCATGGATGCCATCGAGTATGTATTTACCGACGTTGATCTGCCGCTCGTTGATGATGGAATGCACGAGGGCAAGTCTTTACCGGTCCACTGTTTTGTTGTGTGATGTTGGCATAAGATGCTTCTTCACAAAGTGGTTCCAAAGTTTGGCAGCCGGTGTGAGTTGGGTCCTTCGCACCGTCTATCTATGCTTGGGATCATCGTTCCAGTTGGCGCCTTCTTCCGTTAAGTCTGCCATGATGCTATCGTAGTCTGCCGGCGACAGACTACTGACAAACCTACTGTGTGCATCCTTCTTTCTGCCCACATAAAGGCCATAAAGTGTGTTGATATAGGCTGACTCAAGAGAGATTTCCTTACCCCTAACAGTTACTGTCGTGGCATCCTTGGATGAGATGGCATCATAAAATTCACGGACCAAGGTGACATTCATCTCTTCTAGTTAGACGGAAAACATTTGCCACTTTAACGCGATGATCCTCTTGGAGATGAACGCTTCGAGCCCTAGATTGCCCGTTTTCTTCGTGTATGTGAAACCTCGTTCCTCCCACATCTCTTGTTTCTGAAAAGAGTCATAATATCTCTTTTCTGAGTCTGTCGAGGCGAACCTCCTAGGGATTCTGCTGTGGCTAGGTGTAGATACTACCGCGGCAGACGTGGAGGCAGCACTCCTTCTGGTTGATCGTGTAGTCATTGTAAGGAAACTGTGGAAATAAAAGAAAATTCTTGAAAAAATAAAATCTTCGAAAACAAATTAGAGAGAAGAGAATGAGGTGAAAAATGAAATGGGAAGAGAGGTTTATATAGAACGAGATTTTTTTTCCCGTTGGAACTGTAACGGGTGGCGTGAATAACGAGGCCAGCTGTCATGCGGTTTCCTGACGCGTCTGTCACGCGTTTCTGTGTCTGCTGTGCGTTTGTTATGCATTTCTGTATATGTCGCGACAGCTTTGTGACATGCTGTATTTTGCGCGTTTGTCGTGGCAGCTAGTAATCGACTGTCACGACAGCCTTGTTCCATTGGGCTTCATGGGCTATTGTGAGTATGGTGGGTTGGTTCATTCCTTCTCTTAACTCTGCTTTATTTACCTGAAACTAAAATAAACAAAATATTAAATTCTTATTTCTTAAAATAATAAAAATAAATAAAATAAAATAAAACTAAGTTAAATTAGAGATGCTTTGAAGAACATCTCCTAAAGTAACTACTTCCTGCACTCTTGGGGCTTCAGTCCCTTGATAGTGCTTTAGCCTTTGTCCATTGACTTTGAATTGGTTCTCGTCCTTGATTGATATGATTGTGATGACACTATGAGGAAAAACTTGGACTACTTGGAAGGGTCCAGACCATCTAGATTTTAGCTTTCCTAGGAAAAGCTTCAACCTAGAGTTGAATAACAACACCTTCTGCCCTAGGCTAAACTATCGTGGCAGCAGTTTTCTGTCGTGTCACTTCTTTGTTTTGTCCTTGTATATCATGGCGTTGTCATAAGCCATGGCTCGAATTTCTTCAATCTCATTCATGTTTAGGAGCCTTTTCTGCCATGCTTTATTCTAGTCCATGTTAACTGTCTTGATAGCCCAATATGCTTTATGTTCTATCTCGACAGGTAGATGGCAGGTTTTTTCGTAGATGAGGCGGTAAGGCGACATTCCCAATGGTGTCTTAAATGCAGTTATGTAAGCCCAGAGTGCATCATTCAGGTGAAGAGACCAGTCCTTCCTAGTTGGTTTAACCATCTTTTCTAGGATGTTCTTCACTTCTCTATTTGAGATTTTAGCATGCCCATTGGTTTGAGGGTGATATGTTGTTGCGATCCTGTGCGTAAATCCATATTTCTTCAGCGCACTAGCAATCACCCTGTTATCAAAGGGCTTACCCTCATCACTAATAATCGCCATTGAGATGCCAAACCTTGAGAAGATATGTTTGTGGAGAAATCTTTGCACGATCTTGGCATCATTCTTTTGTGTGGTGATAGCCTCTACCCACTTGGACACGTAGTTTACTACCAACACTATGTACAAATTCCCACTAGAGGCTGGGAATGTTCTGCAGGGGCATCTCATGCCTTCTAGAAATGTTTCTAGTCTTTTGGCATTTATCACAACTCTTGTAAAAAGCTTGTGCATCTTTAAAAATTGTAGGCCAATAGAAACCAGATTGCAGAACTTTAGCAGCAATTTTGTTTCCTCCAAAGTGTCCTCCGTAAGGGGCAACATGGCAGTGGTGAAGCATTTCTTTCTGTTCTTCCTATGGCATGCATCTCCTGATGATCTGATCTGCACAATGCTTAAAGAGAAGAGGTTCGTCCTAATAATAATGTTTTGCATCATTTTGGAACCTCAGGAACCTCTTCCTTGCTTGGTAGTTAAGTTCATGAGGTAATACACCGCTAACAATGTAATTTACAATGTCAACATACCAACAGATTTCATGAAGCTTACCTGCCGCCATGGCTGTTGCGAAAGTGCTGGTGGCAGTGAATAACTGCTCGTCTAGGAAAGTTTCCAGTATGTTAGTCTTGTCTTTCTCTTGGTCCTTTCTCTTCTCCAGTCTTGACAAGTGATCAGCTACTTTGTTTTATGTTCCCTTCTTGTCCTTGATGTCAATATCGAATTCTTGCAACAATAGAATCCAATGTATCAACCTTGGCTTAGCATCCTTCTTGGTGAACATATATTTTACTGCTGAGTGATCCGTATGGACCACAACCTTTGTTCCAAGTATGTATGGTCAAAACTTGTCAATTGCAAACACCATTGCTAGCAACTCCTTCTCTGTTGTGGTGTAGTTAATTTGGGCATCATTTAAGGTCTTGCTGGCATAGTATATAATGTGGAAGAGTTTCTCCTTCCTCTGCCCTAGTGTTGCCCCGACAACATAGTCACTAGCGTCACACATGATCTCGAACGGTAAACTCTAGTCTGGTGGTTGTACTATTAGGGCTGTTACCAGCTTCTCTTTCAGTGTCCTGATTGCTTCAGTACATTCAATGTTGAAATCAAAGGCCCTATTATGTTCCAACAAGAGACACATGTGTTTAGTACTTTTAGAGAAATTGGCAATAAATCTACGATAAAGCCCTACGTGTCTTAAGAAACTTCTAATGCCCTTGACTGTTGTGGGTGGCGGCAGTTTTTCAATGACTTCTATTTTTTCTCTGTCCACTTCTATGTCGCGACAGGAGACTTTGTGTCCCAACACTATGCCCTCATCCACCATAAAGTGACATTTTCCCCAGTTTAGTACAAGGTTGGCCTCCTCGCATCTTTCAAGCACCTTCTTCAAATTGCCTAGGCAATCGTTGAAACTGTCTCCAAAGACGGAAAAGTCATCCATGAAGATCTCTAGGAAATCTTCCACCATATCGGAGAATATTGTCATCATACACCGTTGAAAAGTTGTTGGTGCATTACACAATCCAAATGGCATTCTTCGAAAGGCGTATGTTCCTTATGGGCATGTGAAGGTTGTTTTCTCCTGATCCTCCGATGCAATTGCGATCTGGTTGTAACCTGAGTAGCCATCAAGAAAACAATAGTAAGGCTTCCCCGCTAATCTATCTAACATTTGATCAATAAAGGGTCAGGGGAAGTGGTCCTTTCGGGTAGCTTTATTAAGCTTCTGGTAGTCCATACAAACCCTTCAACCGGTCACAGTCTTGGTTGGGATTAGCTCATTTTCCCTGTTGGTTACTACCGTTATGCCTCCCTTCTTGGGTACGCATTGCACTGGGCTCACCCACTTGCTATCCGAGATGGCATAGATAATTCCAGCATCAAGCCACTTGATGATCTCTTTTTGTACCACCTCTCACATAGCTTCGTTTAGTCTTTTTTTAGCATCAATCGTCGGCTTATGGTCATCCTCCAAGAGGATTTTGTGCATACAAATTGCTAGACTGATACCTTGGATGTCAGCAATGGTCCATCTAATCGCCTTTTTATACTGCTGTAGCATCCTGATCAGCTGCTGTTCCTGCTCCTTCATCAACTTAGAAGAGATGATTACGGGCAACGTATCATTAATTCCAAGAAAAACATATTTAAGTTTCCCTGGTAGGGGTTTAAGATCTAAAACAAGTGGCTGCTCAATGAAAGTCTTTTGGAGCACGTGTTCATTCGAGGTATAATTCAAAGGCTCGAAGAACTTACCTGGACGTGTGCCTATCCAATTTACCTCCTCAGAACCTTCAATGTCAGATGTTTCATTGGCTGAGGAGTCACTGTCGTCAATGCTATCGTGGCAGTCTTCTAAGTGACTGTGGTGGCAGTGACCAAATTGTTTGTTGTGACAGCTTGATTTGATGCAAGGTTGGTCTATGATTACTTCTGATATTGCCTTACATTCTTCCTCTACATCATCTTGTTTAATAGCTTGGAGAACATTGAGCTTTATCTGCTGGTCATTGACTCTCATAGTCAGTTCTCCCTTCTCTACATCGATCACTATTCTCCCTGTGGCTAGGAAAGGTCGCCCTAGGATGATCAGTGCATTTTCATCTGCTTTACAATCTAAGACAAGAAAGTCAGTAGGAAATATAAACTTACCCACTCTTACCAAAATATCTTCAATCTTTCCTTCCGGTTGTACGTAAGAGTGGCCTGCCAATTGCAACATGACTGTTGTGGGTCTTACTTGTCCAATACCTAGCTTTTGGAATACATATTTGGGCATTATATTAATACTAGCACCTAGATCACAAAGTGCTTTACCCACAAATTTATCACCAATTATGCATGGTATTATGAAGCTCCTGAGATCCTTCTTCTTTGGGGGTGGACACTTATGAAGGATTGCCATGCATCCTTATGTCATCATCACAGTTTCAAACTTCCCAAGTCTGGATCTCCTGGACATTGCATCATTAAGGAAATTTGCATAACCAGGCATATGCTTAATGGCTTCTAACAGCGGGATGTTGATGTGTACTTGCTTAAAAACATCATAGATTTTCTTAAGCTGGTACTTATGTTTCTGTTTTTTCAACCGCAGCGGGAAAGGGGTGGAGGACGGCAGTCTTTAAGGCGTCCTTCACATGGGAAGCGGATTTGAGAAGACTCACATTTTGTAGTTTCTTCTGTCTGCTACTTTATTTCTTCTGTTGTCGTGGCAGATGTGGCGACATCATGTTGTTTTGCTTCTGCCGAGGCAGTGTTCTCGGCAGGTGTCTGTGGGGTCGATTCCTTATCAGACGTTTCTTTAATTATTGGCCCTTGTAACTGTTTCTCACTCCTCGTTGTAATAGATTTGCACTGCTCATATGTGGGTTTTCTAGTGACCTCAGTATCACTAGGAATCCTCCATTCTGCCTTGGGTTTATGAATTGTGAAACCTGACCCATCTATGTCTCTAGGGATTTTAGGGTAGCCTCATGGTTTGTCATTCTCACCTCTGTCTTATCCATGAATGATTCAATTTTCTTGACAAAGTGATCCATGTTTGCCATATATGCTCCTGTTTGAGACATGAAGGTTGTCAGGGTCTGTTCCAGTATGCTCGTTGTGGCTGCCAGCTGCTATTGTGGCTGCTGCTGTGGTTGCTGTCGTGACAGGATTCTAGAACCCCCTTAGTTCTGGTTATTCTGGACTGGAGGGTTTAATGCATTATTTGGGTTACTCTAGGAAAATTTGGGGCCTTTTCTCCAGTTTGAGTTGTAGTTGCAAGAATCATAGCTTCTGTTCTTGTTATAATTTCTAACATACATCCCTTATTCCAACTGTAAGGGACACTCATCTGTATTGTGGTTTCCGCTGCAAGTTTCACACACCTCTTCAGCAGAAAATACAGCCTTAGATTCCTTCCGATGCAAGTTTTCAAATATCTTGGTAAGGTATGCAATTTGAGTTTTGACCGAGTTGTCAGATTCGTATTCCTTGACAGACACTCCTCGTCTACCTCCTCTTCGAGCTGTGGGGAACTGCTCATCATTTTTAGCTAACTTTTTCAACACCAGCATTGCATCCTCTGGTTCCTTGTCGAATAACAAGCCATTTCCTACTGAATCTATCCTCATCTGAGTGTGTATTGACAGCATTGTAGAATTTGACAACCTGATTCCACACATGGAATCCATGCATCGGGCAGTTTCGTAAGAGAGTTGTAAATTGGTCTCATGCCTCGTGCATTGGTTGGTCATCTTCCTGTTGAAAAGTAGCAATCTCATTACGTAATCTTTCAAATAAGAGGAAAGGATTAAAACGAGAGAGAAATTCACGACAAAGGTCCGCCCAAGTTCTTATTGAACCCGACGTTAACTTGTTCCACCAGGTTTTCGCTCTATCTCTCAATGAATGAGGAAATAGCCGGTGTCTCAGTACTTCTAGGCTTATTCCTGTTTGTCTGAATGATCCACATATCTTCTAGATGGTTTTTAGATGTTCACGCGCGTCCTCAGTAGAAGAACCACCAAATTGTCTGGCGGAGTTTATCATGCTGAACATCACATGTTTTAATTCAAAGTGTTCAGCTTCCACATCTGGCAGCGTAATTTCCAGTTCAACATGGTCGTTATCCATGTACTCTCGGCAAGTGTGTCGTACTGCTAGGGCCTGCAGGCGGCGACCGATTGTTTTGGGCATAATTAGGAGGTTCAACTTTAACCCTAGGTTTGTTGTTGTTGTTCAAATTATCCGCCCCATTGTCTTTTCTTCCGTTCACCATTGCTTCCAGTCTTTTCTCAAGATAGTTGTTTCTTTCTATCAAGAGTCGGGCTTGGTTCCTGAGATGATATGTTCGTTCGATTTCTTGATCTAATTCGTACTCAAGTTCTTTACCTCGTCTCGATCTACGCATAAGCAATAGAAGAACTTTGTGAAAAGCAAAGGGAAAATAAATCAACTAAAAACATAAAACAAAAATTTAAGGGTGCATTAATTAAAGGTAAAGGTATGTTGCCAGTCCTCGGCAACGACGCCAAAAACTTGTTGCGTGTAAAATAGTCTATCGCAAATAGGTGCAAGTGTACACGTCGCAAGTAATAAAGCGATACAAAGTATCAGATATCGTCTCCACATGGACTGGAAATACTTTTATCCTTGAATCTCTGCACAAGAAAAGAAATAAGTTTAATAAAATGTTTTAAGTAATATTGAGAATAAACTATGAATAAAAGGGAAATCAGATTGATAAAATGGGCTAGAATTAATTTGCTCAGTAGTGCAGGTATTGCACTGCTCAAAGGGCTTTCTGTTGCGGCTGCCGTCGTGCCTCTCGCGGCAGAGGTCTATTGTTGTCACGACAGCAATCAACAACTCTACACTTCAACTTCAACAAGAATCCATGTTGTGACTTGTCCTATCTCTAGGCCCAAGCTCTGTCGATGAACACGTCTTTGATGATACCTCCCGGCGTGAATCGAAGGATGAACACCGATATTTGTGAATTCTTCCTTAGCTGCTTAACTTTGTACCTATCCCTATGCCAAGATGGTTTAACCATAAATTGGAAAACTCTTATTTACTTCTTTCGTATACTTAACTCTCCCGATGTTAAGTAAATGGATAACCTCACAATGCTCCCCCGAAACTCTTATGAGATATTGAAACCAGAGTAAATAAACTTGAAGCTTTTATTGAATTGAACAGAAAAATCCTAAAAACAATACAACCCTTACAACTACTTTACAAGATCAACCCTTTGCCCTAGGGGGAGTTTAGAACATAATGAAGAGAGAGAAATGACTAGGGTTTTGGGGGAAGACGGCTAGGAGCTAGATATCCTTTGCCTAGTCGAATTACAAGCATATATATAGGCCTTGGTCTTTGAGTTTTCTTAATGGCCAAGAATACAAGTTTGAATTAAAGTACAACTCTATTAAAGACTGAATCTCTGAGTAGATGTCTTTTAATTCACCATATCTTCTTGCTTTGACCTTTTCCTCTAACTTAGGACCAGGCCTTCAATGTGCTTCTGGGCTCCGACAGTTATGCAAGTGGTCCACAAAAATCAGGCTTTAAATTCTCTGTCGATCGAACTCCACTTTGCATTTTTCTGTCACCATGGTCTTTATTGTCGCCTCTTCTGCCACGACAGCGGTCATGACAACATTGTAGTGGACAGTCTCATTCACTTCTTCACTCCAGCTCTGCAACTAACTTCTGCTCCCTTTCTGCCATGGATGCTGCAACGGCTGACACCTGCAAAAGTAGACCAAAATCAGCAGCATCTGTGCAATATTTTCTATTTGTGATATTCATGTAAAATCTATCCTAAAATGCAACTAAACATGCTTGAGTGCATCAATAATATGACACCTGTCGCGACAGAGCTCTTTAATCATTTTTGTATGTATGTCGACTGATGCACAAAGATTTTATTGTTAGGGAGATCTCTTTATGAGCCCCAATGATAATCAAATCATCAACATACACAAGAATAATAAATTTGAAGCTAAACCTCTTAATAAAAATGCTCAAGGAAATTGAATAATTCTTATAGCCTGTCTCTAATAAGTATACATTGAGGCGATTATACAACATGCACTCAAATTGTTTAATCCATAAATATATATGTTCAATTTGATTGAATAATGTTCTTGAGAACTTTAATTAACTGCTTCTGCAGCCTAAACCCTTTGAGAAGTTTCATGTAAATGTTATTATCAAGAGGCTCATACAAATAAGATGTAATGGCATCTATTAGGCGAAAACTAATTCTTTTATTTTCAGAATAATAAAAATCTTTTGAATCCACCTCTGTAGAGTATGTTTCCTCATAATCGATTCTAGGTCTTTGTGAGAATCATTATGCAATCAAACGAGTTTATAATAAATATCTCGCAATTTCCCCCATTTCATTTCTCTTTCTCACAAAGACTTGTTTATATCAATGGGTTTACACCTTCTGGTGTATGAACTATAGGCCCGAATAGTTCTCTTTTCGAAAGAGATTTTAGTTTCGTCTCAATTGTTTCTTTTCATTTTGGCTTATCATTTCTTTGTTTACGTTGTCCAATTGACAATGGTTAATGATCCACATTATCATCCCAAAACTCTAGTGCTATATTGCATGCAAATGTATTATCAACGTCGATTTGATTTCGGTTTCGCTTATTACTAGACATGACATAATCTATTTAGATTTCTTTATCATCAGGTACATGAGTCATATTAATGTCTCTGTTGGAGACCTTTTAATCTCTTCTAGAGATTTTCATAATACGTTGATTCCTCGATTAGACCATCATAAAATATAGCTCCTTTTCATTTTCGAGGATTTTTATCTTCGGAACTTACTGGTCTACTACGCTACATGCGTAAGTTAGACTCATTAGCAACTAGAGTTTATCCTTTTGGGACATCAAATCTAATTGGAGCATTCATAGCTGGTATATGTGACTTAGTCACTCTTTTAGGACCAACAAAATCATCTGACAATTGATTTGCTAAGTTTTGTACATGAATTATCCTTTGAACTTTCAGTTCACATTGACATTGTTGGTACATGGATCATAAAGATAATTCATCTCAACTTATTTCTTTACCCAATTGTGTATTTTCTCCCCCTAATGTTAGGAAAATTAACTTATTAAAATGGCAGTCAGTAAATCGAGTTGTAAATAACTTCCCCATATGAAGCTTAAGATATTTAATTATCGAGGGGAATTTAAATTCGAAATATATTCCCAACCTCATTTGAGGACACATCTTTGTGCATTATGGTAGAGCAATTAGAATATATAACGCACACCAAAATAAATTCTAAGATGAGAAATATTTGGTTCCTAACCAAAAACCATTTTTAATGGGGAGAACTTGTAATAATTTGTTGGCTTGATGCGAATTAGTGATATTGCCTGTAAAATAGCATGCCATCATCATTATCAAGAGTGATTGTTGATTAGTGACTAGTTTTGTCACTATTTTAATGCTAATTATGCTCAATTAGTTGCTTTGTGGTGCTGAATTATGGCTCATTATGTGATTTACTGTGTAGGACCTCGCTGCTGCGAAATATTACGAAAAGGCTGAAATCTGCAATTTCTGGATTCATGGCTGGATTAATGGGCATGAATGCACCGACTCGGCGACATGTCAGCGGATGACGTCAGCAACAATGATGATCGGAGGATGACGTGGCGACATAAGTGAAAACTTATCAGAATAATCTGATAGCTTATCGGATTCGAGATGATAGCTCATCGACTAGGATTTGGATAAAGACTTGGGATTTATCTCTTTTATTTAATTTAAATATTTTTAGGAATTATCTCTTAGGATTTATCTTTTGCAATTTGAATTTATTTATCTTTTATCACTTAGGTAATTCCTAGAGTTTTAGACTAGTATAAATACCCCATGGGGTAAGACTCAAAGCATCTCATCTTTCATTATTTGTTCTTCACTTGTCTTGGGTTTTTTTTTATAAAATTTGTAACCCCTCGTCCCGGTTCGGACGCTTGACCGATCCGAGTGGGCTACACGGGGATAAACGAGGTGAAACCCATTAAGGCTCCACTTCGGTTACTGACCCAAGGAAAACTTTTCATTTATTATATTGTCTAGATGCGTTAATTTACCCTATGTGTGAAGCGACAGCGGAAACAAGGCCTACGAAAAGCCCAACAACAAACAGGGCCTAAGCCCAAACCTTGAGACCCTTTAGAGATGTCAAAATGCCCATTTACAGGCCTGTGTTTCGAAACAGACATCGCCTGTTTCGAAACACGGGCTCCAGTTTAAAAAGCCAGACACCCATACCGAAACACATCCACCCCGTTTCAGAATAAGGTCCTATTTTGCCTAGGCGTTCCGATACCCATTTCAGAACAGGCAATTCCAATAGCCAAAGTGTTTCGAAACAAGTTTCGAAACATGGGCTCACAGTAGCCAAACCGTACCGAAACGCGTTTCAATACGGGGGCCCTGGAACCACACCTGTTCTGAAACAACACAACCCGTTTCGAAACACCTGCAATCTGTGAATTCCCAAAATCAGTTTTAAACATCTCCAAATGGTCCCAAACTCCTTTAACGACCCCAAGAAGCATATATAACATACGAACACACTCTAGAGGCATGTACCATATTGCAAACATACTCAAGATACAAAGCATATAAGAAAGATCATACAAGGCATACACTTAAGCATTCAAGATGTCATGTTTACACAAGGTCAACACTAAGCCTTTAAGGTGACAAATTAGACATAGTTTACAAGCAATACAAAGAAACCACAAGCCAACCAACATAATATATAAAAAGAAGTCTATCATGCTCCTAAACAAACCAACACCAACCACACAAGTCCCCATTAGAACTAATGTTTTGATATAATAATTGAAAAATGTTTTGGACTGATTTAAAAAGTATTTAAAACATTTCCAAAGTCTAAACAACTTGAAATTATGTTTAGGGAATTTTTCAAAAGGGGTTTTCATGTTTTTCAAAGCCTATCTAAACAAAACTGTCTAGGTGTTTCGAAACACCTTAGGGCGTTTCGAAACAGGGGATTACAGTAGCCAAAACGTTTCGAAACTTGTTTCGAAACGGGCTTCCTTGGACAGGATTTTTGCCCAGCGTTTCGAAACGGGCTAGGCCGTTTCGATACGCCTACATGGCACTGACCATAACGGTCATAAAACCCAACTACTCTTTTCCAACCAATTTTTAAATGCAGGCGTTTCGATACGGGCCTATAGCGTTCCGATACGCGTTTTGAAACAGCAAAGGGGTGTTCCGAAACGGGTACCCTGACATACTGCAACGACTCTTTCTACATTGAGAGTGTTTCGAAACGGCTTCGAGCGTTTCGAAACGGGTAGCTGCAGAACTGCATTTATGGTGGGAATTAAAGTCCTCAACGGCTCCAATTTGATCCCAACGGCTAGTAACGGCTACAAACTCAATTGGGATTACAAAAGGGACCTCCAAGCATCAAGAGAAGACTAATGCTCATATTGTCAAACATCAAATGATCAAAAAGTGTCTTAGTGCTTAAATTGTCAATTCTTGTATAAACAAACACTAGTGAGCCAAAATTGTCAAATTTGCTCAAGTGTTTTAGGTTTTGGGCGAGTGCTCTATTGTGCAAACAAACACCTATTAGAGGGTTTTAAGTTTGCTTTATTTATCTCTTTGTAAAGAGGGTGTTGATCAAGGCTTTGGGTAGAAGCTTGATCGGTTGTAAGGGTTTCCTCCTAATCCTAGAAAAGGGGACGAATCAATTAGTGGAATTGGTTGAGAAATCCTTAGTGGGAAGCTAAGGTAGTGGATGTAGACCTTGGTTAGAAGGTTGAACCACTATAAATCATTGTGTCTATTTTCATTTTAGCTTCCTAAACCCTTCCACCCAAAAATCCACCTCTCCACCACTTGGTGAGCTAAATTGGTTGATCGAATCGAGCCCCACACAACTCAACAATTGGTATCAGAGCTTGGCTCAATCGAAGAGGATTAACATCCTATTGAGAAGATCCGGCAAGCTCGATCACTTTTTCATCAACCGGCTCAAATGGCACAATCAATCGACAAACCGCCTTTCTTTGACGGAACCCACTATGCCCATTGGAAGACAAAGATGAAGTTCTTCATCAAATCAAAAGATTACAAGTTATGGGATGTAGTTGAAGATGGTCCGTTCGTGCCTCAAAGAAGTAAAGCGGAGTGGAGTGCCGACGATCGCAAGAAGATGGAGCTAAATTGCAAAGCCTTGCACATTTTATTTTGTGCATTTGGTCCATCCATCTATGAGAAGATGTCCTCTTGTGAGAGTGCCAAGGAGGTATGAGACAAGCTTGAAGTCACATACGAGGGAACCAATGAAGTCAAGGAGACCAAGATTGGGCTCCTAACCTTAGAGTATGAGAAGTTCAAAATGGATCCGGAAGAAAACATCGAGAAGATGTTTGATAGGTTCTCCACCATCATCAATGGTCTCAAAGGCTATGGAGAAGCCATCCCGGAGGAAAAGCTTGTTCGAAAGCTCATCTACTCATTTTCCGAGTCTTGGGACTCAAAGAGGACCGCCATCATCGAAGCCAAAAATTTGAAGACTTTGAAGCTTGATGAACTCATGGGGTCACTTCTTACTCATCAAATCATGAAGAAGAACAAGGAGGATGAGAAGAAGAGGGAAGAAATTAGAGTTATGGGAGAGAAGAAAATCAAAGGGCTTGGCATCAATGCAAGTGTCATGGCTCTCAAATCCTCCACTTGCCATCATGTCTACTCAAGTGAAGAGGAGGATGAAGATGAAGAGATAGTTCATCTCTTCAAGAAGTGTGCCCCGTTCATGAAGAAAGCCTTGAGAGAGCTTGAACAAGAACCTAAAAGAAAGGAGAGGGCAAGCACTTCAAGCCATAAGAAGAAGGCACATGTGGCTACTTGGAGTGATGAGGACTCCACCGACGATGATCAAGCCAACCTTTGCCTTATGGTCATTGAAGAAGATTCAAGGGTAACTTCTAATTCATCTACTTCATGTTCTTATTCCTTTGATGAATTACAAGATGCCTATGATGATTTGGTTTTAGATTTTAAAAGCCACATTTTGAAAAACAATAAATTGATTTCAAAGTTAAAAATTCAAAATGATTTGCTTGCTAAAACCAAACTTGAACTTGAAGCAAAACTTGAAGAGTTTGAATTAAAATATTTTGATTTACAAAAATTGCTTCAAAATGTTCAAGAAGAAAAAGATTTGATTTCCAAAGAGCTTGAAAAGAAAAACAATTTTGGAAAATCAAATTTTTACATTAGACAATCTAGTGCCCCTAGATTTATAAAAGGTAAATGTTTTAGAAGTGTTTGGGTCCCAAAAGGACTAACCACTTCAATTAATAAGGATGACATTGAAAAATGGATTCTTAAGGGGACTAAAATTTGTGCTACTAATGTTTATGGATCCAAAGCAATTTGGATACCAAAAATTACTTGATTGTCTATTGTAGGTGTGATGGAGATGTTCAACAAGTCAAACATTGAGGGGGAGCTCCATACACACAAGGAAGAACACTTGAAGAAGGAAGGCTTCACATCCTCCCTTTGGGTTCAAGTGTTGGTAAAAATCTAGTTGTTTTGCTTTTATTTGTTTTATTTTTTTAATTCAACTAGATGATCATACATGTTGGACTAACATTTCAATGATGCTTTGAGTAAGGGGGAGCCATTTTAAAACCAAATTCTTATCTTTGTCAAATTTTACCTCAATTGTTATTTTTGAACTTAATGTTTTAAATTCTTTTTGATATAACAAAAAGGGGGAGAAATGGTTTGAAAAATTGAATCTTTCAAATGAATAAGGGGGAGCCTTATTTGAATTAAATTTTTTTTATCTCTTATTCACATTTTTAAAGTTAAAGGGGGAAAATTCCAAACAATTTTTCAAGTGGTTTTATTATATCAAAAAGGGGGAGATTGTAGAACTAATGTTTTGATATAATAATTGAAAAATGTTTTGGACTGATTTAAAAAGTATTTAAAACATTTCTAAAGTCCAAACAACTTGAAATTATGTTTAGGGAATTTTTCAAAAGGGGTTTTCATGTTTTTCAAAGCCTATCTAAACAAAACTGTCTAGGTGTTTCGAAACAAGGGATTACAGTAGCCAAAACGTTTCGAAACTTGTTTCGAAACGGGCTTCCTTGGACAGGATTTTTGCCCAGCGTTTCGAAAAGGGCTAGGCCGTTTCGATACGCCTACATGGCACTGACCATAACGGTCATAAAACCCAATGGCTCTTTTCCAACCAACTTTTAAATGTAGGCGTTTCGATACGAGCCTATAGCGTTCCGATACGCGTTTCGAAACGACAAGGGGGTGTTCCGAAACGGGTACCCTGACAGACTGCAACAGCTCTTTCTACATTGAGAGTGTTTCGAAATGGCTTCGAGCGTTTCGAAACGGGTAGCTGCAGAACTGCATTTATGGTGGGAATTAAAGTCCTCAACGGCTCCAATTTGATCCCAACGGCTAGTAACGGCTACAAACTCAATTAGGAGTACAAAAGGGACCTCCAAGCATCAAGAGAAGACTAATGCTCATATTGTCAAACATCAAATGATCAAAAAGTGTCTTAGTGCTTAAATTGTCAATTCTTGTATAGACAAACACTAGTGAGCCAAAATTGTCAAATTTGCTCAAGTGTTTTAGGTTTTGGGTGAGTGCTCTATTGTGCAAACAAACACCTATTAGAGGGTTTTAAGTTTTCTTTATTTATCTCTTTGTAAAGAGGGTGTTGATCAAGGCTTTGGGTAGAAGCTTGATCGGTTGTAAGGGTTTCCTCCTAATCCTAGAAAAGGGGACGAATCAATTAGTGGAATTGGTTGAGAAATCCTTAGTGGGAAGCTAAGGTAGTGGATGTAGACCTTGGTTAGAAGGTTGAACCACTATAAATCATTGTGTCTATTTTCATTTTAGCTTCCTAAACCCTTCCTCCCAAAAATCCACCTCTCCACCACTTAGGTAATTCCTAGGGTTTCATACTAGTATAAATACCCCCTTGGGGTAAGACTCAAAGCATCTCATCTTTCATCATTTGTTCTTCACTTGTCTTGGGTTTTTTATAAAATTTCTCTTCAGTTCTCTATTTTCTTCCTTTATTCTCTTTTGAAAAATAAAGCTAAGCATGGTTAATTCAATAATCATGCAAAGCTAAACCTTTTTTAAGCCAAAGGCTTAAGCAATGACGCGTTCACAAGGCGAGGTTTGAAACAACACTTAAAACATTTCGGAAATCTTTTCTCATATTTTTCGAACTTTGTTCTTAAAATCAAAATGATTTTTCAACCCAAAGATTGACTGTAACCCCCTCGTCCCGGTCCGGACGTTTGACCGGTCCGAGTGAGCCACACGGGGAAAACCGAAGCGAAACCCGTTAAGGTTCCTCCTCGGTTAACGACCTAGAAAATTTCTTTTTAATTTAATCTTTTCTAAAGGCTCGTTCGAATCCTATGTGATCATAAAAGCGGAAAGACAAGCATTCATAAAACAATAACTCGAACAACCTATGCAAAACAGTCCATTTTTAAATGATTAAGCAGGCTGTTTCGAAACACCCTCAAGGTGTATCGAAACGCCTTGACCTGGTCAACGGTTCTAAGCCTACACGTAGAGGCCGTATCGAAACGGAGGTCAACCGTTCTGAAACACCCGCAACAGCCAACTTCTCTTGGTCAACGAGATTTTGACCGTTTCGAAACCTTTAGACCCGTTTCGAAACACTTTCATCTCGTCATTTTCTCATAATTCCAGTAGCAAAATTGTATCGAAACGGCCCCTACGCATTTCGAAACGCCCGGCCGAAAACAAATGGACCGTATCGAAACAGGGTAGACCATTTCGAAACGCCCTCTGTCTGCAGACTGGTTTTAGCTGGTTTATGGCACAAGGATATCCCTAAACCCCTCTAAAACTTCTAACATCACACTAACATCAATCCTAAGGCAAACCAACATAACAAGCATGCTTAAAACATCAATACAACAAAGCTAAACACCAAAGGCAACAACATCACAAAACCACACATCCATACATAGCATTAAAGGTATTAAGCTTCAACATGGCCAACACTTAGGCAAAATAAGATAGGTAAAGGCCAATATTGGTTTACAAGCAACATGGCATTTAAATCCCAACCAACAAGCATATAAAAGGAGTCTAGCATGCTCCTAGCAACAACAACAACAACATAATCCAAAAGCATCATAACACGGTTACATGTCCCATTGCTTGACCATTACATCATAATTAAAATGTTCATACTTGGTAGCTAAACAAGCACCACGAAGCACACTTGGAGGCCCCCTTCTTGCACTTAGCAACCCATGAACTAAGGATCTGCATTGTCGAAGAAGGAGAGAGCGTAAGCAATAAGCTTAGTGAGGGTAAGCTCTTTAAAAACAAACCTCGACAATGCAGGGTCCAAGCACGATCTCAACCAAGGTAAATGCATGATTACCAAAGATCCTCAAGATCCAAATGTCAAAGATGCATGAACAATATTCAATTATATGCCATGCTCAACAAGCTCTATTTCACAACATATGTAACCACATATAAACACCCAAGTAGAGGTCACATTCCACAACACATTGATACACATATCAATCAATATTGGCACCTAGCTATGACTCGAATACGCGGATAAACACGTTGGAACTCACATCCATCAACCACTTTACCTCACGGTGGGATTACACTCATCACCGGTCTCGCGGAGGGGATTCCACTCATCCTCACGCCCCGTCGATGGCATTCCACTCATCATCGACTAATATATATATACAACAATTTCCGGGCGAACCCTTAGTCCTCCTCGGTGACTCAACGCCACCAAGGCCACGTGCGAATTTGACTCATGTGTGCACACTAACATCCTAATGATCGATCATTTGTACTCAAGCATACTAGTGCCAACATTTAACTCAATCACATTATCAATTACAACCAATTACGTGCTTAGCACGTACCCACCATGATCACAATCATGAACCATTCACATGCATATCATAATGCATCACAAATCATGCCTCATCTCACATGTATATCACATTATACATCATCATCACATCACAAACATTACGAGGCATAAACATCAAATACAAGTTCAACCAATGGCTCTAGATTAAGTTTAGGATTAGGCTACCACCCTAATCCTAACTCTAGGTGGGTCTACCAAGCCCGACCTAGTCCACATGCTCGAACCAAACATTTAAACCACTTCTAAACGTTAATCACTCACATAAACTTCCAAGCTCAAATCCAAGCAAGCAACCACCCTCAAGCTTCCGAATTTCCTCTCGATGCTTCACCGACACAAGTTCTCGCCTCTAAACAACCTCAATATAATTCAAACAACTTCAAATCAGCCCATGCATCAAAGTACTAACCCGGAATATAATTCAAACACAAATCACAATATTACAAGCCATGAACAACCCCACATTTAACCAAACTCAGGCAGCCCCAAAACCTCGTCCAAAACTCATGTTTCCAACACCTTTTATACCCACAAATGATCCCAAATCAACCCCTAACCATAGCACTATCAATAGCCCATCAATTCCTACCTAAAACAACCCCCAAAACTCACCCAAAACCCTTCAAAAACCCCATTTAAACCCAATTTCGGGAATTTGATCAAAACCAAGAAAAATTCGCATATGTGGTACCATTTGACTCCTAGACTTCATAACTAACAACATTAAATCGAAATATTAAGTCTAACAACATAAAGTTACCATTTTTAATCAAAATCTCCAAAAGCTCCATTTTCAAAACTTTGAGGAAAATGAAAATTAATTGTACTTTTGAAGAGAGGATGATGAGGACAAGTTGAAAATGAAATTACCTTTCGAAAACGAATTGAAATGATGAAGTTATGTGATGGAATAGTGTAGAGGATGAGAGAGCTCTTCAATGTCGTTGTTTTTGTTTTGAAGGAGAAGAAGGTGAATAGTAAAAGATGATAGGAAGGGGATTTAAAATTAAAAGATGGGCTAATTACAATATTTCCATTAATGAATGGCCATTTTCCACTTTCCTTAAAAACTCTCTAATTTGTCTTCCACTTCATTTTAGTCCAAAGTAAAATATTTGTTTTTGAAACCCAATACTTAAAAGATTATTTTAATTATAAAACCGAACCCAAAATAATATTAAAATATTATTTTCACCCAACTCCTAAACCCGGGTGTTACATTGACCTTGGTTAGGAAATTATTTTGATCTATCTATTGGGAGGAAGGATCGGTTAGGGAAACAAGTCCGACTTCCAGGGATCACACTTAGTAAATTGTTTACTAAGGGAAATTGAGATCGAACTGTTTTTATAGAAATAATATTTCGAGTCGGTTATGAGCTTAAAAGATTTTGTTTTCTCAAATATTGAGTTGGTTTAAACAAATACTTAAAATTGAAACTAAAATTTGAATTTTGGAAATTCAGTTTACAAACGAAAACTAAAGGATAGATCCTTGTAGTGATTTCACCGACATGATTTTCGAAGTTAAAAATCTTTACCAAGGAACCGAGTAGAACGAGTCAACGCGAAAGCCCGAGGCTTAAAATCTCTATATTTACTTTCAAATCATTTAAAATTCTTTCTTTTACTCTCTTAAACAATTACATTTCATTACAAACAAAACCCCCACCTAAATCACATCAACATAGCTCCATCAACAACTCTTGGTTCATAAACTACAAAAACGTGACCAGAAAAGTTCTAAGTCCCTGTGGGTTTGACTTCTACTTCCCTGTCTACATTTAATTTCTGTATTTATTGTATTATTCGGAAGAAGGAAATTATATTATTCTTAACACGTAAACGACGCGTGTCAATTGTCTATAATCTGGAAAATGTGCTAGTAATTTTATCAACTGAGCAAGTAACCTCGCAAACGCCAAGTTGCGGATTGATAACAAGGATACATATGACCATCTAGTCGATGCATCGATTAAAACCGTAAAAATATCTAGATAATATGTAAGAAGGTTGTATGGGCCCACATATATCACCATGTATTCGTTCCAGAAAATTAATATATTCATAATCTATCTTAGCTGGTGATGGTTGAATAATCAATTTGCTTTCAAAGCAAGCATCACATGAAAAACGTTACTTTGAAGAATATATCAGTTTTTCAATGAATAACCACATGAAGTGTCAATAATTTTTCGCATCATAATTGAACCGGGATGGTCTAACATGTCATGCCAAATAATAAAGTTATTAGTAAACTTATGGTTTACAATAGCATTAACTTCAATTTGTACTAATTCTTGTGTAGTGCAATCCGGATGGCAGTGCATGTAATTTTGTCAAGATTTTATTATTGACTTGATTGTACTTGTAATATGAAGATAATCAATATCCTCTTTGCTAATATTCTCAATATGATATTCATTTTCTACGAATATCTTTAAAATTCAATAAGTCTCTTTGCAACTTTGACGAGTATAACACATTGTAAATATGAAATAGAGTTCTATTTGGCAATAACATATTTGCTCTTCCGGAGCCTTCTATGATATTAGTACTTTTGGATATAGTACTCGCATTATTCCCTTGAATTTTAAATGAAAAAATATGCATAATTATGCACCTTTCAATATGTGCTTTGTTTCATTCACTTAGGGGGATGAAAAATATGTGCTTTGTGCCATTCACTTCAAAGAATGAAAAATATAAAATATAGCACATACCAAATCTATCTATCAAAGATAATGTCACAAGAACTTATTACTCTTTCGGAGCATTGATATTTTAGTACTTTAAGATATAGTACTCACATATCCCCTTACATTAAATGGGAAAAATAGTTCTTATGCTTAAGTATAGTATGAGTACTTGTATTGTGAATTGCATTTTTTATTCCGGAAGCAAACACATTCTTTAAAGGATAATAAGTAAAGCAAATTAATATATTTGAATATATGTAATATATATATATAATATGTAAAATAAATTAACATAAAGCAAAATAAATAAATGTTTTAACATATTTAAATATATAATATAAAATTATAAAGAAATAATATGTAAAATAAATTAACATAAAACAAGATAAATTAAAGTATCAGTAATTTCCTTTAGAGATGATAAGAAAATAAAATAAATGACGAATTATTCGTTTCAAGGGTTATGAGAAAATCAACAATATCCAATTGAGTTGGACCAACAACGTCATAATTATTTTTTCCATTTTCGTAAACAATATTTGCTTATATTTTCTTTCCTTTATCATTTATAATTGTGGATAAAGGTCCATAATGCTTCAGCGTATGACAAGTACGAGATCAATGGTTTGTACCATTGTATAAAAAATCACTTTCTTAATATATTCTTCTCATCTTTATAAACCCACTTCTAGTGGTTATAAACATTCTTAAATTGATCATCTTGCCAATGTATATGTTCATTGCCTCAATTGCGACCATAATTGTTAATGTGGAATTTATTCTTTCCGCTATAAAATGTCACATTCACTTTAAGGAATAGAGCGGAGCCAGTTGGGCGATATTAATGATTTTTCATCAGTATCTCATTGTTTTGCTCAACCACAATAAGGCAAGAAATTAACTCAGAATATTTCTTAAATTCTTTTTCATGATATTGTATCTAAAGGACAACATTGTTTGTTGTGAAAAATGGAGTATGTTTTTATTAACATATCCTCATCACAGAGAACTAAGATTTAATCCTTGTACGCGACATTGTTAAACCAATTCACAAGGTCCTTTAAAAACTTCATTTGAGACTAGTAGCCTCGTAGAACGGGATGTCCAGCCAATATACTTGGATTATATCGAAGTTATGTTACCAATTAAATAGTGATTTACCATGTTTGCATTCACTTCAAGGAATGAAACAGATCCAATCGCATGGAATAAACACCATGCTTGCATTCACTTCAAGGAATGCCTCCCTCAAAGTTCTTGTCAAGATAAAATTTTGTAATCTGACATTGGGAGAAGTCTATAGTTGAATTTTTTGATGTAGAAGAAATATTACTTTCGAGCAAAATTATCATAATTTGTCGCACTTTAAAATAATAATTTAAAGAATAAAAATAAAATCAAAATTTACCGATATTGATTTTTTATCTCGAGGACAATGGAAGCATAGCAAACGACCAAAACAGCTTCTCATAATATCTACACGTCATGTCTTTTTCCAAGCCATTTAAACATATCATGTAAAACTCAAAACATAGTTAAAAATATTAACTCTCATTAATCAAATATCATAAATAAATATTGATATTTAATTATAAAAATATAAAATTAAATTTAATATAAAAGAGAGAGATGAAACTCTTGTTGTGTAATAAATCAATAAGTTGTTTTTATTCTCCCTCTCCCTCTCTGCGAATGACTCCTCCAAAATCTAGTCTCACGAAATTGGTCCCACATCTGATGTTCAAAATCTACGGCTCTCGCGCAACAATCATCGTGATTGTCAAACCCGCATCTACACGTCATCATGCTTTTTCAAAAATTAAAGACCAAATTAAAATATTGAGATAAAGGGAATTAATAATTAAAAAAATAAAGGGAAAACACTTATCTTCGGTTCAACATAGAATCGAATTTTTCCTGGTAACTCCTTTGAGATTCGAACGAAGAGCGCCAAAATCTTTCGAGCGAACTTGTGCTGATAATGTGTTGTGAATAAAATAAAGAAGAGCAAGAATAAGAACGAAGAACAATAAAAGAACAAAGAGGTTAGATAAAGAGTGAGATTCATATTATTCTCAGAAAACTAGAATTGTGTAAAACGCCTTCATCTATTTATAGGCATAAGAAGTACATAATAAGTTTCTAAAATTACCAATTTTAGTGATACTTGATTTTTTTGGTAGTTTTATGATGTGAGATTAATTAAATAGTTTTTTTCTTTGAAAAGTATAATATTATTAGCTTAAATTGACACACTGACTCGTGCCTCGTTAAAAAACCTCCCTAATCTTAAATGGAGGAAAAAAAGTACAATGAGTCCATGGTTGAGAAGGTTCATACACATTACATAAGACAAATGAACCGGATGATGAGGTCCAATACAACAATCACATCCATACAAGTGTGAAAAACCAGAAACACAAGATTGTTGTAATCCAAAATTTCTTACTTTAGACCCGAGCGTCCAAGCCCCTTAACTAGCTCCCAAGAAACATGACAACCCAAAAGCATATAAATGGCTTGCCCTTGACTTCCCTCTTTAGAAACGAACAACTATACCCCTCATTCAACACCAGAACAGAGGCACTCTGTAACCAATAACACCCAACTTAAGTGCTTGACATCCAACACGGTGGTGTTGATCTAGAGATGCCTGATTTCGCCAATTTTTCTGCGATTTAGTTGGCTTCCCTAGACACAACCTCTTTCAACTGCCCAAACATTCCTCAATTCTCAGCCTGAAGACGATGGGGGCTAGAATTGGCGATCAAACCAATCAACGATAATGCTACTGACAAGCGTTATAATTGACAGATAAATAATCCCCATTCTCAAAATAAATAAATAACGTAGTAAAGAGAAGAAGGGTCGATCCACAGGGACTTTGGAAGTTCCGATGTAGAGAGGTTTTGATTCTGCCTTTAGTGAGAAAATAAAATAAATAAGGGTTTGATCAATGGAGTATAAAATAAATGTAAAATAATAAACATGAATAAAATAAATTTAGAGAAAAATATGAAACTAAATTTTGAGAAGAAAATCAATAAAATAGAATAGCCTCAAGCTTCGCTTTAACTCATTTCCAATTGATCATCGAATAAGATTTTACTCCGAATAAATGTCGGTTACAGTCTACAAGGATCAACCCTTGTAACTTGTTTTTCTCTCTCGTAAACTGACTATCCAAAATCAATTTTTGAATTTCAGTTTTCTGGATAGACTAAGCACGACTACCGCTCTTAGAATAAAATGGTTTAAAATATGAAAAAACCATACTCGGATTACGTTGTCTCGACGAGAATCAAATCTGATCTCAATTTCCTTTAGTAGACCGCCGCTAAGTGTGTTCATAAGAAGTCGTATGTGCTACAAGCCGATCATTCCTCCCAACTGTAAATTGAAACAACAATCAAATCAATGAGACCTTTTTGAATTTGAAAGCGTAAAGATTTTAAAAGAAAAGACCGATTTCCAATCCAAGTTCTCAGAAAAATGAGAAATATATTCGAAGATATAAAGTGATTTTCAATTCTCACAATCGGAATTGTATCATTAAAAACTGAAGCTAAAAAGAAAACTTTATAACAGTATAATTTCCTAAGAACAAATAAAAGCTAAGTGTGTTGTCTTTCAAGCTTCACCGTAAATGGGTATTTATAGCTTGAAAAAACCCTAAAAATATTTAAAATAAAATATTTAAGATAATTCTAAAAACATTCAAATAAATTCCAAAAATGATAATTGGAATATAAAGCGATAATTCCTAAATATTTAGAATACAAATTTTATCCTAAAATTCTAATTAAATCTCGGTCGTCGTTCTTCTAGATGATGCTGACTGGATTTTCTTCTGGAAGCTTCTGTTGACTGGACTATCGGATTCTGCCACATCGAATCTTGTCATGCCCATGTGTCCAGCCTTGATTCCAAAAAATAAAAACTGCAGAACATGTTCTTTTAGCGATGCTTTCTGGAAGTTAAAGTTCTGCGCAAAAATGAATAAAAACAACCCAAATAAGCAACATCAAAGTTCCAATAGAGAGTAATTAACGGTAAATTAATAACAAAATAAAGCACTAACCAGCTACATTCCGTCTCAAGAATAAGATTAGAAGATCGGGACCATTTTGAGTCTCTAAACAACACACAAGCCTCTTTCAAAGCTAGAAGCTCAGTCGATGTAGCATCGAACATGATCAGCGACACATTATATGCATTCCTCAGTGGATCGCCTATACCAGCTTTGTCATACCACCTCCACTACTTCATTCACATTGAACTTTAGAGAGCCCAACAGAGGCCTTTCCAAATCGCATGATACGCTGCAAATCTAGTTTGAAGCCTTAGATTTCAAAACGAGAGGGCACCATAAGACATCATCTACATAATTGATTAAAGATAGCCACTTCGCCTTGCACCACCATCCTAAACGAATAAGGCATGAGTCAAAAAGTTAGTTCTCGTCAACTGAAGTACCTTTCAACACCATATCATTCCTGTAAAGCCAAAGAGACCACGCAATACACTGGAAGGAAAGCTACCACACCCATTTTAAATTAGTGTTAGGATAGAGTAAGTACCAGAAAATATAAAAGGATATGACATTACCGGGCATTGCATCATGAACACCCCAAATATAGCAACAATGTTGCCAAATGTGCCAACTAACTTTGCATTGATTGAAAATATGAGATAGGGTCTCGATCTCCAACGAGCAAAATGGACATTGTATAGACTGTTGACCAAGTGTGCCTCTTTTAGCTAATTCAACCCTCGTAAGAATCTTACTGTGCATCAAGTTCTACAAGAAAGCTTCAACCTTCGGTGGAGCAAGGTTTGGCCATACATTCTTCCACATTTCATATCCGAATCTGTCATCATTCAGAGATAGCTCACCATATGATTTAGAGGAGTACACACCATTAGAACTACCAATCCAACGTAGATTATCATTCTTGAATCTCCTCGGAGTAATATTCTGAATTAGTGCCAAGACAAAACACCAATCAACGATGTCATAAGCTTTGTGGAAGTCTGCTTTAAACACCACACCTTTCTGCCCTTTTCTCTTAGTAAAGTAAATGGTTTCATTTGCAATTAGAGAGCAATTTAAGATTTGCTTCCCGAACAAAATGTGAATTGATTTTCCCCGATAATTCCCTCCATAACCTCTCCGAGTCGCAAGGCTAGGACCTTGGCAAGCAAATTGTAAATACTCCCTACTAAGTTGATCGGTCTGAAGTCCTCAATAGATCTTTGATTTTGGATTTTAGGAATCAAGACAATGAAAGAGTGGTTAAATGGGAAATCTGTAATTTCACCCTTGTGAAATGAATTGAAAAAAACCTAGAATTACAACTTTAAGAGACGACCATATTTTTTTAATAAATCCCATATTAAATTTGTTAAGACCCGAGGCTTTGGAAACATCACACCTTGATAATGCCGCCCAAATTTCTTCTACAGAAAAAGGCTTCTCAAGCCGCGCATGAGCACTTACACTAATTTGCTCCATCTCACAGTCAAATTGTTTTACTAGTAGTGTAAATGACTCATTGTAAATTCCTTTTAATTTCTCCATGATAGCTCTTTTCATCTCGGCAGGTTGCCAAAATATGCTCTAGCCCCTTAATAATCGATATGAGGTTGGATCTTCTCCTAGAAGATACAACAAGGTGAAAGAACTTTGTGTTTTCCCCCATCAATAGCCCAGTTCAAACGAGACTTTTGAATCCACTCGTGCTCCTCTCTTTTGATGCATTCCCAGAGCTTTCTTTTACACTCTCTTAATTCGAAAGTCAGTTGCTGCTCGTGAACACCACCAGAAATAGCTTCCTCAATCTCGGAACATCTTTTTTCAAGCGGAAGAATAGTATTTCCAGATTTTCCAATCCTATTAGAGACCCAATCTTTCGACAACAATTTGCAGTTTTTCAGTACCGCCCCAATACCAAGACCTTCCATCTTATTACATTCATTCTTGATCAGCTCAACATAGTCTTTATCATCGGCCAAATAATCAAACCACTTGAAGGGTCTAAGACCCAATAACTTGTTCAGTCGACTGAAAGAAGGATTATCTCTGTAATTTGACCACATGTATTTACCTTCATGAAGTGGGAGATCCACAAGATAAAGTTCTTCTATAAAATCAACAAAGCTTTTCATAGCGCTTCTATGTATATGTACTCATGTTTTTTCTTCTACGAAAATGACAATATTAAAATTTCCCCAGTAACACATGGAGATTGATACCCGAAATGTAGCTTTTCAACTCATTAAACAAGCGCAGTCCTTCGATGTCATCATTTGGAGCGTACACGTTTATTAGGATGCATCTAAGATTTGCCATTGTTATCTTCCCAGTGATTGCAATGAAATTATGGGCTATTATACCTTTTTCACACACAAAAAAATCTGATCCTAAACTGTGATATCCCTAATAGCCCCTACTAAGGGAGAGAAAGAGAGATTGTAACTGGAAATTTTACCATATAGTTACCTTAAAAGTTTCATGTCCACGTCTTGTTTCTTCGATTCTTGTATAAAAAGAAATTTTGCCTTTGAATTCCGCAACAACTTCTTTAAAATCGCTTTCTTCTCGAATCTGCCCAAACCACGAACGTTCCAAGAAACTATCAAACATTGATTCATCAAATACAAAACCACTCACTTGATGCTACTGAAATTAACAAACAGAGCCCTTTTCAATTTCCTAGAAATAGTTCAGAATTAACTTATTATTAGCATCAAACAATAAACCCAAATTTTCATACATTCATGGATGCCCAACATCAGCTGGAACTTTATCAGTCGGATCAGCGGTTTGTGAAACTCTTGTTCCTTTCTTGGTAACCTTATTCCCAGCTTGTTTAGTCTAATGAGACAATTTCACGTAACCTAGAGCCATCCATTTTTGTGTTTTATCGAACTTTGATCTGAAGGAAAGAGAGCTTTGATTTCTAGGATGTTTGAGGATTTTGGGTCTGATTGAGAATATCCCAGTTGAGGAGTCAAAAATGGTCTCAATGAATATGTTATGGCCCGACAATTCATTGGATTCAGACTAGGATTTCAACCAAATTATCCTCTCTGTTGGCCTTGTAGAAATAGTTGGGCTCCACTGGGTCCAAATGATCTGAGCCCTTCTCCACCCTGATCCCCAAAGATGTTCTTTTGCCTTCAAAGTTTATTTTGTCACGTGGGGTTTCAGACTACCAAGAGCTGCCACAATCCAATCCCTGCCATAAATCCTCATCAGTTCCAAAATTCTTGGAACCATACCTGTAAAACCAAAGAATTGATATTGATATAACAAAGGATTTAAGGACTAAATTAAAAATAAAAAATAAATTTTTAAGTCTTAAAAACTTCCCAAAATTTTTAAACAAAGTGGTCAAGTCAAAACCAAATGGTTATACAAATTTTTCTAAGTGTTTTCCAAGTCAAAACAGTAATTTTCAAGTCACCGTTTCGAAACAGCCCTTAGGTGTTTCAGAATGTGTTGAAACTGTCAAAATTGGTTTCGGAACGAGTCTTCCCGTTTCGATACGATAGAATGGTTGAAACGAATGAAGAACAACATAATGGGCAGATCCGTTTCGATACGGCTGTATCGAAAACGATCTCAAACGTTTCGAAACGAGATTTGAACTTGGATTTAAAATTTATAACCGTTGCAATTTTATAACTGATTTTTACAAAATGGTTAAGACGCATCGAAATGATTTAAGCATATTTCAATACGGGTTTTGACATTTTCAAATTGTTTCGAAACTGTATCAAGTTGTTTCGGAATGAGCTCTTAGCGTATCGAAACGATCATATCCGTTTCAATACGGTCTCTTAATTACACCTCAACGGCTATTTTTATTTTGGTCTATTTCGAAACATGTACATGGGTTTCGAAACGGGTAGTTGCAGAAGTGCATTTATGGTGGGAAGATTGCATCCCAACGGCTATATTGATGATGGCAACCACCCCAACGGCTAGAATTGAATGAGAAGATATAAAATGGACTCTAAAACAACCAGCAACAACTATTTATCCTAAGAGAAACAATCCTACATCAAATCCAAGCTCAAATGCTTAAATTCTAATATCCTTGTAAAACCTCAATTGTCAATCCTTGTAATTTCCTATTTTTCAGATTCAATTGGGTTGTGTTTTTGTAATTTGGGCAATATAAGTCTCGAGAGATACATTGTATTTGCCACATTCTTCTTTGTACACTTGTGAGAGGGTTTGGTCAATTTTAGGTAAAAAATTGATCATTTGTGTAAAGGTTTCCTCCTAAGCCTAGAAAAGGGGAATATCGACTAGTGAAGTTGTTTGGAAAATCTTTAGTGAGAGCTAAGGTAGTGGATGTAGAGTTCAATTTGGAACTTGAACCACTATAATTGCCTTTATCCTCAATTTCTTTTACCACTTCACTACCAACCAAATTAAAACAAAAACAAATCCAATTCACCCTCTTTTGGCATTTATCGATTCAACGATCCACTCTACAAGACCTTATATATGTTTAATTGGGCGACAAAATAAGCTCGACGCTACGATTCTCAGATGGTTCCGTCGAAAAACTTTTCGGTTGCTCCTAGTCTATCCAACACCAGTCTTCATCAAATTCAGTCGTGGACAAATGAAAATTTTCACCCTGCACCACGATGGTGGCTTTAGAGGGAATATCTGAGAGGCAACTAACCCCCACTGGGATTCTGGCAACATCAAACCGGCTTCTTCCAGTTGTGTCCTCATCTATCCTAATGACATTGCCTCATCTGTTGCCAATAGTTTCGAACACTGATTCTTGCCACGACATGATAGGAATGCCTTCAAGGCACACCCAAACACGGAGCTTTTTCATGTTCATAAAATTATCAATAGTATCTATGTCGGAGAACCAAGAGTTAAGAAGTGATTCTTTCATATTCCAGAAAATGAGCATTTGCTCTTCTTCCTCGAATCTGATAATAGCATAGTAATCCATCCAATTGAAGTGCTTGTTGTATAAAATCAGTGTTATACATTACGTTTATCTCTTCTACATAACACATTTTTAGCCAATCACACTCCGCTTTCGAGATCGAAATTGGGATATTCTCAACTTCGTTGCTTTCAGTATGATCTGAATCCACTTCCCTAACACATGGAGCAGGCATTTGCGGTTGGTCAACCGTTTTAGTCTTTTCAAGGAGATTGTTTACAAGTGCTTCTTTGTACGAAATTCCTTCTCTTCACTTGTTAAGATTCTTTCTACGAGGGGATTTTTGGTTGACCTTTGAGTGTGGATCCATAAGGTTCTTCAGAGAATCAACATGTTTTTTTCTCCATGAAAATTTTGATAGAGAAGTCTTTCATTCTTCTATCATTTCCGTCTTTGACAGCTCGCAAAGCTTTTGCCATATTAGAGAATCGCACAAAAGCAAACATACTCCTTGATATGGGTCTTCTTGGGTTGTTATAGGCAATATAGACATCTAAAATCTTACCATAAACCTCAAATGCCTCTCTAAGAGCTGTCTGGTGTATTCTTTTGCTCATAAAATTGATAAAGTCTGAAACACCAACCCTAGAAACCCTATTTGAATCCTTATCCTTCCTAAAACTCTCTCTGCAAATATCTAGAACAGTCTTTTGCGCTGGACGAAATCCTATCGTCGTGTTCAACCTTTGATCTACTAATTTTGTTGTTGGAGACGGTGACCCTTCGCATGCTGCTGATAGCGGTGACCCTTCATTATTTTTACAAAAAACGACCCATTTTAATATTTGATCTTATCTTTGGGATTAATTAAATAGTTGACATTCGATTTAAATGTGACGTTACATTTTTAAGTGATATGATATGTTGACTCACGACAATCCCGAATAATAAAACTCTTAACAATAGCAATATCAGTATATAACATAATGTTGGTCAATGTGAAAATATAAAAAAAAAAATATTAGAAGAGATGGGATCCATTTATGGTACTAAATATCAATTTTCTGACCATTAGAAACATTCCAATGAATATCTCATTTAAAAATCGAAACTTCTTCGAAAAAGCTGCAACAGATCTATGACGAATTAGACACTTTTTTTTTGCAATTAGAAGTCGATTAAAGACTTTAAAAAACTCGAAAGCCCACTCCTACTCTATCCTTCCCATGTGCAAGCTTGTTCGAGTGAACACTTTCCAAGTTCTCATCTTTATTTCCCCGCCAAATTCTACCAAGCAAGCATTGAGATCATCACAAAATATTTTCGGAAAAAGAAAAGTTTACATGATGTATGAAGAGACAAACTTAATAAATAGTTCTCTTCGATAAGGACTTACGCATGATTTTATGTTAAAAGTTATGAGTATTTAGATATGTGAAATTACAAAATTTTAATGATTTGATATTAATTTTTTTATAGAAAATACATAAAAATATTTTAAAAAATTAAATTTTTAGGGAGTGTGTCTGTCGGATGGTCATGTGTCGAGTTTTTGGTCGTCCCACAATCGACTCGAAAAGTTAATACATCCACCTGAACCTGATCCAACCCGAATTTTTCTGATGCTTCAACTTACACGAACACGACACAAATTTTAGAGTAAAAACCTGAACTTGATCTGACTCGACATGAATAAAAAATTATTTTATTTCATTTTTATTTGATAAGATGAGAGTTAATCAAAAAATACAAATAGAGATTAGGCATTATAATAATTATTTTTTTTATTAGACAAAATAAAGAGATAATTGAATATATATAAAGATGCATTATAGCAATTATAATTAAATATTTAAAATAAAATTAAACTATTATTTCAGGTCAGGTAGGATATTTTTCACCTTAAATCTAAACTCGACTCAATCCAATATCATTTTAAAAAATATCCGACCTAAACTCAAAATTATCTTTAAAAAAGAGTCGAGTCAAAATCGTCAGATAAAATGATCGTCCATATTTGCACCCTTCAACACCCTCAAGATCCATCCCTACTCTCAGCATTCGATAGTAGCTTGTTCTTCCATCCCTACACCCTAACGAACACCTTCTCGAGGATAAAATTCAAAGCTTCTTTTTCATTTCTTCCCCCCAAAAGATATGATATCCTTAAGTACTTGCAGTGACTTACATAGATGCAATACCCATAACCCTTCGGTCAACTGCTCAACTTCGGTTACACGAGCAAAATTAAGATCAAATATTAGAAGAGACAACAATTTATTATGTCTTTAAATTTTAAAATTAGAAGAAAAAAAATTATTTGATTAACATTGGGAGGGGCGAGTATGCCTCACTGGGTGGTTGTCTGTTCTGAGGTTTTGAGATTGCTAGTTTATTGATATAGGTATGCTGAATTCCTTAAATTACAGCAGTGTATTAAGTTCTTTTATTGTAGGGGTTTCGAATTGTATTTGTTGTTGCTCTTAGTTAATATAATCTTGGCACTCTTTTCCTCCCTTTGTTATTCGGATCGAGTTTTTGTTTGATCCCGACTATAAATCGGGGTTTTAATGAAGCTTTTTTCCTTAATATAAAACACATAAAATGCTATTATTCCTATAATTACATCAATTCTCAATTTCGTTCTTAATAATTGAACAGTGTAGTTAAGATTCTTAATTACACTTAATTTAACGAAACTTAAAAATGATCACATAGACCACATGTATAATTATAGAGTTATATTTTGATATATAAATTGTGTAAAAAAAATTACACAACCTTCAGGTTAAACTATAAAATATAAAACTTAAATCCTTAACTCTAAAATTCTAAACCTTAAATTCTAAACTTTAAATTCTAACACTAAACCCTAAATTTTAAAGGAAAAACTATACCGGTGGTCCCCAAACTATTACCGTTCTCCTATTTTGGTCCTCAAACTATGTTTTTTTGGCAAAATCGTCCTTTCTGTTACATAGTTCTCCTGTTTTGGTCCCCCGACGTTAAATAGCTAACGGTTTTGCTGACGTGACATTTTTAAATATTTTTGTAATCATTTCTCTCTCCTCTTAAAAAAATGCTACATCAGCAAAACCGTAGCTATTTAACGACGAGGACCAAAACAGGAGAACTATGTAACAGAAGGGACGATTTTGCCAAAAAAACATAGTTTAGGGACTAAAATAAGAAAATAGTAATAACTTGGGGACTACCAGTGTAGTTTTCCCAATTTTAAATCATATAACATAAACCCTTACACCACGACCTAAATGTCCAAAAATTAAAAAGGTTATGTAAACTAAAATTTACGCAAGCTTATGTATCAAGTATTTTCCATAATTATATACAATTGGACCGAAATCTAATTTCTAGTTAATTTTCAAAGGCTATTAAGATAATGGGAGGTGCTTATGCCTCTCCCCATTTCTTTTAACTGTAATTTTAGTCCTTGTTAATTTGAATATCTGTCGTTTTTAGTCTTTTTTTTTCTCAAATTAAGCATTATCTCTATTAATTTTATAGTTAGACGACTCTGTCTTTTTTTATTTAATTCTAACTTAATCCTTGTTTGTCTTATTTTTCTAATTAAATAAAAAATATATTACATTATCAAGACAAATATCGAGATTTAAACTCATACAAAATGAGATAACATGACATTTTTCAATCAATTAATTAGTGAATATCTTTGTTTTCCCCTTGAATTTATTCATGATTCATATCCTATTGACATTATTAAAAAAATTATGAAAATAATTAGTAATTAAAGCATTCAGATATTGCAAAATTCAACAACAATGACAGTTTTTTCTTATAAAAATACTTGGTGGATGACAGCTGCTTCAACATCAGAAAAGACATTAAAATATGTTCGGTCCACGTCTGCTTTTGCTGCTTAAGGACTAATTCTTAATCAAATCCCATTCATACACTTCTGGATATTTTGGCACATTTCATTGCATGTTATGATAAAGTTGTAAAAAGTAGTTTTAAGGAGTATATAAATACGGTTAAATGTGTAAGATATATTATATTCTACATTCGTATTTTAAAAATAATCAGTGACACACATAAATTAATAAAATTTTTGTATGTTTTTTTTAATCCAATTAATATTAATAAAATTTTGTATGTTTTTTAGTAAGAAAATTTGGGGTAGTTGCTCTCTCCCCTATACACAGCTCTGTTACCGAAAACAATATTATTAAAAGGAACAAAATCAAATTCGAATATAAATTGTAGAATAAATAAAAAAGACTTTAATAAAAATATATAAATTGTTCAACACATAAAAGATTGAACTCGATTTTTATACATTCTAGTACAATCCAAACTCAATTTCACTTACAATTTTAACATCATATATTGTAAAATAATACATTTCCAAATTTAACCCGACTAGTCCAAAATTTCACATAAAATATTATTATTATTATATTCTAACTAAAATTTATATTATAAAATTTTCAAGAATTGTGATTAAATATATAAAATAGTTACAAAATTAAACGAGAAGAACCTTGGGTTTGAATTGAATCAAAACCAAACATTTGATTTGACTATAAACATTTTAATTGAAAATGTTTATCGTTTGGCCTTGAACCCGGTTTTAAGAAATAAGGTGAAGCAAACATTTTAATTAAACATACATGTGCAACTTATGATGTGCAATAATTGAAACCTCTCATGCATTGCAAATTGCAATGAATTGTTGGTTTTGAGCATAATGTTGGGGAAAAGATGAGCAATAATAGAGGGAGGAATCAAAGTTATGCATTGCCATTTACAGTTAAGCCATGCTGGGAGACAGATTGGACCATATGTAACCCTCATTTATTATTTGGTCTCCCTTAATAATTCAACATACTTTTCCAATTCCGCAAATTCCATGAACCTAACCCCAAATCTAAATAAGATGGATCAATTCAAAAGTGTGCAAACAAATTATATCAAAACTCCACGTATGCCACATGTCATTTGATTATAAATTTGTTAACAATGTCATTTTTCTTTTAAAAATAATAATATAGTCCCTCAATTAAAATTTTGTTACAAACATTATATTTTGGCGTTAAAGATGAAACATACGATTTGATTTAATAATAATTTTAGTTCTCAAAATTTATATTTAATAAATATAACTCTTATTATTTAAAATTTTCATTAGCGAAGTGATTTATTTACTAGCAAAAGCCATTAAAGTCATAATGAGTTTGTTCCATTAGTCCGTCAATTGTCCACTATTGAAGGCGCAATGTTAAATTGTTTTAGTATGAAAGCTTAAATTTATCAAATTATTTTATAATTATAGACAAATTAATAGAATGTATAAAATTTTGAATGCTGAAATTGTAAATATTTTTAAAAGACATTTATAGGAAAATATTACATGCACCGGTGGTTGAAAACTTGTTTTCCACAAAGATTATTTTTTTTGAAGTTTAGAAGTTAAGATCTAGATTTAGAGTTTGTGGTTAGATTTTAAAGTTTAAGAATAAATTTTATAGTTTAGAGTTTAAAATTTAAAATAATTAAGATTTAAAATCTTAAAAGATATACATGGCAACTTTAAAAATTAGCATGTGAAAAAATTATTTTTTATTATTAAACTTGTATACGAATGACTTATAATGCATTTTTCCACCCTAAATCAATTGAATTGGAATATACGATTGATATTCATATTAAAGTGGGTCCAAAAGAGATTACAAATTCATGGTGGAAAATGTAAAGAGCAATGTGATTATTGATTTCAAAACCGCCCACCTAGACCAAGGAATTGGAATCAAAAAGTAATTGTTTGGTTGTTGGACAACAAAGTACTGATGCAAACATATCGCATTAATTTGATTCATTGCATTTTGTTAATCCCATACAGAAAATGCAATGAACCTCACAAAGTTTCCCGATATCTTATATATATATCCTATAATTATATAAGTCTCGATTATATCTAAAGTATAATCAATTTAAAATATTCTATACACAAGCGGTAGAAACTAAAAGTTTCTACAATCGCCTTAGTTTAGGGTATAGAGTAAGTGTAATAGGTTAGAATTCAAGGATGGTTGTTTTAATTTAAGGTTTAGGATTACTATTTAGGGTCTCACCATATTATCCTAAAAACTAAACCGTAACATATAAACCCTAAACCTTAAATTGAAACAACTATCCCTAAATTTTAAACCCTTACACTTAAACCCCTAAATCATATACTCTGAACTAACTCCATATACCCTAAAAAATAAGGCGATTGTGGAAACTTTCCGTTTCCACCGCCTGTGTATAAGATATTAATCCATCTTATATAAATAAGATAATTATATAAGTCTCAATTGTATCTAAAGTATAATCGATTTGAAATTTTGTGTATTTACAAGATTCGAACCGAACAAAATAAGTAGCAAATAACTATGATCCATCCATATGAAAAACAATAATTTATGCTAGATTTCTTGCAAAAAAGAATTAAAAATAGAAAACTAAATAAAAGAAAATGAAGAAAAACTAAAAAAGTTACCCTCTTCAAAGCTTCTTCTCCATGGCAATCTCTCAATTCAAAAATTCTTATGTTCTTGAAAAAATATTGTGAATTAGAGAAAACCCCATTTCAAATTTTCCCTCAATATATTTACAAATGATTTGGGATTTTTCTTCTTCTGAATTTAGGGTTTAAAGTTACCTTGAAATAAACCTAGAATTGGAAGAACTTGATCCACTAAAACAACCCAATAAGTTCCCCAGAAATCTTCTGAAAACCCCTCCTCTTTCCCTTCCTCTATTGCCTCGATTTCCCCACGAAACCCTCCGTGGAATCCCGCCGCCGCTGAAACCACCGTCCATTTCCGTGTAAACCACAGGGAAATCTCTGTTCTCCCCACCGCCTCCTCTTATTCCTCCTGAAAACCTCCCCACAGCGAACCCTCCGCCGGGTAATCTCCAAATAGTCAACCCCACCGGAACCTCCTCCGGAGAATTCGAATACCCACCACCGGCTACGGATCCTTCTTCGCCGTGGGCTGAGGGTAATTCGTGGCGGCAAACGGGGCACGAGTTCCGCAGTTGAAGCCATGGAAGTATACAGTTGGAATGGTACAAATGATCACAAGGCATGTTTCGGACTTTGGTTCCGATTTCGAATTGTTCTTTGCAAACGGCGCAGCAAAGTTCGTTGTCGATATGGATCTCGTTTATTTCAACCGTCGGCATTGCTTCCACCGCCGCTTTCGACGCCGGCGGCCGCTCGTTACGCCCGGTGTTGTGGATTTCCATCTGCGATAACTGGTCGATCAAACGGTCAAACCCGGAACCCAAAAGAAACTCCGACATACTAGGCGGTAACGGCCGAAGACCCGACCCGGCTCCGTCATCGTAATAAAGCTCGAACCCTCTCCCGTTCTGTTCAACACCCAAATCTCCCCCGGACGCAGATGAAGGTGAGGCCGAGACAGATGTAACCCCTCCGCCGCGTAACACGATAACAGGGTTGAAAGGAGAACGATTGCCGCCGTTACGTCGTCCACGGCGGAGGACGGTGGAGTCGGAAGTGGGATTAGTGTACATCGCCTCTGGCGTGAGCCCGTTACCACCGACGTGGACTGGACGCGCCGCCTCGGGATTGTTCCCGATCTCTTCGATGAAACCGCTGTAGCAGTCGGGGCAACTGACGGTGTCTTGGTTTAAAAGCCGGACGACCCGATTGCACCGGTAACACCAATACGACGTCGTCATCGCCATTTTTCTTTTTCCGTTTGACAGATCTGAGAAACACAATTACAAAAAAGGATGAAAAAAGAAAACTAATTCTCGAAAAGAGTAAACATCTTTTGCTTTTGCTGTTTGGTTCGGAAAGAACAAAAACTTGAAGTTTTATTGAGAAACTGTGAGGAAAACAAAATTATTATTTAAATGGGTAGATTTAACAAGAAAAGCCGCGTTAGCGTGGTGGCTACGCTGTAATTGTTTGCTTACGTGGAACGTTTTAATTGGCTGGTTTTTAAACAAATACTGGGATTAAGCACGTAATAAAGGGATTAGTCAAATGAATAGGTTTTGTAATTTCTTTTGGATAATGAGAGTTAAAACTTTTTTTTTTGCGCGTGTGATGAAATTGTTTCTTTGAAAGATGAGATTTACTATTTATGCATTGTTCTTTTTAGGTTAAATACGTTGGCAGGTTCACTCTTTCCACTCTAAATTTAATAATTTGTATACGGTTTATTGACTTATTAATTTATAAAAAAATTATTATTAGAATGAGCCAACCAATTTAATTTGTTTTATTTATAATGTGTGAATAAAAACAACCACTAATTAGTTCAACAGGGTGAGATATTAGGTCTCTTAAATAAGATTAAGAGTTCGAATCTTGATATTGTGAATGAAATAAAAATTAAGTTGAGAGGGTTGTAGGAAATGTCTAATTCAAATCATCAATATTTGAATTATAAAAAGCAAACTTGAATAACACAATTTACTTATTCGATTTTGTTCCAATAACTTAAACAACTCAACTAACTCGATCCGATTAATTGATTTTTATTTACTTTTAAGAGTTGAATCGAGTTTTATTAACTTCTTTTATTAACTTTAAAGTTTCTGGGATTAAAATTGAGATTTATGTTAATTGAAGTCTCAATATCAAGTCCGCCATTTCACTCGATATTTATTTAATGTTAAAAGAGTTAATTGTATCACATGTCCTCAAATTATGACATTTATTGTAATTTAGTCCTAAACTTTTGAATATTTCAATTACATCCTTAAAACCATGATCATGTTCTAAATTGATCTCCAAACTTTTGAACACTCAAATTTCATCCTCAAAATATCGTTAATGCCATATTATATTATTACATGATACACATCAGCGTTTACATGACAATTAATAATTTTTGTAACCTTTTTATTAACACGGGATATGACCACAGACTGATAATTAAGGGATAAAACTGAAATGATCTAAAGTTTGGAGACCAACTTAGTGTGAGTGTCATTGTTTGTGGATGAAATTGAAATGTTCAAAAGTTTGAGGATCAATTTAGAAAGAGGGTCATAGTTTGAGGATGGAATTAAAATGTTTAAAAGTTTGGGTGTCGATTTAAAATGAAGGTCGTAGTTCGAGGATGTGTGGTGCAGTTAACTCATATTAAAAATATTCTTATATTTTAACATATGTAGTGCAATTAACTCATATTAAAAATATAAGAGGTAGTTGGTTCGTACGCTTAACTGCAATTGTTTCTGATTTAAGAATCTGAAGATTATGAGTAGTTTATATATTATAATGTGTGTAAAAAAGTAAAAGAAATATAAAACCTGATTTTATATATACATACATATTAAGTAGTGTCATAGCTCTGGAATATTTTGGTACCCACTAGTCTTTTATAAAGTTTTTCTTTTCTTTATCAAAAGTAAAACATTTTATCTTCAAAGTCATTGGTTCTTTTTTTATCCTTTTAAAATAACCCATTCCTCAAAGTCATTTCTTCTTTTATGCCCTTAAAAAGCTTTTTCTCAAACTCATTTTATGCTTATTGGAAGAAAAAAACTATTCTTAATATTATAAACCACCAATAACATGACCTTTTTCTACTATATATATGGCTTTTGCTTTTATGACATTGACCAAAATTAGAGGAATCCAATACATGTTTGTCATATGATGTCTCACCTTTTTGTTGTGGTCATCTTTGATTTTCAAATCATGTTTGGTATTTTATGGAACAATCCATTTTATTCATCTAAGACCGAGAGACTTAGAACCCAAAGAGTGGTTATTAGAGTTGTACATTTGATCGAGTTGAGTCAAAAAATTTGAGATATTTGAGTTTATAAGTCTTATTTTATGATTTAAATCTTTTTTAAATTTTTTTTGAATCGAGTCGAGTTTTTGAGTTTATGTACAAATTTAATTGTATTTATTTATAATTTTTATAATACATATTGATTCTCATTTAATTAGCGACTTTCTATATTCATATATGATATACACATATTTCTTCATATTTTCACATGTTATATACATAATATATCATGAACAATTGACAGACTCCGCTCGAACTTGAAAAGTGATCAACCAATTACTAAAAATTTCGAGTTACTCGAATTTCTATTTTATAACTCAAACTTTCACTACAAAAATGTACATATATCGACGCTCGGTTATACCGACGGACAAAAGTCATCGCTATAGATACTATATACCGATGTGTGTAATCGCTGCTACGGGCGAAAACGTCCCCTAAAGTTAACATGGTCTCTTCAAAGTTCGTACACCCAAACTTGAAGTAGAGAACGGTGGAGAGAAGGAAGAAAGCAATGAGAGTGTATATGAAAATTGTTTATGAAAATGGGATGAAAATGAAGCATGCAAAACATGTTATTTATAGGCTCAAAATGAAGGACAAAATCATCCATTCATTATTTCAACAACCACAAAATTAGTCTAAATTATTGCCATTAATCATCTGTTATAACTCAGTTATAACATTGTTTTAATGCTGCAATTATGCCCGTAACTGGCAGAATTAAACAACTGAATTAAGATGTAATTCTGTCCAGGTACAATCTCAAAATTTAGATTAAAATCGGACTTTTTGATTCTAATTAATACAGAAATCGAAACAGCTAAAACAATTGTTATCCTCTTTAAATACAAAATTTTAAACATCGACAATCAACCTATAAATAGATCCATTTTTAGAACAATTCTTTCACTAATTCTTCATGCTCCTGCTCTTGCTCCTTCTCCTCCTCGTTTGAAGAGACCATGTTAACCTCAAGGGACATTTTCGCCCGTAGCAGCGATTACACACATCGGGACAAATTCGTTTCTAAGGCAATGGCAGCTTCCACGACACGGTTATGTTTGTTCTTCAGCTTTTTTTGTTTTTCTAGTCAGTGCTAACGCCCTATTTTGCATATTATTTTACCAACAATTTAGAAACGAATTTTTTCAATCTGCAAGTATGTCGCACCCACTCACCAAGCTGATTTCTGATTTGTCCAAATTTGATGCGCTTGATGGCAACAACTACCGAAGGTTGTCCCAACGAATTCTTATCTTTTTCGAGCAACTCGACCTCGACTACGTTTTGCTCGAGTAACCACCCTCCCTGCCACCTTCAGCCAGTGCAACCATCACTAATGGTGTCGGTGATGATACCACCAAGCAAGTCTCTAATTCTTCATGCTCCTACTCCTCCTCGTCGTGCTTCTCCTCGCCGTTCTCCTTGTCACCGCCAGTCGTCCCTCAGGCCACTCGGTCGCACTAACAAGTAAGCAACGAATGTCAGCCTTTTTTCCTCTTTAATTTGTAAGTTAGTTAAATCTTAGGTTTATCAGTGCTATTGGATTCCTGTTGCAACTTCAACGTTGAGCACTAATGTAAATTATACCAGTTTAAATGGAAAGAGATTTCTGTAAAAAAGTGAAACAATTTTTACGATAATGCATGTTTTTCGTGATGAATTCTCTCGTATTTATCAGTTGTGGATGCTTGGTCAGTCCATTGTATTAGGGGGAACTCTTTCTTATTCTAAAAAAACTTTTTTAATAGACCACAATTTCTTTTCGAGCTTGAATCACAAGATAAATATCCAATTACAATTAAAATGATATCTAAGCGCTTGCATATTTGGCATACTGGTCAATTGTACTCTTGATTCGAACATGTAATAGGAAACAAAGTTGTTTGCATTACAGAATCAGTTTCGAAATTTTGATAAAAAAATTGTGTGATTTTTTTAGTTTACATACAATTTACGCAAATCAATGTATCTGCAGCTTGAAGGAACTAACAACTCAGTGCACTTGAGTTACTTAGATTGTTTGCTCAAGGCACGTGGAGAGATTACAAGAGTAAGTTGGCAAACCTGTGTTTTATTGTTTGGTTCGAAGTTTGTAATGCCTTAGATGCACTTGTTTCCTCCCATCATTTAACATTTTTAATAGTAAATATGTGTTGCTACTGTATAAATTATACTTTAATACTGAAAACTGGTCATTAAGAGCCATCCGTTTTTTTTTTCTTTTGTAAAAGTTAAGTATATGCTCGCTTTCTATTGAAATATGTGATAACATAGAGGTTAGGAAAATAAAAATAAATCGTATATGTGAAGTTGTAAACTATCATTCCACTTAACCTTTTGAAAGAAAATATCTCACTGAATTTATTATCTAATAAAAAATTTAGGTCTAGTGACCGAAAAGGCATCAAATTTGAATATTAGTTTTTCATTTTAATGATTTGGCTTTTCTCCCAAAGTCTTTCTTTTCTCTAGTTTGATTTTTTTATTTCAGTTATGTTTGTTAGTAATGTTTACTCTTCTTGGAGCAGGGGGCAGCAGAATGCTCTTTAAGTTTTACCTAATTAAACTATTTGATATTTTATATTTCTTTCGTGTTTCTCTTTTACATATCATAATCCAATCAACTTTGCAACTATTTAATTAGGCAATAGTAGTAGGCTTCTTGAACTAGTCCCCAATCAAGTCTTCAAGTTAAAGCAACTTATAGTCCTTACACTTGCAAAGACAAACAAGGTATACTCTTTGAGTTACGAGGCTTTTAGACATCTAAATATGTCATTTGTCGGTCTAATTCTGTTGTAATAGTTACATAACATTTTCATATTCAACAAGCATGTCCCTTTTAGTTCTTTGTTGTCTAGATAACTAATTTCATGATATGATTGAACGAATTGCTTAGAATCTGTACACAGTAAAACATTCAATTTAAATAGTAAAGGTAAATTAGCAACTATATTATAATATGTAATATTTTGTTGGATACGGAAACTATTAGAGTTTTGACCCATTTTGTTGTTTACTTTAATATACTAGATTAAGTTAAGTTATATTTATGTGAATCTAAAATCAAATTTAAAATGTCTAAATACTTTTTTTTGATCAACTACTGTATGAATTTATTGATATAAAAAACATACAGCTCGACGCAGCCCTTACGCCTCGTTAAAAACCTCCCTAAGCCTAATGGAGGAAAAGAGTACGTAAGTGCTCGTCTATGATGAAACGCCTAAATACAAGCTATGAAAAGAGTACTCCGATCCACACCCTCCTTGGCGAGGACATCAGCAAAACCATTTGCTTCCCTCGGCGTATATTGAAAATGAATCTCCGATATCTTTTGGCATGCCTGATCAATCGAAACAAAAGAGTCTCATAATCTCCACGAGCGTTTTGTCGAGCCCATTACCCAACTCAATGCTACTTGGGAATCCGATTCAATCACCACGCACTTCTCGCGCCACGCCCCTTCCGCCACTACCTTCACTGCAAGTTCGATAGCCTTTACTTCCGCCACGTTAGAATCTAAACATTCCATAGGTCCGAAAAAAAGGGCCAGAATGCGGCTGTCCGCGTCGCGCATCACACCCCCGACGCCCGCCGAACCAGACTTTCCACGCGCCGAGCCATCGACGTTGAATTTCAAAGAGTACGTCTAAATACTATATAACCTCAAATAGTTTATTGTAAGACTAAAAAATGTACATGATGGACAATAGATACTTTGAAATCACTGCAAAAATAAATAAAATTTAAAATGCCATTAGTTCATTGGTAATACAGGTATCATTGATGGATAAGACATGGATCAATCTCACATCAAGGGCAAGTAAAGAATACATTAGAGGGGTTACTATTTTTTTAAACTTTGCCTTTGAGAGAACTGAAGGTGGAAAAATTTGGTGTCTTTGTGTGAATTGTGTATACACTTATAGAGTATCTAGAAGAGATGCATTTGATCACTTAATATGTGATGGATTTCTTAAAGGTTATGTTCGATGAATTTTTCATGGGGAGCGATGTGACGGATCTATGACACCGATTTCAACTAATATAGAAGGATGGGATTTTAAACACGACATCCATAACCTCTTGCATGACATGATAGAAGAGCGAGTTATGAATAATGATGATCGTAACTATCATTCGGTAGATGCAAGTACAAGGCTTGGGGATCATAATCATAGCCTTCAAAAAGACAAAAAAAATTATTTACTTAAAGATGCAGAGGTGCCACTATATCCAAATTGTAAAAAAATATTCAAAGTTGTCCTTTATCATTTTTTTGTTCCACATTAAATGTTTTAATGGGTGAACAAATTAGTCTTTCAATTCCTTATTGGAGGTTTTGAAACTTGCATTGTCGGATGATTATACTTTACTAAGGTCTTATTGAAATGAAAAAAATAATTCGTGAATTGGGTTTAGGATATGAAAAGATTCATGCTTGCTGTAATCACCAATTTTGTCCGGAGTGTTGACCCATTTTTATTTTTTTGTAATAATAGGCTTTGTTCATTTACTTTAATTAAAATATGATTAAAAAACTAAAAAAACAAACAAAACAATATTAGTAATATATATATATATATATATATGTGTGTGTGTGTGTGATGCTTGTTTCTTATTATTATATTATTGTCCATTTGAAAAACCATAAATATTACTACTAGATTTAGATTATTATTATTATTATTATTATTGTTGTTGTTGTTGTTGTTGTTTTTGTTGTTGTTGTTGTTGTTGTTGTTGTTGTTGTTGTTGTTGTTGTTGTTAATATATTGAAACAAATCTAAAAAACTAAAGAAAAAAATTAATATATATATATATATATATATATATATATATATATAAAGTTTGCACAATTAAATAATAAGCCCAGTTCATAAAAAACAGAGTCCATTTACATTAAAAAGCTTAACAAATAATAATAAATATATATTACATGACCCGATTTGGGCCTAATCTAACTAAAAACCCTAATTACATAAAAAACCTAATCTGATGATCATCTTTGTATCTTGCAGCCGGTCTACCCCAGTCGTCAGATCTGGCGGTCCAAATCAAATCTCGAATTGGAACCCTAGAAGCCCCCCTAAGTCCCTCAGCATTGCATCGATCAGGATCGTTAGATCGTGATCGCCATCAACGGTCATGATCAAGCAAGAGTGACCCTCAAACTTTTGTATGTGCCGCACGCACGACTTCTCGGCTCTCCACGTGCGTCTGTGCTATATGCCTGTAGAACTAATGTTTTGATATAATAATTGAAAAAAATTTGGACTGATTTAAAAAGTATTTAAAACATTTCCAAAGTCCAAACAACTTGAAATTATGTTTGGGGAAGTTTTTAAAAGGGTTTTTTCATGTTTTTCAAAGCCAAACTTCACAAAACTGTCTAGGTGTTTCGAAACACCTTAGGGCGTTTCGAAACAGGAGATTACAATAGCAAAAACGTTTCGAAACGGGCTTTCCTTGGATAGGATTTTTGCCCAGCGTTTCGAAATGCGCTATGCCGTTTCGATACGCCTACGTGGCATTGACCACAACGGTCATAAACCCCAATGGCTATTTTGCCAACTAACTTTTAAATGCAGGCATTTCGATACGGGCCTGTAGCGTTTCGATATGGGTTTCGAAACGACAAGGGGGTGTTTCGATACGGATGCCCTAACAGACTGCAACGACTCTTTCTACTTAAAGGGTGTTTCAAAACGGCTTCGAGCGTTTCGAAACGAGGAGCTACAAAACTGCATTTATGGTGGGAATTAAAGTCCTCAACGGCTCCAATATGATCTTAACGGCTACAAACTCATTTGGGAGTATAAAAGGGACCTCCAAGCATCAAGAGAAGGCTAATGCTCATATTGTCAAACAACAAATGATCAAATATTGTCTTAGTGCTTAAATTGTCAATTCTTGTATAGACAAACACTAGTGAGCCTAAATTGTCAAATTTGCTCAAATATTTTAGGTTTTGGGTGAGTGCCTAATTGTGCAAACAAACACCTATTAGAGGGTTTTAAGTTTGCTTTATTTATCTCTTTGTAAAGAGGGTTTCAATCAAGGCTTTCGGTAGAAAGCTTGCTTGGTTGTAAGGGTTTCCTTCTAAGCCGAGAAAAAGGGACGAATCAATAGTGGATTGATTGAGAAATCCTTAGTGGGGAGCTAAGGTAGTGGATGTAAACCTTGGTTAGAAGGTTGAACCACTATAAATCATTGTGTCAATTATTCTTTTAGCTTCCAACCCTTCTACCCAAAAATCCACCTCTCCACCTCTTGGTGAGCAACATCGGTTGAACGAATCGAGCCCCTAAAAACTCAACAATTGGTATCAGAGCTTGGCTCAATCGAAGAGGATTCACATCCTATTAAGAAGATTTGGCAAGCTCGATCACTTTTTCATCAACCAGCTTAATGGCACATTCAATCGACAAACTGCCTTTCTTTGACGGAACTCACTATGCTCATTGGAAGATAAAGATGAAGTTCTTCATCAAATCAAGAGATTACAAGCTTTGGGATGTAGTTGAAGATGGTCCATTCGTGCCTCAAAGAAGTAAAGCGGAGTGGAATGCCGACGATCGCAAGAAGATGGAGCTAAATTGCAAAGCCTTGCACATTCTATTTTGTGCATTTGGTCCATCCATCTATGAGAAGAACTCTTCTTGTGAGAGTGCCAATGAGGTATGAGACAAGCTTGAAGTCATATACGATGGAACAAATGAAGTCAAGGAGACCAAGATTGGGCTCCTAACCTTAGAGTATGAGAACTTCAAAATGGATCCGGAAGAGAACATCGAGAAGATGTTTGATAGGTTCTCCACTATCACCAATGGTATTAAAGGCTATGGAGAAGCCATCCTGGAAGAAAAGCTTGTTTGAAAGCTCATCTACTCACTTCCCGAGTCATGAGACTCAAAGAGGACTGACATCATCGAAGTCAAAAATTTGAAGACTTTAAAGCTTGATGAACTCATGGGGTCACTCCTTACTCATCAAATCATGAAGAAGAACAAGGAGGATAAGAAGAAGAGAGAAGAAATTAGAGCTATGGGAGAGAAGAAAATCAAAGGGCTTGACATCAATGCAAGTGCCATGGCTCTCAAATCCTCCACTTGTCATCATGGCTACTTAAGTGAAGAGGATGATGAAGATGAAGAGATAGTTCATCTCTTCAAGAAGTGTGCCTCGTTCATGAAGAAAGCCTTGAGGGAGCTTGAACGAGAACCTAAAAGAAAGGAGAGGGCAAGCACTTCAAGCCATAAGAAGAAGGCACATGTGGCTACTTGGAGTGATGAGGACTCCACCGACGATGAACAAGCCAACCTTTGCCTTATGGCCATCAAAGAAGATTCAAGGGTAACTTCTAATTCATCTACTTCATGTTCTTATTATTTTGATGAATTACAAGATGCCTACGATGATTTGGTTTTAGATTTTAAAAGCCACATTTTGAAAAACAATAAATTGATTTCAAAGTTAAAAATTCAAAATGATTTGCTTTCTAAAACCAAACTTGAACTTGAAGCAAAACTTTAAGAGTTTGAATTAAAATGTTTTGATTTACAAAAATTGCTTCAAAAAGTTCAAGAAGAAAAAGATTTGATTTCCAAAGAGCTTGAAAAGAAAAATCAAATTTGGAAAATCAAATTTCTATGTTAGACAATCTAGTGCCCCTAGATTTATTAAAGGAAAATGTTTTAGAAGTGTTTGGATCCCAAAAGGACTTAATATTTCAATTAAAAAGGATGACATTGAAAAATGGATTTCAAAGGGGACTAAAATTTGTGCTACTAACGTTCATGGATCCAAAGCAATTTGGATACCAAAAATTACTTCATTGTCTATTGCTAGGTGTGATGGAGATGTTCAACAAGTCAAACATTGAGGGGGAGCTCCATACACACAAGGAAGAACACTTGAAGAAGGAAGGCTTCACATCCTACCTTGAGTTCAAGTGTTGGTAAAAATCTAATTTTTTTAGCATTTATTTGTTTTATTTTTAGTTTATTCAACTAGATGATCATAGATGTTGGACTAACATTTTTAATGATGCTTTGAGTAAGGGGGAGCCATTTTTAAACCAAATTCTTTTTTTGTCAAAGTTTTTACCTCTATTGTTATTTTGAACTTAATGTTTTAAATTCTTTTTGATATAACAAAAAGGGGGAGAAATGGTTTGAAAAAATGAATTTTCAAATGAATAAGGGGGAGCTTTATTTGAATTAAAATTCTTAATCTCTTATTCACATTTTTAAAGTTAAAGGGTGAGAATCTCAAACAATTTTTCAAGTGAGTTTTATTATATCAAAAAGGGGGAGATTGTAGAACTAATGTTTTGATATAATAATTGAAAAATGTTTTGGACTGATTTAAAAAGTATTTAAAACATTTCCAAAGTCCAAACAACTTGAAATTATGTTTAGGGAAGTTTTTAAAAGGGTTTTTCATGTTTTTCAAAGCCAAACTTCACAAAACTGTCCAGGTGTTTCGAAACACCTTAGGGCGTTTCGAAATAGGGTATTACAGTAGCAAAAACATTTTGAAACGTGTTTCGAAACGGGCTTTCCCTGGATAGGATTTTTGCCCAGCGTTTCGAAACGGGCTATGCCGTTTCGATACGCCTACGTGGCATTGACCACAACGGTCATAAAACGACTATTTTCCCAACTAACTTTTAAATGCAAGTGTTTCGATACGGGCCTATAGCGTTTCGATTCAGGTTTCGAAACGGCAAGGGGGTGTTTCGATATGGATGCCCTGACAGACTGCAACGGCTCTTTCTACTTAAAGGGTGTTTCGAAACGGCTTCGTGCGTTTCGAAACGAGGAGCTGCAGAACTGCATTTATGGTGGGAATTAAAGTCCTCAACGGCTCCAATATGATCCCAACGGCTAGTAATGGCTACAAACTCATTTGGGAGTATAAAAGGGACCTTCAAGCATCAAGAGAAGGCTAATGCTCATATTGTCAAACAACAAATGATCAAATATTGTCTTAGTGCTTAAATTGTCAATTCTTGTATAGACAAACACTAGTGAGCCTAAATTGTCAAATTTGCTCAAGTGTTTTAGGTTTTGGGTGAGTGCCTAATTGTGCAAACAAACACCTATTAGAAGGTTTTAAGTTTGCTTTATTTATCTCTTTGTAAAGAGGGTTTCAATCAAGGCTTTGGGTAGAAGCTTGCTTGGTTGTAAGGGTTTCCTCCTAAGCCGAGAAAAGGGGACGAATCAATAGTGGATTGATTGAGAAATCCTTAGTGGGGAGCTAAGGTAGTGGATGTAGACCTTGGTTAGAAGGTTAAACCACTATAAATCATTGTGTCAATTATTCTTTTAGCTTCCAACCCTTCCACCCAAAAATCCACCTCTCCGCCTCTTGGTGAGCAACATCGGTTGAACGAATCGAGCCCCTAAAAACTCAACAATGCCCGTACCCCTCCAAATTCTTTCGCTGACGGCTAGGATCACTTTGGGTCGTCCTCTGGCCCCCTCCACTCCAGCCGTTCGTTCACATGAAAAGAAGAAAACCGAAATGTCAGAAGGCAAAAACGCACAAATATAAAAAATTAGTGGCAAAACAAACCAAAAAAATGAAAGATGAATGAAGGCAAATCGCAGCAACCAATAGCAATATTTTGTTGGTATCCCCATCATCTTCTTTCATCACAATTTCGAAGCCGTTCGTTTACAAAACCATTGTAAAAGGGATCATTCGGAAAAAAATACAGAGAGCAATAGAGAAGCAAAAACCTCATATTTTAAAGCTATCCCCATCATCTTCTTTCATCACAATTTCGAAGCATATAAAAAATAATAAACAAAAAGAGTTAGAATTTTTTACCTCTGTCGTTTCGTCTTCGCATCATGGTTGCCCCTTTCGCCGTCGATAAGCCTCTCATCATCTCTAGGTCGTGCATGGTGAGACGGTAAAAGCGGTAGCAAAATGGGATCGTTTTGAGTTTTGGCTCCCTGGTCTGTTTTGGTTTTCTTAAAAAAAAAGGTTTTCAGAACTCCGTTTCGGGCTTCTGTTTTTCTCAAAACAAAAAGGGAAAGGGCTCTTATTTTTTGGTTTTGAAGATCTCGAAGAGAAAGGGTTTTCGGGCGTTTAGGGGCCCGTCGGCCGTCGATTAGCGACGACTGATGTTTCAGACGTCAATTTCGACAATGATCTAAGGGGGGAAACTCTGTGTTTAGGGTTAACAAAAAAAATTGAAATATTTTTAAAACATGTTTTATAATGTTTTAAACTTTTAAAATCGGTTTAACTGCATTTTAAATCCCTCAGTGTCCCTTTAATTGTGCTGCAAGGATTTTTGCTTTTTAAAATCACGCCCGTGGTCCCTCAAGTATTTTAAACTTTTTTAATTTCGTCATTAATTTAGCTTTAATTAGATTTCGAATGGGTTAATTACCTTTTCGGCCCCTTGAGTTTGTTGCGTCCTTTCAATTTAGTCTTTCTTTTGTGATTTAACTAGTTATTTAGTGGTTTATTTAATGTTTAGGTCTCTGTCACCATGCATATTTGTTTTCGACTTTGTAATTTTATTTTCTTTAATTTTCAGCACCTTTTCATGCTTTTTACCATATTGATTAAAATATATTTACGTTTAGATATATTTAATGAGCATATATGGCTTATGGTTGTTATGTATATGTTAGTGCATGCTTGCCTTGATTTTATTATGTTGGTTTTTTATTTATTTTTATAAGTCTTTATATCATATAGTTTTTTATGAATACATAATTATGTAGCATGTTTTATAATATATAGTTCATTTAAAGTAGTATAAAACATTGCTCGGTTTTAATGTATGTGTAGTGTAGTTTTTGATTGCTCGAATATTTATTTGTGACATGCGTTTTAAATGGTCATTCATGTGACTTTTGATATTTTGATTTGCTAGATAAATGATTTTAATCATAAAAATGAGATACTTATTAATTCGCGTATTCGGGTCGAAATATCCTAGCTTATTGGATATACCCCGTATATTCGGATTAATTTTCATCGTCTAAAGGTAAAATACGTAAGAATTTAAAATGAACAAGACCATGACATCATACTTTATCTGCTTGAGTCATGCATAAAGGTGATGCACGGGATCCAAACCCTAAACTAACACGACAGTTAGACTTATATGGTGTTGGTTTAGTCTTTGGTTCGGTGTATTGTCATCCTTCTTAATTAAATGTCTAATTAATTTGAATCGCCAATTTGAATAAGCTCGTACAATTAAGGTTAATTTTCAATTAAAACCCCCTAATTAAATTTATTTTAAAATTTAAATAATTTCCATCAATTAAAAGCAACAATTATTTTGGTACCGACTTCCGGGCGTGATGGGGGTGCTAACCCTTCTCCCACACGTAACCAACTCCAAATTTTTTTGTAAGATTTTTCCAAAACCCATTTTTTTTCCTTTTTAATTGGTTTTCAAAAAGTGGGACCCTTTAAACTTTCCCAGGAAATTTTTTTATCACACTTGCCCAAATGATTGCATGTTGTTTGGAAGGAAAATGAAAAAAAAAATTATTTGAAATGTGGAGCCTCATGGTGGAAAGGAACCTCAAATAGTGTCAAAGATGAGGATGTTCACACTTCTTCAAAAAAGAAAAAAACAAGTCGCAAAGATTTTGTGCTGATTTTCCCTCATTTCAAAATTGTAAAGACTATTTATATCATTAAATGTTGCTCCTTTGATGACTTGACATGAAGACAGTCGTAAGAACGATGAACGTATGAGGCATCCGACAGATTTTTTGGCTTGGTAAAATACTACAGTTTTATAATTTGGACCATTTAAAGACACTTGTAGAATATTGGTTGTCCTCAAAGGCGATGGTAAAATACTAAAGTTTTATAATTTATATAACTTTAATATTTAAACTTTTATTAACAATCTATTACTTATAATTTGAATAGGAACAAAATGCCACAAATAGATCAAATAGGTCAAAGCTAAGTGAACCACATTGCACATGAACAAGATTTTTTCCTAGGATTGTTGAAGATTTAGTGCGTATAATTTTCTTTATTATTACCATTGAATTAAAAAATAACAATTGTTTCTAATATCTCTCGTCGTTTTCTTAATGTCAGATTGCAAAATCTAATAGAATCCCACCAACGCAAGCTAATGTCTATGTTCGATCCCGTACACGCAAAGATGGAAGCATCGTGAATTCTAGGGCCGCAGTTGTTGTGGTAATTTATTATTATTAAGTCTTGTGTACGTGTTCGGTATAAATATAATATAGTTATTATATTGTATGTTTAATTTGCTTATATTTTTAGAAACGTATTCAAGAGAAGAGAAATGAAAGCTCGTCTTCTGAGAATTTATCACAAATTTTATGGTCAAATAATGTGTTTGCTCAAGTTAAGGGACCAGAAAGAAGAGGATGTGTTCGGTGAGTAGGAGCGGTTCACACTCGTTCTTCTCAGGAATTTGGACCTTCACAATCAGTCCAAAATACTGAAGAAGTGGAAGTGTTGAAATCTAAGATTGTGAAATTAGAAAAAAAAAATTAAAACTTGCTTTCTACTCTACTTTCAATAACAATGTCCAAATCTACATGTGCCTGATATGGATGCTTTGTTTTCATATGGCTGATACAGATGTATTCAAAACATTTTTCTTTCTTATTACTCTATTCATTTTTATTTAAATTTATTATTTTAATTTTTTTAATAAGTAACTCATGATGCTGGTAGTGCTTCAGCAACAATCAATTGTACCAGTCGATCATTGCCTTCAACAAATCAACAGAATATAAATAGAAATGAACCAAGCACACAATAGAAGACGATCTTCAATTATTTCTAGCTTTTATTATGTAAGTTATTAAGAAACAAAAATATTTGCTTGCATATTTCTTCTGTCTGTACTAGACTCGTAGGTACATGTTTTGCTGATTATGTATTACATACTTTTTTTTATTTGAACATTAAATCGAATATTTTCTCTTTAAAAAATGAAATAATTTTTGTTTTAATAGTTTTAGTAATTTTAATATTTAAAATAAAAAATATTAAATAAAAAATAATGGAATGTATTAATAATTATTAATATTTAAAAAACAAATAAATATCAATTACACCTATTGTAACCCCCTCGTCCCGGTCTGGCCGGATGACCGGTCCGAGTGAGCTACACGGGGAAAACCAAGTGAAAACTCCCTAAGGAACTCTCCCTCGGTTAGCAACCCTATATATTTTTTTCATTTTAATCTTGCCTAGATGAGAATTACATCCTAAGTGATCATACAGCGGAACAATATTTACGAAGCAATCAATCGAACCCAAACTAACACTTAAAAGCCCATGTTTAAAGTTAAATTGCAGGCGGTATCGATACCCTTAAGGGGGTATCGATACCCCTTGACTAAGTCAACAGGGTTTGGTCAACCTGAGGAGACCGTATCGATAGCTCCAATGAGGGTATCGATACCCTCCCCTAAAGTTGACTTCCCACGGTCAAAGCTAAGGCAACGGTATCGATACCCTAGAGGCCAGTATCGATACCGAAATCGACAGTGGCTCTAGTGGCCAAAAAGGTATCGATACTCTCCTCGAGTATCGATACACGAGGCCTGAAACCAAAGGGGCAGTATCGATACCAGACCAACGGTATCGATACCCTAGCTACGAATTTGCAGGTTTGAGCTGATTTAGAACACAAGGAGGCCCTTAAAACCCTCTAACAACCCCAACCAGCACACTATCATCAACCCTAATGCAAACCAACCATAAAAGCATGCTTTAACATGAAATCAAAGGCACAATCCAACCCATGATGATACACAAACCATACAAGCATCATAAGCTTTCAAGCATGACATTCCAACAAATGGCATTCCCACATTCAAAGCTCATACTTCAATATTCTAACATAAAGGCAACTTCAAGGGCACATGACCAACACACAAGGTAAACAATTTAGACATGGTTACAATCCAAACATAGCATCATTAAGCCAATCAAAAACAACATAAGAAGGGAGTCTAAACATGCTCCTACACAACCAACACTAGCACAAAACAACAACACCTATCCCATTGCTTTACTATTACAATCTTTAAATTTAACTATCATACTTGAGCTAACCGTAAGCATCACTTGGAGACCTTTTTCCTTGCCCTTGCCACCCACAAGCTATTTATCTGCATTGTCGAACAAAAGAGAGCGTAAGCATAAAAGCTTAGTGAGGGTAGCTCATAAAACAAACTTTCGACAATGCAGGGTCCAAGCACGAGCAATTTCCATATTGAAATGCATGATCTTACCTCCGGTCCGCAAAGCCAAAATGAACATGATGCATGAACATATAGTCAACATTATGACATGCTCAACACCCATAAGCTCAACTTACCATGATACATAATTCAAGCATTAACCACATCATATATCAATTCATGAAGGCATCACATTCGTATCATATAAGCATGTATACATAATCTCATATTAGTATATTCATACGATCTCATATTGGCACCTAGCTATGACCCGAATACGCGGATAACTCGTTGGAACGCATTTTCAACAACAACATTACCTCGGTGGGATTCCACTCATCACCGGTCCTTACATGTGCGGGATTCCACTCATCGCCACATGCCCTACGGATGGGATTCCACTCATCATCACGTAGAAATATATAAAAGCTTCCGGTGGAATATTACATCACCGTACTCCTCCTTGGTGCCTTAACGCCACCAAGGCCACGTACGTTTTGACTCAATTTGTGTGCACACTCATCCTAATGATCGATCATTGTACCCAAGCATACTAGTGCCAATATAAATCAAACCACACAACTTGTTACAATATCAATTTCAATATAAATTTCGTGCCTAACACGTACTCACCATGATTCTCCACAATCATGCCATCCACAACATAACCTCATTTCACAAACCAACACCACATGTATGTCAACCGAACAATCATCTCACCATATATCCACATTTTATTTATCATCAACATGCATATAAAATCAATACATTAAGCCATACTTTCGCATACATGTGTATCACATTATACATACTCATCATGAGGCATAACAATGATTAAAGAGTACATCCAAGGTCTCTATCTAAAGCTTAGGATTAGGCTACCACCCTAATCCTAACTCTAGGTGGGTCTACCAAGCCCAACCTAGTTCACATGCTTGAACCAATGTTTAAAACCATTTAAAAACAATAACTACTCACCTCCACCTCCAAGCTCAAGTACTAAGCAACCATGGTCTTCAATTTTCCGGATTTGTTCCCAAGGCTTCACCGACCCAAAACCAAGCCTCTAAACACCTCAACACAAGCAAAACAACCTCAAATCAACTCAAACATCAAGGTAACTAACCCGGAATACAAATTCAAATATCAACTCAACATTTCAAGTCATGACCAAACCCCAACTTTATCTAATTCAAGCAGCCCATAATCCTTGATGAAAACCCAAGTTTCCCACCCATTTTATACTCACAAATGATCACTAAATTCAGCCACAACATCAACCTATAGGTGCAAGCCAAGCTCCAACAATTTTCAACCCAAACAATCATCAAAATTCTCATTTTCGTACTTCCATTTTACCCAGCAGAAAATTCCATTTTCAAACACCCAAATGACCTCTAAAGTATCCCAAATCACCCTCCTATTATACCCTAACCATCAGCCCTTTGTTTCCAACCTAAAACCCACCAAAAATGGTGTTTTTGACAACTCTAAAATGGGTATAAGGGCTCACTTCGGATTTTTACCAAAACTTAACCAAATTAACATATCATGTGTATTTCAACTTGGCTAAACAAGCCCCAACTCAATTTATCAAAACAAAATGGAAAACCCCTTAAAAACCCAAACTTTGACATAAACCCTAATTTTCGAAAGTTCATATTTTTAAAATCTAAGACAATGTATGAATAGGAAATGGAAAGGGGAGTTCAAATATGGGATTACCTTTCAAAAGCCCCTTGAATTGATGAAGAAATCAAAGGGAAAAGTAGCTTGAAAGTTAGGAGAGTTTTTGAAGATGGGGAAAGGGGTTTTATGTTGGAATTAATGGGAAAAGGGGAGAAGATGACAACTTTCAAAAGTTGTCATCCTTTTAAAATCTTTTGGGGAAAATTGCAACATAGGTCCCTCCCTCTTTAATAAAGCTCGATTACATCACAATTTAAGTTGAATTTATTTTAATAAATTTCATTGACCCGGACTACAACCCGACTAACTCCTAGCCCCAAAACACGGGTGTTACAACTCTCCCCCACTTAAGGAAATTTCGTCCCCGAAATTCATCGATCACGGAGGGCCACTGAAACATGCACCTCCACGCATTCCCCTCTCACCACAACGTACTAACCAACTCGAAAGACTTACCACACAACACTTGCTATCTTACACTAAGATCTCAACTGATTCTGCAAGGCATGCCAATTTCAAACTCAACTCAATCTCTTCAACAAGTATAGCACGGAACAGATCTGACTAACATTTCTGAATCATAGATACACGTAACACATCTCAAACCCCTTTCTAACTTTGGTGGTAACCGCAACAGATAACAACAGAACTAGCCCGATTCACAAACTCATACAATACTGCTTGAACACGTGACTCATATCTTTCTCTGACTGATCCTCTGTCTTCATCAATTAACCAAACACTATGCAGACGTCTTCAAAATTATTCTAGTTGAAATCTCGGATCTTTATTACTCACTTTTACTGCGAATCTTCCACAGATGTAACAAACTAGAAGAAAACTGAAGCTCAGTCTTGACGCGCTGGCAAATTACATACTTACTCTCATACTGAACCACATTATTCATCCACTCAATTCAGAAGCATTCATCTTCAACCCACAATACGTCTTCATACTACTCAGATGCAATACAAATGAACCACCGTGCGCTTCAGTCAAAACAATACATCCCAAAACACTAGGTCAGTCGGTACAACTATTCTGTCTCTGAAATGCAAAACTCTATCATCTCTAAAACTGTATTATGAAGGTCTTCTTTCCGCTATGTCTTGCACGTGAGGTGCCAAGAACCTGTCTTGCAACTGTTTCTCATCAAACATTCTGACTCAAAGTAGTCTCAACCCGAAACTCGGCCACAAAACTACTATCATTTGATATACGGAATTCGGCAATTGCAACTCGTAACTCAACTACTAATCTAACAGCAAATACAACTCGGAACTCGGTTGCTACGTAGACTCTCTTCAGATAGTACTCAATCTTGAGATCACAGTCTTCAAGCAATTCTAACTACTCATGTTGTTCAAGTTTCAACCCTTCCTAAGTTGTCTAACAATTCAAGTTCTAATAATATGTACGTACACAATGTGCATTTCTTACTATACCAGCTTTGTCTCTAAGTCTTCGGAGCAACACAACTGTAATTAACTCTGTGTCTCATATCGGATAACTCTTCTCACGGTCTTTCAACTATCTTGATGAACAAGTCACAATCTTCTGTCTTGCATAATCACACAACCTAACTCTACACGTAATGCATCACTGTGGTTCACAACTCTTTCTCTGACATAAGTTGATTCAAGGTCGAAGCTCTCTTCAAAGTTTCTTTCAGTTTCTCAAGGGCTCATTAACTCGCATCTAACCTCACAACTGAACAGTCTTGTGTAGCAATCTGACAAAAGAGCAGCTATCTTCGAACGACTATTTACAATTCTCTGAAAGTGACAATGCTAGACCTAGGATCTATAGATATCTGTCACAGTCTTCAATTTCCTCAACCTCATATCTTCTTTCGCCTACTCGGGATTTACTCTAATACACTCAGCTGGTCTACATGTCCTAGGTGAACATCTTCATTAATTCGAAGTTCGTGTTGCACAACTTGATATACAATTAATTCTCTAATAGAATCTACCACACTAACTTCCAAGCTTGTCATGGTCTTCTTCGGTACTTGAATATGCTCATGTGTCAACTATGAGAACTACTACGACTGATCAAGGAACTCTGAAATTATTCTGCTCAACATCTCTATGAAGGTAACTACTACACTAGTCAAACAAAACGGCATAGCTCGGAACTCAAAGCGATCATATCTTGCCTCGAAAACTGTCTTCGATACTTCAACTTTTCTCACTTTCAACTGGTACTAATCGAATCCAAATTAATCTTCAATTTGACTGGAGCACACACTAACTGATCAACAAATCACTGACACTTGTTTCGACTGTATGTAATCTGAACACATTCTCGTACTGTCACTCTTTCTTCTTCACAAATTACACCGTAGAACTCTGAGATGATGCACTAGGCCTAATGAATCTAAGGTCTAACAAGTCTCGAAGCTAATTCTTCAACATTCTCAATTCTGTCGGAAACCATAAGATACAGAGCAAACTAAAACACGAGCGAACTCGGAGACGACATCAATAATAAACTCTTCTTCGCTGTTAGGAGACAAACTGGGCGTTTCTTCTAAACACTTCTAGGAAGAATCACAAACTATTTTAACATTCTGCGGTCTAATCTTCGTTCAAAAATCAAATCCATCACAATTGCTCAGCAAGTCTGTCAACTAAACTCAATCAACCTTTGATCTCTAAAACTGGATCAACATTCAATAAGAAGCTCACACCCTCACCTACCACTACAGTCTCACAAAAATCTGTGTCTTCAAAGCAACTCTCTCTTTGTCTCAACGTATACACTAATTCTGTGCTCTTCAAGTCAAACCTTGACAAAAGGTACATCAAAACCGTAGGAAGACGATCGCTTCACATCTACTAGAAACTAGTAACTCTAAACCACCAACAAACATCTTCTGTACATCTTTCTGATCACTATTGTCTCCCAAAGGGGGCTAGTCACATGTGTCCCTACATCTAAGGTCTCAACAAGGATATCTAATTTCTTACATGCTCACACAAAAGGAGGTATCCGCAGAAATTGCAACTTCACATGTACACAACTGATAGTCTTCGGTCCTCTTGTCTTCAGACTGGTTCTTCAACAGAATCTGACTCTTCTGAACTGTTCTTAGAGTATCTCGTAACTTCAAGACTCAATTCTGATCGCACATAAACAGTCTTGCTGGACTTGTTCTACCCCTACCAAACAATCCTGAAGTCAAAGCTCAAGGCTCCCTTCTCGGCTCAACTATATCGGAAGTGACTTCATCTCTTCCGCTTGCTGGAAAACAACTCAACGTACACTGACCCAATTACACAAACTAGCTCCCATTCTCAGACACTGACCGGCTGTCTTGCATTAAAATCATAGGCCGAACCCCAACTGTCACCAACTAACATTTTCGAAATTTCAGATTACTCACGTGAGACCCCTACCTTGATCTTGCTAAAAGAACCAAGGTACTCGCACCTACCTCTAACACTTCACCGGGCATATTCAAACTTGCGTACTTGCTGACGATATAAGAAAGCACGGATTTAGAATCAACTAGAGGAAGCAACTTAACACTGTACCAAGGGCTTATATGTTACAACATCGACACCAATCTAACTCCCACTCATATGCCTTCACTTCTTTTTACCAACTGATGCCAGTGTTGATCACATCGTCCCTCATCCACAGGAATCAACCCACATACACACCGTCTCAAACGGACAAATTGTACCTCAATTCCGGTACAACCATACCTCCCTAACTAATATGATGGACTCCCTCAACATCGTCCACCTTTTCAGAAACTACAACTTCTACTTACCAAAAAGCAATAAATCAACAACAACAACAACAACAACAGTAAAACATATAAGGTTGGGTTAGCAAGGCAAGGCTTCCAAGTGGTTCAAGTATGATTTCCTCACTTAAAATATCTTTTCCGATGTAATAGTAGCAATGGGACTCTACTAAACATGTTTCAAACGACTCAACACACATACATGCTCAAACAAGCATATAACAAGGCTTACTTGCTAAACAAACATACATATGCGTACAATCAAACAACATATATTCTCAATCAAGCAATCATACATCACAACATTCACGGTTAACAAGCAACATGCTTACATGGCAAGCAAACACCGTGCAATTTCAATGCAAGAACTTAACTTACCTCACTTACCTGCCCAAGGTCTCGGTAACCTTAGGCTCTGATACCAAAAAACGTAACCCCCTCGTCCCGGTCTAACCGGATGACCGGTCCGAGTGAGCTACACGGGGAAAACCGAGTGAAAACTCCCTAAGGAACTCTCCCTCGGTTAGCAACCCTATATTTTTTTTTCATTTTAATCTTGCCTAGATGAGAATTACATCCTAAGTGATCATACAGCGGAACAATATTTACGAAGCAATCAATCGAACCCAAACTAACACTTAAAAGCCCATGTTTAAAGTTAAACTGCAGGCGGTATCGATACCCTTAAGGGGGTATCGATACCCCTTGACTAAGTCAACAGGGTTTGGTCAACCTGAGGAGACCGTATCGATACCCCCAATGAGGGTATCGATACCCTCCCCTAAAGTTGACTTCCCACGGTCAAAGCTAAGGCAACGGTATTGATACCCTAGAGGCCAGTATCGATACCGAAATCGACAGTGGCTCTAGTGGCCAAAAAGGTATCGATACTCTCCTCGAGTATCGATACACGAGGCCTGAAACCAAAGGGGCAGTATCGATACCAGACCAACGGTATCGATACCCTAGCTACGAATTTGCAGGTTTGAGCTGATTTAGAACACAAGGAGGCCCCTAAAACCCTCTAACAACCCCAACCAGCACACTATCATCAACCCTAATGCAAACCAACCATAAAAGCATGCTTTAACATGAAATCAAAGGCACAATCCAACCCATGATGATACACAAACCATACAAGCATCATAAGCTTTCAAGCATGACATTTCAACAAATGGCATTCCCACATTCAAAGCTCATACTTCAATATTTTAACATAAAGGCAACCTCAAGGGCACATGACCAACACACAAGGTAAACAATTTAGACATGGTTACAATCCAAACATAGCATCATTAAGCCAATCAAAAACAACATAAGAAGGGAGTCTAAACATGCTCCTACACAACCAACACTAGCACAAAACAACAACACCTATCCCATTGCTTTACTATTACAATCTTTAAATTTAACTATCATACTTGAGCTAACCGTAAGCATCACTTGGAGACCTTTTTCCTTGCCCTTGCCACCCACAAGCTATTTATCTGCATTGTCGAACAAAAGAGAGCGTAAGCATAAAAGCTTAGTGAGGGTAGCTCATAAAACAAACTTTCGACAATGCAGGGTCCAAGCACGAGCAATTTCCATATTGAAATGTATGATCTTACCTCCGGTCCGCAAAGCCAAAATGAACATGATGCATGAACATATAGTCAACATTATGACATGCTCAACACCCATAAGCTCAACTTACCATGATACATAATTCAAGCATTAACCACATCATATATCAATTCATGAAGGCATCACATTCGTATCATATAAGCATGTATACATAATCTCATATTAGTATATTCATACGATCTCATATTGGCACCTAGCTATGACCCGAATACGCGGATAACTCGTTGGAACGCATTTCCAACAACAACATTACCTCGGTGGGATTCCACTCATCACCGGTCCTTGCATGTGCGGGATTCCACTCATCGCCACATGCCCTACGGATGGGATTCCACTCATCATCACGTAGAAATATATAAAAGCTTCCGGTGGAATATTACATCACCGTACTCCTCCTTGGTGCCTTAACGCCACCAAGGCCACGTACGTTTTGACTCAATTTGTGTGCACACTCATCCTAATGATCGATCATTGTACCCAAGCATACTAGTGCCAATATAAATCAAACCACACAACTTGTTACAATATCAATTTCAATATAAATTTCGTGCCTAACACGTACTCACCATGATTCTCCACAATCATGCCATCCACAACATAACCTCATTTCACAAACCAACACCACATGTATGTCAACCGAACAATCATCTCATCATATATCCACATTTTATTTATCATCAACATGCATATAAAATCAATACATTAAGCCATACTTTCGCATACATGTGTATCACATTATACATACTCATCATGAGGCATAACAATGATTAAAGAGTACATCCAAGGTCTCTATCTAAAGCTTAGGATTAGGCTACCACCCTAATCCTAACTCTAGGTGGGTCTACCAAGCCCAACCTAGTCCACATGCTTGAACCAATGTTTAAAACCATTTAAAAACAATAACTACTCACATCCACCTCCAAGCTCAAGTACTAAGCAACCATGGTCTTCAATTTTCCGGATTTGTTCCCAAGGCTTCACCGACCCAAAACCAAGCCTCTTAACACCTCAACACAAGCAAAACAACCTCAAATCAACTCAAACATCAAGTTAACTAACCCGGAATACAAATTCAAATATCAACTCAACATTTCAAGTCATGACCAAACCCCAACTTTATCTAATTCAAGCAGCCCATAATCCTTGATGAAAACCCAAGTTTCCCACCCATTTTATACTCACAAATGATCACTAAATTCAGCCACAACATCAACCTATAGGTGCAAGCCAAGCTCCAACAATTTTCAACCCAAACAATCATCAAAATTCTCATTTTCGTACTTCCATTTTACCCAGCAGAAAATTCCATTTTCAAACACCCAAATGACCTCTAAAGTATCCCAAATCACCCTCCTATTATACCCTAACCATCAGCCCTTTATTTCCAACCTAAAACCCACCAAAAATGGTGTTTTTGACAACTCTAAAATGGGTATAAGGGCTCACTTCGGATTTTTACCAAAACTTAACCAAATTAACATATCATGTGTATTTCAACTTGGCTAAACAAAGCCCCAACTCAATTTATCAAAACAAAATGGAAAACCCCTTAAAAACCCAAACTTTGACATAAACCCTAATTTTCGAAAGTTCATATTTTTAAAATCTAAGACAATGTATGAATAGGAAATGGAAAGGGGAGTTCAAATATGGGATTACCTTTCAAAAGCCCCTTGAATTGATGAAGAAATCAAAGGGAAAAGTAGCTTGAAAGTTAGGAGAGTTTTTGAAGATGGGGAAAGGGGTTTTATGTTGGAATTAATGGGAAAAGGGGAGAAGATGACAACTTTCAAAAGTTGTCATCCTTTTAAAATCTTTTTGGGAAAATTGCAACATAGGTCCCTCCCTCTTTAATAAAGCTCGATTACATCACAATTTAAGTTGAATTTATTTTAATAAATTTCATTGACCCGGACTACAACCCGACTAACTCCTAGCCCCAAAACACGGGTGTTACACCTATACTGGCGGAATAACTATCGGTATAAATATTTTATACAGATCTTTCATGATACATATACCGACGGACAAAAGCGTCCATAAAAATAACAGCTAACAGCTATACCGACGGACAAACCGTCAGTACAGATAGCAGCTATACCGACAGACAAAATCCGTCAGAATATATACCCTAATTTTTCGGGGTAGCTCATACCTATGCCTACGGTTGTGTCTGTCAGTATAGGGTTAGAATATCTATACCGACGGACGAAACCATCGATATAACTTTATACCGACAAGCGTATTACCGACGACACTTAGTTTGTCGAAATTTTCCTTTTGTCTGTCGGTAAAAGGGTTTAGACCATATACCGACGGATTTTTGGTGTTTTACTTACAATTTGTGTCCGTCGGTATATGGCATTTTTTGTAGTGTTTATTTAAAATTTTTGAGTTGAGTCGAGTTTAGTAAATTACGAGTCAAGTTAAAACGAGTCTAGTTTTTTGCATCAAGTCAAGTCGAATAATTCAATTTTTTTAGTCGAGTTTTGCCCACCCCTAATGGTCACAATGGAAAAAACGATGATGTCCATCCTATGTGATTCGAGTTCAAGCAGCTTTGTTTGCAAGGCATGTTGACAAGTCGTCGTTAACCGGTCAAAATAAATAAATATATAAATCCTCTTTCAACGATAAATAAAGAAATTAAATAGTTATAGGGAAAGAGGGTCGATCCACAGGGAGATTAGTCGAAATTCTTGACTTGAATTTTGTCGGATTTGAATTCCCATGAATATCTGCAAGGAAATAAAAAGGGGGTGATATTTGATTTCGAATGAAGTAAAAAAATAAAATGCAAGAATTAGGGAAAATAATAGGAAAAACCAAATGTGCAAATTAGCCTCGAGCTAGCCTTGTCAATTCCTTCGATCATTGAAATAGATTTTTACTTCGGGGATCATGTCGGTTACAGTCTGCGAGGCCCAACCCGTCGCAACTTGCTTTTCTCTCGAGTAACCAATTCTCCCAAGACTATCTTCGAAGGTTGATTCTTAAACAAATTAGCCACGTCTATCGCCGTTAAAGTGTTTAGTTTTGAAAGCAGGAAAAGTCTGACTCAGAAATTGTCTTAAAAAGAATCGCTTCTGATTTTATCTTTCCTTAGCGGACCGCCGCTAAGAGTGTTCACAGGAAGTCGAAATTGCCACAGGCCGATCCTTCCTCCCAACTATGTCTTTAAACGATTCCAGATCAACGAGCTCTTTTGATTTGAAAAACGATTAAAAACTTTAGTAAGGCCGATTGCCAAACTATCTAAACAGAAAGATAAAAATGTATTCCCGAAGGAATTTAGGCAATGTTCAATTCTCACGATTAGAATTGATTTGGCTAACTCTTGGCTCAAGAAATTTAGCTAAGCATGATATTGATTATCATGCTTAACTTGGTTTTGGAAAAATAATTAAATAACATAAAATAAATGAAATAAGAAAATAAAGGAAAAGAACTTGAATTAAAACTAAAAATGTTTACAAAGATAAAAACTAAAATGATTGATGGATGATCTAAGCCTTTACCAAGGGTGGTATTTATAGGCTTAAATTTACAAAGATAAAGTGGTGAAATAATTTAAAATAATAAACAAAAGATAAAACAATTCAAATGTTTTAAAATTTAAATGCAGGAATCTAATCGGATAAGCTGATAACATCTTCCAGAACGTTCCAGAAGCTTCTAGAAGTCGCCACGTCATTGCCACGTCACTGCCACGTCAGACGCGTCGTGCCCGGTGTCGTGCCCATGATGCCAGTCATGACAGAATTATAATAAAAACTGCAGAAATGCCTCATTTTCACTGCTATTTCCAGAATTGGGTCACTGCACAAAATATAACGAAAACAACATGGATTAAGCAGCAAGAAGTCCCAATAGCTAGAAAAATAACAAATGAAATGTGTCATATTTGAGAACTCATCACATGCGTTATCAAATGGTTAAGAAGTATGAACAATACTACCTTATAAACACCTTAAGATCATTAAAAAATTGATACTTGATCAAGGGACCAATTTGAACTAGTTTTTATAATATAGCATCATTAAATTGATCCATTTAATAGTAAATAGATCAAATTGATACCTTCCTATAATAAAGGGACCTAATAGGTATTTTTACCAATATTTAATTCATATTGGTAGGCATGAAATTGGATACATAATAAAATGACAGATTACCATATATGACATAATCATATAAATTGTCAAAATTTTGTCTCACCAAACAAGATAATTTATGTTTTCATGGACGAAAATTTTGATAAGAAAATAAAAAAAGAATAAAGTCAATAAAGGGATGTAAGAAAATCAAATTTCATGACGGCCAAGTTTCAAAAATTAAATTCCCTAGAAAAAAAAAGTTAATTGTTGCATAAAAAAACATTAACCTTTATCAACAACTAGTTGGTTTAGTGGGATGAGACATTGGATTCCTTAAACAAGATCAAAAGCACGAATTATGGTGTTGTGAAGTGAGAAAATTGAGTTGAAAAAATTGGCCTCATAATAGACTTCTGCAAAACCCGATATGAATTAGTCGACCATTAAATCAAAAATTAATTGTCAAAACCCAAAAAAAACATTAACCCTTAAAAATCAGTTTTCAACTCATTTTGGATTGAACTTTTAGTCAGAACTATAGACAAATTTTATTTAAAAGAATTTTACGTCAGAGCACCCTTTGCAAACTTGACAAAAAGTTTTTCTATAGAATTCATAAACTCTAAATTAATTTGCATAAATTTTAAAATTGACATATTTGTGTAAACTAATTTTTTGCGTTTTCTTTGTCCATACAAGGAATAGACGTTGTTGCTCCAAGTTTTAAAGTGGCTTAATATCTTATACGAAAATTGAATCTTTGATCACTAATTAAAGTAAAAAAAACCTTACAATTTAACCTAAACCTGATGATTAATAATGAAATCTTCAAAACTATTAAATTTAAATTCTAATTAAAACATGAAAATTATATATTAATTTATTTTTAAAAAAAGTTGACAACTCAAGCCATGGCATGGTGACACGATTTTATATGAAAAATACTTTAAAAATGATAATCTGTCTGTTGGACCAAACAATAATTTCATTGCTAGTTGAGACATGATTATATGAGCACACTTTGCACATAGTATTTTCTTTCATTATATTATTCCAATTATATAGCTAATTGAGACATGTCATCTCTGTTGACTATGGGCAAAACAAAAGTAGGGATAATAAATTTAAGGTCTAACTATGATTTTTTCCAAATACTGTGCTAAAATTTATGATTTAATCCTTTTAATTTAGTATAATTCGATTCTCTACTTATATAAATATTGGTAGATCCAAATTCACAATACAGTTAGTTACTGTTATTAAAGTAATTATGTAAAAAAAATATGAGAAAATATTTTATGCATTGAGAGTGAAAACAAAAAATTTTCACAATGATTGGAATTTTTGGGTTTATAAGTTTAAAATTTAGGGATTGTGGTCAGAATTTATGTTTTTTGTTAATATGTTAGAAATTTATGTTTTAACCTCTAAACTTAGATTATAACCCTAAACCCTAAATTCTAATCATAACCATTGAATTCTAAACACCTAAACATAAATCTCAAATCACACCTAAACTAAATCTCTAAACTCTAAAACTAAAATACATGTGAATTTTTTTCCACCACCAATGCATGGAATAATTATCCAATTTTTATTTATTGTTATTCGACTATAAAGTTATAAATATATAGAAATTCACTCAATCATGTTCAATCAATAATAAATATAGAACGTGTTGAGTGGTCCCAATAGTAAAGGATGATATATTTCATTTAGGTGATTCGGGTTTAAACATCATGTGTGCACAGTGTGTGCGTTATTAAAGAGCTAAAAAAATTAAACATATACTACATTATAATCACATCAGCATATTTAATATATATATATACGCCACCTTAATACTATTTTTTAAAGGAAAAGCTCAAGTGGTCTTAATTTGGGCATAATAATGTTATAAAAGTAGATGATCTAATCATACCAAATTAATGTTAATGATTGGATATCAAAATTTAACTTCGTGGGAGGATTAAAATAAACAATTAGAAAATAATAAAACAAAAACGAAGAGAATGTGATTTTATGAAAAACTGTCCTTGTATTTGTAGTTATCAATCAATATTTTTTGCTACAATAATATGACAATAAATATTCTCGATATAAACGTCGGTGATTACAACAAATTAAATACTAATATTTATTTCAATGAAACAATTACTAACAAGTAAACTTAAATTTATTCAACAATTCCATAAATGGAATAAATCCAACAATTTACAACAACAATTTAAAAAACTCACAATTAAATTAAATTAAATTTATTCCAACAAAATAACAATAAAAAAGAATCTATTTTGTTTTACATCATTGAAGGAAAGGTTTAAAAGTGGTCACCACCTTCTTAATCTGATCAACAATGGAAGTGTATGACACTGTTCCATCATTCCCAGCCAACACTCTGTACTTATCTTTCCTTGTAAAATTTGTGCACTCGAACCCTAATGTAGCGGCCAAGATTCTTTGCACGTAGTTGGCCACGTCGTGCGGGCTTTTCCCCGACGAACACGTAGCCTCAGCCGGTAGTTGGTTCAAGAACGTTACCTCGTAGATTGGTCTAGGGTTCATGAAGAAGAAGATTGGATCCAGAGCTTTCCACCCGCCGGCCGTTGTCGCGTGGAAGAATCCCACCCTATAATTCATTGCAACTGGGACTATTTGATCGGTTAATTCCGCGAATAGGGCACTGAACCTTAATAAAAAGGGTTCCCTACAAGTTGTTCCTTCCGGACATACTACTAAGTCACCTTTGGATAATTCAAGTTTGATTTTTTCGGCATCGACCTCTCTGATTCTTGTTAATCTTACTGTTGGTATAGGTGATAGGATCTCGGTTAATCTCGATATCGAATATGTGACTGCCGGGATTTTTCTCCTGAGCACGGTGGATAAGACCACGGGGTCCATTAAAGTTCTATGAGTGCAAACAAATAGGACCCCAGAGCTGCTACCGGAGACGGGTGGTGGCGGTTTACCTTTGACGATGATTTTACCACCAAATAAACGAGACACGTAGGGGATCGCATGCATCGGAAGCATTACACCAATCATAATCCGAATGATTGCTAGTATGATGCCGAATGGCATCCATAGGAGGATTAATAGAGCGGTGGAGGGTGTCGGTCGCTTCACAAGGCGGCCGTCGTGAAAGATTACCGGTAGTGGACGGAGGAGTTGGTGGTCGTGGAGGTTTTCCTTGGTAAGAAACGGTGGATGCATTTGTTCCTGCATTAAATTAATAAAACTATGCTTAGCAAAAAAAAAAGAAAAAGATAATAAATGCAATGGGTTTAAAACACATTGCATGGGATTACTCACTTTGCATAGAGAAAAGAACCGAAAACTTGATGTGGATCTTCCGAGCCCTAAACTAGGCTCGTCGTCTACAAACAGCTTGGCGACTCTACTCGAGATGGAAGCGATATCAGCACTAACGAAACCCATAGCAAACCCGAACCGGTTCACGACGAGTTCACTTCCGACAACCTCGTCAGCCCGTAAATGCTCCTTCACGAACCTTTCCACCATAATCCTAGGCGTTTTAGTCACCACAACTCTTTTCTCATACAAACTAAACACTTTCCAAGCCTCCATATCAACATCATCCATATAAAACTTAGGCAAAACAGCTCTAGACACCGATTCGATCTCCGACACTCGAAGTCCCACCGTTGCGACAAAGACCATCAACTTCAACCCGGCATCGCCCATTCCCAACACGTCGAGAAACCGGATCACCGGCCAAACCAGCAGCAACAAAGCGAACCGGATCAAACCCGAGGCCTCGAATGCCACCAACATGAAGTATGAGAAAGGGTCCGGGTCTTTCAAAAGAGTCCCCTCAAGCTCAGACACAACAGACTCCATAGCCATCTCTTGCTTGCTAAATTCCTCCCTTGTTTTCGGTTAAAATGTCAAATAAAATCTGGGTTTTTTGTCTTTAGGATTGTGAGAATTTAAGGTTAGAGAGCTGTGGTTTGGATTGACTATTCTCTAATGTAAGAACGAGGCAGTTCATCAGTTTCACAACTACTTCTCTTATATACTTTTTCGTTAGTTCTTTTTAGCCTCCAGAAAGAGTTTGATGTATCTGCAAAGAATAAAGGATTATACGCCACGTTAATATACCAAGATTGATTACTTAACTTCACCAACTTGGTCAAATTTTATGGACGAGAAAAGCTATTTTGATAAAGGTATAACTCAATCATTAGTCCCTGTACTATACATACAATTTGGATTTAGCCCCTATATTCTAATTTAGTCAAATTTAATCCTTACGCTTTTAGAATTTTTAAAATTTCAATTCTAACCCAAACCATATGTGGCAATATGAATTAAAGGGACTCAAAATGATCGAATTGGATAGAAAAAAAAACTAAATCTATATTAGAGATGACTTCACAGATTTAACAACTATCCTTTGGTTAAGCCCGAAATTTTAAAATTTAACAATTGTAAGATTAAAAATGACCAAATTGAAATACAAAAACTGTTTTAAAGTTAAATAGAGGGATTCGAACTCATACAAGATGAGACAAATCATTCAGTCAATTAGTAGATTTAAAAACTGTTCCATAACTTTTGTATAGTATAAGGACTAATAGCAGAATTCGACGTTTCATAATTATGTCATTGATGGTGTGAACCTAAATTTATAATGGAGACTGCGGCCATCGGTTTACCCTTAATTAGGTTACTAACTTGGGTTACTTTAGCTTTTTTATATATAGTGGATATTAAACGTATTGATATAATAATGTGCCCCAAATAAGTATTGGTATTATTATATTATAATATGTATATGTACACATGTATATGGTTAAGGTTACTTCCGTATTGTTGCATGAGAAGGAACCAAACAATTTCATTCTCCATTGTATGCTTCTGGGATATACACGTATGAGATATTGTCACCTTCCACTAACTGCCGCACGCCATTTACCTTTCTTTTTTGTCAATAAAAGTCAATACATACATACATACATACATACACCTAAAATTAATAAATTAATATGAATATTCAGCCGCATTGGCGTTATCTTTAATTATATATATATATTATAAGTTTATATCTCATGCACAAATAATGAATATTTTATATACCATCAGCAAATAAAATAAGTATACGTAGAATTATAAACCCAACGAGTAGTTTAAGTGAAAAATGAGATAATGTTTATTCTAAGAAACTCGAATTCAACTCGCTTTGTTTGCAAATTGTGTGTTGTCAAAGGTTAAGAATTTGTATAAACATATACTATCTTATAATTACCTTTAGACTATTAAAAAAATTACACAAAATTATACACCGTAAAGACATAAAGTATCACCCCGCCATTATCGATATATGTTTGTTTTCTACGATTAGAGAAGTAATTTGTAAATTATATCGCGTATATATCATTGTGATATATTAAATGGATAATTATACACTGATTACTTTTTTTGATATATATATATATATATATAAAAGATTATCCAAAATGATTGAACCAATATATCAAACAATTCGAGCATGAACATGTTTTCATTCTAACACATCCACATGTCTTTGTGTGTGTGATTGGGAGTCAAAAGGTTTGGTGGGATCTTCTTTTTAATAAATATATTATTTTGTTAGTTATAACAATGGTGTCTTCTTGTGTATATATATATATATCAGTAGTTACTCTAACCAACTGGAGTGGGTACAAGTGATAAACAATTTAGTATCGCTTAAGTAAGCCTTGAGTTTAGGGCTTTGTGTATGCAAAAATTCATGCTGAGAGACTCGCACATCTAGTGCGACGTAGGTCGATCTAGATTAATCAGAGTAAAATATTGAATAACCGATAGTGAAATTACTCTACGTTAGGGTTTGTCTTTGTCATGATAACCTTCTTTCCTGGAGTTAGTTGTTGTTACCTGTTTGATTAAATCAAAGTGATATTGATTTTTTGTAATGGGAAGCTTGCAAGAAGAATTGAAAGTAGGTTAGAAAAACTTGGAAATTTTTTTTATATCTCCAAGGGAAAGTTTTCTTGCCTAAGTTCTGGTAAGGTTGGTTAGAAAACTGAAATTAAGGTGTTAACCATTTGTTCAAGTTGTTTGCGTATATACAGATTGGGTTTAAGGGTAATTTTGTCCGGTAGTAATAACAAATTAATAATGTTGTTCATTGCCCTCATTTTTTATTATTGTATTAGTTTAGCATTCGAACTCTTGAGTTATTAATCTCGTCCTTTGATTTTCGTTAACTAATAAAATTGTTAAATTTTGTGCATGTGGTTGTTATTTATTTCCGCATCGGTCGTTATCGACAACTGTCTTTTCATGTCGATGATGACGAGTTAATTTTGATCACGTTATAGTAGAAATGAAAAGTTTTAGAATTAATTATTTAATTCAAAATTATTTTTAAAAAAAAAATAAATTATGTCAATTGTACTGCTACATCATCAAATTTGACTCGTCATCGTCTTATCATATGACATTAATTTTTTAAAGGGTAAATTACATAAATGACCATTAAACTTTTAGGGTGCTTTCATTTTGGTCACTGAACTTTTAAAACTTGCATTATAGTGACTCAACTTTTAATTTGCTTTCAAAAGGTCCATTTTGTTACCTTCTGCTAGAAGTTGTTGATGTGGCACACTAGTTTTCATTTTTTGAGTAAAATAATGGGTAAATTACACCGTTCATCACTCAACTTTCTTTTCACTTCTATTTTGGACACTAAAGTTTTAAATTTTTAATTTAATAACTCAGCTTTCGAATTTTTCCTATTTTGGTCACTCTCGAATGACATGGTTATACAAATCAAAAAATTCAATTTTGGTATATATTTTTTAAAATAAATTATTTCAATTCAGTTGAAGTTCACAAGTTTAAGTAAAATCAATTAACCTGTCTGATCAGTTATATATAATATTTTATAAATTTTATGCATTAAAATATCTTATAGTATAAAGATTTTAATACCTTTCTGGTTTTAAAAAGTCGTTTTGGCTCTAGGATTGATTACTAGGTGTGAACTCTCAATTTTTTTACTTTCTAGTTATTTTTACAGTGTTATTACAATTGAACAATTATTAATTTTATCATATTATCATATTTGATATTTTGATAAGAAAAGTAAAAAAAGTTATTACCCGAATAAAATATTATAGTTATTGGTCAATTGGTTATCCGACTTAATTGGTAAAATATAAGATCGAGAATTGAATAATATGAATTTACCAAAATAATTTTTTAAGAATTATTAATCGAACCCGATTTTACATTTTACACACCCATGACTAGGGGTGATAATGAGCTGACTGGCTTGCAAGCTACTTGGCTCGAATGAGCTCTACTCGGGCTCGAGACCTTAACAAGCCAAGCCGACCCAAGCTCGGCTCAAAAAGCTCGTGAACATGTTTGAAATAATTATATATATATATATGTGTGTGTGTGTGTACACTACATATGCACTAAAAGTAATGTTTAGCAAAAGAAAAGCAATAACATAAATTAGGTGAAAATCTACTAAAAGAAAATTAACTAAAATAAATTGGGCACTCTTTTCCCCTTTCCCAACAATGAATTTCGTTTCAGTGTTGGTTATGAAAGTGGTTTTTAATGAGGCCCCATCTTTTATAAAAAAATACTACAACAAAATTGTCCATTTCGAGTCGAGCCGAGCTCGACGAGCTTCAAGCCTGAGCCGAGCCCGACGAGCTTCGAACCTGAACCGAGCCCAATAATATTGTTTTCGAGTCGAGGTAACAAAATCTAATAATCACCCCTACCATGACCATAACAATAAAAAACATAAATTCAATTGGAATTCCGAGGTAACAAAATCTAATAATCACACCATCTTTCACATGTTTTCACCGACAAATTATCCACTTAATCCTCAACATATTTTTTTGGTTGTATTGTATTATACAATAACCTAAAGTTTGAACAATAACCTAAAGTTTGAACAATAACAAAAGTCATTTATATTCTTCATTGCCTATTTCATTTGTTGTTTTTCCTCGTAACACTCTCTCATGCGATAAAAAATCATGTTATTCGAGAGTGGCCAAAATAGGAACAATTCGAAAGTTGAATTATTAAATTGAACATTTTAAACTTCTGGGACCAAAATAAGAGTGAGAAGAAAGTTAACTGATGAATATATAGTGTAGTTTACCCATTATTTTATTCAAGAAAAATGAAAACTAACGTGCCACGTCATAGAAGGTAACGATAAGGATATTACTGAAAGCGAACTAAAAGTTTGGTGATTATAACATAAGTTTTTAAAGTTTGGTGACCGAAATGAAAGTGATCTAAAAGTTCGGTGACTATTTATGTAATTTACCCTTAAAGAAAATGATATATAAACATGTTAACTAAAAATTCAAGAATTTGAGGGATAAATTGATAAAATAAAAAATGAGGGACAAGATTGCTAATTTGAGTATACTACCGAGGCAAAATTACCCCTTAAGCCTAGATATTAACATTTCAATGGAGTATGTCATGTCGTATATTGTTTAAGGGACCTAGTGTCGTATCCTACTAAATAAGTTTGAGACAAATCGATTTAAATCAAGTCCGTTTGTGTTCAGATTTTGTTGTATTATTCGGTTTCGATCAATTTAGGGTTTAGGTTAGTTAATACCAAGAGTTCAACCTAACAACAACCATTTTTAGGGATTACAATGAGTGGTTAACCGTATTTGTCTTTGGACCGTTCAAAGATACTCCTTAAAAAACTCATGTTCCAACACACATATCTATAAAACATAACATCTTCTCTAGCTTGTCCCAACTGGAAAAAGGTGTAAAACTCAATAATCTAGAGGCAACAACAATGAACCCCATCATGAACAATGTTGCATTGCCTTTATCGTTCTTCATTTGTCTTTCTTTCTTCTCCTTACTAAACGCTGCTCCCGACATCACCAAAATATGTGAAAAGGTTAGGCACAAGGATCTTTGCATCTCAAGCTTTAAAGAATCATACCTCGGCAGATACGTCCTCGACAATGCCGAGCCAGAGTTCCTCGCATCCGTAATTATCAAAATCACAGTTAATAATGCCTCTGACGTGTCCCGAAATCTCAAGACGACCGTACTCGAAGGCCCCGTACCGCTGACACCCGAGGTCCGGGCGAAATACGGAATATGCGACCAAGAAGTCGTGTCCGCCATGAAGGAACTCGATAAGGTTAGGACGGCTATGGAATCGAGGAATCGGAGAAAAGAAGACCTCAATATGAAAGCTGCCGTGATTAATACCGAGAACTGTGAGAAAGAATTGAAGCAAGTGGAAGGACAATTGCCAGACAAAAAGCAGTTTGAAGAAGTTATTGTCCTTAAAGAACTTTTGGGCAATGTGGAGGACATTGTGAAAATGTTTGGTTGAGATTAAGGGATGTTGGTCTTGATTGTACTTTGATGGGGTTCATTGCATTCACCTTTTTCAATATTAATAAATTTTTATGACTCAACCATCGTGTTTCTTTATTTGTCTAAATCCATACAAATGAACGAGAAAAATAATAAATTGATATTATTATTATTTTTATATAATTGCCGGTATTTAATTTATTAGTTAATTAATCGAGATCGAATATTACAAAGATATATTTTACCTTTACAATAGTATAATTTAAAATCTTTAATATCACCGGGGATGGACGGACATGGGTCCGGGAGGGGGTCATGCCCTCCCCAACTCAATATATATATATATATATATATATATATATATATATATATATATATATATATATATTATCTTTATGATGTAAATTTTTAAAAAAAAAATTGAATTATCTGTACATTTGCCCCCTTACTTTTAAAATATTTAAGTTTACTTTTCAACCTCAAAATTTTGGCTTCATCCCTGAATATTACTGATTATTTTAATCATTCTTTTTAAGTATGTGATGTTATTAGAGCTGACAAAACATAATTAACCATTCATATTTTATTAAGTATGTTTATAATATTCATATACATATAAATAATTAGGTTAAAATATGCTTCGAGTTTCTGTACTCATTGTGCATTTGAAACTTAGTCCCATACTTTTAGTTTTAGGAATTTACTACTTCTAGAATTTAAAAACTCAAGTCTAATTATTAATTATTAAAATTGTTTTATTCAATTCAGGTTCATGACACCATTTTTCTTTGTTAATGCTTGTTAGGTTAGTATTTTTCTATTTCAAAATATCACATCAACAAATTAAACGAAAAATTTTAACAATACTAAAAATGTTCATTCATTTTTTTTATTTTGTATGAATAAGAATCACGACATTTGTATTAAAAATGTAAATATCGTTCTATTATACTAACAAAATGCTTCGGTTGCTCGAATTATCCTAAGAACTATCAACTGTGCGGGTCGAATTTATTTTGGATTAAATCAATGTGGACCGAGTTTATTTACGTTTAAATTCTTTGGATCATTTTGATTTGATTAATTTTTTGTTCATGTCAATTTGAGTTAGTTGCACCACATGTTCTTAAACTATTACACTCATTTTAAATTAGTCCTTAAACTTAAAAATATTACAGTTTCATCTTCAAACTATGACATTCATTCTAAATTGGTCCCAAACTTTTGAGCACTCCAGTTACATCCTCAAACTATGACTCACATTCTAAATTAGTCCCCGAACTTTTCAAATGTTCTAATTACAGCCCCAAATTATCAATACATGCTAATCATATCTTATGTTAATAAAACCGATTTAGAAATCGTTAATTGTCATGAAACACTGATATGCATTACGTAATAATATGATGTGGTATAAATGATAATTTGAAGATGAAACCGGAATATTCAGAAAGTTTGAGAACTAATTTAGAATGAGGGTCACCGTTTATGGATGGAAATGAAACATTCAAAAGTTTGGGGACTAAATTAGAATGAAGACCACAATTTAGGGATGAAATTAAAATGTTTAAAAGTGTATGAATTGATTTAAAATAAAAAGTATAGTTCGGGAACGTGTGATGGAATTAACTATGTGAATTTTTAACCACCGATTTTAGTGGTCGAATGAGTGGTTTAACGCATTTGTCATTGATTGTTGAATAACAAACCTTACACTAAAGGTATAAAAAGATCATAGCTCCTCTAACTTCATCCAAATCTGAATAAAACCAATCTAAACAACAACAAAAACGATGAACCCCATCGCAAATAATGTTGCATTGGCTTTATCTTTCTTCATCTGCATTTCTTTCTTCCCGTTGCTAAACGCCATGCCTGACATCACCCCAACCTGTGAAAAGACTAAGCACAAGGACCTCTGCATCGGAAGCTTTCAGGAATCATACCTCGGCTGATTTCTCCCCGAAAACGCCAGCCCGAAGCTGCTCGCATCGATAATTATCAAAATCGTTGTTAATAACGCCTCCGACGTGTCCCGAAATCTCAAGACCACCGTACTCGAAGGTCCTGTACCGTTGACACCCGAGGTGCGGGCGAAATACGGAATATGTGACCAGGATGTGGTGTCCGCCATGAAGGAACTCGATAAGGTCCGGACGGCGATGGAAATGAGTAATAGGAGATCGGAGAAACTCAATATGCAAGCTGCAGTGACTAATACCGAAAACTGTGTGAAAGAACTAACGCAAGTGGAGGCACAATTGCCGGACAAGAAGCAGTTTGATGAAGTTGTCGTCCTTAAAGAGATGTTGGAAAATATCGATGATATTATCAAAACTATAGGTTGATACTACTATCGGTCTATGGGTCATTTTTTCGGGGTAAAAATCATTGCCTCCTAATCATGCACTCTTTTATGCCCTACACTAAAAATTACTTAAAAATTAAATTTTAAACTCTAATTATAATTTTCACATCCTAAGCCCTACACCTTAAAAAATACACTCTATCCCTAATTTCCTAAACTCTAAACATAACTCCTAACTTTAAACTTTAAACCCTAAACCTACTATTGTTAAGTGGAGGTATAAAAAGAGCATAATAAGGGAACATACGATTTCCACCCATCTTTTTGACCCATGCTTATTTCAAATAGCGGATTGTACTTTGATTGGGTTCTTTTCCGTGACATTTTTTAATATTAAATAAATATTTATTTCAAGTAAAAATAAATAAATATGTATGCTAAACTCGCCGACTCTCTACAATATAACACGATCATCTACGCCTCATCTCCTCCTGGAGATATTCAGGTTCTCATAGAGGGGTGAAAATTCTCTGCTCTTTTTTGGTACTATACTTATATTTTCATGCTTAAAATTAAGTTTAAGTTTAGAGATTAGAGTTTAAAGTTTAGGGTTTTAAGTTAGGGGTATAAGCTTGAAATTTAATCTTGTAGTGTTTTTTAGTGTTGTGGTATAAATAGAAACACCTAAAAGGCAGATGATTTTTATCCCTCTATAGTTTACTTTATATAAATCTAATTTAAAAATATAGTTTTTATTATTTTATTTAAACTTCAATTATAAACATTTAAAATATAGTTTAATTAATATTACTCTATGTTAAAATTAATTAAATTTATGTTTTTCAGTTTTGAGGAAAACTAATTGAGAAAAAGAACGAATGGGAGAGAAAGGAACGTTTTGTAACAAGTTACGTCATAAATAATGACCAACGGTTGAACAAGGTGAAATATTAGGCCAGTTTCATAAATACTACCCAAAACACAATGGTTTGCTATTGTCGTTACACAACAAACGGAATTAGGTGACCAAAAAAATCGAAAGTTGGGTAATATATTCGAAAGTTATTGAAGTTGAATGACCAAAATAAAAATATGGTAAAAGTTAAGTGACTAAATATGTAATTTATCCTTGACATTATGAGAACCTAATGAGGTAATTTTAGATTGATGGATTGATGTCCATATACTAAACACCAACTCAACTGACATCTTAATTTTTCTATTTTTTATATAAAAATATTTAAAATAAATTTAATACTATCTTAAAGGGTATTTATATTTTTTTAAAATTTTGACAATATAATTTAAATTTGACATTAACTTTTTAAATTTTGACATTGTAGTATAAATTTTCTAACTCTGCCACTATTGACTATGGTTAGTTATAAATTCTAAACATATCCTTAAACAATTTAGATTATTCGTTAACTAGAGATTTCTTAATTGTTACATCTTTAGTGAGGTTTTTATTTGGTTAATTTGGTCAGAGGTCGAACTGAATTAAAAAAAAAAGTTGAATTAATTGAATATTCTTTTAACCGTCAACTAAATCGAAATTTGTTGCCAAGTATATAAGATTTTCTTAAGTGTCTAATTTTTTGAAGCATCCAATAATAATAATAATTATTATTATTATTATTATTATTATTATTATTATTATTATTATTATTATTATTATTATTATTATTATTATTATTATTATAAAGTCGATTTGTTACGCGGTTAAAAAAATGGATGCTCAAGAAATGCATATACAGTAAAACTTCTATAAATTAATACTTTTAGGACCATGAAAGTTTATTAATTTAGAGAGATATTAATATATCGTTAAATTAATAATTTATTAATTAAAAGAAAATTTCTCAATTCAGCAAATATAACTTTGATAAAGATATTGTGGGCAAATAAATTGTAAATTGTACATAATATTCTAATTAATTAAAAGTAAGTAGATTCATGTATATATTATTAAATATATTCATGTATCAAATTATTTATATCTAACTAGATGATACGAACACATGCATGTGTCACTAGACTAATACATGTACTTAATAATTCATTGTTTCAATTTAATATTGTATTCATGAATTTACGAATTCATTAAAACTAATTGAATATTTTCATGTATCTATTAAGTTCATTGTAATTAATCAAATAATAAGTTAAAAAACTATGTACTGATTTAATGTAACTAATTAAATATATTCATGCATGATAAGTGAACAAAATTAATTTATAAATCTCAATATGAAAAGAAAAATAATAAGATCATAACATCAACTATGACCTCTCATCTAAAAGATATCACAAAATTATCATCAAATGCGTAAAGCACTACGTGAGTACAAGAGAGACCTCCCTACATGCACTCAAAAAAATTAACAAGAGTGGGTTGAGGAAAAATATCGTTTGAAAGTTAGTCAAGGTACAATATCAAATACTCTCAAAAGATCATCGGAGTTGTACCTTACAATAGATTCATATTTTAGCAAGTTACTAAAATAGTAATTGTAATATTTATGAATTATTAATTTATAGTTTTGATGAGACTTTTATATTTATAAAGGGGATCTCTAAAAAATTATTATATTATTATCTTATCGAATTTAATGATTTTTTACATTGGCTTAAGTTGGGACTGGAAAATTTTATTATCTAATAGAGTTTATTAATTTAAAAAATATTAATTTATAAAGGTTTTAATGTAACGTGTCATGCTTTCTAGTTACTTTTAATTAAAAAAAAGAAGAGAAAACCTCTAGATACTACATTATCAGTTATATAGTTAGTTAATTAATTAATTAATTTCAAACTGAATTAACCGATAATTAAAATTTAAAAAAAAATCTTAATTGTTAATCAATCTTATTTAAAATTACACTACTATTTAACTGAACAACTTTAATTCGGTAAAAATCGAAGTTTGAACACCCATCGAGTAGTGCTAGACCGAACAAAATACACCACATTTTGTTGATTAAAAGTAAAAAAAAAGGGTAATTGTTCTATACACAAGCGCTTATGGAAACTTTTTTACACAAGCGTCTTAGTTTTAGGGGTTAGGGACTCCGTTTAGGGTTTAAAGTTTAGGGGTATAAATGTAGTAGTTTTGAATTTAGGGTTTGTTGATAGAATTTTGGGTTTAGGGTTAAAATTTAGGGTTTATAGGTTAAAACCCAAATCCCTACCTATATTACCCTAAAACTAAACCCTAACCCTAAACCCTAAATTCTAACCCTAAATCCTAAATTCTAAACATGAACCTTAAATTCTAAACATGTACACTAAAACCCCTAAACTCTAAACTCTAAACCATAACCCTAAACCCTATAATTGAGGCGCTTGTGGAAACAAAAAAATTCCACCGCCAGTGTATAGGATATTAATCCAAAAAAAAACCCTGTTTTTTCTTATTAATAGTTCGAAACCACAAGATGCCCAAAAGGGATGGAAGTGAAAGAAGCTAGTGGCCTGTGGCCCCAGGCATAGTTGTTTGAACCAGACCGGTCGGTTAGCTCGAGAGACCGGCTCAAAAAACAACAAAACCATTTGTCAAACCGTGAATCAGAAAAATCGGTTGGATCGGTTTTCAGAAAAAATTGGGCACCTACTGTCCCAAACCCAGAAAAATAAAAGCTCAATGCCCATATCATACCTAGGGGTGTGAAAAACTGACCCGACCTGGTAACCTGCCTGAAACCCGATCGAGTCAGAACCTGGTTTAACCCGATAATTCAAAGACCGAACCCGACCTGCACCCGACCGAAACGAACCCGAACCCGAATTTGACCTGTAACTGTATAAACCGAACCCGAACTGCACCCGACCGAAGTGAACCCGAACCCGAAATTTACCTGTTATTGTAGTAACTGAACCCGACCTGCACCCGACCGAAACGAACCCGAACCCGAGACTAACCTGCCAGATAACCAATTTAACCCGACTTGTTTGGACCCGACCTGAAATGAACCCGACCTGTTTTGAACCTTAACTGTTATTGACCTGAACTGTTCTTAACCTGAACTGATATTGACCTGAACTGTTATTGACCTGAACTGTTCTTGACCTGAACTGATATTGACCTGAACTGATATTGACCTGAACTAATACTATTATTTAATTTGCTAATAATGATAATTATCTGACATTTAAAGAAGTTATATTTAATGAATATAAAATAATGTCAAGTATTGAAAAATTTTAAAATTAATAATAATTTCAAGTATTAATAAATTAACTAACTTAACTTCAATTAAAAGATAAATTGAATTAATAATAATTCTAAGTATTAATAAATTGTATTTCTAATTAACTTGACTATTATTTTAAAATAACTTCAAAGATAAACTATTATACTTAATTAACTTAAGTGGAATGAATAACCATTATTAAATTAAAATTTTATACTTAATAAAATTAAGTTAAATGAATAAAAATTATTAAATTAAATCTATATTCTTAATTAAAATAAGATGACTTAAATTTTTTATTATAGGAATAAATTAATGCTAAATAATTAACTTGCATTCATTTTAATTGAAGTTAAGTTAGTTATTAAATTAACTTAACTTAAGATTAAAAATAAATTTAATTAACTTGCATTCATTTTAAGTTAAATAATTAAACATTATTAAATCAAATTGCCTTTCTAAATTCTGATAAACTACTTAATCTACTTAAGTTGAATGAATAACCAATATAAAATTAATTTTTTATACTTAACTAAATTTAGTTAAAAATTATTAAACTAAATCTGTATACTAAATTAATATAAGATAACGAAATTTTTTAATTAACATTACATACTTAAACGACTTTGGATGGAATATATTAAAACATTAACTTTGGATGGAATCAGGGATACTTCCAATTTTTTTTATAAGTAAAAAACAGAATAAGTTAAAACTTAAGAAGAATAACTTTGAACGGAATAATTAAAACTTATATTCAATAATTTAAGTGGTTAAACTTACAAAACTTTATTGAATAATACAAAAGTTTAAAGTTACAATCTGAAACTTATAACAAACTAAATAATCTTTACAAACTTACAAACTTTAACTTTCACACTACAAACTTTACAAATAGGCTTAATACAACTTTTCCCCCCTAAACTATACTCGATTTCCCAACTTGCCCCCTAAACTTCATTTTTCCCACTTTTTATTTTTAAAAATAAAATCAGTCCATCCAAATAAATCAAAGTCTATTACAATACTTAAAGCCCAATGTTTGAAATAAATGTAAAGTCCATCAGATTTAAACCCAAAGGACCCGTGACCTTTCAAAATTCTAAGATTCTAGGCTCTTCTATTTCGCCACCTGGTAAATAGTGATTGGTTAATTGATGGTTCACATGGATTGACCTCTCAAATCCCTAATCATTCTGAATCGTCTATTGAAGATCGAATCTAATGGAGGAAAATAATTGCTTCCAAGGAACGCTTGGCATATCCTGGCTGATAATCAATGAACCATGTATCTTAAACCCTAAAATCCTAAAAACCCTAAACCCTAAGTCCTAAACATGAATCCCTAAAAATAAAAACCTTATTCCACCAATATATATATATATATATGATGCATGTAAGTTGTGGTTTAGGGTTTTAGGATTATTTTAATTAATTTAGGGTTTATGATTTAATAAACCCTTAATCCTAAACCATAAATCTTAAACCCTAGAATATTAAAAACCCTAAACCCTAAGCCCTAGACATACACCCTAATCCTAAACCCTAATATTTAATCAATGAACCATAGTCCCTAATCTTTAATCAATGAATCATAGTCCCTAATCCTAAACCCTAAACAATAACCACTACCCTCTAAACCATAAAACCCTAATATTTAATCTATAGCTCATAGTCCGTAATCCTAGATCGAGGGTTTAGTGGTTAGGGTTAATTACTTATGCTTTAGGGTTTAATGCTTAGGGTCGATAATTACACAATAAGGGTTTAAACCCTAAACCCTAATATTTAATCAATGAACCATAGTCCCTAATCCTAAACCCTAAACAATAATCACTACCCTCTAAACCACAAAACCCTAATATTTAATCTATAGCTCATAGTCAGTAATCCTAGATCGAGGGTTTAGTGGTTAGGGTTAATTACTTATGCTTTAGGGTTTAATGCCTAGGGTCGATAATTAGACATTAGGGGTTTAAACACCAAACCCTAATCTTTAATCAATGAACCATAGTCCATAATTCTAAACCCTAAACAATAACCACTACCCTCTAAACCATAAAACCCTAATATTTAATCTATAGCTCATAGTCCGTAATCCTAGATCGAGGGTTTAGTGGTTAGGGTTAATTACTTATGCTTTAGGGTTAATGCTTAGGGTCGATAATTAGACATTAGGGGTTTAAACCATAATCTTTAATTAATGAACCATAGTCCATAATCCTAAACCCTAAACCCTATACATTTAATTACAAATAATAATAATAATAATAATAATAATAATAATAATAATAATAATAATAATAATAATCATAAAACTAATAATAATAATAAGCACAGTAAATATATAATAATAATAATAATTGTATTTAAGTATATAATTATAATAATAATAGTAGTAATAATAATAATAATATTAATAATCATAATAATAATAATAATAATTGTATTTAAGTATATAATAATAATAATAATAATAATAATAATAATAATAATAATAATAATAATAATCCCTAAAGCACTAACCACTAAACCCTAAACCCTAAACCCTAAACGCTAAACACTAAACACTAAAATAAAAACAATAATCCATCAATATATATATATATATATATATATATTACATGTACGTATGTACGTATCATTTTATGAAAAGTAAACCCTAAACTTTAAAAACCATAATCCATCAATATATATATATATAATACATGTAGGTATGTTTGTATTAATTTAAGATCCCTAAACCCTAAACCCCGAAAACTATAATCCATCAATATATATAATTAATGTAGGCATGTTTGTATTAATTTAAGATCAGTAAACCCTAAACCCTAAACCCTAAAAATCATAATCCATCAATATATATATATATAATTAATGTAGGTATGTTTGTATTACTTTAAGATTAATAAACCCTAAACCCTAAAAATCATAATCCATCAATATATATATAATTAATGTAGGCATGTTTGTATTAATTTAAGATCAGTAAACCCTAAACCCTAAACCCTAAAAATCACAATCCATCAATATATATATATATATAATTAATGTAGGCATGTTTGTATTAATTTAAGATCAGTAAACCCTAAACCCTAAACCCTAAAAATAAATCCAATAGTCCCAGCTACTTATATATATCACATATACATAATCCCCTAACCCTAAACCATAAACCCAAAACCCAAAACCCTAATCCATAAACCCTAAACCGTAAAAATAAAAATCATAATCCGTCAATATATAATACACATAACACAATAAACCATAAACCCGAAGGAACCCGACCTAAAATGAACCCGACCTGAAACGAAACCGACCTGAAATGAACCCGACCTGAAACAAAATCGACCTGAAAAGAACCCGACCTGAAACGAAACCGACCTGAAACGAAACCGACCTGAAACGAACCCGACCTGAAACGAAACCGACCTGAAATGAACCCGACCTGAAACGAAACCGACCTGAAATGAACCCGACCTGAAACGAAACTGACCTGAAACGAAACCGACCTGAAATCAACCTGTCAATTAACCGTTTTGGCCCGACCTGAAATGAACCGACCTGAAATGAACCCGACCTGAAATGAACCTGACCTGAATTGAACCCGACCTGAAATGAATCCGACCCGAAATGAACCCGAACCGGAACCGAATCGAGTCAAAACAAAAAATGACCCGAAATGACCTGACCTGACAGAACCCGACCTGAAACCCAACTGTTGACCTGTTTTTACATCCCTAATCATACCAAACTATCAATTAAGTCGGTCGGGCTTATTTATATTAACATCGTTTTGGTTATTTTTTGGGTAAACTTCATGAATGATCAGTCAACTGTGCCTCAATATTCATTTTAATCACCAAACATTAAATTGTTATAAAATAGTCGCTAAAACAATTGATTTTATTACAATGGTCACTGAATCCTTGGGTGATATGACGGTATAAATAAAATTGTTTAATATCACAATTAGTCCTTTATATTTATACATTTGATTAATTTGGTCATGTTAAAAAAATCAATTAAGCTCATTATTTATAAAATCTATTAATTTACTCCTATTTTTATTAAAAATAATTTAATATTTTTTACTCCAACCAAATGATGACACATATCATCATATGGTTGAAAGAAAATAAATGAAAGAAAAATGAGGCTGGAGATACTCGGACCTAGGAGGACGTGGCGCGCAAAAACCATTAGGCAAAAGTCACCAATTTAAAATGTATGACAACAAAGAAAATTCTAAAATGTGACAACTTAGGGTGAGGCTAAAATGAGATAGAATTTGTGTTACTACATAAATTCTTACCATTTGGGTAAGAATTTGTGTAGATTGTAAGGATTTGTGTAAATCCGCCTCATTTTAGTCTCACCATAGAATTACCCGTGGCAACAATTCATATGTATTTTATACTGTTTTTTATCGGTGAAAAGTAAAAAAGATAATTTATATTAAACTATTATTATTATATTTTAAATATATAATATTTTAAACTAAAAAAGAACACACCATACCGACAAATTGTTCGAACTCAAATTTCTTAGAAAAACAACACTTTGTTTATTTGTTTTTAACAATAACAACACTTCTTTTTTTTTTCATTATTGACTTTGTAATGAACAAATGATATTTTAGCTCGAGTTTGAGTTGATAGTAATGAATTTTTCGAGTTGAAACTAGAATTCAAACTAAATATTTCAATCACTATTTTAGTGGCCACAATGAGTGGTTAGGCTCATTTGTCTTTGGACCGTTCAAAGAAACTCCTAAAAATAATCATGTTTCAACACACATCTATAATAACTAGCTTACATACAATCTATAAAAGATCACATTTCCCCTAGTTTCTTCCAAATAAAAAAAAAAGGTGTAAAAATAAATAAACCTAGAGGCCAAAACAATGAACCCCATCTCAAATAATGTTGCTTTGGCTCTATCTTTCTTCCTTTGCATCTCTTTCTTCCCATTCCTAAACGCCATGCCCGACATCACCAAAACCTGTGAAAAGGTTAAGCACAAGGAACTCTGCATCGGAAGCTTTCAGGAATCATACCTCGGCAGATATCTCCCCGACAACGCCAACCCGAAGCTGCTCGCATCAATAATTATCAAAATCGGCGTTAATAATGCCTCAGACGTGTCCCGAAATCTCAAGACCACCGTGCTCGAAGGTCCTGTACCGTTGACGCCCGAGGTCCGGGCAAAATACGGAATATGCGACCAAGAAGTCGTGTCCGCTATGAAGGAACTTGATAAGGTTCGGACGGCCATGGAAATGAGTAATCGCAGATCGGAGAAACTCGATATGCAAGCTGCCATAGCTAATACCGAGAACTGTGTGAAAGAACTAACGCAGGTGGAGGCACAATTGCCGGACAAAAAGCAATTTGATGAAGTTATTGTCCTTAAAGAGATGTTGGAAAATATCGATGACATTATCAAAACGATGAAATAGGTGTGTTTATGGGGAGAAAATATGATGAATTGAGTGTTGTTGCTTCTTTTAAATGTTGCTCTTTGATGGGGGGTTTTGGCAACACCTTTTTCAACATTAATATTTGTTTATGTTTATTAAAAATGAAATAAAATGAAATATTTTTATAATTTTTATTATTATTGTTATAATAATAAGATGGGTCATTCGGGCTAGTTCAAGCCTAACCGCTCAATTTTTAGTCATATTTTTTTGGATAAATAACTTTAGTCTTATTCATCCCTTTGATTCATACAATAATCGTAAATTAGTTTAAAATTGAATCCAATGGTTTAGTGGGAAAGAGGATGATGTTCATCTTAGGAGACTTGGGTTCACTTCGATTTGTTTACAATGTGTATGTGAATTGTCTAAGAGTTAAGAATTTATGTGAACAAATACTACCTTGTAATCACATAAGATAACCAATTAGTTATATTTTAAAAAAAAATAGTCAAATTTGTAAAATTACAATTCGAGTTAGGTCAAGCTGACAATTTTAATTTTTTTTAGTCGAGTCGAATTTTGTGCTCTAGGATTGTATTCCATGATTATGCTCGTAATCTAAGATTAATGATGGAAACAATTGAAGTAAAGATTTAAGGAAGAAGAAAGTGAAGATTTATAACACAAAAATAGAGGATGCAAATCCACTTAAAAACAAAAGGAAAACAACATTAATGGAAATTATCCCAATACATTTCCCCATTTAGAAAAAGCTTAATTCCCCATTTAGAAAGCTCCTCTCTTGATGGCATCTTGATTAGCATCTCCAAGAGCAGCTTCATTCAAGTATTTGTCAGCCAATTGAACTCTCTTCACATTCTCTTGCTCCATAACAAGCATGTTTCCATACTCCAACAGCTTCTGGATGGTCATCTTCGGTTGCTCGAATGTCGGCGGCCCTTCCCTCGAATTCACCAGCTTTTTCCCGATGCTGCCGACTCCAGTGTCTCCGATCCATTTCCTTACTTCGTCATCGTAAACTCTCGCCCTCACGGCACCGAAAAAGTCTACAAATTAAAACCAACATTGTTTATATCATTATAAATGTAAATGATCAAATTGTAAAGATCAGAGTAATAGAGGGACTAAAACCATAATTAGTCCATATACTATGTTCAAATTTGAGATTTAATACATGTATTCAAGTTCAGATGACTTTATGTTTGAGGCTAAGGGTTTTTCAGGGATTAAATAGTAAGTTTCAACATAATAAAAAGAGTAAAACTAGAATTAGACGTATTTACTTAAAGTAACAAGTTTACCAATTGATTGGCCAGGGAAGGTGTCGACAAGCTTGACAACGTCTTCCTTGGGGACACCGTCGGTCCTGAAAATTCCGGTGCAAACACCGATTCTGTCTTCCCTAGTAGGTGCCCAGTAGAACTTCTCCATACGACCGTCACGGATAAGAGGCGCATACAGTGTCGAGAAATCGTTACCGGTGACGATGATCGGGACACGAGGGTTGTCTTCCTTGTTGTACATTCCGGGGAGCTGGACGTTTGTCGGGTTGTCGGCGATGTTCATGAGTGTGGCGTTCACCATCTGGTTGTTCACAGTGTATTGTGTGGTTCCTCCCATACGACCCGCACCGGCGTCGAGATCGTTGATGAAGAGGCAGGCCATTTTTCCCTTTTTGATGATATCGGCAGCCTCACGGTACCTCTGCCTGATCAATTTGGCCGGCTCTCCGGCGTTCCCACTTTCCAATTCTCCGGCACTCATCATAATGGGGCTGTAATATTAATTCGGAAATGAATATGTGACCGATACAAGTATAAATGAATAGGAATAAAAAAATTTAACTCACTTGATTCCCATCTTGGCAAAGACGAGCTCACATTGGAAAGATTTTCCTTGACCTTTGCCTCCCCAAATACCCAAGATGAGAGGAACCTACGAAAAGGAGAATAGTAAAAAAGTTTGTAAATTTAACATGTTTAAGCGGACAACATACTTTAATTACATAATTTTGTACGGAAAAATTAACCCGAAAATCAAGACATACCTTAATGTTAGGGAGGGTCATGAAGTTCTTGGTGATGTGAACAACAAGCTTGTCCATGAAAGCTGGGGCAATGTATAAACCATCCATGTTGTTGTCCAAGTCGTACCTAAATCGAGTTCATAAACAAGTTTAATCAAGCGAGTTTGAACAGTTTGATTTGTATGACTAGAATCGAATTTGATGTTCTGAATTTTGAATCGAACTCGAGTTTACGTTTTAAGCCCCTGGCTGAGGTACTCATAGGAACTCATGACAGCAAAGTGAGTTCCATCGTTCATGGGAGCTTGGAAGAGGGAATCGACCATTCCTTTCCCTCGAGTGATGTCTTGTTGGTCATCAGAGATATCGTAAGCAAGGCCTTTCCACTTGTCCTGGTCGCTTTGTTTGCTTTCGTCGATTTCCTTGGCAGCGACGACCTTGAAGCTTCCCGACGGAGCCTTGTTGAACCTCGAGCTCACTTTCTTCAAGCTGTTCCCCATGAAAGCCGAGCTTGGAACCGCTGATCCGGAACCGGAGCCATTCAAATTCAACTGCATAACAAAAACATAGCATCAATCCATCACATGCACTAGAACATGAACATGTTTGAAAACACATGTGTAACAACAAAATCGATGGTGCAATCGATGATGGGATGGTAAGTACCGGTGCTCGGTTGACAGCACCAACAGTGGAGACGGAAGCCGCCATCGGAGACAGGAGAGTGAACTGAAAATGTTAAGTAATAGTATGAAAGTATTGGGGGAGAATGGCTATGGACTGCTGTGGAGGGGAACTTATAAAGGATATACATTGTGTGTGTACAAAAATTAAGGATATTGTTTTCTCAACATTTCTTCAAGGCCACATAAATCACAATCAAAGCTTGCACTATTGGTCCACGTGGCGGATGGAGATTGCTGCATTCTACAGAGTCTTTCAACTTCGGTCAAATTTCATAAAAGGTTCTTGTACTATATATCTTTTACAATTTACTCCTTCCGCTTTGATATGACTATTTCTATGTCACTTTTAAAAATAATTGTTTTCAATCCCAATGTCAAACGATTGGGATGATTTTTTACACAGTTTGAAAAATATTATCTTTTATCTTCTTGGGTATGTGTTTTTTTGAATCAGTTTAGTACTAATATTTGTTAAATATTACACATTTAGTGCTTAGATTTGTCATTGTTTACGAATGTGGCTAAATGTATTTTTTAACCAATTTGATAGATCAATCCATATTAAATACCAAAAAGTAATAAATTGTGATATGAAATCATATCAGATTTTGAAACGCTTGACATTCTAAATACAGGTACCGAATGTGTAACATTTTATAAATGTAGATACTACATTTGTAAGAGACAAATGAACCGAATGTGTAACAAGATTAAAAGTACTCATTTCTAAAACCAGAGAATTACAAATGATCAAATTATGTGGGTTAAATTTGTAAAATAAAAATAGAACAAGGACTGTTTGATTCATTTGTTGAAGGCCACACAAATCACATCATAGATAGCATCAAGAACCCACGTGGCAGGTGGTGATTGCTGCATTTTGCTGAGTCTTTCAACCCTCACTTCATCTGCTTGAGATTAGCAGTTAAGGTTGTTTCTTGGCCACTAAAATCTGTTCCATTTATTACCACACACGCCATTTGTATTTGGGGGGGAAGAGATAATGAAAGATAAGGTGAATAAACTGTTTGTGATTCCAATTAATTTCATTTCCCCCTTCAATTTGGAAATATAAATTACAGGTTGGTATCTTCTTGCCAATGTTTCAAGATTGTGAAGGCTACAAACTTAAAAAATAATAATAATAATAATAATAATAATAATAATAATAATAATAATAGAGTATAGAATTAAATTAAAAGATATATAATGGGAATTTCTAGTTTTTTATAACTCAAAAAAATTTCATCTCTAATTTTGAAACTTAATTATATATTCGTTCTCCTTTCAAAGTCATAATTGAAACATGTTAATATTTCAAACATCAAAATTCATACTCTAATATCAGAATTTAAAATACACGTGAGTTTAATAATTTGATTAAAATAATTAAAGAAACAATATGATCTTGTCTTCATCATTTGAATTAATGTAATCCACAAGATGGGAATAAGAAGAAAACACAATATATTTATTTGCAAATATATGAATTTTGTTTTTTTTAATTATCAAAAAAGGGGAGAGAGAAAAAAAAAAGAGACAAATCAAGAGGGGAGGGAAAATTTGTGACAAGAAGGCCATTGAGCCCAAAGTTTGAGAATGCACAAATTTTGGAGTTTTTAGACATCTCAGTGTTGGCCCATTAACGTGGCCTAATTTAGGACCACAAAAAAACACTAACCCTTTCATGGGAGAAATGGGTTATTGAGAGAGGAAGAATATATCTGAGATTAATTAGTTTAAAGCGATGATGTATTAGATTTTTTAAATAAAATAAAAAATTTAAATTTTAACATTTTAAATGAAATAAAATTAGATTAAAAAGATTATCTCTGTAATAGACTTCTGCAATATTCGATTTAAATTAATCAATGAATAACTCATTTCATACACCAGTGATTATGTTGTAAGTGGAAAAAGAATACAAGGGAAATGGGAAAATTATTCTCTCTCTATGTATATATATGGAAAACTTTGATTTCAAATTCACATAATGTTACAAACCTTAATTGTTTTTTAGATTAATGGGTTATTTAAATAGGGTGTTAATGAAATTTAATTGTAAGACAAAAAATAAAGAAAATGATAATTATTTGATATACAAATTAAATAGTGTAATTTTCTTAACGTCACAAGTGGTCTTGATTCACCGTTGTACATATTTCATTAATACTTTTTCTATTAAATGTTTCATTAATACTTAAATAAATAATTAATGTCTCATAACAACAAATTAAGACCGCCTGTGGAATTAAAATTACTTTACTATTAGTGTATCACAAAATAATAAATAATAAATAATAGTTTGAGAATAAAAAGAAAGCGATAGTGAATGTTAAAATCAGAGACGGAGCAAAGACTTGAGAGTAAGGGGCAAATCATAAATTTTAAAAATTGAGGAGAGAAAAATTTATAATTAATCCAATTTTTCAAAAAAATATAAAGAAACAAAGCTATAAAAATCTCCTGCCGAGGGGCAAGAGCCCCTCTCATTATATCTTTGCCTCCGTCACTGGTAAAGATCATAAATCACAACTTTCAACTAAAATTATTGATCAAGTCTTAGCTTAGTTTGTGTTATTATTGTTCTAATATCAAGTTTCAGTTAACACCATTCTTTCTTCCCTAGGTTGTTGGTTCGAAACTCATTATGACCAAATTCTTATTCTCTTTCCCTAGGTAGAAATTGTTAAAAAAAATGGCTATGGATTGTTTAGGTATTGTATATGAATGGTAAAGTACACCACAAGTCACTAATTATGCTCAAATGATCACTACGACATTATAATTAGTTAATTATCTGACTTAGTGCAAATAAGACTCGAACCTAACACCGCATTATACAATTCAATGCAAGATAAGACTTAATAAAAAAAAAACTCAAGTATTTTAAAGTCTCACTAGACACATTTACTATGTTGAAGGTCTTAGTGTTAGTTAGTTTGTTTTGAAATTTAAAAACAAAAGCATTGAAAGTTTGGGATATGGCTCAAGAACAGCTCATATTGAGAAATGAGACCTATTGGGACAATTTAAAGTTCTTGAAACTGAAAAAAGAAAGAAACAATTTGCAAATGTAGACTATCATTCAAGGCAAAGACATATTGGGACATTATTTGATACAAAATGGTCCACTTTTCCCCCAATTGCAGCAAAACAAATTGTAGCGGCATCACACTTTTGTGGAACCCCTCCTTTTCTTAATGTCCTCGTAACACATACTCAAACATCAAAAATTAAAAAAAAAAATATTGGAGTGGGTTTTTTTTTATCTAAGCTATTGCAGTTCTATGAAATTTTGCAAACACACTCTTCTATGTTGTTCCTGTAAGAACTATCATATATTGTTTCAGTCACTAAAAAGAAATTTTTTTATACACGATTATTGTAAACTAAAGTTTACATGTGCTTGTCAAATTTAAGGACTATGAGTTTAGTTTAACGGTTTAGATTGTAGTGTTTAAAATTTAAGATTTAGGCTTAAAGTTTAGGATTTAAAATTTAAAATTTAGGGTGTTAGGATTTAAAGTTTTAAATTTTAAAGAATGGTTGTGTAAAATCTTTTTACACGGACTGTGTATAAAAAAAACTTAAAACACTTTAAGTGTATTTAAATATCCAGCGTTATATAATTGGATTTAAGTGTAAACGTTATATAATATGTTTGGCCTCTATTACACGGAGTGCATGATTATTGGGAATTAGTCACACATATCCTCACAAAAAGTTGTAGCCTATAATCCAATCCCTAAGTTATGGACTAATTCAATTCAAGCCAGTTCCTATCTCCCATGAAAAAGGATAGACGAGTACCAACACTGCTTCCGTCTAAGAGTCTTCACATTCATCACATATTACTATTTTTTTCTCTCAAATTTAATTCCTCAACAATCGAATTATATCGTTAACATATTAAGACGAATTAAAACGAAATTTTAATCACTATCTCTTATCATAAGTCTGTGTCTACATGGTGACATTCTTCGATAATAATATTATCATTCAAATTAGCTTTTTAGAGCCCAACTAATCATAGTGATGATTGATTCTTCCATTAGAGGTAGCCTTATTTCATTTGTGAAGAATCTTTATGATTAAAAGCCCTTCTCAAGACATACAATAAGCAAACTTTCCAAATGTAAGAAATGACAATGTAATATTAAAAAAAATGACAATGTAGGCCATTATGGAGACCCAAAAAGCACAAGGCATTTGAGCTAAATTCCACTACACTGTGTTCTTATTTCTGCTCTATACTAAAATTTAAGTTTAGAGTTTAGGGTTAAGATATAAGATTGGAATTTAGAGAATTTGAGATAGAGTGTATTTTTAAGGTTTAAAGTTTAAGATTTAAAATTTAAAGTTATGACTTACAATTTAATTTTGTTAGTGTTAGGGCATAGAAAAGGGTATCGAAAAAGGGCAGATGATTTTTGTCCTAATAATAGTATCCCTTGGATACAACCAAGGAACCAAGTTCCAAGCCCTTTTAAAATGAGGGCTATAAAGACCAAATCTTTGCAACTTCTTGTTCCTAAACAAAAACAAGCATCTTATATGCATACACCAATAACACAATCTAAGTGTAAAAAGCTTGGGAAAATGACAGGGCTTGGGTCTTCATGTGGAGCATGCACCAATGAATGTGTTTTTGCACCTTACTTCTGCTATGATGAGGCTGCAAATCACTTTGCCGCGGTGCACAAGGTTTTCGGTGCTAGCAATGTTTCCTACTACACTTACCGATACATAATCGGAGCGATGCGGCTGTCACCGTATCCTACGAAAGCACTGGCTCGAATCTAGGACCCTGTTTACGGATGTGTTGCTCATATCTTTTCCCTTCAACAACAGGTTCCCTCTTTAATACTATATTACCCGTAAAGTAAAATGAAAAGTCCGAGCAACATAGTCGATACGTGTACACGAAATCATGCTAAATACTTCACCTTGTTGCAGGTTGTTAACCTACAAGAGGAGATTGAAGTTCACATTAACCAAATGGTAAATCATGCTGTTGTGTTGAGGTCCCCTGCAATGGAAATCTACAAGCAGAAACTATGAACACGCTCTAGCAATTCCCTCTGGAAGGACCCGAATCGGAACCCCTTATAGACGATCCATGCACGGTAAACATCGGGTTCCTTCGAACTGGGAAGTCCCAATCTGGGAGTGAATTAATGTTGTAGGAATTAGACCAAACTTGCAAGGAATCCAAGGTAAAACAGAGAACTTGAACTGTTTCTTGGCTAGCTTGGATGGTCCTGCATGGACTAGATCAGCTGCCATAAAGAGAGTTTGGGCTTATGGTATGGCGATTTTGGACTAGATCAGGGTTTATCTTGGGCTTATGGTCTAGTAGGTTGGAGGAAGCTAAAAATCCATTGATAATGCCATAATAATTTATGGTTTTTTAATCATCGCTATTTAATTTATTGGTCGACTAATCTAAATCAGATACTACAAAAATTTATTATAAGATAATTCTTTCAATTCAATTTACTTTATTCACAGTATTAAAATTCACATCTTTAATCTTATTTAAAGAGTTTAACGTATCATCCTATTAAACCAATCAGTTGTTTGTATAATTTAAATTTTATAGTAAAGTTTATAGTACAATGCATGTGTGATTATAATAGCTCATAAAATGATTATTTTTTAAAAACAAATCAAGTGGTTCCACTGAATAATAAAATGTTATTATTCCTAATGTTTTAACAACATGTGTAATTATTAAATAATAATAATAATTATTAAAGGACTAAAATTAATAAATAGATATTATTATATAATCACATTAAAATATTAAAAATTAATTATTTTTATATGGTTATTTAAGTACCAAAGTTAGCATTAATGTAACTTTCAATATCTACATCGATAATAATGCACTCACATGCACCGACAAAATTAGATGAGCAATTGGAGTATCAGTTGATACCTAAAATTATGTAAAAATTTCATATAAAAATATTTATTTAAAATTTATTTTTTTAAAAAAAATAGTATAACTTTTAAAATTTTAATATCATAATTTAAATTTAACATTATTTTTATATAAAAATTTAATATCATAATTTTTATTTCTGATTCCTTGTCAATGAGATTGAACCATTTCCAAATTGGGTAGTGATTGTGACAACCCCATATTGAATTGAAGTATTGAATTATGAAATATCTCCCATTAACTACCGAGCACAAAATTCACACTTGTCAAATTCTTCTATTAAATCTTATAGTTATGTATAATTTGTAGATTTAGTGTAACCCTAGACTCGCCTATGCCTTACAACGAATCCTAGGAAGTCACATTAGGGTCACAAAAGCAACCCACAGTGAAAAATACACATGAAAACATTTTTCTTTTCGAAACACTTAATAACTGTAAAATCAACTTCTAATTAAAATACAATTTCCGGAAATCATTTAAACACATAACAAAAATTTCAGAAAGCATTTTACAGACACTGACATGAAACAATACATGACATACATGCCCACTAACTATTCAGTACCGTACTCCAGAGGCAACGCCGAGGGAACTCCAAACACTGCTGTCAAACATTATACCATGCTATAATCTTTTAACATGCGATGGTAAAAATAACGTGAGCTTGGAAAAGCTCAGTAATACAGAACTACCAAAAGATGCTATAAGCTCATGCAGACATAAGGTAGGCATAACATTTTTATGATGTTCCAGGCAATACTTGTCTCCATTTATGTTTCGCTAATTTAGTGAAGCACTATTCTTGAGGACAACAAAGGTTTGTTCTTTCTATGTTATTGAGTATTAAAAGAGAGCTTATTGTTCAAAGAATCAACAGAGTGGCGGATTGGTGAAGTTAAACCACGAAGCCTAGTGTGTCTTAATAAGTTGTAAATCAACATACATAAGTACTTAACATCATATCATATGAGCACATAACAGATTAAATGCAAATGTTCAATGTTTATACAGAAGTTTACAAGAACTATCCTCCAACCTTACACCAATATGTAGTCCCCCAGAACTGCATACATAAGGTCTTACCCTAGGCCTGAGGCGTAGGAGCCTACCTAAGGGAATGCCTTAGGTCCAGAAAGACTTACCCTAGGCCCGTGGGCGTAGGAGCTTAACAGAAGGGTTTACCAGCTGGATCAGGGCTGTACCTGCAGACACTTCATAATATAACCCAACTGTATACCTCAGACAGTAATCGGTGTTCAGATTCCAGACATGAGTAACATAATACATGTAACAGACATATTCTATTCAGAGTATCAGAAATAGAAGTTCATGCTTTTGACAGATAAATGGGCATACTATTGAGCAGAGCAGACATTTTCAGCATTCATCATGCAAACAGATTGTCCCATCATAGGTCAAACTAACAGATCATGCTAACAAATTCATCAATCAGTCAGACAATACCATCACAGACTAAACGATCACATACCAAGTATACAAATTGAGCAGACATATATCAGGTAGGCAGAGAATGTCATCATATATCAAGTTCATCATTTATCTCATTTTCTAACATAGTGATGCAGTCTCAATAACAATTGAAATGTTCATCAAACATAATATTATTCATGATTAAATAATTATACAATCCATTCAACAGAATATATCACACATGAAACACACTAGGTGGGACAGATCATTTCTTGGAGATACTTGGCATTTACGGAATGAGACATATTGAACTCTTGACAACTTGAACGGATTTCTGAAACGTGGCCCCTATTAAAAAGGGGTTCATATTAACGGTTTAACCCAGATATTCAGGAGGTGATACATCAAGATCTTGAGAGTTTAGACGCAACATGAGTTATTTAGTCATTTAAGCCTACAAGGGCATTATGGTCATTTTATCACATATGGACATTTTGGTAATTTATACCAACAAAGCATAAACAGTTGCTTAGAAAATTTTATTTGCTTATTAGGCTTCCAATCAGGCATTCAGAGATTTCTATGTCAAGCTCTGTCACGATATTGGATACATTCAAGGCTATCTTAATTATTTTGGCCAACGAGGGTATTTTAGTCTTTTAATTATCAGGGGTGATTAACATACATGAGTGTGCTTCCTAACACTTAGGGGCACTTTAGCCCTTAAAGTCTCACTAGAGATCTCAGAATTTTATCAAATGCATAACTGCCTGTTTAACTTAAGAGGGCATTTCAGTCATTTTGAAAATTGGGATGAATCCGCCATTTTTGTCAAATTTTACTAATTAGCACCTCCATCGTTTACGTACCCGATAGAGATTAAGTCGTCCTAACTCTCCGGCCCTTTACAGACAATTCATTATTTACAGAACTTGAGGGTATAACGTCATTCAAATAAATCAGACATTCGATGCTCGAGGGCATTCTCGTCTTTTTGGTCATTACGAACATTCTCATTTAATTCACGCATTACTGTCATAAGGATCGACTTAGGATTTCAACAATATTTCCAGGAAATTCTCATTCATGTGTTATACAGAGTTTGAGGGATTATCCAAGTTTGTATCACACGAATTGCATAATGATGCTAAAGTCTTTCCATTAAAACATACATCTTGGGTAGTGTAAATTGCATAATCAGGTCGAATGCAGATTTTAGGTCATTTCCTTTATTAGAGGGGTAGTTTAGTCATACTTATGCTCTAAGGGCATTTTCGTAATTTCTTAATTAATATCTCTTACTTCGTATCCTGGGCCTCGATTCTTACACATTGTTGATTGAGTTGCGGATTAACTGAATTTAACTATTAGAACTTCTGATATTGTTAGTCCATTAGTAATCTTATTCGGATAATTTGGTCTTATTAATATTCATACTTATTGCTCGAATCTGATTCAATTAAAGCAGGATTTATAGTATACGTCGTTATAAGCATGCGTGCGTTAACCGAATATCAACATGTTCATAAAGCATACAAGGGGTAGTAGAGTATTACCTTAGTTCCGAGCTACAACAGTTGATTCATGACACCTCATTCGATCGCACACGATCCCAAGATTCGACGGCCCCCAACATCTCGAATTCAATGATACTTTGATACCTTCAATAACATAGATTCACATTTCAGTCCTTATTCAGAGAGCTCTTAACCAAAATTAAATACATATAAGCAATCTCGCATTCAAGGTCAGATTCAGAGGCTTTTGGGTTGGAATTTCGTAAAACAGACTTCAAACACGGACTCAGGACGTCGAAAAACATAAGATAGAGCTTTTCGGAAAATTTTGACTTTTTGGTTAAAGTCAACGCTAACGTCAGCAACCAAGTCAACACTGACGTCAGCATGATGTCATCAGACAAGGTCAATTGAGTTGACTCGACAAGTTAACACACTGAGTCAACTCGGGCGAGTTGACTCAGTCGAGTCGGATGCGGGTTAGAGGCGGGTCGGGTCGAGACGGTTCGGGTCTAGGTCATGGGTTAACGGGTTATGGGCTGGGTTATTACCCTAAACAGAAAACGCGCCGGCGGCGGCCGGAATTTCACCGAAGGATGCCGGAATCGTCCGATATACCTGCAAAAATACGGAGTTTCAGATATTTACCACATTACACGAACCAAAATGCCTGTAACAACCCTAATATTCTAAGGTTTAAAAAAAACAAAAGGAAGAGAAAAGCAGCCAAGGGGTTTTGAACCCGTGACCCTTGGCTGCATAGGTCAATGGTTTAACTAATTGAGCTAATATAGCTCTTGGTTAGTAATTGCACCAGGGGAAACAAGAGCTAATACTTAAGATCTTAAAATAATAAAATAATAAAATATCTTACCTGCCACCTTGAATGAAAATTAAATTGGGAACTTTTTCCCCATATTTTCCAGAATCACCTCCCCCATCGACGTTCACGTTTTTTTTTCTTTGAACCAAACCCGATCACCGCCGTCAGGCTTCACCACCGCGCCGTGCCGCTCACCGCCAATGCCCTTGAAACCACCGTTGCACGCCGAGAAAAACCCCTCAACCCACGCGCCCAATCGCCGTTCCTTTCGCCGGCAATCGACCGTTGAAGGCTCGCGACCTAGGGCTAAATCGGTTCGCTTGTTCTTTCGAGTTTTCTGGCGCCGTTCGACGTCCGTTCGCCGCGCCACCACTGTCGTTGGACTCCCCGTCGCAGGCGGATCAAAACCCAAGTTGCCGTTCTCCCGTTCATCGTGGTTTGCTCCGTCATCGGAGCTACGCCATTTTCCGACGAGTTCGAGCTTTTAAGGACGAATCCGAAAATGTCGTGAAACGGGATTTTTCCGGCGAGATCCGGTGACCGTCCGGCGATTTTCGAAGTTTAACGGTACTCGTGGATCTCCCGATCGTGCCTACGCCCAGCCCAGCTCGTCTCGAACCGTACCGCCTCGTGATCCGATCGTCACTCGTTCCAGTACTGTAGCGGAGCGTGATCCTGGTGCTCGGTAGACCTTTTGACTGACCGATCTCATCTTTTGAGGTGTGTTCCTTGTGTGCTATATGACTGTTGCACATTTACTGTTTTTACATGCTTCACATGATTTAATAAAACATACGATATGTATATGATTGCTAAACTTGATTTTGTGAAAAGCTAGCATGTTTTCTGTTTATGAAAGAAATACGATTGTGCTATATGTTGAATTATGCTCTAGCTTTTGATATGACAAGCATGCCTATGATTTACGGTTATCAGTGTAGAATTATGTTGTTGAGCATTGCCATGACTTTTATTGTTGCATACTATGTTACTACCCGGACTAATTAGTAGAGGTACTTGGGGTATGATGTGGAGATTATCGGCTCAGCCCTGATCCAGCTGGTAAGACCGCCCGTATTCGGATCCTAGGCTTCGGCCAGGTCCGCCCGTATTCGGATCCTAGGCTTCGGCCAGGTCCGCCCGTTTTCGGATCCTAGGCTTCGGCCAGGTCCGCCCGTTTTCGGTTCCTAAGTTTCGACTAGGGCCGCCCGTATTCTAAGGTATAACCTTAGGATGGTACCCCGCCCAATGGGCTTGGGTTAATGCCAGTATAAGATACTGTTCTGGGGAACTGTATCATGGTGTTCGGTTGGAGGGTAGATAGGTTGCATGAAAACTTTGATGCATTCTCATGATATGTTTGCATAACATGATTTACTATTTATTGATGCAACTGTTTTACTTGCACTGTTGGAACACACTGAGCTTTCTAGCTCACGCCCCAAATTCTTTCCCCTTTCAGATATTTTGGATAGGCCACCCCGTAGCTGACACTTGGAGGATCGACACATTTGGTATACTTTTTGATTGTAATGTTTCTATCCCCCGTTTGTATTTTCAGGGTGACATGTGCCTATATTTTGTTATGTATGGTATTAAACTAAGAGTATTTTAAAATACTAACTGATACTTATTTTGGTAACTATCATATGATGGGTTTATTTAAGTAATCATGGCTGCCTATAATATTTATGATGTTTATGTGGTGAATGAATTTGGGAAAATATTGTTGTTTGACGTATTAAACAGGTTTAGTTAACTTGATGGATTTCACTAAGTTCTGCCGTTATGCTGCCGAAATTAACGCTTAGTTTGCAAACATGTTTTCCATTTGAGTTTTAAACTTTAATGTGCCTTACTAGACTTGGTCATTCCGCATAGGCCGGTTTAGGGGGTTACATTTAGTGGTATCAGAGCTTTTGGTTTTAAAACCTCGGACTGTGGATAAGTCCTTTTAAAATACCGTTTTAGAATGTTTTACAAGTATTGTAAAAAGAGGCCATGTCACCCAATTTTATATGTTTAATGGTGTTCGATTCTCCAGTGTCATAAACTGATCTTAGGTTTTATCCCTTGTAGAGATTCTCCGAGATGAGCACCAGAAGAGGGCGTCGACCCGCTCGAAGGCGTGGTCGACCTGTTAGATTTGCAGACCCGATAGACGATCTAGTGGCTGATCCACCTGCCTCTTGAGTTGCTACAGCCGCAGTTGACCCTTCGACATCTGTAGAGCCTCCTACCCCTAGTGGTCCTTCAGCTGCCGCTGCTGCTTCTGCTTCGACTACTCCGACATCTGTCCCGACTTCTCCTACACCTACTCCCACTGTTCCATTGCCTACTCCTGGTATTGGCATGACTACTCCGGTCAGGGGAGCTACTGTTTCTGGGCCCGAGCCTATGACTGGAGTTATAGATGATTCCTTGAGTAGACAGTTTCTCCAGTTGATTCAGGGAGTAGTCAGAGCGTCTGGAGTCACACCTGAAGTTCCTATCTCCCAGACCCTGATTGCCAACGGGATCAAGACCTTCTCGGGATCTCTTAGTGGACCACCGACCGAGGCTGAGGAGTGGTTATACGATATCGAGAGACGTATGGGTGAGTTAGGTTTTGAGCCATCCAGGAAGTATTTGGGTGTTGTATCTATGCTGAATGGGAATGCCCGCACCTGGTGGGAGTCCATTATGAGTAGTGTTCCTTCAGATCGTCTCACATGGGATTTCTTTAAGGAGCATTTTAGAAACCGTTTTCTGGGCGAGCGGTTTTTGAGAGAGAGACGCCAGGCTTTTAAAGACCTGGTGCAGGGTACCATGACAGTAGCTGAGTATGAGATACAGTTTCTAGAGTTATCGAGATATGGTGCTGGCTTGATTTCTACTGAGAAAGACAAATGTGAAAAGTTTCAGGAAGGCCTTCGTATTGGGATACGTGATCGAGTGGCTACCCACCATGATCAGGTGTTTGAAGATTTAGTGGACCGAGCTAAGACTGCAGAACAGATTGAGATCTTGATAGCTAGTCAGAGTAGTAGAGATGGAGATCGAGATAGAGGCAATGATCGAGGGCGAGACCGAGATCGATCTTGGAGATCTTCTAGACAGGGAGAGTCTCACGCGCGCTCTGATAAGAGGGCTCGCACCATGTATCAGGGTGGTGGTTCGAGTTATAGGCCCACAGTACAGCAGGGCCCATCGGTTAGTCGAGGTGATTCATCTGGGTCCGCTTTTCCTGTATGTGAGCATTGTGGTAAGCTTCATCGAGGAGAGTGCAGGAAGATGTCGGGTGCTTGCTTCAGATGTGGATCCACTGACCATTTCAAGAAAGATTGTCCACACCCACCTTCCGTAGACCGATCGTCGTTTCAGACCCCTGCTCGATCCCAGACTCCGGCCCATTCATAGACATCTGTCCAGACACCGGGTTCAGGGCGTTATCAGAGTAGAGCTTATGGATCTTCTGCTAGGTCTGATAGTAGAGGCCGATCACATCAGAGTGGGGGACCGGTTATGACTGAGGCCAGACAACCTGCACTTGTTTATGCTACTAGACGTCGTGATGACAGAGATGAGCCAGACGTCATTGCAGGTACATTCACTATATTTTCTGTTCCATACTTTGCATTGCTTGACAATGGTTCTACCCATTCCTATGTATCGAGATCTGTGTCCCGAGATCTTCAGATTCCAGTTGAGAGCACCGAGAGTGCAATTACCGTTATGAGTCCAGTGGGCCAGTCTGTGGTTGTAGATAAGGTTTTCAGGCGATGTCCCCTCGAGGTACAAGGGGAAATCTTTCTAGCTGACCTTATGGAGCTACCATTTGAAGAGTTCGATCTGATTCTTGGCATGGATTGGCTGACTGAACACCGGGTTAATCTAGATTGTGAGTCCAAGAGAGCAGTTTTGAAGACTTCTGATGATCGTACAGTGGTTCTTGTTGGTGAGCGCCGAGGGTATCTATCTAATGTGGTATCTGCTATGGCTGCCGACAGGATGATCCGGAAGGGCCATCAGACTTTCATCGCATGTTTCTTGAATACCAAGGGTTCTTTATCAAAGATTGAGGAGATTCGCACCGTTAGCGAGTTCCCTGATGTCTTTCCTGAAGAATTACCTGGAGTACCTCTGGATAGAGATGTCGAGTTTGAGATTGAGACATATCCGGGCTCTGCACCAGTCTCAATGAACCCTTACTGTATGGCTCCTAAGGAGCTTAAGAAGCTGAAGATACAGTTGCAAGAGCTCCTCGACCGAGGCTTTATTCGACTCAGCTCTTCACCCTGGGGAGCTCCTGTTCTCTTCGTGAAGAAGAAAGATGGGTCTCTCAGGCTGTGCATTGATTACCGTAAGCTGAACAAGTTGACGGTCAAGAATAAGTACCCTTTGCCCAGGATTGATGACTTGTTCGATCAGTTCCGGGGAGCTACAGTTTTCTCGAAGATTGATCTTCGTTCCGGATACTATCAGCTAAAGATAAAGGGGTCTGATGTAGCAAAGACAGCCATTCGCACCAGATATGGGCACTACGAGTTTTTGATGATGCCGTTTGGTCTGACTAATGCTCCTGCCGCTTTTATGGATCTGATGAACCGTGTGTTCCGGCCTTATTTGGATCAGTTTGTGGTAGTGTTCATTGATGACATACTAGTCTACTCCCGAACTGAAGCAGAACATGCTGAGCATTTGAGGATTGTTCTGCAGACTCTTAGAGAGCACAAACTGTACGCCAAGTTGAGCAAGTGTGAATTTTTGCTCAGTGAGGTGACATTTCTGGGGCATGTGGTATCGGCTCGGGGTATTCAAGTTGATCCGAGCAAGATAGAGGCCATTGTGAGTTGGAAGCAACCCAAGAATGTTTCCGAGATCCGCAGCTTCTTGGGTTTAGCTGGGTATTACAGGCGTTTTGTCGAGGGCTTTTCTATTATTGCCGCTCCCTTGACGAAGCTGTTGAGGAAGGATGTTCCATTCATCTGGTCAGATGCTCAGCAGGATAGTTTTGAGAAGTTGAAGACAGCTCTAACGCAAGCTCCAGTTTTGACGCAGCCTGAATCTGGGAAGGATTTTGCGATTTATAGTGATGCATCGCGTTCTGGGCTTGGTTGTGTTCTGATGCAGGATGGGAAGGTAATAGCTTATGCATCTCGTCAGTTGAGGCCACATGAGTGTAATTATCCTACCCATGATCTAGAGTTGGCCGCTGTGGTCTTTGCCCTGAAGATTTGGAGACACTATCTCTACGGAGAGAAGTGTTATATCTACACAGATCACAAGAGCCTGAAGTACATCCTTACACAAAGAGAGCTTAATCTTAGACAACGTCGTTGGATTGAGCTCCTCAAGGACTATGACTGTGTGATTGAGTACCACCCAGGGAAGGCTAATGTTGTTGCTGATGCTTTGAGTCGTAAGACTATATCAGACTTGAGATCCTTGTTTGCCAGGATGAGTATATACAGTGATGGCAGTTTACTAGCCGAGCTGCAGGTTAAACCAACATTGGCCGAGGAAATCAGGGCCAAACAGCTTCTAGACAGTTCCTTACTTCCTGTCATGCAGCAGGTTGAGCAGGGATCTACTTCTATGTATGCCTTTGATCAGGATGGAGTCTTGTGCTTCAAGGGCCGTTATTGTGTACCAGATGATACCGAGTTGAAGCGGGCTATTCTTAGTGAGGCTCATAACAGCCCATATTCTATGCATCCCGGTGGGGACAAGATGTATCAAAACCTGAGGCAGAGATATCGTTGGGAAGGTATGAAGAAGGACATTTCAGATTATGTATCTCGGTGTTTGACTTGCCAGCATGTTAAGGCAGAACACCAGCATCCTTCTGGTTTGTTGCAGCCTATTAAGATTCCCGAGTGGAAATGGGAACGTGTCACGATGGATTTCGTTACAGGGCTTCCTCTGACACCTTCTAAAAAGGATTCGATCTGGGTGATTGTTGACCGACTCACCAAGTCAGCTCATTTTATTCCAGTTCGAGTCACCTACTCTTTGGAGAAGCTCGCTAAATTGTACATCTCTGAGATCGTCAGACTACATGGGGTACCTCTATCTATCATCTCTGATCGGGATCCGAGGTTCACTTCTCGATTCTGGTTGGCCTTACACAGTGCTTTAGGTACTCGTCTGAATTTCAGTACATCCTTCCATCCGCAGACAGATGGACAATCGGAGAGGGTGATTCAGATTCTTGAGGACATGCTACGAGGATGTGTGATTGATTTCCGTGGTAGTTGGGAGGATTTCTTGCCCTTGGCTGAGTTTGCATATAACAACAGCTATCAGGCTAGTATCCGTATGGCACCATATGAGGCTCTGTATGGCCGTAAGTGTCGTACTCCCATCTGTTGGACAGAGTTGTATGAGAAGAAGACTTTGGGCCCTGAGTTGGTTCGAGAGACCGAGGAGACCGTCAGATTGATCCGCAACCGACTGAAAGAGGCTTTTGATAGACAGAAATCCTATGCTGATCGGAGGAGGAAAGACATTGAGTTCGAGGTTGGTGATCAGGTTTTCCTGAAGGTGACTCCATGGAAGAAGGTTTTGAGATTTGGGCGCAAAGGCAAATTGAGCCCAAGATTTATCGGACCGTACCGTATTCGGAAGAGAGTCGGGCCTGTTGCTTATCAGCTTGAGTTACCTCCTCAGCTTAGTCGTATTCATGATGTGTTCCATGTATCGATGTTGAGGCAGTACCACCCAGATCCGAGCCATGTTATCCAGGTACAGGATGTGGAGTTGAGACCAGATTTGTCTTACGAGGAGGAACCTGTTCAGGTCTTGGATCAAGACGAGAGAGTTCTAAGGAATCGACGTATTCCTATGGTCAAGGTACAGTGGAGTAACCGTGGTCCAGAAGAGGCTACATGGGAGACCCTTGAGTCAATGGAGGAGCAATTCCCGTATCTGTTCAATTCAGGTAAATTTCGAGGCCGAAATTTCTTTTTAGGTGGGGAGAGTTGTAACAACCCTAATATTCTAAGGTTTAAGAAAAAAAAGGAAGAGAAAAGCAGCCAAGGGGTTTTGAACCCGTGACCCTTGGCTGCATAGGTCAATGGTTTAACCAATTGAGCTAATATAGCTCTTGGTTAGTAATTGCACCAGGGGAAACAAGAGCTAATACTTAAGATCTTAAAATAATAAAATAATAAAATATCTTACCTGCCACCTTGAATGAAAATTAAATTGGGAACTTTTTCCCCATATTTTCCAGAATCACCTCCCCCATCGACGTTCACGTTTTTTTTTCTTTGAACCAAACCCGATCACCGCCGTCAGGCTTCACCACCGCGCCGTGCCGCTCACCGCCGGTGCCCTTGAAACCACCGTTGCACGCCGAGAAAAACCCCTCAACCCACGCGCCCAATCGCCGTTCCTTTCGCCGGCAATCGACCGTTAAAGGCTCGCGACCTAGGGCTAAATCGGTTCGCTTGTTCTTTCGAGTTTTCTGGCACCGTTCGACGTCCGTTCGCCGCGCCACCACTGCCGTTGGACTCCCCGTCGCAGGCGGATCAAAACCCTAGTTGCCGTTCGCCCGTTCATCGTGGTTTGCTCCGTCATCGGAGCTACGCCATTTTCCGACGAGTTCGAGCTTTTAAGGACGAATCCGAAAATGTCGTGAAACGAGATTTTTCCGGCGAGATCCGGTGACCGTCCGGCGATCTTCGAAGTTTAACGGTACTCGTGGATCTCCCGATCGTGCCTACGCCCAGCCCAGCTCGTCTCGAACCGTACCGCCTCGTGATCCGATCGTCACTTGTTCCAGTACTGTAGCGGAGCGTGATCCTGGTGCTCGGTAGACCTTTTGACTGACTGATCTCATCTTTTGAGGTGTGTTCCTTGTGTGCTATATGACTGTTGCACATTTACTGTTTTTACATGCTTCACATGATTTAATAAAACATACGATATGTATATGATTGCTAAACTTGATTTTGTGAAAAGCTAGCATGTTTTCTGTTTATGAAAGAAATACGATTGTGCTATATGTTGAATTATGCTCTAGCTTTTGATATGACAAGCATGCCTATGATTTACGGTTATCAGTGTAGAATTATGTTGTTGAGCATTGCCATGACTTTTATTGTTGCATACTATGTTACTACCCGGACTAATTAGTAGAGGTACTTGGGGTATGATGTGGAGATTATCGGCTCAGCCCTGATCCAACTGGTAAGACCGCCCGTATTCGGATCCTAGGCTTCGGCCAGGTCCGCCCGTATTCGGATCCTAGGCTTCGGCCAGGTCCGCCCGTTTTCGGATCCTAGGCTTCGGCCAGGTCCGCCCGTTTTCGGTTCCTAAGTTTCGACTAGGGCCGCCCGTATTCTAAGGTATAACCTTAGGATGGTACCCCACCCAATGGGCTTGGGTTAATGCCAGTATAAGATACTGTTCTGGGGAACTGTATCATGGTGTTCGGTTGGAGGGTAGATAGGTTGCATGAAAACTTTGATGCATTCTCATGATATGTTTGCATAACATGATTTACTATTTATTGATGCAACTGTTTTACTTGCACTGTTGGAACACACTGAGCTTTCTAGCTCACGCCCCAAATTCTTTCCCCTTTCAGATATTTTGGATAGGCCACCCCGTAGCTGACACTTGGAGGATCGACACATTTGGTATACTTTTTGATTGTAATGTTTCTATCCCTCGTTTGTATTTTCAGGGTGACATGTGCCTATATTTTGTTATGTATGGTATTAAACTAAGAGTATTTTAAAATACTAACTGATACTTATTTTGGTAACTATCATATAATGGGTTTATTTAAGTAATCATGGCTGCCTATAATATTTATGATGTTTATGTGGTGAATGAATTTGGGAAAATATTGCTGTTTGACGTATTAAACAGGTTTAGTTAACTTGATGGATTTCACTAAGTTCTGCCGTTATGCTGCCGAAATTAACGCTTAGTTTGCAAACATGTTTTCCATTTGAGTTTTAAACTTTAATGTGCCTTACTAGACTTGGTCGTTCCGCATAGGCCGGTTTAGGGGGTTACAATGCCAAAAACTCGTCGGAAATTAGCCGAATCTTACCCCAAATCCAAATCTCGCCGGAAAGTTGCGCTACTCCGACGAGGGGCAAAACGACGGCAAAGCGGAGGTGACTCACATGGGTTTTGTAGATCGGGGCGCGAGGAGCTCGACTGTGCCCACGGTGAAACGAGTTGGCACCGGAATCGGCCAAAAATGAGAGAAACGACGGCGACCGAACTTCTCCGATCTTAATCCGGGTTTTCGCCGTGATTTATCGGTCGTTGTCGCGCGTGGTTGATGGCAGTTGGTTCACGGGCGGACGGTGCACACACTGTCGCTGGCGGTGGAGTGAACGGAACGACGGTGGCCAAGATCCCCGACGGCAAGAGAGGTGGCTGTGGAGAAATTTTAGAACCTTCTAGGTTCTCTAAAAAAAATGAATCGACATCCATTGAGGGTAGTTAGGGAGTCACTTATGAATCTTATTAATTGATTTAAAAAAAATAATTGTCTTATGGATAAAACTGACTTGTAGTAATTTACTAGTAAAACACCATCTAGCCCAATTGGTTGAGCCATCAAACTTGGCAGCCATGGTCACGGGTTCAAACCCCTTTGCTGCATTAAACATACATATTTTTTTTTGGTGTTACATTTAGTCCTAGTAATCTAACTTGGTTTATTTTAGCCTTTGTACTATTTAAATTTGAAATGTCAGTCCTGATATAAAACCGTAATAGTAAAATTTATTAAGTTAAATTCTGTTATTAGTCATTGTATTATGTGTAAATTATACATTCAATTCATGGTTTTCAGTTTGATTATCTTAAGTCTTTGTACTTTAGTCGTATTAGTAATATATTATTTAGGTTATGACGAAATTTCAAAATTTAAAAATATAAAGATTAGAGAGAATTAAATTAAAGTATAAAGAGTAAATCTACGATTATTCGATCAACGATGTATAAATAATGGTCAGCAAAGTGCAGCTCCCATTTTCTTCCTAGTGCTTATGAAACTAATGTAGATGGGAGGCATTGGTATTTAATGCATCTTGTACACCATTATGGAAACCAAGTTTCATCGGCTCAACTTTCCATTATTGATTCAACTTGGCAACCCAAAGAGGGGAACACAGTGTTTTTCTTATGTTCTTTGAATATGTTAATTTCGCGTTCGCGAATTGTATCAGTTTTTTAAGTTGGATTAATCTAAGTCAGATCAATATAATTTTTTTAAAAATCATTTTAGATCAAAATCATTTTTGAATTCAACTTGTTTTAGATCTAAATCATTTAGATTTGTCAATCAAATATTATAAAACATCATACATAGAAATTACTATTAATCCCACGAGTCTATGCAACATTTCTTAGTGGTGTTAAACCAAAATCTATGTTACTCAAACTTGAAATAAGTGTTGAATAAAGGTTTATATCGTTATTTATATATTTGAAAAATTAAATGTTATAATACATATTTAGATGTATCGAATATGAATATTTTCGATATCGTAGTTGACACTTATGAGAATGGAGCTAGCATAAGATTCATTGCATGATCAAAAACTATGTTCCTCAACAAGGTCTAAGATAGAGGCACAAAATCACACAAAAGACAACATATCTAAAACAAAGTACACTTGTCTAGTGTTCTTACAAACATGTTTGATTTAGTTTGGTGGATTAGGATTGACTTTTGTAAAGACATGATATCTAGTTTTGTTGAGATTGAAATTTCTTACAAGTTTTATGGAAGGTGTAAAACTAGTTATCTACTTTTTTACATACAAAGTTGCTTATATTTTTCAATAACAACTGCCGCAAAAAGTTATACTTTCTCCATATGTTATATCACCAACCATTGACCAAAGATATCACCTTGTTCAAACCAACCGGCCAGTTCGGTTTTCGCCGGGATCGGGGCTGCGGCACGACACATACGACTCCCCACCGCGGTAGGTGAAATCACCAGCCGGAGAGTTAGAGAAGATAACAAGTCGTCGTTTATCATCTGCGTTGAAAGAAAACTTCGTATGTTCATATAAATTTGATATATTTATGTATTCGTGTCGAATTTTATATCATATTTTCTTCCTCGTCTCATGTTTGTCTATATATATATTTATATATATTGACACATATTCACAGTAGATAAGTTCATATTTATGTAACAAATTGGTCAATCAATTGGAAGATAAAGACAACAGAAACCCCATAACTTTATAAATGCAAGAGATGAGTCAAATTTATTGGCAGCTGATGAGGAGTAAAACAAGACATTAATGGAGCATATGAATCCAATTTAGAAGTCCAAAATACTACAAAACTCGCAATATTTTTTTTACATAATTTCTAAAATCTTCTAAGCATATAAAAAAAAATTAAAACACATGCATGTCAAATACATATTTGCATCTTATTCTCATAATCGAATACAATATAATAAATAAAATCACCAAGATTCGTACACTTTTACAATAATTAAACTACTCATATTCCTTTGAATCCTTAAATTAGAAATTTAAACCCATGGTCTAATTTAAAAGTTCTTGATTTGGAAGCGTAAAATTGTTGATTTCTTACACAGAACGTAAATAAATCCACGAGATTAACAGTAAAAAAATAAAATTATTATAAAAAAAATACATAAATAGCTTGACCAACCGATTAAATGTATTTATTCTAAAAAAAACCTAATAAATAGGTTCTAAGCATATATAAATATATATGACCTATTAAATTTGCAGAAAAGAAAACATGAATGAAGTTAAAATTTGCATGTACTGAAAAGACTGAATAGAACTAATTTTGGGGAGATTCAGATGAATGAGTCACCAAGTTGTTCACCTTCTGCCCCTACCACTTGCATTATCCTCTAACTCTCCCATTTCAAATCATCATCAACATTGTTCAACTTAGAAGCAATATTGAAGAAGCATACCATGAAAGAAGAATGGTATGAATCCTTGCAATTCCTTCATTTCTTAACCTAATCCATCAAAAACAGATACATTGCTACACCCAAAACAAAGTTGATTAAGAGATATAGGTTGATCCATAAACATGAACTTGATTCAATTCACAATATATGAACATAGTGTAAGAAAAAGCCCTACCTTACATGGAAAAACACAAAAACCCACAACTTATTTTGCACCAAAAACCAGTCAGCTTGCTCAAACACAATCTCCCCACCAATCCATTGCTGTTTCCGGCTAAGAAAACGGCGGCGGACGCGGCGGAGTACCCCAAAACAGATCATGGGGCATTTGTCCATTAGGCAGCAAATTAGGAGGCAAGTTGTACATAGGCATTGAGTTTGAACCAACTTGGTGATGATGATCTTGGTTCATCCCTTGAGATTGAGACACCGAATTTCCATCGCCGCCATCATTGCTACTATTGTTATTGTTGTTGTTATTATTATTGCCACCGCTATCGCCGCCGCCGCTGTTTTCTTCCTCTATAGGCAACCTTTCATAAACCGCATTGGTAAATGTTGCGGCGATAACCATAACCGGTCCGGATGCTTCTAATGCCCCAACTACACTGCCTCCCACAACTTGACCTTGTCCGCCGGCTAAATACACCGTCAGCCCCGTCGCTCCCGGGGCTGACTGTGTGGGCAAAAACACACCGGACAAAGATAAAATCTCGAATCTTCCATGTAAAGTGATCACCCCACTAGGGGCAGCTGGTTGGCGGAGGGTAACATTGGTGACAACACCACTTCCACTCAAAACTGAGACACCGCAGCGGCGGCGTTGAGAGAAATTGCCAATACACTCGGCAATGTCGCCGCCGCTAGCAATTTCAAGCACATGGCTGTGGAGAGAGTTAGGGCTTTCTTTAGTGATAACAACGGGGGACTTTGGTTTGTTCTTCGAACCAGGCGGCCGACCCCTAGGACGGCGAGAGGACGAACCTGAACCCGAACCAGCTCCGGCGGGTTCAAGAGCTTGAGTTTGGTCTTCCGGCTCGATATTTTCTCGGCTATCTTCGTTATCCTCTTGATGATCTTCATTCGAAGGGCTAATATTAGCTCTAAAAGCTTCCATTCGGTGATCTTCCGATGGGTTTCTAAGATGAAGCGAGGGGGCTGGAGACACCGCTCCGCCGCCTCTCATCGCCACATTCCCCGCCCACCACCGATTAGCCATGGATGAATCAAAAGCTCTAAAATGGGAAAAAAAGACAAAATGGATATGGGATATATGAGATCTCCAATCAAGAATCCCAGAAAGGACCAAAAACCTTATCTACTGTCTTGAAACTTGAGGAGACCAACACACTCATGAATCAATCAGACATTTAAGGTATGGGTTCCTCTTGTTTTTGCATGAAAAAGAAACCACAAAGATCAGATCCAAGTTCAAACTTTAGAAAGAAAAAAAAAACATATTGAATTGCAGAAACTAGAAGGACACATATATAGAAACAAGAGATGAAATCGAGCAACTAAAAGATGTTCCAAGTACGGGGAAAAAACACAGTCGCTTGATTTCCGGAGAGGAAAGGTAGGGGTCCTCTCTCATTTTCCTTCACCTTTGTGGATGCGTCCTTTTGTGCCAGAGCTGACCCTGTTCAGGGAAGTGTACGCTTTTAAGGCAATATATATCACCTGCACACTTGTAGTTGTTTTGCTCACTTTGTTTTCTACTGTATAAGTAGGCTTGAGTCGGGTCAAATTAAAATTTTATGAGTCTTGTTTGTAACTCAAGTTTATTTTAAAAAATTTAGAGTCAAATTTTATGAAATTAGAATTCAGCAGAGTTGTTTGAGTTTCTGTTCAAATTTAATAATAAAATTTTATAATATTATGGTATTAATTGTTCTTATTTAAATGACTTTCTATAACCATATATGATATAAACAAAAAATTTGTTTATTTTACATTTCTCTATGTATGTCCTAGCACTGAAAAACAAACCTCTATACTTTAACATTGCCTCAAGACTGAAGGCCTTCCTCCCTGATATCATCCCGCAGTACCAGTCTGCGTTTGTGAAAGGAAGATATATCCACGACAACATCATTCTTGCAAATGAGGCCTTTCACGATATAAAGCGAGCAAGAAAAGGGCGAAAGGGCTTCATGGCTCTTAAAATTGATATGGAGAAAGCCTATGATAAGGTGGATTGGAACCTTCTAAAATTCGTGATGAAGGAAATGGGCTTTGAGGAGTGGTGGATTGACAGAGTTATGAGTTGTGTCTCATCGATCTCATTCTCCTTAGTTTTGAATGGCGAACGCAAGGGAGAGTTTAAAGTGGGAAGGGGTCTGAGACAGGGGGACTCGTTGTCTCCCTTTCTCTTTACGTTCATATCAAGCATCCTATCATGGATCATTGAAAAAGAAATCGTGAAGGATCGATTCGATGATCTTAGAATTACAAGAAGATGTCCGATTCTGAGTCATCTCCTGTTCGCGGATGATTGCCTTGTCTTCACAGAGGCGGATGAAAGAAACTGTGCAGGATTATTGCACATACTTCAGCTTTTTCAATCTTCTACAGGTCAGACTGTTAGCTCCATGAAGTCCTCTGTCTTTTTTTCGCCCAATGTCAGCAACAGTCTCAAAACCCACCTCTCTAACATTCTGGGTTTCAAAGCAATGGAGGAAGACACTCGATATCTCGGTCTTCCGTCCTTTTGGGGTCGTAGCAAAAAGGAAGCCATGGGCTTCATAAAGGAGCGAGTTCAAAATCGTTTAAGAGGATGGAAAGCTAGATTTTTGACAAGTGCCGGGAAGGAAGTGCTCATCAAGGCAGTCGCACAGGCAATTCCCACTTATGTTATGCAATGCTTTCTTCTCCTAGTCACCTTCTGCGATGAGATCAACTCCATTGTGGCAAAGTTCTGGTGGAATAACTGTGCAGATAAGGAAAAGAGCATTCATTGGATTAACTGGAAGGATCTTTACCGACCCAAAGAACAAGGGGTATGGGTTTCCGAAACCTCAGATTATTCAACAAAGCTCTAGTCTCCAAGATTACCTGGAAAGTGATAAGGAATCTGGAATCCCTTTTAGCTCAGGTTCTTCGAGGGATCTATTTCCCAAATGGGAGCATTTTTTAGGCACCCAAGTGCTCTAACCCCTCTTGGGCCTGGTCGAGTATCAGAGAAGGGATCAAGATTATTAAGAATGGTTCCCTTTGGAGAGTCGGAAATGGCAAAAACATCTCAACCTGGTTCGATAACTGGATTCCAAAGATTCATGGCTTCAGACTCTCGACTCAGCCTCCGTCGGGCTTTCCCGCCCCCTCTGTTTGTGCCCTCATGAATCCTAACTATAGGTCATGGAATGAAGAGAAGGTTTATGAGCTATGTTCTCCATCCGAAGCTAAGGTGATCCTGAAAATTTCGATTGGTGGACCTAATGTTCAAGACTCTCTCATTTGGGCCGGAAATAAAAATGGAGAATACTCGGCCAAGTCAGGATACAAATTCATTGATGAGAGATCTACGGACACTCTGAACCCCTCATCCAGCGAGGACACTTTATCAAGAAAGGAATTATGGAATTCAATTTGGAAGTTAAAAGTCCCCTCTAACATTCGATCCTTTTTGTGGAGGTTGTGCCATAACATTGTCCCTACAAAGAGCTCCCTGAAAGCCCGTATGCATGGAAACTTCAAAGACCCTGATGCCTGCCCCCAATGTGAGAGTTCAGGGGAATCGGTTGAGCATCTCCTATTCTTCTGCCCTTTCGCTCAGGCAATCTGGAAAGCCTCAGGGTTTAACTACTCTCCATCCGCCATTGGCTTCCCTGGTTTCCCAAAATGGTGGTGTAAGGTATACGAAGACAGAAACCTTGGCTTTTCTGGCGATGGGTGTGCTCACATTGCATTCCTTCTTTGAACCATTTGGAAATCGAGAAACGCCCTGGTTTTTGAAGGAAGAAGAGACTCCCCATGGGATGTCTGGTTAAAGGCGGACAAAGATTTCTTGGAATTTCAGTTTGCCAATGAGTCCGACAACCTGGAAATGTCTTCTGATAAGCCGACGGCTTTCAAGTGGACACCTCCTCCTCAGGGAACTTTAAAAATCAACTGTGATGCCGCTTTCAACCAGTCGACAGGGAAAGCCTCTATCGTAGTTGTTTTCCGAGAGTGCTCGGGTTCTTGCCTGCTTGGAGTTTCGGCTTCTTGTTGGGCTCCGTCTGCTGCAGCAGCAAAAGCTCTTGCCATCAGATTGGGATTATCGATGGCCATCCAGAATTACTTTAGGGATGTCATCATCGAGGCAGACAGTCAAGCTGTTATTTCCAGGCTTCGATCTGGAGCTGTTTCTGATTGGGAAACATCAGCTATTGAAGAGGATATTAAGGAAACAGCGAAATCGTTCGAGTCTTGTTGTTTTTCCTTTGTTCCTGGGTCTTGTAACCAGGCAGCGGATTGGCTTGCCAAGTTTGCGAAGACAAAACAGGACCAAGTTGTTTGGAATCATGTAGTCTTCCCTCCTCATCTGTTGTACTCCTGACTTTCTATGAAATGAAGTTTCGTTTTGAACAAAAGAAAAACTTTAAAAACTAACCCATACATCCTAAATGACTATATTGAGGGAATATTCTCCTTTTAGAAATTAATTGGAAAAGTATTTTCATTAATAGTTATATAGAAAAATACTCTCTTTCGGTCAACGTAAGGTAAACTCGCTTTTGACTAAGCGCGAGTTGTGTATTTAATGGGTATGTAAGAAATAAAAATAATAATTTACCAAGTTTTTTACACATAACATAACTCGCTTTTGGCTAAATCAAGTTTACCTTATGTGGAATAAAGTTGCAATAGTTATAAATGTCTCAGAATCTAAACTCTGCTCTCTGTGGCACTCTTGCTTCTGCTCTCTGTGGCATGTCTTGATTATTATTTCTGTTTTTTGTCTCTCCTTCTTTTCTCCGATTGGGAGGTTTTGTCTCTTTATTTTTCCTTGCTGTGAGTTTCTTCTTTCTGATCTGGGTCTTGTCTGAACCATGGCAAATGTGGCAGAGGATCTTGCGATTGATGATAATGAGGATGTCCCCCTGGAAATGGAAAATAGTCATCAGGAGCAAACAATACAATATACCTTCTTGTTTGGACAAGGGAACATTCAAGCTCCTATTCTGTAAGAAGTGGTTACAGACTTCTTATTAGTCAGCCTGAGCTCGATCCTAATGTGAAAGCCTTCTACCAACATCTATGGAGTTTAAAGTGCCCAGAAAAGGTGAAGATTCAAGCCTGAAAGTTTGTAAACAGTTGTGTGCCCACAAGGAGTAACCTCCATTATAGAAGGTTAGTCTCTACTCCTAATTGTCTATGGTGTCCGAATGATGCAGAGAGTAATTTACATGCTGTGTGTCACTATACTATTGCTAAAGAGGTATGGAGTCATTTAGGCTACAATTGACCCCCTAATGTCAATACCTTTTCCTTCTACAAGTGGCTATCATGGGTATTTACGAATGTGTCGAGATCAAAGCATGAAGAGGCAGTAGTCTCAGTCTGGGCATTATGGTTTGCTAGAAATAAACGACTACATGAGTGCACTATACAACGTAATGAGGAGATTATTACCTTCATCAAAGCATATTGTTCTGAATATTCTACCTTGTCTGTTAGAACTCAGTGTCCTCTGAGCTTTCCTGAGACCTCTTGAAAGCCCTCAGTGGAGGGTTTTGTGAAGGCCAACTTTGATGCCTGTTTCAACTCGGCTTTGGCTGAATCTTCTTCCGGTGTGGTTATTCGCGATAGTTGTGGTGATGTCATGGGTGCGTGCTCCTGGAAATCTGCTCGAGTCCCTTCTCCGTTTGCGGCAGAAGCTTATGCGGCAATTCTTGTTGTAGAATTCGCATCAGAGATGGGTTTCGATAAGGTAGTCATTGAAGGTGATGCTTTAACCATTATAAAGAAACTTAAAAGCAACGAACCTGATTTATCTGAAATTAGTGCCCTAATTTGGGAGGTAAAACACAGGGCGAATCAGCTCCAAGTTTGTGAGTTCGAATTTGTGCCTCGTAACTATAATCGAGTTGCCCACTCGGTTGCGAGGCTTGGTGTGGAATCATCTTCTGAAAATTACTGGGTTGAAGAAGTACCTCTGGAAGCTAGGGCGTGGATTGCGTCGGACGAGAGATTTCAGAACCCTCCGTAACATTCAATTTCTGACTGGATTTTTTTGGGGGTAATTCATGATTAAAGTAACCCCTTTTGTTATCCTCGGCTCTGATTTGAAATTTTTTCATGCTTCTCGTTCATCTGAAGAAGTTCGCCTGAGGATCGTGGCCGGCCTGGTGTTTGTGTCTCTGCCTTTTAACTTTCTTGTTTTTGTTCTGTTTGCGTTTTTTCTTTTGGTTTTCTATTTTTCCTTGTGCTTTGTCATTTTGTATTTTTGAGGACACCGTTTTTATGTTTTTGTCTTAATAATATTTTCTACCCGGTATTTCATTCAAAAAAAAATTACCTTATGTGGATCGAAAGAGAATATTTTTCTAAATAATCATTAATGAGAGGTATTTTTTCAATCAATTCCAGAAAAAGAAATATTCCCTCAACATAATCATCCTAAACATCAATCATAAACTTTAAATTTAATTTTTTTTAGCATTAGGGCATGCATATGAGCACTAAAAAGGTAGACAAATTTCATTCATATACTATATATATAATTTTTCATATGCAATATGTATATATGAGGTAAAATTTAGAGATCCGGTTCGTACTTGAAAATGAAGCCACTAATTATTAAAATAATTCAATTTGTTGCATTCTCGCTTTCTATTTTAAATTTTATTTGATTTTTTTTATTAGAGTAAAAATTAAAAAATTAGGAATCATTTTTTTACGTCGAATAGTGTCAAAAATTTTAATATTTTTAGTGGAGTCGAACTTTGATTACTCTTAGATACACCTATTAATGTGTTAAGAACCCTACTGTTTGTTGGCAGGGTTTTTTTGCAAGTCTCCCTGGTTTTTACTTTTTATTCCTCTTTAACTGTTGTTTTTGCCTTTTACAAAGGGTTCCTTTTCAAGCTTGAAATGGCAATCTTTATTAGGGGGGACGCATTTATAATGATCTAAAAACTTGGGAAATCCATCATCAATAAATGGCAACTGTGCATCCATGGTAATGCTATCACGGGGTTGCTTTTTATTGGGTTAGTATTTTTGAAACTACATTTATGTCGGATGTAAATACTATTTCCTTTAATTATGTTCTTTTTGGTGTTTTCACTTAAAAAATTATTTAGGGATTAAAATTTAGGGTTTAAAGTAAGATTTATGGTTAGAGTTTAGAAAATTATGGACAAGATATCTAGTTTAAGGTTTAGGGATGTTAAATATAGGGTTAAAATTTAAAATTTATTTTTTTATATTTTTTAGTGTGAGACGTAAAAAGGGACATACTTAGGAGCAAATGTTTTTTTTTTCATTTTTGTCACGTGAATTGATGAATAAATTTTGATCACATGTAGTTTTCATAATTTTATTTTCTTTTTTAAAAGTTTAAAATTAAAAATTTATAAAAATATTTATAAAAAATTTGTAAACATTACATGACTGAATTGTAGTGTGTCACGTGACATTAATAATTCAAAGAAAAAACCGTCAAAGATTGATGTCTAAAATTTGTCAGATAGATTAATTGATTTGGAGGCTTAATTAGGTGAAAAAATACGGACTTCATTGATATTTTTCAAAAGTTTAAAATCTTAGCAACTGAGAAAGAATTTGTATAAATTTTATCTTATGTAAAAATTTGTGTAGCTACACAAATTATTATATTATAACCTAAATTCTTATCATTTGGATAAGAATTTGTGTAAATTGTAAAAAATTTTATAGTTACTCAAATTATTATGAATTGAGTAAAAATTTACATAAGATAACTTTATTTTAACCGCGCCATAAAAATGTCTCACCTTAAAACTACCCACGGCAATAGACTTCCATTATTCAAAAGCTTGCATTGAACTTTTATCTAGTGTTGTTGGACTAATACCAAATCAGCGTAATTTCTCCGCATCCACCAAATGGTGAGGGTGGATTTATTTTTTGGATAAGAAGAATATTAAAATAAATTTGAGTTTTAGTTCGGTTGATATTTTTTATAATAAGCTAAAGATATGCAATGATTTTTTTTACTAATTAGTGGTTAAAAGAAATGATAATAGAATTTCTCTCTGGATTTGAATCAAATTCGAGGGTAAGGTTAGGGGTGTGGTAGTCTAGGGTAAGGCTAAAACAAATAACAGATTTCGGTTGGAATTTTATTTTTTACCAATTGAATAATATTTTAAGTTTATAATTAAAATTTTTAATAATTGGATAATATTTTAATTTGTAACCAAAATTATTTTTTAAGTTGTAACCGAAATTCTTACTAATTGAATAACAATTTAAGTTGAATTTTATTTTATGTAATATTTTAGGTTAAAACATATATATAACATTTTATGTCGAGACTGCTTTAAATTAGCCTTAGTGTTATAATGATGGCAGAGACAGAGTGATGTTAATGAAGGTGGGAAGCAGAGGGCCGCATCCTGCACCGCCACACGTAAAACCTTGTTCTTGTTGGGTTATACATATAATTGCAGTCAAACACTGTTTTTGACCGACTCACTGCCCACCATCGGATTCGGTGCACATCCATTCATTTTTTGTTCCCTCTTTCGATCTCTTTTATTAGTTATCTCTCAGTTTTTTAGAATTTTGTCCACTTATTTTAAACTGACTTGTATCATACATTTCGTTTTAATAGGTGAATATTTTAACAAAAGTTTTTTACATACATAAAACCTTTAACTTAAAATTTATTTAAATAATACTAAATTATTTATCATTTGTATAATTCCATTAATTCGATCTCTTTTTTCTATAAGGGCTTATTCAAGCATATTCTATTGAATAATAAAGACAAAAGCTGCCCAACTCATAGTTTCTACATGTTTCTATACATCGAAATGGTGGCCAAACCTGTTTGAGCGTCTGTTATTGACTTTTTAGGTAAATATTACCATTGGTTATTAAATTATTTTTGCTTTTTTGTTTTGATCATTAAATTATTATTTTGTAAGAAATTGTCACTTACGTTACGTTTTATTTTTATTTTGTTCGTTAATGTTATTTTTTTCATGTTTTGGTCACTAATCTATTGTTCCTTTCTTATTTTGCTCACTAAACTACCATCGTTTTCTTTTTTTTTTTCTTGACTTTTAACGGCAGATGATCAAAATAAATAAATAAATAAATAAAACATAATATTAAGGATTTTTTTTTGCTAAAAATAATAATTTACTGGCCAAAATAAGAAAGTAAAAAACAGTTTAGTGACTAATGGTGATATTTACCCTTACTTTTTTAAGTGTTAGTTGGATTTTATGATAGTATTTGTTTCTTTTAAATTTTTAATGTGGTATACATATTTTATAAATAAATTGTTTGAATTTGAATCTATTATAAATAACAACAATATATGTTTAACCATTGAGCCAAATGCCCAATTCTGTTAAGGGTTGCCTGCTTTAATATTTGAATAAAGTTTGGGAAGCCTATTGAATAAGATTAAATAAAGAAAACGTGTCTGTCCACCTACCTGATTTATTTTTTTTGTTCGAATCGATGAGATGAATTTCCAGAAAGTCCCAAAGGCCAAAACCCATCCGACACCTCCCTGTCTCCGTCCGAGCTCATCCACCGCGCCGCCGTGACTGCCACCGCCCATACCAGTCGAATCGCAGCACCACCCTGAGCTTGATCCCGACAGCCACGCGCGTAACTGAGCCACCACCGACGGCAGAAGCTTGTTCGAAGCTTTGTCGGAAACCTTGAGTTTCCAGCTTCGATTCCGGACGCTCCCGGTGTCCGATCGTCGCGCTGATCTCACCAACGTGCTCGGCGTGATGTGGAGACCAAAACTCAACCGGTAGATCGTCCGTTCGACACCGGTAGCAGCTTCGCTGGAGAAGCCAAACACCATCTGTTTTATGCGTTTTCCGGTTACCTCCGGCGTCCCTTGGTCGCACCACCGCCAGATTCGGGCTCCCGATGTAACGACAAACAAAACCCAACCGGCCGATCTTTTGTCCGACGCCGGGAAGGGCTTCATCGGAGCTTCGACAATTTCGGCCTCCTCGATTTTGTTTAAGGTAAATTTCGGCTCGATTCCGGCTTGTTTTGTGTTTCCGATGAGTGGGTTGAATAGTCGTGTTGATGTGCTCTTGTTTTTGGCAGAAATGGTACATTTCGGGATTCCGGCGACCGTCCGATGACCTCCCCGACGACCGTCCGATGGCCAGTTGCTTTGGGTAAGTGAATTGGTCCGGACCGGTATAGATTAAACCAGTTTGGATAGAACCGGTCCGGCCCAATAACTGGGTTAGCCATTTTAATTATATAAAGGTGGGCCGGCCTGTTATGGCCCAATGGCCTTTAGCCCGTACCCGGTGAGTCCAAGCCCAAACCGAAATTGACCCGACCCGCGTCCGCCTGAGTCAACCCGAACCGAGCCCAAATCCGTCAGTTCGACCCGTTGACTCGTTGACCCGACCCGTTGACCGACCCGACCCGACCCGTTGACCGAGTCAACCCATTGAGTCAACTCGCCCGAGTCAACTCAGTGAGTCAACTCGTCCGAGTCAACCCAGTGAGTCAACTCGCTGAGTCAGCCTTGGACCAGTGACGTCAGCGTTGACTTTGACCGCTGACCTTGACCGTTGACCAAAAAGTTAAATTTTCCGAAAACTCATGTTTTATGTTTTTTGACGTCCTGAGTCCGTTTTGCAAAATTCTGACCCGAAGGCCTCCGAATCTGACTTTGAACCCGAAAGTGTTTGTGTGTTTAATTTGTTAAGAGCTCTTTGGATAAGGACTGAAATGTGAATCTATGTTGTTGAAGGTATCAAAGTATCCTTGAATTCGAGATGTTGGGAGCCGTCAAATCTTGGGATCGAGTGCAATCGAAGGAGGTGTCATGAATCAACCATTGTAGCTCGGAACTAAGGTAATACACTACTACCCCTTGTATGCTTTATGAACATGTTGATATTCGGTTAACGCATGCATGGTTATGATGACGTATACTGCAAATTCTGCTTAAATTGAGTCAGATTCGAGCAACAAGTATGGATATTAATAAGACCAAATTATCCGAATAAGATTACTAATGGGCTAACGGTATCAAAAGCTCTAATAATTAAATTCAGTTAATCCGCAACTCTATCATCAGTGCGTAAGAATCGAGGCCCATGATACGGAGTGAGAGATACTAATTATGAAATTACGAAAATGCCCTTGGAGCATAAGTATGACTAAACTACCCCTCTGATAAAGGAAATGACCTAAAATCTGCATTCGACATGATTATGCAAATTACACTACCCAAGATGTATGTTCATTTGGAAAAGACTTCGGCATCATTATTCAAATGCGTGTGATACTAAAAGAAACTTGAATTTCCCCGAGCTCTGTATAACACATGAAGGTAAAACGCCTAAAGGTGAAATTACTGGAATTATTGTTGTATTCTTAAGCTGATCCGTACGACAGTAAGGAATGAATTAATCGAAATGATCGTAATGACAAAAAAGACTGTAGTGCCTTCGAGCACCAAAATTCTTAATTAATCAGAATAACAATTTTACCCTTAAGTTCTAAAATGAGTAAATCATCTGTAAGGGCCGAAGGAATTAAAATGACTTAATCTCTACTGAGTACGTAAACGATAGAGGTGCTAAATAGTAAGATTTGACAAAAACGGTGAATTTATCCCAATTTCCAAAATGACTAAAATGCTCTCTTGAGTAAAATATACAATTATGCATTTGATGAAACCCTGAGAATTCTAAAGAGACTTTAAGGGCTAAACTGCCCCTAAGTGTTAGGAAGCACGTTCATGTCTGTTAATCACTCCTGATATTAATATAAGAGTTGGTTAGTACTGCAAGGTAGGAATATGTTAGTTCGAACAGTTGGAGGCTTGAAAAACTTCTAGAAATATTAACTATTGTAAATCTTCATTTTATCATTACTGGCTAAACTATAAAATCACCTCTGATAGTTAAATGACCAAAACGCCCTTGTTGGCCATTGTGACCAGAACAACCCTGGATGTATCTGATATCGCAAAAGATCTTATCATAGAAATCTCTGAATGCATGACTGGAAAAGTGATGAGTAAATAGAATTTCCTGAGTGAGTGTTTATGTCTCGTTGGTATAAATTACCAAAATGCCCATGTATGATAAAATGACCATAATGCCCTTGTAAGCTTAAATGACTAAAGTTCTCATGATATATCCAAACTTTCTAAGATCTTGATGTACCAATTCTTGAATACATAATATGAATCATTTTACGAACCCCTTTCTAATAGGAACCTCGTTCTGGAAATTCGTCTAAATTGTCAAAAGTAATGCATCCCCTTCTGTAAATGTCGAGTATCTTCAGGAAATAAAATATTTCATCTTGTGTGTTCTATGTGTGATATATTCTGTTGAATGAATTGTATAACTATTTGATCATGAATAATATTGTGTTTGATGAACTTGATATATGATGACATTCTCTGCCTACCTAATATATGTCTGCCCAATCTGTATTCTTGGTATGTGATCGTTTGATCTGTGATGGTATTGTCTGACTGTTTGATGAATTTGTTAGTATGATATGTTAGTTTGACATATGATGGTACAATATGTTTGCATGATGAATGCTGAAAATGTCTGCTCTGCTCGATAGTATGTCCATTTATCTATCAAAAGCATGAACTTCTGTTTCTGATACTCTGAATAAAATATGTCTGTTATATGTATTATGTTACTCATGTCTGGAATCTGAACACCGATTACTATCTGGGGTATACTGTTGGGTTATGTTATGAAGTCTCTGTTGGTACAGCCCTGATCAAGCTGGTAAATCCTTATGGACTCAAGGTCTCCCCTTGAGTGGCACCTATGCCCATCGGGCCTAGGGTAAGCCCTTATGGACTCAAGTTCTCCCTTGAGTGGCACCTATGCCCATCGGGCCTAGGGTAAGTCCTTATGGATGCAGTTCTGGGGGACTTCATATTGGTGTAAGGTTGGAGGGTAGTTCTTGTAAACTTCTGTATGATCATTGAACATTTGCATTTAATCTGTTATGTGTTCATATGATATGATGTTAAGTACTTATGTATGTTTATCTACACTTATTGGAACACACTAGACGTCAAACTCTCTGATTCCTACCTCGTATGTTACCAGCCTATATAATTTTCGTCTAATTCTCAAGGTCTGATTAAAGAACAAATACCATTATTCTTGAGTATGATGTAACCTCGAAATAGTAAAATAGAAATAGAGGACTATCACTGCTTGAAACATTATGAAAATGTTATGCCTGCCTTATATCTACATGATCTTATAGCATCTTTTGGTAGTACTGTATTACTGAGCTTTTCCAAGCTCACGCTGTTTTTACCATCGCAGGTTAAAAGAATACATCATGGTAAAATGGTTGACAGCAGTGTTCGGAGTTGTCTCAGCGTTGTTTGGGAGTACGGTACTGTATAGTTAGTGGGCATGTGTGTCATGTATTGTTTTATGGCAGTGTCTGTAAAATATTTTCTGAAGTTTTTATTATGTGTTTAAATGACATCCCGAAATAATATTTTAAACAGAAGTTGGTTTTACAGTTTAATAAGTGTTTTGAAGAAAAATGTTTTTATGTGTATTTTTACTGTGGGTCGCTCTTGTGACCCTAATGTGATTTCCTAGGATACGTTGTAACGCATAGGCGGGTCTAGGGGGTTACATTTAGTGGTATCAGAGCTTAGAGTTGCGTCTTTCTGGGTAGATCGGCCGATTGTCTGTCATATGGTGTCTGGTCTGTGCATGCCCCTAGATCATAATCGTACTCCTCCATGCCGAGACTCCGATGTTGAATCCTTTCCTGTAATAAGTGCATCTAACCCTTATGTCCATAATAGCTTGAGCCGTACTTAAAAGGCATATTGGTAATGTTTGTCCATGATATGGATTAAAGTGATGGTTGAATTTGAATCTGGATAAGGAACTTGAGATGGTTTATACTTGTAAATCAGATTAAGAATAAATGTTTGATCATGTGGGATAACCGGTGTAAGATTTCATGAAAGGCTATTCAGTGATAACGACAATGTTTGAAAATACCCTAACGGAGTTGTGAAAAAAAAACTCTATGAACTTCAGAGAGAAGTGTTTGCAATTGTGCCGAAAGTGTATAATCTGTGGTGCCTCTGTTAAACACGAAAGAAATAGTTGTCTCAATATTACGTTGAAGGTAAGTGATATCCATTAATGACCAATTCTGTGGTGCCATGTATGTTTAACCACTGAGCCAAATGCCCAATTCTGTCAAGGGTTGCCTGCTTTAATATTTGAATAAAGTTTGGGAAGCCTATTGAATAAGATTAAATAAAGAAAATGTGTCTGTCCACCTACCTGATTTATTTTTTTTTTCGAATCGATGAGATGAATTTCCAGAAAGTCCCAAAGGCCAAAACCCATCCGACACCTCCCTGTCTCCGTCCGAGCTCATCCACCGCGCCGCCGTGACTGCCACCGCCCATACCGGTCGAATCGCAGCACCACCCTGAGCTTGATCCCGACAGCCACGCGCATAACTGAGCCACCACCGACGACAGAAGCTTGTTCGAAGCTTTGTCGGAAACCTTGAGTTTCCAGCTTCGATTCCGGCCGCTCCCGGTGTCCGATCGTCGCGCTGATCTCACCAACGTGCTCGGCGTGATGTGGAGACCAAAACTCAACCGGTAGATCATCCGTTCGACACCGGTAGCAGCTTCGCTGGAGAAGCCAAACACCATCTGTTTTATGCGTTTTCCGGTTACCTCCGGCGTCCCTTGGTCGCACCACCGCCAGATTCGGGCTCCCGACGTAACGACAAATGAAACCCAACCGGCCGATCTTTTGTCCGACGCCGGGAAGGGCTTCATCGGAGCTTCCACAATTTCGGCCTCCTCGATTTTGTTTAAGGTAAATTCCGGCTCGATTCTGGCTTGTTTCGTGTTTCCGATGAGTGGGTTGAATAGTCGTGTTGTTGTGCTCTTGTTTTTGGCAGAAATGGTGCATTTCGGGATTCCGGCGACCACTCCGGCGACCGTCCGATGACCTCCCCGACGACCGTCCGATGGCCAGTTGCTTTGGGTAAGTGAATTGGTCCGGACCGGTATAGATTAAACCAGTTTGGACAGAACCGGTCTGGCCCAATAACCGGGTTAGCCATTTTAATTATATAAAGGTGGGCCGACCTGTTATGGCCCAATGGCCTTTAGCCCGTACCCGGTGAGTCCAAGCCCAAACCGAAATTGACCCGACCCGCGTCCGCATGAGTCAACCTGAACCGAGCCCAAATCCGTCAGTTCGACCCGTTGACCCGTTGACCGACCCGACCCGACCTGTTGACCGAGTCAACCCAGTAAGTCAACTCGCCCGAGTCAACAAAGTGAGTCAACTCGTATGAGTCAACCCAGTGAGTCAACTCGCTGAGTCAGCCTTGGACCAGTGACGTCAGCGTTGACCTTGACCGTTGACCAAAAAGTCAAATTTTCCGAAAACTCATATTTTATGTTTTTCGACGTCCTGAGTCCGTTTTTGAAGCCCGTTTTGCAAAATTCTGACCCGAAGGCCTCCGAATCTGACTTTGAACCCGAAAGTGTTTGTGTGTTTAATTTGTTAAGAGCTCTTTGGATAAGGACTGAAATGTGAATCTATGTTGTTGAAGGTATCAAAGTATCCTTGAATTCGAGATGTTGGGAGCCGTCAAATCTTGGGATCGAGTGCAATCGAAGGAGGTGTCATGAATCAACCATTGTAGCTCGGAACTAAGGTAATACACTACTACCCCTTGTATGCTTTATGAACATGTTGATATTCGGTTAACGCATGCATGGTTATGATGACGTATACTGCAAATTCTGCTTAAATTGAGTCAGATTCGAGCAACAAGTATGGATATTAATAAGACCAAATTATCCGAATAAGATTACTAATGGGCTAACGGTATCAAAAGCTCTAATAATTAAATTCAGTTAATCCGCAACTCTATCATCAGTGCGTAAGAATCGAGGCCCATGATACGGAGTGAGAGATACTAATTATGAAATTACGAAAATGCCCTTGGAGCATAAGTATGACTAAACTACCCCTCTGATAAAGGAAATGACCTAAAATTTGCATTCGACATGAATATGCAAATTACACTACCCAAGATGTATGTTCTTTTGGAAAAGACTTCGGCATCATTATTCAAATGTGTGTGATACTAAAAGAAACTTGAATTTCCCCCGAGCTCTGTATAACACATGAAGGTAAAACGCCTAAAGGTGAAATTACTAGAATTATTGTTGTATTCTTAAGCTGATCCGTACGACAGTAAGGAATGAATTAATCGAAATGATCGTAATGACCAAAAAGACTGTAGTGCTTTCGAGCACCAAAATTCTTAATTAATCAGAATAACAATTTTACCCTTAAGTTCTAAAATGAGTAAATCGTCTGTAAGGGCCGAAGGAATTAAAATGACTTAATCTTTATCGAGTACGTAAACGATAGAGGTGCTAAATAGTAAGATTTGACAAAAACGGTGAATTTATCCCAATTTCCAAAATGACTAAAATGCTCTCTTGAGTAAAATATACAATTATGCATTTGATGAAACCCTGAGAGTTCTAAAGAGACTTTAAGGGCTAAACTGCCCCTAAGTGTTAGGAAGCACGCTCATGTCTGTTAATCACTCCTGATATTAATATAAGAGTTGGTTAGTACTGCAAGGTAGGAATATGTTAGTTCGAACAGTTGGAGGCTTGAAAAACTTCTAGAAATATTAACTATTGTAAATTGTCATTTTATCATTACTGGGCTAAACTATAAAATCACCACTGATAGTTAAATGACCAAACGCCCTTGTTGGCCATTGTGACCAGAACAACCCTGGATGTATCTGATATCGCAAAAGATCTTATCATAGAAATCTCTGAATGCATGACTGGAAAAGTGATGAGTAAATAGAATTTCCTGAGTGAGTGTTTATGTCTCGTTGGTATAAATTACCAAAACGCCCATGTATGATAAAATGACCATAATGCCCTTGTAAGCTTAAATGACTAAAGTACTCATGATATATCCAAACTTTCTAAGATCTTGATGTACCAATTCTTGAATACATAATATGAATCATTTTACGAACCCCTTTCTAATAGGAGCCTCGTTCTGGAAATTCGTCTAAATTGTCAAAAGTAATGCATCCCCTTCTGTAAATGTCGAGTATCTTCAGGAAATAAAATATTCCATCTTGTGTGTTCTATGTGTGATATATTCTGTTGAATGAATTGTATAACTATTTGATCATGAATAATATTGTGTTTGATGAACTTGATGATGACATTCTCTGCCTACCTAATATATGTCTGCCCAATCTGTATACTTGGTATGTGATCGTTTGATCTGTGATGGTATTGTCTGACTGTTTGATGAATTTGTTAGTATGATATGTTAGTTTGACATATGATGGTACAATATGTTTGCATGATGAATGCTGAAAATGTCTGCTCTGCTCGATAGTATGCTCATTTATCTATCAAAAGCATGAACTTCTGTTTCTGATACTCTGAATAAAATATGTTTGTTATATGTATTATGTTACTCATGTATGGAATCTGATCACCGATTACTATATGGGGTATACTGTTGGGTTATGTTATGAAGTCTCTGTTGGTACAGCCCTGATCAAGCTGGTAAATCCTTATGGACTCAAGGTCTCCCCTTGGGTGGCACCTACGCCCATCGGGCCTAGGGTAAGTCCTTATGGACTCAAGGTCTCCCCTTGAGTGGCACCTATGCCCATCGGGCCTAGGGTAAGTCCTTATGGACCTAAGGCAGCCCCTTAGGTGGCACATATGTCCATCGAGCCTAGGGTAAGTCCTTATGGATGCAGTTCTAGGGGACTGCATATTGGTGTAAGGTTGGAGGGTAGTTCTTGTAAACTTTTGTATGATCATTGAACATTTGCATTTAATCTGTTATGTGTTCATATGATATGATGTTAAGTACTTATGTATGTTTATCTGCACTTATTGGAACACACTAGACGTCAAACTCTCTGATTCCTACCTCGTATGTTACCAGCCTATATAATTTTCGTCTAATTCTCAAGGTCTGATTAAAGAACAAATACCATTATTCTTGAGTATGATGTAACCTCGAAATAGTAGAACAGAAATAGAGGACTATCACTGCTTGAAACATTATGAAAATGTTATGTCTGCCTTATATCTACTTGATCTTATAGCATCTTTTGGTAGTACTGTATTACTGAGCTTTTCCAAGCTCACGCTGTTTTTACCATCGTAGGTTAAAAGAATACATCATGGTAAAATGGTTGACAGCAGTGTTCGGAGTTGTCTCGGCGTTGTTTGGGAGTACGGTACTGTATAGTTAGTGGGCATGTGTGTCATGTATTGTTTTATGGCAGTGTCTGTAAAATATTTTCTGAAGTTTTTATTATGTGTTTAAATGACATACCGAAATAATATTTTAAACAGAAGTTGGTTTTACAGTTTAATAAGTGTTTTGAAGAAAAATGTTTTTATGTGTATTTTTACTGTGGGTCGCTCTTGTGACCCTAATGTGACTTCCTAAGATCAGTTGTAACGCATAGGCGGGTCTAGGGGTTACACCATGCTTCATAGGTTAGCTTGCTTGCCCTTGTTTTTTTTTGGTAGATCCCGCACTTGCTTTCAAGGTAAACTTGAGTTTTCATATGATATACACGAATTTGATCATCGAAACTATGTTATTTAGACTCGAGTGTGAGTGTCAAATACGGTTTTTGACGATTCGAATTGGTTATGAATGTCTTTTGCTTTGACAATGTGCATTGTTAACTGATCAAGCAAGATTTTTCAAGACAGTACTGTTTTATTCTTTCAGCTAATTGATATGTCTTTGGTGTTTGCCTTCGTTAATTTCAATGCTTTAAAGCTCATTTGATTCTCTTTTTCCTCCGTTTCAGTCCATACGACGCCGAGCCATTTTCAAAGGCGCAATTGCTCGGTGCTAGCTTCTTTGATGCCGATTCGACAGGTTTTCTCTCAACTATTCTATGTAAACTAACTTAATTCGAACATTTTTCAATAAGAACTTAAAGAATCCCCCCCATTGTTCTGTTGTTTCGAACATAGGATTCGACATGACTAACTTGAAGTTTTGAGCTTGTTTTTAATGGCTGAGCTGAGACCATTAAAGGGCTAGTAAAGTGAATGTAGAGTGGTTAAGTTGGCCTCATTGATCAAAAGACCTCGATTTGTATGGGTTTTCATGAACAATCTGTAATGTGTATGAGTTGAGGCTGTAAGAGGCCTCGGGTTGAATCGATTTTTCATGGAAAATAACTAAGGTGAATATGCTGCGGTTAAATCGGCCTCTACGTTGAATCAATATCAACCTTGTTCATGTTGTCAGGCCTTGAACTACATGATAATTCTGCTAGTAAATAGTTCAGATAAGTGCATGCCTGCAACCTTAGACGAACAATCGAATATTTTGTTCTTTGTCCTAATCTTGTTTTAAACGGTTCTCAATTAACCGGTATCGATTTCCTAAATTTTGCTACGATGTAGGAACTGACCTTTCCGAAGCTGATCTTAGGGGTGCAGATCTTTCTCTGGCAAATGTAACAAAGGTAAAGATCGATAACATGTTAGGTGCATTTCTTTTTGTATTCGGGTTTGATCCGTGTCTGTTTTCAGACAGATAAGTTATTGTTCAATAGGATGATCTCTTATTTCGAATCTCCGATCGTTCTTACCTGTAACGGGAAACACATCTTTCAAAGGATGAAATATAACAGGGGGTGGCATGTATGAACTCCAGTTTACTCTACTCTCTGTCCACTATATATCGATGAACTGTGCGTAATTTCCCTGCAAATCTCATTCTGTCACGGAATGATCAATGTGAATATCTTTGCTTAGTTGCAGACGGGTAAGATAGCTATAATACATACCCCTTTTAAAACATGTTTGATATGAAACGGCGTTGTGGCTGGCGTTAGGGTGAGTCCTGAATCCGACCACCAGAAATGCAACACGGGACACATTGCTTTTCAACTAGATGAAAAATCAAGAAACCAGCACTGCAGCGCTTGTGATTTGAGGTTTGTAAATATTTTGCTGTGAACAACCATGCCATATGTGATCAATTGTGTCATCTTTTGTGTTGCTTCCCACGTTGAAGATACATAATCTTTGAATTTTCTAATGTTCAACTGATCAATAGCTCCTCTTAAGAATGGTTGCATGAAACCGAGTTTCTAGCTTTCCTTCTTCTAGTTTCTGGTATGTTTTATCTTCTGCATCACATTTATTGATATTCTGCTAGAAATAAACTGAGCTCCATGGAGACTGCAACAATCATTCATATATCGATGCAGTTTCATTTCTGCATACTAACTCGGAAATAACACGAGAAAAGAAAGAATTTCTATTAATTATACTCCATATTGCTCCATGCGTCCAACTCCATATCCTGACGTACCCTCCAAATATATGAGGAAAATCGAACATAGACTATATTCTCTTATATACCAAGTATCCACATTAACTCTTTTGCCTATCTACCTCTAAATACTAGTTGTTTCCCATTCTCTACATTTCCTTATCCTAATTACCATACTTCCACTCTTTTTCCCCATCTCACAGCATTGTCTATGGGGTGCCTGCATATACCAACAAAAAAAACGACGTTACGGTCTTTACTCTGTCGTTTCAACTATTTCGGCGTACGACATTCATTGCAACCAACTGAGATATCATCTATTACTATCAAAACTCACCTTTTGCCAATAATCACGAGCCATCTTCATCGATGAAACTATGATGTTTTTTATAGCCAATACAGGGGCATGGACTGTTGTATTGTTACAGGTTTTTCCTGAGCTGTCTAACTTGTACCTGGTCCGGGTTCCAGTCGAGCCAACCTCCTCGACCTGCTCAAGGAAGTAGATAACCGGCTGTTCACATGGGTCGGCTGGCATGGGTCGAGTGTTAAACGTGAAAGGTCCGTTGCTCCAAGTTCTCCATGTCTTGAAAGTTTGCAACGGGGTATGCAGGTCGAATGCGGTCACGGGCCATGGATATATTTGAATGGTGTATCCCCATGCAATGGCGATTGACCATTTCCTCTTGCTGTCGTAGCAGATACTTTGCTGGAGGATCCGGTAAGGGTCGAGCCGGTACGGTTCGATAAGGGTTTCCAAGGAGTCGGTCCGGGTCTTGTTCGGGAACATGGGTGCCAAGGCCTCAACGTGGTGGAGTGAGAGCAGTGGCGCCATGGGATGTGCTGCAAGCAGTCCATATGCATCCCCTCTGATATCAAGCTGAAATCATTTGAAGAAATTACATACATTCAGTTTGGGTCAAAATATGTCATCAGTCCTTGCATTTTGGTAAACTTTGAACTTTAGTCCCTATACCTAAAATGTTAAATCATTCACTTTTCCGATTCAAAAAAATGTAATTCAATCGTTGACATCATAATAAAAAAAATCAATGTATCTCGTCCTGAATCTAATCAAAACCAACTCATTTTACGCAAACCCGATTTCCAAAAATAAAACACACGTATAACCGGATCAAAACTCGATGGGTTCGAATTATTTTTAACAGAAAGAGACAATTCAAGAATAACAACAAAATGAATGGGGCATAATATTAAATGTAGGCAACACAAATTTTAAATGTTTCAGGTCCTTTAGTACCCACAAAGATGCATGGGACCGGACCAAATCAAAACCAGACCAGACAGGTGGACAATAAAGTAATCTTATGTTGTTCTACTTTGTGTTTTTTAATTACTTTTTATTATTATTATAATTCTTTTTTCATTAAAATGCATGCCTAGTCAACTAATGACAATAACAAAAGTAAATGAAACATGGGGTTTATGATATACAAATGATGCTCACATGCAAGCCAACACAAAGCACATCATTTGATTACATTTTTAAAATGCTATTATATTTTTAATTTGATTGATTTTTTATGATAAAGTAATGAAATTAATGAAGTCGTGTCACTTAGCGTAAATAAAATATTCAAATTGTGACGAACAGTTTGATGTGATTTTTTTTTTAAAATAAGGTCATATTTTGGTAAAATTACACCCTCCTTTCTTTAAATTTAAAACTTACAATTTTAACCCTAAATTTAAACTTATAAATCTATAAACCATAAACTGACCTTAAACCTTGAATTTAACTAATTTTACGCAACATACATCAAAATTTTTCTAAAAAATTAGTGATGATGAAACATACTTATTAACATAAATTTGCACAATCAAGTATTTATCCTTAAAAATATAAAAAAAATACCAAGATTTATGTCATGTCAAATATTCAATGAAAACCTAGAAGGGTTATTATTAGATAGTAGTAGTAGATACATTGTCCATGTAAAAAAATATACAAACATGCATATTTTAATTTTAAAAATTAAAATCTAAATCTTTAAACTTAAAACACTAAAACTTCAATATTAATCTCTAAATTTTAAATCAATAATTTAAATTTCTAACCACTAAACCTTAAATAACCCACTTGTAAAATAATTTTATTCCACTGTCAATACATAGGATAATAATCTATCTTAAAAATATAAATTGAAAAAAATAGAGATTAGAAAAAGGTTAGATTGAACGAAAACACATGATATAGGGATATAATATAGAATTAGAACAAATTCTTCATTTATTAAAAGTGTAAATAGAAACAAGTAGGTTATATTTTTATGAATTTCCCCAGAGCAGTGAAGAAATCTTATCTGACAGATAGTGTTTCATTGCAAGGAGGACACGTTACCAGACAACTTTCCTTTAGATCATATCTTTCACAACTGTTGATGAAAATAAAATTATAGATCCAACTTGTTGTCTATGTTTGGTCATAACATCCATACATTCACATGTTTTTTTCCCTGCATTTATGTGCCACTGTTCCTTTTGTTGCTATCTGAAGCAATTTTTTAGGTGGTGGGAACTAATGGCAACACACCTTCTAATTCTGAAGCAGTTTTTAAAATCTTTTTTATTTCAAAATTAGTTTTAATCCTGGCTTTATTATTGCTATGACTTATCTGTTTAAACTAACCTGTAGTTGATATTTTTAATGCTAAGTTTAAGAAAGAATCTAAATAGTGAGATTTTAAAGCTTCAACGACAAAATCTAATATAAAGGAAAGGTGGCGACCCCAATCATTAATCAGTGGACCAAATTCACCAGCCATATGTCAAAATCAAAGTGGGCGAGAAAAGAAAAGAGAGGAATTCTACACGTGGCGAACAACCAATCGAAGCATCAAACTCCACCCATTAAAAAGAATACCGTAGGGTAAAAAACTCATCTCCCCATCAACACTCGCCACGTGTAAAATAAAAACGTAAAACATAGAAATCCCAACTAGATCACATCCTACCCCAAATTTAATATATTTTATTTCAACCTCAAAATTTAAACAAAAAATTATTAAACCCAAATTGCCCCGAAAAAATAACACAAACATATAATAAAAATATACCAAGTGAAGTCGGAGAATTTTCATCTTAGACTTGAATTTATCTGACCTATCCCGACTGAATCTATTCTAGTCAAATTGCTCTTAAATCTGTTTTTTTTTTATATAAAAAATCAATTCTTATCAAGTCGTGTTGGACTTGACCCGACCAACGTGACCGGGTAACTTTTTGCCATAGTAAAACAGTACGAGTGGAATTGAATGGACGTACCTGATGGAAGCCCGGCTCTTTAGTGAGTGGGACCCCGATCTCGGTGATACAAGCCCAAATGCGTTGATCGGAGCCGTAGAAATAATAGTACCTGTTAAGACAACCGTCCAATACTTTGACTAACTTTGCCGCCAAGGCGTAGCTCACCGCGAAACCGCCGCCGCCGAACGCCATGTCGTATGCATGCATTACGTCCTGTTCTACGCTCTCTGAAATACCGCCGATATACCACATTTCACGATGATCGTACCTTTACCAAATAAATAAATTTTCATTTTTTCAATTAATTTATTAGAAAGAAATTCATAAAAATTTAAAAAGAAGGTGAAATTACTATTGTACCTTGCTAAGACGGAAACCAAGTTATGAGTGAAAAACACTGTATCGTCATCGCCCATAACAAACCACCTCACGTTCGGCAACTTCAAATTGAAACTATCCAATATTATCCGGGCGATCCGAACCGCGGGTCTCGAACTCGAGTACATGAACCGGGTCCATTCCGGGCTGGATACCCGATACGGCAACGGAATCCCTGTTTTCGAATCACCACCGTCATCAGGCGGGTTCTCATCGAGCCAGAAGAATCCGCGAGTGGATTCCACGTCCCACCAGAGCAAACTTAAAGCGCGTCGCTCCTCCCACGTCTTGGCCGACCCGCCGATGCCGAACAGGAGATGGGAGATGTTGGTCGGGGAATTATCGGGTGGTGGACCGGAATCGGAGCTGGTTTCGAGGTTCGGGTAAGTGAAACGGACGAACGAGTGAGGCCGGTTCGAAAAAGAGATGTAAACTACGAGGGTAATGGAAGCGAATAGGCAGAGGAGGAGAGCAGTTCGGGAGACGAGTGCGGACATGTCGCGGGGCTTCTCCGGCGAGATGAAAAACGCCGTCGTTTTGAGAAGGTCTGTCCTTGGACTCATTTAAAAAAAAAAAACTCCCTTTTTACAGAATCTTCACAGAAGGAAACTCGGAATTTGCCGTCTGAAAATCGGAGTATTTTTGGTCGAAGAATCGAAGTTTTTAAGGAAAAATAGAATAAATAGTAAGCTATGGGGGTTTGGTTTCAGCGATTTTTATGAAACTGTGGAACCTCGTACATGTGTTGTTAAGCAAGATAGCTCGGTTAAGACATTTTGGGCCCAACTTATCATTTCCCTGATTTTGGGCCCAATAATGGGTAGCACGAGAACAAACAAGGCTAATGTTCTTATACACCATAGTAAATATTTAGATTCGAATTTCGGAATTGTCTACGACTAAATATGTTTTAATATATATGTGTAGACTAAATGATAGTTGTATAGCAATAGGTAGAGATGAGCAAAATTTGACTCGAGAAAAATAAATTTTTTGACTTAATTCAAATTACAATTTCATAAACTCGATTAAAAAAGTAAATAAAGTTTAAGTTATAAAACGAGAATTTGAATAACTCGATTTTTTTAATAATAAGTGAATTAATTTTCAAGTTTGAGTCGAGTCCCACAACTTTACATAATATATATATATATATAGTTATAGTTATAGAAAGTCATTTCAATTGGAACCAATTACCCCATAACATTTTAAATATCTACAATTAAATTTGAACATAAACTCGATCAACACGACTCGAATTTCATAAACTCGACTCGAAAATATTTTTAGTTTGAGTTATAAAATAAGAGTCATAAGCTCGACTAACTTAAATTTTTTTACTCGACTCGATCGAATATTCACCCCTAATAATCAAATTTATGAATTTTAGCTAACGGGGAGGAGTATCGAATTAGATCTATCAATGGGTCGATTTTCGATTTTGTTTTAAAGCAATATTTATGTTTATATTGAAATTTAATTAACTCTATTTGATTAAAACATTGCATCAATTTAAATATATATTATTTTTTTAACAATAAAGGGACTGTTTCAAACTTTTTCTTTAACAGTAGTTACAAATCTAGAGGAAGGGAAGGAAGAAATGTTCATGTTGGGCATTGAACAGGGACAAAATTAAAACTTAGGGTTGATAGACAATATAAATATCTAAAAATTAAGGGAACAAATTTATAAATAAATAAATTTTAAAAATATTTATATAAGATGATAAAAGTGAAAAAAAAAAAATTCTTTGGGGTGGAGTAATTGCCCTCCCCACCCCTATCCGCCTCTGTACTTAGACTTGAATAAGTAAATTGTTACTCTATACACTTGATTAGACATATTCATGAGTAGAGAATTTCAACCCACGGATCAACTTGGTTTATATAAAACTTAAATATATTTTATTTAGATTCAATTATAAAAATATAGATATTAATATAAAATTGTACTTTAATAAATTATTATTTTAAAACTAAAAATGAGTTATTTGAACAAGTAAGATTCGAATTCAATTTTTTTTAACCGGGTGGAGTAGGCCCCAAAACACCTCTAGACTTCGTTAGGTCCAATCCAACTTAAATGAACAAATGTAATTCACTAATAACCATGTTTTAAATTTCCTTCTCCCAACAAGTTGAACAATGAAGACATTTTAGGTAGAATCTATAGGTACAAGACAATCGGTTTATAATTTTTATTTAAAAGTTAAGAAAAGGCTAAAAGTCTTTAAATAGCCAAGGATTCATATTATTAACTAATTTCCATCTTCATTTCTCTTAATTGTTTAAGCTTTTGCAATTGTACAATATTGACTAAGCTACCACAAATTAATTAAGAAAGCATAAAAATATGTATGTTGGAATTATTTGGGCATTGGTTAAAGGGACAAAATCAGAATTTGACAACAAGATAGATAAAATTGTCTAACTTCAAAATTAACATGGACCTAATAAGTATTTAATCTAAACTGCGAAAGGAACTGAATTTGTAGAAATTTCGGAGACCTTATCATTGTAATTAAGTCATATACTCTCCTGAAAATTCTTGGGTTTAATTAATTTTTAGGACCTTATCATTTTTAAAATTTATGAAATTAAGCCTTGACTCCTAATTTTTTAGTTTAACTACCTTTTAAGTTCTTTCAATTTTAAAATTAGTAAACAAAACTCCAACCCACTTCACTTTACAATTTAATTACTTTTTAAGACCCTATTCGTTTTAAAGTTAAACAACTTATCCTCCACATGGTTGAATCTGGCTCGTTCCTTACACGAGTCCCTCTCATTCCTTTAATAACTTCGTCCTTGATTGACTACACTAATAATTTCTTGGCAAGTTGTATCAATATTATCATGTGTGTATGTATAAGAACAAGATAAGGACTTTCATAAAGATCTCATGTCATTCCCTATAAAACTATGGATAAACCTTAGTTTTTTATGCTAATTATGTAAGAAACCCTAATATCAATTTACTAGACTTGTATATATATATAATATGCATGAACAAGATAAGGACCTTCAAGATCTTATGTCATTTCCCATATAGGCTATAGGTAGAGCTTTTGCATTTAATGATAATGCAAGAAAACCTAATTTCAATTTTCTAGAATTATCTAACATGAAAATAATTGAATGTAAAGAGTTTAACACATTAAAATAATCTTAATTAAGGTGTTATTTGCACTTCTAAGCACCCTTTGGTTAATATTTAAATTAAGACTCACACATGCAATTGAGTGAGTTGAAAACTGGCCCTACTCAGTCAACAACAAAGGCCATCAAATAGGTTAATGAGGAGGCCTGGCACTTTTCAATTGTCTCATATTTTAACGAAAATTAATCTTTAGATTTGAATTTTTAAATTGTTTAATTTTTCGGTGATCATGATTTCGCTTGTTCAGACATCGAGAGATATTATTTAACTTTTTCTAAAGTCAAAAAACAAAACTTGAAGCCGTGTTACTTATATCGTCCAAAAAAATAATATTTTCACATTATCAACACGATTCTCTAATTAATTCGATCGGCATTCATTAGTTTTTAGGCATATTATAAACATGTTTTTTGTACTTATGTTTCTTAGAACGGTGTTTGAAGAACATAACCAAACTTTTCTATACGTACATTTCTCACACAAGCATTTGACTTGATAAAACTGTTAAAATGTTATTTGTATCATTCTTTGTCACTAATTTCAAGGATTTATTTAAAGAATTAACAAACCTTATATATACTTTATTTCAATTTTTTAATAGATAATTATGAAACAAAAAGAAAATTACAAGAAGGTCAATGAAATAAAATCTTGAGTTTTTTTAATAAAAAATGGAGTATTGAGTTAGTTAAATAGGTTTAAAACAAGGATAAATATTCTATACACAACGGTGAAAACTAAAAGTTTCCACAAGCGCCTTAGTTTTAGGGTATAGGGAGTTAGTTTAGGGTATAGAGTTTAGATTTAGGGGGTTAGAATTTAGGGATAGTTGTATCAATTTAAGTTTTAGGGTTATAATTTAAGGTTTATATGTTAAAACCTAAATCCTTACCATATTACCCTAAAAACAAAACCCTAAACCCTAAATTATAACCATAAATTTAAATTAAAACAACTATCCCTAAATTCTAAACCCCTACACCTAAATCCTATACCCTAAATTAACTCTCTATACCTTAAAACTAAGGCGCTTGTGGAAACTTTCAGTTTCCACTGCCGGTGTATAAGATATTAATCCTTAAAACAATGTATGCGTAAAAAATTATAGTACATTAATAGTGAATCACATGTTGACAATTTACTAAAAGCCATTTAAAATAAATATAAATAATTGAATTTTTAAATCTCTAATTAATCAAATTAAAGAATATCATGCATTTAAATCCGTAATCCCCAGGTTAATATAACAACGATCTTATCAATCGAACCAAAAATATTATCTAATTTTATTAATACCCTAACGGTGCATTCTATTAAAAAAATAGAGATGAAAAGGGTTACTTTCATATTGTGTAAACCCCCTCTTTCTCACAAGTGGATCAATCTCTAAGAGTTGTTAAAACATGGACCCTTTTGAAGAAATTGTCAAACAATGATAGTATCTGATAGTTGGTTTAGCGGGTTTAAATACTAGATTATTTAAGTAATATTAAAGGTTCGAATTTTGATATTATGAATAGAGTAAATTAGATTGATAGAGTCGTCCATTGTCACCATAATAAGTCTCTTGCAATATCTAATATGAATTAATAAATCAGATAAATAAATTCTGCTAGAAGACAACTGAATAGCTTCAATGGATGTGCCAAAGCAAAGCAGCTAGCAGTTAAGACTTTTTCATCTTAGCCTTTTTTTTTTCAACAACAAAAGAAAAAACTTTCTTCTTAGATTCTCATGTAGTTTTCAATGTATTCAATGCCAATAGGGTTGAAATGAATACTACCCTCTACTCCTATATAAACCCTCTTTCTTTTAACCCCAAAATATACCATTTTTTGCCTTGAAAAAATGTTTTGAAACCCCATTTTCAAGTGTCAATGAAGTGTTTAAGTGATCCATCACGGGAAGAGAAAGCATTTGCAGAAGATGCAGCAAGGTGCTTAAGGGGATGCATATGGCCCCCCAGGTCATATTCTTGCAGCTTCTGCAGTCGAGTGTTCAGGTCGGCTCAAGCCCTCGGCGGTCACATGAATGTTCATAGAAGGGATCGAGCTAAGCTTAAACAATCCACTTCATATCATTATTCCATTGTTGAAGAAAATCAGAATGGGCAGTCGTTTGGGTCAGATTCTGCTGCAAAAAGGTGTTTCAATGATGTGGTTTCATGTTCTGATGATGTTGAAACCGGGTTGTCTGTTGGGTCGAGTACTTCGGTCTTGTTCGAAAACCGACATATCAACAAACGACCGAAGGTTGTTGCTGTTTCAGCATTGCAATGTTCTCCTCTCCGGTGGGAGGGTATTGAACTTAAGCCTGCAGGCTCCATTGAAGGGTTGGACCTTGAGCTCAGGCTTGGTGTTCTATAATGGATGATGATTTTTGATCTTTTTATCTGTATTTATTCCAAAACTACTTCTTCCATCACATGAAGATAATGATTTGGATTTCCTTTCACTTTTTTTCTAAGAACTCGCTCGATTATATTTAAAGTCGAATCAGATTAAACCAGTAAATAAAGAGTAAACTCTCCCAGCATGGGTTTCTTTTTTCATTCATAATGTTCCAAACTATATGCATATGTATTTACATGCAGTTAGAGACATCACTCTAGTTAATCTCATGGGTTAATGAAGAAGAAAATTAAGGTTAGATTAAGGACGGACGTATGATTTTATATCAGGGATACGAACTATCGGAGAAATATATTATAAATTTAAAAGTGTGAAATTAAATTTTTTTAAAGGATGAGAACTTAAATAATCGATAAAGAATATAATAAAAATACAAATAAAATATATAAATTATATGAAAATATTAAATTTCAAGTGTATATGTATATGTTTATATATTATCATATGTATTATATGTATCAAGCCATGAATTCTGGAAAAAAACAATTTGTTCTCTTCCGACTTCCACTCTCTTGCTAATGATCTAAAAAAAAAGTCCAAAAATCTTCACCTAACACGCAATGGAACCAAGTTGAATAATTTATACACCTAAACTATATATTACTAGTAATGTTGGTTTGGGTTTCAACTCAAGTGTTAATCCTTTGGTTGAGGACAATGACAATCATTCTAAAGGTATATGGTAGTCTTTCTCTTTTGATGACATACGCCTTGCAAATAAATTGTTCGATTTCAAATCTCTCAGATAAAATAATATTTTCTTTTTCATTGGAATCATTAGGAGAGTTCAGCGAGTCAAATTATATATTAGTGTACATTTACTGTATTTACAACCTGAAAATATATGTTAAAAAAGACTTGTAATTACAATTTCGAAAGACAAGTTTAAGATAATACACGCATTCATAATTTGACTTATATATTTAAAGGGTAAAATACAAAAATAATGACTCAATTTTTTGCCTCTTTCCTATTTTACTCACTCACCTTTAAATTGAGTCGATTTAATGACTCAACTTTTAACATTGAGTTTTTATCATCACCCAACCGTTATATTATAGATGCCGTTAATGATGTGGCATTTTTTATTGATTTGGCCGCCACGTAAGCACACACACGTGTTAAAAAACCAAACCAAAACGACATATTTTTATCCCGTTTAACCTAAACGCAAAGTTTAGAGGTTTAGTTCTTCAAACAAATCGTTATCTTTAGGTTTAAAAAATCAGAGAATTTGAAAAGTTTTTTAGAGCGTAAACATAAAATCCTCTGGGTAAATCGTGTGACTTAATCGTTTGGGGGGGATTTTCGTTGTGTTTGACAATTACAAACAACGCTAAAAGGGTTTTCATCATCAGAAAATCATTTGGTGAAACCTTACTGTGCAACATTTACAAACCGCTACAAGAAATAGAAGGTAAGTCTCAATTTACGAAATCATTTGGGTTAGGAAATTGAAAGGTGAATGGCATTGGACCAAATTTTCGGAAATCATTTTGGTTTCGTATATGTATTAACTTGTTAGAGTTTCAGTTTTGTTTCAGTTTACTTGTTAAAAGGGTAAAATGTTGAATTTTCATCGATTCTAATATGGTGATGTTTTTAATTTCAGTTTACTCATGGAGAAGCGCGTGCTGCGTTCGAAGGGGATGACAAGAGTGCCATATGGTAAGTTTTATATTTCTATTAACTTGTTTAAGTAGTTTATGGATAAAACAATGGTGAATTACTTTCTGGATTAAATTGTTCGAGTAGTTTAGGGATAAAACAATGCTAATTTAATGTATGTCTGATGGTTAAAGGGTATTTGTGTTTGAAAATTTAATGTAAGTTTTGTATTTGTATTAACTAGTTCGAGTAGTTTAGGGATGAAATAGTGGATGCCCTTATATGCTAGTTTAAGGTCTGAAAAGGGATAAAATATGTGTGTGTCTGATAGTTATGGCCATTTAAGGTATGTTTGATGGTTAAAGGGTATTTATGTTTGAAAATTTAATGTAAGTTTTGTATTTGTATTAACTGGTTCGAGTAGTTTAGGGATGAAATAGTGGATGCCCTTATATGATAGTTTAAGGTCTGAAAAGGGATAAAATAGGTGTGTGTCTGATAGTTATGGCCATTTAAGGTATGTTTGATGATTAAAGGTTAAGTATGTCTGATAGTTTAGGGTGGGGACTGCCTGCCTGCTATATATATTTTTGTTTAAGGTATTTGTGTGCTGGTAGGGGACCATGGTGGATAAAAAAATGTATACTTGTGTGCTAGTGGGGGACCATGGTGGATTAAAAATGTTTACTTGTGTGCTGGTGGGAGACCATGTTGGGACCATGTCCATATTAAATCGTTGGACCTAAAAAACATTTTTATTAGTTACATTAAAGACTTAGAGACAACTTTGGTAACTTAAAATAGTGCAGAACACTAAAACAGAAACACCCTTGTTTTTATGAATCTAAGTGTTTAATTAGTGGAGATTTGGTAACTTAAAACAGAATAGACTGCCTTGGTAACTTACATTAAAGACTTAGAGACTGTTTTGTTCTTTAATGAGACTGTTTTGGTAACTTAAAACAAAATGGACTGGTTTGGTTAACCTAATATTATATAACCGTTTGTAAATTGAAACCATTAGTTACTTACTGTGCTAAGTGATAATCTATTGTTTTATTAGTTAAATTATTACTGGTTTTCGATTATTATTCTTTGACTATGTGAAATTATTACAATATTTTACAGGAACCGATTCAGAGTATTGCACAATTGTTTTTCATCATGGTGGTTTTATTTTAAACAATCAGAAAACCATGTATATTGGTAAAGAAGTTAGCTTCTTTGATATGTGTCACATTGATAGTATGTCTATGCTAGAAATAGATGACATGGTTAGGGAGTTAGGATATTCTACCCACATGATATTTATTGGCAAAAATCAGGGGGTGTCTTAAAAGTTAGTCAACTGAAAAATGACAGTGATGTGCTAAGTATGTTAGATGCTTTACCTAAGCAGAAATATGTACATGTGTACCTAGAAAAAATAGTGGAACCTCTTACTAATAGCAATGTTGGGACTGAAACTATTAGGACCGATGAGAATGCTATGAATGATGAAGTTGAAATTGAGTCTAATGGGTCTACTGATAATAGCAGTAGTGAGGATGCTGATTATGTAGCTTGTAGTGATCATGATTCTGACAGTCCTTTAGAAGACAATGAGAATGATTTGGCTGACAGTGGTGATGAAGTATGTGATGTGCATGTGGGTGTTGGGAGGGATATACCAGGTTTTAGTGCAACTGTAAGGGTTGAGAATGAAGATGTATGTAGTGAAACTGACAGTGAGGGTGCAAACTCATTGCACAGTGCAAGTGATAGTGAAACTGATGGTAAGGGAAGAAAATGTCCTGAATTTAATTGTGAGACATACTTGAAGAACCCTCAGTTTAAAAAAGGAATGATGTTCTCTCACCAGAGTGTGTTTAAAGCTGCTATGAAGCAATATGATGTGGTGAATAGATATAATGTGAGGCTAAAGACCAATGATTCCAGAAGACTTCAAGTTGTTTGCAAGGATGGTTGCCCTTGGATGATCTGGGCTTCAAGATTGAATCCAAAGATAGTGAAGGAAAGTAGTTGACAAATTAAAACATACATAGGGGAGCATACTTGCATTAGGGATACTGTGAATGCAAATTGTACTTCTACATGGTTGGTAGAAACATACATGAAAAAATGGAGGGTTGATACCACCTATTTTAGTGGCTCTCTTCAAAAGGGTGTGGAAAATGATCACATTTTGCATGTGCCATTAACAAAATGCTGTAGAGCAAAGAAATTAGCTCTGAAAAAGTTTCATGGGGATGATGACGAGCAATATACAAGGATATATGACTATCTTGGTGAGTTGAGAGGAACAAACCCTGGGACAACCACCATATGCCGTTTAGATAATAGGGTTTTTGAGAGAATGTACGTTTGTCTACAAGCTTGCAAAAGATGGCTTTAAGGCTGGATGTAGACGAATCATTTGTGTTGATGGGTGTTTTCTCAAAGGCCATTATCAAGGATATTTGTTGGCAGCAATTGGGACAGATGGAAATGATTGTATCTATCCCTTGGCATATGCTATTGTTGAATCTGAAAATACATCTTCTTGGTCTTGGTTTTTTCAAATTCTAGAAAAAGATTTGGAAATAACCAACTCCCATCATTATACCTTCATGTCTGACAAACAAAAGGTAATGAACAGATTTCTTTATTGTTTACTATTAACTTTTACTATTAACTGTTTACTATTAATCATTTCTTTATTGTGTTGCAGGGTCTAATTCAATCCATTTCAGAGTTGTTTCCGAATGCTGAGCGTAGAGGTTATGTTAGACACTTGTATTCGAACTTCAAGAACAAAAGAGGCTTCACTGGCAAAGCATTAAATGATGCCCTCTAGAAGGCTGCAAGGGCCACATACATGAAGAAATTCACTAATGCTATGAATGAAATGAAAGCAATTTCAGAAGATGCATTTGAGTGGATGCAGAACAAAGATCCTAGGCTATGGTCCAAGTCACATTTTGAAACACATTCAAAATCTGACTTGCTCCTCAACAATTTGTGTGAAAGCTTTAACAAGGTAAACTTCAAAATCAATTCCAAATTTGTTATCTCTAAACTATGTTGTCATTTGTTATTTATTGGTAATTTGCTTGTTTCTATTTTATTTTTGTAAAGATGATATTAGAGGCGAGGGATAAACCAATTTTGACATTAATGGAGATGATCAGATGCAAGATAATGAACATGTTTGCTAAAAAGGCTGAGGATGCTCAAAAGATTGTTGGGACTCTTTGTCTAAAGATTTAAAAGAAGGTTGACAAACTTATTGTGCATTCAGTAAGGTCAGTATTCAATTTTCTCAGTAAACTGTGCTACTGTTTTTCCAATTCAATTTTCACTTGAACACTTAAACTTTGCTACTTTTTTTCCAATTCATTTTTCACTTGAACTGGTATGTGTATATTGCAGATGCTGGCCTAGGAATGCTGGGGGAAACAAATATGAGGTCCCTGCTAGACATGATGATTAGCATATTGTAGACTTGGGAGCACATTCATGTAGTTGCAGAAAGTGGGATCTAACTGGTATAGTTCACTTAACAATATTTTAATCTTATTTGACCATCTTTGACTATGTGCTATTACAGTAATTTATATTTTTTTATCTTCACAAGAATGCCTTGTATACATGCCACATCAACCATTTTGATGAGAGGTGAAAGACCTGAAGCTTATGTCAACAACTGCTACAAGAAAGAAACTCAGCTTCAGATTTATTCTCACATGGTCAAACCATTAAGAGGACCAAAACAGTGGGCACACCATGTAACAAATGAGCTCATCTTGCCACCTATTATTCGAAGACCTGTTGGACGACCTGTAACCCCCTCGCCCCGGTCTGGCCGGATGACCGGTCCGAGTGGGCCACACGGGGAAAACCGAAGCGAAACCCAAAGGGTTCCTCCTCGGTTAGCAACCCTAAATTTTTTTTTCATTTTAATCTTGTCACATTCGAACCCCAAACCACATTCGAACACCCAAATTTTAATCTTGACTAGAGGCATATTAATTCCTATGTGTTTATCCCTTCCAAAAGGGCCAACAAGTCAAAACAGTGCAGTTTTAAGCAAGGGTTTCGAAACCTCCCCAAAAGGTTTCGAAACTTAGACTGGCAGTAAGGTCTGGAACCCAAATCTCACCCAAAGTTTCGAAACCTTGGGGAAGGTTTCGAAACCTTGGACCCTAGTTTCGAAACCTTTCCCAAAGGTCTCGAAACTTTGGTTGGCAGAATGTCCTGGAACCAATTTCTCACCAAAGGTTTCGAAACCTTGGGGAAGGTTTCGGAACCTTTGACCATAGTTTCGAAACCTACCCCAAAGGTTTCGAAACTTTGGCTGGCAGTGACCCCTGGAACCAAAATTCTCTGCAAAGGTTTCGAAACCTTGCCCATGGTTTCGAAACCTTAGTGCAGGGGATCACTTACTGCTCAACCTAAGGACTTCCTAACTTTGAAAAACACTAAGATTCATGCATAGACACAAATAGAAACTTAAAAAGGACCAAAGGCATGAATTAACACCCATAAGACTTGCACATACTATCATTTAAACAACCATACATGAGCCATACATAGCAATTAACATGAATCAAGGCATCCATACTTAACATTCATACAAAAAGCAATTCATGCATATATGGACATACAAGCATTACATGGAACTCAAAGGCCATAAAGGGCACAAGGAAAGCACATGAGGTTTGTACCATGACAAGGCAATCTAAACATCTAAAGGCATGCCACCATACCCAAACATCCATCATAGCATTCATGCATTACAAACCATAATCAATCCAAAGCATCAACATAAGGCATTAACAACATGTGGCCAACACAAGGAGTCTAGATACAAGCTCCTAAAACACGTAGCATTTCCCATTGCTAGACTACTACATTATTTAATAAACCATACTTGAGCAATTACCACACGCTTGGACGCCCTTTTCTTGCTCCTTGCTAACTCCAAGCTAAAGATCTGCATTGTCGGAAAAAGGAGAGCGTAAGCATAAAGCTTAGTGAGCGGAGCTCTAAAACATAACTACGACAATGCAGGGTTCAAAGCTTTCTTTAAAATAAAGGTCAATGCATACAAATCATCCAACGACCTAATCCTTCTACTAACATACAAGTTCAACCACAATTCAACAATATAGGATAACTACTCATGTTGTTCAAGTTTCAACCCTTCCTAAGTCTTCAAGTATTTCGAGTTCTGATGATACGTACATATACATTGTGTATTTCTTACTATACAAGCTTTGTCTCTAGATCTTCGAAGCAAACACAACTGTAATTAACTCTATGTCTCATATCGGATAACTCTTCTCACAGTCTTTCAACTATCTTGATGATCAAGCCACAAATCTTCCGTCTTGCATAAGCACACAACCTAACTCTACAATGTGACACATCACTATGGTTCACAAACTCTTTCTTTGATATAAGCTGATTCAAGGTCGAAGCTCTCTTCAAAATTTCTTCCGGTTTCTCAAGGGCTCATTGTCTCGCATCTAACCACACAAACTGAACATTTTTCTGTAGCAATCTATCAATGGAGCAACTATCTTCAACTGATTATTTACAATTCTCTGAATGTAACAATGCTAGACCTAGGAACTATAGTTACATGTCACAGTCTTCAAATTTTTCCAACTCACATCTTCTTCTGACTACTTGGGATTTACCCTAATACACTCGGCCAATCCACATGTCTTAGGAGAACATCTTCCTTAACTCGGAGCTCACGCTTGCACAACTTAGCATACAACTGATTCCCTAAAAGGACCTACCACACTAACTTCAAAGCTTGGCATAGCCTTCTTCGGTACGCGAATATACCCACGTGTCATCTATGTGAACTACTATAACTGATCAAGGACTTAGAAAAAAATTTTTGCTCAACATCTCTTGCAAAAGTAACTGACACACTAGTCTAACAGAGCGGCATAACTCAAAACCCAAAGTGATCACATCTGCCCCGAAAGCTGTCTTCAATGCTTCAACTTCTCTCATTTTCAACTGGTAATAATCGGATCTCAAACCAATCTTCAAATAGACTGAAACATACACTAACAGATCAACAAGCCACTGACGTACAGAAACGAATACCAACTACTCACTGTCTACTATTTCAGTTGTCTGAAATCTAATCACATTCTTGTATCGTCTTCTCTCTTCTTCACAATTGTACTGTCATACTCTAAGATGATGTACTAGGCCTAATAAATCTAAGGTCTAACAAGTCTCGAAGCTAATTCTTCAACATTCTCAATTCTGTCGGAAACCATAAGATACAAAGCAAACTAAAACACGAGCAAACTCGAAGACGATCTCAAAAACAAACTCTTCTTCTCTAACAGGAGACAAACCGGGAAGTTCTTCCAAACACTTTTAGGATACACAAACTTTTCTAACAGTCCACGGTCTAATCCCCATTCAAAAATCAAACCCATAACATTGGCTAGGCAAGTCTGTCAACTAACTCAATCAGTCTTTGACCGCTAACGCTGGATCAACATTCGATACGAAATCCACGTTCCCACCTACCATTACAACCTCATAGTCATCCGTAAGCTTTAAGAAAACTTCCATTATCTCAAAGTCTACCCTAACTCTATGTTCTACAAGCTAATCCATGCATAGTTTTACATCAAACCGTAAGAAGTAATTCCATCGTATCAACTGAAAACACGTGCCACTGAACCATCAACGGACATCCCTCGTACATTTTTCTGACCACGACTGTATCCCCGAAGGAGCTAGCAACACCAACACCTACCTCTAGTACCTCACAAGGTGGATTTCCACAGCTTCGCAAACTCACTCAAAATGCACGGACGCGTAGATCCAGAATTAATCAGAAAACAAGCCCAATGACTTTATCGAGGAATTACTTGCTATAGCATCGACATCCTTCCGAAGCCAACTCTTAAGTTTTCACTTCTATCATCACCCATATCAAGATCGGTCACATTGTTCTCCCTTAACAGAAACCAACTCATATACACGTTGCCCCAAACAAACAAACTGCACTCCCAACTCTGGTACGGTCATACTACCCTGAACTAAAGCGATGAACTCTATCATCGTTCACATCCTCTAAAACCTCAGGTTCACGATTTCCAGCACTAGGCCCACGCCTCGGCCTCAAACTTACCAAAGGCAACAATACAATAATAAACAAAACACACAAGCAAGATTATTTAGGGTTAGCAAGAGCAAGGGTCCAAGGTGCTCAAGTATATTCCTTTACAAAAATCCTTTCAAATAAGTAATAGTAGCAATGGGAACTCGACACTACGCTTCAACACAAGCATCATGCTAACACATGCTTTCAAACACCGTACTAACAAGCAAACATTAAACATACATGGCAAAACATTCACCGAGACATAACAACAACATAACACATCAAACTTACCTCACTTACCTACCCGAGGTCTCGGAAACCTCAGGCTCTGATACCAATAAATGTAACCCCCTCGCCCCGGTCTGGCTGGATGACCGGTCCGAGTGGGCCACACGGGGAAAACCGAAGCGAAACCCAAAGGGTTCCTCCTCGGTTAGCAACCCTAATTTTTTTTTCATTTTAATCTTGTCACATTCGAACCCCAAACCACATTCTAACACCCAAATTTTAATCTTGACTAGAGGCATATTAATTCCTATGTGTTTATCCCTTCCAAAAGGGCCAACAAGTCAAAACAGTGCAGTTTTAAGCAAGGGTTTCGAAACCTCCCCAAAAGGTTTCGAAACTTAGACTGGCAGTAAGGTCTGGAACCCAAATCTCACCCAAAGTTTCGAAACCTTGGGGAAGGTTTCGAAACCTTGGACCCTAGTTTCGAAACCTTTCCCAAAGGTCTCGAAACTTTGGTTGGCAGAATGTCCTGGAACCAATTTCTCACCAAAGGTTTCGAAACCTTGGGGAAGGTTTCGGAACCTTTGACCATAGTTTCGAAACCTACCCCAAAGGTTTCGAAACTTTGGCTGGCAGTGACCCCTGGAACCAAAATTCTCTGCAAAGGTTTCGAAACCTTGCCCATGGTTTCGAAACCTTAGTGCAGGGGATCACTTACTGCTCAACCTAAGGACTTCCTAACTTTGAAAAACACTAAGATTCATGCATAGACACAAATAGAAACTTAAAAAGGACCAAAGGCATGAATTAACACCCATAAGACTTGCACATACTATCATTTAAACAACCATACATGAGCCATACATAGCAATTAACATGAATCAAGGCATCCATACTTAACATTCATACAAAAAGCAATTCATGCATATATGGACATACAAGCATTACATGGAACTCAAAGGCCATAAAGGGCACAAGGAAAGCACATGAGGTTTGTACCATGACAAGGCAATCTAAACATCTAAAGGCATGCCACCATACCCAAACATCCATCATAGCATTCATGCATTACAAACCATAATCAATCCAAAGCATCAACATAAGGCATTAACAACATGTGGCCAACACAAGGAGTCTAGATACAAGCTCCTAAAACACGTAGCATTTCCCATTGCTAGACTACTACATTATTTAATAAACCATACTTGAGCAATTACCACACGCTTGGACGCCCTTTTCTTGCTCCTTGCTAACTCCAAGCTAAAGATCTGCATTGTCGGAAAAAGGAGAGCGTAAGCATAAAGCTTAGTGAGCGGAGCTCTAAAACATAACTACGACAATGCAGGGTTCAAAGCTTTCTTTAAAATAAAGGTCAATGCATACAAATCATCCAACGACCTAATCCTTCTACTAACATACAAGTTCAACCACAATTCAACAATATAGGCATTTAACATGGCATTACACTTCATGGTATGCATAAGGACATAACCCTAGATTAAAGCAAAACAATAAAAAGGAATGATATAGTGAGATACAACATGAGCAATACATGGCATGCACGAGCATAACCAAAACACACACGGTGGGACTACACATCACCATTTCGACTAGTAGTTTTCCAATGGGACTACACATCAAAGTACTCTTCTACTAGTCACTACCGGTGGGACTACACATCATCGGAGTCTTATACCACTTGCTACCGGCGGGACTACACATCACCGGAGCAACGACAACCATCACGTGAGGTTCGACACCAACCATGCAACACAATATACAATTATTACCATATGACATGTACTCACTATATCATGCACAACCAAATCAAGATGTAACAAAAACCACAATTAGGCATCACTTACTACTTGGAATCTTACCGATCACAAATGGTCTTACTCACCATTTTCGTGCACAACTTGCACCAATTTACTCACACCTTACAAGGCATATCAACAACATCATTATTACCATCATACATGATCAACGATATAATATTAAGCAATCATACTTCTTCCCAAATTATTTAAGTTTCATGCTTGACAAATCATCACCACAAGTAATGAAAACAAAAGGAAAAAGGGGGAAATTAAAGAGGCAATTCACAACAACTTACTCTTGAGTTTAATTCGACTTTTCAAGCCAAATCTAAATTCTTTCAAAACCATCTTTGAACCAAAACATTACTTGAAAACATTTTCACCTCTACATGCTAGAACCAACCTTTGAAATCAATTTAAAACATTAACCACTCACCTCATTTCCTTAAGCAAAACAAGTAAAGCCGACTCAAGCCTCCTCACTTCCGGATTCGATCCCAAAGCTTTACCAACGCAAATCCTTGCTTTTAATCGCCTCAACACAAGTAAATTAACCTCAAATCAGTCCACAACACAATGTAGCAAACCCGGAATACAATTCAAACATCAAACACTTGTTTTTCGAACCAAGAACAACCCCCAAAAAGCCATTCCCGAGCAGCCCCTTTGCACAGCCAAAAACCATTGATTCCAACTCTTTTAACACACCTAATAGCTTCCAAAACCACCCCTAACTATCATACAACCATCAGCCCTCATTTTCCAACATAAAGCAACCCTAAAACTCACTTCTAAACCCTCCTAAAACCCCTCCAAAACCCAAATACGAATTTCTCAATAAAACCAAGTAAAAATGATATATGTTGGACCATTTAACTTCTACACATCATTACTAACCATATTAAATCAAAACATTAAGCTTAACAACATAAAGTTTCCACTTTTAATCAAAATCTTTCAAAACTCTATTTTCCAAAACTTCCATAAAAATGAAAATAACTGGTACTTTTAAAGAGAGGGAGTTGAGGGGAAGTCAAAAACGTAATTACCTTTCAAAACCGAGCCAAAATGAGGGAGGAAGGAGATGGAATAGTGAAAGGGGGAAGGAGCTCTTCAAACCCGTTGAAGAAGAAGATGATGAATAGTAAAAGGGTGTTTTATTTGTATAAAGGGGGATTTAAATTAGAAAATGGGTAAATTACCAAAAGGCCATTAATGAATGGCTATCCCCTTGTTCTTTAAATAGCTCTTCAACTTACAATTAAATCATTTTGGTCCCATTTCAAACATTTATTTGAAACCCGAAATTTTTAAAGGATCATTTTGATTATAAACCCGAGCCCAAATAATATTAAAATATTATTTTCACCCGACCCCTAAACCCAGGTGTCACACGACCTCAAAGAAGTAGAAGAAAGGATGCAGATGAAATTTTAACTTCTACTGAAAGAATTTCAAAGAAGGGACTTGTTCAAAATGTGGCAATGCAGGACACAACAAAAGGTTTTGTAGGGGACAAGTTGGTGGCAACAACCCCTTGTCTTCTAATAACAATGTGAGAAAACCTAGAAGAAATGATCCAAAGGCTTCAATCCCAATGTCTCTCAACAAACATCAAGTTCAAATGCAGCATGTCTACCTATGAATTCATCCACTGTCCAAATTATGGATTCATCCACTGCATATGTTCCACCAATACAGAGGCCTAAACTTGTTGTAAGTTTAGACATATTTTAATTTGTTGTTCTTTACAATAGATATTTTATACAATAAACTGACTGCACATGTTTCATTTTTATTTATTTTAGGTTAAAAGAGCACCAACTTCAAATGCAGTAGGTCCAAGCAGTCAAGGCTCAGTCACCACTGTAAGATGAATGCCTTCTCAAAGCACTCAAGGCTCAGTCCAGAATCAATCACAAGAAGAGCAATGGCACGATTGCGTCGGCCCTAATCTGATCATCCTTAGAATTTAAATGTTGGATAAGATGATCACCTTCCTTATTCATGCACTTTCAAATTCAAATCCAAGCTTACGATATGCCCACTTCTTGGTCCGCTTCCCCGCCTTGCGCAAGCATGCTCAGGCTAGGTCGTGAATTTCTTGCCAATCCTTGGCAAAATGGTATGCTGCTGGACTAGGCCTTCGGTACTCGGTCACAACCGCGTCTGATGTAAGTGGCTGCTGCCCGGTTACAATCTCGAACGGACTCTGATTTGTTGCTTCGCTCCGCTGCAATTTGTATGAAAACTGGGCCACATCTAACAACTTCGGCCAGTTCCTCTGATTAGCACTCACATAGTGCCTCAAATAGATCTCAACGAGTGCATTCACTCTCTTGGTCTGCCCATTGGTTTGCAGGTGGACGCTCATTGAGAAGTTCAAATCTGAGCTCAACAACTTAAACAACTATGTTCAAAATCGTCCCGTAAACCTCGTGTCCTGATCACTAATGATAGACTTTGGAACGCCCCAATACTTCACCACATGTGTGAGAAAAGCCTAGCCGCCACCTCGGCTGGGCACACCTTGGGCGTTGGGATAAACGCTGCATACTTGGAAAATCAATCTACAACCACCATGATGCTAGATTTTCCATCAAAAATAGGCAAACCGACTATGAAATCCATGGAAACATTTACCCATGGTTTCTCCGGAATTGGCAATGGCTGCAACAACCCCGCTGGACTCTTCTGCTCGATCTTGTCTTGCTGGCACACAAGGCAAGTCTTCACATAGGCTTCAACATCACTGCCCATGTGCGGCCAATAATAGTGCTCCGCTATCAAGGCCAATGTCCGGTGCATCTCCGGATGTCCCACCCACTTGGAATCATGACATTCCCTCATGAGCTCCTTTCGAATTCCATCAAACTGTGGCACATAGAGGTGGTGTCCCCGAGCAAATAACAAACCTCCCTCAAGCCAAAACCTCCGGGTTTTTCCCTCCTTGGCAAGTTCAAGCAATGACTTGGCTGTGGGATCATGTGACAACCCCTCCTTGATGCACTCTAGCATCGGCCCCTCTGGAAAACTCGTCAACTCCATGGTATACCTTCGGCTTAGGGCATCGGCCACGGAATTCACCTTCCCTGGTTTGTGCACCAAGGTAACATCGAACTCGGCAAGAAACTCCTGCCAACGAGCTTGCTTTGGCGAGAACTTCTGAGTCAAGAAGTAACTGTTGGCGACATTTTCGGTGAAAACAACAAACTTGGACCCAAGAACATTGTGTCTCCATGTGCGTAGACAATGTACCACCACAGTCATCTATTTCTCATGGACCGTGTATCTCCGCTCAGTCCCATTGAGCTTCCGGCTCTCATATGCAACATGATGTCCCTCCTGCATAAGAACCCCACCAATGGCTATGTCGGATGCATCAGTGTGAACTTTGAAGGGATTGGTGTAATCTGGCAACACCAACACAGGCTCACTCACCATAGTGAGCTTGATCTTATCAAAAGCTTTCTGGCACTCCGGTCCCCAATCCCAAACCTTGTCCTTCTTCAAGAAGTCGGTCAACGATGCGATGATTTTGGAGTAGCTTTTGATAAACCTATGGTAATAATTTGCAAACCCCAGGAATAATCTTAACCCGGTTACCTTAGTCGGCGCCTCCCATTCATCAATGGCACGAACCTTGTCTTTGTCCATTCGGATCATGCCTTCTCCAACAATATAGCCAAGGAAAGGAATCTCTTGCTGAGCGAATTTGCACTTCTCTCTCTTGACATACAACTCATTCTCCCGCAAGACTCTAAACACCTATCGCAAGTGTTCAACATGCTTCCCCAACGTCTTACTATAGATCACAATGTCATCGAGGTAGACTATAACAAACTTGTCAAGGAATGGTTGTAGCACCTTATTCATGAGAGTACAAAAAGTCGCAGGGGCATTTGTGAGGCCGAAAGGCATCACTAAGTACTCAAAAGAGCCATACCTCGTCACACAAGCTGTCTTTGGCTCATCACCCTCGGCGATTCTGACTTGGTAGTAGCCTGATCTCAAGTCCAACTTGGTAAACCACCTTGCACCACCAAGCTGGTCGAACAAATCCGCAATGAGAGGAATCGAATACTTGTTCTTCACAGTGAGCTTGTTCAAAGCCCTTTAATCGATGCACATCCGAAGGGACCCATCGTGCTTCTTTTGGAACAGAACTGGCGCACCGTAAGTTGCCTTTGATCGGCGGATGTAACCAGCATCTAGGAGATCCTTCAACTGTCTGCGTATCTCCTCTAACTCGGGCGAGGCCAACTGATAAAGGGCTCGAGCGGGTGGCTCTGCGTTCGGCACAAGCTCAATCTTGTGATCAACCTCCCTCTTCGGAGGCAATTTCTTTGGCAACTCGTTTGGCATCATGTCCTCAAACTCGGCCAGCACCTGTTTCACATCACTCGGAACTTCCTCGATTGCGACCAACCCATCGCACACCAAGGCTGCCAAATAGGTCGGCTCCTCCCTACGCGTCGCCTTAGAAAACTGGATTGCGGACAAAACTTTGGCACCTACCCCAGACCCTCGGCTAACTGGAACAATGCACTGATGCTTTGGATGTAGGATACACAGACAATCCGTAAAAGGGACAGAGAAAGCGTTGATCCGGTCTAGAAAACTCAACCCAAGAACAAAATCAAAGTCATCGAGTGGGATTACCTTGATGGCTTCCTTACCGGTCCAATCCCCAATGTCAAGCTGAACTCCCTTTGCAATTCTCACAATCGACACTTTCTTGGCATTCACTGTCTTGATGGAACCACTGGCTTTCTCGACAGTAGGGCCAAGCTTCTTGGCAGTTTGTTCAGACATGAACAACTCAGATGCACCTGTGTCAACTAGTGCACTCAACTTCTGGCCAGCAACACTAATGTCGACAAACATCAACCCCTTCTTCTTTCGACCCTTCTTGACCTCCATTGTGCTAATGATGGAGCCAAGCTTCAGAGTATTGCTGCCTTCACCCTCGACTTGCTCTTTGATGACAGCAATCTTTTTTTTCTGAGGACAATCTCTGGCAATATGTCCTTCTCTATGGTACTGGAAGCACTTGTTGGACTGCCGGTCCCTATGTTCACCATGCTTCCCATTCGAAGGCTTATTCGCGCCATTCGAATCTTTATCTGACTTCCTCTTGTCTCCACCATGACCTTTGTGCTTCGGTTTTGGTTTGGAGGAGTCAAGTTTCTTACGCCCAATCTCAATGACAGACTCGGCGGTAGTGAGGGCAGTAGAGAGTTTGGTCACTCCCCGTCGCTGCAGCTCCATCTTCGCCCATGGTTGCAACCCATCCATGAAGGTGAAGAACCTATCCTCTTCACTCAAACTTGGAACCCCAGTCTCAACTCCATGAACTTCCTGACATGGTCCCTCAAGGACTTGGCATCCTCCTGCCTAAGTCGCCTCAACTTTGAGCGTGCCTCATCTTCAGCATACTGAGGATAGAACTGCTCCTTAAGCTCTTCTTGGAACTCCTTCCAAGTCTCAATGGCCGGGCTTCCCCGCTTCACATCTTTGCACCTATGTCGCCACCACGTTTGTGCAAGATCGGTTAAGTAAATACTTGCAAAGCTTACCTTTTTCGAATCCAACTCATTACTGGTTGCTTTGAAGTATTGCTCCATCCCCCAAAGGAAATTCTCCACTTCCTGGGCGGACATAGTTCCTTTGAACCTTTCTGGCTTGGGGATATCGCCCCCAGCCTTTGGCGCTGCCATGGCCACGCTATTCCCAATAGCAGCTTTTAGCATGAGTAACTCAGTCTTGAGAAACTCAACTTCCTTCTTCAGTTCTGCATTGTCAGAACTCGCATTGAGCTCCTCAACTTCCTTCTTTAGTTCTACCACTGTTGCCTCTAAGGAATCACCACGATGGGTCAGCTTCACATCCATCTCATTCAGAGCCGCCTGAACATCATCCTTGACTCCTTCCAAGGACTCGAGCTATTCGAAATCCAACGAACACAGCTTCTCCAGGTTTACAGGCTCTAGCTTTTCCATCACCACCTTGACTTCCGCCATGGAATCCTCAAGCTTAGTGATCTTACCCTGGATCAATGTGATCGCATCCTTCGATGACCCTCGCTTGGCTTTCTCAACCACACCCTCAGCACCCTTTTTCACTGCGGTACTTTCTCCATCACGAGCCATCTTGAATCAGCAAACCTTGCTCTGATACCACTTATCACGGGGCTAGACTTTCGCTCAACAACCGCGAGGCCTTAGCTGCTTTCTCAGCTGAAAACTGGGTTAAGTCACCTAGAAAATCTCTAAGTTAGAACACTTAGAAGCGTCACGAAAAAGGAAAGATGGCACAAAGAACATGAGAAATTAGTGAATACTTGAGTTGTATTACTTTGAGGTAAAAGCTTACAAATTGAAGTGAAAGATGAATGAAAATGACCAAGGTTGAGCCTCCTTTTATAGTGAGAGCTCTGTACAATCAATGGTCAAGATTACAAAGAATCAATGGTCAGGATGAAAGCCTCCAAGCTAATCCTAGGTTACCCATGGAGTCCTATTTAAACCCGATCAAAGCAAAATTGAAGTATGCAAAAAAGAGGAGAGTGATTGGAGATAAGGTTCAACATTCGACCAAGAGCCTGGCTGTGAAGAGCTGCATTGAGAGACCCTCTTCTAGCTCATCCTTTTTGTTGTTATTTCATTTTACTTAGTTTTAATGATGATGAATGTTAAAAACGATAATGGTTTTTTGGTTGATACCCTCACCATGAACTAATTTCATAGTTGGTGAGGGGTGGTTGCGTTTGAATGCTATGTTTTTGTTTAGTTTTTAATAAATCGACACTGCCTCGTCACTATTTTTCCTGTCTAGCATGTTTTCTATTTTTAAGTGTGATGTCAAGCAACAACAAACACTTTTTTTTTAAATATTATGCCAAGCGACAGCTGGCATAGTTAGCCTATTGCAACTCAATATAATAAGTGACTTGGGTGTCAACGACCAGATGTTAGGTACTGAGGTGAGATGCTTCGAGAGAAGATGTTCAAGTAGATGAACTTACTTCAAGAGTGAAATCAACCCCTCATGAGCAAAAATTGACATTTAATCGAATTGATTTATGAAAAAACATTCACTATAGACATATAAGGGGTTTTTCATGATTAATTTAGGGCAATGCTATTGACAGAGGCATTGCTACCGTTGGATCTGCTCGGCAAATAATGCCAAGACTTGATTTATTAAAGGCAGGCATGGCATGAATAGCGTGAAAACCATGCACTTCTTGCCAACGCTTGTCATTTGCTAAGACACCTTCCTTGCCATCATTTTAATATAATTTTCGTACTTTCATTATCTTTTCATTTTTCAAAACCACTCTACATCAAAAACATCTTTTTCTCAAGACAAGTAATTAGTAAAGCAATCGAATTCCAAATGCAATCTCTGTGGGATCGACACTCAGCTTAGCTATTGTATTACTTGCAGATCGTGTATACCTGCACGCAATAGATTTTCTTAGCACCGTGTTCACACTTCCAATATCTTTTACGCCCTATTGCCAGTAAATAATCATTCACGCCGAGAGTCTACAAGGTTTTGGCGCCGTTGCCGGGGATTGCAAAGGAATTGATTGTTTTTAAGTTTTTACTTGTTTTGTTTTTGTTTTGTTTTTTTTCATCAGTGTATAACCAGGAAACGTACTGAGAGGGAAGTTAGCCCATTAGACCCTGAGATTGAACGCACCTTGCGTAGATTGAGAAAGAGGATTCGAGAGACGAATCACGGAAATCAAGCAAATGAAGGAGTAAATGGTGTTCAAAACAATCAAGAGAATCAACCAGACAATGGAGGAATACCATTACACAATAATAATGCCATCAACAATGCCGAAGAAGAGAGACCCATTCGAGAGCAATCAACACATGACATCGCATGCTTAATGCCAAGAGTTATTGGCAATGAGATAAATGCATCAAATTTCAAACTCAAACCTGTAATAATCTCAACTCTTTTAAATGTAGGACAGTTTGATAGAGCACTGACTGGAGATCCATGGCAGTGTTTAAATAAATTCATGGAGATATGCCAATTATTTCAGCAATCAGGAGTATCTGAGGATATTTTGAAGATGAAACTATTCACTTTTTCTTTGTGAGATAGAGCAAAGACGTGGCTCAATTCCTGCCACTTAGCTCAGTCACTTTATGGGCAGATTTATGCCAAAAGTTTCTAACGCGATTTCAGCCACCGACACCCACTGCCAAGCTGCATGGTGAAATCATTACCTTCATGCAGGCTGAGGATGAGACCCTATATGATGCTTGGGAAATATTTAAAGACTTGTTGAGGAGGTTTCCTATGCACGAGTTCCCAAATTGGACCCAGATACAAACCTTCTACAATGGATTGAATGCACATACAAGGACTATTGTTGATGCTTTAGTAGTCAGATCATTGCTTGACAAAAATTATACAAAAGCCGTTGGAATCCTTGAAAAGATAGCCATAAAAGATTTTGAATATCCTATTGCTAGACTTGGGACTAGAACTAAAGCTAGTGGGAAACTACAGTTGGATGAGCTAACGTCCACCCATGCCGATATTTCCAACATCACAAGCATGGTAAGAACTTTACAAAAAAAGCAACAAATCCCAAGCAGTTAAAGAATTGGAGCCATTTTGCACTATCTGTGGAGAGAACCACCATGTGGATGAATGCCGTGCTAATCCTGCGTCGCTAAATTTCATTGGCAATTCTGGACGTTATTATAATCCTAACTTCAACTCTTATAATGCAGGTTAGAGGCAGCACCCTAACTTAGCTTGGTAAAATCAAGGGGAAACCAGTACAATGCACAACGACAAAATGCCCAGAGGCAAAACTAGAATGCTATGCCAACATACTGTCAAAATACCACACCGTAGAGAGTTCAAAATAATTTCCAGCAAGGGCAAAAACTCAATCAAGGAGGAAATTTTACAGACTACACAAAGTAGAATGATGTCACAGATCATAGTCTGGTAGCTTCAATACGGAATTTGGAGATCCAGATGGGACAACTTGCGAATGCACTCAACAATTTTCCACAAGAAGCTTTACCAAGTGACACTAAAGATGTACGACACAAAGGTAATGAGTAGTGCAAAACCATAACCATTCAAAGTGGTAAACATTGTGAGGCAGAAACGGATGCAAAGTAGTCGACCGACTGGCAAGTTAGAAAACCAGTGCCAGCAAATGAGCCCAGGTAATCAGAGAAGGAGAAAGCCAAAGCGGATGATGCTAGTGGTGATGCCCACAATGATTCCAACACTCATGCCAATTCCAGTGCTCAACAAGATGCTAGTTCTAGTGCCAACGATGATGTTAACAATGATGAAAAGCAATCTGAGGCCAAAAAGCATACTGATGCCAAAGTGGAAGCCAACACTGCCTCGTTAAAGCAGATGTTGTGTGTCAAAAGTCCTATCGCAATGTAGTGCAAGTGTACACGACGTAAGTAGTAAAGTGATACTCAAAGTATTAGATATAGAATCCACAGGGACCGGAAATAGCTTTATCCTTGTATTGCTGCACAAGAGAGAAAGAAAAGAGTTTAATTTATTGAGAAATAATATTGAAGAATACTGAATATAAGATAACGAAGTTTTCAGGGTTAAGAAATAGGCCGGTATTGATCTGCTTGGCAGTGCAGGTGTTGCACCGTATAAGAACTCCTGGTATGTTATCGTCCCTATCGCGACAGCAGTCTGTTGTTATCGCGGCAGCGATCACACAATTCTGTACTTCAAGCTTGGCAAGAATCCCTGCTGTGACTTGTCCTATCCCTAGGTCCAAGTACTGTTGATGACACTTCTCGGATGATACCTCCCAGCGTTAATCAAAGGGTGAACACCAATATTTGTTGAATTCTTCCTTAGCCATTTAACCTCGTCCTATCCCTAGGTCCGAGATAGTTCAACCATAAACTTGAGAACCCGCACTTATTCCTTTCGTATACTTAACTCTCCCGATATTAAGTAAATAGATAATCTCACAATGCTCTCCCGATACTCTTGCAATATGTTGAAACCAGAATAAGCAAACTTGAAGTTGTATTTATTGAACAGAAAATTCCCAAAACAGTACAATCCTTGCAACTACTTTACAGAATCAACCCTTAGCCCCAGGGGAAGTTTAGAACATGATGAGAGGGGGGAAACGACTAGGGTTTTGGGGAAGATGGCTAGAGAATGAGATATCCTTCCCTAGGTCGAATTACATGCCTTTATATAGGCCTTGGGTTCAAGTTTTCTAATAAGATAAGGATACAAGTTCAAACTAAAGTACAACTCTAATTAAGATTAAATCTTCTGAGTAGATGCCTTTAACTCGTCCTCTTTTCTTGCTTTGAGTTTCTTCCTTGAACTTTGGGCTTGGCCTTCATTCTGCTCTAGGGCTCAGAAAAATATATGAGTGGTTCGCGACAGACCGGCTTGAATTCCTCTATCTGTCGAGCTCCACTTCACTTTTCCCTTCCACCAACGCTGTCGTCATGGCTGCCACGACAGTGGCCACGGTAGCATCTCCCTTCTTGACTCCAATCCTAAGTTTCAACTCTCCTCCTACACTTCCCTAAGTCTGCTACAGTAGCTACTTGCAATAAATAGCCAAAGTCAGTAGCAACTGTGACGTTTTATCTAATTGTGATGTATATGTGAAAATGTTCCTAAATGCAATGAATTATGCTTGAAAGCAGTAGAAATATGGGTTAAATAAGGGGTAAAATATAGAACTTTTACACACTCAACACACCCCCAAACTCAAGTTCTTGCTTACCCTCAAGCAATTATGACCTAACTGATTTTTTTGTTTGGCTTAATTCAATGAACTTTTCATTACCTACCACATATTCTCTATCACGAACAACACCTTGTCGGACATTTCTTGGATTTATTCGGAACCATGCTATAGGTCTCGTGTAGTGTGTGCATGCTTTGTGAACAGATATGTTCTTAGACTTCTTTAATTTACTAGAATAATTAAGCTACTTACTTGAATTTTTATGCCAACTTTCATTTTCTTGGAGGCAATTCTTAGGCTCCTTTAGTTTTTCTTAGACTCGGTTTTCTTTTCTTATTTTAAGTTTGACTAGAGCCTGTTTTTGGGCACCTCTAGCTAACTTCCTAGAGCCGGTTTTAGGCACCTCTAGGTGTATTGAGTCTAAATTTTCTTATCTTCATTTCCTAGAGCCAGTGTTAGGCACCTCTAGGGGCAACTCAAGTGTTTAAGCTTTTCCTATTCTAGTTTACCAGTAGAAGTCTAGACAACATAAGAGTCACAAAGGGTGTTTAAAGATCAGAACTATAGTAAGGCTCTAAACTGTTCCTAAAAATATCCTAAAGGCACTGCCACGACAGAGTTTGTCGCGATAGGTAAGTTCAGTTCAAAGACTTAAGCCAAATGATTTTTTGACAAAAATAAACTAAATAGTAACTAACACTTAGACATAATTTTAAAACACAAAAGACACTTCATTACTGGAGGGATGCCACCCCCAAACTCGAGGGTTGCATTACCCTCAATGCATGATGACATGGATGAAAAAGAAAAAGAAATAAAAACAAAATACATCAAAATATAAATTAAACAACAAGACAAAAAAAATAAGATAGAAACTTAATTTGAGGAGCTGTCATCGCTGCTGCTGCTGCTAATCTGTAGCTGCCGGCGGGTAGTGACCTTCATTGTGGGTGCCGACAGAGTGCTAGGGGAGGCAGAGGCAGTTTTCTTTTTGGCTTCCCTTGGCAGCTAGATACGAGTGGGTGAGATTTGGGGTAGCTTGTCCAACGCTTGTACCTCATCTTCAGAGCTCCTGTTGTTGCTGCTACTGTTGCTGCTGGCAGACTTGCCCTGGCCGGATGGTCCTTCACCAGCTTGGTTGGGCTTCTGCCTTTTCATGAGAGTGAACTCCTTGGAAAGGTTTCGAGCAATATAGGGCTCCCAGTCAGAGTCCTGCCAGACGGATGATGAAGAGAACCCTTCGAAGTAGTCATCGTCGAGTTCTGGCAGCGACTCCTTTCTTTTCTCGCCTCTGGCAGTGGCAGTGGCAGTGTGGCTGCCGCCTTCAGCTGTCGCGGCCGGAGTAGGAGTAGATGCAGTAGATGGGGTTTTTGGTGTGGCAACAGGAGTAGGAGTAGGTGTAGGTGTAGAGGCAGCAAAATATTGTTCTGGGAAGGCAGGGAATGGTACATTTGCAAAATTTAAATTATTATGAATAAAATGTACCGTGGCTGCCGTGAAGTCCCTTATGAAACTCATCAGACCAAGCTGCATTTCCTCCATCTTTTTTAGTGTGGCCAGAATCTGAGTGGAGGCATCTGCTGGAGGGGCTGTTGCTGTTGGCTGCTGTGGCAGGTTCTGGCTGACTGGGGCCTGCCGGCTCCTTTGTTGTGGCAGAAGGGTTGAAGTAGGAGAGTGGGGTTATTGCTTTCATCACCATGAGGCTGAAGATGTTACGCTCCGTCCACCCTTTCCCTCGGACTTTGAAGTCTTCGGCAATTTCTAGAACGTTGTGGCCTCGGCAGATTTCGGTAATAAGGTACAGGAAGACAAGAGGTCCCGATGGTCAGAGAGCACATTCCAAAATCCCCTCCCTTATGTATCGGCTGACATTTATATGTCTTTCATTCAAAATTGAATGGACAAGTGCTAACCTGGGTCGGTCGACCGTACTATTATGAGATGATGGCATGATTCTCTTCTTCACAAAGTGGTTCCATAATTTTTCCTCTAGAGTTAGTTGAGTTCTTTTCACCGTCCATCGATGCTTTGGGTCGGTGTTCCATTCTGTCCCCTCCTCCGTCACTTCTGCCATCACCGCATCATAGTCTACCGGCGAAAAACTCTCGACAAACCTTCTGTGGCCCTCTTCCCTTCTATTGACATGAAGGTCGTAGAGGGTGTTGATGTAGGAAGGCTCAAAAGTAAGTTCTTTACCTCGTACCGTCACTGTCGTGGTATCCTTGCTGTCGAAGGCAGCATAAAATTCACGAATCAGCGTGATGTTCATTTCTTCCGGCTGGGCAGCAAACCGCTGCCACTTCAGGGCATGGATTTTCTTTGAGATGAAGGGTTCAAGCCCTAGGTCCCCTGTGGGCTCGGTGTAGAGAAAACCCCTTTCTTCCCACATCTCCCTTTTTTGGAAGAAGTGGTAATATCTGCCGGCAAAGTCGGTTGAGGCAAAGCGGTTTGGGATAGCACTGTGGCTGGGTGCACTCCTGGTAATCTAAACGATCCACAGATTTCTTGAAACGTTTTCAGATGTTCTCGGGCATCCTCTGTAGCAGCACCACTAAATTGGCCAGCGGAATTGATCATGCTGAACATTACATGTTTGAGCTCAAAATTTTCAACTTCCACGTCTGGCAGGGTGGTCTCCAGTTCCACATGATCATTGATCATGTAATCACGGTAGGACCGTTGTGCGGCCTTGGCAGGAGGTGGCTGTCCGTTTCGTTCATCAATAGGAGGATCTTTAGGATTCCTCGGATGATTTACCCCGTTATGCATTGCTTCTAATTGTTTCTCAAGATAATCGTTTCTGGCTATCAAAAGACGGTCTCGGTTCTTGAGGTTGCACGAACGTTCGATTTCAGGATCTAGTTTGTATTCAAGTTCTTTGCCTCTTCTTGATCTGCGCATAAGCAAACGAAAAACCTTGTGAAAAGCACAGGGTAAACAGTCTTAATAAAAATAGAAAAATTAAAAAGAAAGTGCAGTAAAAGTAAGGGTAAAGATATGTTTCTAGTCCCCGGCAACGGCGCCAAAAACTTGTTACGTGTCAAAAGTCCTATCGCAATGTAGTGCAAGTGTACAGGACACAAGTAGTAAAGTGATACTCAAAGTATCGGATGTCGAATCCACAGGGACTAGAAATAGCTTTATCCTTGGATTGATGCACAAGAGAGAAAGAAAAGAGTTTAATTTATTGAGAAATAATATTGAAGAATACTGAATATAAGATAACAAAGTTTTCAAGGTTAAGAAATAGGCCGGTATTGATATGCTTGGTAGTGCAAGTGTTGCACTGTATAAGAACTCCTGTTCTGTTATCGTCCATGTCGCGGTAGCACCTGTCGCGGCAGCAGTCTGTTGTTGTCGCGGCATCGATCACACAACTCTGTACTTCAAGCTTGGTAAGAATCCCTGCTGTGACTTGTCCTATCCTTAGGTCCAAGTACTGTTGATGACACTTCTCGGATGATACCTCCCGGCGTTAATCAAAGGGTGAACACCAATGTTTGTTGAATTCTTCCTTAGCCACTCAACCTCGTCCTATCTCTAGGTCCAAGATAGTTCAACCATAAACTGGAGAACCCGCACTTATTCCTTTCGTATACTTAACTATCCCGATATTAAGTAAATAGATAATCTCACAATGCTCTCCCGATACTCTTGCAAGATGTTGAAACCAGAATAAGCAAACTTGAAGTTGTATTTATTGAACAGAAATTTCCCAAAACAGTACAATCCTTGCAACTACTTTACAGAATCAACCCTTAGCCCTAGGGGAAGTTTAGAACATGATGAGAGGGGGAAACGACTAGGGTTTTGGGGAAGACGGCTAGAGAATGAGATATCCTTCCCTAGGTCGAATTACATGCCTTTATATAGGCCTTGGGTTCAAGTTTTCTAATAAGGTAAGAATACAAGTTCAAACTAAAGTACAACTCTAATTAAGACTAAATCTTCTGAGTAGATGCCTTTAACTCGTCCTCTTTTCTTACTTTGGGTTTCTTCCTTGAACTTTGGGCTTGGCCTTCATTCTGCTCTAGGGCTCAGAAAAATATATGAGTGGTCCTCGACAGACCGGCTTGAATTCCTCTATCTGTCGAGCTCCACTTCACTTTTCCCTTCCACCAACATTGTCGTCATGGCTGCCATGACAGTGGTCACGGTAGCATCTCCCTTCTTGACTCCAGTCCCGAGTTTCAACTCTGCTCCTACACTGCCCTGAGTCCGCCACAGCAGCTACCTGCAATAAATAGCCAAAGTCAGTAGCAACTGTTCCGTTTTATCTAATTGTGATGTATATGTGAAACTGTTCCTAAATGCAATGAATTATGCTTGAATGCAGCAGAAATATGGGTTAAATAAGGGGTAAAATATAGAAATTTTACACACTCAACAGCCGAAAGTGCCATCATATGTGTATCCACCACCACCATTTTCGGCCAGACTTCAAAAGCACAAGTAGGTCCAACAATTTAAGCGCTTCTTGGAAGTGCTTAAGAAATTGCAAATTAACATTCCACTGGTAGAGGCCCTTGAGTAAATGCCCAACTATGTAAAATTCATGAAGGACATCTTGTCCAAAAAGAGGAAGTTGGGAGAGTTCGAGACTGTTGCCCTCAAATAAGAATGCAACGCCATAATCTTGAATCAATTGCCACCTAAGCTTAAAGATCCAGGGAGTTTTACTATCCCTTGTACAATTGGCAATAAATCCATGGGTAAGGCATTATGTGATTTAGGAGCCATCATCAATTTGATGTCACTATATGTTTTCAAGAAGTTTGGCATAGAAGCAATACCTAACACAGTGACACTCCAGTTGGCAGACTGATCCTATGCACATCCCATGGGTAAGATTGAGGATGTGTTGGTAAAGGTAGACAAATTTATATTTCCAGCTGATTTTATTATTTTGGATTATGAAGCTGACACTAATGTGCCAATTATTTTGGGTAGGCTATTCCTTGCCATGGTTAGGACGCTTATTGATGTTCATAAAGGGGAACTAACCATGCGAATGAATGACCAACATGTTACTTTTAACGTGTTTCAAGCTTTGAAATGTGTATATGAATCAGATCAATGTCAAGTCGAGGAGATGATGGAGGCCACTTATACTTTGGACGTGGCACAGTTGTGCCAGGATGCAAAATTTGATGCCAACCTGCTTGACAACATAGCTGAACTTTTTGAAGAACCTGAGGAAGTAACCTTGGAGGCTAAAGATGTGAGTTACTTTGAGACACTCCAATTTTCTGGTAGAGAGATAAAGAAACTGAAACCATCAATCGAGGAATCACAAGAGTTAGAGGTTAAGCCACTACAAGAACACTTGAAATATGCCTATCTAGGTGAGCACTCAACTCCGTCAGTGATTATTGCCACTAATCTCACTAATGATTAAGAGGCAAGATTGTTGGCAATATTAAAGACCTATAAGCAAGTGTTGGGCTGGACCTTGGCAGATATCCGAGGTATAAGCCCAACCATTTGCATGCACAAGATTATTTTGGAAGAATATCATGGCAAGACTATTGAATGTCAAAGGAGGCTGAACCTGAGCAAGAAAAATGTTGTAAAAAAAGAGATTATCAAATGACTTGATGCCAGAATAATCTATCCCATATCCGATAGCTCTTGGGTTAGCCCGGTGCAGTACATGCCAAAGAAGGGTGGCATGATTGTTGTCCAAAATAGCAATTATGAGTTGATCCTCTCTAGAACAATCACAGGATAGAGAGTGTGCATGGATTATAGGAGGGTGAATAAAGTCAAGAAAAAAGACCACTTCCCTTTGCCTTTCATTGATCAGATGTTAGACAATCTGACATGTAAAGCATTCTATTGTTTCTTAGATGGTTATTCAGGTTATAATCAGATTGCAATAGCCCCCGACAACCAAGAAAAGACCACATTCACATTTCCATATGAAACATTTGCCTTTAGAAGGATGCCATTCGATTTGTGCAATACGCTGACAACGTTTCAATGTTGTATGATGTCTATTTTTCTGATTTGATTGAGCACAACATGGAAGTGTTTATGGACAATTTCTTAGTGTTTGGTAACATTTTTGAGGAATACATTCTGAGCTTGAAGCAAGTTTTGAGGAGATGCATTGAGACCAATCTAGTCTTGAACTAGGAAAAATGTCATTTCATGGTGAAGGAGGGCATTGTTCTTGGGCACAGGGTGTGCAAGAATGGACTAGAGGTTGATCCAGCGAAAGTCGAAGTAATCAAGCAGTTACCACCTCCTACAAGTGTTAAAGATGTAAGAAGTTTTTTAGGCCATGCAGGTTTTTATCGACTATTCATTAGAGACTTTTCTAAAATTTCTAAACCTTTATGCTTGTTATTAGAAAATGATGTCACTTTTTCTTTTGATGATTCTTTGTTGAGTGTGTAAAAGTTCTATTATTTACCCCATATTTAACCCATATTTCTGCTGCATTCAAGCATTATTTATTGCATTTAGGTCAGTTTACAGTTAAACATCACAAATATATTAAAAGGCACAGTTTCTACTAAAATTGGTTGCTTTTGCATGTTGCTGCTGTAGCAGATGAAGAGGCAGGCACTGGGCAGTGAAGCAGAAGAGCTGGAACTGGACGAGCAGTCAAGGAGGACGATGCTGCCATGGTTGCCGCCGTGACAGCAGAGGACAACAGCAGTTTTGAGGAGAAGAAGCAAAGTGGACCTCGACAGATAGAGAAAATTCAGCCCGTTTGTCGTGTAAAACCACTATATTTTTCCAAGCCCTAGATCAGAAGGAATACCAAGCCCAAAGTTCAAGGAGAGAAAATCCCAAGCAAGAAAGAGGACGAATTAAAGATAGATTTCTTGAAGATTTAGTCTTTATTAGAGTTGTACTTTAATTTAAAGTTGTATTCTTGCTATTTTAGAAAACTTGGACCCAAAGCCTATATAAGAGCATGTACTTCGACCTAGGGAGGAGATCACGCATTCTCTAGCCTTCTTCCCAAAAACCTAGCCGTTTTCCTTCCCTCAACATGTTCTAAATTCCCCTTAGGGCCACGGGTTGATTTGTAAAGTAGTTGCAAGAGCATCGGGAGAGCATTGTGAGGTTATCTATTTACTTAATATCGGGAGAGTTAAGTATACGAAAGGGATAAGTGCGAGTTCTCTAGTTTATAGTTGAACTATCTCGGACCTAGGGATAGGACGAGGTTAAGTGGCTAAAGAAGAATTCATCAACATCGGTGTTCATCCTTCGATTCACGCCGGGAGGTATCATCAAAGACGTGATCATCGACAGACTTGGACCTAGGGATAGGCCAAGGCACAGTAGGGATTCTTGCCAAACTTGAAGTACGGAGTTGAGTGTTCGCTACCGCGACAAGCAACGGACTGCTGCCGCGGCAGGTGCTACCGTGACGGGGAGGACGACAGAATTGGATTTCCTAGACTCAGCAATACCTGCACTACTGAGCAATTCAATACCAGCCCATTCTCTCTATCTTGATTTCTCTACTCTTTTATTTAAGTTTTCTTTATTATTTTCGTGGCAACTTCTAATATATTTTCTTTACTCTCGTGCAGTAATCTAAGGTGAAGCTATTAGCCCAGTCCTTGTGGAGACGATATCCGATACTTCCGTATCACTTTACTACTTGCGTCGTGTACACTTGCACTACAATTGGGATAGACTCTTTTACACGCAACAAGTTTTTAGCGCCGTTGCGGGGACTGGCAACATAACTCTACCTTTCTTTTACTGCACTTTTCGTTATTTATTTTTATTTTTATTTTCTGTTTTTCTTTGGTTTGTTCAAACTCTTGCTTTTCACAAGGTTTCTTGTTTATGCGCAGATCGAGACGAGAAAAAGAACCTGAGTATCCATTAGACCCGGAAATCGAACGTTCATTCAATCTTAAGAACTGACTTCGTCACATACTAGCCAGGAATGAGTACCTTGAGGAACAATTAGAGACGATGCAAAACCAAGGGAACCCCCAGGGTGATCCTCCTGTCGGAGATGGAGAGATTATCCCTCCTGTCGGCAACCCGCCCAATGCTGCCGCGCGACGGTCTTGTCGTGACTACATGTTGAATGATCATGTAGAACTGGAAACCACGCTGCTGGATATAGATGTTGACAACTTCGAGCTGAAACCTGTTATGTTTAGCATGATCAACAATGCCAGTCAATTCAGTGGTGCTGCTACAGAGGATGCTAGGGAGCATCTCAAAACGTTCCAGGAGATCTGTGGTTCGTTTAGACTGCCAGGAGTTAATCCGGAGATACTGAAGCTTCGGTTATTTCCCCATTCATTAAGGGACAAAGCAAAGACTTGGTGGAATAAACTTACGCCGGGTTCAATTAGAACTTGGGTAGATTTGTCTCGTGAATTTTTATCTCGTTTTAATCCTTCCCATTTATCTGAGCGATTACGTAATGAAATTGCTACTTTTCAACATGAAGATGACGAGCCGATGCACGAGGCCTTGGACAGATTTACTACTCTTCTAAGGAACTGCCCAATGCATGGATTCCCTGTTTGGAACCAGGTAACTAAATTTTATAATGCTGCCAACTTACAAACTCATATTCGAATTGATTCAGCAACAAATGGATTACTACTGGACAAAGACCCAGATGAGGCAATGCAAGTATTGAAAAATCTGGCTAAGAATGAGGAGCAGTTTTCGACAGCAAGAAAAGGGGGTAAACGGGTCCTAGCTGTTAAGGATTATGAGGCCGACATCACGATGAAATCACATATGGCATACCTTACTAAAGCAATGAAAAAACTCTTGAATGATGATTCACAACCGATATTTGCTGTCGAAGAGGTCTGTGAAATTTGTGAGGGAAATCATAGTTTGGATGAGTGTCCTATACAGTTAGAGGAGGGAAAGTATGTTGGAAACTACAAGCAGAATTATAACTCCAACAACTACAATCCCAACTGGAGAAAGGATCCCAAGTTCTCTTGGAGTAAGCCTAATAATGCCCTGAATCCTCAAGCACACAATAATCAGAATCAGGGAGGACCTAGATTGCTGACTCGACAGCAACTGCAGCCGCAGCAGCAACAGCAACAGCCACCAGCTGCCACAAACAGTATACTGGAACAGACTCTGGCTACGTTTATGTCTCAGACAGGAACTTATATTGAGAACATGAATCAATTTGTCAAGAAGACAGAGACATTCATGGATAAAACAGAGATGCGGATGACAAATCATGAAGCTACTCTGAAATCTTTAGAGACACAGATGGGTCAGGTTTCACAACATATCAACCCAAGGCAGACTGGCAGATTTCCTAGCAATACTGAAAATGCTAAGCAGCCCACACATGAGCAATGTAAAGCCATTACTACTAGGAGTGGGAAGAAACTACCAGGGCCAGAGAAGAAAGCTGAAACAGTGAAGAAACCAGCCTTGGACAGACCTGCTGAGGAAGCTACCTCGATAGGTAACAAACAGCCTGCTACCGATGAGCCTGTCACGACAGCAAAAAGCGACAGAGGAGAAAAACGATGAACCCAAACCTCCTCAGATTCGTATGCAGTGGGAAGAACGTATTGCTGATTATCGTCCCCCACCTCCTTTTCCGCAACGGTTACAGCAATTGAAGCAAGAATCACAGCTTAAAAAGATTTATGATATTTTTAAGCAGGTTCATATTAACATCCCGCTGTTAGATGCCGTTAGGGAGATGCCAGGTTACGCTAAATTTCTCAAGGATGCCATGTCGAAGAAATCTAGACTTGGGGAATTTGAAACGGTTAAGATGACAGAAGGGTGCATGAGTATTATGCACAAGCATCCACCCCAGAAAAAGAAGGATCCTGGGAGTTTCATCATACCATGTGTAATCGGAGATAAATATGTGGGTAAGGCACTTTGTGATCTTGGTGCTAGTATTAATTTAATGCCAAAATCTGTTTTTCAGAAATTAGGTATTGGAAAAGCTCGGCCAACGACAGTAATTCTGCAGCTGGCAGACCGCTCTTACGTTCACCCGGAAGGAAAAATCGAAGATATTCTGGTAAGAGTGGATAAGTTTATTTTTCCTGCTGAATTTCTTGTTTTAGATTGTGAAGCAGATGAAAACGCACCAATCATCCTGGGGCGACCCTTCTTAGCCACGGGAAGATCACTGATTGATGTGGAGAAAGGAGAACTCACCATGAGAGTAAACAATCAAGAAATAAAGTTGAATGTTCTCCAAGCAATGAAGCATGCTGATGTAGAGGAAGAATGCAAGGTTATCACTGAAGTTACCCTTGACCAACCCTGCATCAGGTCGGGCTGTCACGACATCAACATTGGTCACTGCCTCGGCAACGACTTACAGGACTGTCACGACAGCACCGACGACAGCAACTCCTCCGAATCTGATACTGAAGACCAGAAGGAGGTAAACTGGATAAGCAATCGTCCATATAAGTTATTCGAGCCTTTAAATTATACCTCGGATAACCATGCAACCCAAAAGCCATCAACTGTTGAGCCCCCTGTTTTAGAACTAAAGCCCCTGCCAGGGCAGCTAAAATATGCTTTTCTTGGTTTAAATGACACGTTGCCCGTAATCATCTCTTCCAAGTTGATGCAGGAACAGAAACAGCAGTTAATAGGGATGTTGCAGCAGAACAAAAAGGCAATTGGATGGACAATAGCTGATATTCAAGGCATTAGTCCGGCCTTATGTATGCATAAAATCCTTCTAGAGGATGATCATAAGCCGACAATAGATGCTCAAAGACGGCTAAACCATGCGATGAAAGAGGTGGTGCGAAAAGAGATAATCAAATGGCTTGATGCTGGAATAATATACGCCATCTCGGACATAAAATGGGTGAGCCCGGTGCAATGTGTTCCCAAGAAAGGAGGAATGACCGTGGTGACCAACAAAAACAATGAGTTAATCCCAACTAGGACTGTGACCGGTTGGAGGGTTTGTATGGACTATCGGAAGCTTAACAAAGCTACCCGAAAGGACCACTTTCCTTTACCCTTTATTGATCAAATGCTTGATAGACTAGCGGGTAAACCTTACTATTGTTTTCTTGATTGTTATTTAGGTTACAATCAAATAGCTATCGCACTGTAAGATCAAGAAAAGACAACATTCACGTGCCCGTACGGCACGTATGCTTTTAGGAGAATGCCATTTGGATTATGCAATGCACCTGCCACTTTCCAAAGGTGCATGATGGCCATATTCTCCGATATGGTGGAGGACTTCCTAGAGATTTTTATGGATGATTTTTCAGTCTTTGGGGATGATTTTGAAAGCTGCCTAGGCAACCTACAAAAGGTACTCGAAAGATGTGAAAAAGTAAACTTAGTATTAAATTGAGAAAAATGTCACTTCATGGTGGATGAAGGGATAGTCCTTGGCCATAAGATTAGCTGCCGGGGCATAGAAGTCGACAGAGCTAAGATAGAAGTGATCGAAAAATTGCCGCCACCCACCACAGTCAAGGGAATCAGAAGTTTCTTAGGACATGCTAGTTTTTATCGAAGGTTCATTGCGAATTTTTCAAAAATCACCAAGCCCCTATGCCATCTTCTAGAGCAGAACTGACCCTTCGACTTTAATGATGAATGTACTGAAGCATTCAAGGTTATGAAGGAAAAGCTGGTAACAGCCCCAATAGTACAGCCACCAGACTGGACACAACCATTTGAGGTCATGTGTGATGCTAGTGACTATGCTGTCGGGGCAGCACTTGGGCAGCGGAGAGACAAATTGTTTCACGTCATATATTATGCTAGCAAAACTCTGAACGACGCCCAAGTAAACTACACCACCACAGAGAAGGAGTTATTAGCTGTGGTATTCTCCATTGACAAGTTCCGTTCTTACATACTTGGAACGAAGGTCATAATGCACACATACCATTCTTCCTTGAAGTATCTGTTCGCGAAAAAGGATGCAAAGCCTCGATTGATACGGTGGATCCTGCTATTGCAAGAATTCGACCTTGAAATCAAGGAAAAAAAGGGGACAGAAAATCAAGTGGCAGATCACTTGTCAAGGTTGGAGAAGGGAAAGAGTCTACTGACAGATGAGACAAACATATTGGAGACCTTCCCAGATGAGCAGCTCTTTGCTGCCGCAGTCACTACCGCGACAGCCATGGTGGCAGGTAAGTCTTCTGAACTCCCCTGGTATGCTGATTTCATTAATTTCTTAATTAGCGAAATAATTCCTTCTGACCTCAATTATCAAGCTAGGAAGAGGTTCCAAAATGATGTTAAGCATTATTATTGGGACGAACCTCTTCTTTTCAAAATATGTGCAGATCAGGTTATAAGGAGATGTGTACCATAGGAAGAGCAAGAAGACATACTTCATCACTGCCATGCTTCACAGTATGGAGGACACTTAGGAGGCAACAAAACGACTGCCAAGGTGCTGCAGTCAGGGTTTTATTGGCCGTCACTGTATAAAGATGCGCAAATCTTCTACAAGAGTTGTGACAAGTGCCAACGGACAGGAAACATCTCAAGGATACACGAGATGCCGCTGCAAAACATTCTTGAAGTCGAGATCTTCGACGTTTGGGGGATTGATTTTATGGGACCATTCCCATCTTCATGTGGGAATCTATACATCCTCCTGACAGTAGACTATGTCTCTAAGTGGGTGGAAGCTATCGCAACTCAAAAGAATGATGCCAAGACAGTTCAAAGGTTTTTACACAAAAACATCTTTTCTCGGTTTGGCATCCCTAAGGCGATCATCAGTGATGAAGGGAGACATTTCGACAACAGAGTTATTGCTGCTGCCTTGAAGAAATATGGTGTCAAACATCGGATCGCAACAGCGTATCACCCTCAAACCAATGGACAAGCTGAAATATCCAACAGGGAAGTTAAGAACATTCTTGAGAAGATGGTCAAGCCAACTAGGAAAGATTGATCTTTACTCCTTAATGACGCATTATGGACTTATAGGACAGCTTTTAAAACTCAATTGGGAATGTCTCCATACCGATTGATTTATGGGAAAACATGTCATCTACCTGTCAAGATAGAGCATAGAGCATACTGGGCAATCAAGGCAGTGAATATGGACTTGGACAAGACAGGGCAGAAAAGGCTATTGGATCTGAACGAAATTGAAGAAATCCGGACAATTGCCTATGACAATGCAAGAATCTACAAGGATAAAACTAAGAAGTGGCATGACAGGAAGTTGCTGCCACGACAGTTCTGCCCAGGGCATCTTGTATTGCTATTCAATTCTAGACTAAAACTCTTCCCAGGGAAGCTAAAATCTAGATGGTCTGGCCCGTTCCAAGTCGTACAGGTTTTTCCCCATGGTGCCATCACAATCCGATCATTAAAAGACGAACACCAATTCAAAGTCAACGGATAACGCTTAAAGCATTATCAGGGGACTGAAGCCCCAAGGATGCAGGAAGTGGTTACCTTAGGAGATGCCCCACCTGGCACTCCTAATTTAACCTAATTTTTATTTTTAGTTTTATTATTACATATTATTTATTAGGAAATAAGATTTATTTTATTTGCATAATGTTTTTATTTTTATTGTTTTCAGGAAATAAAGGAGTCAAGAAGAACAGGAGAAGTGAACTCAGCCCACCATCCATCCATCAGCCCAACAAAGCCCAAATTTTGGAGCCTGTCATTACAGCTGCCGCGACAGACGCAGAAAATACAGGCTATCATGACAGACGTGGAAACACGTCACAGACGCGCAACAGACACGGAAACGCGTGACAGACGCATCAGACACGCTACCGTGTAATAGCTGGCCCCGTTATTCACGCCTACCGTTACAGCTTCAACGGGCAACAAATCCTTCTCTATATAACCCCGTTTCATTTTTCATTTTCACTCACTTCTACTCTTTTTACTTGCTCCCTCTAGATTTTACTTGCTTTCATTTTTATTTCCATAACCCTTGCAACAATGTCTTCCAGGAAAACCCGTAGGAATGCTGCTTCCAACTCCACACCGACAGCAACCACCCCACACTCATTTGCGATCAGAGATATGTGTGAAGAGAGAGGATTCATTAACACATCAAAGGAGGAAAATCTGGGCCTAAAGCCGTTCATAGCCCGAAAAATTCGAGCTCTACAGTGGCAGACTTTTTCTGAGCAGCCTGAAGAAATGAACGTCTCGTTGGTACGAGAATTCTATGCTTCCATTAGCAGTAGGACGACGATAGTGGTGATTGTACGAGGAAAAGAAGTGTCGTTCGAAGTTGAGTACATTAACACACTGTATGGATTTTACGTCGGTAGCAACGACGATGCTCACCAACAGTTCCTCAACACTTTAGACCCTGCTGCCTATGATGCTGTCATGGCAGAGCTGACAGATGAGGGCACTCAATGGAACACCAACCACAAGAACCCACGGACGGTAAAACGGACTCAACTGCTGCCGGAGGCTAAATTATGGAATGCTTCTATCAAAAAGCGTATCATGCCGTCGTCCCACAATACCACGGTCGACCAGCCAAGGTTAGCTTTAATTCACTCCATTTTACATGAAAGGCCCATTAATGTGGGCAGCTATATCCGTGAAAGCATCTTGGAGTGCGCACACAGATCGACGGGTCCACTTTACCTCCCATACCTCATCACCTCACTCTGTCGTGGCCATGGCGTACCAGAAGTGACCACTGATCTTCGAGTCCAAGGGAAAGGTTGGACCGAAAAGAACATACTCAGGCTCATGGAGCTGACCGCTGTCACTCCTCTGTCGTCATTTGACCCAGCTGCCACAACAGCAGACACGACAGAGCAGCCAGAAACTGAACCAACTGCCGCAGCAGCCGCCCCGACAGACTCCTCCTCCTAGATTTTAGCTACCATTCAGAAGATGGAGGAACGGCAGCTCGGTCTGATGACCTTCATCAGGGATTTTACTGCATCAACGGTAAACTTTATCCATAACTCTTTAAATTTCCCTGATGCTGTCTTCCCCACTTTCCCTGCACATTATTTTACTGTCACCACACCTGCCCACACCCCCACACCTGCTGCCACACCACGGACTCCCTCTGCCGCCTCAACACCATCACCTGCCCTGACAGCCGTCGGCAGCAACCGCGCTGAGCCGTCTACCTGTGGCACGAAACGCAGAATGGCATCGGAGGAGCTTGATGCCTTCATTGCCGGGTTCTCGTCCTTCTCCGTTTGGGCCGCCAGTGACAATGAACCCTCTATTAAGAGGAATCTATCGAAGGAGTTCTCACCGGTGAAGAGGCAGAAGCGAATGGCGGACAAACACAATATGCCAAGAGCCAGCGGCAGCAGCAGTGACAGCAGCAGCGGTGAGGACAGCAGCAGCAACTCTGAAGTCCAGGTTGTGGAGCAACCTCCTCACATCTCCCCAACCAGGATCCAACCACCACGGGAGGCCAAAGCAAAGAATACCTCTGCCTCCCCCATTCCCCAGCCAGCTCCGAAAGCTCGTGCCTGCCGCCAGATCAGACTCAGCAGCAGCAGCGCCGACAACACTTAAAAATTTAAGTTTCTTATCTTATTTTGCTGTCTGGTATATATTTTGTGATGTACTGTTTTTTTTTCTTTATTTGTCATTTGCATTGAGGGCAATGCAACCCTCGAGTTTGGGGGTAGCAACCCTCCATTAATGGAGTCCATCTTAGTCTTAAAATTGCGTCTTTACTTAGTTTATTTTTGCTCTAATATATATATATATATATATATGATGAAAAATTTTGGCTTAAGTCTGTGGACTGAACTTACCTGCCGTGATAGCTCTATCGTGGCAGTGCCTTTAGGATAGTTTTTAGGAGAAGTTTAGAGCCTTTCTATAGTTCTGAAAACTTAAACACTATTTGTGACTGTTATACTGCTTAGAACTCTTCTAGTTAACTAGAATAGGAAGCTTAGCACTTGAATAGCCCCTAGAGGTGCCTAACACTGGCTATAGGAAAGAAGTTTAGCAAAAGAGACTCAACAGCCCTAGAGGTGCCCGAAACTGGATCTAGAAAGTTAGCTAGAGGGCCTAAAACTGGCTCTAGTGAAAATTTAGCTTAAAAAAGTAGTGAAATCGAGTCAAAACAAAAAAATCAAAGGAGCATAAAATGCCTTCAAAAGATAAACTTTGGCATAAAAATTTGAGTTAAGGGCTGAAATATTCTAGTGAAACTAAGAGAGTCTTGGCATATAACTGTTCACAAGCATGCACACACTGCACGAGGACTATAATGAGACTCCGGACAGATCTTAGATTATCCGACAGGGTGCTGCCGCCGCAGGGAACGAATGAAGGGTAAGGGAAAGTTCACTGTTTTAAGCCAAAACAAAAATATTTCATTTTTCTTTTAGGCCGTAGTTGCTTGAGGTCAAGCAAAAACTTGAGTTTGGGGGGTGTGTTGAGTGTGTAAAAGTTTTATTATTTACCCCTATTTAACCCATATTTCTGCTGCATTCAAGCATTATTTATTGCATTTAGGTCAGTTTACAGTTAAACATCACAAATATATTAAAAGGCACAGTTTCTACTGAAATTGGTTGCTTTTGCAGGTTGCTGCTGTAGCAGATGAAGAGGCAGGCACTGGGCAGTGAAGCAGAAGAGCTGGAACTGGACGAGCAGTCAAAGAGGACGATGCTGCCATGGTTGCCGCCGTGACATCAGAGGATGACAACAGTTTTTAGGAGAAGAAGCAAAGTGGACCTTGACAGATAGAGAAAATTCAGCCCATCTGTCGTGTAAAACCACTACATTTTTCCAAGCCCTAGATCAGAAGGAATACCAAGCCCAAAGTTCAAGGAGAGAAAATCCCAAGCAAGAAGGAGGACGAACTAAAGATAGATTCCTTGAAGATTTAGTCTTTATTAGAGTTGTACTTTAATTTAAAGTTGTATTCTTGCTATTTTAGAAAACTTGGACCCAAAGCCTATATAAGGGCATGTACTTCGACCTAGGGAGGAGATCACGCATTCTCTAGCCTTCTTCCCAAAACCCTAGCCGTTTTCCTTCCCTCAACATGTTCTAAATTCCCCTTAGGGCCACGGGTTGATTTGTAAAGTAGTTGCAAGGGTTGTTTTTGTTTTAGGAATTTTCAGTTCAATAAAATAAACTTCAAGTTCTCTTATTCTGGTTATTAACATCTTGCAAGAGCATCGGGAGAGCATTGTGAGGTTATCTATTTACTTAATATTGGGAGAGTTAAGTATACAAAAGGGATAAGTGCGAGTTCTCTAGTTTATAGTTGAACTATCTCGGACCTAGGGATAGGACGAGGTTAAGTGGCTAAAGAATAATTCATCAACATCGGTGTTCATCCTTCGATTCACGCCGGGAGGTATCATCAAAGACGTGATCATCGACAGACTTGTACCTAGGGATAGGCCAAGGCACAACAGGGATTCTTGCCAAACTTGAAGTACGGAGTTGAGTGTTCGCTGCCGCGACAAGCAACGGACTGCTGCCGCGACAGGTGCTGCCGCGACGGGGACGACGACAGAACTGGATTTCCTAGACTCAACAATACTTGCACTACTGAGCAATTCAATACCAGCCCATTCTCTATATCTTGATTTCTCTACTCTTTTATTTAAGTTTTCTTTATTATTTTCGTGACAACTTCTCAAATATTTTCTTTACTCTCGTGCAATAATCTAAGGTGAAACTATTATCCCAGTCCCTGTGGAGACGATATCCGATACTTCCATATCACTTTACTACTTGCGTCGTGTACACTTGCACTACAATTGCGATAGACTCTTTTACACGCAACATTCTTGTTTGAGAGCATTTCAGGTCCTTAAAAAGAAGTTGGATAATGCCCCTATAGTCGTGGCACCATAATGGAATGAGCCCTTCGAGCTCATGTGCGATGCCAGCGACCATGCCATCAGAACAACGCTTGGACAACGACGTAGCAGAGTTTTTCACACCATATACTATGCCAGAAGAACACTTAATGAAGCACAACTTAATTACACCACAACTGAGAAAGAATTTCTTGCAGTTGTATTTGCCTTTGATAAATTTAGATCTTATTTGATAGGAATAAAGTTGTTGTTTTTACATATCACTCAGCACTGAAATACCTTTTGGAAAAAAAGGATGCCAAGCCAAGATTATTCGGTGGACACTCCTACTACAAGAATTTGATCTCGAGATCCGGGACAAGAAGGGCAATGAAAACTTAGTAGCTGACCACCTATCATGACTAGAGCATCACCGCGAGGATGACAAGGTTAAAGCTATCAGAGATGAGTTACTAGACGAATATTTACTCGCAGTGGGTGTCGTGCCATGGTATGCCGACATCGTCAATTATTTGGTGAGCAATATCATGCCACCAGATTTGGACTACAATGCCATGAAGCATTTTTTGTGTATTGTTCGGTAGTACTATTGGGATGAGCCTTTCCTATTTAAGAAATGTGTCGATCAAGTGATCCGTCGTTGTGTGCCAGAGGATGAGCATCATGCTATTTTGCAATCATGTCATGACGTGCCATATGGTGGACACTTTGCTAGACTAAAGACTGCTGCCAAGGTGTTGTAGTCGGGTTTTTATTGGCCTACATTGTATAAGGATGATCATGACTACACCAAGGCTTGTGATCCATGCCAACGGACTGGGAATATCTCTGGTAGACATCAACTTCCGCTCTAGAACATCATACTAGTGGACTTATTTGATGTTTGGGGGATAGACTTTATGGGTCCATTCCCCCCCCCCCAACTTTTGGCAATATATATATCCTTGTGGCAATCCATTATGTTTCCAAGTGGGTAGAGGCTATTTCCCTTCCAACAAATGATGCCAAGGTCGTTTCCAAGTTTTTGCACAAGCATATATTTACCCGTTCGGTGCTTCTCGAGTGATCATCCATGATGAGGGCACCCATTTTAAATGCAGCCTAATTTCTAAAGCTTTGTACAAGTATGAAATACAACAAAGGATAACCTCGGCCTATCATCCACAGAAAAATGGGCAAGCCGAGATTTCTAACAAGCAGACCAATAATATCCTAAAAAAGACTGTGAATCCTTTGAGACTAGATGAGGCTTTGTGGGCCTATAGAATTGCCTTCAGAACTTCGTTGGGCACTTCACCTTTCAAGCTTGTATATGGTAAACAATGCCATTTGCTAGTAGAGCTTGAACATAAATCCTATTGGGCAATGAGAACACTTGACATGGCATGGGCCACAACGGGAGAAAAAAGGATGCTAGACCTCAATGTGTTGAAAGAATTACGCGCACTCGACTATGAGAATGCCAAGCTATATAAGGAAAGAACCAACCGTTGGCATGACAAGAAAATTCTGCCAAGACATTTTGAGGTAGGTCAACTTGTTCTTCTTTTTAACTCACGGCTTAAATTGTTTTCAAGCAAGCTTAAGTCGAGATGGTCGGGCCCTTTTGAAGTAGTACAACCCTATGCCTATGGTTTTGTGGACATCAAGGATTTGAAAACCGAAGAAATTTTTAAGGTAAATGGTGGAGCTTAAAACACTATTTTGAGGGACAACAAAGAAATGCCAAGGAGACTGTTCTCTTGGCAGAAATACCATGACACCATCGACATGTTTGAAACTTTGTAAATATTAGGATAGTTGTTTTTCTTTGATTTAGGATTTAGGATTTTTCATCAGTTTTCTTTTCCTTATGGTCTTTATTTTTAGATTTTCTTTTACGGGGTTGAAAGGTTTCATTTGAGTGGGTGCAAATTTGGTGCCAGACATATATATTAATTTTCAACGAGTGGCATGATTGAATGATGTCACACCAAGCAGTGGTGACAACAGCTGAGCTTGGCATACGACGAGAGTAACTTGAGGAAAAGAAATTACCCTAGCTTGATTTAATTTACACCATGAGAGAGAGAGAGAGAGAAAATATCTAACCATAGCCGCCCAAAAAATAAGGTGAATTGAATTCAATTTAATTACCTTATCACTCCATATCTTATCACTTTAAATCCTATCCTTATCACTTATCCTTTCCATAAACTATCACATCATCCCTTTTTCCTCTCCCCAAAACACGCCACCTTTCATCATTACCTTCTTTAAATTGGTCATAATTACTTTTACCCTCACACTCAACCCTTCAACCCCTTCATTTTTCTTTCCTTTTCTTTTTCACTTCATCTTCTTTACCTAGTCGGTTAATTCTCTCTCTCGTTCCACCTAAGAAAATCAAGCTTTTGTTTCTTTTCTTTTCAAACCCTTCCATGGCTTCTTCATCTAAACCCTTCAAGGCCTTTTTCAACGATGAGATCCAAAAGAAGTATGAAGATCACTTTGCTTCGAAGACTTTTTGCTTCGAGAGAAACTTCAGTTTCGAGCCCAAGAAAAATCAAGATTTTCCCTCTAAGTTCATGGATATAGTCATCAAACACAATTGGAATAAGTTTTGCCAACAAAAATGTGAGATCTTTCCAAATCTTGTTCGTAAAGTTTATGCTCATTTAACTACTAAAGCAAACTTGTTTTTGATGATTAGAGGAGAATGTGTGCGATTTGATTAATGGTTTATCAATATACTGCTCAAGTTGGATGGGGAGGATGAGCATGCCACGTTTGCTGCCAACATGACCACTGCCAAACGTAAGACACTTTTGGAAGATTTGTGTGAACCTAGCACGGAGTGGATCGTATCCTCCAAAGGACATCGAACGGTCAAAAGAGTGGCCCTTAAACCACAAGAAAAGTGCTAGAACCATTTTCTCAAGGCAAGTTTGATGCCGACGACCCACAATGAGACCGTTTCAGAGGATCGTTTGGTTTTGTTGCATTATATTCTGATGGGCCGGAAAATTAATGTTAGTCGAATTATAATCGATGAGATATGCAAGTGTGCCCTCAAGCCAACTGGAGGTTTGTTCTTCCCTCTTCTAATTTGTAATATTTGTCTACGATACAATGTGCCCACGACAGAGGAATATATTTCCCTCGAGGTGAAGGGCTACACAATTACACCAGTCGACTAAAGGAACCTCGTTGCATTATTGTGAATGACACAGAAAAGGGAAAGGCTGCCACACCAACACCCAAGGCCAAGAAACCAAAGACAAAGCCAACAACCTCAATGCTAGCAGAGACGACGACATTTCTTGCCCATATATATCACCAACAGGAAATAATTCTTAGAAAATTAGTGAAGGCTGAGGAGCAGAGGAGGAAGCTCTGGTGAGCCTTTCTCTAGGAGTCATGCCAGCCTTCCTAGATGAGATATTTGCCAATGACAGTGCAATGTCAACTAGCTAGTACCCAGTCCAATTCGCACTTCAGTGCCCAGTCCAGTACCGTCCACTGTCACAGAACCTATTTCCCCTACCAAAGATAAACTGCCAAGTCTACTACGCCACAAGAATCTGATGATAAAAGTGAGAAGAAACCTACTGCCCCTAACGAGTCTACGGCTACACCAACTTCATTTGAGCTGGTGAAGGTTGTGAAAGACACCCCTACCTCCACTACTGCCCAAGGGTGGAGCAGAAAGAAGAGGATGGCTCCTGACCGTGGAAGCTTATCCTAGAGAAAGACCCAAGCCAAGTTAGCAGCTGAAGCCCGTGCCGCCCAAGGAGAAGTCTCTTCTCAAGGGGAGTCTTCTTCTTCCTAACTTTTTGCATTTCATTTGCATTCACATGTTCATTTATTTTTATTTTTCTGTTTTTATTGTATATATGTGTTGTTTCATGCATTAAGGACAATGCACATCTTGGGTTTGAGGGTGCGTATTTCCTCACATTTATGCCATGCCATTCATGTTTATTTGTTGTACTGCATTTGTTTTCATGCCATGTCATATAGGTTAGATTAGGATTAATTTCATGCATAACCGAACCACTAAAAATTGAAAATAAAAATTTTGTCTTGGCCAATCTTTTAAGCATGTTATAGACTTGCTTTTAAGCTTAACATATGTTAAAATGGTAAAGTTTTAATGAAATCCCGAAATGGGTATTAGTGGGTGAGTTTATAAGTGAAAATCTTGAGTTTTGAGGTAGTTATGTGAGGGGAAAGATGGGCTGATGGTATGGTTACACTTGGGGCTGTTTTGAACATGTTTAGTGATGATTTGGATGATGAAGTTAATGGGTAACTGCTGGATTGTGTCCAAGTCCGAAAATGAAGAGTTTAGGTTAGTTCTTGGTTTGGAAATGTAGCGAAATTTGTCTTGGGTTGTAACCTGATTTGTGGCAGTGATTTTGTGGATGTTTTGATGTGTAATGCATTGTTTTTTGTTGATTAGAAGCAAGGGAAAACATTGGAGAAGCTTCGGGCTCAATTCCGGAGAACTTGGAGGCTTGATCGGCATTTTCGGCTTGTGTTGGGTTTCATCGGTGAGTGGATCGATTTCATCGGTGAGTGGATCGATTTTAAAAGCCAAAATAAGGTTTGCAGTGCAGGGCGTATCGATACGCTCTAGGGCTGTATCGATACGGTCCTCTGCTTTAAACCTTGTTTTAATCTATGCATACCGGTACGCGGGGGTGTATCGATACGCCAAAAGCTCTCTGGAAATCTGAGAAATTGACGAGATTTTGGCGTATCTGTACGGGTCCTGAGGGTATCGGTACGGTCTTCATAGTTTGACCGTAGGAAGTTGACCATTGAGAGCGTATCGATACGGTCTTCTAGCGTATCAATATGGTCTCCCTGGGTTGACTTTGGGGTGTTGACCAGGTCCAGGCGTATCGATACGGTCTTCTAGCGTACTGGTACGACATGTTGTAAAGGTTAAAAATGGTTTGTGTGTTTGTCTATTTCGCGCGTTTTGTATCCGTGTGTGTTTCTGCCGTGTGTCCTCTTACATAGGATATAACTAAAGCATCTAGACAAGATAACTTTAAAATAAATTTACTAGAGTTGTTAATCGAAGTGGAGCCTTAACGGGTTTCGCTTCGGTTTTCCCCGTGTAACACGTTCGATGCGGTCTAGCGGCTAGGCCGTGTCGAGGGGGTTACATTTGGCAGAAACAAAAAAATGAGTTTAGGAAGTAAAATTGGCTAAGGGAGTGAAAGGATATTTGATGCATATTGCCCACACATCATGCACCCATCATGACCTTAGACTAGATTTATATTGCTGCTCTTAAATTACTATCTGTTTGGCATTACTGCACTGAGATAACTGAGAACAAGCCTATGCCAACTTTTACTTGTCAGTATTGGTTGACATGCCAACCAGAACTTTGCTGAGGTATCATTTTCATCATTTTAATTTTATTTTTCATTACTTGAGGACAAGAAATGAGCTAGGTGTCGGGGAGTGTTAACGCTCCAAAAGTACTAATTTTTATGCTTATTTCACATGTTCTTTCTTGTCTTTTAAGTACATTTAGTTCGCAAAACCATGCATTGCATAAAGAGTAAGGATTTGGTGTTATGTTAGTGTGAAGGGTTGTTTTGGCATATTTTTGCAGGTTGGCATAGTAGATGGCACAACAGCTAGTAGAGCAAGAACAAATTAGCCTAGGAAGGAGACGACGCCAAGGAGGATGTCGAGTAGTCATTGGCACAGGAGGACCTTTAATGCCAAGCACCGGTTGGCAGAGAAGAACATTTGATGTCAGGCCAAGAAGATGTTGACCCCGAAAAAATAAGACCAGATCAGGCTACGAGAAAATAGGGATTGGATCAATCTCCGAAAAAACAGCGGACAAGCAGTGCCAAGTGCGGTTGGCAGTACCATGCCGAGCTGCGATGCTAAAAGAGCAATGGCATGATGACGTCAGCCCTAATTTGATCAGCCTTAAAATTACAACAATGGATAAGATGATCACCTTCCTTATCCATGCACGTTCAAATTCAAATCCAAGTTATTCCTATGCTATTCATGGAGTCCTATTTAAACCCGATCAAAGCAAAATTGAAGTATGCAGAATAATAGGAGAATGATTGGAGATAAGGTTCAACATTCGACCAAGAGCCTGGCTGTGAAGAGCTGCATCGAGAGACCCTCTTCTAGCCCATCCTCTTTGTTGTTATTTCATTTTTACTTAGTTTTAATGATGATGGATGTTAAAAATGATAATGGTTTTTTGGTTGATACTCTCACCGTGAACTAATTTCATAGTTGGTGAGGGGTGGTTGCATTTGAACGCTATGTTTTTTGTTTAGTTCTTAATAAATCGACACTGCCTTAGCAATGTTTTTCCTATCTAGTGTTGTGTGTAAAATAGTCTATCGCAATGGTAGTGCAAGTATACACGACGCAAGTAGTAAAGTGATACGAAGTATCGGATATCGTCTCCACATGGATTGGGCTAATAGCTTCACCTTAATTCACTGCACGAGAGTAAAGAAAATATTTGAGAAGTTGTCACGAAAATAATAAAGTAAACGTAAATAAAAGAGTAGAGATATCAAGATAGAGAGAATAGGCTGGTATTGAATTGCGCAGTAGTGCAGGTATTGCAGAGTTTAGGAAATCCAGTTCTATCGTCACTTCCCATCGCGGCAGCACCTGTTGCGGCAGCAGTCCGTTGATTATCGCGACAGCAAACACTCAACTCAGTACTTCAAGTTTGGCAAGAATCCCATATGTGCCTTGGCCTATCCCTAGGTCCAAGTCTGTCGATGATCACGTCTTTGATGATACCTCTCGGCGTGAATCGAAGGATGAACACCGATGTGTATGAATTCTTCTTTAGCCACTTAACCTCGTCCTATCCCTAGGCCCGAGATAGTTCAACTATAAACTAGAGAACTTGGTCTTATTTCTTTCGTATACTTAACTCTCTCGATGCTAAGTAAATAGATAACCTCACAATGCTCTCCCGATGCTCCTGCAAGATATTAATAACCAAAATAAGAGAACTTGAAGTTTATTTTATTGAACTGAAAATTCCTAAAACAAAACAACCCTTGCAACTACTTTACAAATCAACCCGTGGCCCTAGGGGAAATTTAGAACATGATGGGGGAAGGAAATCGGCTAGAATTTTGGGAAGAAGCTAGGGTAATCGGTTATGGGGTTATGCCCTCCTAGGTTAAAATACATGTCCTTATATAAGCTTTGGGCTCAAGTTATCTAAATTAGCAAGAATACAACTTTAATTGAATGTGTGATTCTAATAAAGACTAAATCTTCAAGGAATCTACTTTCCAGCCGTCATCTTCTTGCTTGGGATTTTCTCTCCTTGAACTTTGGGCTTGACATATCTTTTGATCTGGGGCTTGGAAAAATATAAGGTTTTCACACGACAGACGAGCTGAATTTTCTCTATCTGTCGAGGTCCACTTTGCTTCTTCTCCTCAAAACTGCTGTCATCCTCTGCTGTCACGGCAGCAACCATGGCAGCTTCGTCCTCTTTGACTGCTTGTCCAGTTCAGCTCTTCTACTTCTCTGCCCAGCCTGCCCTTTCCGTCAGCTACGGCAGCAACCTGCAAAAATAGCCATTCTTAGTAGAATCTAAGCCTTTTAATATATTTGTGATATTTTGCTGTAAACTAACCTAAATGCAATGAATAATGCTTGAATGCAGCAGAAATATGGGTTAAAAAGGGTGTAAATAATAGAACTTTTACACACTCAACACACCCCTAAACTCAAGTTTTTGCTTGCCCTCAAGCAACTAAGACTTAAAATAAAAATGAAATATTTTTGTTTTGGCTTTCAAACAGTGAACTTTCCCTTACCCGTCGTTCGTTCCCTGTGATGGCAACAACCTGTCGGATAATTTAGGATCTGTCCGGAATCTCACTATAGTCCTCGTGCAGTGTGTGCATGCTTGTGAACAGTTATATGCCAAGACTCTCTTAGTTTCACTAGAATATTCAACTCTTAACTCGAATTTTTATGCCCAAGTTTATCTTTTTGAAGGCACATTTTCATGCTTCTTTGATTTTTTTGTTTTGACTCGATTTCTCTAATTTTTTAGCTAAAGTTTTACTAGAGCCAGTTTTAGGCACCTCTAGTTAACTTCCTAGAGCCAGTTTCGGGCACCTCTAGGGCTGTTGAGTCTCTTTTGCTAAACTTCTTTCCTAGAGCCAGTGTTAGGCACCTCTAAAGGCTATTCAAGTGCTAAGCTTCCTATTCTAGTTTGGCTAAAAGAAGTCTAAGCAGTATAACAGTCACAATGGTGTTTAAGTTTTCAGAACTATAGAAAGGCTCTAAACTTCTCCTTAAACTATCCTAAAGTTACTGCCACGACAGGCAAGTTCAGTTCACAATTTTCAGCCAAAATTTTCAAGATTTTCATCTTTTTTTAAGAGAAAAACAACTAAGTAAAAGACACAAAATTTAACTAAGATGTACTCCATTAATATGGAGGGTTGCCACCCTCGAACTCGAGGGTTGCATTGCCCTCAATGCAAATGACAAAATAAAAATGAAAACATATGAAGGCAGTACATCACAAAATATATAGAGCAGGCAGCAATAAGAAGATAAAAAACTTAAATTTTAATCACTATCTTCACTGCTGCTGCTGAGGCGAATCTGGCGGCGGGTTCTGGTTCTCAGGGCGGGCTGGGGTGGTTGTTGTACAACCTGAATATCAGAGTTGCTGCCGCTGTTGTCACTGCTGCTGCTGGCCTTTGGCAGAGTCTTCTTATCTGCCATTCGTTTCTGCCTCTTTACCGGTGAAAACTCCTTCGACAGATTCCTCTGAATAGAGGGTTCATCGTCACTGTCTGCCCAAACAGAGGAGGAGGAGGAGGAGAACCCAGCAACAAAGGCAGCAAGGTCATCCGATGGCACTGGTCGCTTTGTTCCTCGAGCAGATGGTTCGGCATGAGTGCTACCGGCTGCTGTCGGAGCAGGCGATGGTATGGAGGCGGCAGATGGTGTTTGTGGGGTAGCAGCATGTGTAGATGTGTGGATAGGGGTGGTGACAGTGAAGTAATGGGCAGGGAAGGTGGGAAAACAGCATCAGGGAAATTTAAAGTATTTTGAATAAAATTTACCGTAGAGGCGGTGAAGTCCCTGATGAATGTCATGAGGCCCAACTGTCTGTCCTCCATCTTTTGAATGGCAGCTAGGATCTAATTGGAGGAGTCTGTCGGAGCAGCTACTGCGGCGGCAGGGGCAGGATTTTGCTTCTCTGATGATTCAGATGTAGCGGCAACGGGGTTGAATGAAGATAGAGGGGTGGCCACGGTCAGCTCCATGAGGCTGAGGATATTCTTTTTCGTCCATCCTCGTCCCTTGACTATTAAATCGGTGTGGGCTTCCGGTACGTTGTGGCCGCGACATAGTGATGTGATGAGGTAGGGGAGGAAAAGGAGGCCCGTCGGTCGATGTGCACTTTCCAAAATACTCTCTCGAATATAACTACCCACATTAATGGGTCGTTCATTTAAAATAGAGTGTATTAAGGCTAACCTTTGCTGGTCGACGGTTGTGTGGTGTGACGACGGCATGATCCTCTTTTTGACGAAGGCATTCCATAGTTTTGCCTCCGGCAGCAGCTGACTCCGCTTCACCGTGTGTGTATTTTTCCGGCTGGTATTCCATTCGGTTCCCTCTGCCGTCAGTTCTGCCATGACAGCGTCATAGGCAGCATCGTCCAAGGTGTCGAGGAACTGCTGGTGTGCATCATCATTGGGGCTTATGTAGAGGCCATATAAAGAGTTGATGTGTGCGGCTGTGAACGGTACTTCTTTCCCTCTAACACTCACTACTGTCACCGTTTTGCTGCTGATGGCAGCATAAAATTCTCTCACCAGCGTCTCGTTCATCTCCTCCGGTTGCTCTGCAAATGTTTGCCATAATAGAGCTCTAATCTTTCGGGCGATGAAAGGCTTGAGGCCCAGATTGTTTGCCTTTGGTGTATAGATGAAGCCATGTTCTTCCCACATGTCTCTGGTCGCAAAGGACTGTGGGGGAGTTGCTTCCGGCGAGGAAGTAGAGGCAGCATTGCGTCGGGTTTTTTTGGAAGACATATTAGTGCAAGGGTTGTGAAAAGTAAATGAAAACTAAAGGGGGAGAGCAAGTAAGAAAGGCAGAAGTGAGTGAAAATGAAAAATGAAACGGGGTTTTATAGAAGAGGAATTGTTGTCCGTTGAAGCTGTAACGGCAGGCGCGAATAACGGGGCGGCTGTTGAGCTTTAGCGTGTCTGACACACGTTTCCGCATCTGTCGTGACAGCATGGTGACAGCCTGTATTTTTCACGTCTGTCGCGGCAGCTGTAACGACAGGCTTCAATATTGGGCTTTGTTGGGCTGATGGATGGATGGTGGGCTGAGTTCACTTTTCTTGTTCTTCTTGACTCCTTTATTTCCTAAAAACAATAAACATAAAAACATTATTCGAATAAAATAAACCTTATTTCCTAATAAATAATAAAAAATAAAAATAAAAATAAATAATTAAAATTTAGGTTAAATTAGGGCTGCCAGGTTGGGCATCTCCTAAGGTAACCACTTCCTGCATTCCTGGGGCTTCAGTCCCCTGATAATGCTTGAGGCGTTGTCCGTTGACTTTGAATTGGTGCCCGTCTTTTAATGATCGGATTGTGATGGCACCATGGGGAAAAACTTGTACGACTTGGAATGGGCCAGACCATCTAGATTTCAGTTTCCCTGGGAAAAGTTTCAATCTAGAATTGAACAACAATACAAGTTGCCCTGGGCAGAACTGTCGTGGCAGCAACTTCCTATCATGCCACTTCTTAGTTTTCTCCTTGTAGATTCTAGCATTGTCGTAGGCCATTGTCCGTATTTCTTCAATCTCGTTCAGATCCAACAGCCTTTTTTGCCCGGCCCTGTTCAAGTCCATATTCACTGCCTTGATTGCCCAGTATGCTCTATGCTCTATCTCGACCGGTAGATGACATGTTTTCCCATAAATCAATCGGTACGGAGACATGCCCAAAGGAGTCTTAAAAGATGTCCTATATGCCCATAACGCATCATTGAGAAGTAAATACCAATCTTTCCTAGTTGGCTTAACCATCTTCTCAAAAATGTTCTTAACTTCCCTATTAGATATTTCAGCTTGTCCATTGGTCTGTGGGTGATATGCTGTCGCAATCTGATGCTTGACACCATATTTCTTCAAGGCGGCAGCAATAACCCTATTGTCAAAATGTCTCCTTTCATCACTGATAATCGCCTTAGGGATGCCAAACCTAGAAAAGATATTTTTGTGTAAAAACCTTTGGACTGTCTTGGCATCATTCTTTTGAGTGGCGATAGCTTCAACCCACTTAGAGACATAATCCACTATTAAGAGGATGTATAGATTTCCACATGAAGATGGAAAAGGTGCCATAAAATCGATCCCCTAAACGTCGAAGATTTCGACTTCTAGAATATTCTGCAGCAGCATCTCGTTTCTCCTTAAGATATTTCCTGTCCTTTGGCACCTGTCATAGTTCTTGTAGAAGATTTGTGCATCTTTATACAGTGACGGCCAGTAGAACCCTGACTGCAGCACCTTGGCAGCAGTTTTGTTGCCTCCTAAGTGACCTCTACACTGTGAAGCATGGCAGTGATGAAGAATGTCTTCTTGCTCTTCTTGTGGTACACACCTCCTTATAACCTGATCTGCACAAATTTTGAAAAGAAGAGGTTCGTCCCAATAATAATGCTTAACATCATTTTGGAACCTTTTCATGGCTTGATAATTAAGATCAGAAGGAATTATTCCGCTAACTATAAAATTAACGAAATCAGCATACCATGGAGTTCAGAAGACTTACCTGCCGCCATGGCTGTCGCGGCAGTGATTGCGGCAGCAAAGAGCTGCTCATCTTGGAAGGTCTCCAATATGTTTGTCTCATCTGTTGGTAGACTCTGTCCCTTCTCCAATCTTGACAAGTGATCTGCCACCTGATTTTCTGTCCCTTTTTTGTCCTTGATTTCAAGGTCGAATTCTTGCAATAGAAGGATCCACCGTATCAATTGAGGCTTTGCATCCTTTTTCGCGAACAAATACTTCAGGGCAGAATGGTTTGTATGCACTATTACCTTCGTTCCAAGTATGTAAGAACGAAACTTGTCAATGGAGAACACCACATCTAGTAACTCCTTCTCCGTGGTGGTGTAGTTCACTTGGGCGTCATTCAATGTCTTGCTGGCATAATATATGACATGAAATAACTTGTCTCTCCGCTGCCCAAGTGCTACCCCGACAGCATAGTCACTAGCATTACACATGATCTCAATTGGCTGTGTCTAATCTGATGGCTGTACTATTAGGGTTGTTACTAGTTTTTCCTTCAGAACATTGAATGCTTCAGTACATTCATCATTAAAGTCAAAGGGTCGGTTCTGCTCCAAAAGATGGCATAGGGGCTTGGTGATTTTTGAGAAATTTGCAATGAATCTCCGATAAAAACCAGCATGTCCCAGGAAACTTCTAATACCCTTGACTATGGTCGGCGGCGGCAGTTTTTCGATCACTTCTATCTTGGCCCTGTCGACTTCTATCCCACGGCAGCTAATCTTATGGCCAAGGACTATCCCTTCATCCACCATAAAGTGGCATTTTTCCCAATTTAAAACTAGGTTTGCTTTTTCACATCTTTCAAGTACCTTTTGTAGATTGCCTAGGCAGCTCTCAAAATCATCTCCAAAGACTGAAAAATCATCCATAAAAACTTCAAGGAAGTCCTCCACCATATCAGAGAATATGGCCATCATGCACCTTTGGAAGGTGGCGGGTGCATTGCATAATCCAAACTGCATTCTCCTAAAAGCATACGTTCCGTAGGGGCATGTGAAAGTCGTCTTTTCTTGATCCTCTGGTGCGATAGCAATTTGATTATAACCTGAATAACCATCAAGAAAGCAATAGTAAGGTTTACCCACTAACCTATAAAGCATTTGATCAATAAAGGGTAAAGGAAAGTGGTCCTTTCGGGTAGCTTTGTTAAGCTTCCGATAGTCCATACAAACCCTCCAACCGGTCACTGTCCTGGTTGGGATTAACTCATTGTTTTCGTTGGTCACCACGGTCATTCCTCCTTTCTTGGGAACACATTGCACCGGACTCACCCATTTGCTGTCGAAGATGGCGTAAATAATACCAGCATCTAACCATTTGATTATCTCTTTTCACACCACCTCTTTCATCGCATGGTTTAGCCACCTTTGGGCATCTATAGTCGGCTTATGATCTTCCTCTAAAAGGATTTTATGCATGCATAACGCCGGACTAATGCCTTGAATATCGGCTATCGTCCATCCAATTGCCTTTTTGTGCTGCCGCAGCATCCCTATTAGCTGCCGTTCCTGTTCCTGCAGCAACTTAGAAGAGATGATTACGGGCAGCGTGTCATTTGAACCAAGAAAAGCATATTTTAGCTGCCCTGGCAGGGGCTTCAGTTCTAAGGCAGGGGCTCAACAGTAGATGGCTTTTGGATTGCATGGTTATACGAAGTGTAATTTAAAGGTTCGAATAACTTACCTGGACGACCGCTTATCCAGTTTACCTCCTCCTGATCTTCAGTATCAGATGTATCGGATTTAGAGGAGTTGTTATCGTCGGTGCTGTCGTGACAACCCTGTAGGTGGCTGCCGCGGCAGTGACCAATTCTGATGTCATGACAGCCCGACCTGATGCAGGGTTGATCAAAGGCAACTTCAGTGATAGCCTTGCATTCCTCGTCTGCATCAGCATGCTTCATAGCTTGGAGAACATTCAATTTAATTTCTTGATCATTCACTCTCATTGTGAGTTATCCTTTTTCCACATCAATCAGTGATCTTCCCGTGGCTAAGAAGGATCGCCCAAGGATGATTGGTGCGTTTTCGTCTGCTTCACAATCTAAAACAAGAGAGTCAGCAGGAAATATAAATTTATCCACTCTTACCAGAATATCTTCAATTTTTCCTTTCAGATGAACGTAAGAGCGGTCTGCCAGCTGCAGAATTACTGTCGTGGGCCGCGCCTTTCCAATACCTAATTTCTGAAAAATATATTTTGGCATTAAATTAATACTAGCACCAAGATCACAAAGTGCCTTACCCACATATTTATCTCCGATTACACAAGGTATGACGAAGCTCCCTGGATCCTTCTTTTTCTAGGGTGGCTGCCGATGAAGAATACTCATGCAACCTTCTGTCATCTTTACCGTTTCAAATTCCCCAAGTTTAGATTTCTTCGACATGACATCTTTGAGAAATTTGGCATAACCGGGCATCTCCCTAACGGCATCTAACAGCGGAATATTAATATGAACTTGCTTAAAAATATCATAAATCTTTTTGAGCTGAGATTCTCGCTTTGCTTGCTGTAACTGTTGAGGAAAAGGAGGTGGGGACGATAATCAGCAATACGTCCTTCCCACTGCATACGAATCCGATGAGGTTTGGGTTCATCATTTTTCTCCTCTGTCGCTTCTGCTGTCGTGACAGGCTCATCGGCAGCAGTCTGTTTGTTACCTGTCGGGGCAACTTCCTCGAGAGGTCTGTCCAAGGCTGGTTTTCTTACTGTTTCAGCTTCTTTTTCCAGCCCTGGTAATTTCTTCCCACTCCTAGTAGTAATGGCTTTACACTGCTCATGTGTGGGTTGCCTAGCATTTTCAGTATTACTAGGGAATCCTCCAGTCTGCCTCAACTTAATATGTTGGGAAACCTGACCCATTTGTGTCTCCAAAGATTTCAGAGTAGCTTCATGATTTGTCATCAGCATCTATGTTTTATCCATGAATGTCTCTGTTTTCTTAACAAATCGATTCATATTCTCAATATAAGTACCTGTCTGAGACATAAAAGTGGCCAGAGTCTGTTCCAATATACTGTTCGTGGCAGCTGGTTGCTGTTGCTGTTGCGGCGGCAGTTGCTGTCGCGTCAGCAATCTAGGTCCTCCTTGATTTTGATTGTATGCTTGGGGATTCAGGGCATTATTAGGATTGCTCCAAGAAAACTTGGGATCCTTTCTCCAGTTGGGATTATAGTTGTTGGAGTTGTAATTCGGCTTATAGTTTCCAACATATTTTCCCTCTTCTAACTGTATAGGACACTCATCTGAACTATGATTTCCCTCACAGATTTCACACACCTCCTCAACAACAAATCCATGTTGTGCATCATCATTCAATAACTTTTTCGTTGCTTTAGTAAGAAATGCTACCTGTGATTTCATCGTGTTGTCGGCCTCATAATCCTTGACAGCTAGTACTCGTTTACCCCCTCTTCTTGCTGTCGGAAACTGCTCCTCATTCTTAGCCAGATTTTTCAATACTTGCATTGCCTCGTCCGGGTCTTTGTCCAATAGTAATCAGTTTGTTGTTGAATCAATTCGAATACGAGTTTGTAAGTTGGCAGCATTATAAAACTTAGTTACCTGATTCCAGACGGGGAATCCATGCATTGGGCAGTTCCGTAGAAGAGTGGTAAATCTGTCACAGGCTTCGTGCATAGGCTCGTCATCTTCCTGTTGAAAAGTAGCAATTTTATTACGTAATCGCTCAGATAAATGCGAAGGATTAAAACGAGATAAAAATTCACAAGATAAATCTGCCCAAGTTCTAATTGAACTCGGCGTAAGTTTATTCCACCAAGTCTTTGCTCTATCCCTCAATGAATGGGGAAATAACCAAAGCCTCAGTATCTCCGGATTAACTCCTGGCAGTCTAAACGAACCACAGATCTCCTGGAACGTTTTGAGATGCTCCCTAGCATCCTCTGTAACAGCACCACTGAATTGATCGGCATTGTTGATCATGCTAAACATGACAGGTTTCAGCTCGAAGTTGTCCACATCTATGTCCGGCAGCGTGGTTTCCAGTTCTACATTATCATTCAACATGTAGTCATGACAGGACCGTCGTCCGGCAGCGGCAGCAGGGTTACCGGCAGGTGGTATAATATCGCAGACAGGCGGGTCGTTTCCATTGTGGGCCATCTTCTCTAGCTGTTCCTCAAGGTACTCGTTCCTGGCTAGTAAGTGACGAAGTTGTTTCTTGAGGTTGAATGATCGTTCGATTTCCGGATCTAATTGATACTCAGGATCTTTACCTCGATTCGATCTGCGCATAAACAAGAAACCTTGTGAAAAGCAAGAGTTGAATGCACCAAAGAAAAACAGAAAAATAAAAACAAAATAAAAATAAAAACGAAGAGTGCAGTAAAAGAAAAGGTAGAGTTATGTTGTCAATCCCCGGCAACGGCGCCAAAAACTTGTTGCGTGTAAAATAGTCTATCGCAATAGTAGTGCAAGTATACACGACGCAAGTAGTAAAGTGATACGAAGTATCGGATATCGTCTCCACAAGGATTGGGCTAATAGCTTCACCTTAATTCACTGCACGAGAGTAAAGAAAATATTTGAGAAGTTGTCACGAAAATAATAAAGTAAACGTAAATAAAAGAGTAGAGATATCAAGATAGAGAGAATGGGCTGGTATTGAATTGCGCAGTAGTGCAGGTATTGCAGAGTTTAGGAAATCCAGTTCTGTTGTCACTTCACGTCGCGGCAGCACCTATCGCGGCAGCAGTCCGTTGATTGTCGCGACAGCAAACACTCAACTCAGTACTTCAAGTTTGGCAAGAATCCCAGATGTGCCTTGGCCTATCCCTAGGTCCAAGTCTGTCGATGATCACGTCTTTGATGATACCTCCCGGCGTGAATCGAATGATGAACACCGATGTGTATGAATTCTTCTTTAGCCACTTAACCTCGTCTTATCCCTAAGCCCGAGATAGTTCAACTATAAACTAGAGAACTTGCTCTTATTTCTTTCGTATACTTAACTCTCCCGATGCTAAGTAAATAGATAACCTCACAATGCTCTCCCGATGCTCTTGCAAGATATTAATAACCAAAATAAGAGAACTTGAAGTTTATTTTATTGAACTGAAAATTCTTAAAACAAAACAACCCTTGCAACTACTTTACAAATCAACCCGTGGCCCTAGGGGAAATTTAGAACATGATGGGGGAAGGAAATCGGCTAGAATTTTGGGAAGAAGCTAGGGTAATCGGTTATGGGGTTATGCCCTCCTAGGTTAAAATACATGCCCTTATATAAGCTTTGGGCTCAAGTTATCTAAATTAGCAAGAATACAACTTTAATTGAAAGTGTGATTCTAATAAAGACTAAATCTTCAAGGAATCTACTTTCCAGCCGTCGGGATTTTCTCTCCTTGAACTTTGGGCTTGACATATCTTTTGATCTGGGGCTTGGAAAAATATAAGGTTTTCACACGACAGACAGGCTGAATTTTCTCTATCTGTCGAGGTCTACTTTGCTTCTTCTCCTCAAAACTGTTGTCGTCCTCTGCTGTCACGGCAGCAACCATGGCAGCTTCGTCCTCTTTGACTGCTTGTCCAGTTCAGCTCTTCTACTTCTCTGCACAGCGCCTGCCCTTTCCGTCTGCTACGACAGCAACCTGCAAAAACAACCATTCTTAGTAGAATATGTGCCTTTTAATATATTTGTGATATTTTGCTGTAAACTAACCTAAATGCAATGAATAATGCTTGAATGCAGCAGAAATATGGGTTAAAAAGGGTGTAAATAATAGAACTTTTACACACTCAACATCTAGCATGTTTACTATTTTTAAGTGTGCCGCCAAGCGATAGCCGACATAGTTAGCCTATTGCAACTCAATATCATAACTGACGTGGGTGGCAATGACTAGATGCTAGGTACTGAAATGAGATGCTTCGAGAGAAGATGTTCAAGTAGATGAACTTACTTCGGGAGTGAAATCTACCCCTTAGGAGCAAAGATTGACACTTAATCGAATTGATTTATGAAAAAACATTCACTATAGACATATAGGGTTTTTTCCATGATTAATTTAGGGCAATGCTATCGACAGAGGCATTGCTACCTTTGAATTTGCTCGGCAAACAATACCAAGACATGATTTATTAAAGGCTGGCATGGCATGAATAGCGTGAAAACTAGGCACTCATTGACAATGCTCGTCATTTGCTAAGACACCTTTTTTGCCAACGTTTTAATTTACTTTTTGTACTTTCATTATCTTTTCATTTTTCAAAGCCACTCTACATCAAAAAAATCTTTTTCACAAGACAAGTAATTAGCAAAGCAATCGAATTCCATACGCAATCTTTGTGGGATCGACACTCAGCTTAACTATTGTATTACTTGCAGACCGTGTATACTTGCACACAATAGATTTTCTTGGCACTGTGTTAACACTTTTCCAGTATCTTTCATGCCCCATTGCCAGCAAATAATCATTCATGCCGAGAGTCTACAATCAACATGAGAATTTTTCTTGGCAAACAAGGATTCATTTGAATAAAGAGGAGATAAGGGTTTAAACTTACACATTGCTCATTTATCTAAAGACTATAGTCTATCTTAAATTCTTTAATATGACCTCTAAATTTTTTCAATACCAACTATTAGTAGGAGCATATGAATGTCTAAACAAAATTTTCTATCCAGCCTAACAACAAATCCTTGCATGCTCGAATGAAACCATAACCTCAAACAATAATCAAGGAGGCAATACTCATACTTGTAAAAGCTACAACTCAAGGAAACAATCCATAGCAAAAACATGCTTCCACAACAACTATTGTGTGTAAAAGTGTTTATCGCAATGTAGTGCAAGTGTACACGAAGCAAGTAGTAAAGTGATACCGAAGTATCAGATATCATCTCCACAGGGACTGGGCTAATAGCTTCACCTTGGATTACTGCACGAGAAGAAAAAGAATAATTTAAATTGTCGTCACGAAATAATAAATAGTGCTTAAATAAAAGAGTAATGGAATCAAGATAGAGAGAATGGGCTGGTATTGAATTGCTCAGTAGTGTAGGTGTTGCAAAGTCTGGGAATATCTGTTCTGTCGTCGTCCTTGTCGCGGCAGCGGTCAATTGTTATTCGACGCAGCAGTGATCACACAACTTCGTACTTCAAGCTTGGCAAGAATCCCTGTTGTGCCTTGGCCTATCCCTAAGTCCAAGTCTGTCGATGAACACGTCTTTAATGATACCTCCCGGCGTGAATCGAAGGATGAACACCGATGTTGTTGAATTCTTCCTTAGCCACTTAACCTCGTCCTATCCCTAGGTCCGAGATAGTTCAACTATAAACTAGAGAACCCGCACTTATTCCTTTTATATACTTAACTCTCCCGATATTAAGTAAATAGATAACCTCACAATGCTCTCCCGATACTCTTGCAAGATGTTAGAAACCAGAATAAGCGAACTTGAAGTTTATTTTATTGAACAGAAAATTCCTAAAACAAAAGCAATCCTTGCAACTACTTTACAAATCAACCCGTGGCCCTATGGGGAATTTAGAACATGTTGAGAAGGGGAAAACGGCTAGGGTTTTGGGAAGAAGGCTAGAGATGAAGATGATGTCCTCTCCTAGGTCGAATTACATGCCTTTATATATGCCTTGGGTTCAAGTTTTCTAATATGGCAAGAATACAAGTTTAAATTAAAGTACAACTCTATTAAAGACTAAATCTTCAGAGAATATATCTTTAATTCGTCCTTCCTTCTTGCTTGGAGTTTCTTCCTTGAACTTTGGGCTTGGCCTTCATTTTGATCTAGGGCTTGGAAAAATATAAGGGTAATCCACGACAGAATGACATAGTTTTCTCTTTCTGTCGAGGCCCACATTGCTTCTTCTCCTCAATATTGTTGTCGTCCTTGGCTGCCATGGCAGCATCGTCCTCCTTGTCTGCACATCCAGTTCCAGCTCTGCTGTATCACTGCCCAGCGCCTACTTCTCCATATTCTACAGCAGCAACCTGCAAAAGCAACCAACTTCAGTAGAAATTGTGCCATTTAATATATTTGTGATGTATAACTGAAATCTAACCTAAATGCAATGAATTATGCTTGAATGCAGCAGAAATATATGTTAAATAGGGGGTAAATAATAGAACTTTTACACAGTCAACACACCCCCAAACTCAAGTTTTTGCTTGCCCTCAAGCAATTCAGACCTAAAAGAAAAACAAAATATTTTTGCTTGGCTTAAAATAGTGAACTTTCCCTTACCTTCCATTCATTCCCTATTGTGACCAACACCTTGTCGGACAATTCAGGATTCATTCGGAACCTTGCTATAATTCTCGTGTAGTGTGTGCATGCTTTTGAACAATTATATGCCAAGACTCCCTTAGTTTCACTAGAATATTTCAGCCTCTAACTTGAATTTTTATGCCAAATTTCATCTTTTTGGAGGCAATTCTTAGGCTCCTTTAGTTTTTATTCAGACTCGATTTTATTTTCTCAAGCTTAAGTTTGACTAGAGCCGGTTTCGGTCACCTCTAGCTAACTTCCTAGAGCCGGTTTCGGGCACCTCTAGGTGTATTGAGTCTATTTTTCTTAACTTCTTTTCCTAGAGCCAGTGTTAGGCACCTCTAGGGGCTATTCAAGTGCTAAGCTTCCTATTCTAGTTTACTAGTAGAGTTCTAGGCAGTATAAAAGTCACAAATGGTGTTTAAGTTTCAGAACTATAGTAAGGCTCTAAATTGCTCCTAAAACTATCCTAAAGGCACTGCCACGATAGAGGTTGTCACGGCATGTAAGTTTAGTTCAAAGACTTAAGCCAAAATTTTCATTTTTAAGCAAAAATAAACTAAGTAAAAGACACAATTTTTAAACTTAAACGACTCCATTAATGGAGGGATGCCACCCCCAAACTCGAGGGTTGCATTGCCCTCAATGCAAATGACAGTAAAAAGAAAATAAAAAGTACATCACAAAATATATATAAAAAAAGGAAGACAGTAAAATAAGGTAAGAAACTTAAAATTTAGGCGTTGTCGTCGCCACTGCTGCTGCTGCTGAGCTGGATCTGCCGACGAGCAGGAACCTTCTTGGCTGGCTGGCGGATGGGGGAGGCAGAGGTATTCTTCGTTTTGGCCTCCCTTGGAGGTTGAATACGAGTAGGAGAGATGTGAGGAGGTTTCTCCACTACCTAAACCTCGGAGATGCTGCTGCTGCTACTGCCACTATCGTTGCTACTGCCACTGTCGTTATCTTTCTTGTTCTTATCTGCCACTATTTTCTGTCGCTTTACTGTGTGTGAATTCCTTGGACAAATTCCTCTTGACAGAGGGTTCGTCGTCGAATTCCTCCCAAATCGAGGAAGATGAGAAACCTGCTATGTAGGCATCAAGTTCTTCTGAAGGCATCCTTCTCTTGGTTCCTCGGGCAGAGGTTTCGGCTGCGCGGTTGCTGCCTGCAGTTGTTGTGGCAGGGGTCAGTGTGGACGCTGCAGATGGCGTCTTGGGCGTGGCAGCAGGTGTAGGGGTATGGGCAGGGGTGGAGGCAGCAAAGTACTGATTTGGGAAGGCAGGAAATACAACATCAGGGAAATTAAGAGAGGTTTGAATAAATTGTACCGTGGCAGTGGTGAAATCTCTGATGAAACTCATGAGGCCGAGTTGTCGTTCCTCCATTTTTTGTATTGCAGTAAGGATCTGGGAGGAGGTGTCGGCCGGGGGTGCTGCTGCTTTAGGCTGTCTGGGTTCTGTGGCAGCAGGCTCGGTGTCGGTTGGTTCTGTCGGCTCTACTGCTGTGGCAGTAGGGTCGAATGACGATAGCAGGGTGGCAACAGTGAGTTCCATCAAGCTGAGTATATTTCTCTCTGTCCAGCCCTTCTCTTGGACTCGTAAATCTGTGGCAACTTCTGGTACTTGGTGGCCGCGGAAGAGAGCGATGATGAGATAAGGGAAAAAGAGTGGTCCGGACGGCCGGTGTGCACATTCCAATATACTCTCCCGGATGTATCTGCCAACATTAATTGGCCTCTCATTTAATATAGAATGAATGAGGGCTAACCTAGGTTGGTCTACGGTTGTGTTGTGTGAGGATGGCATGATTCGCTTTTTGATGAAGGTGTTCCACAATTTGGCCTCCGAGGTGAGTTGGACTCTCTTCACCGTCCTAAGGTTGTTTGGATCAGTGTTCCACTGTGCACCTTCGTCCGTGAGTTCTGCCATGACAGCGTCGTAGGCAGCAGGGTCTAGACTCTCGAGAAATTGCTGGTGGCCATCTTCGTTGTTGCCCACATAGAATCCGTAGAGTGTTGATATATTCTGGCTCGAAGGGCACCTCTCTCCCTCTGACTCTGACTGCTGTCGCGTTCCTGCTGCTGATGGCAGCATAAAAATCTCGAACTAGAGACACATTCATCTCTTCTGGTTGTTCTCTGAATATCTGCCACTGCAGGGCTTTGATTTTCCTAGCTATAAATGGCTGCAGTCCCAGGTTCCCCTCCTTGGAAGTGTAAATAAAGCTCTTCTCCTCCCACATGTCACGAATCTGGAAGGATCATGGGGTTGATGCTGCCGGGGCAGAGCCTGAAGCAGCACTCCTGCGGGTGTTTCTAGAAGACATTTTTGCAAGGATTGTGTAAGAAAAAATGAAAGAAAGTGAAAATTCTAGAGAAAACAAGTAAGAAGAGTATAAGTGAGTGAAAAATGAATAGTGAAACGGGGTTTATATAGAGGAGAGTTTGCTGCCCGTTGGAGCTGTAACGGCAGCCGTGAATAACGGGGCCAGCTGTTACAAGGTTTCTGACGTGTCTGTCACGTGTTTTCGTGTCTGCTGCACGTCTGTTACGCGTTTGCGTGTCTGCCGCAACAGCATGTCGACAGGCTGTATTTTCCGCGTTTGTCGCGGCAACTGTAACGGCAGGCTCCAAAGTTGGGCTTTTGGGGCTGATGGAAAGATGGTGCGTTGAATTCACTTCTCCTTTTCTTCTTGTCTCCTTTATTTCCTAAAAATAATAAAAAAAGACGTTATTTCCTAAAAATAAAATAATTCTAATTTCCTAATATGTAAATAATAAATAATAAAAATAATTAAAAATAAAATTTAGGTTAAATTAGGGATGCCAGGTGGGGCGTCTCCTAAGGTAACCACTTCCTGCATTCTTGGGGCTTCAGTCCCCTGATAATGCTTCAATCGATGTCCATTGACTTTGAATTGGTGCCCGTCTTTTAAAGATCTGATCGTGATGGCACCATGGGGAAAAACCTGCACCACTTGGAATGGGCCAGACCATCTAGATTTTAGCTTCCCTGGGAAGAGTTTCAACCTAAAGTTAAATAATAACACAAGCTGCCCTGGGCAGAACTGTCGTGGCAGCAACTTCTTGTCATGCTACTTCTTGGTGTTGTCCTTGTAGATTATTGCGTTATCATAGGCCATTGTTCGAATTTCTTCAATTTCGTTCAGATCAAGTAGCCTTTTCTACCCTGCTTTTTCCAAGTCCATATTAACTGCCTTGATTGCCCAGTATGCTCTGTGCTCAATCTCGACGGTTAAATGGCACGTTTTTCTGTAAATTAGCCTATAGGGGGACATTCCCAATGGAGTTTTGAACGATGTCCTGTAGGCCCATAATGCATCATTTAGGTGTAGAGACCAGTCTTTCCGAGTTGGCTTAACCATCTTTTCAAGAATGTTCTTGACCTCTCTGTTGGATATCTCAGTCTGTCCATTGGTCTGAGGGTGGTATGTTGTTGCAATCCGATGTTTTACACCATACTTTTTCAAGGCAGCAGCTATAACCCTATTGTCAAAATGCCTCCCTTCATCACTGATGATCGCCTTAGGGATGTCGAATCTGGAAAAATGTTCTTATGCAAAAACCTTTGAACCGTCTTGGCATCGTTTTTCTGAGTGGCGATCGCTTCAACCCATCTGGACACATAGTCCACTGCCAAGAGGATATAAAAGTTCCCACATGAAGTTGGGAATGGTCCCATAAAATCTATCCCCCAAACGTCGAAGATCTCAACTTCAAGAATATTTTGCAGTGGCATCTCGTGTCTCCTTGAGACGTTTCCAGTCCGTTGACACTTGTCACAGTTCTTGTAGAATGTTTGAGCATCTTTCTACAGTGACGGCCAATAAAATCCCGACTGCAAAACCTTGGCAGCAGTTATGTTACCTCCTAAGTGTCCTCCATACTGTGAAGCATGATAGTGATGTAGTATATCTTCTTGTTCATCCTGTGGTACACATCTCCTTATAACCTGATCTGCACAAATTTTGAAAAGAAGAGGTTCGTCCCAATAATAGTGCTTAACATTATTTTGGAACCTCTTCCTAGCTTGATAATTAAGGTCAGGAGGAGTTATTTCGCTAACTAAATAATTAACGAAATAAACATACCAAGGGAGTTCAGAAAACTTACCTGCCGCCATGGTTGTCGCGGCAGTGATTGTGGAAGCAAACAGCTGCTCATCAGGGAAGGTCTCCAATATGTATGTCTCGTCTGCCGATAGACTCCTTCCCTTCTCCAACCTTGACAAGTGATCTGCAACTTGATTCTCTGTCCCCTTTTTGTCCTTGATTTCAAGGTCGAACTCTTGCAGTAGCAGAATCCAACGTATCAGTCGAGGCTTTGCATCCTTTTTGGTGAACAGATACTTCAATGCAGAGTGGTCTGTGTGGACTATGACCTTCGTTCCAAGTATATAAGAACGGAACTTGTCAATGGAGAATACCACAGCTAATAGTTCATTCTCTGTGGTGGTGTAGTTTACTTGGGCGTCGTTCAGTGTTTTGCTGGCATAGTATATGACATGAAAAAGTTTGTCTTTCCTCTGCCCAAGTGCTGCCCCGACAATATAGTCACTAGCATCACACATGATATCAAACGGCAGTGTCCAATCTGGTGGCTGTACTATTGGGGCTGTTACCAGCTTTTCTTTCAGAACCTTGAATGCCTCAGTACATTCAGCGTTAAAGTCGAAGGGACGGTTCTGCTCCAGAAGATGGCATAAGGGCTTGGTGATCTTTGAAAAGTTCGCGATGAACCTCCGATAAAAACCAGCATGTCCTAAGAAACTTCTGATTCCCTTGACTGTGGTGGGTGGCGGCAGCTTTTCGATCACTTCTATTTTAGCTTTGTCGACTTCTATGCCACGGCAGCTAATTTTATGGCCAAGGACTATCCCTTCATCAACCATGAAGTGACATTTTTCCCAGTTCAATACTAAGTTTGCTTTTTCACATCTCTCGAGCACCTTCTGTAGGTTGCCTAGGCAGCTTTCAAAGTTGTCTCCAAAGACTGAAAAATCATCTATAAATATTTCTAAGAAATCCTTCACCATATCGGAGAATATTGCCATCATGCACCTTTGAAAGGTGGCTGGTGCATTACGAAGTCCAAATGGCATCCTCCGAAAAGCTTAAGTACCGTAAAGGCATGTGAACGTCGTCTTTTCTTGATCTTCCGGTGCGATGGCTATTTGATTATAACCTGAGTAACCATCAAGAAAACAATAGTAAGGTTTACCCGCTAATCTATCAAGCATTTGATCAATAAAGGGTAAGGGGAAGTGGTCCTTCCGGGTAGCTTTGTTAAGCTTCCGGTAGTTCATACAAACCCTCCAACCGGTCACAGTCCTGGTTGGGATTAGCTCATTTTCTTCGTTGGTTACCACGGTCATTCCTCCTTTCTTGGGAACGCACTGCACCGGGCTCACCCACTTGCTATTCGAGATGGTGTAGATTATTCCAGCATCTAGCCATTTGATTATCTATTTACGCACTACTTCTTGCATAGCATGGTTCAGACGTCTTTGTGCATCAATGGTCGGCTTATGATCATCCTCTAAAAGAATTTTATGCATACATAATGCCAGACGGATGCCTTGGATATCAGTTATCGTCCATCCAATAGCCTTCTTATGCTGCTACAGCATCCCTATCAGCTGTTGTTCCTGTTCCTGCATCAACTTGGAAGAGATGATTACGGGCAACGTATCATTTAAACCAAGGAAAACATATTTTAACTGCCCTGGCAGGGGCTTAAGATCTATAACAGGGGGCTCAACAGTTGATGGCTTTTGAATTACATGTTTATCCGAGGTGTAGTTTAAGGGCTCGAACAACTTACATGGATGATTGCCTATCCAATTTAACTCCTCTTGATCTTCAGTATTGGATGTATCAGATTCTGAGGAGCTGATGTCGTCGGTGCTGTCATGGCAGTCTTCTAAGTGGCTGCCGAGGCAGTGACCAATTTTTATGTCGTGGCAACCCGACCTAATGCAGGGTTGGTCAAGGGTAACTTCAGTGATATCCTTGCATTCTTCTTCTGCATCAGCATGTTTCATTGCTTGGAGAACATTCAACTTGATTTCTTGATCGTTTACTCTCATGGTGAGTTCTCCTTTTTCCACATCAATCAGTGATCTTCCTGTGGCTAAGAAGGGTCGCCCCAGGATGATTGGTGCGTTTTCATCTACTTCACAATCTAAGACAAGAAAGTCAGCAGGAAAAATAAACTTATCCACTCTTACAATAATATCTTCAATTTTTCCTTCTGGATGAACGTAAGAGGGGTCTGCCAACTACAGTATTACTGTTGTGGGCCGAGCTTTTCCAATACCTAATTTCTGAAAAACATATTTGGGCATTAAATTTATACTAGCACCAAGATCACAAAGTGCCTTACCCACAAATTTATCTCTGATTACGCATGGTATGATGAAGCTCGTAGGGTCCTTCTTCTTCTGGGGTGGATGCTTGTGCAGAATACTCATGCATCCTTCTGTCATCTTAACCGTTTCAAATTCCCCAAGTCTGGATTTCTTCGACATGGCATCCTTGAGAAATTTGGCATAACCGGGCATCTCCCTAACGACATCTAATAGCGGAATGATGATATGAACCTACTTAAAAATATCATAGATCTTTTTAAGCTGTGATTCATGTTCCAATTTCTGTAACCGCTGAGGAAAAGGATGTGGAGGACGATAATCAGCAATACGTCCTTCCCACTGCATACGGATCTGAAGAGGTTTAGGTTCATCATCTTTCTCCTCGGTCCCTTCTGCTGTCGTGACAGGCTCATCGGCAGCAGGCTGTTTGTTACCTGTCGGGGCAACTTCCTTGACAGTCGACTCCAAGGCTGGTTCCTTAACTGATTCAGCTTCCTTTTCAAGCCCTGGTAGTTTCTTCCCACTCCTAGTAGTGATGGCTTTACACTGCTCATGTGTGGGCTGTCTAGCGTTTTCAGTATCGCTAGGAAATCATCCATTCTGCCTCGGTTTAATATGCTGGGAAACCTGACCCATCTGTGTCTCTAATGATTTCAGAGTAGCTTCATGATTGGTCATCCGCATCTCTGTTTTATCCATGAATGTCTCTGTCTTCTTGACAAAGTGATTCATGTTCTCAATATAAATTCCTGTTTGAGACATAAATGTAGCCAAAGTCTGTTCCAGTATACTAGTTGTGGCAGCTGGTGGCTGTTGTTGCTGCTGCTGTGGTTGCTGTCGAGTCAGCAATCTAGGTCCTCCCTAGTTCTGATTATTCTGTGCTTGAGGATTTAGGGCATTATTAGGATTGCTCCAAGAGAACTTGGGATCCTTTCTCCAGTTGGGATTGTAGTTGTTGGAGTTATAATTATGCTTATTGTAGTTTCCAACATACATCCCTTCTTCTAACTGTAATGTACATTCTTCCGAACTGTGATTTCCATCGCAAGTTTCGCATACCTCTTTAGCAGTGTAGACAGGCTGTGAATCTTCTTTCAAGAGCTTTTTCATTGCCTTAGTGAGATATGCCACTTGTGATTTTAATGAATTGTCGGCCTCATAATCTTTTACAGCTAGAACTCGTTTACCCCCTCTTCTTTCTGTAGAAAACTGTTCCTCATTCTTCGCCAGATTTTTCAATACTGCCATTGCCTGATCTGGGTCTTTGTCCAGCAGTAGTCCATTTGCTGCTGAATCTATTCTGATACGAGTTTGTAAATTGGCAGCATTATAGAATTTAGTTACTTGGTTCCAAACGGGGAATCCATGCATCGGGCAGTTCCTTAGCAAAGTGGTAAATCTGTCCTAGGCTTCGTGCATTGGCTCGTCGTCTTCCTGTTGAAAAGTAGCAATTTCGTTACGTAATCGCTCAGATAAGTGTGAAGGATTAAAACGAGACAAAAATTCACGAGTTAAATCTGCCCAAGTTCTAATTGAACCCGGTGTTAGTTTATTCCACCAAGTTTTTGCCCTGTCCCTCAATGAATGAGGAAATAACCGAAGCCTCAGTATCTCCGGATTAACTCTTGGTAGTCTAAACGAACCACAGATTTCCTGGAACGTTTTCAGATGTTCCCTAGCATCCTCTGTATCAGCACCACTAAATTGGCCAGCGTTGTTGATCATGCTGAACATGACAGGTTTCAGCTCAAAGTTGTCAACATCTATATCTGGCAGGGTTATCTCTAGTTCTACATGATCATTGAGCATGTAGTCTCGGCATGACCGGCGTGCGGCAGCGGCAAGAGGGTCAACAGGTGGATCGTTCCCTCCATCTCCGGCAGGATTGTTATTATCTTGGGGATTCCCTTGGCTGTCCCTTCTTTCTTCACGTCTTTCGTTCACCATTGCTTCGAGTTGTTCCTCCAGGTATTTGTTCCTTTCAACGAGGTAACAAACTCTTTTCTTGAGATTGAACGTTCGTTCGGGTTCAGGATCTAACTGGTACTCAGATTCCTTCCCCCGTTGAGATCTGCGCATACGCAAACAAAAGACCTTGTGAAAGGTATAGGTTGAACAATCCAAGTAAAAATAGAAAAGTAAAGGAAGTGCAGTAAAAGATAGGGTAAAGGTATGTTGACAATCCCCGGCAACGGCGCCAAAAACTTGTTGCGTGTAAAAGTGTCTATCGCAATGTAGTGCAAGTGTACACGACGCAAGTAGTAAAGTGATACGGAAGTATCGGATATCGTCTCCATAGGGACTGGGCTAATAGTTTCACCTTGGATTGCTGCACGAGAAGAAAAAGAATAGTTTAAATTGTCGTCACGAAATAATAAAGAGTACTTAAATAAAAGAGTAATGGAATCAAGATAGAGAGAATGGGCTGGTATTGAATTGCTCAGTAGTGTAGGTGTTGCAAAGTCTGGAATATATGTTTTGTCGTTGTCCCTGTCGCGGCAGCACATGTCGCGGCAACAGTCTGTTGTTAGTCGCGGCAGCGATCACACAACTCCGTACTTCAAGCTTGGCAAGAATCCCTGTTGTGCCTTGGCCTATCCCTAAGTCCAAGTTTGTCGATGAACACGTCTTTAATGATACCTCTCGGCGTGAATCAAAGGATGAACACCGATATTGTTGAATTCTTCCTTAGCCACTTAACCTCATCCTATCCCTAGGTCCGAGATAGTTCAACTATAAACTAGAGAACCCGCACTTATTCCTTTCATATACTTAACTCTCCCGATATTAAGTAAATAGATAACCTCACAATGCTCTCCCGATACTCTTGCAAGATGTTAGAAACCAAAATAAGCGAACTTGAAGTTTATTTTATTGAACATAAAATTCCTAAAACAAAAGCAATCCTTGCAACTACTTTACAAATCAACTCGTGGCCCTAGGGGGAATTTAGAACATGTTGAGAAGGGGAAAACGGCTAGGGTTTTGGGAAGAAGGCTAGAGATGAAGACGATGTCCTCTCCTAGGTCGAATTACATGCCTTTATATATGCCTTGAGTTCAAGTTTTCTAATATGGCAAGAATACAAGTTTAAATTAAAGTACAACTCTATTAAATACTAAATCTTCAGAGAATATATCTTTAATTCGCCCTTCCTTCTTGCTTGGAGTTTCTTACTTGAACTTTGGGCTTGGCCTTCATTCTGATCTAGGGCTTGGAAAAATATAAGGGTAATCCACGACAGACCGGCATAGTTTTCTCTTTCTGCCGAGGCCCACATTGCTTCTTCTCCTCAATATTGCTGTCGTCCTTGGCTGCCACGGCAGCGGCCATGGCAGCATCGTCCTCCTTGTCTGCACATCCAGTTCCAGCTCTGTTGTATCACTGCCCAGCGCCTGCTTCTCCATCTGCTACAGCAGCAACCTGCAAAAGCAACCAATTTCAGTAGAAATTGTGCCATTTAATATATTTGTGATGTATAACTGAAATTTAACCTAAATGCAATGAATTATGCTTGAATGCAGCAGAAATATGGGTTAAATAGGGGGTAAATAATAGAACTTTTACACACTCAACAACAACCATGGGAAACCATAGACACATTAGTTACTATTTACATACCATATCAATTATAAGTCTTACAAAACCAAACAATCACCCCATAATACATACATTAGTGCCACCATCCAAGAGTTCTTGACAACAAAAACTAAGTACATACTTTTACTTTCAAAAGGTGACTTGATCAAGCTTCTAGCAATTCCCGAGCCCAAAAAGTTAACATGGGATGTAGAGAAAGAATTTGATTAAGACAAAGCTTAGTGAGTGAGTTAAGTACAATAGGTAAAGTTCATACTTTAAGATCTTTCACTACATTTGAATAATTCATAAAGGTTATGAGTACATCAAAAGATGGCAGTTTCCAATCCAATTGTTTCTTTTATAGGTCTTCATACAACATTATGCCTAATTGGCATATCAAAAACAATCATTTGTCACTACACCATTTCAAATGGAGGAATTATGAGCATACAACTTAATCATCTAGTAAGGTTCTATCCTTATTCACAATTCACCGAGCAATATAGTCAAGCAACTATCAATCCTCATTACCAAGCAATGTTTTAATAATCCAATGATCACTCTACTAATCTATTTATATAAACTATGTTTAGGCTAGGCAATATTATTTATTCAATCTATTGTAACATTCTCATTTACAATCAATTCTTTTAATGAACTTTTTAATTAGCCTTGAGAATCGACATCACAATCTAGATACACGAGTGCCCAACCAAATTGTCGCCTTTAAAAACCATGGTACTCAAGGTATCGGTCAATCCCTCCTACTGTCACCAATGACTAATACGCACTTCCCTCATATTGTCGCCAATTAAGGACCATTTTCCCGGACCGTAGTCCACCTCGACACTTAGCTCTATAGACTCTATGGCATGCCAACTATATCTATGATGGACTTGAAACCAAGGCTTACAATAGTTATTAATCTTTCAATATAATTCAATTCAATATGCACACCTTGTGCCAATGATCAATGAAATTCTTCATTATCAATGTAACAATAACAAGCCATCAATCAATATTCAATAGTTCAATTATCAATATCCATTCTCAAGAATTAATCTTTCAATATCTATCAATGAGGTAATTAATATCTTGTTCATTATTCAATGACCTTTATCAATCTAACCATTATCAATTGTAAATCCATAAATGGCCTAACAAAGTTAGTTTTGAACTATCCTCTATTTCACGTAATAGATAGTATATTACTCGACTCCTTTCTCTATATTCTTAAGGATTGATGGGAATTAATCGGCAAGTAACAACCAACCAAGGTAAACTCTCTATCAACAAACTTTCTCTCTATTTCTCTCACTCCTTTCTCTAACTAAGGCATTCGGCTAAAGGAGAACAATGAGGAAGATGACCCCTTAGTGTCTTAGCCGAGTTTTCCCAACAGACATGTGTATGCACTCTTCAATTTCTAAGGAATTTGCATGCAAAACATGCACTGAGATAACTTAATAAATTGGTTTTTTCTCAATTGAGTTCTTACATATATCCTTCTTCCATTTTAGTCCCCTTAAAAACAATCGGTTAAGAGAACAATTATTGATTTAATCAATTATAATCATAAGTTCATTTAAGTGACAATTTTTGTTGTTGGAGTATTACACTCACTATAATTTGTGGGTTCAACAATATGGAAAGTAGAATAAATAAAAGTTTGTGTATGGGGTGGCAAATGAGAATATGAAATATTATTAGAAATGGGATACTTACAGGATGATGAAGAAGATTGGTAAGATTGAGTGTAGTCTGAGATCTAATGTGGTTGCTTAACCACCCTAGTGGACTTCCTAAGGATAGGAACAAAACTAGGGGAACCAGGGACCTAACTAAGAACAGGACTAGAAAGAACAAGATTGTGAGACTGAGATGGAATAGAAACTGGACTAAGAGAACAAGGAGCAAGATTGTTAGACCCACTAGAAGAATTACCATGAATACTTGATGAGACATCAGGTTAACCAAAAACATAATTAGGAGAAAAAGAATTGGAATTAGGTGATGAAAATGTGTTAAGAATAAGAAAATCTTCATAAAAAAGCAAAGGGCTGATGTTTAAAGAACTCAGAAAGCTCAGAAAAGGGCAATTTAAAAGGGAAACAAGACTCATGAAAAACAACATCTATGTTTACAAAAAAGAATGAGTAACAAAACTAAACAAAATATAACCTTTTTTACTAGAAAAATATCCAACAAACACAGACGGAATGGCCCTTGGAGAAAACTTATCCTTATTAAGAACATTAGTAACATAGTAGAGACAACAAAAAATTCTTAGATGAGAAAGGGTAGGAGATTTTTTATGCAACATTTCAAAAGAACTATGCCACTGTAAAATAGAAAAAATAATGTGATTGGTTAAGTAACATGCAGTTTGAATGCATCCCCCCCCCAAAAAAAAAAATTATTAGGACATTGGAGTTGAATTTAAGGGCTCGAGCAACCTCAAGGTGGTGTCTTTGCTTCCTCTCAGCAACTTCATTCTGTTGAGGGATGTGAACACAAGAACTTTGGTGAACAACACCTAAAGATACGAAAAATTGGAATAATCTGAATTAAAAAATTCAGAACCATTGTCACTACGAACAAATTTAATAGAAGCAAAAAATGATTTTGAAGAAAGAAAAAAAGTGTTTTAGAGAAAGAACAATATCACTTTTGAGTCTCAATAAGTAAACCCAGGTCATCCTAGTGTCATCATCAAAAATAGTAAAAAAAAACCATGGCCACTATGAGTAAAAACTCTATATGGCCCCCACAAGTCCAAATGTATTAACTCAAAAGGTGTACTATAACTAGAAGAACTAACAGGAAAAGGTAAATGAGACTTTTTTGCTAAAGGACAAACAATACATTAACTAAGGCAACCAAAATCAAGAAAAAGAATGCAAATAAGGTATTTTATGTAAAATGTTAAGAGGGGCATGTCTTAAACGAGCATGCCAAACAGCAGTTTTATTAATAGAAAAAGACATACAATGTGAAGAATTAAAAACTAAAGAAGCAGAATAAAAAAACAGAATTGGGTGTCACACAAGAAGCAAAGATTGAATAATCAAGGAAATGCAAGCCATAAGAGTCTCTATCAATCCCCATCATCCTTCTAGTGGAGCGATCCTGTAAAATGAAAAAAAAAGGTAAAATGTAATATGGCAGTGAAGTTCTTTAGTAAGCTTGGAACCAAATAAAAGATTGTGCGTGTAGGAATATAAAGGACATTATAAATGGTAAGAGAAGAATTAAAGCAAAAAATAACCAGTGTGAGTTATAAGAGCTGTTTTACCAGCCGGCAAACAAACAAACCTAGATTCTGAAACACATGAAGAAGGATATACTAAAATTTTGAAGTCAAACAACATGTGGTCCATGACACATATATCCAAAACCCAACAAACAGAATCAGAGACAAAGTAATTAGCATAAACAACGCCTGCCAAATTCACAGTATGCTCAACAGAAGGTGGCTTGTTCAACAAGCTCATGAGTTGAGTGTACTGCTCAAAAGTAAAGACAAGAGCAAGCAAACCACTCGAAGAGCCTGTTGAGAAGATTGGTGGAGAATCATGTTCAGAAGCAACAACCATGGTAACCTGAGAAGGCTTCTTGCGAGTAAACTTAAAATCAGGTGGGAAATCGTGGAGCCTGTAACAACTCTCCTTCTTATGTCCTCTGATGTGGCAGTGATCACAAGTTCCAGAAAAATGACAGTCACTACGAGAATGCATGACAACATTGGAATAGACAATCGGTGCATCACCAGACAAAGAAGATACCCAACTAGAAAGCTGATGACGATAAAATTCCTCATTAATGATCATCGAGTAAGCCTAATTGATAGTGGGCAACGATTGCTTGAGTAGGATCTGACTTCGAACCACATAGTAGGTCTCATTAAGACCCATAAGAAATTAAAACAATTTTTGATGAGCTAGATGTTCAGAATTCTTACGAGAGACCTCACAATCACAAATTGAAAAAGGAACCAATAAATTATATTCGTCCCATAATACCTTCAGACGAGTGAAGTAAGAGGAAATGGAAGAATCACCTTGGCAAAAGGCCACGATCTCTCGATGCAAGAAAAAAACCTAGAACCATCAACGTTATCAAACTTCTCTTTCAAATCCCTCCAAACATAGGCGACACTAGAAGCGAACACAATCCCAATGGAGAGATCGTTACTAATCGTGTTAAGGAGCCAAGAGAGAACAAAGGCATTGCATCGTTCTCATTGAGAATGAAGAATCATCGTAATCATCCTTGCGACAATCACCAACAACAAAGCTGAGCTTTTTCTTTGCGAGGAAAGCAATACGCATGGATCTACTCCAGATATTATAGTTTTCGATTCCCATCAGACGATGCGGCACCAAAACACTTCCAGTCGTGTCGAATGGATGCAAAAATAAAAGGCGATTGAAGCCATTCACCTGAGAATCAGTCGTCGGGGTAGGAGGAATAATCGCCAGAATTGGAGGATCAACTAGAGGCATAGTAACCATAGAGAAAAAAAAAACCTAATCGATGGGAAAATTGAGGGAAACAACAATCAAACGCAAAAGAGACTTGGAGAAATCAAGCGGATGAAAAAACTAGGCTTAGAGAATAAGAAGCACAATAAAAGAATGAAAGAAGAAAAGGCCTAAATTGTTGATACCATGTTAAAAACGAGAATTAGGAAATATTTCATCATTCTTTCATATATCATCTAATTAATTTGCATCCATTGTATTTAGGGTAATCTTCACCCGTGGTCCCTTTTGTTTAAGTTTTTTTATTTTGTCACTCAAATTTAAAAAAAAAAATTATTCTTGCCACTTACGTTTGAAAACGTTTCTGTTTTGGTCATTGGACTGTTAGTCTCCTTTAATTTTGTTTTCAGTCTATTTCATTTTGGTCATTGGTTTTTTTTTGTTTAAGTCACTTATGTTATCTTTTCGTTCTATTTTGGTCAATAGGCCATTAATCCCTGTTAATTTGATGATGTGTCACATTAATAAAAGTGGATACTTTCAAATTTAATCTCTACACTTTTAAAATTTTATTTTATCACCATCATCAAACAAAAATATTCAATAATCTTTTTGCCTCCAAAAATTTATCCCCTCCACCAATCGGGCTTGTTAACTCTGGGTTCTACTGGAACCACACAAACTCTTTGTTTGTCTTCAATTTTTGAATGGTTTTTTCGTTTTCTTTGACTTCTTGAAAGGGGTAAGAGTGTACATTCGGTTAATTCGGTTAACCGATCGAACCGAATTACCCAAAATCCATTAATCAAATTTTTTCCTTTTAAACGTTAACCGAATCGAAATTTTTTGTAAAATTTTTAACCGAATCAAAAAAATTTGGTTAATTCGGTCAGTTTTTGAATCAACTAAAATTTGTTACAAAATTTTGGATAAATTACACAATTGGTCACTAAATTATGCTAAAATGATCTTTTTAGTCGCTGATTTTTCATTTTATCCTAAATTGATAGAAGTTTAATGACCATTTTATAATATATCAAAAAATTCAACATTTTATAATTTTTAAAATTTTAATCACAAAAAATAAATATATTTAATATATATAATATTTAATATATAATAAATTTGGTTAATTAACTGGTTTCGAACAAAATTAATCGATAACCAAAGTTTGAAAAAACTCTTAATCGTTAACCGATTCTACCTAAAATTAACCGACCGATTAACCGAGAAAAAAATTGTTCGATCGTTTAATTCGGTTAAAACCGAATAATGCACACCCCTAGAAAGGAGCCATCGCATAAGCGAACGAGAATAAAAAAATTAATCTAACTGTCTTCTTTGGTTAAGGTTGGAGAGGAGAATTTTTTAGGGTTTTTTGTTTGAAGATGGTGAAAAAAAATTAAAATTTTATGGATTAAATTAGAAATTATTCATTTGTATTAACGTGACACATCATCAAATTAATGGAGATTAATGGCTCATTAACCAAAATAGAACAAAACGATAACGTAAGTGGCTTAAACAAAAAAATAAAATCGGTGACCAAAATGAAATAGACCGAAAACAAAAGTAACGGAGACTAACGGTCTAATGACCAAAACAAAAACGCTTTCAAACATAAGTGGTCAGAATAGTCTTTTTGTAATTTACATGACAAAAATAGAACAAAACCTAAACAAAAGGGACCACGTGTGAAGATTACCCTTGTATTTATAATACAATAACTGCTCAGTGATGAGTAGCTAAATCGGTCACTTCTTTACCTTTAATTATGCCTTTAATGCTTGGAATGTGGTGCCGATTTGAGATTTACTGTGTGTGTTTTTTTGTGCAAGACTTGCAATCTGGAAAATACACTGAAATGTGGCTGAAATTTACAATTTTTTATTTTTCTAGATTCATGGCTAGATTAGTGGGCATGAATTGGGGCATGAAAGTGCTGACTGGGCATCACATCAGAAGCTTCTAAAAGATGATGTCAGTATGGTGATAGCTTATCAGCCGCGTATCAAGATGACCTATCAGCCATAATTTAAATTCAAACGTTGGAATTATCTCTTGTAATTAATTTGAATAATTTGGGAGTTATCTTTTATCCCTTTAAGGTTATTTTCTAGGGTTTTAGACTACTATAAACACCCCTTTGGGGTAAAACTTAAAAATCATCTCTTGTTCTTAGTTTTGTTTTACTTTGAAGTTTATAAAATTTCTCTTCTCTTTAGTTCTTTATTTACTTTTAGTTTTCTATTTTATTTTGAAAAATGCTAAGTATGATTTCTTCCATAATCATGTTTAGCTAAATTTTGTATAGCCAAATGCTTAAGCAATGACTCAATTCCAATGTAAAGATTGAAAAGCACTTCATCAACTTCGAGTATCTCTCTCAGTTTTCTAAGCTTAATTTCAAAATCAAAATGATTTCAAAACCAAAGATTGACGTTGGTCAGGGTGTTGTTTTGGTTTACTGTGGGGGAGGAAGGATCAGTTATTGAAGCACATTCGACTTCCTAGGAAAACACTTAGCAAAATCGTTTGCTAAGAGGAAACTGAGATCGGATCAGTTATTATTGATATCAGAGTCGATCTTTTACGAAATTAAACGATTTTATCTACAACATTGCGTTGATTAGATCAATTTATAAAATAGATATCAAAGATGGCACTTGGGTATTCAGTTTACAAAGCTTAGTCACAAGGATTGATCCTTGTAGACAAGTAACCAACGTGAATTCCGAAGTGAAAAATCTTTTTTCCGATGATCCAAGGAAATTGATTTAAAGCAAGAGTCTGAGGCTAATCTTTATCATACTAAATCACTTCTTTTTAATATTCTCTACAACCTCTTATTTGTACTTAATTCCACAAACCCCCTTTTTACTTAAACATTATTCAACTCTCTTCTTGGTTCACCGACTAAACAAACATAAATCAGGAAGTTTCTCAGTCTCTGTGGGATCAACCCTTAATTCTCCCTTACTACGCTTAATTTCCTTTATTTATTATTTGAGAATAATGGATTATTTTGACGCAAAAACGACGCGCGTCATATTGGCGTCGTTGTCGGGGACTTCGGCAAAATTACAGAATTATTTTGTTTGATTTATGACTAGGAAGAATCCGGGAGAACAAGCAGAATTTATCCTGGAAATCGAAGCATATGCCCGAAGATTGCACTCTCAGGCACTTCGAGAAAAGAAGCAAAGACAGCGATAAGAACGACTAGAATATGATCTAGAAACATCATCTAAAGCATAATCACATTTCAACCACACAACCGAAGAACCAGTTTCGATGGGAGACAATGACTAAACTATTCGACAACTGACTGCGGCCTGTGATGACAACCAGCCGATGTGCATAACATTCCCGAATGGCGAGACACCATTCGCTCTCAAGACAGACTTAATACACCTTTTACCAACCTATCATGATTTGCCAAGTGAAAAACAACATAAACATCTAAAGGAATTTCACATGGTCTGCCTAAGCACAAAACCACAGGGAGTCTCTGAAGATCAAATAAAACTTCGCACCTTTCCATTTTCTCTAGCTGATATAGCAAAAGACTGGTTATTTGATTTACCTTCCAACTCGATTACAACTTGGACTGATATGGCTCGCCTTTTTCTTGACAGGTTTTCCCAGCAGCTAAGGCAAGCGAGCTAAGGCAAAGTATCTTAGGCATACAAAAAATGGATATCGAATCGTTGTACAAATATTGGGAGCGTTTCAAAAAGCTGTGCGCAAACTGTCCACAACACGGTTTAACTGAACAAACACTTCTCCAATATTTCTACGAAGGGTTAACACCTATGGATATGAAGGTGATCGATGCGGTAAGTGGAGGAGCACTTGTTAACATGACTCCAACCGCAACAAGAATGTTAATGTCTACTATGGTCGCTAACTCGCAACAATTTCACTATTCAAGTGAACCATCTCAACGGGTTCAAGAGATAAGTACAGTTTTTTCTGGAAAACAAAATTGATAAATTAGCTAATATTGTACAATCTCTCGTTGCGGATAAAAGAATTGCAGCCAGGCTTTGCGGGATATGTACGAGCCCAGAACATCCAACGGACTGTTGTCTGATGGTGCAAGAAGAGGACACTGCGCAAGTGCATGTCGTAGGGAATTTCCCGGGACCTCCACAAAGACAATACAATCCCAACGTTAACTCGTATAATCCAGGTTGGAAAGATCACCCAAACTTCAGTTATGTTCAAAAGCAAAATCAACCATATTAGCAGAGACAACCCACCCAACAACAATTTCAACAACCGAAGTCATCATTGGAATCCATTGTTGAACGGTTGGCAATATCCCAAGAGAAGTTTCAAAACCACACTGAGGCCCACCTACAAGATTTAGATAAAAAATGAGCCAGTTGGCCCAAACCGTGGGGAGACTAGAATCACAGGGAAGACTTCCTTCTCAAATGGAGTCAAATTCGAGAGAGAATGTTAGTGTTATCACGCTCCGAAGTGGAACCATTGCCAACCCAGAAATCCTAGAAAAGAATGTCACACGGTCCAAGAAGGAGAAGGAAACGCCACCTTCCAACTTCCAAGGTACATCTTCATCGCCACCTCTTCCTCCTTCTTCTTCTCATGAAATCGCACCACTCTTCCCATCGAGATTGATGAGGCGTGACAAAAGAGCCGAAGAGAAGGAAATCTTAGAGGTGTTCCAAAAAGTACAAGTCAATATACCTCTCCTAGAAGTAATCCGACAAGTGCCAAGGTATGCCCGATCTTTAAAGGAGCTTTGCACCACAAAAAGAAGACTGACTGGTCACGAGAAAGTAAATCTGGGAGAACATGTATCTGCAATATTTCAGCGGAAGATTCCACCAAAGATGAAGGACCAAGGTATGTTCGATATACCTTGCAAAATAGGAAATGTTTTAATTAAATGTGCAATGTGCAACTTATGAGCTTCAATTAACATTATGCCACTTTCTGTTTATAAAATGATTACTAACGAGCCTTTTAAGGAAACAAGAGTAACTATCCAGTTGGTTGATCATTCTATTATCTATCCAGAGGGAGTAAGGGTGGGCAAAAATACCCGACCCATTTGACCCGAACTTAAAAATACCGGGTAATTCTCTAAAAAAAATTACCCGACCGGGCCGGGTACCCGTCCCGAGAATTTTCCTGGGACACGGGCTGGGATTTTTAAGTTATCGGGTACCCAATCCGACCCGATAATATTTAATATATTTTTTATATTTTTAATTATTTTTTTATTTTAAGTTTCTTAATATTTTTACTCTAAAACTAAATTTAAATCCTTAAATTTTTTTATGTTTGTATTATATACTTTTAAGTTTTAAGTTTAAAATATTTTTGTGTTTCATATGTGATTATTTTTAAAATTTTAGAATTAAAAAACTAAAAACAATATGCGGGTACCCGGATGAGATAGGCCGGGACACGGGTTGGAGATTGAGGTACTCGGATGAACCGGGTACCCGACAATTCCCACCCCTAGGAGAGAGTGCTTGAAAATGTCCTTGTGAAAGTCGATGTTCTTATTTTTCTTGCCAACTTCTATGTCATCGACATGGAAAACGATAGGACGAACACTTGCTCTGAGGTACTTTTAGGCCGACCCTTCCTAAGCACCACACATACAAAGATTGATGTGAGAAGCGGTATATTAACAATGGAGTTTGATGGTGAGGTCGTAGAGTTTGATGTTTATAATGTGATGAAATACCCATATCAAGTTGAAAGAATTAATTCTATCGATATTATTGATCCCTTAGTTGATGAATATGTTGAAACTAATTTTTTCAAAAACTTTTACAAGGATCTTGAACTTTGTCGTAGAGAGGAAGAAAGGGAGTTTGAAAATATTTTTTTTCTATAAATTCTAACTTATTTTTAACTCCCTCTAAAATTAAAATGTTACCTTCTATTTTGTATGCGCCATAGATAGAATTAAAATAGTTACAAGATCACCTCAAATATGCATTTTTAGGGAAAAAAAACAAAACCATGTCGGTAATTATCTCGAACAAGCTGTCTATAGAAGAGGACGATGACCTAATCATAGTGTTGTGAGCTAACAAAGAGGCCATCAGCTGGACCATCGCAGATATAAAAGGACTTAGTTCCTCAACTTGTATGCACAAGATAAAAATTGAAGGAAGGGAAAAGCCATCTAGACAAGGACAACGCCGGTTGAACGAACCAATGATGGAGGTAGTAGAAAAGGAGATACAGAAACTCCTTGATGCAGATATAATCTATCCAATTTCCGATAGTGACTAGGTAATTCCAATTCACGTGGTCTCTAAAAAGACTAGAGTTACGGTAATCAAAAATCCGAAAGGTGAGTTAGTTCCAACACGAGTTCAGAATGGGTGGCGAGTTTGCATCGATTATAGAAAGTTGAACTCCTTAACTAGAAAAGATCATTTTCCTTTACCATTTATAGATCAAATGATAGAACGTTTAGTCGGTAAGACTCATTATTGATGTCTTGATGATTTTCAGGTTTCTTCGAAATCCTTGTGGCACCTGAAGACCAAGAAAAGATGACTTTTACATGTCCATTCGGAACATTCGCCTATCAAAGGATGCCATTTGGGCTTTGTAACGCATCAGCTACGATCCAAAGATGTGTGGTAAGCATATTCTCTGATTACATAGAAAAAGGAATTGAGGTGTTTATAGATGACTTCACTATTTACGGTAATTCATTTGGTGAATGTTTACTGAATCTAACAAATGTTCTAAGAAGTTGTCTTGAATTATGAAAAATTTCATTTTATGGTTGATAAAGGATTAATATTAGGACATGTTGTTTCGTTTGATGGAATTTCTGTCAATAAGGCAAAAACTGATATTATACGCTCACTTCCTTACCCCACAACTGTGAGGGAAATCCGTTCTTTTCTTGGTCATGCAGGCTTTTATCGTAGATTCATCAAGGACTTCTCAAAAATAGCGCAACCATTATGCCAGTTGCTTTAGAAGGATCAGGCTTTTGATTTCGACAAGAAGCGTAGGGATTCGTTCGATACGCTAAAACAAAAACTTGTGACAGCACCAATCGTTCAACCACCGAACTGGGATTATCCGTTCGAGCTAATGTGTGACGCGTTAGATACAAGTGTTGAAGCAGTTCTAGGCTAAAATATTGGAAAAGAGCCCCATGTTATAGCTTACGTATCTCGCACGTTAAATCCAGCTAAAAAAATTATTCAACAACGGAAAAAGAACTGTTTGCCATTATTTTTGCTTTAGAAAAGTTTCGATCATATTTACCTGGTACTAAAATTGTTGTGTTTTTTGATCATGTATCGTTAGGTTATTTGATGAGTAGAAAGGAGGCAAAATTGAGACTCGTTCGATGGATCTTACTTCTACAGGAGTTCAATTTGGAGAATAAAGAAAAAAGGGGATGTGAGAACCTCGTAGTTGATCACTTGAGTCACATTCCCCTTTCCGTATCTGATCCATCGATTAACGATGAGTTCCCTGAGGAAAGGTTGATGATGGCGCAAGAAACTACCCCATGGTTCGCATATATCATCAATTACTTAGCCACGGGTAAGCTACCGCAAGATTTACCGAGAGATGAAATAAACCGACTTAAGCGAGAGTCCAGATTTTATATTTGTGATGATCTTTACCTTTGAAAATACTACTCGAATCAGGTAATTAGGCGATGTATCTCCGAAGATGAGGTAAATTCGATCCTTAAATTTTGTCATACTTACTCATACGGCGGTCATTTTGGACCCAAGCGAACTGCACACAAAATTTTTGAATGCGCTTTTTTCTGGCCGAACATCTTTCGTGACACATATTTATTTTGTAAATATTGTGAAAGATTTCAACGCGCAGGAAATCTTAGTCGTAGAAACAAAATGTCTATTACCCCTATTTATGTATGTGAAATATTTGATGTTTGGGTAATTGATTATATGAGCCCTTTTGTTTCTTCATTCGAAAATGTTTACATTATACTTGTTGTAGATTATGTGTCGTGGTGGGTAGAAACTAAGGCCTTTAAAAATAATGATGCTAAAACCACAATTAATTTTCTGAAGGATTTTATTTTTTCCAGGTTTGGCACACCACGGGCAATAATAAGCGATAGAGTGAAGCACTTTATCAGTAGAGTAATTGACGCTCTTATGAAGAATTTTGGTGTAACTCAGCGCATTGCAACGTCTTACCATCCGTAAACTAACGAGCAAGCGGAGGTTTTGAACCCTGAGATCAAATCGATACTTGAAAAAATCGTCAAACCGGATCGAAAAGACTAGAGCGACAAATTAACCGATGCATTATGGGCATACCGAACCGCGTACAAAAGGCCAATTGGCATATCTTCATATCACCTTGTTTTTGGTAAGCCGTGTCAATTTCCAGTTGAATTAGAACATCGGGCACGTTGGGCTATCCAACAGTGCAACATAGAAATGGATGCAATCAGCGAAGCGCGTAAATTGAACATCCAAGAACTAGAAGAAATTCGTAAAACGCTTTTGACAGTGCCCGAATATTTAAAGAAAAAACTAAGGATTTTCATGATCGTAATATTGCTTATAAGACTTTTTCTGTTGGTCAAAAAGTTTTATTATTTAACTCGAAGCTTAAAATTTTTACAGGTAAATTACGATCGAAGTGGGTGGAATCCTTTACATTTGTTCAACTTTTAGTCTGAACCAGCGGCTCAAATCGTATTATGAGAATGCTCTGATTGGTTTGATCGAAGAATTCGATCTAGAGGAACATGTAGTCTGAAGCAGGGCGTCGAGCTTAACGACATTAAATAAAGCGTTGAATGGGAGGCAACCCATTTTTTATTTTTCGTCTGATAAATTTTTACTCGCTTTATTTTATTTTATTTTATTTTATTTTATTTTATTTTATTTTATTTTATTCATGTTTTAATTTTTGTTTAAATTTGTTTTTTCTGGTACCTAGGTTAAAATTTAATCGAACAATTAGTCCGTTGAAACAAGGCGATTACCCAACCAGGAGCGGCTAAAGCACAACCCCCATTTGCTTCACGGCTTAACCCATGGTTCATGGCTCACATTAGCAGCACCCAAACTTCCCCAAGTCTTCTTTAAAATATTCATGGGTCCCACTTGTTTATAAAACAATCCAATCTTTTCCACATTTCAAACATTTCCGGTCAAATTTCTTTTTCACGTGCCTCAATCCTTTTCTCCTTTTCGGATATTCTGTGGGCCCCAAACCTTTGATAGGTCATCATATATCAATCACCTTTTCTTCACGTGATTACCTTCCCCAAACCTAGCAAACAAACCTTTTGTCTTGATTAGACGCCTATTCCCTTCGTCTTTCTCTGGTGAACCATGGTTCGATCAAGAGAACAAGCTCGTCACCTTCCTAACCGGTCAGAACCCCTCATGGTCGGTGATCGCTGTCAGACGGCACCACCGTAATTTGCGGCCATTCCGAGCGACTCCGACTCACAGCCTCCACTACACCGAGGTCTAGTGCAACAGGCAACCGTAACTCTTTCGACCGACCAAGCACCAGACCCCGATCACTCCTCTTCTTGATCAATTCGATCACTAGGCAACAACATGACCGTTGAATCTTTACGCCATCGGATGTCGCGTAGCCAGCCGACGCCGTCATCACTATCCTTCCACTCTATTGCATCTTCTCAGTCAATGCCCGATGTTGCTGATGCTACCCAGCCACAACGAAGCAGACCTTGAAGAACGTTGTCATCACCATCCTTTCAATCCATGCCCAACGATGCTATATTTTCCCATTCCATGCATTCGTCTCTACCGCGTCAGACACCTGAGGTAAACTCTAGCCATGTCTCAGTTGCTCATTTACTGATGTTCCACCCTGTTTTTGGCTTTATAGACACCTTCGGAACTAATTTCTACGCGGGCGGTCCATCGATGGAACAATTGAACTTTGGCAATCATTTCGATTAGCCCGCTTCGTCATATTCGAACAACGAATGCCCAAATTCTCCACAGTTCACAGCAAGTTCGGGGGACAGTGTAGTTCCGTCTGACCAACCAAATCAGGAACCACGCTCAGAGCGCTTTTGTCGTGGTCGTAGGTATTCGGTTCCGGCCGAAGACGTTTTACATGGCTATTTGGAGTTTGATGGCGATAACTTGGAGCGATTTAATCGCATTCGTCACCGTAAATTTAAAGTCTGTAAGTATATCCCTCCTCAAACTTTGGAAACTTTGCACTTGAGCGAATCTATCATGCATTATTTTGATGTCATCGGGTGGTTAACTTATCCTACGATTCAATGTAACACTTATTATGAACTAGTGTTTGAGTTTTATGCCACGTTTTTATTTCATACAGAACATGTTGTTTCTGTTCATTCTCCTGATGTTATATCGTTCCGCTTGCTTGGTCAGAGTTTTAAAATGTCAATTACGGAATTTAATTTTTATATGGGATTCGTGATGGATGTTACGGATCTTGGGTATTTAACTGCTATACTTGAGATTCCACAGGATTTTGACAATGATATTTGCTATGAGACTCTTACTGGCTTGGCGGGTTCCCAATACGACCCTCGTACAACAAAGGGATGGGATATTCACAGTCCAACACTCCGCTACATACGCTGGTTCCTCGCTTACAACTATTCAGGGCGTAATGATACTTCTTCCGCTTTGAGTAAGGTCGAACTATTCTTTTTATGGGGTATGCATATCGGTCTAAAGGTAAATCTTGGTTATTGATTTGCTCAGGCGTTTGCGCGTGTGGCACGAACTACCAGGCCCCTTATTCTTGGACCTTATATAACACATCTTGCATCTCGTCTTTTCCCTTTGACATTTGACACTTCACAGTTCACTTACGCTTTTGCCATTAATGATTTTGATGCAAGGTGCTTGGATACTATGAACCTTCTCGTCGGCACTCCAGAGGCGCCATATATTGTTCCTCCATGCATCATTACACCACGTAATGAGCGTGTTTTCCTCAGGCGACCCACACCTCGACCAGCACAAGAAGACAATTCGCAGCCAAATGTTAACGAGCGCCTCAACACTATCGAGACCAATATTATCGAGATTCTTTCTTATCTTCGGCCAGGCACATCTCGTCGTGGACGTGGGCATGGTCGTTGCCACACTTAGCTCAGGGAGTTTCCTATTCCTTCTCTTTTCCTTTCTTTACCATAATGGGACATTATGACTAAGTACGGGTAGGATTCGTATCAAATCCTTTCTGCTTATTCGATTTCTTGACTTCGTGTTTTCTTGATTATAATTCATTAGAGTTTCTTGTTACATGTCATTTGTTTCGCCCTATTTCCATGCTTTCCCTATGATTTGATATCTTACTTGTATTAGATTTTAGGATGCATGCTAGATAATGGCTTGACTTTCAATTAAATTTTTTTAGCATTCCTTGATTTGTTAGTTGACATGTTACTTACCTTATTACAATTGAGCCCTTCATGTGAGCTTTGAGCCTAATGAGCATATGTTTTTTATATTTTGCTCTTCGTTTCATTGAGTGTGCCAAATGAATTCTTTGCATTCTAGAACTTGTGGCATAATGCTTGTCGAGACTACATTTTTTAACATAATGCTTTAGTATGATAGAGGCATTAGGTTTAACCCTATTCTCTTCCAAAAAAAATGGCCCACCCTTTGTTGTTTTCCTTTAATGAGACAATTTTGAGCCTTAGCCTTTTCTTTGATTCACCACATTTTACCTTAAACCATTTTTTCTGTGTTTTCTCCTCTTTTTGTCACTCTTTTTCAGGACAAAGTCAAGGTTATTCCGAAAAAAAGAGAAAAACCAGTGCAGAATGTAGAAAAATCATATTCGAATATGCAGTGCAGTGCAGAAAATACTGTGCAGGAAAAAAAACATTGTGCAGGAAATGAAAAAAAACAGTGTAGTTTAGTTCGAACACTTCAGAAAAATACAGTGCAAAAAAGTGAGAGAGTTCGAACAAAGAAAGAAAGACAAACAGTGCAAAAAAATTGTTTTCTCTTTTCATTTTCTCTCCTTAATAATTCTTTGGAATAATTCTTCTTTGTCTTGAATTTTAAACCCCTTATTTGGCCTTTTATCCTACACGAACCGTACTCCTATTACAACTCTTTTAAAAGACATCTTGATTTTTGCATCATATTCATACTTAGTAGTGGAGATTAGATTTAGTTACAAGCCTATGGTAATGCTTTGATTAATTTTGGCTTGAGCGCTTTATTTTACCCTAAACACTTTGAGCGAAATGAGTGCATCATTGTGAGGGTACTAGGTTTGTTTCATTGAAATTGACATGTTATTGGAATATCCTAATTTTGCTAAAACTGTTTCTAGTCTTGCCATTTTCTAATTGCTTCTTTAAATTTCATACATGTCTAGATACCACGTCATATTGAAATTTTAGAGACTTCGTGAAATTAAGGATGAGCGTTTGAGTTTTAATATGTTAGTTGCGAGATACTTGAGAACAAGCATCGACTAAGTGAGGGGGAATTTGATGAGTAGCTAAATCGGTCACTTCTTTACCTTTAATTATGCCTCTAATGCTTAGAATATGGTGTCGATTTGAGATTTACTGTGTGTTTTTGTGTAGGACTTGCAATCTGGAAAATACACTGAAATGTGGCTGAAATCTGGAAAAAAAATTTATTTTCTAGATTCATGGCTGGATTAGTGGGCATGAATTGGGGCATGAAAGTGATGACTGGGCGCCACGTCAGCAGCTTCTAGAAGATGACGTCAGTATGGTGATAGCTTATTTGTCGCGTATCAAGATGACTTATCAGCCGGAATTTAAATTCAAATTTTGGAATTATCTCTTGTAATTAATTTGAATAATTTGGGAGTTATCTTTTATCCCTTTAGGGTTATTTTCTAGGGTTTTAGACTACTATAAATACCTCTTTTGGGGTGAAACTCAAAAATCATCTCTTGTTCTTGGTTTTATTTTACTTTGAAGTTTATAAAATTTCTCTTCTCTTTAGTTCTTTATTTACTTCTAGTTTTCTATTTTATTTTGAAAAATGCTAAGTATGATTTCTTCCATAATCATGCTTAGCTAAGTTTTCTATAGCCAAAGGCTTAAGCAATGACTCAATTCTAACGTAAGGATTGAAAAGCACTTCATCAACTTCGGGAATCTCTCTTAGTTTTCTAAACTTAATTTCAAAATTAAAATGATTTCAATACCAAAGATTGACGTTGGTCAGGATGTTGTTTTGGTTGACTGCGGGGGAGGAGGAATCGGCTATGAAGCACATTCGACTTCTTGTGAACACACTTAACAAAATCGTTTGCTAAGAGAAAACTGAGATCGGATCAGTTATTATTGAAATAACATAATCTGAGTCGGTCTTTTACGAACTTAAACGATTTTATCTACAACATTGCGTTGATTAGATCAATTTACAAAATCGATATCAAAGATGGCACTTGGGTATTCGGTTTACAAAGCTTAGTCACAATGATTGATCCTTGTAGACAAGTAATCGACATGAATCTCGAAGTGAAAAATCTTTTTTCCGATGATCCGAGGAAATTGAGTTAAAGCAAGAGCCTGAGGCTAATCTTTATCATACTAAATCACTTCTTTTTAATATTCTCTACAATCTATTATTTTTACTTAATTCCACAACCCCTTTTACTTAAACATTATTCAACTCTCTTCTTGGCTCACCGATTAAACAAACATAAATTAGGAAGTTTCTTATTCCTTGTGGGATCGATCCTTACTTCTCCCTTACTACGCTTAATATCCTTTATTTATTATTTGAGAAAAATAAATTATTTTGACACGAAAATGACGCATGTCCTTTATTTATTATTTAAGAAGAAAGAATTATTTTGACGCAAAAATGACGTGTGTCACTCAGCTAGCTAGTTATTAACAAACTAACTAATTAACTGAAAAGCTAACAAAATTAAAACTAATTATTTAAAACTTCTTCAATTCAACACATATAAACATGTTCACGAATGCTAAACGAACCTAGCTCGAACACAAAATAATAAAATGAACCGAGTTCGAACATAATATTAAAAACTTAAAGGAACATTAATCAAACATGAATAACTTCAAAATAAACAAACAAAAAAACAAACACAAACAAACCCTTATTCAGTTGAGTCTGTTTTATTTACACCATAAGGGAAACAGATGAAACATCATTGTTTCGCTTAATTAAAGACAGTTGCATTGATATGCATGTTGCAGGGAATTTATGTCACCAGCCAGCAACAAATCTTCATGTTCTGATAGGGTTTCTTACATGTTTTTGGCGTTTCTTTATTTTGTCCCGAAAGGTTTTTAAAGACAAACATAAAGGGTTTTTGGGGGGGTGGTTTAGGGTTTCCATGGCAATGGCAGAGATGCACATGGGGGAATGGTCTGTCTGGTTCTGAGTTTCTTTCGGGAGATTCATTAATAATAGATTTTGTTCGAGGGGAATGAGGGTGATGTAATCCGAGAAAGGAAACTCTGGAAAGGATTTCTATTTTTAGAAACTGAACCGCATGCATTGAGAAAATTAGATCTTGGTTTTGGATTATTGCAATGTCTTACGTTGTCGATATTGTGAGGACCATTTTATAAAAAGTCAGTTAACCACTTTCATGTCCATATTGAGGCTTCTGGCATGGAGTTAAATTATGGTTGTGACTGTATTTTAGCGTGATTATAGATATAATAAATGTTATTGTGGTGATTCGGGCGGTATCGTCATTTTTCAAAATGATTGAATAAATGTAAATGTAGTCCTCATCTTGATCATTATTCAATCATTTTGAAAAATTAGGCCATTATTTAATCATTTTAAAAGATTAAGGCTTAGTTTGGCATTACTTTTAAAAAGTACGGTTGGAAAAGTGATTTTAAAAGTGTTGTAGGAAAATGATTTTGAAAAGCTGAGTTTAAGATTTTATTGTTTGTTATTGCTGTAAGAAAGTGATTTTGGAAAGATAAAATGTCTATTTTAGACATCATATTATAAAATTTAAAATATAGTAATTTAATCATATTTAGATTTATTGATATTATAACATATGAAATAGATCAATTTAAAATTATAAAACAATTTTTATTTTATATTAAAATATTTTTAAAATAATATATAAAATATGAATTATTTTTTAGAAAAATATAAATTTTAAGTATATAAATTATTTTAAAAATAATATACGAAATATATTAATTTAAATTAAATTCATTAAACTAAAAGTTACGACAACTAACATAAATATTACAAAAAATATACTAGAGCTTACGATTTACAATAATTTCTTTAAACTACAAGATACGACACAAAAAATACATTAGTACTTGCAGTTTACAATGATTTCATTAAATTACAAGCTACGACACAAAATATATTAGTGCTTGTAATTTTCAATGATTTCATTAAACTACAAGCTATGACACAAAAACATTACAACTTGCAATTTAAATTGAGTTCATTAAACTACAAGCTATGGCATCTCTCACGAATTCCATTTCATCACCATATGACATGTTTAATTCATCACCAATATCTTCATAACTTTCTTCATCTTGCACATCTTCTGGGTTAATATTTTCGTATTTCATAAAATCGGCATCATCTCGACCCGCATATTTTCGAATAAAATTGTGCAACGCCATTGTGCATATAACGATCATCCTTTGTTTTTCAAAACTATAACTTGGCATATCCCTTAAAATTGCCCATTTTTTCAGTACACCAAAAGTTCGCTCAATCACACTACGTAACGATGAATGTGAATGATTGAATATCTCTTCTTTACCAGACACAGGTCTACCTCTACGAAAGTCAGGTAAGTGATATCGTTGTCCTCTATAAGGCCCAAGAAAACCTTTCATTTGTGGGTATCCAGAATCAACGAGGTAATATTTTTCTATATATCAAAGTACAAAAATAATTAATTAAATCATTTAAATGTAAATTGAAAAACAAATTAAAGAAATTTACCATTTGGTGGGTGTGGAAATTTTAATCGTGGATCTCGAATAACATCAAGAAATATCCTCGTATCATGTGATGTTCCTTCCCATCCAGCAACGACAAATGTGAAGCACATATTAAAATCACACATTGCCATAACGTTTTGAGTTGGGACACCTTTTCTTTCTATGTACGGTATTTGTTCATTTGGTGGAAGAATGGCATGAATATGTGTACCATCAATTGCACCTATGCAATCCTACAAAAAAACACATTAGTACACAAGCATCTTTAAAGTAAATAAACTTCATAAATATGAAACTATAATATTTAAATGTTACCTTAAAATGTGGCATATATCTAGAATCATTAAGTATTTGTTCTGGTATTGTGCTAAAAGAACAATCATCTGGTGCGATTATATCCATAGCCATTTGTGAAACTTTCTCCAGCATAATTGCAAAGTGTTGACTGATTGTCCATCCAGACCTTTGAAATCGCTCTCGATACTGAGAAACAGATGCACCAATTCCCAAAATATACAAAAAGATGCCCAATATTTCTTTAGAAGAAATTCTTCTTGTACCTTGTAGGTTGTATCGTGTTTCTAAAACTCTCAACAAACTTTTGAACATAGTTTTTGACATTCTAAAGTTAATCTGACAACGCGATTCGTGACCATCAAGGATCTCACGAATCCAAACATCACCTGATTGTCTCGAATCCATGCACGGTTGTTTCAATAAATATTTTTCATAATATAATTGCACGGAAGATGCTGTCACAGCAAACAACCTATGATAATTTTGTTAATGCTATAAAAGCTCATTAATCTCCCCTTCATCATCATAAGAACTGTTAATAATACTAATACTCATTACCTGTGAAAAATTATAAAAATAAAAATTAAACATTTTAATTAAAAATTATAAAAAATAAATATACCAAACATATATAACATAATATATAAACATCACCAAATATAATAATCTCCACCATCAAAATACATAAATAAGTATTCTTAGCAAACATAAATATATAGTGAAATATCAAGATCCAAAATAATATAAATAGTAAACATAGTTTGCATTTATCAGTGTCCGAAACAAAATAAAGATTAAACATAGATGACACTTATCAATATCTCAAACTAAATATTATAAGAAAGTGACATCTACTAGTTCCCAACAAAAGTTTAGTGATTCATATCTCAAGGACTAAGAAGACTAGAAAGTTTTAAACTATCTTCCATTTCCTCATTAAGCCATCGAACTCTAACCCTTTGAGGAATTGATAAAAACACAGTTTGTTTCTCTTTATTCGCTATTAGTTTTAGTGCGAAAAAGTAGAGTTTACTAGCTTCTGAAATTTCCTCAGACAATTCTTCGAGCATTTTGACTGCTTGTGGAATACCAAATGGATCTGTAATAGGATTCAACCTTGATGTTGCTTCATTCATACTTATGGACGTGCTGCATAATTTATCAATTTGCATGAACAACTTTGCAGCCCCTCAAGTTCGTTGTGAGGATTTTTTTTTCCAGTCTTTAAATGAGAAGGTCCTGCCTCAGTGAATTTTCTCTTTTGTTGCACATTTTTGTGTTGGTTCAGATTGAATTTCAGGACTTTCATTATTTTCATCACATTCTACTTGGTGAACAAACTCCATTGCATTGTGTTCTTCATTTTCTTCAAGTGTCTCATTATAATCTTGCTCGATAAAATCAGTAGGTAATATACCCGAAGAAGGTGTCCATGCTTTATCACCAGTTGCAACTATCCCCTTGAACATTTGGTCTAACTTGTCTTCCAATTCAGGATCAATGCCTGCAAGTTTGAATCTCTGAGCTTCGGGCATCACCTACATAAGTTGATAGTTTTATTAAACACTTATAATAATATTATAGATAACCAAAATAAAATAAAAATTAGAATTAGTAAATGTACCTTTATCTTACTCTCTCACCACTCTTCGGAAGTATCAACGGTTCCTTTCGTAGGATTTCATCCTAAATCAGTATCTTTTTCTTTAAGCTTCTTCCATAACCTCTTTTCTTTTTTCAATAAATCCCATCGATTCTTCAATTGTCTTTGCGTATAAGGCTTTCTCGTCTCATTCTCAAAGTTTTTCACTATGTTATCCCATCCTTCTTTTTTAAAATGAGTTTCGGGTCTATTACCATTTAATATCTCCTTAATACACAAATCACATAATATTATTGTCAACCTCCTATCCCATGATGCTTTTTTTTCACCACTTCCTTCAACATTCAAAATACTTCTCATCTAGCATATATATATACACACACATTCAAATATTACAAAACTGACAGACTTGATGCAAAAATACAATGAAAGCACACATTCAATTCATGCATATTTATACAAGAATTATACAATTAAACAGTAAGTACTTTTCGTTTCCAAATATTTCAAGAACAAGTTTAATTTGCAATAAAGTAATTTTCTCACCTTGAATTGATGTTCCCGACATTTTTTCACTTTCAAATATTTCAAGAACGAAATTTTCCTGCATCAAGACATTTGCATAACATTCATATTTAGCTAAAATTATATTAAAAATAATGTATATTGAAAATCACGTGAGACACACAAAATTCAAACAAAATTTAAAGAAAATTTCACAACAAGAGCCAATAACAAAACAATGATTTTTTTATTTCCATCCATTCATGTCAGATTTCAGTAACATTGGTCCATTCTGCCATCAGTTTTCTTAACTTTCAAACTCATGCGCTAGTTTGGTTTAAAGCATGTGGCTAGCTCTTGTAAATCTTCAGGAGCCATCTCTTGGAACAATTCTATATTTAAGATTCCTTAAACAGATCCCTTTTGTCTACTTTGACAGTTTTAAATTAATGTAAATTCAATATTCATCCATTCAAAACAGTGGGAGCTGTGAAGTTACCTTTACTCTCTCTTTTTTAATGTTAAGAATTCGACAATATCTGAACATTCATGTACGATAATTGGTTGATTTCTTTTAACAATGAATGAGGGATAAATGAATGAGGGGGAAACAAGAGATAAAGGAATTAAGAAAAAGAGCAAACAATAGCAGAAAATATACGATCAAATTTGGGTAAAATAAAAAAATAGAAGAGCAAACAAAAGATAAATGAATGGGTCAAAAGCTTAAACTCTCAATTTCATAATCAAAACAAGGAAATAAAAAACATAGCATATCTAAGAAGATGGAGCTGCTTCTGAACTAGAACAACTCTGCAATCGTAAAATTGAAGAAAGATATTTTGAGAAAAGCATTAAAACCAGAGAAAAAATGACGTTGTTTGTTGAAGGTTTAATGAGGGGTAATTTAGACCTTTTCATTTCAAACGGGATTCTTAGCCCAAAAAGCTATAAATTATAGATTTTGAGTTTGAGAAAATAATCCAGTTTGTAAACTGAGTTTTGACCTAAAATGAGTATTGTTTGCCATTGATTTTGCTTAAAAAAGTGAGTTTGGGCTTATATAATCAACCAAAAACAGCCCTAAACCTGAAGTAAACACCCACTAAAAATTAGCCTCATATTTTTATATTTAGTCTTAATATTTATATTTTATAATTAAATTTAATAAAACTACTATTTTTATTAAAAATAATAATATAGGTCCAATTTATCGAATAATCCGATTAGTTTTAGACAGATTTGTTTTAGGCTTAGCATGAATTTAAATATATCTTCCCAAAAAGGTGACCCAATCTCCAACTTAGCTGACCCAAGCCCAAGAAATGGTGCATAAGTTAATATTTTTTTAATCTTTATTTATGTAAATAAAAAATATATTATTGTCACCAACTATCATTTGGTCTAGTGGGATGAGGTGCTGCTTGCTAGGTTTTTTAAGTAAAGTCAGTGATTCGAATCATGACGTTGTGAATAGAGAAAATTGGGTTGGAGGGTCACCTCATATTGGGCTTCTACAAAATTTGATTCGGATTAGTCGGGCAATGAGTATGGTACCGGTGGTTAAACCAAAATATATATATTATTATCAATTACCGATTGATTTATCAGAATAAGGTGTACCCCTTAAACAACGTTAATAGTTTGAATTTTATTATTGTGAATAGAATAAATTAGACTAGAAGGAGTGTCTCATAATATTTTTTTTACAATTTATCACCTTAAATACAATCAACCAAATTAATTTTATATTTTTAGAGTTTAGGATTTTGAACAATAAAAATGGGTTTAAATCTATTTAAAACATTTAGAGTTCAAAATATCTCTACTTTAATTTTTTTAATCTAAACCGAATGATTTTAAATACTTATCTTTCTATGATATATCAGATTAAATTAAATTAAAATTCAAACTAGACGGATCTAATTTTCCAAATTCAAATACAATTCTCCAAACTAAAACCTAACTAACTCGAGTCAACCCGTGGAGACTGGAGACTGACTCACTTAAAACCAAACTTTAAAGCAAAAATTGTATAACTAATAAGAAGACTTATTAGTCAAAAAAATGTTCAAATTATATTTTTTTTTTCAGTTTGATGCAAAATATCCCTTTACGTCACTTTGGTGTCTAAGACTTCATTCTGCAACTTAAATCAAACTTTTCTTTTAACGACCATTAAAAAATACTGTCATTCAATTGTAAAATAATACGTGGCATGGTTTATTTATTTATTTATTATTTTATGAATTTATTTAAAAATATAAACTTCTTAAAATAACTCCAAAGTTTTAATGTCTTTCGATCAAGCCCTCAAATTACATCTCCTTCACAGTCCATCATCTCCCACACGTCGGCAGTTCATTGTTCACCATCCAAGCGCCGCGCACCTCACCGTTCAAATTCCCCACCTTTTAGTTGTCGGTTAGAAGCCCAATTAATTTTTTTTCTTTATTGTTGGATGTTCGTCAACGGAGCAATCGACGATTCATTCGTCGATTTAGTTTTTAGTGGAGGGGGCGACAAAAGCAAAGTTGGTCGATGGTTGTTGAATTGGTGGTGTGAGGGATGAATTTAGGGGTTTGGGACCGAGGGTTTTAAAAAAATTAAAGATTTTGGGTTTTTTTATAAAATTAAAGATTTTTTTATTTTAAAAAATAAAGATTAGAGAAAATACCAGAAATATGTCATGTGTTGTGTTTTTATTTTTATAACGGAAAATTTTTAACGTCTGTTACGAAAAAATCTGATTTGGGTTACGAAATGAAACGCTAGGCACCAAAGTGGCCCGAAAAAAAACGTTAGACGCTAAATTAAAAAAATAATATATGTTAGGCACCTTTTTAACTGTTAAGGCTTAATAAGAAATACTATAATGCTTTCAATGCAGCCTAATCATATACGTGGCACCATTTCACTTGCTACTATCCTTCATGTTGATCGCTGACCTTTACAATCTTTTACTAACAACGTTGATTATTTCATATTAAATACCATAAAATTTTATTATGAGATGATTATTTTAATTCAAATTATTATATATTACATTGTCTTGAGTTGAATCTTTTATTTTATTTGAATGGTCTAATATTTTATCCCGTTAAACTAATAAGTAGTTTATTTTGTTTCTCTAATATATGTTTTATGGTCCATATTAGATGTTTATGTTTCTCTATACTGTCTTTGAAGTTAAATAATAAATTCTTTCTATAAAAAATACATTATGCCTTATTGTGACGGTTACACTCATTAGCATTTCTATTCCCTGTAAATATTATCTGTAAATTATTGTAGAAATGATTTTAAAAATGTATGTTAGTTATTAGTTGAAATAATCTTAGAAGTAATAAAGTAAAAGGGAGCAATTGTGAAATTTCGAAAAGTTGTGGGGTAGTATTGGGAAATTAGACTACGTGTTCAAATTGCAAAGGACTATAAATTAAGAAATTCTTCAAATTAAGCCTAATCTTCTACGTGGCACCATTTTACCGGTTGCTACCCTGGTTGTGGATTCCCTAACTTATTTATTTCTAGTGAGGTGACCTACTTAATCCATACATTCATCCTTAGCCCTACACGTGTACGTTGATTTATTTTCTTCAAATTAAATTATCGTGCATTCTTTTCTTTTTTTTAATAAATTTATCATGTATTCTAAAAGATATACTTTAATTAAATACAATCAACTCACAATTTATCATGTATTTATTTTTAAAAATAATGTATCGTTTGGGTGCATTTTTACTGTACGCAATTTTTTATGTTCGGATATGAATTGTATATTGAGTAAATTATAAAAAATTTAAAAAAATTTAAGATGCGACCACACCCGAGCACCCCTTCAATTCATTCTTAACCTTTACGATTCATGAAAATTAATCATTATAGATTAATCATTATGAATTCTTTAATGTTCTATCTCATATTCAAGATTTTAACTTGAATTCTTCTCTGGCAAGTGTAATGTAATTTATAACAACACTCGATATCAATGAGTAATTTAATTATCATTTAATTCCAACTTTATTATTTTCATTCAAATTTATACTTGCATTTGAACTCAATGAATAGTCCCATTTAAGAAAGGAAAATGTTATTCTATGTAATAGATTCGAATTTGAGTAATTTTATCTGTACATTGTATGAATTTTATTAAAAAGTTAAAACCCAACAAATATTACAACGAGACCACAATTAAAAATGCTGAAAACTATACTTGCATTTCTATTTGACATTCTTAAATAATTGCATGCTCTCTTTTAACATTAATGGAATTAATATATTAGATATGCTTAAGCACTCAATAATGTTCGAGCAAGCTTAAATACTCAACATCATGTAATTTTTGAATAATGAGGACTGAGGAGCAATTTAGGTGATTTAAGCATTATATTAAAAAAAAAACAGGGGCTGATTGTGAATTTTAAAAAACACGTTTAGGGTTGTTAATGAGAAACTAAGCTACGTGTTCGAATTTTAAAGGACGGCAAATTATAAAACTCTTCACAAGGCAATACTAGAAACGTGTTAAAGAAACAATTATTGATTTTTTATGGTCAAAATGTTTATTTTTAACTTTTTCTTAATTTCAAAATTTGTTATTTCTGGAAATTTACGAAAATAAATTTTGAAATAATGAATCAAATAGTTTTTAAATATATTTTTTATATAAAATTTAATTATTTAAAAATTTAAAAATGATTATTTTCAAAGTTTTAAAATTTTCATCATAAAAAAACAAATAAATGACAAATTTGATGAAAGAAATTTAATTTACCAAAACAACCACATGCGTGTCAGTGAAGTAAGTTCGTTTCGACTACTCGTGTTACCCAATCATTGGTCCACGTACCCCACTCTACCTTTCCAAAAGCTGTCTCAACGTGTCACTATTCCAACGGATCTGATCAAACCGACGGTGGATGATCACCTACCCTAAATCGACGTCACACCAACTGTACGTGTCGGGCCCAGACTGCCCGGACGGTGGCGGGCAGACTGCCCGTAATTCGAATGTGGCCGCCACGTGGATATCAGAGCTCTCCAAATCTCTCACTACAAAAGCTCTAAAAAGAAGATTGAAAGAGAAAAAAATCTTTTGATTTTGAAACAAAGCTTGATCTCTACTCTAAAGGTGCTCCGATTAGTGATCTAAATGGCCGGAGTTTGCTGTGGAGTCGTTGCCGAGAGTGAACCAGCAGCTGCCGTTGAACAAACCTCGAAATCTTCCCGTCGCCGGAGATTGGAGATTCGACCGTTTAAGTTAGTCTCCGAAGCTTCCGGTTTGCCGCCGTTGGAAAACGGCAGAAAACGTCAGAAGCTGGATCTCGATCTCCTACTCCCGGCTTCTCCTCGTGATTGTGATAACGCGATTGAAAACTCATATGCTAACAAGCTTAGCGAAGATCACGTAGTTAATGAAGGTTTAAATTCTAATGGAATAGTAGAATTAGAGAATGAATCGGAACAGCCGAAGTTCGGTTTGACTTCCGTTTGTGGAAGGCGGCGAGATATGGAAGACGCCGTTTCGATTCATCCGTCGTTGTGTAAACTAAGCTGTGAAGGTGAAATCTCGTCGGATATTCACTTTTTCGGCGTGTTTGACGGCCATGGCTGCTCTCATGTACTGGACAAAACGAATCTCCTTTTGACTTGAAATTATTACGTAAAATTTGAAAATAGTTTACTTATAATGGATCTCCGTTATGTTTTTTAGGTTGCGATGAAGTGTAGAGATCGGTTTCATGAGATAGTTAAAGAAGAAATCGACGCTTGCGGCGGAGGAAAGACGGTGGACTGGAAGCTAACAATGGAGCGAAGCTTTGAGAGGATGGATATGGAAGTGCAAGAACCGACGGTTGACGCCGAAGAGAATTCAAATTGCAAATGCGAACTCCAAACTCCGCAATACGACGCCGTCGGATCCACTGCGGTGGTAGCTATTGTCACGCCGGATAAGATCGTCGTTGCCAACTGCGGTGATTCCCGCGCTGTCTTGTGCCGAAACGGCGTCGCTCAACCTCTCTCCGACGATCACAAGGTATTAATTATAATAAAAATAATGAATAATTATTAATTTAATAAAATCAAATCACACATCAGTTTTTAATTTTCGATTTTTTTATGATCGCAGCCGGATCGACCCGACGAACTGCTCCGAATCGAAGAAGCGGGTGGCCGGGTAATTTACTGGGATGGCCCTCGAGTTCTTGGTGTATTAGCCATGTCCAGAGCAATTGGTAAGTTTCAAAATTAATTAATTAACTTCTTTTTAATATTTAATTTTCAATCTAATTTTTGTATTTTTAATTATTAGGTGATAATTATTTAAAGCCGTTCGTTATAGCGGAGCCCGAGGTGACGGTAACCGAGAGAACCGGCGACGATGAATGTTTAGTATTGGGAAGCGACGGATTATGGGACGTCGTAACAAATGAGATGGCTTGTAGGGTGACACGTATGTGTTTACGCGCTCAAAAGCCAGCATCGCCGCCAATGTCACCGGGTAGTGATGCGGAGGTTCGTGGTGGTGATGGCGGAGCTGAGAGTTCCGACAAGGCGTGTTGGGATGCTTCAATTTTGTTAACCAAATTGGCCTTGGCTAGACATAGCAGTGATAATGTTAGTGTTGTTGTCGTTGATTTGAAGAAAAACCAACCGCTATAATTAAATTTAAAAAAAAAAACTAAAAAAAGAGAAATTTTAGAGATTAATATTTTTAATTGATAAAAAATTATTAAATGAAAGGAAATATTGTATTTTCCCCTTTATTTTTCTTCCCGTTTTGATGGAAATTGTAAAATATGCTGTTTTGGCAAAATGTAAATGATTAAAATGGTGCACATTTCCTCTTTTGGTTTCTTATTTAGCTTATCACAAAAAATAGCATATTGTTAGGGGTGCTAAAAAATTGTATTAGATGTTTTCCGATTCAATCCGAAATATTTTATTTTATTTATGTAATTTGAATTTGAGGTCGGATTTTATTTTATTTATATATTCTTTTGAATCATATATATCCGTAAGATTAAATTTAAAAAATCAGTAAAATATGTAGGAACAAATAGTTTTGACCGAAAACATTTCTTTAACGAACTCTTAAAATGGAATAAATTAATACTAAATTTTGTCACTCAATCTCGTATTTTCTCACAAACCAAACAACATAACCATCCAAAATTTAAACAAAGCTAAAACAGTAACAAATTGCAAACTAAAAATTCAAGCATCCACTCAACAACATGAGCACACACATGTCAAATGTAAAAACCATCAACACAACAAAATAAAATCCAAATTTTTGTAAATAAGAAAATTAAGAAGAAATTCTCGTAACAAAAATATTAAGAAAAACTAAAAGCAAAGTATTTTATTAGCTTTAAAGAATAAAGATATGCAAACATAAAAAGGATAAACTTTCGTAGATATACGGTGTGTTTTAAAATTTGAAGAAAATTAGAAAGATATTTTACGATGAAAAGGATATTTGACGAGAAAAAAGAGTTAAAAATTCTGAATAATAAATAAAATAAATGAAGCAAAAACAGAAATAAGGAAAAGACGAGAATGGCGGACAGAACTAAATGAGAAGGACAAAATTAAAACCCTAAAAATAATGTGTGTGTGTATATACAATGACCTTTTTTTGTAAATATGTTAAAAAAGTAAGGTACTGTAAAATATATCATTTTCCCCTCAATTTGGCTTGGAATAATTGTAAAAATATATTTTATTAATTATATATATTTAGTTAAGTTTTGATAAAAATATATGTAAAATTAGTATACAATAACTAAAATTATGTATTAAATTAAATTTTATTTTAATTTTATAGTATTGAATTGAATAAATTAATATTTCATTTAATTACTTTTTATTCAAAAAAATATATGTGAAAATTTGAAAATTATGTTAAACTGGGTAAGATTTTTAGCTGAAAATATTTTTAAATTTGAATTTGAGTCGAGTTTTATTATATTATTTTCATATTGAATTTGAATTCGTAAAAAATTGTCTCGCTCTGTTAGATATTTTAAAGATAAGTTTGTACTGGATACAGTTAATTTGTCTTTGATTAGCGTTAAATGCCATTCAACGATTGAGGGAGTCAACCATGTTTGACCAAATTAAGATTTAATTAACTTTATTAAATCATTTATTATACCTTTTTAATGCTATCTTTACTTCTTTGAACTCGACCTTTATTCAGTTTATACGCATCAATGCCCCAAAAAGAAAAATACCAAATAAATAAGATATGAAATATATATAATGTAAAAATGTAATCCAATTTTACATTATTTCTCCAATTACGTTGAGAAAAATATTTTAATATATAAATAGCGTAAACTAAAATTTACATAATATTATCAGATTTAGAGTTTAAAAATTAATTTAAAGTTTATATGTTAAATTTTAGTGTTTATAATTTAGGTTAGAATTAATAATGTATGATTTAAGGTTTTATTGTTTAAGGTTAAGGATTTAGATTTTTTTATTTTTAGAGTTTAAATAAAAAGTATTATGTAAATTTGTTTTACACAAATTATGTAGTAGAATATAACGCATATGTTCATCCCATTATTATTTCTCAAAATATGTTTTTTTATGGTGAACTCGAGTCTTATGTGAGTCGTATCTTTCGACAAAGCTGTCATCATTTTCATTCACAATTATTTAATCATGAATTTTGAAAAGAATCTTAGCACATAAGTTCATATTTTTTTATATACATCGGTATCCAATTCATTGACTGACAAATTTGAATCGAATACCGCTAAGACTCATTATAAGGACGACTCTTTCAATCTAATTGATTCATTCACTGCGCTAAAATTTGAACCTCTAATATCACTTAAAGAAACTTTCCTTTTGGAGGCAAAACACCCACCTCCAAAGCAAAAAGCTTTATGAGAGGTGCATGAATTGTAACACCCCGAAAACCGGTCTAGTTAGAATTAGATTTTGATGATCGGAATATCGATAATAAAATATTGAAATGTCAACTCTTTGCTATAGATTATATTGCTATAGGACCTTGAGTAAACCAAATCCTTAGCTGAAATTGCTTTATGAAGGCTCAAATCATGTTTTTGAACTAGGCGTTTCGAAATATTTGTAGGTGTTTCGATACGGTTCCGACAGTTTTAACTAACCTTTGGACTTTTTCTTGACTGTTTCGATACGGTTCCTCCAGTTTCGAAACGGGTCCCCTGTCTTGAATAAGTTTAAAGGATAAGTTGTAAAAGAAATGTTTAGGTGATGACTCACCAGCTTGCCTATCACCCTCTCTCACGCGAATGATCAGAAATGATGATTTATATCCATCTATTGTTTGATTTGGAAAGGATAAAGGAGAGATAAAAATATTATTAAATTAGCTTACCTTAGTTGGGAGGAAACCTTTCTATTGGATGTTTGGGAGGTGGCTAATGATTAAAGTCATAAATCTCTTCAAATGAATTGAAGAAAAGAGAGCTTTTCATCTTTGTGTTGTTTCACTGAGAGTCATTTCATCCTTTAGCTTTGAGAGAACAAGCACATACCTCTATTGTCATCTTCTCCAGCAAGCTCAAGCACACACCTCTCTATTGTGAGCCATAAGCTTAGGCTTTCCTTGATTTAAGAACACCAAGTCATAGCTATCGATCGGGTAAGTGAAAGCCCTAAGTCAATTATCGATTCCCTCCCTTGATTATTAGATAATCAATTTCAAGCTTAAAGATAGGCTTTGTCTATAGCTAATGGCTATTCAAATATCAATATTATTATATTGATCCTAATGACTCCTTATTGCTTTTCCTAGCTCAAGAATTGGAAAAGATTAGTCCATCGCCTCCATCGAAATCTAGAGATATGGGTATCGCCATCCAAGAGCCTTAGAAGCTTCGGATTGTCAAGGTGAGTGTAGTTGGAGTCTCGAGAGTGGCTAGGTGCCATCTCGAATCATTGTTTATTGATTTACTAACCATTGATTTTAAAGGCTTTACATGAAGCATTACTGTAAGTCATGTTGGTAAGTTTTGGTAAGTATTGCATCGATTCATTGTCCATGATATTGCTATCATTGTCACGAAAATCATTGAAGCATTGACATGTAAGAATCATTAACATGAATTATTGTTATTGCTTATTGACATGGAAATCATGATCGTTGAGTTATTGATATGATACTATTGCCATCGAATTATAGTTATTGATATTGATGTGGAAATATTGTTAAATGAATCATGGATATTGAACTATGAATTATTGGACCTTGGATTCGAAGTATTGGATACACTTGGCATGCCATAGAATTCATGAGCTCATTGGTACGAGTGGACTATGGTCCCAGAGCTACGACCTATATTGATTTGGTGAGGCGGAGGGATGTATTGCGTATTGGTCTTATTGGCGATGTCGACGAGAATAACCATTTATTGATTTGGTGAGGAGGTGGAATTCGTGTGTCTATATACCATGAATCGATCCAAGGGAATTATTGATTATTGATATTGTTTGCTATGAAATCATGATATTTCCATTGATGATATGACACTATGTTTCTAATATAAATAAGGAACATGTTATGTTTATTGCATAGTGAACATTATGATTATCATTGAAGCATGGCATTTGGCATACTATGTTCATTCATTGTATTTGTGACTACCTCACTAAGTAAAGTATGCCTAATGCATTCCATTGCATCCATTTCAGGTTAGTTAAGTTTTGAGATCGAGATCGGAGAAGTTGAAGCATTGCACAAGTCACAAACAAGCTCTAAGTAATGTATATTGACCCTTTAAACTCCTAGATGGATGCAAGGTCTATGTATAAGTCTATTAAGTCTCTTTTGTTGTGCCCATGTTATGGTTAAGAGTTATATGTGCGTGATGTTAAGATGAGTCTTCTATGTGCCATGAAATGGCCTTAAATGCATATTTTGGCACTAAAAGGTAAAAACTGGGTAAATGGATTCATATCGCTCTAAAATTTGATATGCTAGTAGAATTTATGGTTATAATGTTGTGTGTAAAGTTTCATTGTATTTGGACATTGTTTGGCATGGTAAAATGAATATAAACCAGCTAAAATCTGTCATTACAGGTCAGGCCGTATCGAAACGGGTCATGGCGTTTTGATACTGGTAAGCATAATTGATCCCAGAGGTCATGGCGTATCGGAACAATTTAGGGTCGTTCCAAAACATTTTGTCTCTGGAATCTCTTATTTCGATACAAGTTCATAACGTAGCGAAACGGGTCAAAGTCAAAGGAAGTCAACCCGTACCGATACATGGATTGCTCGTATCGATACGGTCAAAAGGGAAAAGTTAACAAGGTTGACCATCATCTGCCCATATCAAAACGACTCTAAACATTTCAATACAAGGTTAGTTAAAGTGGTTAAAGCCTAATCTGAAAGTCTGCACTATTTACATTTTGGTCACTGTGTTTTGCATGAGTAAATTAAATGGGTAAATGATCACCAATATGCATGGAATTTTGCAGGCTAATCAATGTTGTACTGAATTTCATTTTGGTATTGTTTAATGCATCGAAGGACCTCTAGTTCATAATATTTTTAGATTAGTCCCTAAAACTTGTAAAAGTTATAAAACAGTCCTAAATAGTTAAATGTGGTCCTTTATGAATGAAATGGATTAATATGTATATTGATAATGTTTTTTGTGTAATATTGATTAAGTGTTGTTGTTAAGATGAAATTGTATAACATCGTTCACTTGTAAAACGCTCCGTCCCAATTCTCGACCAGGCCGGGAAGGAGTGTTACATGAATGAAAATAAGAAAAAAACCCAATTCATAGGGTTCCATTTCTCTTGTTCTTATTCCGGATCACTTGGATATTGTTTGGGGTTTTGATCTAGAGTCTCCTTTTGGTCTCCTTCCCCATCGTCTCCTCGACTTTCCCACGGCGAAGAAAAGGTTGATCTTTAGACTGCTGGGTGGTTCTCCTGTGCTAGTTGCAGATTTTTCCTTTGTCCTCTGAGGTTCGCTTCTTCTCTATTTCCTTTCTTTTTTAGTCTTTGTTCTCTTTCTCATCTCGACATTGTTGGTCGGTTGATGTGTGTTCTCGTGCTTCATCTTGTCTGGATTTCTGTTGGTGGTTTTTCCTCTTATGGCTTTCTCTTGTGTTGGTGTGCTTTTTTTTGTTGGACGTTTTCCTTCTCTGAGTTTCTGGACTTCTTTTCTCTCCTTTTACTCGGCCTTTGATTTCGATTGTTTCTTGCCGTTTCGAGCCTATATGCCTTTGTTTTCCCCCTTGTCTCGCATGTCGCTTCTTGCTTGGAATGTGAGAGGCCTAGATAATAGAAATACTGTTCGGGCTCTCAATGATGTTATTTTCAAGTACAATCCGTGTATTGTCTTCCTGAGCGAGACTAAATAGAGAAAGAGCTACCTAGAGAAGCTCTCAAGGAAAAATAAATTCTCTAAAGGTTTCTATGTTAACCCTATTAGAAAAGCAGGAGGGTTGGCTTTATGGTGAACAAAAGAGGTTGATATCACCATCCTTAACGAGAGCAAAAATCTTATTGATGTTTCTGTTGAGTGGATCGCAAGATCGATATTGACCAAGAGGGGGTGAATTGGAAATTTAGAGTTTTGTGGTGGAAATTGCAAATTAAAAATGATGGACAAGGGATTTAGAGTGGTTCAAGTTCCAAATGAACTCTACATCCACTACCTTAGCTTCACTAAGGATTTGCAACAATTCCACTAATTGCTCTTCCCCTTTTCTAGGACAAGGAGGCAACCCTTTACAATTTCGGTTGATTTTTCTACCCAAAAATCAACCCAATCCTCACACAAGTGAACAAAGGAATTTAATGGCTAATTAGATATCTCTCAATACAAATAATAGCCCAAATACAAGCACTCAACCCAATTGAACAAGATATGAATGAAAATTACAATTGGGGTTTTAGACAAAATGGGATTTTTGCACAATTGCTTGGATTTGATGTTTGGATGTTTGCTTTTGGATCAATAGTTGTTGTTGGTGCTTTTGGAGGTCTCTTTTATACCTTCTCATTGATTTCTAGTCGTTGTGGTTGTTGCACTCATCAATAGAGCCGTTAGGGATGTTATCTCACCACCATAAATGCAGTCTGCAACAACCCGTTTCGAAACGCGGGGTACCTGTTTCGGAACGGACTAAAATAGAAAGAGCCGTTGGGGTGCATTTAAGAGCCCGTTTCGAAACACCTTAGGGTCGTTTATAAACACTTTTGCCACTATCAAGGGTCGTTTCGAAACGGTCTTAGCCCGTTTCGAAACACCTTAACGGTTTTCAGAAAATCAGTTAAAAACACTACAACGGTCATATTTTTCAATTTAAACTTAAGAGCTGTTTCGAAATGCTTGATATCGTTTCGAAACGATTTTGCTACTGTCAAGGGTCGTTTCGGAACGGCCGTAGCCCGTTACGAAACACCCCTTTTTATCTTTAAATAATTAGCAAAAATATTGCAACTGTTAGCTTTTTCAAATCAAATATGAAGAACAGTTTCGAAACGAGAGATACCGTTTCGAAACGGGGTCAAGTGTTTCGATACAAGTTTCGGAACGGTGGTTGACAGTGATGAAAACGTTTCGAAACGCCTGAGGGCCGTTTCGAAACAGGAGCTTGAAAATCACTGTTTTAGCTTGAAACACTTAGAAAAATATTTGAAAAACTTTGTTTTTAACTTGGGCATAATCTTAAAATTATATGGGGATATTTTGAGGACTTAAAATTCGTTTTGACATTTTCAATTTAGTCCTTAGGTTTTTAGTTATATCAAAATTAAAATATTTGTTTCATAATCTCCGCCTTTTTGATATAACAAAACCAAAGTTATATCAAGTAAAAAATGTTTGACTTGAAATCCAAGTTGTAAAGCTTTAAAAAACTTTTTAAAATTTAAAACGAATTTTAGTTTGTGGCTCTTAAATTTCTTCTCCCCCTTTTTGTTAGATCAAAAAGAACAATGAAAGCTCATAGAGAAGACAAATGATTAGTACCAATAAGCATTAATAAGCAACCATAATATTAATTCATAATATCAAAATATCCAAAACATAAACCAACATTAAGTTCAACATAAAATCCCAAATAAAAAAGCCAAAAGCATAGGTTCCTAAAACATAATAAAACATAAAGATGTAATCTTAATCCTAAAATGCATAGATAATATGATATGATATGATATGAAGATCATAGGCCTCGTCATCATCATCCGAAGTATCATCATCGCTCTTGGCTTGAGAAGGGTGAAACTTCGTCGATTGCCCATAGAGCGTAGAGAAGGATAGATCCAAGTTGGAATGGGAAGTCTCAAGAGTATGAAGACGATCCTCGACATTCTTCAAACGATTGTCCATAGATTCAAAACTCGAAGCAATGCGAGTATCCAAAGCATTGAACCGCTCGATAATGAGAGCCGTGAGGGCTTCATTGTTTGCAACTTGAACTTGCGGTGGAGAAGTAACGGGAGGAGGAACGGCTTCTCTATCAATTCTTTCCCAAACATCATTCACATATGTGAACCCAGACTTGCGAAGGGATGACTCACCAATCTTGGTCTTGCGAGGTTCCGGAGAGTCGTAGGTACAATCGATACCAAGATCATGAAAGATGTAGCTCAAGAGTATGTCATAGGTAAAAGACTTCAACTCATTTGTGTCAATAAGCTTAATATTATTGACTATCTCGGCAAAAATTATTTTAGGCACATTTGGGCGCTCACCCTTACGGAAACACTCAAGCCAAAAATGATCAGTTTGACGGATATGGGAGTATTTACCTCCGGAAGGTCGAATGAACCAAGAAACCATCAAGTGAAGAACGTGATCGTGCACATCCAAAGTAAGTGCCTTACCGGTGGAAGTGCCAAAGTGACGTTCATCCTCAATACCCTCATCCTTAAGTTTAAAAATAGACTCCAAAAGAGCAACATTAACAACAAACTTTTTGCCCAATAAGGATGATTCAATTCCTATAATCTCGGTTTTGGTCTCATCATAAATAAAACGAGCATTAGAGTAAAAAAGGAGTATCATGTGTTTGTAGCGAATATCCGGAATGCTCAAGAACAAGATAAGATTCCACTCACTCAAACGGTCGAGATAACGGAATAGGAATCGCTCGGAATTGAGGAAATCAAGATCAATGACACGTTCTTTGTGAATTTCGAAATCCTTGACATAAGAGAAGCGAGCACGCATCTCCGAAGTTTTAAGGGATTTCTGAAAAAGCAGACGAAGATTCGGACGAACGCTCGAATCACCGGTTTGAATGGCCTTGCGCTTTTTGTTAGCTTGATCCGCCATCTAAAAACATTAAGCAAGTATATTTTAAAATTAAGTGTATGCATTGATATTTAAAATCAATCCAATAATAAATCCCACTTAGGTTTTTGAAACAAAATTAAAATAAAATAAAAAAACAGTAAAGAAAAAGACGACTGAAAAATTTTATATTCGAATCAAAAAGTTTGAGATTTTGAAATTTTTTTACAAGATATGGAAAACCCATAAAGGAAAACATATAAATTATACAAAAATAAAATTTTCTAACCTAAGATTCGAACATAAATTAAAAGAAAAAGAAAAGAGAAAAAATTACCTTAGTTTGATATTTTGGATGATTTGATTAAAATCCTTGCACAATGTTGATGAAACTTGCTTAGACTTTAGTTTTAGAGTAAAACCCCTCACAATTTTGTGAAAAACAATGAGTTTGAGAGGGTATTTATAGAGAGGGAGGCGGTTTAGGGTTTTAAGAGTTTGATAAAAAGTGAACTTTATCATTAAAAGCCCTAAATAAAGCAGTCCGCGATGCCGTTTCGGAACGGTCAGGACCGTTACGAAACGGGACGACTAGGGTTTGACCGTTTTGAGACCATAGGCTGACCGTTTCGATACGGTGTTGACCGTATCGAAGCCCTATTGACCCGTATCGAAACACGTTTCGATACACCCCTTGGCAGTAGCAAAAACGTTTCAGAACGCATTGGAGGCGTTTCGAAACGCCCTTCTCTCAGAACTGGATTTAAGGTATCCGTATCGAAATAGGGTCACCCGTTTCGATACACCTGGGCCTGGAAGTGCAGATGAGGCTCTAAAAGTGCAGAAAAATGAAGTTTTAAGAGGCCTAACATGCATAAATGTTATGAATGAGCAGACAAAACATATTCAAGCATAAACATACTCCCCCTAACTATAGGCATGGATGAAATTAGGAGTTTAAACACATAAACATGGCATTTCACAAAATCAAGCATATTTAAGCACAAAAGAGGTCCTAAAAGGTCAAGATAGGCTAGCTAGACCTAACTCTCTCCTAAGGGACCAAAAACGCTCTTTGTCTAAGGGTTTTGTAAATATGTCCGCTAATTGATTCAAGGTGTCTACGTACTCTATAACCACATCTTCCTTAAGGACATGATCTCTAACGAAATGATGCCTTATTTCTATATGTTTGGTTCTAGAGTGTTGGATGGGATTTTTAGTTAAACATATTGCACTAGTGTTGTCACATTTTAGGGGTATGGTTTCAACTTTAATTCCATAATCTAAGAGTTGTTGTTTCATCCAAAGGACTTGAGCACAACAACTCCCTAAGGATATGTACTCGGCTTCGGTGGTAGATAAGGCTACACTATTTTGTTTCTTAGAGAACCAAGATATGAGCATACTACCTAAGAATTGACAAGTTCCCGAGGTACTTTTCCTATCAATTTTGCAACCCCCATAATCCGCATCTGAGTAAGCATGAAGGTTGAAGGTAGAGTCTCTAGGATACCAAAGACCTAAACAAGGAGTGTCTCTAAGGTATCTAAAGATTCTCTTAACGGCTATAAGGTGAGACTCTCTAGGACTAGCTTGAAACCTAGCACACAAGCAAACACTAAACAAGATATCCGGTCTACTTGCGGTAAGGTAAAGCAAAGATCCAATCATAGAACGATAAAGTTTAGAGTCAACACACTTACCTCCTTCATCTTTGTCAAGCTTTGTAGATGAGCTCATAGGAGTGGCTTGAGGCTTTGCATTCTCCAAGCCAAACTTCTTGAGCATATCCTTTATGTATTTTGCTTGGTTGATGAAGGTGCCATCCTTCTTTTGTTTGATTTGGAGTCCCAAAAAGAATGAGAGCTCCCCCATCATGCTCATCTCAAATTCACCTTGCATTAACTTAGCAAACTCTTGACAATGACATTCATTAGTAGAACCAAAAATAATATCATCAACATAAATTTGAACTACCAAGATGTCATTTTTATACATTTTTATAAAGAGTGTAGTGTCCACCTTACCTTTTTCAAATCCTTTTTCAATCAAAAAATTTGAAAGCCTTTCATACCAAGCTTTAAGAGCTTGTTTTAAACCATAAAGAGCTTTGGTAAGTTTGAAAACATGATTTGGAAATTTTGAATCTTCAAAACCCGGTGGTTGTTCCACATACACTTCTTCATTTATAAAACCATTTAAAAATGCGCTTTTAACATCCATTTGAAAAAGCTTGAAATTATGATAACATGCATATGCAAGCAACATCCTAATGGCTTCCATTCTAGCTACGGGTGCATAGATTTCATCAAAATCTATTCCCTCTTCTTGAGTGTAACCTTGTGCTACAAGTCTAGCTTTATTTCTCACAATGTTACCACTCTCATCTAGTTTGTTCCTAAAGACCCATTTAGTTCCTATTGTAGATTGATTACTAGGTCTATCAACTAATGTCCAAACATTACTTCTCTCAAATTGATTTAACTCTTCTTGCATAGCCATAATCCAAAAGTCATCTTTCAATGCTTCTTTTATATTTTTAGGCTTTATGCATGAGATAAATACAACATGGTTCATTAATCTAAGAGAAGAACAAGTGGTTACCCCCTTGGATGGATCACCCAAGATTTCACCATCTTTGACATAGTTCAACTCCCTTGGGTAGCTCACTTCCTTTTCCTCAATAGCCAAGTCCTTCAAGGCTTCAAGAGGTGGATCTTGTGAGTCCTCTTCCTTTGTTGGAATCTCATCCTCTTTTGAAGTTTGAGCTCCATCAAAGGCATTTATGATCCCTACATCATCGTCATCACAAGAATCCTTCCTAGGAAGGAGGTTATCATCGAATACAACATGAATAGATTCTTCTACTACTAAAGTTCTTTTGTTAAATACTCGATAGGCTTTAGAGGTTAAAGAGTAACCTATAAAAATGGCTTCATCACTTTTTGCATCAAATTTACCTAAGTTGTCTTTTCCATTATTTAAAACAAAACACTTGCACCCAAAAGGGTGGAAATAGCTAATGTTAGGCTTTTTGGATTTTAAAATCTCATAAGGTCTTTTCTTTAAAATTGGCCTAATCATTACTCGATTTACAATATAACAAGCGGTGTTTGTCGCTTCCGCCCAAAAATATTTAGGTAAATTGTTTTCACAAAGCATAGTTCTAGCCATTTCTTGTAAAGTTCTATTTTTCCTCTCAACTACCCCATTTTGTTGAGGAGTTCGAGGAGCCGAAAAATTATGGCTAATACCATTTTCATTTAAAAAATCTTCAAACCCTAAATTTTGAAACTCGGTTCCATGATCACTTCTAATATGTGAAATTCTAAGTTCAAGATCATTTTGGGTTAGTTTTGAAAATGTGATGGATTTTTCCAAAGCCTCATCTTTAGTACTTAAAAAGAGAACCCAAGTAAATCTAGAAAAATCATCAACTAGCACAAAAGCATAAGACTTACCACCCAAGCTCATAGTCCTAATTGGCCCAAATAAATCCATGTAAATTAGTTGTAAACATCTACTAGTAGAAACATCATTAATGGATTTAAAGGAAGACCTATGTTGTTTACCCTTTGAGCATGCATCACAAATTTTATCATTTGAAAATTTTATCTTGGGTAAACCTCTAACTAGATTTAGAGAGACTAGTTTTCTAAAACACTTATGCTAGCATGTCCTAGCTTCCTATGCCACAAACATGCATCATTTTCATTTTGAGCAACTAAGCATGCATGAGATGTATGTATGTCATCTAAATGCACCATGTATATGTTTCCTATGCGATGACCTATGAGCATAATATTATTAGATTTAATGTCTACAATTTTGCATCCATTTTTATCAAATAAAACATTAAATCATTTATCACACAATTGACTTATGCTCAATAAATTGTGTTTAAGACTATCGACATATAAGACATTTTCAATGAGAATGGTAGAGTGATTACCTATGGAGCCAATACCTTTAATGTGGCCTTTGGAGTTGTCACCAAATGTTACTACTCATCCACTTTTTGGCTTTAGATCCATGAATCGACTCTTGTCTCCGGTCATGTGCCTCGAGCATCCACTATCAAGGTACCATGAGTTTTGACTTTGTGCTTTGGCCTTGTAGCAATGCTCCCCCTACAAACAAAGATATTAAACTTTGGTTTTTGGTACCCAAATCATTTTGGGTCCATGAGTGTTAGCTCCCAAAACCTTGGTTCCCTTAGGAATCCAAGATGACATAGCAATAATATTATTAGATTTAACAAGTTCCTTAGGAACCCATACACTTCTAATTCTTTTAGCTCTACTATGTCTAGGATAGCTACCTTGTTTGTAGTAGTTAGTCTTTTTCTTAGGTTGGTGTGTTCTAGATGATTCTCCCACTTCATGCTTGACACTACCAACATTTTTTAAAGACTTCTTGAGCTCATTTAGCTCACCCAACACCTTTTGGTGTTCACAATTACATTGAGATAAAAGATTATTAAGATCAACATTTTCATCTTGAAAAAATTTAAGTTCATCTTTTAATCCTAATATCTTTTTCTCAAATTTAGAATTAGCTTGAGTAAGTGAGTCATTTTTCTCATTTAGTTCTAGAATAATCTTTTTATTCCTAATGACAGACGCCTTATATTTCCCAACTAATTCATCATATACCTCTTGTAACTCATCATATGCATCATTTAATTCTTCATATGAAAAATCTAAAGTAGATGAGTTAGAGGTTACCAAGGAGGAATCTTCCTCAAGTGCCATGAGGCAAAGATTAGCCACTTTTTGTTCGTCATCCTCCGATGACTCCTCATCACTCCAAGTAGCAAGCTTGGCTTTGAGTCTCTTCTTCTTATCAAAGCCCTTCTTCTTGAGTTGAGGGCACTCCGAACGGATGTGGCCGAGTTGTTTACACTCAAAGCAAATGATAGGATCCTTTCCTTCTTCTTTGTTCTTGCCTTTGAAGTCCATCTTCCTTTGGATTTTTCTTCCCCGGTTGGACCTCATGAAACGTGAGAACCGTTTCGCTATCATAGCCAATTCTTCAAGTTCATCCTCCTCACAAGATGAGCTCTCATCATGTTGTGAAGCTTTAGCCTTGAGAGCTATTCCCATCTTCTTCTTCTTCTCAACCTCAAGCTTCTCTACCCTTTTCTCTTCTTTCTTATTCTCATCTTCCCTTCATTGCTTCATGATCTCTTAAGTAAGGAGAGAACCCACAAGCTCATCAAGCTTCAATGTCTTCAAGTTATTTGCTTCGATGATAGCGGTTCTCTTCCCATCCCAAGACTCGGGAAGTGAATAGAGTAGATTCCGGACAAGCTTGTCTTCCGGTATGATCTCTCCAAAGACCTTTAGACCATTGACAATCGTGGAGAATCGATCAATCATCTTTGACACCGTCTCATCGGGCTCCATCTTGAAATTTTCATAACTAAGATTGAGAATTCCAATCTTAGTTTCTTTAACATCATTGGTGCCTTCATAAGTGGTCTCAAGAGTGTCCCACACTTCTTTGGCACTTTCAATTGATGAGACCTTTGAGTAGATGTCCGGACCGAAAGCACAAAATAGCATGTGGAGAGCTTTGTCATTGACTTGAATCTTTTTCCTCTCCTCTTCACTCATCTCCACTTTCTTCTTTAGCACCATCTTGCCTTCACCATCTTGCTTCAATGGAATATATGACTCATCCTCAATGACATCCCACACAAGATAGTCATTTGACTTGATGAATAGACGCATTCTATTCTTCCAAAAAGAATAGTTATCACCGTTGAAGAAGGGAGGCTTTGTAGTGGATTGTGACTCGTACATGCCGGAACCGGAGGTTGAAGTCGTCTCTTGATATTTTGATGATCACTCTCTTCCAAGGAACTCCTCTTGTGGTTGTTAATCCTCAAAGAGGTAGGCTCTGATACCAATTGTTGAGTGGATCGCAAGATCGATATTGACCAAGAGGGGGTGAATTGGAAATTTAGAGTTTTGTGGTGGAAATTGCAAATTAAAAATGATGGACAAGGGATTTAGAGTGGTTCAAGTTCCAAATGAACTCTACATCCACTACCTTAGCTTCACTAAGGATTTGCAACAATTCCACTAATTGCTCTTCCCCTTTTCTAGGACAAGGAGGCAACCCTTTACAATTTCGGTTGATTTTTCTACCCAAAAATCAACCCAATCCTCACACAAGTGAACAAAGGAATTTAATGGCTAATTAGATATCTCTCAATACAAATAATAGCCCAAATACAAGCACTCAACCCAATTGAACAAGATATGAATGAAAATTACAATTGGGGTTTTAGAAAAAATGGGATTTTTGCACAATTGCTTGGATTTGATGTTTGGATGTTTGCTTTTGGATCAATAGTTGTTGCTGGTGCTTTTGGAGGTCTCTTTTATACCTTCTCATTGATTTCTAGCCGTTTTGGTTGTTGCACTCATCAATAGAGCCGTTGGGGATGTTATCTCACCACCATAAATGCAGTCTGCAACAACCCGTTTCGAAACGCGGGGTACCTGTTTCGGAACGGACTAAAATAGAAAGAGCCATTGGGGTGCATTTAAGAGCCCTTTTTGAAACGCCTTAGGGCCGTTTCGAAACACTTTTGCCACTGTCAAGGGTCGTTTCGAAACGGTCTTAGCCCGTTTCGAAACACCTTAACGGTTTTCAGAAAATCAGTTAAAAACACTACAATGGTCATATTTTTCAATTTAAACTTAAGAGCTGTTTCGAAACGCTTGATATCGTTTCGAAACGATTTTGCTACTGTCAAGGGTCGTTTCGAAACGGTCGTAGCCCGTTTCGAAACACCCCTTTTTATCTTTAAATAATTAGCAAAAATATTGCAACCGTTAGCTTTTTCAAATCAAATATGAAGAACAGTTTCGAAACGAGAGATACCATTTCGAAACGGGGTCAAGTGTTTCGATACACGTTTCGGAACGGTGGTTGACAGTGATGAAAACGTTTCGAAACGCCTGAGGGCCGTTTCGAAACAGGAGCTTGAAAATCACTGTTTTAGCTTGAAACACTTAGAAAAATATTTGAAAAACTTTGTTTTTAACTTGGGCATAATCTTAAAATTATATGGGGATATTTTGAGGACTTAAAATTCGTTTTGACATTTTCAATTTAGTCCTTAGGTTTTTAGTTATATCAAAATTAAAATATTTGTTTCACAGTTTCTATATCGTCGGCTGGATCCGAGACTTGGTTATGTTCTTTTATTTATGCTCCTCCTTACAATGAAGAAAAACAAAAGCTTTAGGATTATTTATCTAATCTGAGAGATTAGCAAACAAGTAAACGGTGCGCTATCAATGATTCGAATGTAGTTAGTGATCAAGAAGAGAAGATTGAGCGAAATCCTTTTCATCTCAATCAAGCTAAATGGCTTATTGAGTTCATTGATAAGACCGATATGATGGAAATGCTTATTATGGGTGGTTCATTTATCTGGTCTAACGTGAGATTAAATCACCAGCCCATTCTTGAAAAAAATTGATCATATTTTGTTCACAAGTGATTGGAATTTTCTTTTTCCTAAAGCCTCAAGTTTGTTAGAAGCGGCAACCGCCTCTAATCACAACCCAATTATTCTGCTTCTAAAGGGGACAAGGAAAAGAAGAAAAAAAAAACTTTAAATTTGAGTCAAAGTGGTTACTTGAAGATGATTTCTCAAATCAAATTGAAGATGCATTGAACCCTCATGTTAACTGTAGAACTAAGTGTTTTGATATAATATTTTAAAAATGTTTTGGACTAAATTGAAAAGAATTTAAAATATGTTTTTAGTCTAAAACAACTTGAAAATATGTTTAAGGGTTTTACAAGGCTTTGGAATGATTTAAAGTACATTTAAAGTAGTCAAAACCAAGCTTTTCAAGTGCCCGTACCGATACGGTCTGGTACCGTACCGATACGCGTTAGAGTTTCAACTACAGGAATTTTCCAGTAGCCAAAACCCGTATCGATACGCTTAGCCGTATCGATACGGTGTGTTTTGAAATAGCTCAACGACTAGTCGCGTACCGATATGATTGTATCGCGTACCGATACGCCTAACTACCCCAACAGTCATATTTCCCAATGGTCTTTTAAACTGCAGGACCGTATCGATACGCTAGGTAAGCGTATCGGTATGCATCAGCTGAAGTGCACAACGACTACTTCCTTATTGGGACTATATTGATACGGTTTGAAGGGTATCGATACGCCAACCTGCAGAACTGCATTTATGGTGGGAAATAAAGGCTCCAACGGCTCTAATCCATCCCCAACGGTCCTCAACGGCTACAAACTCAATTAGGAGTATAAAAGGGACCTCCAAGCATCTAGAAATGGTGAATGTTTCAATTGTAATACAACATATGATCAAAATGTGTCTTAGTGCTTAATTGTCAATTCCTTGTATAGACAAACACTAGTGAGCCAAAATTGTTAGATTTGCTCAAGTGTTTTAGGATTGGGTGAGAGCTTTATTGTGAAAACAAATACCTATTAGAGGGATTTGAGTTTGCTTATTTTTATCTCTTTGTAAAGAGGGTTTGATCAAGGCTTTGGGTAGAAAGCTTGATTGGTTTGTAAGGGTTTGCTCCTAAGCCTAGAAAAAGGGACGAATCAATAGTGGATTGATTGGAAATCCTTAGTAGGAAGCTAAGGTAGTGGATGTAGACCTTGGTTAGAAGGTTAAACCACTATAAATCATATTGTCTCAATTTTAGCTTCCACACCTCTATCACCCAAAATTCCACTTATCCACCGCTTGGCGAGCAAGAACGGTTGAAGGAATCGAGCACTGAAAAACCCAATATTAACTCTTCAAGATGTCCTAATTTTGGTAGGAAAATCAAACATACGAGACTCAAATTAAAACAATAGAGCACAAATCGATTTGGTAAAAATAGGAAAACTTGTGAAGAATTGAAACAAAAGCTTATGCATCTTCAGAATTCCCCCCTTATACAAGAATTGAAGAAATTAAAATTCTCAAACAAGAATTGCAGAAACTTTGAGAGAGTGAGAAACGACATTGGCACCACGTGCAAGGATCAATTGGCTAAAATGGGGAGATAACACCAAAATTTTCCATGCAACAACAATCCAAAATAGAAGAACCAATTCAATTATGAAAATCAAATATTTGAATGGCAATTGGGTGGAAGAAGAGACAAAGATCATTGAGCAGTTTGAACAACACTTCAAAAAATTATATACTAAGGACTGGTCTATAAACTTATCTGGGATCTCTAGTCTCTTCCAGTGTATGATCTCGGATGAAATGAATAAAGATTTATGCAAAGAGGTCAGTAAAGAAGAAATTCGTAGAGCTGTGTGCGAGATGGGAGTCCTTAAGTCCCCAGGTCCTGATGGCTTTTCGGGAATTTTCTATCACTCATTTTGAGATGTTATTAAGAAAGATCTTATCTTCATGGTTACTGATTTCTTCAATACAGGGGTTTTGGACAACGAACCGAACAAAACCAACATTTTTCTTGTTCCAAAAACCAAAGACCCCTATGAAGTAAGCCACTTTCGACCTATCAGCCTATGTAACTTCTCTTTTAAAGTGATCACCAAAATCCTTCTTTCGAGATTGAAAATTATTTTACCGGAGATTATCCCCTACCCAATTTACTTTTGTCAATGGTCGCCTCATTCACGACAACATAATACTTGCCCATGAAGACTTTCACGCAATAAGAAAGAAAATAAAAGGCTCATTGGATATTATGGTTCTTAAAATTGACCTCGAAAAAGCTTACGATAAAGTAGATTGAGAGGTTTTTAAAGTCTTAATGTGCAAGATAGGGTTTAAGGATTGGTGGATACAAAGGGTCACGCAATGTATAACCACCGTTTCTTTCTCCCTAGTGATCAATGGGGAAAGTCACGGTGGATTCTCCCCCTCCAGAGGACTTAGACAAAGTGACCCTCTCTCACCTTTCTTGTTCCTCCTGGTTACTAACCTATTTTTCAATATTATTGATAGAGAACTCCAAAACCACTCATTCTCATGTTTCAGAATTGGTAGAAAATTTCTTGTGGTTAACCACTTAATGTTCGCCGATGATTGTGTTATGTTCTCTAAAGCCAATTAGGAAAATTGTGAATCTGTCAATCGTGTTTTCTAGGATTTCCAACGAATATCTGGTCAATCTGTGAATGTTCAAAAGTTCTCAGTTTTCTTCTCTCCAAATTTAAGTAACCCTCTCAAGAACTCTCTCACTAATACCTTTGGCTTCTGTATAATGGAAGGTGGAAGTAAATATCTCGGCCTTCCATCTATGTGAGGAAGAGGCAAAAAAGAAGCTCTCTCATTCATACTCGAAAGGGTTGCAAAAAAAACTTAAAAGCTGGAAAGCAAAATTTCTCTCCCAAGCAGGCAAGGAAGTCATAATCAAAGTCGTGGCCATAGTTATTCCCTCATATGTGAGGCAATGTTTCCTCTTTCCTCCATCTCTCTGCGACTAATTAAACTCCATTATCAACCAGTTCTGGTGGAAAGGGTCAGAGGAAAAGGATAAAGGAATTCATTGGCTGAGTTGAAACAAATTATGCAAGTCCAAAAACCTTTGAGGACTAGGTTTCCGTGATTTAAAGTCTTTTAATAAAGCATTGGTTGCCAAGCAAATATGGAGACTTATTAAATCCCTTTTGGCTCGAATGCTTAAGGGGCTTTACTTCACTAATGGCAATATCTTCACTGCTTCAAAGTATCATAACCAGTCATGGGCCTAGGGCGTCATCCGTGATGGAATTGACATTATTGCTAGTGGCTCTATGTGGCGAATTGGCAATGGCAAGAAAGTGTTGATTTGGGAAGATAAATGATCCCCATTCTCCCCTCTAAGTCAACCTCTTCTGCTCGGCCGGATTGTTGCTATGACTTTATGGTCTCTGATCTCATTGATGAACATAGACAATGTTGGCGTTTGGATAAGCTCCAATTCTGGTTCTCTAATGATGGAATTAAAGCCATTAGCTCCATCTCTATTGGAGGACTGTTTGTTGATGACAATCTCATCTGGTTTCAGAGTAAAAATTGTGACTATTCTGTTAAGTCTGGTTACCATGCTATTTACAATTTTTCTAACCACACTCTAAACCTCAGCTCGAGTGACAACCCTGTTTCCGACCCTTCCCTGTGAAGATCTATATGGAGTCTAAACCTCCCATCGAAGCTTAAAAATTTTATCTGAAAGTTCTGCCATAACAACTTTGCCACAAAATCAAAGCTCAAACGAAGATTTCATGGTCCTGATTTTCATTGTGATAGATGTCCGAGATGTGGAAGTGAACACATATTATTCTTTTTCCGTATGCTCAGGCTGTATGGAGAGCCTCGATATTCGGTTACTCTCCTGATAATATTAGATTCCATGGATTCTTCTCTTGGTGAAAAAAATTGCAACTTTTTAACGCTAATAAGGACTTCTCTGAAGGCCTTCAACTTATAGCTTCCCTCTGCTGGAATATATGGAAAGCACGTAATTGTTTCATCTTCTCATCCTCAACCGATTCGCCACTGGACACACGGCTTAAAACCCAGAATGTCTTCTTCGAGTATAAGAATGTATTCTCACGAGATTGTGATCCCACGCCCCTTCTGAATCTCTCTAGGCTCGCCTCAGCAGGGTTTTATTAAAGCTAATGTTGATGCTTCTTTTGACGTCTCCTCTGGTTCGGCAAGCACTGCTGTTATTTTCAAAGATTTTAGAGTAACTCAGTAACCTTCACCGCTCCTTCGGCAATAGTGGCAGCGGTTGTAGCTCTCCGCCTGGGAATTCTTTCTGCTATGGACACTGGACACTGGCTTGGAACGAGTCATTTTTGAATCGGACAATTCCGGCATCATTAATCGAATTAACTCCAAATCGCTAATGGCGTGGGAGTCGGCTGCCATTGAATGCGACATTATTTCTCTCTCTCATCCTTTCCCCTTTTTTTCTTTCACTGCTATTAAGCGCTCTTGTAACAAAGTTGTAGACTGAATTGTCAAAAAAGTTCGAAAACGACAATGTCCGTGTAACTGGCATATTTGTATCCCTCAAGGCTTGAGGAATCTCCTTTAATTTTATGAATTCCATTTTATTGGTAAAAAGAATTTTACTTAAAAGAATATAACATCTAACCTCACTAGATTAGTTAGTTGTTAATAAATTCATATTAACATGTCTAATGAATAACTTGACTCGTATAGAATTCGAATTTGCTGTTAAAAAGCACTTTAAAAATAATGTTGAGATGGACATATTTGGGGTAGAAAACCCTTGGTTTGTGATAAAACTAAATAATTATAAGAAAACAAAAATATTGAAATTAATCCAAATTATGAAATATCTTAATTTAATTATGATATAATATAATTAGGTGTCCCACTCACATGGCTTGTACGATTGCTGAGAGAATGAGAGTTATCATTGGTCGGCCACTTTTTCCTTTAATTTAGTTTTTTTAGAATAATTGAAGTCCTTTTTTATGTTTTGATGTAACACGTATACAAATGTAACTTTAAAAATTATATATGCAAATAATTATAAGGAAAATACTTTGATGCACAAGCTGTGTAAATTTTAGTTTACACAAGCCCTTTAATTTTAGGGTTTAGGGTTTAGGGTTTTATGTTAGGGTTTAGGGGTTTAGTATGTAGGGTATATAATTTAAGGTTTATGGTTAGAATTTAGAGTTTAGAGTTTAGGGCTTAAGGTTTAGGGTTTAGGTTGCTAGGGTTTTTGATTTAGATTTTAAATTTTATAAAAGGATTGTGTAAAAAAAATTTACACAGCTTGTGCATCAAAATAAAACCCTAATTATAATTAGAAATCAATCGTTAATAATATATCATGAAAGTTAATTATTTAACTCGATTTACATATCATGAAAGTTAAATTTAAGGATTAATATCCTATACACTGGCGGTGGAAAGTTTTTATTTCCACAAGTGCCTCAATTATAGGGTTTAGGGTTAGTGTTTAAGGTTTAGAGTTTAGGGGTTTTAGTGTAAAAGTTTAGAATTTAGGGTTTATGTTTAGAATTTAGGAATTAGGGTTAGAATTTAGGGTTTAGGGTTAGGGTTTAGTTTTAGGGTAATATGGGTGGGGATTTAGGAATTAACCTATAAACCCTAAATTTTAACCCTAAACCCAAAAATTCTATCAACAATCTCTAAATTCAAAACTACTACACTTATACCCCTAAATTTTAAACCCTAAACGAAGTCTCTAACCCCTAAAACTAAGGCGCTTGTGTATACAACAATTACCCTAAATTTAAATGAATAAAAGAACTTAATTTCAAATTTATTTTTAAATATAATATTTGCTGTCATTTTTTGTTGCCAATTAATCAATTGTATCAGCTCGAATGACATACTTTTGTTGTTTTTTAAACTATAAAAATTAAAATTTAAAATCTTATTTCTAAATTTTAAAAACTTAAATTTAAATCTGAACTCATTATATTATCAAATTGAATTGCAAGACTTAAAATAATTAAATTGAATAATAATAATAATAATAATAATAATAATAATAAACGCATAATAAAAAGATTGATTATAACCGAAAATATAATTAAATTTATAGGGTAAAGTGAACAAACAGTCACTAAATTTTATTAAAGAAACGGTAATTAAAATTTTAAATGTTACAAAATAATAATTAAACTTCGTATTTTGAAATAAAATGATAATTGAGACATTAATCTTAATGACGAGTTGATTGTGCCTGCCACGTTCCCACCCCTTTTTCTACCTTATTTTCCCCTCCATTTCCACGTTATATTTGGTTTTACCAAGCTGTAAGAACTTTTGAACTGTGGATGTCGACGGAGAAAATGGTGGCGGTCATGGAAAAAATGGTGCCCCCTCCAAAGTCCAACCCAACACTCTGTTTAAAAAATGGGACCATCCATTTTCACCTCCATCTTCCCCTTCAACCTCTCGCCTACAACAAACGCCAGCATGTCTTTCTCTTGCGTACTTTCACCATGACCACCACCACCTCTCTGTTTAAAAAGCTCTTTTTACAGCTTGGTCAAACCAAATATGACATGAAAATGAAGGGTGAGGCACTTAACATTTCAGTTATATTTTGTTTTAAAACATAAAATTTAATTGTCTTTTTACAACATTTAAAAATTTAATTACTATTTTGTCTTTTTTAACAAAATTTAGTGACGGTTTATGTACTTTACCCAAATTTATATTATGCATAAACTATAGATTTAATTTCATTTCTACCTTGATTAGAACTAAGTTCTTGTCTGTTCAAATAAAAATATTTCTGATTTGACTCAAAACGATATTAGTAAATAGAACAAGAAAAAATAAAATAGAACAATTGCATTTAAAAATACAATTACAAACGGCAAGAAACCATAATACAAAATGTGAACAAGTATAGTGTACATGAAATATATATAGAATTTTAAGTCGAAACAAATCTGAATAGAATTTATATATATAGTAAGACTTACCAGAATAAAATCCTAGAAAGCTCGAGAATCGCATTGAAAACCTACGTATGGCATTAAAAGAACTCGGGATCTGATAGTCCGAACATTCGAACTCAGCCCTTAGTTAGGTGGTCTAATCTCAACCCATCAAGAAAGCATTATCTAGGATTTAGTACAGATCAACTCATTCAAAGTATAAAAGAATGACCATATGAAAATAAACACAGGAAATCAAGATGAATTTAGCTTAACAAATGATTTTTTTTCTTCAAAAAATGACCCTACCAGGCTACCACTATCTCTAAGAATCTCGAAAGTGTCCGATGTCGTCCTCCACTCTGATGACTGCAAATACCTTAATCTTCTCACCGTGGATGACGTTAAAATTTCAACCGATGACCCCTCTTTTATTCGGGAACCAAGACTTGCATTAGCCTGTCTAATTACATCTTCAATTTGCATTAGTTATAGTCTTCAGTTCTACTGGTTCAACCGTGAAGCAAGCGCTTGTCACATGCCAGGACCCTGTAATTTGCATGGGGGCCCTCGGATGTATCGCGTAAAGCTGGATGCCAACCCATGGCTTTTGCAATATCTTGAAGTTCATCCATAACATCAAGAGAATCGCGGATGTATACTCGTCCACCAGGTCGCAATATCCGGTCCATTTCAAGCATGATGGTAGACATATTACATCTGATAGACAAAAAAAAAACAGCCGCTTAATTAACACTTTGCCTTGTCAATGAAACTTCCAATTCGTTCACATAGCCACAATGAACCTATCCAAGACACGCTCCCGTATTTTCTTACTATAAAATAGTAAGAAAATAAACTATTTCCGGACCTTGAATAATCATTTATAAAAATAAAAAAAAAAGAGGAACTTCACCATTCAAAATGCCAAAGTGGTGAATAAAATCTTCTATTTTCAGCAAAAATCTATGTCTCAACATTATCGGTAGTTAAAAAAGTTCATAAAGTGTCCTTTTCAAAATAGTAATTAAATTCGTAAGATGTACCTTTTCCTCTCAATTGAGAAGAGACCAGCTGCATGCAAAAAGTCATAGGTCCTCGGGTAAGTATCAAATGGCTCACACCTGGAAAATTACACACGAGTTTAGTCCAAAAATAAGGGGAAAAAAGGAAAAGCAGGGAGGCAAGGAAGGGGGTTTGTTTTAAGGTGTAGATAACTTTTCCGAGATCCAAAATAATGATATTTTGGCCACAAGATCTTTACTAATGTAAAATAAAATAGATGGAAGCAAAGGCGGTGACTAATCCAATCCAATTCAATCTGATCAACTATGGAGAGTTTACTGATTGAGTAGTGGTTAAGAAAAAGTACCAGTCGTGCATGACCCCTATTAATCCACGATCATATATAACAGGCAAGGTATTGGGCCCGCTAACAGGGACCACATTGAGAACCCAAGCATCAAGTTGGTTATCGATCAATGCTGCAGCAAATCTGCACAAAAATGCATAAAACATGGATTATATAAATGCCGAAACATCTTAATTGTACGGTGCGAGACAAGGTTTAATAAAATACCCTCCAAAGCCAGCTCTCATGTCCATTACATTCCTTAGTTTAAACTTCTTCCAATGTAGAGAACGGACATAGCTTGCCACTATTTCATTCCAGTATTTTGATTCTGCCTTGAAGTGTTCTTTTCTAGCTATGTAGGAATCAATATTTATGCTCTGCAGCCTGTCAGGTGGAGTTTGCAAACGAGCAGGCCAAGGAGCAACATCTGCACCATATCCATTCTCAGGAAGTCGACTAATGCACGCCTTTAGATCAACATACCTGACAGATCATGCCAATATCCTGTGACTAAGTCTAAACTACTCACATTAAACAAAAAAATAAATAAATTGGGCACCCTTGAGCATGAAAGACCTAAATGATAACCAAGAAGAACTAACTAAAAGGACAAGAATTAGTAGTTCGAGATTTCGAAATAGGTTTAGAAATTCATCCTCAGAAACTGATGAAGTTAAAATAAATGAAAGTGAAATCATGCCAATGGTCAGTTTCAAACAGCTTTCAGTCGGCAAAACTTTCAATGGTCAAAAAGACCATAGGCAAAACTCCAACACAGTTTCAGAAAAGCAATTATATGCACAAATTCCTTCAAGCAGAACATGGTTTCCAATTCTTTTTACATGGGGCATACACTAAAAGCAATATACACCAGCTCGTGCACAGTAAGATGCATAGAACAAGTATCTAAAACTCCAAGCATTCAATTATATGATCACTGATGCTCAAATCATCCTCATATACAGGGAATGACATGTATAACTAAAAATATCCATTCCAGTTTGAAAATATTGTCACATTTATCAATTGTTTTTCAAATAAAAGGAAGAGTTTGAACATACCAAACATTATCTGGGTCATCATTTGGATCACACAAAGGAGGAATAGTCCCAGTTTCACGGCTTAAATAACAGCTGTTATTAAAAGGCTTCTGCCATATTGCAATGTACCCTTCCTTCTTTACAAGATTCCAGCAGAGGCGAGTAGTAAGGTTAAGCATCTCTGGAAACAAAGAAGGTCAAAAAATAATCATGCATTGCAAAACTAATACACAATTTCTTACAAACTGCCACACAACAGATTTCACCAAATAAGCACAAGCCAAACAGAATAAATGGTAAATCAGGGCAAAAAGAAAAAGTCGGTATAATTTAAAGTTGAAATTGCAAATACACAATGAGTATAGTAGTTATCACATCACATTTCTTCACATCTTTAACATGAATTCTTGGTTAATCATTTCTACCTTCCCACTGTTCCTCAAGGGCTTGTTCATGCTTGTAAACAGGCTGCGCTGCCCAAGCAAAATATCCACCGGCTCTGAGCATTCTATTCACCTCAAGGAGCAAAATTCCATCTTCATTACAAAGCATAGAAGGATAAATCAGAAGATATCCCAGAAGTTGATTAAAAGAAACATGAAAGTCATATCCTATAAACATCTAATGAAGGAATAATGTTTTGAAATATAAACAAGTTTTTATTTAAAAAGAAAAGGTAGAAGAAGAAAGCAAGCTTATTGGCAAAGAGAAAGGAAACCAGAATTGCAGAAGAACTTCCTTAATGGAGAAGAACAACAGATATAGAATGAGCATATAGGATAGCCAGATCACAAAGTTAGTGCAAATTGACTAGATAAGACATGAACAAAAAGCATACCATTGCGACTAGAATAGATAAGACAAAAAAGTTTACCATCGCGAGTCCAGTTGATACGACATCTAGAACAATGTATCAAATCAAAGGCTTGACTTGGGTACAGCAAACGACGGGTTGCAAATGCAGCTACCATTGCAGGCACCCCACGTTCAAGTGCAAATTGGATCTGGTTTTCATGGACATCTTTGGGAGCTATTGACATGGCTATAACATTCCGTGATAGCAAATAAGCACCAAAACTTGCCACACCACATCCAACATCCATAACTACACGAATGTGATGACCAAATGTAATCTCAGGAACCATCTGGATATACAGATTAGAACCTGATCGTCAGAAACAAAATCCACAGAGATTTCATGCATACATATACGATTTTGAAAGTTTCATAACCTTAGACATTTGATCCAGGTACTGGTCTGCCCCATGTATGAATTGTGTGCCACCTCCAGGGAACTTGAATTTATCCTTCCCTTTTCTGGAAATCCAATTCTGACCACCTTTGTCATCTACCAGACGCGAATGCGGGACATTACTGAACCATACCTATCCATTGAAGCAGTATATCCTATTAGAAAACTACATTTGCTACATACAAATAATTTAATCCTGGCCCTAGATTTAAAACACAAAGAAAACTTATAGTCCAAGCAATCCAAAATATCTCTAATATTTAATAAAACTGAAATAAATAAATATTATAATAATATAAGCTCCTGTTTCACACAAGATGGGAAGAGAAGGGTAAAAAGGAAAAGGAAAACACTCAAAAGTATACTTTCCTTTAATCCCTCAGCAACAAAAGGGGAAAAAGAAATGAAAACCAGCACAATTTAACAACCAAAATTTCATATATCTCTCTCTATCGAATTCTTTGCTTCTCAGTAAATGAACACAAATCAACCCAAAAAAAGCTTTAGTCTCACTTCTCAAACACTACATGTCTCAATTATCCCTAGGATATATTTCCCGTAAAGATCTAAAGATACCAAATCCGTTTTTAGTACTTCAACACATGTAATAGTTTTAACATAAAAATAAATAGAAAAAAGAAAAAAAAAATTAACAAATAAACCATTTAATACTTAATAGTGCTTGCTAAACACCCAAAGTCCCAAAAAGCTAACAAATAAACTCACAGCCTGTTGTTTCTAATTAAGTAATTCTGAACTCTTGACTCTAACTCAGTTATATAGACTGCATGCAGAACTTGAGCATTGAACGAGTTGAGACTTGAGACAAAGTAGTTAAATGTATTAAAAATAAAAAAAAATACATAAAGCATGCGATACTGCATTTCATTCTACATAATATTAAAAATTAATCAAAATATCTTACCTCATCGCGGCTCCTAGGCCACGGGATCGGTGGCCGGTAGCCTTTGGGGGGCGGAACCAAGCAATTCAATCCTTTCCCTTTCTCTGGGCAGTGCCGTTCAAATCTCTCTCCGTTTTTCGTCGATTTAAGCCTCTTGATCGCCTCCACATTATCCAAGCAAGGTATATACTCTCTCATACTCTCGTCACAAAGTCCAAACTTCTTAACCCTGAATGTAGACTTAGCATCTTCCTTGTTGGTTTCCGTCTCAATCTCCGTTCCGTTTCCCCAATTCTCCACCAAATCCGGATCGAACTCCCCGATCTCAAACTCATCCGACATCGTACCATTCTCATCCACGATCCCGTAACTCTTTATCTCCGGCGGGGGTGGAGGAGGAGGCTGAGCTGTTTCCAACGCTGATACCGATTGCTGTTCATTACTTATAACTGGAGCAGCTTCTTCCGGGCTGGTTTCGGGATCTGTTGCATTAATGAGAGCGGAAATATTGAATTCCTTATTGAAATTGGGAGAAATAGCGACGGTAGGCACAGACGAAGTCGTGGAGGAAGGCGATTGGCGGGAGAAGAAGACGAGCTGGCGGGAACCGTCGGACCAGTGCTTACCTAAGTAAAAGAATGAAACGGAGATGAAAACAAAGGCCGCGAATTTGATCGCCGTTTGACTCTTGAGGAAATCGAAATTGCCGAGAAGTTTCATTGTTTGAAACACAAAATCGACGGCGGCGAACGGTGGGGGTGGCGGATTTGCGGAGATCTGGAATTCTGGATCGTCGATTTTGAATCCAGATGAATTATAAAATATTTACACTACAGTGGCATTTTCGTGATTATTGTGGAGTGGAAAGAAGAAGAGCCTATAGTCGGTGAAGAACGATTTTTTTGGATTAATTCTGGTTCTAGTCCCTCTGTTATGCTAAAATGTAACATTTAATCCGTCACTTTAAATCGATGTAATTTACTTCTTCTATTTTTATAATAGGCGTAATGGTGTAACAAGCTTTGAACTCTGGGGGAAAAATAATTAAATCTTTAAAAAAAAAATCCACCTAATTAAGCCTTTGAACTAAAAAATATTTAATCAATTAATTTATTGAATCAATTAAATCTTTTGATCAATTTTGACAATTAAATCTTGACAGTTTTTTCTTTTAGATATTACTGGCACATGATACACTACAATTTTATCATGTTGCATTTACAGATTTTTTTCAAAAATATTCTTTTATAAATTTTAAAAGTTTTTTTTGAAAATTTTAAAAGTTTTAAAGATTTTTTAAATAAAACAAAAAACAAAAAATATCTGATTTTGTGACACGATACAATATTTCAAAAAGAAATAGGGTAAATTACACCAGCAGTCACCTAACTATCGTTTCATTCTTATTTTGGTCACCGAACTATTTTTTCAGTAAAATTATCATTAACGTTTATTTTTTTCCTAGTTTAGTCACCCACCGTTAAATATTTTACGGGGCTGCTGAGTTGAAATATATTTTTATATTTCACAAATTTCACGCCATACTTTTTTCCTAGTCAGCGCGCACACACACGTGACTTTTAAATGATTTAATTATTTAAGGGGTTGAAACCCTAACTTTCTATCATTATCTCTTTCCTTCAATATTTTACCGTTTACAAAGAAGAAGAACTAAGAATAGAAGAACGCGAAGAAGAATATGGAAGCGAATCGAGTTATTTGATATTGTCATTGTGGGTATCCAGCCGAGTTAAAAACAAGTTGGACATCAACTAATTTAGGTAGAAGATTTTTTTGGTGTTCAAATTTTGAGAGAAAAACAAAAAAAAATATAATTTCTTCGAATGGTTTGATGCTGAAATTGTTGGTCGTCCAAAAATTATGATTGTTGGTTTGCTAAAAAAGAGAAGTGCGATGGAGAGTGCAAGAAAACATGAGCGAATATTTTGGGTGTTTTATGTTATCGTTCTTCTTTACATAGAGTTTCACCCTTAAATGTATTAGAAATTTTTTATGAAGTTGTATTAAGAATTTTTAATTTTGGGTTTAAGTTCTGTTTAGGGTTAATAAAATGTTTGAAGTGAAGTTAATGAAATGTTAAATTTTGTAAGAAATTTAAACTTTTTATTGTTTACATGTTCATTATAAGCACATAAAAATAAACTTTTAACAAAAATATAAGCTTAAAAAAATAAAAATAGGCTGAATTTTACATTAACTTTCAAAATAAATCATCATTATTCATATAGTAGGCTGCTTATAAAGTTTGAAGTAGCAACACTACTTTCATTTTCAAAACTAAGCATTTAACATATAACAAAAGAATGGCAACAACTTTCATTGTAATTTTTACTTAGATAAGGAAACAAAAAAAGAGGTAATTATAAATGTGACTACAAAAGACTGTTGTTCATAAGCAACTTTTAAACATTTTTTTCAAATTATATTTATTAATTCAGTGATATTTTTGGTACTTATTACTTCATTTAAAATACATAGGTTGATCAAACTTTCTTGATTGCCAACTATCCACCTAACAACATGAATTGGTGGTGGTTATTGCACATGTGGAACTTGCTAAGTTGGAGCATGTGTAAATGATGCAACTTCTTTAGCAATGCTATAAAAACTTCTTTTAACCTATATAAGTAAAAAAAGTTAATAAACCTAAATTACTTATTGTAATAGAAAAATGACTAAAATATTTTGTGTATTAACTGAAAATATTCCCCGAAAGTTTAGAAAGTTTTTTCTTTGTTGATGCTTGAAATTGAAATTGGACAAACTTGTTTTCACCCACCTTACATTTATATGTCCTCACATTATGTCCACATTGTCTATACTTTTTACATTTTATGATTAATTTTTTCTTGAAAAAATTAGCATTGGGATTAGTGGTTTCATCATGCTCTTTTCTTTTATTCTTGTGAGGTTTGCCTAGAGGTCTCTTTAATGGTGGAGGTAAAATAGGCAGACATGATGATTCATTTAGAATCTATTAATTAGGACATCTGACTGTGTGTATCATATGTGATATATTGCATGTTGAGTTTATGTTTTATAACAATCATTCACATAACACTCGAAACTTTCTTCCCTCATTAGTATCGTTGAAATTGTATGAGGTCATGAAATCTCTACAAAAAAAAATAGAAATGAAGTCAGTAATAAATAATTAAGGAAAAAATTAACTAAAAATAAATAAATTACTTGTTAAGTCTCACTTCCTGCATGAACAAGTATGTGCCTCCAAGTTCACCCCATATTAGTTGTGTGGGCCACATGTAATTTGATAAATATTACCACCAGCATGAGTGGGCCAACACCTTCACACATAGAAATTACAAACAAAATCACAAATAGAAATCATATAAAAAATAATTTTCACATATAGATTGTTTCTACACTAATTAAAAGATAATCAATACCTATTAGACATTTCAATTGATGCTTCTAATTTTTTCTGAACTTTTGGACACAAGTTCAGTCCACTTGTCAGCTTCAGTTATCTTCTTTACAATTATTTGGATTATTTTGGTTCGAATTCACTCCATCATGGTTATGATTGACCTTGTTCTTGCGTCAGGTACACACTACACGATGAAAAATACAAAATCAATTATAAACACAACATACTTAAAGTTTAAAAATATTTACATCAATTAAAATTTAAATTACCTTATTAAAAGACTCGCATAAGTTGTTCAATAATATGTTACATTTGCTTCTAGTTGAAAAATGAGACTTACTCTAAAATTTTGAATCAATGTCTGACAACCACAGAAGAGCCTTGATGATAAGGAATCCATTTCAGACAATGCAACTTAAGATTTTCTCATATAGGTAGATGTAGTAGCTTTCCACAAACTGTCTTTCAATGCTTTTTTTATGTTTTGCCTTGAAATTATTGTATAGATATCTTACATAAAATTTATGCTCTGAATAGAGGAAGTATTATGCTACTCTTTTAATCTCTACACACATAAGATGAATATTTAGAAATCACAAACATAATTCAATAATTACATATGTTTAAAGAAGTCAAACAAATACATTTTATCTATCTGACATGAAAAATATATGGTATGAATTGTTCAGGTCTAAATCTTGCCCCCCTCCCCCCAAACGTTGAACAAACCAACACTATGATGAGTAACACTCACTCTCAATAGCAGCAAAAATTATGAGACAAATACAATCATTTGCATCAATCTCAACAACAGTTAACAAATGTCATTCATGGTAACTCTTTAGGGGACAACCATCAAGACAGATAATAGGCCTACATCCAGCTTTAAAATCATCTTTGCATGCTAGCATGTAAATATACAAACGCTAAAAGACTTTTTCATCTAACTAACATACAATGGTTGTTCCAGGATTGCTTAACCTAAGTTCCCCAAGGTAATCGTATATCCTATCATATTGTTCTTTATGATTTTCTTCAATAATGCTAATAGCAATGTCCCTTGCCCTATAGAACTTGCTATGATTTACATGAGCTATAAATCTTTTTTCTTACAGCTTCATGTAAAGAATGAATTGAAATTTTTTTGTCACTCACAAAAAAGTGTAAGTACTTCTCAACAATAGTCTTAGATGACAGATTGAATTTTTCATATCCTTTCGTACAACTATATTCATTTTTTAAGTCTTAATTTTCTAAGTGAAATTTTCAGGAACACTAGGGATTTGTCTTGATGCCCATAAAATTATGGACATTGTTGAGTTGTAAGATGCTCGATTCCTTCAACCGATGTGGCTCACCAAATGGTGGAGAGGTGGCAATTTGGGTGGAGATGGTGTGGAAGCTAAAATGTAAATGACACAATGATTTTAGAGTGGTTCAACCTTCTAACCAAGGTCTACATCCACTACCTTAGCTTCCCATTAAAAATTTTCAATCAATCCACTATTGATTCGTCCCCTTTTCTAGGCTTAGGAGGAAACCCTTATACACCGATCAAGCTTTCTACCCAAAGTCTTGATCAAACTCTCTTTACAAAAGAGAAAAGATAAACAAACTTAAATCTCTCTAATAGGTATTTGTTTGCACAATTTGCACTCACCCAAAACCTAAAACACTTGAGAAAATTTGACAATTTTGGCTCACTAGTGTTTGTCTATACAAAGAAATGACAATTTAGCTCTAAGACAATTTCTTGATCATTTGTTGATTGAAAATTAAAGCATTAACCATATCTTGCTACTTGGAGGTCCCTTTTATACTCCTTGATGAGTTTATAGTCGTTACTAGTTGTTAGGGATGATTTGGAGCCGTTGAGGACTTTACTTCCCACTATAAATGTAATTCTGTTGCTACCCGTATCGAAACGCTCGAAGCCGTTTCGATACGCTCTTCAAGTAGACAAAGTTGTTGCAGTTTGACGAGCAGCCGTATCGAAACGTCATAGGCCGTATCGAAATGCCGGTATCGAAACGCTAGGCACCGTATCGAAACGCTCTGCATTTAAATGTTGGTTGGAAAATAGCCGTTGGGGTTTTATGACTGTTGTGGTTGATGCCACGTAGGCGTGTCGAAACGACATACCCCGTATCGAAATGTTGGACAAAAATCTCATCCAGGGAAGGCCTGCTTCGATACCCGTATCGAAACGTTTTTGCTACTAGAATACACCGTTTCGAAACGCCCAAAGGTGTTTCGAAACGTCTGGAAGGTTTTGTGTAGTTTGGCTTTTGAAAACATGTAAAAATCTTTTGAAAACATCCCTAAACATAGTTTCAAGTTATTTGGACTTGGGAAATAGTTTTGAATTCTTTTTAAATTAGTCCAAAATATTTTTTCAATTATTATATCAAAACATTAGTTCTACAATCTCCCCCTTTTTGATATAATAAAACCAACTTGAAAAATTATTTGAGATTCTCCCCCTTTAACTTTAAAAATGTGAATAAGAGATGATGATATGAAATCAATTAAAGCTCCCCTTTATTCATTTGAAAATTCAATTTTTCAAACCATTTCTCCCTCCTTTTTGTTATATCAAAAAGAATTTTAAAACATTAAGTTCAAAATAACTATAGAGGAATAATTTGACAAAAATAAGAATTTGGTTTTAAAATGGCTCCCCCTTACTCAAAGCATCATTAAAAATGTTAGTCTAACATTTATGATCATCTAGTTGATAAAAATAAATCAAATAAGACAAAAGCAACTAGATTTTACCACACTTGAACTCAAGGGAAGATGTGAAGCCTTCATTCTTCAAGTGTTATTCCTTAGTGTGCATAGAGCTCCCCTCATTAATTGGACTTGTTGATCACTCTCCATCACACCTAGCAAAAGACAATCAAGTAATTTATGGTATCCAAATTGCTTTGGATCCATTGACATTAGTAGCACAAACTTTAGTCCCCTTAGGAATCCATTTTTCAATTTCATCCTTTTTAATTGAAGTACTAAGTCCTTTTGGGACCCAAATACTTCTAAAACATTTTCCTTTAACAAATCTAGGGGCACTAGATTGTCTTACATAGAAATTTGATTTTCCAAAATTGTTTTTCTTTTCTAGCTCTTTGGAAATCAAATCATTTTCTTCTTGAACTTTTTGAAGCAATTTTTGTAAATCAAAACATTTTATTTCAAACTCTTCGAGTTTTGCTTCAAGTTCAAGTTTGGTTTTAGAAATCAAATCATTTTAAATTTTTAACTTTGAAATCAATTTATTGTTTTTCAAAATGGGATTTTTAAAATCTAAAACCAAATCATCATAGACATCTTGTAATTCATCAAAAGAGTAAGAACATGAAGTAGATGAATTAGAAGTTACCCTTGAATCTTCTTCGATGGCCATAAGACAAAGGTTGGCTTGCTCATCGTCGGTGGAGTCCTCATCACTCCAAGTAGCCACATGTGCCTTCTTCTTATGGCTTGAAGTGTTTGCCCTCCCTTTTTTCATGGATTCTCGTTCAAGCTCTCTCAAGGCTTTCTTCATGAATGGGGCACACTTCTTGAAGAGGTGAATCATCTCTTCTTCTTCATCCTTCTCTTCATTTGAATCAACATGATGGCAAATGGAGGATTTGAGAGCAATGGCATTGTTGTTGATGCCAAGCCCCTTGAGCTTCTTCTCTCCCATAGCTCTAATTTCTTCCATCCTCTTCTCATCTTCTTTGTTCTTCTTCATGATTTGATGAGTAAGGAGTGACCTCATGAGTTCATCAAGCTTCAAGGTCTTCAAATTCTTTATTTCGATGATGGTGGTCCTCTTTGAGTCCCAAGACTCGGGAAGTGAGTAGATGAGCTTTCAGACAAGTTTCTCCTCCGGAATGGTTTCTCCATAGCCCTTGAGACCATTGGTGATAATGGAGAACCTATCAAACATCTTCTCGATGTTTTCTTCCGGATCCACCTTGAAGTTCTCTTACTCCAAAGTGAGGAGCCCAATCTTGGTCTCCTTGACTTCATCGGTTCCCACGTATGTGACTTCAAGCTTGTCTCATACCTCCTTGGCACTTTCACAAGAAGACATCTTCTCATAGATGGTTGGGCCAAATACACAAAAGAGGATGTGCAAGGCTTTGCAATTTAGCTCAATCTTCTTGCGATCGTCGGCACTCCATTCCACTTTGCTTCGTTGAGGCACGAACGGACCATCTTCAACTATGTCCCATAGTTTTGTAGTCTCTTGACTTTATGAGAAAAATCATCTTGGTCTTCCAATGGGCATAGTAGGTTCCGTCGAAGAAAGGCAGTTTGTCGATGGATTGCGCCATTTGAGCCGGTTGGTGAAATGATGATCGAGCTTTCCGGATCTTCTCAATAGGATGTGAATCCTCTTCAATTGAGTCAAGCTCTGATACTAATTGTTGAGTTGTAAGATGCTCGATTCCTTCAACCGGTGTGGCTCACCAAGTGGTCGAGAGGTGGAAATTTGGGTGGATGTGGTGTGGAAGCTAAAATGTAAATGACACAATGATTTTAGAGTGGTTCAACCTTCTAACCAAGGTCTACATCCACTACCTTAGCTTCCCACTAAGGATTTCCAATCAATCCACTATTGATTCGTCTTCTTTTCTAGGCTTAGGAGGAAACCCTTATACACCGATCAAGCTTTCTACCCAAAGCCTTGATCAAACCCTCTTTACAAAAGAGAAAAGATAAGCAAACTTAAATCCCTCTAATAGGTATTTGTTTGCACAATTTGCACTCATCCAAAACCTAAAACACTTGAGCAAATTTGACAATTTTGGCTCACTAGTGTTTGTCTATACAAAGAAATGAAAATTTAGCTCTAAGACAATTTCTTGATCATTTGTTGATTAACAATTGAAACATTAACCATATCTTGATGCTTGGAGGTCCCTTTTATACTCATTGATGAGTTTATAGCCGTTACTAGCCGTTGGGGATGATTTGGAGCCATTGAGGACTTTATTTCCCACCATAAATGCAGTTCTGCTTCTACCCGTATCAAAACGCTCAAAGCCGTTTCGATACGCTCTTCAAGTAGAAAGAGTCGTTGCAGTCTAACGAGCAGCCGTAACAAAATGTCATGGGCCGTATCGAAACGCCCGTATCGAAACGTTAGGCACCGTATCGAAACGCTCTGCATTTAAATGTTAGTTGGAAAATAGTCGTTGGGGTTTATGATCGTTGTGGTTGATGCCACGTAGGCATATCGAAACGGCATAGCCCGTATCTAAACGCTGGGCAAAATTATCATCCAGGGAAGGCCCGTTTCGATACCCATATCAAAACGTTTTTGCTACTGGAATACACCGTATCAAAACGCCCAAAGGTGTTTCAAAACGCCTGGAAGGTTTTGTGTAGTTTGGCTTTTGAAAACATGTAAAAACCTTTAGAAAACATCCCTAAACATAGTTTCAAGTTATTTGGACTTGGAAAATAGTTTTGAATTGTTTTTAAATTAGTCCAAAATATTTTTTTCAATTATTATATCAAAACATTAGTTCTACAGACATCCAAGCTTACATATGACATTTACCTTTCTAAGGTCATTTTTTTAAACTTCAAACTTAACTTATTTTGTAATCCATAATTAATTATTGTCTTCTTTAACACCTCTTTATCAGCAATGATCATAGCCACTTTCAACACATGATGTACCATGTCAGTTTGAGTGTTAAATTTTAAAAATTTCTTTTTCCTGTAATCACCATCTGATTCTGACTTCTTTACACTGTGTAGTGAGTTAAAATATCCAGTTTCATTATCATTCACTACCCTTGCCTCCTCAAAATGTGTTTCAAATTGACTAGCATGTTTAGTAAAATGTGATCTATTAACTACTAGTTTAGTTTCATCATCAGACACTTCATCAACAGAAAAATCATCCTCTTCAAAATCAGATTCACACTCAGTTTCAAATTTAGATTCAATATCATTATCTACTGGTTCAGGTTCATCATTTGGTTGAAATTCAGGCTCTATATTTTGTTCAGTTTCAGATGCAACACTTGGCTCATGGGAAGGTGGTTCAGACCCAAATGCATGATTTTGTTCAACTAAATACAAATACATGTTACGATTCCTAGGCAATTTAGATACTATGTTCAAAATATCATTATCATTACTCAATGACAAAGTCTTAAATGGCCCCTCAGGCATTGTCCTAAATATTTTCACCGTAGTTTCAATTCCTAAAGTCTTAGTCATATGGATCACCTAAAAAATGGATATTTTATCCGCAACACAAAAATTAAAGCAATCAACCCTTTACCACTATATTTCAAATTTCATGCATTTGAAAAAGTCCAGCCGTGATGTATAAATGTAGTAAAATATGTTGTATGTGGGCCTACAAGTTATATATATTCTCGCCGAGAGAGATTTGCAAAGCTTTGATCCCATTTTGTCACATCCTTTTTTCACCCCTCGTATTCTTGTCGGTATCTCGATTGTGGAGTTTAGGTCCTCCAATAGACCCCTCATTAGCCCCTCGTATTTTCGAATATGCTAAAACAAGTAACATTTTAAAACACGAGTTTGATTTTTGATGTATAATTTCTATTCGTCAATTCTTAAAATTACAAAAAAAAAAATGAAAAGATAAAATCATTGTCACAGTAACATTAATTATTATTTAGGGTAAAATATTTTAATAGTTTTTTGAGTTGGAATCCAACACCAATTTAACTTAATATAAATAATACATAGAAAAAACTATAAATTTAGTATTTCAGCTATACTCATGTTAAAACAGAATAAAAACGTAACGTTATGTACCAAAATAGTAACGTATATATAAAAAAATTGGAACAACTTCTATTTAAGAGAGAAGGAAGGATTGCTCCTACTGAGACTAAAACCCAAAACCTAAAGAAAGAAATTAGATGTCAGTAAAAATCTTTAACCATATACTCCAAAATATGTTGACATATATAATTGGGTAATATATATGTAGTTTTCCCTAATATATATATTGATATGGTTAATATATTTTTGTCCTTTGAATTTGACTTTAGGATCTGTTTATTTGGTTGGTCAATAGATTTTTTTACTCATTTGATCTCTAAATTTAATTTTAAGTTTCTAATTGATATTTTACTTAAAAATTATCATATATATATATATATATCAATAAAAAATTAAAATTTTATTGTTGTGTCATATTAAAAAAAAATTATTGTTGTGTCATCTTTAGTAAATCAATGGATGTCGGTTGTTTGTAAAAATAGATCTCTAAACTTCGGTTTAAGTACCTAATTGGCGTTTGAACTTTTTTTTAGAACTATCAAGTATTTTTGACATATTTTTGTGGTACACAGCATATATACCAAAATTTTATTCATAATATAAAATCAAAGATGAGTTAGTAACCACAATAAGATGTTGGCATGGAAATCAATCATGGTGCCAAAGAAAAGCACCCATGGCAAACCTTCTCTTATAATCCAAATCACCATTAGCAGACAACCCATATTCTGCCAACAGCCTATCAAGCTTCCATTCCGGCATGTCCAAGTAGTCCTTCACGGTGTACCTCGGATAATGCACTGGCATCTGAAAGAAACCAAGTCCAACCCCATTCATCTGCTGCTGCTTCTCACTCTCCATCTCCAAATCTGAGTTTCAAGCTTTTAACACTTCACAACAATGGCGGCGAACATTGGTTAAGAGGGTGTGATTTATATGTTGCAGGGTATCACGAGGATTGGTTGGTTCACCTTCTTTCTGTCTCCGGTGCAGTTGATAAGCTCTGCGTGTGGCAGAAAGGTGAAGATTGCATGAATAGCAGCCGCCCCACATGCATGCATGAAAACCATGCCATTGCCATGGATTTAGTTAGTTTTACCACCTATGGAAACTAGGGTTTTTGTTGTCCTTAAAGTACTATTTCGTTTCTGTTTACCGTTATTAATTCATAGGCTAACTAATATAGATTATATGCTATAATATAGGAGTGACCCCCTTAACGAAGTCGTCTCGGATAGGGAGTAACATAATGAAGAATATACATTTTTAGTGGCAATAAAAATAGTCACTAGAAGTATTAAATTCAGTCACTAAAATTTATAGTGACAAAATTTTCAAGTTGTCACCTGCTGTCACAAATAACTCCATCACTATTTCATTTGTGACAACTTTAACAAAATTTGTCACAAATATTCAATTTTTTAATGACCATATTTTTGACACAAAAAAGTTGATAATAGTGACATAAAAGTTTGACACTAAAATTGTTCATATAGTGACAATCATTTTGTCACAATTAAACATTTAAATAGTGTCTAAAAACTAGTCGTCACATATGTCAAATTTATTTGTGATAAAAAATTTGCAACTAAAGTTTTAATTATTAAATTAAATAATATAATACATAAATGAAATTATAATATTTGTGACCATTAAATTTACTATGCGACAAAATAATATAAGTTTCAACAATCAATATTGCAACAAAAAGAAATTATAGTAAATTAGTAGCAATTATTACCAATATTACACTTAAAATATTCAAGATAAATAATATAAAAATCTGCAAAGATTAAATTTAGAATATTCCGTGTCATCATTAAAAGAAAAAAAATTAAATCAGTATAGAATTTGAGATATCTATTGTACAAATGCACTATAAATATTTATTGTACAAATTTAAAATTTACAAGAAAATAAATAAATACAAATACACACTAAGCTTAATATCCATAGCTTCTAACGATAAACTTGCATTTGATTCCTGTAAAATAAAAAAATCAAATAATATCAATAAATATATAATAATACAAAGTAATAAATAACTTTTATAAAGCATGGAACATACCTCACCTAATAAGCATGTAGTAATTCTAAATGTTTTAGATTATAGATAATTATTGTTATGGTAACTTTTACAACCTACTAATATGAATCGACTATAAACTCCAATAAAAAAAAACTAAATCACCACATACTCCAATAGACAATAGCACTACAAGGAATCTTCCAAAATAAACAAAAACTTCTAATAATTATTTTGAATTTTTCTACCAAGAATAATATTTTTGTAGATCAATAAAAATTTCTAATGTCAATCAATCAAATTCATTTCAATATAATACAATTAATTTAAAATTAGAGTTTTTACATTACTAAATTGTTCACAAATATAACTCAATCCATGCTTGACAAAAAAAATCATTAAATTCTTTTTTAATGTTAACACATATCATTTTTTAATATCCATTGAAGAAAAGCTATATTTAAACTTTATAAAAAAACACAAGCATACATCCTATTGCAACATTAAAAACTTAAAAGAATACATTGCATAGATATAAAAATCAATTAGAAGTTGAAAAGAAAATACCTTGGAGAGCCAAGTCCAACAGAAAATTTTGGTGCTTTCTTGTAACCGGGTAGATGCAATGGCACTATAAAATGACATCTTCAATTATAATCATCTAACACTAACATAATCTTTTAAAATAAAAAAGAAACAAATTTTAGATATAAAAAAGGCACAAAATCAAAAGAAAAGGAAAATTAAAGGTAAAATACTTTTAGCAAAAATGCAAAGAGCTATTATTTGTTCAAAATTTTTCTAGACAAATGATTACAAATATTACTCAAGCTTTGATTTGGCGAAACACTTACTATGTGGACATATATCCAAAAAATGAGCAGTTATTTATTCATCCAAGTATAAAAGATAAATAAATATAAAAAATAGAAAGAGAAAACAATTGCAAACCCATGATTCCATTATAGAAAGTTTAGTTCATTGACATACATTAGGAATATCTGTATACCTTAAGCAGTGATTAACATACAAGAAGAACAAGCATTGTTCTTACAATAAAATTTAAAATGGTAAACCCAATAACTATTGATATGAAAATCAATTATTCATATTTTTTGATCAAACAATTATTACTATTTGAAACAGTTATATGAATATATAATGATAAACTTAGGGTTCTAGAAAATTTTGAATTTATAAAAGTTCTATGTGATTTTAGAGAATCTACACATCAAAATTTTAAACTACAAGTTATCACATTCACACCAACATTTAAATCACCATTGTGAATAGTATTCAACTATTCATTTAATTTGCTAATAAATTTAAGATAAAGTGCAAGCACCAAGAGAATTAAACTGGAAAAAATACAGCAATAAAAAAACTAAGAAACAAGAGATTAATTAACCATTATTTGAAGTAAATTGAAAGATTAGAGAAACACCTTACAACACATTCTCATTGGAGACCGAAATAACGGTTGAATGACCATGGAAGGATAGTGGAGGTAGAGAGATTTTTGGAAGAACAATAGTGTGCAGCCTCAATCGAGAAAGAATAAGAATAGAGGAAAAAGTTTCTGGCAAAATGACAAAAGATGCCCCAACGTTTGCATGTTTTGTCATTTGGCCCCCTATTCTTTTTTTGGGTCCAAATATGCTCCCAACGTTTGCCTGTTTTGTCATTTGGCCCCCTATTCTTTCTTTTGGTCCAAATATGCCCCCAACGTTTTATTTATAGTCAAAATGTGCCCCTGTTGGATGTAAACTGTCAATCAACAGGTTATAAAAAAATTTTAACGTGGCATCAGCAGATCTTATTACGTGGCAAGTCCAGTCAGCATCAGCTGTTGAATGTCAGTTGACTGACAGTTTCCATCTAACAGGGGCATATTTGGACCAAATTGAAACGTTGGGGGCATATTTGGACTACGATTGAAATGTTGGGGGCATATTTGGACCAAAAGAAAGAATATGGGGCCAAATGACAAAACAAGCAAACGTTGGGGGTATATTTGGACCAAAAAAAAGAATAGGGGGCCAAACGACAAAACATGCAAACGTTGGGGGCATCTTTTGTCATTTTGCCAAAGTTTTTTAAAAGGTTTGGTGTTAACCCTAAGGCTATAAATGAATCCAACCAAACTACGTAGTTTTGGTGTGAAGAAAGAAACATATAGTTTTGAAGTTTTTTTTTTAAATTTAAAAGTGACTTATATCATAAATAAGTATATAAAGTATACAAAATTTTTCATTTAGGTGCTTAAAGTATTTTTTGATCAAAATAAGTACATAAAGTATATTTTTGGTCAAAATAGGTACCTAGAGTTATTTTTCGTCAAAGTAGGTACCTAAAGTATATTTTTTTTCTTAAAATAAGTACCTAAAGTATTTTTATTGTCACAAATATAAATATATTATTATGTTAATCTATATGACATTAACATAATTGTGTAGTAGTGACAAAATTTATTGTAACAAAAAGTGACATTTGGAGTGACTATCAAACTATTGTCACAAAACCTCGAACATTCGTGATAACATTATATGTTGTCACTATTATATAACTTCTCACAAAAAAAAACAATTGGAGCCAATTTGTATATTTTAGTAGTGACAAAATTTTAGTGATACAAATTTTTGTCACAATAACTATCATAATAGTGACCAAATAACAAAAGGCCACAATTACTTATACTACTAGTGTCACGTAAAGAATTTGTCACAAATATCTTAATATTTGTGACAAAATTTTTTATTGCCAAGAAATTTGTCACTAAAAACTATAATTCTTGTGGTGAGCTCTATTTTTTAACTTTACAATTTCAATAAATTTTTAAATGGTAATCTTGTAAATTAGTGGTTGGTTCTTATTGTTTTAGTTGTATTTAAGGTGTTTTCTAAACAAACCAATGAAAATAATGGTTTGTTGACGAAATATTAAATTAATTATTCAAAATAATAAAATATGCTTTCTTTCTACTTGGACCTATTTTTTAATTTTCGCTCAAGGTCCTGAAAATATCTGAGACGAATCTACTTTTAACACAATTGTTTTATTCACAACATTAAAATTTAAACTTTTTAATCTTATTTAAATAATTTAATAATTCATTCCGGTTGACTGGTTGGGGTTACTACGTGTCTAAAGTTTTGAGATTTAAAAGGTCTCCTCCAACAACTTCAGACATTGTCCCGAGCAAAAGCAATTAAGATTAGGTTGTTGTTTTTTTCGACCGGAACAATTCAAGTTTTTGAATTTTCAAGTTATTTTGATTTCAAGATTGTTTCAAGTTCAAGTTATTTTTTGGCTTAAATCATTCAAGGTTTTTAAGTCAAGAAAATTTGTATGATCAAATCCAACCTAAATTAGTTTTATCATTAGAACTGACAAATTTGACCTGAGACTCGAGAACCGAGCTGATTTACCCGAACTGAAGTCCGAAATCTAAAATAAATCGAACCGAATCAAATTTCAGTTGAACCGAAAATAGACTCGAACTGAATTTCAACCAAACTGAATGAACCCGAATCGAAAGCAACCCGAAATAAAAAAAATATTAAAATAAATAAAGATGAGATGTGAATTGTCTACAACTCACCAAAATGTCAAATATAAAGGCTATATAAAGTCAGATATAGGGTGAAAAATATATTTGACCTAGCAAACTTAACCCTAGACTCGAGAATCGAACCAATTTACCCGAACTGAGACCCGAAATAGACATGCAACCTAAAATAAACCTAACCGAACCAAATTTCAATTGAACCGAAAATGGACCCGAACCGAAGGCAACCTGTAACCCCCTAGACCCGCCTATGCGTTACCACAAATCTTATGAAGTCACATTAGGGTCACCAGAGCAACCCACATTAAAATTTCAACTAAAACAATTTGTCAAATCATTTGAAACAATAAATCAAATTTAAAATACAATTTCATAAATCATTCAGACAATAAAACAGAAACTATGATACAAATTGCTAAAACAAGTTTCGGACTCAAATATAAAACAAGATGTGACACATATGCCCCTAATTACACATGTGCCGTACTCCGCAAGCAAAGCCGTAGAAACTCCCATACCGACGTTGATAATTGCAACATGAGCGATCTTTTAACCTGCGGTGGTAAAAATAACGTGAGCTTCAAAAAGATCAGTAATACAAAATTACCCGAAGATGATATAGGCAACATGTAGGTATAAGGCAAAACGTAAAGCTAACGTAAAGTTCCAGGCAACCACAGGTTTCAATTATGATTTGATATTTCAGTGAAACATTATTTTTTTACTATGACAGATTGTTCTATTCAATCGTTGAGTATCATGTGGTAATCCCTATAGCCCAGAGGTTTAGGAGAGGTATAGATTTTAGAAGTTAAATCAAAGAGTTTAGTTGTTTAATTAAGCACATATTAGAAGCATACTAAGTGTTTCAAACATGGTACATTAATTCAATAGGGTGGATTTTAGAATGGGTCAGAAAGTTTTATTTAATCATCTAACTACCTTTCAACAACACTCCAGTATGCAGTTCCCTAGAACTGCATCTAACCTAGGCCCAATGGGCGTAAGTACCTACTTAAGGGGTTACCTTAGGTCCCAAAAGGCGTATGAGCGTAATAGAACGCCTAACAAAAAAGGCGTGTGCACACAGATACTTGTTAGAAACTTCTCGTGTTGTCCTAGAGATACCATCGTATAACAGTCTCAAGTGATAAACGTTACATCAGAAATTAGTGTCAATACGTCAGGAATCGAAGTACAGATAGTTGTTTAATTAATAGATTTAGAGTATCAAGACCCACAAATCGGGTATACTCATATCAGATATCAAAAACCAAAGGTCATGTTTTTACTTCAGATTACAAGATCACTTGAGATCAAAGTGGATAGACTTTATCACTGATCAAGAAGGTTAGTCATGTATACACGGTACCCAATAAATGGTCCAAATTACAACGTAAAGGTCTTTGACGGGCATAAAAAAGAGATATTGAACTGTAGTCCATTCAAGGCTAAATTCAATAATCAATGACCTTGTGCGAAGGGATCCAATAAATATCGACTTTACCTAAGTCTTCAGGAATTAAACCCCGAGATCATTCAGAATTTCTGGCATAACATGATTATACAGAGATTTAGATATATCAAGGAATTCCAGTCAATATTACTCAGAAGGTGTATTTTGGTCATTTTAACTCTCAAGGGTAAATTTGTAATTTATCCCAAAGAGTAGCACAAAATTACAATACCCAAAACTTTTAACGGCTTAACAATCCTCCAAGTCCACTAGAACTGAACAGTCCCCGTTATCACAATACTTACCAAGTATTATGTCATGTGCATTTCACACTAACCCAATCCCAAAACATCGAATGTACCTTTTTGAAGAATAGATTACTCTTGCTATTAAGTATGTACTTTCTCCACGTAAATTGAACATGCCTTCATATGATAATCTTCTAATATCGCATTAGTATCGGGAAAGACCGACGAGCACGGTTCGTGTATTACCACTTCTAAAACCATTATCTTTGTTTGGCCTTATTGGTGATTCTTGTTCCAAGTCTTAGGGGTACCTTCAGTTATTTTAGCATTCAAGGGTATTTTAATCACTCCGATGCTCGAAGGTGTTTCAATCGTTCAGAGCCTTTCGGTTCTTCCTACTATTCATTTGTACCAGATCCTGGGGGTATATCTCATATGTCGGTCGATTGACAATTTATGCCCAAAGAAAATACCAGTCTTTAGGGTCATTCTAACTCATTCTATCTTTATCAGTATATTCAATCCTTTTTAGTCGTTTCAATCAATTCAATCTTTTTTGCCCCAATGCTCAATTCATACATAAGAATATTTTTCCGTAATTTATCTTCATATAATTATTCAGAATTCTAACAACTCAAGTATTTTACAATTTCGAGGGTTTAAGTCTTGTTACCATGACATTTCAGTAATCCGAGGTTTTCAAGTGTATTAGATGTCTTACCGGATCAAGTATAGCTTCATGGGTTGTTTTTATAGATATGGGTATTTTCATCATTCGTTAATGAATTTTGACATTTCTTTTTTAATCAAAAGGATAACCAAACTTAAAGATTAACCGACTCATTTATCGTGCACTGAACTCGGAAGTCCTTTTGATTTATCAAACCTCTAATTCGAATATTTGTCTTGGCTATTATTATTTTTATTTCATAATTGATCGACATATGTGGAAATAATCATATGCTCAAACATGGTCGTGCAAACATTAACTGAATACCAACAGGTTACTAAAGCATGCATAAGGTAGTAATGTATTACCTTGGATCCTTGCTATATCAGTCGACCCTCGAACGATATTCGAACACTCTTGAACCCAAATTTTACGTCTCTCAACATCTTGTATTCAAGGAACCGAGTACCTTCAATTACACAAATTTCAAGATCAGAGCTTACTCACAAGCTCTCAACCAATTAATTAAATACATAAGCGCACTTGGGTTCAAGGTCAGATTCGGAGGCTTTCGGGTTAGGATTTTGCGAAACGGGCTTAAAATGAACTCAAGGCGTTAAAACATAAAATACAACTTTTCTGAAAATTTAACTTTTTGGGTCAAAGTCAACGATGATGTCATATTGATGTTAGCAGTCAAAGTCAACGCTAACGTCGGTGGTCAGGTCAATGCTGACGTCAATGGTTGACTGGGTTGACTCGGCTGAGTCAACTCGGACGGGTTAACTAGGTCAACGAGTTAACGGGTTGGGGAAACGGGTCAGGCGTCAGGTCGGGCAAACGGATCAAGCAGGCGGTTTAGGTCGGACTAGGTTGACCGGTTGAGGCCAATTCAGTTGGTTTGAACCCAGTTCACTTACCAAGAATCCAAGCTCGTTGGCCGGTCGTTGGAAAGTCACCGGAATATCGTCGAAATGCCGATTCTACCGAGAAAAATAAGGCCATTAAATATTATAATTCGATTTATTTTCAAATAACACAAACAAGGCCGGAAACTCACCTGAAATGACCCAAAAGGTCAAAACATTGTCGTAAAGGACGAAGCTCCGACGAAGCCCTTAACGGAGTCGGATGAGCGACCGGTTCACTAGGTTTTGGTCACATCAACCTCGAGAGTCCATTGGAGGTGTCAGCGGTACGAACGGGTAACTCGGGTCACCGAAAAATGCCAAAAATAGAGGCGATCAGTGAGTTACCACCCGAACTTTGATATAACTTTTCCGACGATCAACCGGGGATCTCCGCGAGTGGTCGGTGAGATCATATTCGCTGCTCGACAGCGAGCATGCCGGTGGTGGTAGTGCACGCCACGAGCCGGTTGTGGTTAAGATCGGCGCAAGGCCGGAGTGGGGGGATGCGATGGGTCGCGAGGGAACAGAGGATTAAAGATATGGGTATTTCTTTTGAGGGAACTAAATTAACACATGGGGAAAATGATTTAGACTTTTATTTTTTTCGATATAATAGAAGTGAATAACTTAAAAAAAGTTGAGGTAGATTATAACCAAATACTACTTTAGCTCAAACGGTTAAGGCTTGCTCTCTCTAACCCTAGGTTGGGGGTTCAAACCCTCATGAAAGCACCATTCTCTCTTTCTTTATATTAACTTTTTATTAAAAAAAATGGGGTGTTACACAACCTGAAATAAAAAATATATATTAAAATAAATAAATAAAGATGATATGTGAACTGTCTATAACTTACCAAAAAGTTAAATATGCACCGATCGATCTTAACCTGACCCGAAATCAATCGAACCAAAAATCAACCGACACAACGTCCTGACTAGAGACCCAAACCGAAATCACCATAGACCTGAACTAAAACCGAACTAAACTTAAACCGAATGTAATCAGACTTGAAATGACTCGAACTGAATGACCATTTTTCCACATCTATTTATCATAAATGTCATCAAATCGAATCTATACTTGAACTCAAAATAATCTAAACTTTAAATAACTTGAATTTTAAATACCGAAACTCGAAATTAAACCTAATGGATATAATTTAAAACTTTAAAATTTGAATTGAATTGACTTAATTTAAGCACGGTTTTATTTTTTTCTGTCTCTTTGACACGAACTTCTTCTGTTTAGCACGGGTTTTTTTTTCTGTTTCATCTGCTTTGATCTTCTGATAATAGAATCTGTAATTACAAACAACATGGAGGGATTAGCGATTGAAGAAGATGAGGATTCTGAAATCCAAGTGGAACAAAATTTACTTGAACAAGGTATTTCTTTTGAAAACTGTTTTGTTGGGCAGTTTTTAACTCCTGCGGTAATTCATTTCCAATCTATGAAAACTACTCTCTCAAATGTATGAAGGCCTCTGGGAGGGGTATCTATCTCGGATATTGGAGAAAATTGGTATTTGTTCTGATTCTATCATAAAATAGATGTGGATAGAGTGGAGGAAAATGGGCGATGGAATTTTAATTCCCATCTCTTGATATTGCATCGTCTGAAAGTAGGCGAGGTTCCTTTATTGGTCCCTCTTAATTTAGTACCATTCTGGATATTAGTGAATGATGTGCCTTCTGGGTGTATGTCGGAAGGGGTGGCTCGACAACTGAGAAATTTTGTGGGTCTATTTATGTTATATGACTCTGAAAAACTGTCCCTTGGTTACAAAGGCATCATGCGTATCCGTGTTGCAGTGGATGTTCGTAGACCGTTAAAATGACGGAAGAAATTGGTGATCCGAGGAGGTGAAGGCACATATGTGCGTTTTGAATATGAAAAATTGTGTCTGTTTTTTTTTCATTTGTGATAAACTTGGACACGGAGAGAGTTTCTGCCCTGTGCGTTTGACAGTGAATGAGAAGGATATAAATTTTGGTTGGGATTTGAGTCTTAGAGCTCCAACTAGGAGGATGATGGCCCTTTCAACCAGTAAATGGCTTCGAGAGGATATTACAATTACGAAACCGCAACCAACCCTTGTGAAGGAAACTGTAATTGAAGTGCCCGATGTTGCTTTGTAGGAATCGGGAAAAGAAAGCTTGAATATCCAGAAGGGTTCCGCATATTTGGGAACAACGTCTTTACTTACAGACCAAACTACAATTAGGGTTCAGGGTGGGTATGATATTGTGATGACCCAACTTGATGAGGAATCTGTGGACCAGATTCCGGATGGGACTAAGAGGATGAGAACCTCAGTTTCTACTTCAGGAGTTTCACATATCGATTCGAATGAAGCACAAAAAGTTGTATCAGCAGGCCTTACAGAGAAGGCCAGCCGGGTCCAATGAAAATCCTCAACTGGAACGCCCGGGGCTTGGGAAAGTCACGGACGACACGACGTCTCAGAAATTATCTGCGAGACATCAACCCCTCGATTATTTTTCTGATCGAGACTAAATTAGATTATAGTAAGATGGAAAATTGCGGAAGTTCTGTGGTTTTACCAATGGTATAGATGTTAGCACAAGAGGTAGAAGTGGTGGTTTATCGCTTGGATGGAAAGGAAATTGTAATGTCACTTTAAGATCCTTTTCGGATAGGCACATTGATGTTTTGTTCAAGGAAGATACATATGGCTTTTGTTGGAGATGTACTGGTTTTTATGGTGCTCCGGAAGAAAGAAATCGGGAAGACTCATGGAATTTGCTAAGGCAATTGAATGACACTAATGATTTTCCATGGTTAGTACTCGGAGACTTTAATGAGTTATTATTTGTAATAGAAAAATGTGGAGGACGACTGCGAAATCAGCGTCAAATGGACAGTTTTGCAAGTGCTCTTAATGATTGTTTGCTTGAAGATGTTGGTTATTCAGGTCCTTGGTTCACGTGGGAGAAGGGTAAATTTGAAGAAACAAACATAAGGGAAAGACTTGATCGTGGAGTGGGCAATCCAGCATGGTGGGAATTATTTCCACATTTTAACTTGAGTCATATGCCTCACTCTTTCTCTGACCACTGCCCACTGTTACTAAACACTGATAGTAGGCAACAGACTTCGAATCTGGTATCTCACTTTCGGTTTGAGGCCTCATGGCTACTCGAAGACTCATGTGAAGAAGAAGTAAAACAGCTTTGGGAATCCACGTCTGGTTCGGTTCCTTATCATTTACAACAATTAAGTCAGGGGTTGGAGCATTGGAGAACAAAAGAACTGGAAAACATGATACTTTTGCTCTAAAACTTAACATGAGCAAGGCTTATGATAGGGTGGAGTGGAGTTTTGTGGAAGACATATTACGGAAGATGGGTTTCGCAGAGCAGTGGATTACAACTATTATGAGATGTATAACGTCAGTCTCGTACTCGGTTATTGCTAATGATAGGATTGGCCAAGCATTTAAACCGGGTCGAGGAATACGCCAAGGGGACCCAATCAGCCCTTATCTCTTTTTGATTTGCAGCGAACGACTTTCTGTTTTGTTAAGATTAGCGTCCCAACAGCATTCTTTGGTGGGAGTCAGAATCAACAGAAGGGCACCGTTTGTCTCCCATTTATTATTTGCTGATGACATCATAGTTTTTGGTGCAGCAACAACGTAGGGGGCGAGGTGCTTGCAGAATATTTTGAGTACTTACTCATAATGCTCGGGGCAAATCGTTAATTTTGATAAGTCAAGTCTTTTTTCGGTTCAAATGTGATTGATAGCAATAGACACGAGGTATGCAGAATTCTAGGAGTCACTGCTCAAGGTAATCCAGGGAAATACCTTGGTTTGCCTTCGATGGTGGGTCGTAACAAAAAACGTTCTCTTGCCTATTTAAGGGATCGGTGTCGACAAAAAGTTCAAAGCTGGAATGTGCAACCTTTATCTATGGGGGTAAGGAGGTCTTCATTAAGGTTGTCCTACAATCTATTCCTGTTTTTGCTATGTCGTGTTTTTTACTCCCGAAGACGTTTTGTAAGGAATTAGAGGCTCTTTTTGCACGATTCTGGTCGCAGAAATCAAGTGAGAAACGAGGAATACACTAGTGTACTTGGGAGAATTTATGTGAGTCAAAAGAAGAAGGTGGTATGGGTTTCAGAGATATGTGCAAATTTAATATTGCACTTCTAGCCAAACAAGGTTGGCGGATCATTCAGAATCCAGATTCGTTAGTTGCAAGACTTCTGAGATCGAAGTACTTCCCTACAACCAATTTTATGAATTCTATGCTGGAATCTAACCCTTCTTACATCTGGAAGAGTATCTGGAGCTCTAGGGGACTTTTGGAAAAGAGATGTAAATGGTCAGTAGGGTGTGGTAGTTCCATAAATATTTGGAACGATTTTGATTGCCAGGCTTTCCACAGAGGAAGATTTCATCCCCGAATACTCACGGTTTATCCACAGTTTCTAATCTAATAGACCCTATATCTCTCTAGTGGAATGAAGATTTAATTTCTTCATGTTTTTCAAATGATGATGTTGTTGCTATATTATCAATTAGATTGCCTATAGTTTCTAATCCAGACTCAATTTATTGGATAGGGGAATTATCTGGGCATTATTATGTTCGAAGTGCTTACAAGTTACTGTGTTCAAGGGATGAAACAAATACTAATACGTCATCATTATACAGATTAGTATGGAAGATAACATGTCCCTCTAAAATAAAAATTTTAGCTTGGAAGTTTATTTGGAATTACATTCCAACCATGCTGAACCTATTTATCAAAAGAATCAGACAATCTTCACAGTGTCCACGATGTAACAATCAAGAGGAAGACAATGCTCACGCAAGTTTCAGGTGTGGCTTTAATCTACAGATTTGGCATATGTTAGGTTTCTACTGGCCTAATCAAGTATCTCAGATGCAATTTCCAGAATGGTTAATGTGGATGTTTACTAAATATACCAATAAAAAACACACAGAAATCATCACAACTTTATGGGCAGTCTGGTATGCTAGAAATAAAATGGTGCGTGAAGGAATTACCCAGTCTGCTATTGAGATTGTAACTTTCATCAGAAACTATCTCACTAAGATTCGAACATCAACAGCTGGTCTTAATCATCCCAACGTTCGTGATAATGGTCATTGGACTCCTCCCCCTGCAACACATGTAAAAGTTAATGTTGATGCATCTTTCTTTCTGTCAGAGGCCAAATCTATTTCGAGGATAGTAATAAGAGACAATGAAGGTGAAATTTTAGGGGTTGCTTACCAAATAAACCTAAACGTGGTAAACACCTTGAAGCTAAATAACAAAAGCAATGAGCTGTCGTCGATTCGCCTTCAAATCAGCACCGCGAAAGCCATCGCCGGCAGATTTAGAAATTGCCGCTTCACATTCACCGGCCGCTAGGGTAACCAAACGACACATGCAATGGCACAATCGGGCCGTTCAACATCTGAGGATAGGTTTTGGTTGGAAGAAGCCCCCATATCGATTCAGACGGTGGCTGCGGAGGATCGCCGTTGGTTAGATCCACCGTAGGAGCATCTTCGCGTAACATGGCTTTGTGTTAGAAGCCTCTTCGTCTCGATTCAAACTCCAACAAGACTCAAAAGCTAGAAAATCGAGAGGAATGGATCATCTGAGCATTAGTTTTCTAGGTTTTTCTTCTCTCCGTCGTTTATGCTTCTGGGATTTTCTATAATCTGTTTGTTTTAGTTTTCTTTTCTTTTCATTTACTTTGTGGGCTTTGCTGGAGAGAGGATGTGTCGCTCGAGCTTCCCCGACAAGCTTTGTCTTGCAAGCCACACATGGACGGACTGTTTTATCTTGTTTTTTATTTTCTTTATTTCCAATAAAGCTCAGCTGGTACCACTTTCAAAAAAAAATTGACTTAATTTAGATTCACCTTATCCAAAACTGATCCGACCAACTCATTAACCCATCTATTTACGACTTTTATCCTAAATGGGAAACGTGTTACGTGTGGATTGCTAGTCCGATAGTTGGAGGCCCAACGTGTTCCCAATGCTATCACGTGTGATCCAATCCACGTCAACTAATTGATCCTTTAGGTAGGCCAATCTCAACCAATGATTGGGCCTCACTTATCTATCACATGATCGATTGTACCTAATGATGAGCCCATCAATTTCAGCCACATGATTGGTGGAGGGACCCCAATTGGAATCATCAAGCGAAAGGCATCAAAAGATCAACATCATTAGCATTATGACAAGTGTCATTTTTATTTTGTTAAATATAATTTAATGATACACAGTAACTTTTATTTTACTTGTGAAATTAAAATGTACATTGTTTTTTAACATTGTTGTTGTGATTACATTAGGTATGAGAAAACACAAATTATGTAGATAAATTGTTTGAATTTAAGTTTTCTAAGTAACAATATTTTTTTATTAGAACTAGGGATGAAGCCACATGTTAGTTGAGAGGGGTTTTTATTTCTCCAAAAAAATTAAATTTAAAAATTTAATAAAATTATATCTTTTAATGTTTGATCCTAATTTTATCTCTGATTGAAACCACTCAGTTAATTCAACGCACGTTATTTTTCGTCACACTCATAATATGGATAATGAAAATATTTCATGTTTATATTTCTACAAGTTAATTCAACAAATGATTGCCGGTGAAATGAAAAAAAAGATTTGAATACAATCATCACAATATTAAGAATTATAAAATATGAAATTACAAAATCCTTCCTATGATAATATTAAGAATTATACTTGATGTACTATTTATGTATAATTTTATATAGCGTCAATAAATTAGATGATAACATATTATTATAAAATTTTAAATCTAAGTTAAATTGAATTTATTTATAATAATATATTATCGTATAATATTTAAAGTTATTACATCAACTATTCGTCTCAATATTAATCATCGATTAATCGATATTAACAACTGACTAACTTGTGATAAAGACATAAAAAGATGTATCGAGAATGAAATTGTACTGATAATTTTGTACCGATTATTATTCACCTTTTTTGCACGATTTGACATGTAAACTAAATATGAGCAAACACCACATGGTGCAAATGATAAAGCTAAATAGAATCGTATTGAGAATAAAACAAACAAATAAATAAAGTTGATTTGTAATATTATTTTTTATAGTTATATATATTGATTTACTGATCAATTATTTCTGATGAATTGTTATAAAAATTTAATGCAAAGAAGATCCTCACAACTCAATATAATCATTCACAGCATCAAAATTTTAAATTTTAATAATATTTAAAAAAATTCTGATAAAATATCTCATTAGACCAATTGTCACTCGGTGATTTATAATATTGTTATTATAGTATTCTCCTTTCTTTCTTTTTACATTGAGACACCATATTATCAGCAATTATTGTACCAATAATGCATCAAGATGGTATCCCTTTTGGTGTTTCCAAAGGCCATCAATTAAATTTGAAATACCTGCTATATGTGTTCTCAGATTATGATTTTTAATTTAAATTGGTGTATAAATTTTTAGATGTTTTAATTTCATTTATAAAACATGATTTTCATTATAAATTAATATTTAAATTTTTAAGTATTTCATTTTCAAATTACGACCCTCATTCTATTTTATTAGAACAAGAATATTACGTGGGTTGAATGTTCGTTTATTTGTATAAATATTGATATTTAATTAATATACCGAGGATGTCCAAGTTTATATGTCATTGGTGTTTGCTCCTCTTTAAAAGCAGAATTATGTGGTATCTATGAAAGAAAGATTGGCGACGACTTTAGGTTTGAGTGCACTCCAAATTATTGTGGAGACTGATAATAGAAATGTTTACAATTAGTTAAGCGACGATAATCCGAAGGCTATAGGATCGTTATTGATGTCACATTTTACTATCATGGTAAGTCGTGAATGGATGGTTAAATTTAGTTTTACTAATCGAGAAGGTAATGCTTTGGCTAACAGGTTAGCAAAGACAGCTTGATATCTGTAATTCAACGATAAGCAAACTTTTTGAATTAGATTTGTTAAATCCATTCCTTTTACATTAAAAAAACTAAAATGTCTGGTACAGAATTAGAATCAAATAGGGCAATTTTGGGTGAAAAACCCTTTTTAATTATTATCTTTAAAAATGGCTCCCAAAAACTTTTATTTGGCAAAATGACCCCCTTTCTTGCCAGGTCGGCAGACCTCGCGTTTTGTAGGACGCGAGGTACGATATCGCGTTCTGCAGAACGCGATTTTCGTCGACGTGGCGTTGCAGTCCGTCTTAACGGTTAACGCGAGGTCCCCGAGAAATTAAAAAGGCGGCTGGAATATATCGCACGGACCTCGCGTTCTGTAGGACGCGAGGTCTGTGCATTTCCAGCCAGAACCACAAGCAAAAACATGCGTAAGTAGGCCTGTTCGAACCCAATTTCGAGCGTGTAAATGGTATATTTTTAGCGATCATCGAGTTTGGGGTCGTAGTACTGAAAATTGTCTATCGTATGATACCAACATGGTTAATTTCCGTCCATTCTACAATAGTTTAAAATGGCTTCGAAAACCCTATGCTGGCATACTTTTATTGATTGAAGTTGTATTTCAACTAATGTCGATTTTCTGTTTTTAATCCTATTAAATTTAGTAAAAACAAAAATTAAGTAAACATTATAAAGTTTAATTATAATATGCAAACAAAATTATAATTCATAAACAAAATTAGAATACGACATTAAAAAATTGAAAAGTGTTTTACATAAATATTAAAAACATAAGTAGAAAACAACAAAAAAAACTAAAAATGCCTATGTCCACCGGTTCCGCAGTCGGGTGGATGACGCTGGCGATCCGAATTCCTCCTCGGTCCATCGTGTGGTGGTCCCTGGTCCCTATCATCCTGACCATCGTGCGCGATCTGCGGATCTGTGCTGGGCCTAGGCGGGGAGTAAAACAAACTACCTATCGGCGTATTCTCCACCATCGGAAACTCATACTGAGGTGGATAATCGATAAGTAGAAGGTCAGTCGTGGGCGTCTGGGGGCGATAGGCATCAGTGGAGCCGAACTGGGGTAGAGGCATCGTCTGCTCGAAAGTCGATGGACCGCTATGCAATGGTGGGGCAGAAGATGATGCCCCTGGAGTGTCATATCGTGGTCTCGGACCGCGCTGCGTCGACTGCCTCTAGGTCTGCCTCTGGGTCTGGGACTGGCTCTGGTTCTGGCTCGCTCGCCGGCTCCCGCGTGGGCAGTTTTGGGGTTGCTGGGGAAGCCCGGCTTGGAGCTCGGCCGGAGTAAGGATATGTGGCATCCCATTGTCCCTATACCACTGGTCATAATTGAAAGTGACCAAAGGACCCCCTTCTATAATTGGTTGGAGAAACTCTGGGCGTCTGAGAAATCGTTGACCCCAAAGCGCTATCCAGATAGCGTGGTGCTCGGCCCAGTCAGTCTCCGTCTTCCCCTGACGCGTAAGATTGTGGAACTCGTCCATATTTTGCGGAGGGCGTGGAACATTTTGGACGTACCTGAACTGTCGGAGTACCCGATCCGCAGAATGCCACACGCAAATTTCGTAGTTCAGCAGCGGAACTACGGAAATCCAGAGGTCTCGCTCTTGCAGAATATCTGCTGGAGTAATGAGGCGAATCTGCTCTGAATCGTAGGGCGTCGACACGAACTAAAAAGAATGAAAAAAGTTAGTAAAATTTCTATATGAAATATTATTGGAAAAAATAGTATGGAAAAAACCAAAATAATTGTTGAATTACCTCGTCCTCCGTCAAGGCATCGAATCTATATCTGTATGCTTTCTGGGAGTCCGGCAGGCCGGCGTGGGATAGTGCGGTGGTCCACCTTTAAATAATGAAAAAGATCGTTAAATAAAATAATTTAATAAAAAAATATAGTAAATTATGTAGTACCTCCGTAGAAGCGGAAATGACAGAGGACTGTGAATCCTAAGCTGTGGGGCCAAAGTAGGGATCCGAAGCCAAACCCAAGCCTGCAGGAATAAACAGCATCCTCCCATCGATGCTTTGGAGGCGTCAACGTTTCTGCAGAGGTCTTTGATAAGAAACGCCAAGACAGCTGACCCCCAAGATTTTCGTCCAGACTCGTCTAAATTTGTGAGATGATGAAGCCACATAACGTGTACTTTGTTGCGAGTTTTGTCGGGCATTAATATCCCTCCAATAATGCGCAAGATGTGGGCTCGCGCATACCGCTGTGAAAATATAAATTAATAAAGGCATCCTAATTAAAAAAATTGTAAGTTCATCCTAAATAATAAAATTGTAAGTATCCTAAATATTTAATGTAGGCAACCTAATTATTTAATAAAGTATCCTAAATAGTTACTGAATTCATCCTAAAAATTTATCCTAAATATTTATTAAAAAGATCCTAAATATTGTCCCTATTCATCATAAAAAATTCCCTAAACCCTAATGTGCAAATAAATAATTTTAATTTAATAATAAATGTAATAAAAGCATACTAAATATAATAAAAAAATACCTCAAGTGTAACATCATCCGCATCGGGGGGAGGGGTTCCAAAGTTGTCCTCCAAGTACGATAGAGAAATTTTCCCTCCGTCCCACACTTCATCAGGGGGCATCACGCCAATTTGTTCAGCAAATAGGAGTGGCCAATGTGCCATCGCTATACCAGTAACAACGCTGCCATTTATAGGCAACCCCAGAATGTAGGCAACATCCTGCAACGTAATTGTTGCCTCGCCAAATGGAAGATGAAACGTGTGCGTCTCGGGTCTCCACCGTTCTATCAGCGCGCTGATCAACGACGGTCTAACCTTTACCCCCTATATAGCGAGCTATGTGCCCAAAACCAGCCCGCTCAATCAAACGCATAACAGCAGCAACGGGTTGGACGGTGATACGATTAAGGTAACATTGTAAGTTACGTTCGTATCCCTAAAAAAAATATAGTTAGTAAAATAAAAAAATTTAATTAAATAATTTTTTTTAGAAATTAATAGGGAAAAAATAATACCTCTTGATTGTTTCGCCAATATTCACTGCAGTGACTCGTTTGGTTGCGTAGCAAGGGCTCCATGTGATCGAACGATATATAAAAATTGCTGACAAATTTTTGTAAAATTTCTATAGAAATCACGTTCTGTGGAGGTTTTTAGGAAAAAAACCTCCAATTTATAGAGGACCTCGCGGCGCTTGGGATGCGAGGTTAATGAACCTCGCGTTCTATAGACCGCGATATTCATGTACCTCGCGTCCTATAGAACGCGAGGTTCACTGAAAAGGCGCGTCAGTGATCAGACGCGTGAACTGAACAGTCAGAAAGGACATCGCGTCCTATAGAACGCGAGGTTCTAAAGACATCGCGTTCTACAGAACGCGAGGTCGTGGGATTTTTTAAATTTGAGTTTTTAAAGCGGGAAACTCATTTAATATACAATAATAACAAATTTTATTTACAATAACAATAAAAATAAAAATTATAATTATAATTAAAATAATAATAATATTAATAATAATAATAACAACAATAATATTAAGAACAATAATATTAGAGTTTTTAAAGCGGGAAACTCATTTAATAATATTTAATTTTACAATTTTGATTTATAATAATAACAATAAAAATAAAAAATATAATAATAATAATAATAATAATAATAATAACAATAATAATAAATGATATTAACAATAAAAATTATTAGTATGATAGTAATAATAATAACAATAATAATAAGAACAATAATAATAATAACAACAATGAATCATACTAAATACGCGTTATATTTTCAGTAGTAACTAAAAATAACGACATAGCGCAATATTTTGGAAGTTAAATTAAAACAAAACTTCCAAAATATGCGCTATGTTGCCATTAGTAGCTTCAAGCGAAAAACTGCGTACGTGAATACAGAAAAAAATCTATCTCGGTGCTCCTTGCCACTCCAAGAGTTTGCTATTTATAGAGGTGAATATGATGACGTGGCAACCTCGCGTTCTGTAGGACGCGAGGTCACTCTTACATCGCGTTGTACAGAACGCGAGGTCTATGAGATGTTTGTATATATATATATATATATATATATATATATATATATATGCAGGGAGATGGATTTTTGTAAGCAGTTAAGTTTAGTTTAGGTCAGTTGAATATGAGTTCGTGTAATGCTGAGTTTTTTTCAGTTGCAATTTTTATGTCCGAAATATTGTTCCTTTATGATAGTTGGAGTTCACTTAAAGATTTGTGTTCATCGGGGGTACATACCTTAATATTTACCGACATATCGCGATATTTTGGAGGTTGTATGCTGCAGTAGTGGCTTCGATGGCTGCTTCTGTAGCCGCCGTCGAGAGGATCCCCGACTACAATTTTGAAAAGAAAGGACTTTTAGGAAGCGGGGGCGGATTCAGATCGACATTTTCAGATGCGGCGGGTGCCAATTACATTTGTTAATGTGGATCAAAGCTGCTACCATTTACTCATTTCAGATGTGGCGTGGCAGTCAACATTTACATCTGGATTTCGCTCTCTGCTTCTTTTAGTCGGGACCTCCGATCAAATTTGCCCGCCGGAGTTACTGAATTTATTGTTTCGAATTTTATAGATAATTTATGTAGTTGTCTCAATTTACTTATTAAAGAATACATGTTGAAAGTTTTGTTAAATGAAATTCGACTTAAATTTATTTATGTGATGTTTTTCCTTTCCTATAAATACCCACGAATTCCACCATCATTTACTCATTCCAAATTCTCTCTAAACACCCAATCATTGCTCACCTTATAGCAAAATTTAAGGCAACATTTTATTTTCTCGATACTTATTTTCAGTCAACAATCACCGGCAAAATGTCACTGAAAGATTTAATACAGTTGACAACAATTGAGGTTAGTAAACACACCGACAAACAAATTGCGGCCATGGAATGTCGAATCCCAACACCGTCAGCTAATGAAACGCACTACGTTATGAAGCTTACGAACGAAACAGACGTTCGTAACATGTATGATCGGCTCAATGCCGTCGGAGCTAGAGACGTCGATTTCAATGTTAAGTTTGTCAACGCCGGCGAAGGTAGTACGTCTGCACCCGTAGAACCTGCTCCGAACACTGAACACGCACCGTCTTCACCGGATGTTGATGCGGCTGTGGAGGAGCTGCAACTTTTTATGTACAGGCGTAGACAAAGAAAACAACAGATGACCGAAGAACTAAATCTAAGTTCAGACGTGTCCACTGACTACGATAATTCAGATTAACCATTAACTTATGAAATGATCTTCCAATTATGTTATATGACGTCTTATTTCATCCTTTATGAATGTTAAACAGACTTCAAGTTATGTAAAACTACTAGTACTCAATTACATTATAGGCACCAGTAGTAGTATTCAATTACAAGACTACAATTGTCTCAAATTCTCGAACATGTTCTCAATTACACAAACAAACAAATAGTAAATAGTACGGTTATTATAACTTCTGACGGAATATCTGAAACAAAGCATTTAAAGTGACCTCGCGTTCTATAGAACGCGATATCTATAGAACATCGCGTTCTATAGAACGCGATGTACTGGTTTACCCTGCCTCCCATCAAATCTATCCCTTACTTGTCGAAAGTAAGGGGACTGCCTCCCAGGAACACACACGCCATTCCTGCCTCCCATCAAATCTATCCCTTACCTGCTTATCGGTTTTAGGTAATGGACAAGCAAAGTAACCTCTGTGAACCATTATTTGCCTTACACAACCAGATTCTCCTGGATTGCAAGGGCCAATAATTTTGCCTATATATGAACCCTAACCATAAAACGAAAATATAAGTTTCAATTGGCAATCAATTCCTAGAATTTTTCTAAGTATCAAAATTTCAAAAGTCTTTCAAAATATTCAAATGGCAGGACGAGGCGTTACTACGAAAGTTTACTACGATGGGCAGATATTCGAGGGTACCGAACTCGGCGTCCTTTTTTACTGCGAAGATCCGGTAACGATAAAGCTTCCGAGGAGATTATTGTTCAAGAAGTTGGTCAAGGAACTGGAGGCAAAAGTTCCTCATTTCAATAATCATCGTTTGTCCGACGTGAAGTATCGGGTGCCAATATGTATAGACCCTTTACGGTACACTGTATGCCAAATTGCGGCAAATGCTGATGTGCAAATGATGATGGAAGCCCACTTCGAGTATTCAATCGGGGGGCCCCTCGAGCTGTATATATCATTCTCCGAGTCTCATCCAGTTGTCGAAATACCAAGCTGGGGCCGGGCGAATTTCGACTTCGATCCGAATGCCAACGTTGATAGCCCGACCGCAGGTCTACGACGTGATTTTGGCCTACTCTGTCGAGACAACGAAGTTGGTGCATCGTCATCTGCTCCTCCAAGGCAGTCATGCGTAGCTAGTATCGGGTTCGACCTGAACCAACCCCCAAACGATGAATTCGATGCACCAACAAATGCATCGTACAATCCATACAATCCTTATAGTTTTCGGGGGGAGGGAACGTCGGCTCCTTACGTTACGCACGACCATGAAGCATCATATGGCCGGCACTCAATGTATGTCTTTGGCACCGACTACGGTCAACCATCTATGGGGAGACATTCTTCTTTTGGGGGTGAGGGACCGTCGTCTTCTTACGCTATGCACGACCATGATTCATCATATGGACGACACTCAACGTATGTCCCTAGCACGGAGTACGTTCAACCATCAATGGGAATACATTCTTCTTATGGTGATCTTGATTTTGGTCTTGGAAATGAGGTTCCTGAGCGATCTCGTGAGAGGTCTCCCGCTCCTCGACCCCAATCCTCGCCTCAAAGGGTAGTGATTCCAGAAGCTCTACTATTCCAGCTCCCGGAGGATGCTTCTGACGAAGAATCGATTAGAGAACCCGGGCCAGACGGAGACGAGCTGAGGCCATTCTATCCCGAACCAGAAGACTTGACAGAGTTACCAGAAGACCCAGAAGACACTGTCGTTCCACCACCAGATTTGGACGAAGAACCGACTGCGACCAACTTTCCTGTAGACGCAAGACCAATTTCTATGTTCCAGCCACCATCCCACTTCACAACGGTTGATATGGATGCAATGGACGTCCCTGATTTTCTCCATGACGACACAATAGATGGCCGAGTCCACCGTTCTGATGGTGAACTAAGAATTGGTATGACGTTCGCGACGAAGGAAATTGCGGTGGGGGCAGTTAAGCAGTACAACCTTCGTCATAATGTTGAGACGACGGTTAAGAAAACCCAAGCCAAATACTACAAGGCTCACTGCGTCCAAAAGGATCAAGGCTGTAAATGAAAAATCCGTATATCAAATTTGAAGAGGGCAGGCAACCGTTGGAAAATAAAAAAACTTGAGGGGCCCCATACATGCACCGTTTCTAGCCTCAACCAGGATCACAAGAACCTGGATGCAAAGTACCTCGCGGACATCTTTTCCACACTGGTGAAAACAAATCCCACTGTGTCGGTCCCCACATGTCAGGCTGCAGCTCAAGCTGTCACCGGCTTCCGTCCAGGTTATTCGAAAGCATGGTATGCAAGGAAAAAGGCCAAAGAGGAATTGTATGGCCGATGGGAGGAATCTTACATAGAGTTGCGCCCGTGGCTTAATCTCCTGCAGAAACACATCCCCAGAATGGTTGTCAAACTTGATACGGTTCTGGCATACGAAAATGATCGTGTCGTCCGAGGTGTTTGTCAATTCCACCGGTTATTTTGGACTTTCCCCCAGTGCATCAACGCATTCAAGCACTGCAAACCGATGGTCCAAATCGACGGCACATGGTTGTACGGAAAATATACACAGATCCTACTTCTAGCTATAACACAGGACGACAATCGCAAATGCGTTCCTGTTGCATTCGCAATCGTCCCGAAGGAGGATATGGAGTCTTGGACGTTCTTCCTTACGAACCTACGAAAATATGTCCTTGATCCTGTAATACGAAGAAGAAGGGATGAAGGGGTGTGTGTTATTTCTGACAGAGGCACAGCGCTGCTGTGGGCGATACAAAATTTGGGTAATTATTGGAAGCCTCCATACATTCACCACCGTTTTTGCTTGCGGCACATAGCCGCAAACTACCTGCTGAAATACAAGAATCGTGATGAACGTCAAATGGTGCTCGATATGGGTACGTCATTTATCTCATTTTCATTTACTATATTACTTGTTACTCGCTTCAATTTACGACCTTTTTTCATGTGTTTTTCGACCATAACTATTCAACTGTCATCCCGTAGGCAACTCGCACTACAAACAAGAGGTGGCTGAACTGCTCGAGGAACTGAGAGCGAGAAACAAAAAGGGCGCTGAATACCTTGAAAATATCCCAAAGGAAAAATGGCTTCGATCGTATGACGAGGGTAAACGTTTTGGTCACATGACAACGAACTTGGCTGAGGCAGTGAACTCATCACTGAAGGGAGTTCGGCAATTGCCTATCACTTCCATTGTCAAAGCCACCTATTATCGTTTAGCTACCCTTTTTGCGACCTTGGGCAGGCAAGCAGCTGAGTACATGGCAAGTGGACACCAAGTCCATCCAGATTTCCGCTCAAGACTGCATATTCAATTGGCCCAATCAAGACAGGTGCAAGCAACTCTCTTCTCGCGAGAAGGACACTTGTTTCGTGTTGCGGAATTTTACAGGCGGATAGAAGGCATTCAACACAATGCTTACGTTGTAGATCTGAGGGCAAAAACCTGCGAGTGCGGAATATTCCAAACTTTCAAATACCCTTGCGCACACGCCATTGCTGCTTGCACTAACCAACGAATAGAATACATGCATATGGTTGATCCGGTATACTTACTCAAAACGGTGCTTAAAGTTTACGAAAAAGAGTTTTCTCCAATCAGAAATGAGGTTGATCCAAATGCTGTGGACACTGAACCGATCATACGCCCAGATCCAGCACTACTACGAGCCAAAGGACGTCCACCTTCTACAAGAATATATTGTGCCGAGGATTTGGTCGAACATCGAGAGAAAACCGGACAAAAGAAGCATTGTTCTATATGTCGAAATCCTGGGCACACAGCTCCTAAGTGTCCTAATCGCTCAGCCCCTCGTATTAATTAATTGTTTTTAATTTGTATATGCGAGTTCGCCCATTACAATCGAATCAATAAAGTCAGTTTACTTCTATTTATACAGTGTACAATGGACGAAAATTGACCGTGTCAGTGTCATACGATAGAGAATTTCCAGTACTACAACCCCAAACTCGATGTTACCTAAAAATTTAAATTTTATACGTATGAAATTCTGCTCGAACATGCATATCGACATTAGTTGAAATACAACTTCAATCAATAAAAGTATGTTAGTATAGGGTTTTCAAAGCCATTTTAAACTATTGTAGAATGGACGGAAATTAACCATGTTGGTATCATAAGATAGACAATTTTCAGTACTACGACCCCAAACTCGATGATCGCTAAAAATATACCATTTACACGCTCGAAATTGAGTTCGAACAGGCCTACTAACGCATGTTTTTGCTTGTGGTTCTGGCTGGAAATGCACAGACCTCGCGTCCTACAGAACGCGAGGTCCGTGCGATATATTCCAGCCGCCTTTTCAATTTCTCGGGGACCTCGCGTTCTGCAGAACGCGAGGTACTGTTAAACCGTTAAGACGGACTGCAACGCCACATCGACGAAAATCGCGTTCTGCAGAACGCGATATCGTACCTCGCGTCCTATAAAACGCGAGGTCTGCCGACCTGACAAGAAAGGGGGTCATTTTGCCAAATAAAAGTTTTTAGGAGACATTTTTAAAGATAATAATTAAAAAGGGGTTTTTCACCCAAAATTGCCATCAAATTGAGTCGAAGATAAATCAAACTATTATAAACAGAAACAGAGACATATTTATAAAAAATGATGATATCGTAAATGTGTCGGAGACTTTCAACAAAACCACATCGACACGTCGGAAATCGCAATGATTAGGGGGCGGAACGTGTTGAATTTCCAATCAATCACGCCATCGACCGCGAGCGTCCTGTAACTTCGCAGACAGGGATTGAGAAAAGAAAAAGGTGGTAACATTCCAGAAACTTCCACTTCAACTACTGGCTAGAAAACGCTGAGAAATCTAGCGGCTCACCTAACGCCACGTGGATTTCGTCCCCAGCGTGAGATCCTACGTGGCACCGCCCGTTCGCTTGCAAAGGATACGCCCTCGCTTTTTTATTCCCCCCAAATTTTGGCTTTCTTCAAATAATTAAATAAATAAATTAAAAAATTTTAATCTGCTTTTGTTTGTTTGTTTGATTGGTTTCCTTTCTCTTGCTGGGAGATGAATGGAGAAGGAAAAGAAAGCATGGAGGTGAAAATGGAGGAAGGAGTTAACAAAGAGCGCGTGGTTTTCATGTGGGGATACTTGCCCGGAGCGTTACCTCAACGGACGCCGCTTTTATCGCCGATTACCGTGCGGATTCCGGCTACCGGAGGCTGCTCTTGGACAGACGTATGCGGTGGCGGTTGCGGATTCGCCATGGCCATCTCCGGTTGCTTTTCTTTGTCAAATCTCTAAACTTCTCTTCTGCTTTTTTTAATATATCATGATAATAAAAGCAGTATATTTTCCTATATGGAAATTTTATTCTTAATAAGGCTTTTTATGATGTGTGATTGCGGTTGAGTTGGTGAATATCTGAATTACTGCATTTTGATCTGTTTGGTTGGCGAGAAAAATCTAGGTGAAGTTGAAAAGAAGTCAACTCAATTGAGTTCTTTGTTTTACAGAGTTTTTGAATTAGTACATTTTGATCAGTTTGGTTCGAGAGAAAATGCAGGAGAAGTAGAGGGAGAGAAATTTCAAATTTCCACTGTTTTTGAGTTGTTTTGGTTTACCTCGAAGTCAACCAAATTGAGTTAAGTTATCGATATTGAGTTCACTTGAGCTCTTTGTTTTACTGAGTTCTAACTACAGATCTGTCTCGCCAGCTTTCAAGTTGTTGGTAGACAAATTTGAGCAGTGAATGGAAGTCTTTTTAGTTTTTTCTTCTTAATAGTGGTTTTAAGTTGTATTTCGGTATGTAAATAATTTTTTTATGTAGTTCTTTGGTTACTAATTGTGCTTTTGTTTAAAACTTTAGATTCAGGGAAGCTTATCACATGGGGTTCAACAGATGATTTAGGTCAAAGTTACGTTACAGCAGGGAAGCATGGGGTATTTTAATGCACTATATGCTCCCTTTTTTTCTTTTTTTTTGTTGGGGTTATATTTGTTTAGCTTATTGAAATTTATATTCCTTTTTATTTAATTTGCTTGTTTCAGGAAATTCCAGAGCCATTTCCACTTCCAACTGATGCTTCCATAGTAAAAGCAGCAGCTGGTTGGGCTCACTGTGCTGCAGTTACAGGTAATGCTGAGACTTCCCTTCTCTGTTACTCTCACTCTCTTGGTTTACTGTATATGATACTTGGACTCGGGTATGTGCCAGATACGAGTGCTGTCCAAAACGAGTATGTTTAATTTTTCGAAGTTTTCCATGTTGAAGGTCCATATTCCATAGCTATGTCCGAATACGTGTCAGACATGGGATAAATTTGTATGTTAGATGTTTCACATGTTTATTAAAATACGACTTGCCTTTTAGGACTTCAATTAGTATAACCAGCAACTAGTTGGAGCCTTGGTAAACGACTTAGCTGATGAATCAATTCCTTTCTTATTAACAGAGAATGGAGAAGTTTATACATGGGGGTGGAAAGAGTGTATTCCCTCAGGCAAGGTATTCAGTGATTCACCCATGGGTACAAGCTTAGAGAAGGATGCATTTGAAAGACAGAACTCATGTTTGGCGGAGCAAGGTAAACATCTTTTGGGTTAAGATAACAGATTGATATATGTTCTTGTCGGTAAACTCATTTTATGAAGGGTGAAATCCTTGAAGCGAGCCCTCGTTCTCAAGGCTCAAGATCAAGAGTTGGGACATTTTCTGCTGCTGATAGTAAAGGAGGTGGAGAGGAAAGTACGAAAAGAAGAAGATTATCATCAGCAAAACAGTCTGCTGAAAGCTCATCATCTGGGGATGAAACTCTCTCGGCATTGCCATGTCTAGTAACTTTGAACCCAGGAGTGAGGATTGCAACTGTAGCTGCTGGTGGGCGCCACACTCTAGCATTATCAGGTACTTGTCCAGCCCTTGGACTAATCAGCGAAATCTGGCAGTATTGGTTATACGACATTTAAGGCTGTAAATGATTTCTTTTTATGAAGCAAGATACTTGCTGTATCCTAATTTCCCCTAAGTTTCAGATGTTGGGCAGGTCTGGGGTTGGGGCTATGGAGGGGAAGGACAGCTTGGTTTGGGTTCCAGGATACGTATGGTCTCCTCGCCTCATCCTGTACCTTGTATTGAGTCCTCATCTTTTGGGACAGATAGAGCTTCTGCACATTCTCGAGGTAGTTTGTGTTCAGAAAGGCAGAGTTTTAGAGTTCCTGGAAGTTACATAAAGGGGATTGCCTGTGGGGGGCGACACAGTGCAGTGATTACAGGTATGCCTTTTATCTTTCCCTTGTTTAACTGGTTAAACTTCCTTGAAAATTTGAATTAATTTGAAAATGCTATTGTATACGGTTACACTTGCTGGAGAAGTTCTGAATTCTGATGCCTTCTAGAAGTTCATGCAAGATAAGCTAGTGAATTGAACAAAGTTTCATTAAATTAAGAATGGCTTAGGGTGATTAATTGAACAGGTATGGCTCATCTTATAGTACATGGTTGGAGGTTAATTGATGACTTTGGAATTAAACCATCTCTTTTATACTGATTAGATCCTTTAATCTGCAAGTTATCCATGTAAATAGATGAAGTTGTAATATTAGTAGTCGTTAGGATGATTAGTTATTCATCAGAATTTTGCATGACATGAGAAGTTCTGCTTGTTGGATGTCTGATTTTCTTGTATATCTTTCTATATATTAGTTCTTCTCAAATTAGATTGATACCATTATCACATTAAACAATTTGGTACTTGAACAGATGCTGGAGCGCTACTTACTTTTGGTTGGGGACTCTATGGACAGGTAAGATGCCGTAGACCGTAGTCATAATGAATAGTAACATTTTCTTATTGAATAGTTTGGTGATGTGGTGTAGTTCTTTTAAAGGAATATATATTCTCTCAAGTTACCTCAAGGCTTAGCCCTGTATTATTTTTTAATTGGGTTGGTCCTTCATCAGTCGAGAATGAAAAAGACTAACAGATGAGCTTGCCTTCCATCATGAAAGCAGATTGTAGTGCTAGTTTTTATCGGCACTGCCCTTCTCCTCTGAGATTCTAATCGTGTCATAGTTTAGGTGTCAATTTTACCAAGCAATAACAAATCGAAACCATTCCCACAGTCTGTTCTCTCTCAGATTTACTTTTTCTAAAGATTTATTAGCCTCCCGAAATTACTGAAGTTTTATTTGGCTAGTGCCTACAAGTGCCACTATCTTCTATTATGGATGGATGTGCTCTGCTTGAAGCAGACATTGCTCCCTTTTCTTCTCTTAGTTAAATGCATGATCCTTAATTAATTGTACATTCTAAATGTTGCGGACGGTTAACTTATTATGGTTTTCAATCATTCTAACATATTCCACTTCTTCCACTGGCATGTTCAATCTTTCAATCCTTATATCCATCCCTGACAGTGATTCGAATTTCTCAAATTAACAATTCTTCAGGATCGATGTGTAGCTAAAGTAGAAATTGGTGGACAAAAAAGCTCAATAACCTTGAAGATGAAGTTCAATCTAATAAGGGATATTCTTCTCAATTCCTTTTCCTATATACATCTCTCCTCTGTTAGATAAAATGGTTATTCTGTCCTCAAGTGTTGTGATATATGAGTTAATTATTTTATTTTATTGTTTTTTCAAGTGTGGGCAAGGAAGTACGGATGATGAATTAAGCCCAACTTGTGTATCTTCCTTACTGGGCATCAGGATAGACTCGGTTGCGGCAGGACTGTGGCACACAGTTTGCGTGTCAGCTGATGGTGATGTGTATGCGTTTGGTGGGAATCAATTCGGGCAGTTGGGAACTGGAGGTGACCAAGCCGAGGTATGCATTAAGTTTCAGTTCTTTCAATTTCATGTTTTCCTCGAGTGATCCTTTTTCTTCCTGATTGCAAGAAACGTTGTGCGTTAACCTTATTGTTTGAATTTCAAAATCAGACTCTCCCAAGGCTCTTGGATGCTCCGAGTTTGGAAAATACACATGTAAAAGTTGTCTCGTGTGGAGCTCGTCACAGTGCCGTAATCACAGGTAAGCCAGCCATGCATTTTCGAAATTCTTCACTGTTTCCATATTTTGCCAGTCTGTTTACTCTGTGCTTTGGTTGCTTGAAGAGGATAGCAAAGTATTCTGCTGGGGATGGAACAAGTATGGCCAGGTATCATGCTCACACTGCTCGGTGATGAAACTAGCTGGCAGCCTGACATTATAACATTGGAATATCTGTGATCCCGTTCTTTGATATCAAATTGATTTTCTTTTATATCGGTATTTTGGGGGATAATTCTAGAATTTTACATACTCGTTTATGTATTTTCTTCAAAATAGGATAATTGGTAGTTTTGCATCTTCTGTTCTGTTCCAAATCCAATGTTGTGGTGTCTGGCTGCCCGAGTTGTCAAACTAAAACTAAAATACTAAGTTCTTGGTGTATGAAACAGCTCGGCCTTGGTGACGTGATTGATCGCAACATCCCTTCAGAAGTTACTATCGAAGGTTTCATCCCGAAAAACATCGCATGTGGATGGTGGCATACCTTGCTTCTAGCTGAGGCACCTACCTGAGTACCTTGACCCATGCCCCGGAACAGTTTTGTTAGGTTAGCAGTTCTTTTGAGTCGATGCATCATCCATAAGTTATTTGTATATGTACAATGTACATACTGTAGCTCATATGTATTATATTATATATGTAAAATGTAAGTAGGTCCATTGTGTACATATTGTAGCTTTCATATATATATATTCACTCTATAAAATGGAATCAAGATGTCTTGAAAAAGCATAGATTTGGGTGTGCAAGTGTTGTAGTTTATGCCTTATGGTTTCTCTTTGCTATATTATCATTAATTATTTATGTGATGTTATTTCCTCATATATCAAAAGTTTCTCCAGGACGATTACTCATTATACTACAAGAAACCTATCAACGTTGAAGCAAATTCAGTAAACAACTTGTCAGATACTGACTCAGACTGCGATGGATGATTCGGCATTGCGTTTCACTTTCCCGGAAACCAAACAGGATTTTCAGTCAGGCAAGTAGGAATGAATTAAGGTTAAGATGATAAATGACTGGTTCATTTTGATGTTTTAGAAAGGTAGACCTAGACTAGAACTAGGGAGTTTGATATATGATTAGTAAAGGTAGTTTGGTTAAAAGGACTATAGGGTTTGCCTTTGAAAATATGGAACTGATATTGTTGTTAGTTAGTTAGTTCGGTTTTTTTATTTTTTCGGTTTAATTTATAGAATTAGGCTATCGGATCAACCGATTTCTGATTTAACCGGTTGAATTGATTAGTTGTATCCAATTTATCGGTTGATTAGTTTAGGTCACGTATTGTAGAAATTTATTATGAGAACAATCCTTTCAACCCGAGTTGTTTTATTCACAATGTCAGAATTCAAACTTCCCACCTTAAATCTGATATCTTATTTCACTAAATCAATTGGTTGCGACTTAATAGCGGAGAATTCGATGAAAGTAGTGGTACTTATCCAAACTTATTATGTCAATGATTTCCACCCGCCATTACGAAAAATTATATTATGGGTAATTCTCACCACGTCATTCATGGGACCAACCAATAGAAACCACCCACTTCACCATGATTTTTCCATGTCATTTTTTCCAACCAATGAATCTTCACTAAAATTTTTCCATGTCATTTTAAAAATTGTTTTTTGGAAGTTATTCTACTATTAAATTAATGACATGGAAAAAAATGATGAAGTGGGTGGTTTTTAGTGGTTGGTCCCATGAATGACGTGGTGGGAATTACCCATGATATAATTTCTCCGCCGTTACATATTACAAAAGGTAATATAACTAAGTTTATTGTACGACTCAAACCGATTACAAAATAAATTCGAAATTATAATCAAAATCACATTAAAATTTATAATTATAATCGATTATTATAGTACTTAAATCAGAATAAATTTCTATCGACAACCATGCATGATATTTACACATAATAGAACAATGGGTGAACAAATAGTCAGTTAAACTAAATACAAATAAGCTTTTTAAATAATAATGTGCATGTATATATTTAATTAATTTGATCTAAATATGAAATAACTCAATCCAACTATTTAATTTCTAAAATTTAAAATCAAACCAACCAAATCCAGGAACCAATAATTCAACATAAACAAATAAGATCACAAAGTCATGCAGGAACATAAATTTAACAGAAAATAAAAAATAAAAAAATGATAACAAATAAGATTGACTAATTCGTCCTTCCTAAAATGAAAACATCATTTCTTAATATTATATCGTTTTTAAAAAAGTTTAAAAAATGCCATGGTTCATGTATTATTTTAAAATAAAAATTTTAATCCCTATACTTTAATTTTAGTTCCTATACAATTTTTTTATCCAAAAATCTTTTACTATCACTTACATCCATTTTTTTTGAAAAAAAAAAAACACTCTTTATTCTTTAACTACTTCATCAATGTTTTCTCTACAACTTTTTTCGCTTTGTTTTCTCTGTACAATATTTTTAGAGTGTTTCTTATTTCACTTCTTTTTTGGTGGCGTTGCTTGCTTTGGGAAGAGCAGTCGCCAAGAATAACGAGACAAAACAGCCGATACATGCTCTCTACTGCTCACATTTTTCATAGTTTTTCTTTTCTTAACAAACTAACCATAACAACTCTGAGACATTCAGAAATTTTAAATCAAACCACTCAAAGAAATGGTTTTTTTTTTTTGGTCAAAATTTGGACAACAAAAAATTTTCTGTCAAAAATATCCGATGTCCGACTTATTCTTAACTCGCATGACAATCACAATAACAAAATTAATTCACTATCGTTCCTTCTATCTACTATTTGCTTCAATCTCCTTGTAACACCCAAAATTTAGTCTAGTCGGGATTTAGTTTCGGTGATCGGAAATGTTACATTAAAGAAGTCTAAATATTGTGTCGACTAGTTAATTATTGACATCGAACCCTAATTAAGCTTAAAACATCGTCATCAGACTTTATTGAATAATATTAAACTTATTAGTGACTAAATTGATAAAAAAAAATGCAAGTTAGAGACCAAAACTATAATATGGTGAGAGTTGAGAGATTAATTTTACGATTAACCCCTCCTCAATTAAAATTCTCCTACATGAATTTGTCTGAGAGCTTTCTTTAAATAGCCTAAACCTTATATTTGATTAAACAAAAGAAAATAGGCAACAAAAAGGCTTACCCGAGAACTCTTAAGCTAGCACCTCTCCATCTTTGTCATCTTCATCACTTACCTTCAAGCACACACTACCATTGGAGGAGTTTTAAGCTTTGCTATTTTTTCGTTTTATCAACATCGAATTGTTGTTATCGATCGGGTAAGCTATAATCCTCTATTGATTATTGAATTCTATGGATAAAACATGATTAATTTTAAGTTAGGGTTTTGACCATCCATTAATATTTCATTGTTAGTGTTTATTTTGAAGTTGGATATCAATTTTAATATCGTTGTATTGATTTTGATATCGAAATATCGATCATAATAGTTTTCTATTGATTTTCTAGTTCAAGAAGTGGAGAAAAAGGTTTCACCATCTCCATCTCAAGCTAGGAACAAAGGAATTGCTATCTGAGAGCCTTGAAAGCTTCGGATTGTCAAGGTGAGTGTAGTCGAAGTCTCGAGTTTAGGCGAAAGGCCTTCCGGATCATTATTCAATGATTTAGATTTTATCGCTAACATGGTTGTTGAAGAAATTGCATTAAATTGTTAATCAGACACTTTGGTAAGTGTCAATAAATTGTCATTGAGTATTGGACATAATCATTGTTATTGTCACTATGCATTGCTATTGATATAGTCATTGTCATCGAAATATTGTATAGAAATCATTGGATATTGATATTGAAATTGGATTATGATATATTGATGATGAGATACATATATACTTGTCATTGGTAATATTGAAACCATCAGACATTGGAATACAATTGATTATTGAAATGGATATGAACATTGAAACCTTAGATTTGAATAGACACTAAATACAATTGACATGCCATAGAATTCATGAGCTCAGTGTACGGGTAGATTACGGTCCTAAGGCTACGACCTATATTGATTTGGCGAGGCGGAGGGATGTGTATTGATATTGGTCATATTGGAGAGGCGGAGGGATCAAACCATTCATTGATTTGGCGAAGCGTAGGAATTTGCGTATCCACTATCTTGATTCAATCCAAGAATTAATGAAGAAATGAAAATCTTAAACATTGTATATTGATGCATAACTTGACATTGATAAGTATGAGATTATGCACATTGATATTTGATATAATATTGTTCATATTGTTTATGACTACCTCACTAGGCAATGTATGCCTAACGTGTCTCATCTCATGCATTTCAGGTTGAAGGATAGAGTATCGAAAGATCAGATTGGGCTAGTCAAGATAAGTCACTACAAGCCTCAAGTAATGTATTTTTGACTTATAAACTACTAGAAAGGTGGGAAAGTAGTTGAACTAGTCATTTGTGCCTATTTTGATGTATTGGCGTATTGTCTAAGCTGTAATATGTTATATAGCTCTAAATGGCCTTTTGGTGAAGCATAAAATGGATGAAATTTGCATACATAGCTCAAAAAGGTAAAAACATAGTAAATGCATTCATATGATCATAAAATTTGGCATGGTGATAGTTTATACCATTAAAATGTTGTGTGTAAAGTTTCGTTGCATTTGGACATCGTTCAACAAATCAAATCGAATAAAAATCAACAAAAATCTGTCATTACAGGTCAGGCCGTATCGAAACGGGTGATGACGTTTCGATACGGGTAAGCACAAATTGGTCTGAGAAATAGGGTGTATTGAAACGTTCCATGGTTATTTCGAAACATTTCATCTCTGGAATCCTTTGTTTCGATACGGTTCATAGCGTATCGAAACGATGAACCGTATCGAAACGAATCAAAGTCACAGTCAAAGGTGGTCAATCCGTTTCGATATTGGCCAAGCATGTATCGATAGTATTGATACAGTTTAAAGGAAAAAAAGTCAACAGAAGTTGATCAATGTCCACCCGTTTCAAAACAGCTTAGGGTGTTTCGATACGAGGTTAGTTAGTCAGTTAAAGGCTTATTGAATAGATTGTTAGTTTCATAATATAATCAATGAATATTGTAAAGTTAAATTGGATGGGTTAATGATCTCCAAATTGTATGAAAATTTACAGGCTAGTTAATAATGCACTAAATTACATTGTGATATTATCTGTTGCATCAAATGACCTTTTATTTGTCAGATTTGTATATTAGTCTCTAAAACTTGTAAAAGTTATAAATTGGTCTTAAATGGTTTAACGTGGCCTTTTTGTGAATGAATTGGATTAAATGTATATTGATAAAGTTTTGTTTGTGTAATATTGATTGTGTGTTGTGAATAAAAATAGAATTTATCGCATCGAACACTATATTGCTCATTGGTAACACGCTCCGACCCGGTTCTCGACCAGGCCGAAAATGGGTGTTACACTCTTTCTGCCTTCTTCAATGTCGCCTCTTACAAAAACAATGAAAGAAAAGCAGAGAAAATTAAGATATAATCTTTTAAATAATGTGAATTTTCTTTTAGAAATGTGAGGTCACCAAATAAATAATAAAATAGATTTGTAATAACGAGCCCCCGAGCTTGACGTGGTTTTAACAAAAAAAAAAATGATTTTAACGAAGTCGCCACTAATCTTTTAATTTAGGTAAGATTGGATCACCTACTCTTGATTATTTTAATAAAACTTGTTTTTATCTTTTTATTGAAACAACGTTTTTGGTTTGTAAAACCATAAAAATAAGTTCGGAGTCAGTTACATGTAGGGAAGGATGAGCATCTCACAATGCCCAAAATTAGTACTTAATTGACTACGTAGTGTCTTAATGGTGAAAATTACGCATTCAAACTTGATTTGAAAATTACGATCCCTAAATACATGAATTATTGTTCAAAATATATTTAAAACAATACTCTTTTATATAGGATTATAAAAAAACTACGCCTATTTAAACTTGAGACATGATTTTATTAAGAACCCCAAACATATTGCTTTATCATGAAATTTCCATTAAAAATGGATATGCATGTACAAATATATATATTAAAATGTTTTAATCAAGAAAATTAATATGTGTATATATACATATATGTGTTAACTTATATTAAAATAATATATATATAGGGTTAGGATCAACTTTGGATCGTTAGATGGGGGAAATGAATGGCTGAGATTAACTCCTTACTTTTTTTTCTAAGTGATAATCTTCACATATTCTACTGTTAATCTCATCCACCCGTTTTACTCATCGAACGATCCAAAAAACGTGTAAAACTTAGAGAGTTTTACATTGTGTAACTGGATCCTATCACACACACGCGCACGCGCACACACACAATGTAAAACTCTTTAAGTTTTACACGTTTTCTGGATCGTTATATGGGGGAATGGATGACTCAGATTAACTCCTTACTCTTTTTTTCCAAGTTATAATCTTCACATATTTAATGTTAACCTCATTCATTCGTTTCACTCATCCAACGGTCCAAAAAACGTATAAATCTTAAAGAGTTTTACGTAAACGAATCATATCTCATATATAAATATATATTATAATTTACATATGGATCTTTTTTTTTAAAAAAAAAAACTTTAATTAAATACATAATTCAAAAGTTATACCTTATATAAATATATTATACTTTACATATATATTAATTAGGAAACTTTACGTAAATGCATACAAAAATAAATGATAAATACTTAACATATATGTAAGAAACTTTACATAAATATGATTCAAAATTATACCTTATATATATATATTATACTTTACATATATATTATGATTTAAAACATACCTTAAATATTATATGTACATATAGTAAAATTGAAACTAAAATAAATATATATCATAGTTAACATATATATACACACATAACGTACATACATAATAATAGTAATAGTAATATTTAAAAAAGTGAAAACATTGACTAAAATGAAAGAAAATAGAAATTGAAAAGCATAATTATAAAGAAATAGAAGAGACAAAAATGAAACAAAAAAGGAAATGGTCAATACTACCTGTTTATAGCTTTTCAATTTTTTAATGGATAGAGGATATCAATTTAAAATTGGCTAAAATGAGGCGCAATTAAAATTTTTATAAAAAATTAAGAATTTTGGTATCGATTTTTAATACGTACTGAACTTTTTATAGAAGATACTACATATTTCTCTTTTTAGCCTCATTTTAAGGCGACTCAGGTTAGAAAACCAATTTCACACCGACTCACTTTATTAGACATTTCGAGGTTCTTTCACAAACTTCTCTACTAACCGAATCAGGAAAAAAATCTCATAAAACAATACCAAACTTGTTGAGTGTTAAACAATTGAATGGTTTGGGTTGTTATTGGGCCGTCAGCTTAATTGGTTTGTTATGAATCCGTTGGGCTTAGTAAATTTGTGCTGTATAAGTCGAATATGTGTAATGGGTCAAGTACCCAATTTGAGTGCAATCTAATAAAATCCAAATAATGTATTTATATGAAATTAAATGTCCAAATAATTCAACATTCACAGAGATAGTAGGAATGATAATAAACAGTATCAATAAAATTATTTTTTAATTTCAGTTTTTTCGATTAAAAATCATTAACCACTCATTTTAACGGTACAATTACCATACCATTTTCGATACGATATATGAAGAGTACGAAAAATACACCCTCTAAATGGGGACGCTCAAACTAACATCAACCTTACCATTACGTAACTTGTAGAATTTAATGTCAAACCAACCAAATCCAGGAACCAAGAATTCAACTTAAACAAATAAAATCTCAAGTAGAACACAAAGTCATGCAGGAACATAAATTTAACAGAAAGTAATGGGGAGAAATGGCCAAAATCTGCACTTCAGATGGTATATTGCAACTGTTGAAGATGATAATCTTTCTAGTTTGTTCTAGGGGTGGCCCACTCGACTCGAAGGATGAGATTGTCATAACCATATCCATTAAGCTTGTTGATAGCTCTTTGAGCATCCTCTCGGTTCACAAAGTTGACAAAACCAAACCCTCTGCTCGTGCCCGTCTTTTGATCCATAGCGACATACACACGAGTCACAGAACCGAATGGTCGGAAAAGTTCATGCAAGTCAGGCTCCCGGGTGTCCTCTGATAAGTTGGTTACCCTCACTGAGTTCTCATCGTTCCTGCGTCTCATATCCGATCCAGTGGTTCTCTCTGCACCAGCTCTCATGCTTGGTGGAACATAAGCTCCCTTTCCAGCTCCAGGAGCAGCCACTGAGGTCTCGGATGTGGCGGGTTTCTCGACAAAGGTTTCAACTGGAGCAGCAAGATCCTTGTAAGGACATTTGGAAGTCCAGTGATCCCCTTTCTTACCACATGTACGGCACACCATGAGAACAGCACCTCCTTTGCTAAGCTGAGCCAAACTGTCCCCTGCAACCTTCATTTCTTCCTGTTTGGTACCTGTAAAAAACTCGATATTCCAAAGGATTTTACACCCAAAATCCGAACAAGGGACAGAAAAAAACAAAATTTTGCAAGTTCCTAACCCCATAGTTTACAACTACTGGGTCCACTTGTGTCAGAGATACATACATTAGTACATGTTCCAAAATCATTGATACAAACAAACCCGAGGGTCTAAATGTCACAGCGGGAGCATGCCATAACAAAGCCTTCAAGGCTTACGCTGAAAACACATAATCTAGAAAACAAATGTTTCTTGGATGTTGCTAATGGCCTCAGAATGATCAGAATGAAACCAATAAATCAGTTTCACTATTCAACAATTGAATGCCAATTTTGAAAAGATGCTATTGGTGGCACCATGAGACCATTCGGCATTATACAACAGCCATTTGATTAATACATGATTGACAGAACCGATCCACCATGCTCAATTGAAATACAAAACCGGAAAAAGTAAAGTGATGAAATTTCGGTATTAACTGCTGGTAGGAATAATTGGGAAATACCGACGAATGTAGTTAATGGCTCAGAAAGTGAAAAAAATAGACATATTTCACTGTAAAAAAGGCCACAAACAACTGCTATAGGTGGCTTACTGACCGTTCACACAAATAGAAAGCCACAACAGCTGATATGCGATCGGCTAATTGACCACCATAACCGAATGAATCAAACCATGCTCGTTTACATGTTGCTGTCACTAATAGCTTGAAACATTCCATATAAAGATGAAATCACGCATTACATCATCCAATAAAACCAAAATTCTGGGTTTGGATTCTTCAAGATTAATACAAATTCTAACAAAAATTGTTCCGTAAAAACATTAATCAGAAATTTAACAGTAATTAAATCCAAATAGAAGAAATTTAACAACAATCAAACCCAAATAAGAGAAATTGAACAACAATCAAACCCAAATAAACATAAGTTAACAATCAAACCCATAAAAGAAATTGAACAACAATCAAACCCAAATAAGAGAAATTGAACAACAATCAAACCCAAATAAGAGAAATTGAACATCAATTAAATGCAAATTAAACGAAATTGAACAACAATCAAACCCAAATAAAAGAAATTTAACAGCAATCAGAACCAAACAAGAGAAAATCAACAATAATCAATCATCCTAATCTAAAACTTCATATGTTATTTATATTCAATTTCATGAAATCTGAAACAAACCACAAAAAAACAATAAAATTCAACTTTAAAGAAAGGGTAATTAGAATCGAACCAGGGGCTCTGGGTCGTTCAAGAAGGATCTCTTCAGTGGAAACCATAGTGAGGCGACTCCCAACATCTTCACGCACCGCATCGCCGAACTTGTCCCAATTCCTCCTCTCCAGAGCCCGTTTACTCAAACGGGCCTTGGCCAGCTTTCGGACTCGGGTGGTGGTCGTTATTTTGACCTTATTGCCTTCCTCGTTGAACTTGTATTCGATCACCTTTTTGATCCCGTTCTCGTCGGGGCCGATGACTTCCTTGGGTGGTAACAAGAAGTCGAGATCGTCGTCTTCCTCTAGCTCTCCCCACCGGAGCTTGCTGGGTTCGTTTTTGTCGATCAACATTATTAGGGTTTCGAGAGAGCTTTTGAGGGTGGCGCTGCTTCCTACTCAGATATTATTTTGACAATGTAGACAAAGTAAGAGAGACGGGAGGGTTTTTGCCTACTTTTGATACTTATTACGACGTCGTTTCCTCTCCTCTCCCAAATGTTATTATTTTTGGAATAACCACAATAAGTATTTGGTAAACTACTGCAGGGATCACTTTCGTTTCTCGTTTGTACAGATTTAGTCACCACTTTTGAAAAGTGCCAATAAGTGGTCATCTACGTTTTCGATGTGTAAAGACTTGGTCACTCCGACGTTATAGTCCGTTAGTCCTCTAACGGATTGGGAATTAATTAACGAAAAATAAGGGTAAATTACTGCAATAGCCATTAAAATTTATCTCATGTACATTTTTTCTCCTCAATTTAAAAAAATAAATATTATAGTCACTAATAAAAATGTTTCTTTATAATTTCACCCTTAAATTTTTAAAAATTCATTTTTCAATCCTAAAACTTTACAATCAATTAGTACAATAATATTATAAATGCTTAGATGAAAATAGGTGCCCAAATTGCTCTATTTAATAACTCAAACTTAAAAATTTAGTCCACTAACTACTAAAAAATTTGAGTTATTGGAATTTCAATTTTATAATTCAAACTTTATTTTGAATTTTTGAGTCGAGTTTATGAAATTATGAGTCGAGTATTTTCACATCAAACCAAAAAATTTAAATTTTTCGAGTCAAGTCGAGTTATTGGAATTTTTATTTTATAATTCAAACTTTATTTTGAATTTTTGAGTCGAGTTTATGAAATTATGAGTTGAGTATTTTCACATCAAACCAAAAAATTTAATTTTTTCGAATCAAGTCGAGTGTTGCACTTCCCTACATATAATTTTTAATTTTAATATGTGTTTGTCAACGGGCAGGTTCCGGCGAAGCTCCGACGAAGCCTTAAATGACAGTGAACCGACGATTGACGGTATGGGCTTTGTTCGCCTCGACACGAGGAACTCAATAATAGTGCCGGCACGGCGAGCGGACAGCTGCGGTGGCCGGAATCGCAGAAAAACAGAGGGGACAGACGAACCTTTGTCACAGCTTTCGCGGCAACCGGCGGTGAACTACCGCGAGTGGCGGCTGGGGTTTTGTTCGGGGGACGATGGAGGATAAGGAGGTGATGACGGTGTACACCACCGTCGAGCGGTGGCCGAGATCAACGTGAAAACACAAGCGATGGTGGGTTTCCTCTCTAAGCTTCAAACTGCTCGCCATGGCTGACGACGGTGACTTACCGCGAGTGGTCACCGTGGTTGCGATCGGGGGGAGTGGGCGGACACCGTGGCGGCAGCGGTGAAGGCCACGGCCGGGCGGTGTGGCAGATCGGAGCAAAAGCCGGAGCGAGGAAGGTGAGGGGTTGAGAGAAAAATTGGAAGGGTCTGGATATTTTGGGGTGTTAATTATCCCATGTGGGTTTTTGGTTCAGACATTTATTAAATTTCGATTTAAACAAAACAATTAGTTGGAACAAACACGGATTAAAATTAAAAATTATATGTAGGGAAGCGCAACACTCGACTTGATTCGAAAAAATTAAATTTTAGGTTTGATGTGAAAAATACTCGACTCATAATTTCATAAACTCGACTCAAAAATTCAAAATAAAGTTTGAATTGTAAAGTTTTAGGATTGAAAAATGAATTTTTAAAAATTTAAGGGTGAAATTATAAAGAAACATTTTTATTAGTGACTATAATGTTTACTTTTTTAAATTGAGGAGAAAAAATGTACATGAGATAAATTTTAATGGCTATTGCAGTAATTTACCCTTATTTTTTCGTTAATTAATTCCCAATCCGTAGGGGACTAACAGACTATAACGTCGGAGTGACCAAGTCTTTACACATCGAAAACGTAGATGACCCCCTATTGGCACTTTTCAAAAGTGGTGACTAAATCTGTACAAACGAGAAACGAAAGTGACCCCTGCAGTAGTTTACCCTAAGTATTTAATTACAAAATGTTATAGGGTAAACTATATTAATGACCACCTAACTATTGAGTTAGTGTCAATTTGACCACTGTATTTTCAATTGTGTTAAATATACCACATAACTATTTAATTGGTTCCAATGTAACCACTTGCCGTTAAAAAAAACAGAAAAGTTGACGGGGCTGTTAAAATAATTGGTATATTTACAAATTTGGTCCCCTGATTGGAGTAGAAAAATTGAAAATTAAAGAATTGCTCTTGGTAAGAATTGAACCTAAGACCTTAAGGGAGTAGCACACAAGCTTACCACTAAGCCAAAGATATGTTTGTGATATACAATACTAATAATAATATATGTGTTATACGATTGGAGAAAGGAGATAAACTTCCAGGATTTTAGAGAGAAGAACAAGCGTAAAATCGATTTGATCATTGAACATAAGAGATTTTTCGAGAAGCTGAGCATAAGATACAATCTCCTCCTCCAACATGTGAATCTCAACCAAGTCAATCAAAACAGGCCGGATGCGACATATGCGACCACTGATCCTTAGTGTGTATTGCTCAACGATAGCATGCCTTTTCTACTCGCAGATATTTTCTAGCTTGGCTAAGAGTGGCATTGAAGACCTATATATATAGTTGAGTCATATTTGATATGTAAACTTGTATTATATCTATGGACCTGTGGAGTTAAGAGCAATGCAATGTAAGCATTATGGTTTTGTTCAAGTTTTGTTTTCATTTGTCATGTTTCAACCTTTTTGCCTGGCGGTTTTGGAACACCTCAGCACAAAAGAACACAAAAAAAAATTGGTATAATCATTGTCTTTAGATACTGTCTGTACATGTTTTTTTTAACAAAGTCTGTACATGTTGATTCACAGAATCAATAAGCTCTGCATTGTAACCAGGGAAAAAGAAATGGTAGGGATAGATGAATCTGTTAGATTTTATAGATAAAAATAGCTTTCATGCATTCAGTTTCATTGTAATGAAATTTGTGAAAACAACACAAAGCCAAACACATAAATTGTCTTAAAATCAAAAACCAACATTTTCCCAACAATTGATGACTGATTTCTTTGAAGCAAAGTTCTATCTTTTAATTGCTCAACCTTTTCCCCTTTTTGTTCTCTTTTTATTTACAACAACTTCTTTCTCCATTTTAAGGCCCTGCAAATCTCAAAAGTGGTTTCCCAATCCATGTCCAGGTATAAATCTTGCATTTTCCTCAGTGTAAACATGGGTTTCATTCAACAGCCTGTGAAACAAGCAATGTAGCAATCTCAGTTAGTTAAAAAGTTTTTAATCTCAGAGTTCGAGTTTCGAGAACAGAGAAAACGAACTTACGATAGATAAACAACCTTGTTCATGGTTGCAGAGGAAAGGAATGAAGAGCCATTCAAGTAGATTAATTCACCATCAACTCTTACAGCAATCCTCTTGTCAATTTCTTCAGCACCAATGGAGAATGGTTGATCAGAGGCCTATATCGAAGCAAATATAAGTAAAAAATTATAAAAAAAAATATATAGTCCATTTGACAATTGTATAACATATATTATTATTAGTATTGCATATATTATTATTATTTATTAAAATAAATAAATTTTTATTAGATTAAAATTAGGATCAAATTGATAGATTGTATAGATAAAGGGGACCAAATTTGTAATTATACCAATTATTTTAACAGCCCCGTCAACTTTTTCGTCTTTTTCGTTTTTTTAACGGCAGGTGGCTACATTGGAACCAATTAAATAGTTATGTTATTGTGGCATATTTAACACAATTAAAAATATAATGGTCAAAGCGACACCAACCCCATAATTCGGTGGTCATTAATATAGTTTACACAATGTTATATAAATCTTCTCCCATTCAATTATAAAATTTAAATAAATTTTAAATTTTAAACCATAAACATTAAATTTTAAAACATACAATATAAATTTTTACATTTAATCTAGTCCTTTAAGCCCTTAATTTTTTTTTCTAAACTGTAAAGAGGAAGCCTTAAGTGTGGCTTGACTTACAATACGAGGACTTAACATATTGTGATTTAAGGGTCCGTTCAAGAACGATGTTGAAATTAGTTTTTAGTTGTCAACGATGGTTTGGGGGAAAAGATGCACCGAACGACCTAAAAGTCTTGTCGTTTCAACCAGCTTTTATGACGGATTTGGTCTCCAAGCCAAGCTTTTGGAAACCCTGAAAATTTCAGCCTTCTCCCAAACTATCGTTCTCATTGCTATTGCCTTAAAATCTCGTTTCAACTTCGTTCATAAACGAAGCTTGAGAGTAACTCAAACACGAGAAAAATTATAAATATTCAGATCACAACGTGTAGAGTCAACAATTTTAATGAGGTGATCAACTGGTTGATGGTAGTCACGTGAAATTGAAGGCATGTCATTAATGGTCGGAATTAAAAATAAAAGACTCCTGTTAAATTAACAGCTTGTTGGCAAATGGCAATCACTTTGTATCTGTAGGCTGTAGAAGCTCAAATCCATGATTCCATGCAACCTGCATTCCAATATATCTCGCTTAGAGTTTAGTTTGTAAAGCATCAATTTTTCCTATGGATTTGGTAAAACCAAAAAGCAAATTACCTTCACGATCTCGTATAAACACAATTTTTATTGCGTTCTTTTTCCTCATATGAATTCTTTTTCTCTTTTCTACCATGTTATAAAAAAATAAAAAAAATGTCCTTATTAAAATGATAACATCATTTTTTTACATTTTTATTGTTTTTAAAGATATTTACAAATGCTAGGATTCATGTATTATTTTAAAATAAAAAATTAATCCTCGTACATTAATTTTACGATATCGAGTTTATATACTATTTTTAGCTGAAAATTTTGTCTATAACTTCCATACAATTTTGTTGTTGGCTACATACATGAAAATTATAAAAAAATATATAGTAAAATGTGTTTATATTTTTATCAATTTGACTTTTATTTTTTTTAAAATATTTTATAATATATATTTTTATATAATTATCGTGTCGACAATTAACAATAAAATTAGATAAACTTTAATGAAAGGATTAAAATTTTAAAATAAAAAATACGTAGGAACTCAATGATGGAAAATTAAATATATCATTGAATTAAATTACCATGGAGACAGGGGCAGAACACAAGAGGGACGTGTGGGGGCCACGCCCCCCTCAAATTTTGAAAAATTTAAATTTAAATCTTGCAATTTTCAAAAAATATCAATTTGGCCCTTACAATTTTTTTTTTTAAATTTAGATTAAGCTTCAATTTTTTTTGAATGTTTTTAATTAAATCTTTACCATAATTATTAAAAAATTCTCATTAAGTCTCTTAAAAATTCAAAAATTTTAGTTAGACTCCAAACTTTTAGAAAAAAAAAGTAAATTGAATCCTTCAAAATTATTGAAAATTTTAATCTAAAGCTTTAATTTTTTTAAAAAAAAAAAGGTTAGCCCTTCAAACTCTATCACCAAGTTCCGCCACAGAGACAAGCAGGCGAATCGTCTAGACCAGATGCTGCCGACGAGAGACCTCAAGCGAAAGAGTGGATTGTGTTTATAGATAACCTCGGTAAAATGGTGTCTAGATCAGCCCTCAGGGAGTTAGTTAGCTATTATGAAAAGGTCAAAAGGGTTTTCATCCCAGAGGTGAACAGGAAGGTGAAATACAAAAAGTCAACATTTACTTTTGTTACTGTGACAAGTAGATCAGATATGAAAAGGATTATCACAAAGCTTAACAAAACCCTCGTAAATGGGGGAATTATTAGCGTTTCACAGTCCAGGTATCCAAAACCTATGGGTTCCATTGATAGTGAGAATGGGTCTTATCGTGGAGAAAATATTCATCAATCATCAACAAAAGCGCGATGAAGAGGGTAAGGGGGTGAAGAAGAAAACCAATAAGAACAATTGTAGAGATTCTGCCAGTATAAACGTAGATAATCTATCTTACAGGGATGCTTTGCTTCGCAATCTAATAAGGAAAATAACGAAATAAGAAAAGAATCTACAAACCATGAGGTAACCCAGATTGTTTGTAATGATGGAATTTTTTTTGGAGTAAACATAAGGCCCGTGGATTGTGTGTGGCTTAATTTCCGTTTGGTTGGAATTTTGAAGAGTTCGTATGAAGCTGAAATTGTGCAGCAAGCTTTTGACTTTGAGGGGATTAAAGCCAGAGTTATTAGATAGGACTCAGTCTGCAATTCGTATGTGGTGCGATTTAAAATCGAGACAGAGATGATGAAGACTTGGGATTGTAAAAAAGAGGCCATGGTTTTCTAGTTCAAACACTTAACATCGTTAATGATAGAGAATGTTCCTTTCCAGATTGCAATAGTACAATTGAGTGGTGTGCCTTTGAGTTGCTGGTGTGAGAATTTTTTCAAAGAACTGTGCAGTAGATGGGGTAAGTTTGAGTATATTGAAGAATGCATAGTGAACAAAGTCGGCTAGACGTGGCTATGGTTACGCTGATAGTTGCTAGTCTTCTGGATATTTTAGATTCTATCAAGGTTATCTCATTAGGATCTTTTCATCGCATAAACATCAGAGTAAGGAGTTTTGTTGATGATGTCGAGGAAGCGAACCAGGTTGATGCGGACGGGAATTATGCTGACGTTTGGCTTGATAGTCCTGGCTCCAGGAGTAGGGACCATAATGACAGTTCTCGTGAGGTGCAGATGGCGAAAATGGTGTCCCTGATCTGGAAGGTGATCGGACGTTAGTGTGCCCTGAAAATGGCACCGTTAGGCCTCCTTGTCCTTGAATTTCTGCGGAGGCCTCAGATTCGTCCAAATTCCAAGAAAATGGCGGGGAGGTTAACGAGGTAGATTTTAATAATAGGCACATGTTTGACTCCCCAAATGCTGAAGTGGATGTGAGGGAAGGCAATGAAGGGTTTCCAGAAGACAAAGGAATTGCAGTTAGAGCTTTACATGTCCCTCTGATAACCCGGTAAGAATTAGACAGCCTGATTCCATTGAAGCAATCTCGCTGGATAAAATTGAGGCTGAAGCCGTGCGGGAGGTTAGCAAAATTCTGGAATTCACTTTTAAAGGGGCAAAGAAGTGTTCATGGAAAAACTTTGCGAATTAGAAAGGGGTTCCAAGGATGGTATATGATAATCCATACTGTTCTTTTTCAGGTTTTATCTGGGTAATTGACACGCGTCGTATAGTGTCAAAAATAAATTCTTAAACTTAAATAAATAAGAATAAAAATAGTATAGCGAGAGTAAGGGTCGATCCCTTTCGTTCTGACTTAGACCAAGAAACCTGTAAAAATAAAAGGGGGTTTTAGAGAAGTGATTTGAGTAATAAAGAAAAATAATAAGAACGAAAAATAAATATTGAAAATGAATTATGGATTGAATTAGACTCAAGCTACACTTTGCCGCGACATCTTCGGTCACTGAAATTGATTTTTCTTCAACTTTCTTACCGGTTACAGTCTACAAGGTCCAACCCTTGCAACTCACTTCTCTTGGGTAAATTCGACTCCCAGGGCAATTCTTTAAGTCAAGCTTTAGTTGGTTAGCTACGGCAATCGATGCTAACTCAAGTCTGAGTTAGTGCTGGAGAAGCCCGTGCTCGGATAATCGTCTCGATGAGAATTGTTTCCGATTTTGATTCCCTTTAGTGGACCGCCACTAAGTTTGTTCTGTTGGAGTATGCCCAAAGACCAATCATATGATGATTGAATAGACATACTATTTTACTAGATTTATCAAGTAATGACATTGCCGTTATTATCGTTTGGTATTTTTTTGTGCATCAAACTAACCATTGGATAATAATGTCCATACAATAATACGATTATTGTTAAATAGGATCCTTAGTTGAATATTATTACGGGTATGGACAGTGATAATATATAAAGACTAATATGTGGTTGATGACAAGCGTTGTCATTGACATAGAGATGTCAAAATCAACACATAAGTATTTGTTAGAGAACAACATACTGGATTGACCCGCTATGAGCATGTTTCTTGGGTAATTATGTGACAGTCACAACATTGCTCATGATAAACAATGTATGATCCTCAGACTTGAGATCATCATGATTTCAACATAAAGATTTACGTATTTTGACATAGTCAAACATGTGTCGTAACTGACAACATTATAAAGACTGATGATTGGATACGTGATGACCTATGCAGTGAAATATGGTTGATCAAGAAAGGATTTCTCCCTCCTACATAATGGGAGAAATATCTTCGGCCACTTGATTGAGTGAGATTAGAAAATGCATGGCCATGCTCGAATATTATGATATGAGATATCATAGAGATTCGTTTATCATAATCTTACTCAAGACATCAAGAAACACTAGATGGACAACGCAAGTGTGACTAACCCATGACTTGTGTTCATCTAAGATATAAAGGACAAAAGGATAAAATACATAAAGAAAGTTTATTCAGAAATTAGGAAAGTCAAACCATGACTTCATGCAACTTAGGTAGCAATGATGTATTGCTAGATGCCACTCATTGTTTGTAAAATTAGAATAGTTCTAATTTTGCTGTTAACGTTGCATGAACCTACAAGGGTCACACCCTTCGAATGAAACGAACAAAAATTGGAAACCATACTCCCCATTTTAGGGAGGTTGCCGAAAATCCCCTATGGGATAGGGGAAATCGGCAACTCCCTTAAATGGGAATAATATTGGATAAATATTGTATTTATCAAATATTATTTAGAGTATGGAAAATATTTAGAGACTTAAATATTATAGAATAATATTCTAGAAATTTAAATGTATATTTGGAATTTATATAATGTATATTTAATTCCAAGTTTATGTAGAATTAGATTCTACATAATTAAAAATATATATTTAAATATATTTAAATCCAAGTAAAGATAGAATGAGATTCTATATAATAAAAAAAATATATATTTGGATTAAATATAATGTATATTTAAATCCATGTTTTATGTAGAATAAGATTCTACATAATTAAATATATACATTTCATTTAATATTATTAAATATAATGTATATTTAATATAAACCAATTTCAAGTAGAATTAGATTCTATGAATTTTGGTTGAACTTGGATTTAAGGTATTCAACTAGAATTAAGTCTCTGAATACTATTTAAAGGGACAAGGGCTAGCAACCAAATCATCCCTATTTCTCCTTGCAAATTTCGACATATCCTTGAGAATTCCCCTCTGGAATTTTCGACAAGTCCCAGATTTCTTCTGAGAAGTTGTTCGATATTTTTCTGGTGTTCCTCTTGCCCCCTGGCAAATTCCTGGCGATTTTCTAGTTCGAATCCAAGTCCCGGTAGAACCCATGGTCGAATTTAGACTCCCTCATAAATCCCTGGAAGGATTTCGACTTCTCCCTGGAAGGTGTTCAAACCTGTCGAAATTTATCCCTAAGTGTTAGGGAGGCGGAAACTTTGTTCGTTTTGTTCGGGTGGACTCCGTAGAGGTCGTTGCGAACCTGTGACGATTCCGGTTTTACTTGACATGATTATTCCGACATACCATCGGTTTTCCAGTTTCCAGAGTTTTAAAAGATAACTCTTCATCTTTTCACCCCGGATTCATTCCTGTACATGGATCCTGGCTGAATTACGCCGGATTAATTTTTCCGCTGTGCCACGGGGCGTGCCGACATAACCCAACATGTTCTTAGGGAGTTGAATTAGCTACAAGCTTCTCCTCGTCCCCAATGATGGATCTAAACCACCTCAACCTGATGCGCGCTCTCGGAATAAAACAATTGAGATGCCTAAAGATTAGGCCGATTGCCTAATCAATTTTATAGAGAATCTAAAAAAGAGTTGTTGAAGGATTGAAGTACTTTTCTAATCTCACGAGTTTAGTCGGGTTTGGCGTTGCTTTTGGCTAAAGGGGATTTAGTTAAGCATGGTTGGTGAAGAAACCATACTTAATTAAATAATGAAAGAAATGGAGAAAATGGAAATGGAGAAAATAGAGAACTTTATTAAACTCAAGGTAGAAGAGAACAATGAGCAACTGATGATCTAACTCGCCCCCAAAGTGGGGTATTTATAGTAGCTGAAAACCCTAAAAAACTAAAATGATAAATCCCAAATCTAATTTAAATTACATAAGATAATTATCCCAAGTTTGAATTTTTAAAATTAAACTCCGGATGATAGGCTATCTGATAAGCGGCTTGATAAGCTATCACTGTTGCTGACGTCAGCTTCTAGAAGGTGCTGACGTGGCGCCCAGTCAGCATTCATGCCCTGGTTCATGCCCATGAATCTGCCCACAACTCCAGTATTTTCTGTAGCATTTCAGCTTATTTCTAGCATCACGTAACCTGCATGAAAACAACATAAAACAGCCTAGTTAAGTCCTTCAAACTTATATTTAATCGAAATAAGGACCAAAAACATAATCGAAATAAATACTTATCAAATTCCCTCTCACTTATCTGATGCTTGTCCTCAATTATCTCAAAATTAAACAAACCTAAGTTTAAGTTTTCATCCTTAATTTCACGAAGTCTCAAAGGTTTCGATATGATTAAGCATCTAAACATGAAAGAAAAATAAGGAGCAAAATAGATAAATGGCAAGATTAAGAAATTTAAGCAAAAACGACATTCCAATACCCTACTAACATCAATGATACAAACCAAGTACCCTCACAAGGAATCGCTCATGTCACTCAAAGTGTTTAAGGGTAGAGAAAATCACTCGAGCTAAAACTAATTAGAGCATTACCATAGGTTTGTGGTTAAATATAATCTCCACTACTAGCATGAATGTGATGCAAAAATCAAGAGGTCTTAAAAGGTTGTAATGGGGCTAAGGTTCGGGTAGGGTAAAGGCTGAAAAAATATGGGGTTAAAATTCAAGACAAAAATCATCCCAAAAATATATTCAAAACTTACTCTCTTTTTTGTTTTTTTTTCTCTTTCTTTTTTCTTTTTCATTTGAATCAAAACTGTTTTGCAGTGTATTTTTTTCGAACTGCACTGTTTTTTTTTCTGCAGACTCGAATAATTTTCTGCACAATTTTTCTGCACTGCATATTCGAACAGTTTCTGCACAGTTTTTTTTTCTGCACAATATTTTTCTCTGCTGCTGGACTGCATTTATTTGAATATGTTTTATTTTTTTGTTTTTATTTTGAAGACAATTTTGTCCTGAAAAGGGGACAAAAATAATAGAATTAAGAAAAATAGATTAGGCTAAAATGTGGTGATTTTCAAGAAAAAGGTCAAGGCTCAAAATTGTTTCACTAGGGGAAATTAATTAAAGGGTAGGCAATTTGTTTGAGAAGAGAAATGGTTAAAACCTAGTGCCTCAATCATATTTAAGCATCATATTCAATCAATGTAATCTCAAAAAGAATTTAAACACAAGTTCTAGAATGCTACTAATTTAGCTAGGCACACACTCAAAGAAACAAAGAGCAAAAATAATGCATGCTCATTAGGCTCAAAACTCACAAAAATAGTCTTGTGTACCTAGGTAAGCATCATGTGAAGTAGAGAAAGGAATGTCATATAAATGATTTTAATAAAAAATTAATCATGCCAAAATCTACCATGCAGCCTAGAATTTTCTAACAAGATAGATACAAAACCATATGAAAACAGTGAGACAAGGCAAAACTAAGGATTAAACGAAGAACTTAAATTAATAAAATCAAGAAATCAAGAGAACAACCAAAACAGATAAGCAAGATAAAAATTTTGACAAGCATATCTCCCTCCCCCTCACTTGATGCATTTTGTCCCAAAATGATAATTTAAAGTAAAAGAGAGGAAATGAGAGACTCCCCTAATCAATTGCGGCCACGACCGCGACCTCGTCGTCTGCGGGAAGAGCCGGGGAGAAGATAGGATAGGATCTTGGCCAAGTCAGTCTCGATGGAGTGGAGTCACTCATCCATATCTCGTCGGGGTTGGTCGTGTTTGGGCTCGTCTTCGAAACACTCGTTCTTTACGAGTTGGGAGAGGGCCTGGGGGAACAATATACGGTGCATCAGGAGTTCCTGCAAGTAATCCCATGGCGTCTAGGCATCTCTCATCTAAGGCACTCATAGAAAAAGCGTAAGTTAACTGAGATGGGTCAAAAGTAGCAGGATAAATACGTAAAGCTAAATGAGTAATGTAAGGACCCAAAATTAATGGTCGTGGCCTAGTGGTTCGCGCTACACGATGAAACGTGTAGGCCATCCAAAAGCCAAGATTTACCTTGATATTTACCTGCATACACCAGAGAAAAAATAACTCAGTCTTACTCAAGGTTGAGGGAGTGTCATTTCTGCCGGAAAGATTGTAAGCGAGGAACCGATGGATATAGCGTAAAGCAGGGATATGAATGTCGTGGTCCTTTGTCGTTTTCGGATTGTATTGAGAACCTGCAAAACCTGTCAAAGTCTCAAAGGAAAGGTCGTTATCGAAGTCTTGCGGTATGTCTAAAAGGGCAGATTGTTAGTTAGGGTCTGAAACGTTAGTGACAAAACCCATATAAACATTAAATTCAGTAATAGACAATCGAAAGTACTGACCCAAGAGCCGAATGAGGGAAACAAGGTAAAAATAAAAAAAGGTAAAAATAAAAAAGGGTTTAATGAGGGTGGTTGTGTGTTTGACCGGTTAGGGGTTTGTGAAGGTGGGGACCACGAAATTTTAAAGGGATTGGGTTTAAATTGTGTGAGTTGACCGGTGGTTGTGGGGGATAAGGTTGAGTTTAAATTTGTTTAAAATATGGGTGAAGTGATTGGGCGGGGAATAAAGGGATAAAAGGTTTAATCCGAATTTTTATTTGAATTCTAAAAATTTGGGCCCACAAAATCTTATTGATAAAGATAGCTTCTCATACTTTTATTCGATCTAAATTATCTGCAAAAAAAATAATTTAGAGATCAGATAAATTAAATAAAAATGATAAAAAAACTTAACTAAAGATTAAATTCTAATGACATAAATTTAAAGAAAATTAAAATGAGATAAAAATAAAATAAAATAAAAATAAAAAATAAAATAAAATAAAGAAAGTAAAAATAAAATAATAAAAACAATTAAAGTAAAAAAAAGAAATGGGTTGCCTCCTATTTAGCGCTTGTTTATCGTCGCTAGCTTGATGACCTTATTCATGCGTTTGGTTCCTCGAAATGAATTTCTTCAACTAAATCGATTGGAACATTTTCGTAAAATTGCTTCAACCGTTGTCCATTGACTTTAAAGATATGTCCTTAAGTATCTTGAATTTCTACCGCTCCATGTGGAAAAGTTTGAACAACGGTGAATGGTCCAAGCCATTTGGAACGCAACTTACCTGCAAAAAGTTTGAATTTAGAATTAAATAATAGAACTTTTTGACCAACGGAAAAAGATTTAAATGCAATGTTTTTATCGTGGAAATCCTTTATTTTGTCTTTGAAAATTTGTGCACTATCGTAAGCGTGTTTCCGGATTTCCTCGAGCTCTTGAATGTGCAACTTGCGTTCCCTTCCAATCACATCCATTTCTATGTTGCATTGTTGAATTGCCCAAAATGCGCGATGTTCCAGCTCGACCGGTAGGTGACAGGGTTTACCGTAGACGAGACGGTAAGGCGACATCTCAATGGGGCCTTTGTACGCAGTACGGTATGCCCACAACGCATCAGATAGCTTGACGCTCCAATCTTTGCGATCTGGGTTCACGATTTTTTCGAGTATGGTTTTTATCTCTCGATTTGACCCCTCCGCTTGACCATTTGTTTGCGGATGGTAAGATGTCGAAATCCGGTGGGTGAGGCCAAACTTCTTCATAAGAGCGTCAATTACTTAGTTAATGAAATGCTTCCCTCGGTCGCTTATTATCGCTCGCGGTGTGCCAAACCTGCAAAAGATAGATTCCTTTAAAAACTTAACTGTGGTTTTAGCATCATTATTTCAGGTTGCTCTAGCTTCAACCCATTTAGAAACATAATCCACCGCAAGAATTATATAAAAATTGCCGAATGAGAAGACAAAGGGACCCATATAATCTAATCCCCAACCATAAAATATTTTACATACAGTAATGTGATTAAGTGGCATTTCGTTTCATCGACTCAAATTACCAACCCTCTGACATTTTTCACAAGATTTACAAAATAAGTAAGCATCACGAAAAATGTTGGGCCAGTAAAAGCCACACTCAAGAATCTTATGTGCAGTACGTTTAGGCCCGAAGTGCCCACCACAAGAATAAGAATGACAGAAGTTTAGGATAGAGTTTACCTCGCTTTCTGCTACACAACGTCTAATTACCTCATCCGAACAATGTTTCCAGAGATAAGGATCATCCCAAATGAAGAATCGGGATTCCCTTTTTAATCGTTTAACCTTCGCTCTCAATAAATCTTGTGGCATCTTACCCGTGGCCAAGTAATTTACCATGTCTGTGAACCATTGTACGCTTACTTGAGCTGTCATCAATCTTTCGTCAGGGAACTCTTCTCTAACTGGTGGATCTGACATAGATAATGGGATGCGACTCAAATGGTCAGCAACAAGGTTTTCGCATCCCTTCTTATCTTTAATTTCCAGGTTGAAATCCTGGAGTAGTAAAATCCACCAGATCAGTCTCGGTTTTGCCTTCTTTTTGCTCATCAAAAAGCGTAAAGCTGCATGATCAGAAAAAACAATGATTTTAGTACCAAATAAATAAGATCTAAACTTTTCTAAGGCAAAAACAATAGCAAAGAGTTCTTTTTCCGTTGTTGAATAGTTTTTCTGTGCAGGATCCAAAGTACGTGACGCGTATGCTATAACATGCGGTTCTTTGTCGATTCTTCGACCTAACACAGCTCCAACGCTAAAATCGGAAGCGTCACACATAAGTTCGAACGGGTGGTTCCAATTTGGTGGTTGGACGATATGTGCATTTACAAGCTTCTCTTTAAGTATGTCAAATGCCTCCCAGCATTTCTCGTCAAAATTGAAGGGTTGGTTTTTTTGCAATAGACTGCAGAGGGGTTGTGCCAACTTTGAAAAATCTTTAATAAACCTGCGGTAAAACCCTGTATGGCCAAGAAAGGATCGAATATCCCTCACAGTTGTGGGGTATGGGAGTGAGCGTATAACATCCGTTTTAGCTTTATCAACAGTAATACCTTTAGAGGAAACTATATGTCCTAGAATCAGCCCTTTATATACCATGAAATGACACTTTTCGTAATCTAAAACAAGGTTAAATTCAAGGCATCTTTTTAGCACATTTGTTAAGTTTAATAAACATTCTCCAAAAGAATTATCGTAAACCGTAAAATCATCCATGAATACCTCTATACCTTTTTCGATGAAATCCAAAAAAATACTCACCATGCATCTTTGGAATGTGGCTGGCGCATTACAAAGCCCGAATGGCATCCGACGATAAGCGAATGTGCCAAAAGGACATGTAAAGGTCGTTTTCTCCTGATCTTCTGGCACCATAGGAATCTGAAAAAACCCTGAAAATCCATCAAGACAACAATAGTGAGTTTTACCGGCTAATCTCTCAATCATTTGGTCAATAAAAGGAAGTGGAAAATGGTCTTTTCGAGCTAGAGAGTTCAACTTCCTGTAGTCTATACAGACTCGCCAAACATTTTGGACTTTTGTTGGGACCAACTCACCTTCTGGGTTCTTGACTACTGTGACTCCGATTTTCTTAGGGACTACGTGGATCGGGCTTACCCAGTCACTATCCGAAATTGGATAGATTATATCAGCATCGAGAAGCTTTTGTATTTCTTCTTTAACTATGTCCATCATAGGTTGGTTCAGGCGGCGTTGTCCTTGTCGAGATGGCTTAGCTCCATTTTTGGTTTTTACCTTATGCATACAAGTGGAGGGACTAAGGCCCTTGATGTCTGCAACGGTCCACCCAATAGCTTCCTTATGCGCTCGCAACACTGTTAGCAAATCTTCCTCCTCTTCTTTTGACAGCTTGGTTGAGATGATAACCGGTAAGGTCTCTCTTTCACCTAAAAATGCATACTTTAGATGCTTCGGTAATTGCTTAAGTTCGATCTCGGGTGCCTGCAACACAAAGGGTAAAGGTTTAGACTTGGATGCAGTAAGTATTAAATCTTTATTCACTGAACAAATATTTTCAAACTCCCTGTCTTCTTCGTCGGAATCCGCAATCTCTCTGTACAATTCATCCATAAAGTTAGTAAAACTAGTTTCAAAGAAATCATTTATGGCAGGTTCAATGATATCAACAAAGTTCAAACTAGCGACACTTTCAGGATGTCTCATAGCTTTGTAAACGTCAAATTTTACTACCTCGCCATCGAATTCCATTATAAGGATCCCACTTCTTACATCGATATTCGTATTTGCAGTGCTAAAAAATGGGCGGCCAAAGAGGATCTTAGAAGAATTGTTTGCCCGATCGTTTTCCATGCCAATAACATAGAAATCCGCTGGAAAGATCAAATCGTTTACCTTTACGAGGACGTTCTCCAGTAATCCTTCCGGGTAAACTATGGATCTGTCTACCAGTTGTATGGTTACCTTCGTATCCTTCAAAGGCTCAGCAGAAAGTGAGTTATAAAATGAAAGAGGCATAACATTAATAGAGGCCCCTAAGTCACACATTGCTCGTTTAATACCCACTTTACCGATTTTGCAGGGAATGACGAACATACCCTAGTCCTTCAATTTTGGGGGCAACTTTCGCTGGAAGACCACTGATACATGTTCTCCTAGATTAACCTTTTCAACTCCAATAAGACGACGTTTATTAGTACATAAATCTTTAAGGAACTTAGCATACCTTGGAATTTTTCGGATTACATCGATGAGTGGAATATTGATCTCTACTTTTTGGAACACATCTAGGATTTCCTTTTCTTCTGCTTTTTTGTCTCTTTTCATCAATCTCGATGGGAATGGTGGTCGGACAACATAAGGGGATGGTTCAGAGATCAGGTTTGGTGTATCTTTTTCGACTGGTAAAGTTGACTTGTCTTTTTGGGCGTTTACCTCCGAAGTTTTGGGTTCTACAACGGTGCCACTCCGAAGAGTGATGGCATTAACATTTTCTTTTGAGTTTGTCTCGATTTGTGAAGGGAGTTTACCTTTGGATTCAAGACGACTTACTGTTTGAGCTAGCTGGCTCATTTGTTTGTCTAACTCTTGTAAGTGGGCCTCGGTACGGTTTTGGAACTTCTCTTGGGATATCACTAAACGTTCAACCAAGGTTTCTAGAGATGTCTTTTGTTGTGGGTACGGTTTTGTAAGTGGGACTTTGGTTGTTTGCGTATCCATAATTTGTCTGGTTTCTCCACCCCGGATTATATGCATTTCCTATGGGGTTGGCTTGGGCGACATCATCTTCCTGAATCATCGGACAACATTCTGTCAGATGTTCTGGGCTAGTACAAATTCTGCAAAGTCTAGCTGTTCTTTTTTTTATCTGCAACAAGAGATTGCACTATTTCAGCTAATTTATCAATCTTATTTTCTAAAGAAACTGTGCTTACCTCGCGAACCCTTCGAGATGGTTCGCTAGATTGATTAAATCTTTGCGAGTTGGCAGCCATGGTTGATATCGGTGTTTTAGCCGCTGTTGGGGTCATATTGACTAGAGCTTCGCCGCTTGCCGCATCTACTACTTTCATATCCATAGGCGTCAATCCTTTATAAAAATACTGGAGGAGGGTTTGTTCCGACAATCCATGTTGTGGACAATTTGCACACAACTTTTTAAACCTCTCACAGTATTCATATAAAGATTCAGATTCTTTTTGTTGAATGCTCAGGATGTTGCGCCTAATTTCGCTTACTTTTGCTGAAGGGAAGAACCTGTCAAGAAAGAGTTTAGCCATGTCAGTCCAGGTTGTAACAGAGTTTGAGGGTAAATCAAATAACCAATCTTTTGCGATATCTACTAAAGAAAATGGAAAAGCTTTAAGTTTAATTTGGTCATCGGATACTCCCTGTGGCTTTGTGCTTAGACAAGCCATGTGAAATTCCTTCAAATGTTTGTGAGGGTTTTCCGTTGGCAAGCCCTGAAATGTAGGTAAAAGGTGGATCAAACCCGTTTTTAGCACGAATGGTGTTTCTCCATTTGGGAAGGTTATACACATTAGTTGCTGGCTATCGGGCGCCGCATTTAGCTGGCGAATAGTTTGATTTTCGTCTCCCATTGGATTTGGTTCGTAGTTCGACTCTGCTTCGGATGTGATCTCTAGATCGCAATAGAATCTTTGCTGGCGTATTTTGTTTTTCTTTTCCTGAAGTGTTTGTGCGTTCAACTTTCGGGTTAGTGCTTCGATTTCCGGGATGAGTGCAAATTGTTCTCCCGGATAGCTCCTGGTCATAAATCAAATGAAACAATATTAGTACTTTGCCGCGACATCTTCGATCACTGAAATTGATTTTTCTTCAACTTTCTTGCCGGTTACAGTCTACAAGGCCCAACCTTTGCAACTTACTTCTCTTGGGTAAATTCGACTCCCAGGGCAATCCTTGAAGTCAAGCTTTAGTTGGTTAGCTACGACAATCGATGCTAACTCAAGTCTGAGTTAGTGCTGGAGAAGCCCGTACTCGGATAATCGTCTCGATGAGAATTGTTTCCGATTTTGATTCCCCTTAGTGGACCGCCACTAAGTTTGTTCTTAGGGAGTTGAATTGACTACAAGCTTCTCCTCGTCCCCAACGATGGATCTAAACCACTTCAACCCGATGCGCGCTCTCGGAATGAAACAATTGAGATGCCTAAAGATTAGGCTGATTGCCTAATCAATTTTACAGAGAATCTAAAAAAGAGTTGTTGAAGGATTAAAGTACTTTTCTAATCTCACGAGTTTAGTCGGGTTTGGCGTTGCTTTTGGCTAAAGGGGATTTAGTTAAGCATGGTTGGTGAAGAAACCATACTTAATTAAATAATGAAAGAAATGGAGAAAATAGAGAACTTTATTAAACTCAAGTTAGAAGAGAACAATGAGCAACTGATGATATAACTCACCCCCAAAGTGGGGTATTTATAGTAGCTGAAAACCCTAAAAAACTAAAATGATAAATCCCAAATTTCATTTAAATTACATAAGATAATTATCCCAAGTTTGAATTTTAAAAATTAAAATCTGGATGATAAGCTATCTGATAAGCGGCTTGATAAGCTATCATTGTTGTTGACGTCAGCTTCTAGAAGGTGCTGACGTGGCGCCCAGTCAGCATTCATGCCCATGAATCTGCCCACGACTCCAGTATTTTCTGCAGCATTCCAGCTTATTTCCAGCATCACGTAACCTGCATGAAAACAACATAAAACAACCCAGTTAAGTCCTTCAAACTTATATTTAATCGAAATAAGGACCAAAAACATAATCGAAATAAATACTTATTAGTAATAATTTTTTTTATGAATTTGTCAATTGTTACTTGAAACATTCGAGGAATACGGAGGCTTGAGAAAGTCAGGGCTGTGAGGAAAGTAATTAGTAAATGTCGTTCTAAAATTGTTTTTCTTCAAGAAACAAAGCTTGAAAAAGTCTCGAGGGGCTTCAACAAAAAATTATGGAATTATTTAGAGGTGGAGGCAGTTGTTTCTCTGGCTATCGGTTCTACAAGAGGCTTAATTTGCTTGTGGGATACAAGATTCTTCAGATTAGATAATGTGGTGATAAATCCAAGGTTTATAACACTAATTGGCTCGATAGGATCCTGCTCTTGTAAACGTGGCATTATGAACATTTACGGACCTTCGATCGATGCTGAGAAATTTGATTTTCTAATGGAGGTTTTAGATTTCATGAAGAATCAGAATCTGTTATGGTGTATTGGGGGTGATTGGAATATGTTTCTCAGCCGTGAAGAGAAATTATGATTCTCGTTGAATAAGACAATTATGGAGATGTTCAAGACTTTCGTTTTAGAGGCGAAACTTGTTGACTTACCGCTCAGTGGTGGGTGATTTACTTGGAGTAACAATCGTGACCAACCAACTTTTGTTAGATTGGATAGATTTTTAGTGTCGACAGATTTTGAGTTGGCCTTCCCTAACATGGTGCAAAGTATGATGGACAAATCTATTTCGGATCATAACGCGATTTGGCTTCATTTAGATGGAACCGATTGGGGACCAAAGCCTTTCAAGGTGTTTAATTTCTAGATCGATGAAGAAGGTTTTACCGATACTGTAACTTCAGCTTGGAAGATTGTAAAAAGACAAAAACCGGAGACAAGTATTGTGGGTCTATTGTGAGCATCGAAGTTGGCCTTGAAAGAGTGGGCTGGAAAATTCGCACATGGATCAAGAAAGGCAATTATCAAGCTTGAAAACGAGATCTCTAAACTAGAACTACAATTACAAGGGGGAATATCACACCAGCAGACTATAGATCAACTTCGGACACTTCGAGCGAGATTGTGGCAAGAGAATAGAAGGGAAGAGAGTTAGTGGTTACATAAATCTCGTTTGAAATGGTTTAAGAAAGGGGATAGGAACACTCATTTTTTTCATCTTTCAGTCGCTGCAAGGAGAAGAATCAATAATATTAGTTTTCTGAAAATTGGGGACGTGACTATTAAAGATTCGATCAAGATCAAAACTGCAGTCAAGGAACATTTTGCTTCAGCTTATAATCTGAATAATGTGCTTGAGATTGAAGACTTCAGTTTGGATTTCACGCGGCTAACTAAGGAGCAATCCGTGTCCATTGAAAGGAGATTCTCGGTTGAAGAAGTTTGGTTAGCTTTGTCCACCGCTGATAGTAATAAAGCTCCCGGCCCGGACGACCTTAATTTCGGGTTTTTCAAGAAGTTCTGGTCTTATCTTCAGGGAGATATTATGCGCTTTTTCAACAACTTCTATGAAGGCAAGGAATGGGAGATGGGTATCAACCACTCGTTCATAACTTTGATTCCCAAAGTCGCTAATCCAGAGAATATTGATGAGTTTTGCCCCACCAGCATAGTGAATGGTATGTACAAATTATTGTCAAAAGTTCTTACTAGAAGATTGCGAGAGGTACTGGGTTCCCTAATAAGCGATTCATTGTTCTCTTTTCTACCCGAAAGACAAACACTCGACTATTCTCTAATTGCTAACGAGGTGATAGACTTCTTGATTAAGGAAAAGAAAGAGGGAGTGGCTTTCAAGATTGATTTCTAGAAAGCTTATGATTCAGTTGATTGGAGGTTCTTGATGCTGGTTCTTAAACGATGTGGCTTCAACGATCTTTGGTGTGGATGGATTTTTTGGTGTATCTCTACAACACATATTTCAGTTCTAGTAAATGGCGTGCCAACTGATTCATTTACAATCTCTCGTGGGTTGTGACAGGGGTGTTCGTTATCCCCGTTACTATTTAACTTAGTAGGGGGAGCACTACATTTGATGTTGAACAAAGATGTAGCTAGGGGTCTCTTTCATGGATGCAAAGTGGGACGAGGAGGAAATTCGGTCAACATATCGCATCTACAATTTGTAGATGATTTGCTCATTTTCTGTAATGCCTCGTGTAGGGAAGTTCAAAATGTTAAGCGGGTCCTTAGAGTTTTTGAAATAACCTCGGGACTGAAAATGAATCTGGCTAAAAGCTAAGTATATGGTATTTGTTTGGCGTAGGATACGTTGCATAGCTGGGCGAAAACTGTGGGGTGCTAAGTGGATTGCTTCCTTACAACCTATCTAGGTCTTCCCTTGGGAGTAAGAAGAAATTCAGTTGCGTTATGGGATCCGGTGGTTAGCAAGTTTGAGAAGAGACTTGAGGGTGGTAATCTAAGTTTTTATCATTCGGAGGGAGACTAGTTTTAATCAAAGCTATTTTATCCAGTTTACCCACATACTATTTGTCACTTTTTCAAATACCAGTGGCGGTGTCAAATCGCTTGAATAGCATGATGTCGGATTTTTTGTGGGGTGGTTCTTCGAAAAAAATCAAAAATTCACTGGGTGAAATGGGGTGATATTTGTCGACCGAGAGGTTTATGAGGATTGTAAGTGGTAGATTTGACAACGATGAACTGAGCCTTACTTGGGAAATGGTGTTGGAGATATGGGAACGATCAAGAGAGGCTTTGGAGGAAAGTGATGGACTGTAAAATTCCGGGCAGTAAGGGCAGTCTTATTCCAATAAACTCGGCACCAAGACTGTCTTCATGGATTTGGAATGGTGTACTCAAATCGTTTTTAAAAAATAATGAATTGGGATTATATTTGAGATCTAATTTGTAATTACATGTTGGAGATGGCAAGTACATTTCCTTTTGGAACGATGTATGGATTGGGGATTCAACCCTAAGAGTGCGATTCCCATGCATCTACGCCTTGTGCGTCAATAAAGAAGGTGCAGTTGTTGAGTTCAGGACCAAAGAAAAAGGAAATTGGAGTTGGCAAATCACCTTAAGAAGGGAACTGTTCGATTGGGAATCAATTCAGTGGCAAGAATTAATGGAGAGCCTAAATGGCTTTCGATCAGGAAGTATTAACCATGATTGGATCTGGTAGGGTGAATCGGGAGATGGTTCATTCTCGGTCAAGTCATTGAAAACCATGTTGGTTGGTGCGATTCCTTAAAATAATTTATGGTGTAAATTTGTGTGGGTCGGAACAACTCCTCCGAAAGTTGAAATGTTCCTTTGGCTTGCTTTGCAAAGTCAAATTCTGGTAAAAGCTGAATTACTAAAGCGAGGATTGGTTTGTTTTCCCGATGTGCTCTGCCCCTTTTGTCAATAGTTTCTAGAAACGGTGAGTCATGTGCTTTTCACATGTGTTGTTAGTTGGAAAATTTGGTCCAAATTTTGTGCGAAAGCAAGTTTATGCAGTGTTTTTCATGCAAATCCAAAGGAGTTCCTAGAAGCTTGGGGAGGAGTTTATCATCACCGCCCTAGGAAGTTGTGGATCTTAATCCCATTCGCAATCACCTGGACGCTTTGGCTTTATCGAAATGAAATGAGTTCAATAGAAAAATACTAGACTATGTGCAGGTGGAGCAGTTGGTGAGGTACACGATCGCATATTGGGTAAAAGGAAAGTATGTGGACTGTAATATTCCTTTAGAATCACTGATGGCTGATCCTTTTTTAGCATCATATACAAGCTTAAAGAAACCTAAACTTGCCCTTGTGATGTGTTGGTGTAGAACTAATGTTTTGATATAATAATTGAAAAATGTTTTGGACTGATTTAAAAAGTATTTAAAACATTTCCAAAGTCCAAACAACTTGAAATTGTGTTTAGGGAAATTTTTAAAAAGGTTTTACATGTTTTTCAAAGCCAAACTTCACAAAATTGTCCAGGCGTTTCAAAACACCTTAGGGCATTTCGATACGGAAATTCTAGTAGCAAAAACGTTTCGATATTCGTATCGAAACGTGCATTCCCTGGATAAGGTTTTTGCCCAGCGTTTCGAAACGGGCTATGCTGTTTCGATACGCCCACGTGGCATTGACCACAACGGTCATAAACCCCAACGACTATTTCCCAACTAACATTTAAATACAGGTCGTTTCGATACGGGACTAGGCGTTTCGATACGTGTTCCGAAATGGCAAAAGGGTGTTCCGAAACGGGTGCCTTGTCAGACTGCAACGACTCTTTCTACTTAAAGAGTGTTTCGAAACGGGCATGGCTGTTTCGAAACGGGGAGCTGCAGAACTGCATTTATGGTGAGAATTAAAGTCCTCAACGGCTCCAATTCAATCCCAACGGCTAGCAACGACTATAAACTCATCAAGGAGTATAAAAGGGACCTCCAAGCATCAAGTAAAGGCTAATGCTCATATTTTCAAACATCAAATGATCAAGAATTGTCCTAGAGCTTATATTGTCATTTATTGTATAGACAAACACTAGTGAGCCAAAATTGTTAAATTTGCTCAAGTGTTTTAGGTTTTGGGTGAGTGCTAAATTGTGCAAACAAATACCTATTAGAGGGATTTAAGTTTGCTTATTTGTTTCTCTTTGTAAGAGAGGGTTTAAATCAAGGCTTTGGGTAGAAAGCTTGATTGTGTATAAGGGTTACCTCCTAGGCCTAGAAAAGGGGACGGATCAATAGTGGATTGATTGGAAATCCTTAGTGGGGAGCTAAGGTAGTGGATGTAGACCTTGGTTAGAAGTTTGAACCACTATAATTCATTGTGTCAATATCTTTTTAGCTTCCACAACCCTTCCACCCAAAAATCCACCTCTCCGCCACTTAGTGAGCCACATCGGTTGAACGAATCGAGCCCCACACAACTTAACAATTGGTATCAGAGCTTGGCTCAATTGAGAAGGATTCACATCCTATTGAGAAGATCCGGCAAGCTCGATCACTATTTCATCAACCGGCTCAAATGGCACAATCAATCAACAAACCGCCTTTCTTTGACGGAACCCACTATGCCCATTGGAAGACAAATATGAAGTTCTTCATCAAATCAAGAGATTACAAGCTATGGGATGTAGTTGAAGATGGTCCGTTCGTGCCTCAACGAAGCAAAGCGGAATGGAGTGCCGACGATCGCAAGAAGATGGAGCTTAATTGCAAACCCTTGCACATCTTGTTTTGTGCTTTTGACCCAACCATTATGAGAAGATGTCTTCTTGTGCCAAGGAGGTATGGGACAAGCTTGAAGTCACATACGAGGGGACCGATGAAGTCAAGGAGACCAAGATTGGGCTCCTAACCTTAGAGTATGAGAACTTCAAAATGGATCAGGAAGAGAACATCGAGAAGATGTTTGATAGGTTCTCCACTATCACCAATGGTCTCAAAGGCTATGGAGAAGCCATCCCGGAAGAAAAGCTTCTTCGAAAGCTCATCTACTCACTTCCCGAGTCTTGGGACTCAAAGAGGACCGCCATCATCGAAGCTGAGAATTTGAAGACCTTGAAGCTTGATGAACTCATGGGGCCACTCCTTACTCATCAAATCATGAAGAAGAATAAAGAAGATGAGAAGAAGAGGGAAGAAATTAGAGATATGAGAGAGAAGAAAATCAAAGGGCTAGGCATAAACGCAAGTGCCATGGCTCTCAAATCCTCCACTTGTCATCATGTCTATTCAAGTGAAGAGGAGGATGAAGATGACGAGATAGTTCATCTCTTCAAGAAGTGTGCCCCGTTCATGAAGAAAGCTTTGAGAGAGCTTGAACGAAAACCCAAGAGAAAGGAGAGGGCAAGCACTTCAAGCCATAAAAAGAAGGCACATATGGCTACTTGGAGTGATGAGGACTCCACCGACGATGAACAAGCCAACCTTTGCCTTATGGCCATCGAAGAAGATTCAAGGGTAACTTCTAATTCATCTACTTCGTGTTCTTACTCTTTTGATGAATTGCAAGATGCTTATGATGATTTGGTTTTAGACTTTAAAAATCACATTTTGAAAAACAATAAAGTGATTTCAAAGTTGAAAATTCAAAATGATTTGATTTCTAAAACCAAACTTGAACTTGAAGCAAAACTCAAGGAGTTTGAATTAAAATGTTTTGATTTACAAAAATTGCTTCAAAAAGTTCAAGAAGAAAAGGATTTGATTTCCAAAGAACTTGAAAAGAAAAACTATTTTGGAAAATCAAATTTTTATGTAAGACAATCTAGTGCCCCTAGATTTGTAAAAGGAAAATGTTTTAGAAGTGTTTGGGTCCCAAAAGGACTAACCACTTCAATTAAAAAGGATGACATTGAAAAATGGATTCCTAAGGGGACTAAAATTTGTGTTACTAACGTTTATGGATCCAAAGCAATTTGGATACCAAAAATTACTTGATTGTCTTTTGCTAGGTGTGATGGAGATGTTCAACAAGTCAAACATTGAGGGGGAGCTCCATGCACACAAGGAAGAACACTTGAAGAAGGAAGGCTTCACATCCTCCCTTGGGTTCAAGTGTTGGTAAAACTCTAGTTGTTTTTGCATTTATTTGTTTTAATTTTTATTTAAATTCAACTAGATGATCATATATGTTGGACTAACATTTTATTGATGCTTTGAGTAAGGGGGAGCCATTTTAAAACCAAAATTGTTAATTTTGTCAATTTTTACCTATATTGTTATTTTGAACTTAATGTTTTAAATTCTTTTTGATATAACAAAAAGGGGGAGAAATGGTTTGAAAAATTGAATTTTCAAATGAATAAGGGGGATCTTTATTTGACTTCATATCTTCAATCTCTTATTCACATTTTTAAAGATAAAGGGGGAGAATCCCAAACAATTTTCAAGTGAGTTTTATTATATCAAAAGGGGGGAGATTGTAGAACTAATGTTTTGATATAATAATTAAAAAATGTTTTGGACTGATTTAAAAAGTATTTAAAATATTTCCAAAGTCCAAACAACTTGAAATTGTGTTTAGGGAAGTTTTTAAAAAGGTTTTACATGTTTTTCAAAGCCAAACTTCACAAAACTGTCCAGGCGTTTCGAAACACCTTAGGGCGTTTCGATACGGGAATTCCAGTAGCAAAAATGTTTCGATACTCGTATCAAAACGGGCATTCCCTGGATAAGATTTTTGTCCAGCGTTTCGAAACGGGCTATGCCGTTTCGATACGCCCACGTGGCATTGACCACAACAATCATAAACCCCAACAGCTATTTCCCAACTAACATTTAAATGTAGGTCGTTTCGATACGGGACTAGGCATTTCGATACGTGTTCCGAAACGGAAAAGGGGTGTTCCGAAACGGGTGCCTTGTCAGGCTGCAAAGGCTCTTTCTACTTAAAGAGTGTTTCGAAACGGGCACGACTGTTTCAAAACGGGGAGCTGCAGAACTGCATTTATGGTGGGAATTAAAGTCCTCAACGGCTCCAATTCAATCCCAACGGCTATAAACTCATCAAGGAGTATAAAAGGGACCTCCAAGCATCAAGTAAAGGCTAATTCTCATATTGTCAAACATCAAATGATCAAGAATTGTCTTAGAGCTTATATTGTCATTTATTGTATAGACAAACACTAGTGAGCCAAAATTGTCAAATTTGCTCAAGTGTTTTAGGTTTTGGGTGAGTGCTAAATTGTGCAAACAAATACCTATTAGAGGGATTTAAGTTTGCTTATTTGTTTCTCTTTGTAAGAGAGGGTTTCAATCAAGGCTTTGGGTAGAAAGCTTGATTGTGTATAAGGGTTACCTCCTAAGCCTAGAAAAGGGGACGAATCAATAGTGGATTGATTGGAAATCCTTAGTGGGGAGTTAAGGTAGTGAATGTAGACCTTGGTTAGAAGGTTGAACCACTATAATTCATTGTGTCAATATCTTTTTAGCTTCCACAACCCTTCCACCAAAAAATCCACCTCTCGACCACTTGGTGAGCCACATCGGTTGAACGAATCGAGCCCCACACAACTTAACAGTTGGGTTCCACCCCCATTAGGCTGGGTTAAACTGAACGTAGATGGGGTGGTGTCGATTGCTGAATCGATAGGTGGTATTGGGGGTTTGTGCAAAGACGCTAATAATGTCGTTCTATTCCAATTCTCCGAACCTTGCGGAGTAGTTGCCCTGGCGTTGGCGGAGCTGCTGGCCATCAAAGTAGGGCTCGACTATTTCTTTTCCTCAAAATAGACGGATAAGGTTAGAGTAATTCTGGAAACTGACTGCAAGACGGCGACAGATTAGTTGAACGACATTTCTGACCCGCCATTGGCTATTCGAGAGATGGTTACGAGGCTAAAGATGGACATTGAGAACCAGGGGGTAGTTTTGAAACTCGTCTCCCGTAGGTGCAATTCTTGTGCAGATACTCTTGCTAAGGCAGGTATCGGTTAACCTAGTGTGCTTAGCATGGCTGGGTTTTGATCGTGTATCTATTTGGGTTCTTGTACCCGAGATTTGTAAGCATTTTTTGGACTTGGATCTCATTATTTTAATAATAATAGTAAGACACTCTTTTTTCCCTATTTAGGTTTAGAGGGAGTTTTTAATGAGGTCTAATTACCTTTAAAAAATATGACTGAATTTTGAATTCAAAAATAATATAAGGACCTTGATCAAGTGGACTAAGGGCCTGTTTGGATAGATTATTTGAGTGCTTTTACTCAAATAATCACTTATTTAAGCATAAGCAATCCCAAACACTAATTTTTTGGTAAAAAATTCAGCTTTAAAAAGTAATTTTTAGCCCAACTTGAAAAGCTAAAATTTTGAGCTTTTGGGATAAAAATTCCCTTTGAATTGTAAATAACAATTATGCCCTTCATTAATATTTCAACGGTACACTCCATCTTCCTATTTCTTCATTAAACTTTTCTGCTGACAAATATTTTCGTCATTGCTGCTGAATCTACGTTCTTGAAGATTGATCATTTGGCTAAAAAAATTTTCATTAAAGGTATGCTATGGTGTTTTACTTCTATGTTTCGGTTATAAATTTTCAATTTATTCTTTGTCTTTCACTTAACTTTTCTTCATATGTTCTTATCAAACTTTAAATTTTTATTTTAGTTTTTTAGTCTTTTTTACTTTTCAATAGTTTCTGATGTTCCTTTGATGATAAAAATTAAACGAGTCTTTAATTTTTGGGTGTCTTTATGCTTCTATGTTTTTGATTTTTTTTTGTTTTGTTACATTTTTCTTTTTCATCTTTTGTTTGCTTTACTATCCTTTGAAGAAATAAATACACTGCATTTCTTCTTTCCTTGTATTAATAATAATTTCTTGGAGATAGAAAATTGGTATATGTTTCAATTACAGTGTTTTGATGAAGTTACAGATAATGGATTTTGCATTGTTTGGGAAATTTTATGGTTTAGATAATCCTTTTTGTATATTTTATTAAGTATTGTTGGAATAGTGGCACCTCTAAAAAATTCAAATTCTCTTATGGTTTAAATAATTTTTTGCGTACTTTATTTTCACACATTCTAGAATTTTATAATTTTGCACCTCATACATTTCTATTATATCTCCTTAATAATTTGCACTCCTTACATAAAATTTTGCTTTTGTCCTTTGGGATGTATTTAAACCTAAATATATATTAACGTAGTAAGAATTGTATATCTAAAACTGTAAATACAAAGTCAAGATGGCCGAGTTGGTCTAAGGCGCCAGTTTCAGGTACTGGTCCGAAAGGGCATGGGTTCGAATCCCATTCTTGACAGTATTTTTTATAGTTTCTTTGTTAATTCATTTCCCATGTTTCTTATTCAACATGTTATAATAATTAGAAATAAATTGTCAATTGGGACAACTTTAGAAATCAGGTAACCTATCATTCTTCAACAACACAAAGTCACAATCTTGTTTTAATTAAATCATATTATTCATTTATTTATTTGGATTATTATCATATATATATATATATATAGTAACGGTGATAAAAATGATTTGGCTTCACACTATTTATAAAAATTCAGATTAAGTTTCAGAATTTCTGAATGTTCTTAATTAAATTACTCCTATAACTTTTAAAAGTTTTCATTAAGCCTATCAACTTTTTAAAAATTTAGTTAGACTTTATTTTTTTCTTAAAAAATGTAAATTGTACACTCCGTTTTTTTAGAAATTTTAGTTTAAACCTTTATTTTTTAAAAATTTTAAGTTAGCTCCTAAACTTTTTCACTAAGTTTCAACTTTCACCATTATTTTAATATGTCGACAATTTCAATACTATTTCAAAATTTTAAACAATCAACCGTTAGCGGTAAATTTGAAGAGAAGTGAGGGGAGATATCATTTTTTTCAAATAAAAATAATATATAGACTCGATTTCACAAAAAACACAAAAGTATACGAAAAAAATAAAATTTAAAATTTAAAATAATGCATGGACCTTGAAGAATTGAATGATTCAATTTTTTATAGACTAAATAACTTAAAATTATTCCCACATTAAATCAAAATATATTATATCTTTAATCGTACTTGGTTTTATGTTCTTCTATGTATTGTATTAGTAACAATACCAACCAAATTAAAATTAATCAACAAAATTTATTTTTCATTAAATATTTTTAGGAAACTTATTCGAATTGGTAAAATTATATTTTTTAATTTAACCACTTGTATCTGACACATTGACCAACCAATTAAAATAATATGTTTAAAAAATTACAGCGTAATTGAATTTTCGGCAATTTTAGTTTAATAATCCTTTTTTAATTATTATTTGGGAAAATAGCTCCCAAAAAATAATATTTGGCAAAATGACCCCCAAACTTGCCACGTCGGAAGACCTCGCGTTGTGTAGGACGCGAGGTAGGATATCACGTTCTGCACAACGCGATTTTTGTCTACCTGGCCTTGTTGTTTGTGTTAACGGTTTTACAGTACCTCGCGTTCTGTAGAACGCGAGGTCCCCGAGAATTTGAAAGGGCGGCTGAATATATCGCACAGACCTCGCGTTCTGCAGGACGCGAGTTCTGTGCAAATCTGACCTGAAGAACAAGGGAAAACAAGTCTGGTAGGCCTGTTCGAGCCCAATTTCGAGCGTGTAAATCGTATATTTTTAGCGATCATCGAGTTTGGGATCGTAATACTGGAAATTGTCTATTGTATGATACTAACATGGTTAATTTTCGTCCATTCTACAATGGTTTAAAATGGCTTCGAAAACCCTATGCTATCATGCATTTTTTTAATGAAGTTGCATTTCAACAAATGTCGATAGGCATGTTCGAGCAGAATTTCATACGTAGAAATTTCAAATTTGTAGGTAACATCGAGTTTGGGGTTGTAGTACTGGAAATTCTCTATCGTATGGCACTGACACGGTCAATTTTCGTCCGACGAACGCTGATTTAAAGTTGCTTCGAAAACACTATCATAACATATTTTTTTTGAATGATTAAAAATATAAGATGACGTATTGTATAAATCGAAGTAGACTGACTTTATTGATTCGATTGTCATGGGGAACTCACATATACAAATTAAAAATAATTAATTAAGACGAGGGGCTGAGCGATTAGGACACTTAGGAGCTGTGTGTCCAGGATTTCGACATACAATACAATGCTTCTTTTGTCCGGTTTTCTCTCGATGTTCGACCATATCCTCGGCACAGTATATTCTTGTAGAACGTGGACGTCATTTGCCTCTTATTAGTGTTGGATCTGGGCGTATGATCGGTTCAGTGTCCACAGCATTCGGATCAACCTCCTTTCCGATTGGAGGAAACTCTTTTTCATAAACCTTAAACATCGTTTCGAGTAAGTATACCGGATTAACCATATGCATGTATTGTATCCGTTGGTTAGTGCAAGCAGCAATGGCGTGTGCGCACGGGTATTTGAAAGTTTGGAAAATTCCGCACTCGCAGGTTCTGTCCCTCAGGTTTACCACGTAAGCGTTGTGCTGAATGCCTTCCAACTGCCTGGAAAATTCTGCAACATGAAACAAGTGTCCTTCTCGCGAGAAGAGAGTTGCTTGAATCTGTCTAGATTGGCCCAATTGAGTATGCAGTTTTGTGCAGAAATCTGGATGGAATTTGTGTCCACCTGCCATGTACTCAGTTGCTTGCCTTCCCAAGGTTGCAAAAAGGGTAGCCAAACGATAATAGGTCGCTTTGACAATAGAAGTGATAGACAACTGTCGCACTCCCTTCAGTGATGAGTTCACTGCCTCAGCCAAGTTTGTTGTCATGTGACCATAACGTTTACCCTCGTCATACAATCGAAGCAATTTTTCCTTTGGGATTTTTTCAAGGTATTCTGTGCCTTTTTTGTTTCTCGCTCTCAGTTCCTCGAGCAGGTCAGCCACCTCTTGTTTGTAGTGTGAGTTGCCTACGGGATGACAGTTGAATAGTTATGGGAGTAAGAAATAATAAAAAGGAGTAAGAAATAATATAGTAAATGAAAATGAAATAAGGACGTACCCATAACGAGCACCATTTGGCGTTCATCGCGGTTCTTGTATTGCAGCAGGTAGTTTGCGGCTATGTGTCGCAAGCAAAAACGGTGGTGAATGTATGGAGGCTTCCAATAGTTACCCAAATTTTCTATCGCCCACAACAGCGCTGTGCCTCTGTCAGAAATAACACACACCCCTTCATCCCTTCTTCGTATTACAGGATCAAGGACATATTTTCGTAGGTTTTGAAGGAAGAACTTCCAAGACTCCAAATCCTCCTTCGGGACGATTGCGAATGCAACAGGAACGCATTTGCGATTGCCGTCCTGTGCTATAGCTAGAAGTAGGGTCTGTCTATATCTTCCGTACAACCATGTGTCGTCGATTTGGACCATCAGTTTGTAGTGCTTGAATGCGTTGATGCACTGGGGGAAAGTCCAAAATAACCGGTGGAATTGAGAAACACCTCGGACGACACGATCATTTTCGTATGCCAGAACCGTATCAAGTTTGACAACCATTCTGGGGATGTGTTTCTGCAGGAGATTAAGCCACGGGCGCAACTCTTTGTAAGATTCCTCCCATCGGCCATACATTTCCTCTTTGGCCTTTTTCCTTGCATACCATGCTTTCGAATAACCTGGACGGAAGCCAGTGACAGCTAGAGCTGCAGCATGACATGTGGGGACCGACACAATGGGATTTGTTTTCACCAGTGTCGAAAAGATGTCCCTGAGGTACTTTGCATCCAGGTTCTTGTGATCCTGGTTGAGGCTAGAAACGGTGCATGTATGGGGCCCCTCAAGTTTTGTTATTTTCCAACGGTTGCCTGCCCTCTTCAACTCTGATATACAGATTTTCCATTTACAACCTTGATTTTTTTGGACGCAATAAGCCTTGTAGTATGTGGATTGGGTTTTTTCCGTTGCCGTCTCAACATTATGAAGAAGGTTGTACTGCTTAACTGCCGCCACCCGCAATTTCCTTGTTCAAGAACGCCATACCAATTCTCAGTTCACCATCAGAACGGTTGACTCGGCCATCTATTGTGTCGTCATGCGGAAAATCAGGGACGTCCATTGCATCCATATCAACCGTTGTGAAGTGGGATGGTGGCTGGAATATAGAAATTGGTGTTGCGTCTACAGGAAAGTTGGTGGCAGTCGGTTCTTCGTCCAAATCTGGTGGTGGAACGGTAGTGTCTTCCGGTAGAACTGTCAAGTCTTCTGGTTCGGGATAGAATGGCCCCAGCTCGTCTCCGTCGGGCCCGGGTTTTCTAATCGGTTCTTCATCAGAAGCATCCTCCGGGAGCTGGAATAGTAGAGCTTCGTCGATCACTACCCTTGGAGGCGAGGATTGGGGTCGATGAGCGGGAGACCTCTCACGAGATCGCTCACGAACCGCATTTCCAAGACCAAAATCAAGATCACCATAAGAAGAATGTATTCTCATAGATGGTTGAACGTACTCCGTGCTAGGGACATACGTTGAGTGTCGTCCATATGAGGAATCATGGTCGTACATGCCGTAAGAAGACGACGCTCCCTCACCTCCAAAAGAATAATGTCTCCCCATAGATGGTTGACCGTAGTCGGTGCCAGAGACATACATTGAGTGTCGGCCATATGATGCTTCATGGTCGTGCGCAACGTAAGGAGCCGACGTTCCCTCCCCCCAAAACTATAAGGATTGTATGGATTGTATGGATTGTACGATGCATTTGTTGGTGCATCGAATTCTTTGTTTGGGGGTTGGTTCAGGTCGAACCCGATACTAGCTACGCACGACTGCCTTGGAGGAGCAGATGATGATCCACCAAACTCGTTGTCTTGGCACAGTAGGTTAAAATCACGTCGTAGACCTGCGGTCGGGCTATCAACGTTGGCATTCGGATCGAAGTCGAAATTCACCCGGCCCCAACTTGGTATTTGGATAACTGGATTAGACTCGGAGAACGATGCATACAGCTCGAGGGGCGTTCCAATTGAATAGTCGAAGTGGGTTTCCATCATCATGTCCACATCAGCATTTTCCGCAATTTGGCATACAGAGTACCTTAAAGGGTCTATAGATGTTGGCACCCGATACTTCACGTCGGACAAACGGTGATTATCGAAATGAGGGACTTTTGCCTCCAGTTCCTTGACCAACTTCTTGAACGATAATCTCCTCTGAAGCTTTAGCGTTACCGGATCTTCACAGTGAAAAAGGACGCCGAGTTCGGTACCCTCGAATATCTGCCCATCATAGTAAACTAGCGTAGTAACACATCGTCTGCCCATTTGAATATTTTCTGAAAGACTTTTGAATTTTTGATACTTGGAAAATTCTAGGAATTGTTTGGCAATTGAAACATATATTTTCGTTTTATGGTTCTGCTTCATATATAGGCAAAATTATTGGCCCTTGAAATCCTGGAGAATTTGGTTGTGTAAGGCAAATAATGGTTCTGAGAGGTAACTTTGCTTGTCCATTTCCTAAAACCGATAAGCAGGTTAAATGATGAACAAGTCAGGACTGGCGTGTGCCCGGGAGGCAGTCCCCTAACTTTGGACAAGTAAGGGATAGAGTTGATGGGAGGCAGGTTTAACCAGTACCTCGCGTTCTGTAGAACGCGATATTAGTACCTCGCGTTCTATACAGCGCGAGGTCTATAAATATCGCATTATGTAGAACGCGAGGTCACTTTAATTGCTTTGTCTCAGATATTCCGTCAGAAGTTATAATAACCGTACTGTTTACTCTTTGTTTGTTTGTGTAATTGAGAACATGTTCGAGAATTTGAGACAATTGTAGTCTGGTAATGTAATTTATGTTTGAATAACTTAGACAATTGTAGTTTATCAATGTAATTGAATAGTAGTAGTTTTACATAACTTGAGGTCCGTTGAACATTAATAAAGGATGAAATCAGACGTCATATAACATAATTGGAAGATAATTTCATAAGTTTATGGTTAATCTGAATCATCGTACTCAGTGGACACGTCTGAACTTAGGTTTAGTTCTTCGATCAGCTGTTGTTTTCTTTGTCTACGCCTGTACATAAAAAGTTGCAGCTCCTCCGCAGCCGCATCAACATCTGGTGAAGACGGTGCGTGTTCAGTGTTCGGAGCAGGTTGTACGGGTGCAGACGTACTACCTTCGCTGGCGTTGACGTCGTCAAACTTAACATTGGAATCGACGTCTCTAACTCCGACGGAATTGAGCCGGTCATACATGTTACGAACGTCTGTTTCGTTCGTAAGCTTCATAACGTAGTGCGTTTCGTTTGCTGACGGTGTTGGGATTTGACATTCCATGGAAGAAATTTGTTTGTCGGTGTGTTTACTAACCTCGTTTGTTGTCAACTGTATTAAATCTTTCAGTGACATTTTGCCGGTGATTGTAGACTCAAAATAAGTATCGAGAAAATAAAATTTTGCCTGAAATTTTGCCATAAGGTGAGCAAAGATTGGGTGTTTAGAGAGATTTTGGAATGAGTAAATGATGGTGGAATTCGTGGGTATTTATAGGAAAGGAAAAACACCACATAAGTAAATTTAATTCGAATCAAAACTTTATTTATAGTAAATAAAAACACAACACATGTAAATTTAACTCGAATGAAAACTTTAATTCGCATTTCATTTAACAAAACTTTCAACATGTATTCTTTAATAAGTAAATTGAGACAACTAGATAAATTATCTACAAAAGTCGAAACAATATATGCAAAAAGTCCGGTGGGCAAATGTGATCGGAGGTCCCGACTGAAAGAAGCAGAGCGTGATAATCAGATTTCTTCTGAAATGGTAGCAGCTTTGATCCACATTAGCAAATGTAATCGACACCTGCCGCATCTGAAAATGTTGGCTGCCACGGCAAAATGGTCGATCTGAATCCGCCCTCGCTTCCTAAAAGTCGTTTCGTTTCAAAACTGTAGCCGCGGATCCTCTCGACGGCGGCTACAGAAGCTGCCATTGAAGCCACTACTGCAGCACACAACCTCCAAAATATTGCGATATGTTGGTAAATATTATTCAATGAACGTATCATGCGGGGGTATGTACCCCGCGGAACACAAATCTTTAAGTGAACTCCAACTATCATAAAGGAACAAAATTTCGGACATAAAAATTTCAACTGTAAAAAACGCAACATGACACGAACTCATATTCAACTGACCTAAACTTAACTGGTTACAAAAATTCATCGCCGTGCATATATATATATATATATACCAACATCTAAAGGACCTCGCATTCTGTACAACGCGAGGTTTGAATGACCTCGCGTCCTACAGAACGTGAGGTTGCCACGTCAGCATATTCATCTCCTTCTATAAATAGCAAACTCTTGGAGAGGCAAGGAACACCCACATAATTTTTTTTCTGTATTCACGTAAGCATTTTTCGCTTGCAGCTACTAATGGCAACATAACGCGTATTTTGGAAGTTTTGTTCAAACTAACTTCCAAAATATTGCGATATGTCGTTATTTGTAGTTACTAATGAAAACATAGCGCGTATTTAAGAAGTTTTTTTCGATTATTATTATTATTATTATTATTATCATCATTATTATTATTATTACTATCATACTAATAATTATTATTATTATTATTATAATTATTAGTATGATTATTACTTTTATTATTATTAATATTATTATTATTATTATTATTATTATTATAATTATTAGTATGATATTATTAGTATGATTCATTATTATTGTTATTATTATTGTTATTATTATTGTTGTTATTATTATTAATATTAATATTATTATTATTCTAATTATAATAATTATTATTATTTCTATTATTATTATTATTGTTATTATTATTATAAATAAATTTTTAATATTAAATGACTTTCCCGCCTGGGAAGTCTTCCTTTAAAAACCCCCATGACCTCGCGTCCTGTAGAACGCGATATCTTTAGAACCTTGCGTTCTATAGGGCGCGATGTCACTTCTGACTGTTCAGTTCACGCGTCTGTTCCGTGACGCGCCTTTTTAATGAACCTTGCGATCTATAGGACGCGAGGTATATGAATATCGCGTTCTACAGAACGCGAGGTTCATTAACATCGCATCCCAAAAGGCGCGATGTCTTCTATAAATTGAAGGTTTTTTTCTCAAAATCAACCACAGAACGCGAGTTCTATAGCATTTTTACAAAAAAATTCTAAGCAACTTTTATATTTCGTTCGATATAATGGAGCCCTTACTACGCAACGAAGCGAGTCACTGCAGTCAATATTGGCGAAACACTCCAGAGGTATTATTTTTTCCCTTTTATTTTCTAAAATTTTTAATTTAATTATATTTTTTTTATTTTACTAACTATTTTATTTTATTTTTTTGCAGGGATACGAATGTAATTTACAATGTTACCTTAACCGTATCAACACCGCACCCGTTGATGCTGTTATGGAGTGGATTGAGCGCGCTGGTTTTGGGCACATAGCTCGGTATATAGGGGGTGAAGGTAAAACCGTCGTTGATCAGCGCGCTGATAGAACGATGGAGACCCGAGACGCACACGTTTCATCTTCCATTTGGCGAGGCAACAATCACGTTGGAGGATGTTGCCTACATTCTGGGGTTGCCTATAAACGGCAGCGTAATTACGGGTGTAGCGTTGGCAGATTGGCCAACTCTATTTGCTGAAGAAATGGGCGTGATACCCCCTAACGATGTGTGGGACGGAGAAAAAATCGATCTATCATATTTGGAGGCCCAGTTTAGAACCCCTCCCCCCAATGCGGATGTAGTTGCACTTCAGGTATTTTTTCTATTTAAAAATTAGGATGCCATTATTATATATTTAGTATGCTTTTATTAGATTTATGATGAAATTAAAAATATTTATTTGAACATTAGAATGGTTTATGAAATTTTTAGGATGACTTCATTAAATATCTAGGATCCTTTTAATAAATTTAGGATGAAATTACAAATTAGTACTTGAAAATTAGGATGCTTTTATTAAATATTTATGATGACTTTATTAAATATTTAGGTTGCCTACATTAAATATTTAGGATGAAGTTACAAATATTTATTTGCAAATTAGGATTAAGTTACTAATTTCTTTGGATGCCTTTATTAAATTTAGGATGAACTTACAATTTTTTTAATTAGGATGTCTTTATTAAATCTTTATTTTCACAGCGGTGTGCGCGAGCCCACATCTTGCGCATTATTGGCGGGATATTAATGCCAGACAAATCCCGCACTAAGGTGCACGTGATGTGGCTTCGTCATCTTACAGATTTAAATGAGTCTGGAAGAAAATCTTGGGGGGGTCAGCTGTCTTGGCGTTTCTTATCAAAGACCTCTGCAAAAATGTTGACGCCTCCAGAGCATCGATGGGAGGATGTTGTTTATTCCTACAGGCTTGGGTTTGGTTTCGGATGCCTACTTTGAGACCACAGCTTAGACAGCCCACCGCTATGTTATTTCCGCTTCTACGGAGGTACTACGTAGTTTACTATATTTTTCATTATTTATAGGTGGACCACCACACTGACCCACACCAGCCTGCCGAACTCCCAGAAAGCATACATGCATGCTTTCGATGCCTTGAAGGAGCACGAGGTAATTCAACGATTAATTTGAATTTTTTCATACTTTTTTCCAATAATATTTCATATAACCGTTACAAACACTTTCATTTTTTTAGTTCGTGTGGAGGCCCTACGATTCAGAGGAGATTCGGCAGATTACTCCACCAGATATTCTGCGAGACCGAGACCTCTGGATTTCCGTCGTGCCACTGCTGAACTACGAAATTTGCGTGTGGCATTCTACGGATAGGGTACTCCGACAGTTCGGGTACTTCCAAAATGTTCCAGCCCCTCCGCAAAATATGGACCGCTTCCACAATCTTACGCGCCAGGGGAAGACGGAGGTTGACTGGGCCGAGCACCACGCTACCTGGATAGCGCTTTGGGGTCACCGATTTGACAGACGCCCACAATTTCTCCAACAAATTATAGAAGGGGGTAATTCGGTCTCTTTCAATCATGACCAGTGGTATATGAACAATGGGATGCCGCATATCCTTACTCAGGCCGAGCGCGATGCAGGGCTTCCCCAGCAACCCCAAAACCGCCCACGCAGGAGCCGTCGCGTGACCCAGAGCCAGAGGCAATCGCCGCAGCGCGGTCTGAGACCACGATATGACACTGCAGGGGCATCATCTTCTGCCGCACCATTTCATGCTTATAGCGTTCTATCGAGTTTCCAGCAGACAATGCCTCCACCCCAGTTCGGCTCCTCTGATGCCTATCGTCCCCATACGCCCACGACTGACCTTCAGCTTATCGATTATCCATAGCTGCACTCTCAGTATGAGTTTCCCATTGTGGAGAGTACGCCGATCAGTAGCTTGTTTTACTCCCCGCCTGGGCCCAGCACAGATCCGCATATCGCGCACGATGGTCAGGATGATGGGGACCAGGGACCACCACACGATGGACGTAGGTATCTGGATCGTGGGCGTCATCCACCCGACTGCGGAACGGGTGGACATAGGCATTTTTAGTCTTTTCTTTTACTGTTTTGTACTTATGTTTTTAATATTTATGTAAAACACATTTGAATTTTATAATGTCGTATTATAATTTTGTTTACATATTATAATTTTGTTTACATATTATAATTAAACTTTATAATGTTTATTTAATTTCAGTTTTTAATAAATTTAATGGGATTACTAAACCGAAAATCGACATTAGTTGAAATGCAACTTCATTCAAAAAAGGCTTGATAGCATAGGGTTTTCGAAGCCATTTTAATTTATTGTACAATGGACGGAAATTAACAATGTTGGTATCATACGATAGACAATTTCCAGTACTACGACCCCAAACTCGATGATCGCTAAAAATATACGATTTACACGCTCGAAATTGGGCTCGAACAGGCCTACCTACACTTGTTTTCCCTTGTTCTTTAGCCCAAAATTGCACAGAACTCGCGTCCTGCAGAATGCGAGGTTTGTGCGATATATTCAGCCGCCTTTTCAAATTCTCGTGCAGAACGCGAGGTACTTTAAAATCGTTAACACAAACAACAATGCCACGTCGACTGAAATCGCGTTCTATACAACGCAATATTCGACCTCGCATCCTACACAACGTGAGGTCTAACGACGTGGCAAGTTTGGGGGTCATTTTGCCAAATATTATTTTTTGGGAGCCATTTTCTCAAATAATAATTAAAAAGGATTATTAAACTAAAATTGCCTGAATTTTCACTATATAAAACTTCCAAGATTTAATTTAAATCAACAACGATCTTTTATAATAAACAATATCGACTATTTTAGATTAAACATTATAGAAATTAATTACAAGTGTCGGTGTCACTAAACCAAACACTATGCAACAATGGAATTTCCTTTATTTGGGAATCCTAATCCTTGATATATAATTTCAATTTGTGCCTCTATTGATTCATTTGAAGAATTGAATTGATTCAATCTTTTATTCATTGATTAAATATTTTTTCCTAGAATAAAATTAAATTATTTCGGACCATGTGTTTTTCATCCTAAAATTAATGTAACCCTCTCGTCTCGGTCCGGGCGACTAACCGGTCCGAGCGGGTCACACCGGGATAACCGAGGCGAAACCCGTTAAGGCTTCACTTCGGTTAACAACCCGAGAAAAACTTTTCATTTATTATTGTCTTATCTAGATGCATTATTATGTCTTATGTGAAAAAGGCAACAACGGAAGAAACAAGCGAGGCAAACAACCAAACAGCTCAACAAAACAGCCCATTTTAAACTTAAACTACAGGCCATATCGGAACGCCCAGAGGGTGTTTCGATACGCCTTGACTAGGTCAACTGGCCAAAGTCAAGCCGAGGAGACCGTACCGAAACGGGTGTTGACTATATTAAAACGCCCTCATCAATCAACATCTCGTGGTCAACGCTACGAAGCTCGTTCCGAAACGCCTAGGACCGTTTCGGTACTCTGAATTTCTCATCAAAATCTCAAATTTCCAGTAGCAAAAACGTATCGAAACACCCCCTTTGCATACCGAAACGCCTGGCCTGAAACAAGAGGTTGTATCGAAACGAGACCAACCGTTTCGATACACCTGCTGCGAACAGACAGGTTTTAGCTGGTTTATGGCACAAGGCTACCTCAAACACCAACTAAAACCTCCCACAACCAAACATGCATCACTCTAAGGCAAAACCACACACAACAAGCACGCTTAACACACTTCATACATACAAAAGCCATACATTGATAGGAAGCATCAATTTAACAAAGATTCATACATAGCATTCAAGATAACATGCTTTAGACAAAACATACACTTAAGCATTCAAGGAGAGCAACACAAACATGGTTTACAAAACAAGACATGACATCCACAAGCCAACCCAACATCAACATATAAAGGAGTCTAACATGCTCCTAAAACAAAATATCCACATAAGTCCCCATTGCTTGACTATTACAACATTAACTTAAAATAGTTCATACTTGAGATTAGCAAAAGCTCAACTAGCACACTTGGAGGCCTTCTTCTTGCACTAGCAACCCACGAACTACGGATCTGCATTGTCGAACAAAAGAGAGCGTAAGCATAAAGCTTAGTGAGGGTAAGCTCATTAAAACAAATCTCGACAATGCAGGGTCCAAGCACGAGCACAACCAAGGTAGAATGCATGATCTTACCTTCGAACTACATGAGTCAAATTATAAATGATGCATGAACACAATTATCAACATCATGCCATGCCCAACAACTCATAGCTCAACACATGGAAATGCATAAATCAATATATATCAACACATTTCACAATCCGTATTGGCAACACATATATCAATCCATATTGACACCTAGCTATGACTCGAATACGCGCATAACCGTTGGAACTCACATCCAACCACAACCATTACCTTACGGTGGGATTACACTCATCACTGTTTCACGCGAAGCAGATTCCACTCATCCTCACGCCCCGTCGATGGGATACCACTCATCACCGACTAACATATCTATAAGAAGATTTCCGGACGAACCCGCACTCCATCTTAATGACTACCATCACCAAGACCACGCGCGCATTTGACTCTCGTGTTCACACTAGACATCCTAATGATCGATCATTGTACCCAAGCATACTAGTGCCAATACTAACACATTTCACAATCTTTTACAACACACTTTCTTACCAATTTCCGTGTTTAGCACGTACTCACCATGATTTACCATCATGTACAACCATATTCCTCAACCACATGCATTTAACAATGCAACAAATACCATGCCTCAATACACATGTATAACACCACATACATAAACATATTAATCACAATTAATATGAGACAAGAGGCATACTCAACATTTAAAGTGCAACCAAAGTCTCTAACTAAAGCTTGGGATTAGACTACCAATCTAATCCCAACTCTATGTGGGTTTACCAAGCCCAACCTAGTCCACAAGCTTGAACCAATGTTTGAAAACCAAGTTGAAAATATTCACCACTCACCGACTATTCCAAGCTCAACCACACTAGCCGATCAAGCTCCCAACGGTTCTGGATTCGTTCCCGAGGCTTGACCAACACAATTCCTTGCTTCTAAACATCCCAACACAATCAAAATAACCACAAATCAGTCCACAAATCAATGTAGCAACCCAGAACACAAACCAAGCACAAAACACATGATTTCAAGCTAAAGACAACCCCAAAATCCTCATTCCTGAGCAGCACTAAAGCACAACCTAAAACCATTGATTTCAACTCTTATAACACTCCCAAAAGCTTCCAAAACAACCCTTATATATCAACCAATCATCAGCCAACAAATTCCCCCATCAAACACCCCCAAAATTCAACCTAAAACCCCTTTAAAACCTCTCTAAAACCCAATTTCGGGAATCTTTATAAAACCATGTAAAAATCAAGTATGTTGGACCTTATAAGATGCTTTTAACTTATCTAACAACATTAAATCAAAAACTCATCTAAAGGTTATCGAAGTTTGGATTTTTATCTTTAAAACTTAAAAACTCAAAATGTAAAAACCACGAGCTTTCATGAAAATAAAGGTACAAGCTTGTAGAGGAAAGAGAGGACAAGTCAAAAATGAGTTTACCTTTGAAAAATCTCTAACAACAAGCAAGATAGATGATGGAATAGTAAACTTGGGGAAGGGGAGTTCTTTTGTCGTGAAAATGAAATGGAAGAGGAGAGAAGAAGATGATGAATAGTTTGGGTGTTTTGAAATAAGAGTGTTTTTATTTTACAAGTTAAAATATTTACCACTTTGCCATTAATGAGATGGCTATCTCAAAAATCATAAAATCCATGGAATTGGGCTTTAAATCAAAACAAGTCCAACATAAAATCATTTGTTTTGAAAACACGAGGCCCAAAATATTATTTTATTATTTTTAATTCACCCGACCCCAAACCCGAGTGTTACAATTAAAACGACCCGGACCCGAATTTTTAAAAAAGTCCTTATAGGGTCAGGTCCAGATAAAATAATCATCATTATTTCGTTCTATGAATTAATTATTTCAAATCAAATGTTAAAAATATGTTTATTGTAGTGTCGATCCTTCTAATCAAATGTACTTCATTTATGATACTAAAATTCGAACGTTCAAATATTATTTAAATGTCACAATATCCCATTCCATTATGTTAACAATGTATAATATTCTTATAAAAAATCAATGCATAATATTATTTACTAAATTAACCATTTCTTTCTGATTATTATTAATAACGGTTGTTTATCTGATTATTGGTAATAACATATTTTTTTTTGACAATGACAACTGAATATTATTAAAAGTTTATAGAAAATATTACAAGTACAACGCATCAAGAAGGGAGAATAATGGGGACTAGTCCACCAAAATCTCATACAACTCAAAGGTGCAAAAAAATACTTCCATAGAATTAGCATACCGTCAAAATCTAGAAGCTTTCTTGAATCACCTTGTCTCTATCCAAACGAGACACTTTATGAGGTGAAAAATGAGTGATGGGAGAACCAAACTATCAAGTAGATTGCTATGCTACCCAGGTCTGATTACATCGGCAAAAAACCATCAACCGAGTGGGAATTTATCTTTCTATGACCACTGACAGAATCAAAATCAGAAACTAGCGTCGTAAAGATCTCAGTATGAGCATAAAACAACCGCTAAGATATGCTGAAATCATGCCAAAATGATAGCCGAAACGAGCAACAAATACAAAAAAAAAAGCGTGCCATAAAAGTGAGTATTGTATGCTTCTCCGATAAAATTCATACGATAATAACATATTAATTATTCATTAAACATAAATTAATATCTTATCGACAAGAGTTAAGTGCAATAACAAGATACATTGTTCTTCCAAGTAAACACAAACACTTCACTACTAGACAACTGACAAACTAATAGAAACATACCCATTATGACCTTTATGTCACATGCTAATATCCACAGTCACTCCATTAATGAAAATTTAAAAAATAAACGGTTGAATTTATTGAATTATGACCAAATTAATAGATTCTATAAATTGTATGGACTATAATTATTATTATACCAAATCACATCAAACATTTGTTTCAATTGTAAGGATAGAGTAAACATTTATATCAAAAGTTTAATTAAATAACTAACTTATAACTTCAAAAAGTGATCAGTTTATAATGTTTTGGCTTAAGGGCACGAGAAGCCTTTGAACTTTCAAAAAATCAATTAAGCCCTTAAATTTTTTTTTTGCACCCAATGTCACCCTTAAACCCCAAAAAATTAACCAATATGACCCTTTAACTGACGGATTCCGTTGTTGACCATTACAATGATGATGTGGCAATTCACGGTGCTGACGTAGCAGTCCATATGTGAATGATGACGTGTCTAGAGGGGCTTAATTGATTTTGTTAGGAAGTTCGAGGGCTTAATTGGTTTTATTAAAAAGTTTGAGGGCTTATTTAATCTTCTAAAAAATTAAAATTAAGAAATTATTTGAATTAAAATTGAAATATTAAATATATATATATATATTATAATACAAAAAATATTTAAAAATTACTAAAAATAAAAATACTGTAAACTAATATTTGATTTTGATATAACAAATAATCTAAGGACTAAATTGCAAAATAAATAAATTTTTAAGTAATCAAAATACTTACACTTGACAAGTAAAATTTATACTTAAAATGTTTTGAAGTCAAAACTTAAACCCTATAAAATTTTCTAAGTGTTTTAAAGCCAAAATACACAAAATTGCCTAGGCATTTCGAAACACCCCCAAAGTGTTTCAATACATTTTGCCATTGGAAACGTCTGTTTCGATGCGGACTATTCTGTTTCGAGACAAAAGTTTTGAAACGGGCAAGCCCGTTTCGATATAGCCTTCATTTGGGCTTTTGATTTTTAAATGTTATTTCGAAACGGCTCATACCCGTTTCGATACAGGGGTTAAGTATTTTCAAAATCGAGCATTAAATGAACTAGTTGTTACTTGTCAGAAACGAACTTTTGAAAATTTGGTTAAGTGTTTTGATATACCCCTATGTTGTTTCGAAACACCAATTTACAGTTTCAAAATGTTTCGATACAACCCTTAGCCATTTCGATACACTATCTTTTTACATTTTGCAGTTTCAAACTATTTCAATACGGCCGATAACCGTTTCAATATGGGCCTTTTTTACACACGACTCTTACTTTTTTGGTGTCCGTTTTTATACAGGGCCTCGTGTTTCGATACGGGTAGTTGCAGAACAACATTTATGGAGGGAAGAGAGAGCCCCAACGGCTCTATTGATGATCTCAACCACCCAAACGGCTAGAAATCAATAAGAAGGTATAAAAACAAGCTTAAAAAGCACCAACAACAACTATTAAACCTTCAAGCAACATCAAAGTATTTTATTCCAAACCCTTGAGCCTATTAGAGTCAAATTGTATACCCAACTTGTAAAATTCTCAATTGTTTATTTTTCTTTCAAGTGTGGGGAGTGTTGGTTTGTAATTAGGAAATATATTAGTCTTGTGAGAGATACATTTCAAATTGCCTCTTATTCTTTGTAATTGAGAGTCTTGTAATTCAATCTTTGGGTAGAAATATTGAATTTGTAAAGGTTGTCTCCTTAGCCTAGAAAAGGGGAAGAACAAATTAGTGAAGAGTTTGTTGAAAATCTTTAGTGGGAGATAAGGTAGTGGATGTAGAGCTTGTTTAGAAGCTTGAACCAATATAAGTGCCTTGTTTTTCATTTTAATTGGTCATTTTGCTTCCTTCATTTTTAAAAGTGCCAATTCACTCATATCTTGGCCATATCAGTTTATTCGATCGACTCAACAATTGGTATCAGAGCCTACATCTTTAAAGGCTTCACAACCACAAGAGGAGATCCTAGAAGAGTGTTGATTAACTTCCAAGTCAAGCCATGGCATCTAACTCCGAGCCAAGCATGTACGAGTCTCAACCTACCACCAAACCACCCTTCTTCAATAGGGATAACTATCCCTATTGGAAGAACCGAATGTGTCTCTTCATCAAATCAAGTGATTACCTCGTATGGGATGTAGTAGAAGATGGACCAACCATTCCCATGAAGAAGGAAGGCTTGTTCCAAAGAAGAAGGTGGAGATAAGTGAAGATGATAGGAAAAAATGCAAGTGAATGACAAAGTCTTGCACATGCTATTTTCTGCTCTCGGACCAGACATCTACTCCAAAGTATCCTCGATCACAAGTGCCAAAGAAGTGTGGGACACTCTTGAAACCACATATGAAGGAACAAACAATGTAAAGAAGACGAAGATTGGATCTTCAATCTTAGTTACGAGAACATCAAGATAGAGGCCGATAAGACCGTAACGAAGATGTTAGATCGCTTCTCCGTCATCGTCAATGGTTTGAAGGGCTTTGGAGAGATCATCCCCAAAGATAAGTTAGTTTGGAAGCTACTCTACTCTCTTCATGAGTCATGGGATGGAAATAGAACCGCCATCATTGAAGCAAAGAATTTGAAGACCATAAAGCTTGATAAACTAGTTGGTTCTCTCCTCACACATGAGATCATGAAGCAAGGGAGAGAAGAAGATAAGAGAAAAGAAGAAAGAAGAGTAGTCAAGCAAGAGGTAGAGAAGAAAAGACAAGGAGAAAAGTTTTTAAAGGAGAGAAGAGGAGAGCACTTCTAGTGGGGAAGATGAATTTGAAGAATTAGCTATGATAGCCAAAAGATTATCAAAGTTCATGAAGTCTAACCGTGGTAGAAAGTTTTCAAGAAGAAAAGACTTCAAGAACAAGAACAAAGAAGAAGAAAAAGACCAACTCATTTGCTATGAGTGCAAGAAGCCGGGTCACATTCGCATCGATTGCCCTCAACTAAAGAAGAAGAGCTTTGAGAAGAAGAAGAAGAAGTTAAAGGCTCAAGTAGCAACTTGGAGTGATGAGGAGTCATCATCCGAGGATAAGGAGCATTGTTGTCAATAAATTTTCACCTAAGTTTTAAAAATCCAGAAAAAAATAAAAAAATCCATTTTCCCTTAAAATAATAAAAGGCCCACCATTTTTTAAAAAAACAATAAAAACTCATTCTTAAAGCCCATTTCAAAATAAAAGAAAATAAACAAAGCCCATTTTGAAAAAAGGAAAAAGCCCATCTTTTAAAAAGGAAAAAAAAGAGAGAAAGAAAAGGTGGTAAAATTTTAAAAAATAAAATAAATTGTAATGACAGTAATAAATGTAGGAAAAGAGAAATAAAATGAAGACCAAAAAATAATAGATGTGATAAAAACAACAAAAAACAACAAAAAAGGGAAAAAGAAAAGCAAAAAAGAGGGATCACGCGCTCGATCCAGCCCCGATAACCCTTCGCGCCACTGCCGGCTTCCGTCCGCCGTCTACCGGTCACGACCGGTGACGTTGCCGGTACCAGCCGGTCCGCCTTGCCGTTGCTGACCCAATGACACCAGCTCTGCTCGACGTAATCTACAAAAAACCGAGACAAGAGGTCAAAGCCTAGGCTCAATCAATGGGAAAATTCAGCTCGAATATTGGACCAAATCGAATGAGGATTGAGGGGTTTTACTGAGAATCAAGCCATTGGTTGGGTTTAGGCTCCAATTTGGGGATTAAATCCCGATTTGGCTTGAATTTGAAGCTCAAATTCAAGTATAAATACCTCCTTTCACTTATTCATCACACACAATTTAAAGAGAAAAACACACTTGAAAAAAAAGAGAAAGGCTTTGGAAAAAAATCCGAAAAATTCTCTGAATTTTTCAAGAGTTTGCTGGAAATTTTGTAGTTGAGATTCGAGTTTGGAAGCAGTTTTTCGGAGGCAATTAGGAGCATTTCGAGAAGTCCGGATTCGAGTTCTTCGTCCGTCGTTTCGGTAAAACTTCTAACTTTTCTTTAACTCTTTATTTAGATTTTTTAATTGCTTGTTCTTGGTTGAATTTTTGTTTGTGTTTGTTTTTTGTGGATTTTAGGTTGTGTTCTCGAAGTCAGAAAATCGTTTCACGATTCTGGTAACAATTTCGTTTTAATTCTTTTTTTAAAAATAGTTTGATCTTTAAAAGTGTTTGCATGCTTAAAAAAAGTTGTTAAGGTTGTTTTGATCTTTAGAAATGTAGAAATAAATTTTAAAAGGTGTTTAAATTAAAATGCAAGAATAAAATAAATAAATGTGGTTTAATTGAAAAAACTTAAAGTAAGAGATTTAATTTGAAAAAATAATAATGCATGGGTGGAAATAATAAAGGGGCTTGATTTTGATTAAAAATATAAAAAGGTTTTTTTAATTTAGATTTAGTAATAAATGAGATGTGTGATTTTGAAAATAAAAGATAAATAAGAGTTTTTTTTAGGAAAAGAAGTAAATTTTTTGTCTTTTTAAAGAAAACAAAATAAAAAAGTTTTTAAATAAAGTATAAGGTTTTAGGAGGAAATTAAAGTTTTGAAAAAAAGTTTAAAAGAAAAATAAAATAAAATAAAAGTTTATTTTAAAAAAAGTTTTTTTAGAAAAGCTTTAAAAAATGAAAAAATGAGAAAAAAATGAAGTTTTAAAAGAAGAATTCTTTTTTGAAATAAAAGGTGGAAAAAACATAAAAAATGAGAAGAGGTAAAGAAATGTAAAAAGAGTTTGCTTGCTTGTCTTTTTAGAAATAAATTTAAAACTTAGGATTAGAGACTAAAGCTTAGATAAAGACATGTTTTGTTGAAAAATGTTCTTAAAAAAAACATTTAAGCATGCTTTAACTTTTAATTAATAAAAGACTTAGGCGTTTTTAGGGCTTTTAAATAATTGAACTTAGAATTAAATAAATGTTCAACACATCTAAAAGTGAAAACCTAATCAATGTGGTGTCTTATCAAACAAGAATGACGGGTTAGCACCAAAAATGTTGGCGGTGATTAAAGTTCATCTCTCGAGCGATAAGGTTGTTGAAATAGACTAATATTCATTAAACGGATAAGTAAAGTCGAACCTTTTTGAACTTGCAAATTCCGGTTTTGAAAACGATTTTAAAACTAATTAGGTACCAATTTTGGGCGTCGTGGGGGTGTTAACCCTTCCCCATGTGTAACCGACCCCGGAACCTGTTTTCTGATTTTCGCAGACCAAAATCGTTGTTTTATTAAAACCAAAAAACATTTTATTAAAATAACCCTATTTTTAAAAGTGATCCAATCACACTGTTTTTTTTTTCAAAAAAGATTGGTGGCGACTTCATTGTTTTTTAAAGTTTTCCAAAAAGTCGAAGCCTCCTTAAAGAGGGTTGTGACAGCTTGGCGACTTCGCTGGGGATGTGTTTTTATTTTTTTAATAAAAACAAAAGAGGTTCAGGCCACAAATTAGTTTTAAATAGTTTTTATTAAAATGTTTTTTAAAACATGGAGTTTGCAAGTTCACGGTATGTTCTATTTATTTGTCCGTTTAAATGAATATAATTATATTTTACACATTTAAGACTTAATTCCAAGCTCTATTCCCGAGCTTTGTCTCGTTCGTTTAAGTGGGGGGAAATATGTTTCGCTCATGTAAGAATATTGATTCTTCGTATGAGCCTAGCAAGTACCTTCGGGACTGATTCCCTTGTCTTCGTATGGATATTGATTCTTCGAGAAGGCGTCGGTGGTGAGTCCTCCTGAGTTGAACTCGATTCGTTTGAAGCCTATAATGGGTGAGAATCGAGGGTCTTGCTACTCTTAGTAGGGGACAACAAGGATAGCTCGAGTACCCTTTTAGAACCAAGCCAAGTTTGAGAATATAGAGCCTACCCCTAATAGAGCCATGCGGAAAGCCTATGGTGTTGAGTCGCATGAATAATCCAGGGAGACATGTCTTGGAATGTTGGAATGGATGCCCAGAATTGTCATGCAATTAAATTGTTTTGGATCTTTATGGTTTTGTTTCTGTTTTCTAAAAGTTTACTAACCTTTTTGTGTAAGTTTTGTTTTTGTGGCATATTTATTACTTACCTTTTTTGTGTGAGTTTTGTTTTGTTTTTGTAGCATATTACTAACATTTTGTATGTGAGTTTTGTTTTATTTTTTATTTGCATGTATCCCATATCTATAGGGGATCGATTTTAAAGGCATGGTGCTCAATCAAAAAAAGCTTCTACCATGGATGGAAGGTACCTAAAGGAGGAAGACAACGTGCAAACAATGAGAATTTTTTGAATGGTCACGCGAAGGAAACATCGAAGTACGCTCATATTAGCATCAGCAGAATATCAAAAGTCGCAAGAGCAATAGAACCACTTCGACGGTCCAACCAAGCAGAATTTGAAAAAGGATCTTTGGTCCACTCGACTTAGGGGGCAACGTCAAAAAGACCCAAAAGTGAGGCGAGTATGACATCCCAAATTGAAGACGTTGCTAAGCATGTGGCGTCGAGAAGCTACATTTCTTTGCCCCGCGTCAGATCAACAAGATGAGACCGAGGCATCAAAAATTGATTGAAGAAATGAATGCTTAGATCGAGACGTATTCGTAGGACCTTCGTCATCCAATGAAAGCTTCATCTAGAGCAATGTCTTAATGGAATTGATGGCCCCTCGCCTGCATTCATATATTTATTCATGCTTTTGTATACATACATTTACCTTCGTGCATTTTTTTTGTTTGCGTTAAATAATGTTTTGATCATTGCATTCATTCATGTATAATAAAAAAGATTAATTTTGGAACATTCCATTTAAATAGTAAAGATCCCGAACAAACACGACTCGAGCTATGAGCACTGAGGAAAGATTGACAACTCTGGAAGCAAATCATAAAAGCATTTGTGACAAGCTTGAGAAGGTGGTAAATAATATGAAGAAAGAGATTGAGATATCACACCAGAAAACAGTTAGCAAAATCGTAGCCATGTTTGGGGTTCAAAGACCCAGAAGCAAGAGAAGACACCAACACTTTCCCGGGGATGGCTTTCGTACAAAAGGAAGAGGCTTCACCCCATTTCATAGAATCTTCTGCCCGTACTGAAGACAACACCGACGAGGTTCGTAGCCCTGAGATACCTGACCTTATTGATGAAATTGACATGACAAAGGTCGAGAAGAAATTTGAAGACTGCTACAAGAAGCTGGTAGAAATGTTTAAAGTTTATCAAGAAGGAAGCATTTATGGTGGCAGAGATGCTAGAGATTTGAGTCTAGTTTCTGACTTGGTGGCTCCTCCAAAGTTCAAGGCCCCTGACTTCGAGAAATATAATGGAACTACATGCCCGTTAGCACACTTGACCTTGTACTGTCAAAAAATGTCTCAACATTTAGAAAACGAGAAGTTGCTAATCCATTGTTTCCAAGATAGTTTATCTAGGTCTTTTATCTGATGGTATGCTCAACTGAGTCGGGCCGACATACGCACTTGGAGAGATATGTCGAAAGCCTTCCTCAAGTAGTACGAATATGTAACAGATATGACCCCAAGCAGGATTGTGCTACAGAATATGGAACAAAAGCCCAATAAGAGCTTCCGTCAGTATGCTCAGAGATGGCGAGATGTGGCAGCCCAAGTTCAACCTCCACTGTCAGAAAATGAGGTTACTCCAATGTTTGTGGAGACTTTAAATGGACCTTTCTATGACTACATGTTAAATCACTCAACCGAAGGTTTCACAGACATGGTTATGAATGGAGAATTGATATTGGCATCCATCAGAAGTTGAAGACTCGAGAGAGAAGAAGATGACGAACGTGTTTAGAGTTTTGTCACGAAGTCGTTGGAGGCAAGATTGGTCGAGATTCGTGCTTTCATGGAATAATGTTTGATTCTCTCTAGATAGTTGGGATCATGCTTATAACCAACCCTCTTTCTTTTTCCCACGAGCATTAGGGATCTTTTGTAAGGGCTTCTATGTCACTTTACTTGTTTAAAGACATTTTTTTCAAGTCGCAAACATTTCTCATTTTTGTTTTATCCTTTTCCTTCTTTTCATTTTTCATCCATTTCTTTTCAAGCATACATCTTCTTTGCAGAATCCCTATTATTGATTGTATGAATGATTCTTGAATCTAATCCCGAGATAGAGGGGAAAAATGTGTGTTCAGAATTAATATATTGATTTGAGTGAATTTTCCTCTCAGATATTGTTGTTAGGGTCCTAGAATGAAGTGATAACTCTAAAACATCTACAAACTGAAGACTGCTTTTCTTTGATGGTATTTGTGTGTGAAATGACATTTGGCATTCCTTCATTTCCTTTCACGAATAAGAAAAATCCATTTGTTGTCCCCTTTGAGCCTGATATTATTTTCTTGTGATTTAACCCAAACCAAGGATCACTCCCCACACCGGGGGCAAAGAAAATGAAAAACTATTTGAAAGAAACATGTTAGATTAAGTTGAATGTCCTACAATCTAAATGAAAATGACACAAAAAAAGGAAAATCAAGGAAAAAGGATAGAAAAAGGAAAAAGAAGAAAAGAAGAAAGAATAAAAAAAAGAAAAAGAAAAAGAAAAAGAAAAAGAAAAAGAAAGAAAAAGAAAAAGAAATGAAGAGAAAAAGTTGAAGAGTGAAGGAAACTTTGAAACAAATCCTTCAAATGAAACATGCAAAGGAAATGAACTATAGGGTGAAAACCCAAAATGGGCAGTCTAGAGTGATCCAAAGAATAAAATAAGAAGAACAGAGATTTCATCAGGAAAGTTGATCCTTGGTTTAATCACCCTTAAAATATGAATTTGAGCCTTTATATCCTTTCTTTGGTAGTCCCAGCCTAGCCTACATTACAAGCCTTTTAAAAGACCATTTGGATCCCACATGAATATTTGAGAAAAGGAGTTCGTCTTCAGAACACATTCCGCCTAATTGAGTTAACCTTTCTTCAGGGACCTCGAGCTTCTAATGTCTTATTGAGATTAGAAAAGTGGGAAAATTTAAATTTGGGGAGTGTGTGAGTAAAAGAGAGCCACCAAAAAGTGGGGCACTATCCGGTTGATGGATTCTTGAATCATTCATGCTTTGAATTTTAAGGCATCTGACTTTGCCCTTTTCTTGTGTTTGTCATGACTATTTTCTTAAGATCCCTATTTTTAGCCTTTTCTTGTGTTTGCTGTGACTTTTTTCTTGAACTATCTTTTCTAGCCTTTTCCTTGCATCTTACAAGTAGGCTGACATAGATTAATGAAAAGCAAAAGATTTCTTGGTATTGATCTCGACTGTAGGAGACCATAAATGAATATTTTCATCATTTTAGAAAACAATTGAACCTCAGTTTGAATGAGAGCATCGCCTTGCATGAGACGGAAAAGAAGAAGCACATATGTTGAAGAGTTTGAAGTGGGTCGGGTCGTCAAGAAAGATCTGCATGTAAGATGAAAAAGCTCAGAAGCATGAAAAGAGATAGATTTACACTTGATAAATGATGTCATCGGATTGGGGCAGTCTACAGGCTTTCAGTATTAATAGGCATGAGCAGAATAAAGTGAAGTGCCAACACCATTCGAAGATATTCAAGGTGGAAATAAGCTTTCACATGCAAGCAAATTAAGATGTCTTGCAGGGGCAAGAATTTGAAAATTCACAAGAAGCATTGAAGATGCTTGATAAGGGACATATGAAGACTTGAAGTATTCAAGACCACACAAGGAAGCATGTCACTCAACATTGATGTATCAACTACAATGATAATAGATCTTGAGATATTTGCCTATGAAGATTGAATGTTTCCAATGAAGCAAAGAGATATGAAGAATTGGAATGGCGAAGCAATGACAATTGAAGGAGTTTGTCCTCCCAACCAAGAGTGCAAGATCACTAGATTAAGTGAGCAAAGTTTAGATGTTTTCCATGATTCAGAAAAGTACAAAGAAAAAGTACAAATGCTTATCTGGATTTAAGCGAGTAAACATGTGGAAAAATCAATTTTGAGAAAAAGAATTCAAAGCAAAAGAAATGAGACATGCATTCATGTTGTAGGCATCCCTGGGGATATGCACATCATAATTGCATTGAGTATTGCATTTTTCAGGTACACGAAGGACCTTTCAGCAAAAGAACCAACCTATATGTCCGGGAATTTGGAGAATGGAGTCCGCTTATTCATCCAAGCGTAAGGTGGATGAAACCCTTTTTTGGAATCTTCTTATCTATTCGAGCACAAGGAGAATAGAACCCGTTTATTCATCCAAGCATAAGGAGGATGAAATTTTTTTCAAAATATTTGCTTATTCATCCAAGTATAAGGAGGATAATTTTTTTAGAAGATTCTCTTATCCGTTTAAGCGTAAGGAGAATGGAGTTCGCTTATTCATCCAAGCACAAGAAGGATGAAATTTTTTTAGAAGACCCGCTTATTCATCCAAGCATAAGGAGGATGAATTTTTTTTATAGGTTCGCTTATTTATCCAAGCACAAGGAGGATGCAATTTTTTAGAAGACCTGATCATTCATCCAAGCATAAGGAGGATGAAATTTTTCAGAAGACTCGTTTATTCATCCAAGCGTAAGGTGGATGAAACACTTTTCAGAACCCGCTTATTCATCCAAGCATAAGGAGGTTGAAATTTTTTAGAAGATTCGCTTATCCGTTCAGGCGTAAGGAGAATGGAGTTTGCTTATTCACCCAAGCATAAGGAGGATGAAGTTTTTCAGAAGATCTGCTTATGTATTCAAGCATTTGAAGAATGGAATCTACTTATTCATCCAAGCGTAAGGTAGATGAAACACTTTTTGGAACCTACTTATTCATCCGAGCATGAGGAGGATGGAACCCTTTTTTTAAAGCTTGCTTATTCATCCAAGCGTAAGGTGGATGACACACTTTTTTGAACCCGCTTATTCATCCAAGCATAAGGAGGATGAAGTTCTTCAGGAAAGCACAAGAAGGATAAAGTTTTTTTTAGAATATTCGCTTATCCGTTCAGGCGTAAGGTTAATGGATTTCGCATATTCATCTAAAGCATAAGGAGGATGAAATTTTTTTCAGAAGATTCACTTATCCATTCGGGAGGAGAGAGAATGTTTTCTTACCCATCCAAACATAAGGATGATGAATATTTTTAAGGTTTTTCTTATTCATCCAAGCATAAGAAGGATGGAATCTTTTGAAGTCTATTTGCTTATTCGTCCAAGCATAAGGAGGATGAAGTTTTTTAGAAGAATTTGCATGTTTGAGTATTTGGGAGAATAAAACCCAACTCAACAATTCGGGCACTTGGGAGAATAGAACCCAGCTCAGCTATTCGAGCGTAAGGAGAATAGAATCAGCCTATCTGTTTGAGCGTGGAACCCAGCTCAGCTATTCAGGCATTTGAGAGAATAGAACCCAGCTCAGCTATTCGAGCATAAGGAGAATAGAACCAGCCTGTCCGTTCGGGTGTTTGGAGAATGGAATCTGCTCATCTATTCGGGCAAAAGGAGAATAGAACAAGCCTATCTGTTCGGGCATTTGGAGAATGGAGCCAATTTGGAATGTCAGTGAAAATTGTGCCTTTTGGTCTTTGCTTTATCTCTATTGCACAGAGATAAGCAAAAAGGGGCAGTTGTTGTCACTAAATTTTCATCTTAGTTTTAAAAATATGGAAAAAAATAAAAAAAAAATCATTTTCCCCTTAAAATAATAAAAGGTCCACCCTTTTTAAATAAAAAAAATCATCTTTCAAAACCCATTCTTGAAGCTCATTTCAAAAGAAAAGAAAATAAACAAAGCCCATTTTGAAAAAAAGGAAAAAGCCCATCTTTTAAAAAGGAAAAAAAAGAAAGAAAATGTGATAAAATTAAAAAAATAAAATAAATAGTAATGATAGTAATAAATGTAGGAAAATGGAAATAAAATGAAGACCAAAAAACAATAGATGTGATAAAAATAGCAAAAAAGGCCAAAAACAGCAAAAAGATGGAAAAAGAAAAACAAAAAAAAGAGGGATCACGCGCGCCATCGCCGTCTGTGCTCGTCGAAATCTGCAAAAACCCGAGACAAGAGGTTAAATCCTAGGCTCGAATCAAGGAGAAAATTCAACTCAAATATTGGACCATATCGGATGAGGATTGAGGGGTTTTACCGAGAATCAAGCCATTGGTCGGATTTAGGCTCCAATTTGGGGATTAAATCCCGATTTGGCTTGAATTTGAAGCTCAAATTCAAGCATAAATACTACCCTCTATCACTTGTTCATCACACACAATTTGAAGAAAAAAACACACTTGAAAAAAAAAGAAAAAGGCTTAGGAAAAAATCCAAAAACTTCTTTGATTTTTTCAAGAGTTTGCTGGATATTTTGGAGTTGAGATTCGAGCTTGGAAGTAGTTTTCTGGAGGCAATTAGGAGCATTTCGAGAAGTCCGGATTCGAGTTCTACGTTCGTCGTTTCGGTAAAATTTCTAACTTTTCTTTTACTTTTTATTTAGATTTTTTTAATTGCATGTTCTTGGTTGAATTTTTGTTTGTGTTTGTTTTTTTGTGGATTTTAGGTTGTGTTCTCGAAGTCGGAAAATCGTTTCACGATTCCGGTAACTATTTCATTTTAATTCTTTTTAAAAAAAATTGGTATGATCTTTAAAAGTGTTTGCATGCTTAAAAAATATTGTTAAGGTTGTTTTGATCTTTAGAAGTGTAGAAATAAATTTTAAAAGGTGTTTAAATTAAAATGTAAGAATAAAATAAATAAATGTGGTTTAATTGAAAAAACTTAAAGTAAGAGATTTAATTTGAAAAAGGCAATAATGTATGGGTGAAAATAATAAAGGGGCTTGATTTTGATTAAAAAAATATTAAAAATGTTTTTTTTAATTTAAATTTAGTAATAAATGAGATGTGTGATTTTGAAAATAAAATATAAATAAGACTTTTTTATAGGAAAAAAGGAAATAAGTAAAAAGTTTGTCTTTTTAAAGAAAACAAAATAAAAAGAATTTTTAAATAAAGTTTAAGGTTTTAGGAGGAAAATAAAGTTTTGAAAAAAATATCTTAAAAGAAAAATCAAATAAAATAAAAGTTTATTTTTAAAAAAAGTTTTTTAGAAAAACTTTAAAAATAAAAAATGGAAAAAAGGAAGTTTTAAAAGAAGAATTATTTTTGAAATAAAAGGTGAAAAAAAATAAAAAAAAATGAGAAAAGGTAAAGAAATGTAAAAAGACTTTGCTTGCTTATTTTTTTAGAAATAAGTTTAAAACTTGGGATTAGGGACTAAAGCTTAGATAGAGACATTTTTGTTGAAAAATGTTCTGCACAAAAAAATACACTTAAGCATACTTAAACTTTTAATTAGGAATAAAAGACTTAGACGTTTTTAGGGCTTTTAAATAATCGAACTTAGAAAAAAATAAAATGCTCAACACACCTAAATTTCTTTGTTGTTTAAAAAGTGAAAACCTAATCAATGCGGTGTCTTATCAAACGAGAATGACAAGTTAGCGCCAGAAATGTTGGCGGTGATTAAAGTTCATCTCACGGGCGATAAGGCCGTTAAAATAGACTAATATTCATTAAACGGACAAGTAAAGTCGAACATTTTTGAACTTGCAAATTCCAGTTTTGAAAATGATTTGAAAACCAATTAGGTACTAATTTTGGGCGTTGTGGGGGTGCTAACCCTTTCCCACGCGTAACCAACCCCCGAACTTGTTTTCTGATTTTCGCAGATCAAGATCGTTATTTTATTAAAACCAAAAAACGTTTTATTAAAATAACCCTATTTTTAAACGTGATCCAATCACACTTTTTTTTCAAAAAAAGATTGGTGGCGACTCCGTTATTTTTTTTAAGTTTTCCAAAAAGTCGAAGTCTCCATAAAGAGGGTTGCGATAAGATTGAAGTGGCCAACCTTTGCCTCATGGCCTTTGAGGAGGAATCTTTGGAAAACTTTAACTCACCGTCTCTTACTTTTGTTGAACTATATGATGCATATGATGAGCTACAAGAAGTTTACGATGAATTGGTAGAGAAATATAATGAGTCTATTTTGAAAAACAAGAAAACTATTTTTGATTTAAAATCTCAAAATGAGTCTCTTTCAATAACCAATTAAAAATTTGAAAAGAATGTTTTATATTTGGTAAATCTCAATAATGGACTTAAAAAGAAAAACATAGACCAAGAAAAACTTTTTCCTAATTTCCAAAATTATCATACAAAGAAAGTGGATAATCTCAAAAATTCTCTTACTGTTGGGAAACATGCTCTTGAAAAGGGAAATTCTTCAAAAAACCTAATATGTTAAGAGAAAACCATTTTACCCCAAACAAAGAGATTTTTAAAAGAAATCTAAAGTTAAAAAAATTAAGAGTGTATGGGTTCCTAAGGAACTCGTTGTTTCTAATAATGTAAATGTTATTGCTTCTTGGTTTCGTAAGGGGACCAAGCTTTGGGGAGCTAACTCTCATGGACCCAAATCATTTTGGGTATCAAAAACCAAAGCTTAATCTCTTGTTTGTAGGAGGAGCAATGCTTCAAGGTGAAAGCTTCAAGTAAGAACATGTGGTACCTTGATAGTGGTTGCTCGAGACACATGACCAGAGATAAGAGTAGATTCTTGGAGCTTAAACCAAAAAGTGGAGGATGTGTGACATTTTGTGACAACTCCAAAGGCCACATTGAAGGCATAGACTCCATTGATAATCTCTCATCTACATTCATTAAAAATATTTTATATGTCAATGGTCTGAAACATAATCTTTTGAGCACTAGTCAACTTTGTGATAAAGGTTTGATGTTCATTTTGATAAAAATGGGTGTAAAATTGTGAAAATTAAAACAAATAAAATAATGTTCATTGGTCATCGCATAGGAAATATTTATATGGTGCATTTAGATGACATATATTCATCTCATGCATGTTTAGTTGCACATGATGAGAATGATGCATGGTTGTGGCATAGGAAACTAGGGCATGCTAGCATAAATATTTTAGAAAAATTAGTTTCCCAAAATTTAGTTAGAACTTTACATAAACTAAAATTTTCATTAGATAAAATATGTGATGCTTGTGCTAAGGGTAAATAAAAAAGAACCTCATTTAAACTCATTAATGATGTTTCGACTAGTAGGGTGTTACAATTAATCCACATGGATTTATTTGGGCCTATTAGAACTATGAGCTTGGGTGGTAAGTCATATGCATTTGTATCGGTAGATGACTTTTCTAGATACACTTGGGTTCTATTCTTAAGTACTAAGGATAAGGCTTTAGAAAATTTTATCACATTTACAAAAATTACCCAAAATAATCTTGATCTCAAAATCTCACATATTAGAAGTGATCATGGAACTGAATTTCAAAATATGGGTTTTGAAGACTTTTGTAATGAAAATGGTGCTAGCCATAATTTTTCGGCTCCTCGCACTCCTCAACAAAATGGGTAGTTGAGAGGAAAAATAGAACTTTAGAAGAGATGACTAGGACAATGCTTTGTGAAAACAATTTACCTAAGTATTTTTAGGCGGAAGCCACTAATACGACTTGTTATATTATTAATAGAGCAATGATTAGGCCCATTTTAAAGAAAACACTTTATGAGATTTTGAAATCCAAAAAGCCTAACATTAGTTATTTTCACCCTTTTGGTGGTAAATGTTTTGTTTTAAACAATGGAAAAGACAACTCAGGTAAATTTGATGCTAAAAGTGATGAAGCAATATTTTTGGGTTATTCCCTAAACTCTAAAGCCTACCAAGTATTTAATAAGAGAACTTTGGTTGTTGAAGAGTCTATACATGTTTTCGATGATAACCTTCTTCCGAGGAAGGAATCTTGTGATGATTATGATGTAAGGATCATTGAAGCCATTGATAGAGGATAAACATGAAAGGTGGATGAGATTCCAACTAAAGAAAAGGAAGCACAAGATCCACCTCTTGAAGCCTTGAAGGACTTGGCTCTTGAGGAAAAAGAGGTGGCATAGCCAAGGGATTTCAACTATGTCAAAGGTGGTGAAATATTGGTGATCCATCTAAGGGGGTAACTACTAGATCCTCTCTCAAACTTATGAATCATGTTGCATTTATCTCATGCATCGAGCCTAAAAATATCAAAGAAGCATTAAAAGATGACTTTTAGATATTGGCTATGCAAGATGAACTTAATCATTTTTTAGAGAAGTAAAGTATGGACATTAGTTAATAGGCCTAGTAATCAATCTACTATGGGAACTAAGTGGTATTGAGAAACAAACTAGATGAGAGTGGCAACATAGTGAAGAACAAGGCTAGGCTTGTTACTCAAGGTTACACTCAAGAAGAGGGAATTGATTTTGATAAAACATGTGCACTTGTAGCTAAAATGGAAGCTATTGGGATGGTTCTTGCATTTGCATGCTATCATGATTTCAAGCTCTTTCAAATGGATGTGAAAGGTGCCTTTCTAAATGGTTTTATAAATGAAGAAGTGTATGTAGAACAACAACCCACTTTTGAAGATCCAAACTTTCCAAACCATATTTTTAAACTAACAAAAGTTTTATGCAGTTTGAAACAAGCTCCTAGAGCTTGGTATGAAAGACTTTCAAACTTTTTAATTGAAAAGGGTTTTGAAAAAGGTAAGGTGGATACTACACTTTTCATTAAAAGATATGGAAATGACATCTTAGTAGTTCAAATATATGTTGATAATATCATTTTTGGTTCTACTAATGAATTTTATTGCCAAGAATTTTTTAAGCTAATGCAAGGTGAATTTGAGATGAGCATGATGGGAGAGCTCTCATTTTTCTTAGGGCTCCAAATCAAGCAAAAGGAAGATGACACCTTCATTAATCAAGCTAAATACATCAAGGATATGTTCAAGAAGTTTGTCTTGGAGAATGTGAAGCCTTAAGCCACTCTTATGAGCTCATCAATTAAGCTTAACAAGGATGAATAAGGTAAGTGTGTTGATTCTAAGCTTTATTGTTCCATGATTGGATCTTTGCTTTACCTTACCGCAAGTAAACCCGATATCATGTTTAGTGTTTTCTTGTGTGCTAGGTTTCAAGCTAGTTCTAGAGAATCACACCTAGTTGTCATTAAGAGAATCTTTAGATACCTTAGAGATACACCTTGTTTAGGTATTTGGTATCCTAGAGACTCTTCCTTTGACATTCATGCTTTTTTCGATGCGGATTATGGAGAATGTAAGATAAATAGGAAAAGTATCTCTGGAACATGTCAATTCTTAGGTAGTATGCTCGTATCTTGGTTCTCTAAGAAACAAAATAGCGTAGCCTTATCTACCACCGAAGCGGAGTACATATCCTTAGGGAGTTGTTGTGCTCAAGTTCTTTGGATGAAGCAACAACTCTTAGACTATGGTGTTCAAGTAGATACCATACCCCTTAAGTGTGACAACACTAGTGCCATTTGTCTCACTAAGAATCTCATTCAACACTCTAGAACCAAACATATAAAAATTAAATATCATTTCATTAGAGATCATGTCTTAAAAATGATGTAGTTCTAGAATATTTTGATACCTTGAACCAATTAGCGGACATATATACCAAACCTTTAGGTAAAGAACGTTTTGGACCCTTAGAAGAGAGTTAGGTTTAACCATCCTTCCTTGACCCTTTTAGGTCCCAAATGGCCAAAATTTTGCTTGAATTTTGAATGATGATCATGCTTATGTGCTTTTGCTTCTTAATGCATCTATGGTTGTTTCTAGGGGGAGTATGCATTAGTTTTAGTTCATATAACATGCTCATATATCATTTACATACTGTTGAGTTGAGAGGATATATCATTTACATACTGTTGAGTTGAGAGGAGCTCGATTCGATCAACCGATGTTGCTCACCAAGTGGTGGAGGGGTGGAATTTTGGGTGGATTTGGCGTGGAAGCTAAAATGTAAATGACACAGTGATTTTAGAGTGGTTCAACCTTCTAACCAAGGTCTACATCCACTACCTTAGCTTCCCACTAAGGATTTCCAATCAATCCACTATTGACTCGTCCCCTTTTCTAGGCTTAGAAGGAAACCCTTATACACCGATCAAGCTTTCTACCCAAAGCCTTGATCAAACCCTCTTTACAAGAGAAAGGAAAAATGCAAACTTAAATTCCTCTAATAGGTATTTGTTTGCTCAAATAATGCACTCACCCAAAACCTAAAACACTTGAGCAAATTTGACAATTTTGGCTCACTAGTGTTTGTCTATACAAGAATTGACAATTTAAGTACAAAGACAATATTTGATCATTTGTTGATTGACAATTGAAGCGTTAACCATATCTTGATTCTTGGAGGTCCCTTTTATACTCCTTGATGAGTTTATAGCCGTTGAGGATGAATTGGAGTCGTTGGAGACTTTATTTCCCAAAATAAATGTTGTTCTGCAGCCTTCCGTATCGATACGCTTAGACCCGTATCGGTACGATCTTCTTCGAGAACTAGCCGTTGAGCTCTTGTCAGCCTAGGCGTATCGATACGCTTGAGGGCGTATCGATACGGTATGGCGTTTAAAAGACCGTTGGGAAATAGCCGTTGGGGTTGTTGGAAAGGGGATCGGTAAGCTTACCAGGCGTATCGAAACGATCCCGATCCGTATCGAAATGTCCAAGCTTGTTTCGATACGGGTTTTGGCAGTGACCAAACTGGGCAAAAAAGGTATCGATACGGGTTGGACCGTATCGGTACGGGTAGCTTGAAAATGCAAGTTTGGGTGTTTTAAATCATGAAATGCTTTTCCAAATACCTTTTAAAATCCCCCAAACATAAATTCAAGTTGTTTGGACTTAAGACAAAGTTTTAAATTCTTTTCAAATTATTCCAAAATATTTTTCAATTATTATATCAAAACATTAGTTCTACAATCTCCCCCTTTTGATATAATAAAACTAACTTGAAAAATTGTTTGGGATTATCCCCCTTTAACTTTAGAATTGTGAATAAGAGATCAAAGATATGAAATCAAATAAAGCTCCCTCTTATTCATTTGAAAATTCAATTTTTTAAACCATTTCTCCCCTTTTTGTTATATCAAAAAGAATTTAAAACATTAAGTTCAAGAATAACAATGGAGGTAAAAACTTGACAAAAATAAGAATTTGGTTTTAAAATGACTCCCCCTTACTCAAGCATCATTAAAAATGTTAGTCCAACATATATGATCATCTAGTTGACATAAAAGAAAATAAATCAAATAAAAGCAAAAGCAACTAGATTTTTACCAACACTTGAACCCAAGGGAGGATGTGAAGACTTCCTTCTTCAAGTGTTCTTTCTTGTGTGCATGGAGCTCCCCTTCAATGTTTGACTTGTTGAACATCTCCATCACACCTAGCAAAAGACAATCAAGTGATTTTTGGTATCCAAATTGCTTTGGATCCATGAACATTAGTAGCACAAATTTTAGTCCCCTTAGGAATCCATTTTTCAATGTCATCCTTTTTAATTGAAGTGTTAAGTCCTTTTGGGACCCAAACACTTCTAAAACATTTTCATTTTACAAATCTAGGGGGAACTAGATTGTCTTACATAGAAATTTGATTTTCCAAAATTGTTTTTCTTTTCTAGCTCTTTGGAAATCAAATCCTTTTCTTCTTGAACTTTTTGAAGAAAATTTTGTAAATCAAAACATTTTAATTCAAACTTTTCAAGTTTTGCTTCAAGTTCAAGTTTGGTTTTAGAAATCAAATTATTTTGAATTTTTAACTTTGAAATCAATTTATTGCTTTTCAAAATGTGATTTTTAAATTCTAAAACCAAATCATCGTAGGCATCTTGTAATTCATCAAAAGAGTAAGAGCATGAAGTAGATGAATTAGAAGTTACCCTTGAATCTTCTTCGATGGCCATAAGGCAAAGGTTGGCTTGTTCATCATCGGTGGAGTCCTCATCACTCCAAGTAGCCACATGTGCCTTCTTATGGCTTGAAGTGCTTGCCCTCTCCTTTTTCTTGGATTCTCATTCAAGCTCTCTCAAAGCTTTCTTCATGAACGGGGCACACTTCTTGAAGAGATGAATTATCTCTTCTTCTTCATCCTCCTCTTCACTTGAGTATACGTGATGGCAAGTGGAGGATTTGAGAGCCACGACACTTGCGTTGATGCCTAGCCCTTTGATTTTCTTATCTCCCATAGCTCTAATTTCTTCCATCTTCTTCTCATCTTCTTTATTCTTCTTCATGATTTGATGAGTAAGGAGTGACCCCATGAGTTCATCAAGCTTCAAGGTCTTCAAATTCTTGGCTTCAATGATGGCGGTCCTCTTTGAGTCCCAAGACTCGGGAAGTGAGTAGATGAGCTTTCGGACAAGTTTCTCCTCCGGAATGGCTTCTCCATAGCCCTTGAGACCATTTGTGATTGTGGAGAACCTATCAAACATCTTCTTGATGTTCTCTTTCGGATCCATCTTGAAGTTCTCATACTCTAAGGTGAGAAGCCCAATCTTGGTCTCCTTGACTTCATCGGTTCCCTCGTATGTGACTTCAAGCTTGTCCTATACCTCCTTGGAACTCTCAAAAGAAGACATCTTCTCATAGATGGATGGGCCAAATGCACAAAAGAGGATGTGCAAGGCTTTGCAATTTAGCTCCATCTTCTTGCGATCATCGGCACTCCACTCCGCTTTGCTTCGTTGAGGCACGAACGGACCATCTTCAACTATGTCCCATAGTTTGTAGTCTCTTGACTTTATGAAAAAATTCATCTTGGTCTTCCAATGGGTGTAGTGGGTTCCGTCGAAGAAAGGCAGTTTGTCGATGGATTGCGCCATTTGAGTCGGTTGGTGAAATGATGATCGAGCTTGCCGGATCTTCTCAATAGGATATGAATCCTCTTCGATTGAGCCAAACTCTGATACCAATTGTTGAGTTGAGAGGAGCTCGATTCGATCAACCGATGTTGCTCACCAAGTGGTAGAGAGGTGGAATTTTGGGTGGATTTGGTGTGGAAGCTAAAATGTAAATGACACAATGATTTTAGAGTGGTTCAACCTTCTAACCAAGGTCTACATCCACTACCTTAGCTTCCCATTAAAGATTTCCAATCAATCCACTATTAATTCGTCCCCTTTTCTAGGCTTAGGAGGAAACCCTTATACACCGTTCAAGCTTTCTACCCAAAGCTTTGATCAAACCCACTTTACAAGAGAAAGGAAAATGAAAACTTAAATCTCTCTAATAGGTATTTGTTTGCTCAAATAATGCACTCACCCAAAACCTAAAACACTTGAGCAAATTTGACAATTTTGGCTCACTAGTGTTTGTCTATACAAGAATTGACAATTTAAGTACAAAGACAATATTTGATCATTTGTTGATTGACAATTGAAGCATTAACCATATCTTGATGCTTGGAGGTCCCTTTTATACTCCTTGATGAGTTTATAGACGTTACTAGCCGTTGGGGATGAATTGGAGCCATTAGAGACTTTATTTCCCAAAATAAATGATGTTCTGCAGCCTTCCGTATCGATACGCTTGGACCCGTATCGGTATGGTCTTCTTCGAGAACTAGTCGTTGAGCTCTTATCAGCCTAGGCGTATCGATACGCTTGAGGGCGTATCGGTACGATATGACGTTTAAAAGTCTGTTGGGAAATAGCCGTTGGGGTTGTTGGAAAGGGGATCGGTACGCTTACCAGGCGTATCGAAACGATCCCGATCCGTATCGAAACGGCCAAGCCTGTTTCGATACAGGTTTTGGCAGTGACCAAACTGGGCAAAAAAGGTATCGATACGGGTTGGACCGTATCGGTACGGGTAGCTTGAAAATGCAAGTTTGGTTGTTTTAAATCATGAAAAGCTTTGCCAAATACCTTTTAAAATCCCCCAAACATAAATTCAAGTTGTTTGGACTTAAGACAAAGTTTTAAATTCTTTTCAAATTAGTCCAAAACATTTTTCAATTATTATATCAAAACATTAGTTCTACACATACATTTAGGCTCGATCTAAGTTGGCCCTTCGGACTTGAAACTACCCAAAATGCATTTTCTAGCAAGGGTGTATCGAAACAAGTACATTTGTTTCGATACGAGCTCGATCTAAGTTGATTCCAATAATGAATCGTATCAAAACGGGCTCTTCGCATTTCGATATAGGTTCGCAATGTTGTTCCGAAATATGGTTAACCTGTATCGAAATGAGTCTCATACCGAAACGGCTCGAAAGTTTTTCGAAACCCCCGTTTCGATACGCGTCTGTGCAGATTGTTTAAATAGCCTTAAATGAGTATACCACTTTAATTAAAACACCAACTCTCTTTTTCTCTCAAACCCTAACCGAAAACCCTTATATAAACTCCTCAAAACTCTTGATTTTTCACATCAAAACCTAAAATTTTTTGAGGGCTTTCAATCTACACATTAAGGCTAAGGCTTTGCAAGCAATTTGGTGCATTAATCATCCAACATTCATCCATTATCCTATATCAAGGTATAAATCCTTTTCTTTTCTTTTTCCAATTTTCGTTTGATTTTCTTTATTGTTTTACTCAATTTTTGTATAGTATATATACTTATAGTATGAGTTTTAAAGTTTTTGCAAAAATTCTTTATAACTCGAAAAGTTTTGGTTCGAATATAAAAACTATATTGTATATTTTTCTTTACTGTTTTTCAAAATTATTTTTATCAAAAATTTGTTTTATATTTATATGTGTTTTTAAACTATATTGTATAGTTTTTTTTTATCAACACCTTGATGACTGGATTGCCTATTGTATTGAATTTGGTTGATTTACATATACATATGTTTTTTGTCTTGGTTTACTTCCAGATTTCGAATATGAGTTGTAGAAAGAGAGTATGAACCAATGAGGCTGGTGGAAGCTCTAACATCGATGACGATTCTACTCGTCCCAACCTCAGTCTACTCTACCAAAAGAGTCTTCGAAACAAAGACGCACATACCAACTTCAAGCTCTTTTAAGATCATGCTATTTGTCATGAGTGTATTGTCTCTATACCCTTTTTGGATTCTGAACGATTTCAATTTCGCTATCTTGATTTATTGAGGCGTTGGAATTTCTTATCCTTTTTGGGCTTACCTGCTACTTTATATCGTAACATGGTTCTTCTCTTCTATGCCAATGCTCGTTATATCTCCAATATCGATCAAGTGGTTGCCATTGAGTCATATCTAATGGGGAAGAAGTTTAGGGTTGATCCGAAAACCTTGGTCAATGTTTTCGGGTTTGAAGATGAAGGTATTTCAGATGAGAACTCGTTGGGACATACTCTTGGTGGCCCCGTCAGAGTCCTTGATGCGCATGATCGCATCCTTCATATCATAGTCTCGTGGTGGATTCGTCCTTCCGGAGGAAAATTCTCCCACATTTGGCAAGTGGGCGATTTTTGGATTTGATGCTTTCGTGAGGGACGTCGACCAAATCTTTGTCAAATCATGTTTGCAAAGATGGTGCGTCTTTTTCAAAACTGCAACTCGGATCTTATCACCTCCTTCACTTATGACACCACCTTGATGTACCCCTCTCGTCCCGGCCTAGCCAACAGACCGAACCGAACGGGTTACACGGGGAAAACCAAAGCAAAACCCGCTAAGGCCTCACTCCGATTAGCAACTCTATTTTTTCATTTTATTAATCTTGTCTATATGCCATGTTTAAACCTATGTGAGATGGCAAACAACGGAAGGGCAATCACGGATACGAACCAAGCAGAGGGCATACGATAATTTAAACTTACCAAGTAGTTTATTAGTCAAGTTTCATGCACACGGGGCAAAATCATCACAGAGGACACATATAAACTCAACTAGGAAGCATACAAGCATTAGGGACTGAAATGTAACATTTGGAAACCCTCGAAGATGCCTTTTAACCATTTTAACTACATGCGTTTCGAAACAGGCATGCCCGTTCCGAAATGCGGGCTTCATTCAAAAAGTAACACCAAGCCTTTCCGAAATGGTCCCACATGGTTCCGGAACAGGAGCTTCCAATGGACAAACGTATCGGAACGGCCCTACATGGTTCCGAAACGGCACCACCCCCGTTCCGATACGAGTGCCCCTGGACCTCACTCGTTCCAAAACCATATCAGGCGTTCTGAAATGCCTAGACACAGTTTGGTCCAAAAATGCATTTCAGCATCTCCAAATGTTTCCAAATTTACCCTGAAACATCATAAACCACATGGAAACTTATTACACAACAATCTAGAGGCAAAACACCCTAAACACAACTTCAAACATGCATACACGCAACAAAATGGATCTCAACTCAAAGCTCACAAGAACACTTAGTTTCAAAAACACTAATAAGTCAAAACACAAGGTAATCTACCCAAAGCCATAACAAGCCTCAGCATATCATGGTATCAACATTTAAAACATGCTAGCAACTTAAACAAAGCCAAACATAGGAGTTTGAACACCAACTCCCTAACATAAAAGTCTAGTATTCCCATTGTCTAAGCATTATTACAACTAGTAAAATCATACTTTGAGCTAGCAAGAACTCCTCCCTTGCCCACTTGCCTCCCGAAGCCTCTAACGATCTGCTTTGTTGGAAAAAGAGAGCGTAAGCTTAAAAGCTTAGTGAGCGGAGCTCTAAAACACAACAACAATGCATTTTAAAACATATATCTTAGTTTTAAAAACGAAATCACTTAAGAAGAGATACAATGAAATGGAAACATAGACGAAACATGGTTTACACAAGCACAACCATCCCCAATGGGACTACACATCACCGTACACAACAACTAGCGTATTTCTGATGGGACTACACATCACCGTACTCATCTACTAGCCACTACCGGTGGGACTACACATCACCGTATACAATGACTAACCATCACGTGAGGCTTGACATCAACTACGACTACATAACAACATTAGAACAGAGAGTAAAAGCAATCCACATTTCACACAACAACATAAATATCTGCACACACCAACAATTAACGAAACAAGGTAAATTAGGAAAACTTACACTTGAGTTTAGGTTAGCCCTTAAGGCTCTACCCAAACCCCTAAGAAAACCTCTTTGAATCATTTTAAACTTCAAAACATTAACACTCACCAGCTTAAAACCCAAACACGCTAACGATCCTCCTTCAAGCTTCTGCAACTTCACGGATTCTCATCTGAAACTCCCAAATTGATTTCCCCTATTTCTAATCAACCAAAAACAATGTATTACTCCCTTGTTCTTCCATAAGTTCACTGAAAAGCAACAATCCATAAATCGACATATTTGCTCGGTCAAAACAAAGTCGAAATCAACCGAAATGTTGCCAAAACATCCTCCAAACACAATCTGACCTTACCCAACATTTTTAACTTTCAAAATCCACCAATTAACATCTAAAAACACTCATCCTAGGTCCGTATACCTCCGGTCCTCGTTTTACCACAAAACTAAGCTAAAAACACCACTTTTTCACCTTCAAAAATTACCAACTGCCCTAGTTTCGGGTTTATTGATTTAAAGCCTCATTTCAACACTTTATTAACACCAAAATGTGATATTTAACCACCCAAAAACACATATATCAAAGCCCACTCGAAAATCATCAAGAACTCACCATTTTTGAAATAATGGGTTTTAGGGTAAACTTAGAAATCATTGGGTAAATGGAAAACTAAGTTGAAATCTATCTTAATCTAGTAAAGGTCAATAGATTAATACGTTTATCTTGAAGAAATCACCACAACTGAAGATTTGATGAAGAAGTGCTTGCTCCTGAAAAAAGTTATGAGGTTTTGTCTTTCAAAAAGATAATAGCTTTTTTCTTTTTGATTTTGAGAAGAAATAAGATAAAAACCCTTTTGTTTTAAAATATCAAATTCCTCTTTTTGCCCTTATTCAATAAAATCACTTTTTAGTGTTAATTAAAAATGTTTTCTTTCAATTAAATTAACTCGAATCGGTTTAACTAAACTCGGTTATCTCTCGGGCCCCAAACCCGGGTGTTACACTTGAGTTACTTGTTCTCAAAGTTGAGGATCGATTGCTCTCTTGACTTTCCAGAACCTCTCAAGGATCCTATCGATGAGCGCACACTTCTCCGTTGCAAATTTCATTACAATGATGGAGAGTGGATTCGCATCGAGCATCCTCCTCAAGTTGCAGCCCCCGAACCTCAACCTGAAGTTGCTCTACCAAACAATAAAGTCCTCGTGACTTTCCTTATCGAGCAATTCAATAGCTTGCGAACCCACATGGACTTCGATTTTTCCACTCTTGACACTCGCCTCACTTCCGTGGAGGGACGTATCCAAAGTGTTCAGTATCGACTCATTTCGGTTGAAACTCAACAAGCCTCTATGGACATGTCCTTTACCGGCTTCTATGGCGAGTGGAGACAATTTCGAAGAAGCACCGCCAATGATGAAAATGAAGATGACGGTGAGCCTTAGATCTTTGCATTCCATTGCATATCATCTAGTTTAGGATTTCCTTTTTTATGCACCTATCTATGTTTTTGCTTTAAGACTTATGCTTTGATTTATGTTTGGATATTATGTTTTAAGTATTAAGTTTGGATATTATGTTTGGAGATTGTGGAATTATTTTGTTTTGGTTTATTATGCTTAATGAAATTATGTTGCTTTGCCTTGTGCTATATTACTTTTATCTCATGATTATATTCCTTCATTTATTTTGATCTAACAAAAGGGGCAGAAGGGTTAAGCTAAAATTTTCAAAATCTTTTTCAAAACTTAGCTTCAATTTAGGGGGAGTTTACTTAAAAATTTACTTTGGTTTTGTTATATCAAAAGGGAGAGATTGTAAAATCAATATTTGGCTTTGATATAACAAATAATCTAAGGACTAAATTGCAAAGTAAATGAATTTTGAAGTAATCAAAATAGTTACATTTGGCAAGTAAAATTTATACTTAAAATGTCTTGAAGTCAAAACTTAAAGCCCATAAATTTTTCTAAGTGTTTCAAAGCCAAAATACACAAAATTACTCAGACGTTTCGAAACACCCCAAAAGTGTTTTGATACGTTTTTCCACTGGAAACGTTCGTTTCGATACGGACTATTATGTTTTGAGAAAAAAGTTTCAAAATGGGCTTGCCCATTTCGATACAACCTTCATCTGTCTTTTGATTTTTAAGTGTTATTTCGAAACGGCTCATACCCGTTTTGATACAGGGGTTAAGTATTTTCAAAATCGAGCATTAAATGAACTAGTCGTTACTTGTCAGAAACGAACTTTTGAAAATTTGGTTAAGTGTTTGGATACACCCCATATGTTATTTCGAAACACCAATTTACAGTTTCAAAATGTTTCGATACGACCCTCTTTTTACATTTTACAGTTTCAAACTATTTCGATACGGTCTATAGCCATTTTCGATACAAGCCCTCTTTTTACACATAACGACTCTTTCTTTTAGTGTCCATTTCGATACAGGGCCTCATGTTTCGATACAGGTAGTTGCAAAACAACATTTATGGAGGGAAGAGAGAGCACCAACGGCTCTATTGATGATCTCAACCACCCAAACGACTAGAAATCAATGAGAATGTATAAAAGCAAGCCTAAAAAGCACCAACAACAACTATTGAACCTTCAAGCAACATCAAAGCATTTTATTCTAAACCCTTGAGCCTATTAGAGTCAAATTGTGTACCCAACTTGTAAAATTCTCAATTGTTTATTTTTCTTTCAAGTTTGGGGAGTGTTGGTTTGTAATTGGGCAATATATTAATCTTGTGAGAGATACATTTCAAATTGCCTCCTATTTTTTGTAATTGAGAGTCTTGTAATTCAATCTTTGGGTAGAAAGATTGAATTTGTAAAGGTTGCCTCCTTAGCCTAGAAAAGGGGAAGAACAAATTAGTGAAGAGTTTGTTGAAAATCCTTAATGGGAGCTAAGGTAGTGGATGTAGAGCTTGTTTAGAAGCTTGAACCACTATAAGTGCCTTGTTCTTCATTTTTAATTGTTCATTTTGCTCCCTTCATTTTTAAAAGTGCCAATTTACCCCCTCTTAGCCATATCAGCTAATTCGATCCACTCAACAAATATTATCAATGAATTTTAAGAAATATAAAGTTACATTTTTTAATATTTTTTTTCTTTGACCAAGAAAGTGATCTCGCTATATAAAAAATGGTTGTATTTTCATATGATAGTACTGCTTACATGTTTTGATGCATCGAGCAAGATGAAGTTCACTGTTTGATCGGATGAAAAAAAACTCTTTAGTAAAGTCAAGCACGATAGAGTCCTTGTATGTCATAATAGTGTTTCTTAATTTTTCTTATTTTCTAACTTAAATTTTTTGAAAGTTGGTTATTCAAATAAAAGGTATGTAATTATATTGTGATATGGGTTTGCATTATATGTATTAGAATGTACTTTGAATTTTACACAACTTAGTAGGTTAGAACATAATTTTAATCTTATTTTATTATTATAATGGCTATATATATATTTTTATTTTTATATTATTTTTATTTTTAGATTTTTAACATTTTTTATTTTTTCTTAAAGATTAAATAAGTCCTCAAACTTTATAAAAAATCAATTAAGCCCTCGAAGTTTAAAGAAAATCAATTAAGCCACTATTTCACGTCATCATTTTTTTAACGTGGACCGTCATGTCAGCACTGTAAACCACCACGTCAGCAGTGTCACGATCAACGATGGATATCGTTAGTCAAAGGGTCGGATTGTTTAATTTTTTGAGTTTGAGGGTGATATTGAGTGTGAAAAAACTTTAAAGGCTTAATTGATTTTTTTTCAAAAGTTCAGGGACTTCTCGAACCCTTAAGCCTAAATTTTCCTTTGAATAGTCTAAAGTTAATTACACTGTAGTATATGTTTATAAATATTTTTAAAGGTCCGTTTATAACTAAATACATAAATAAATGATTTATCATATATTTTACCTTAAAAAGGAAAGCAATTATCATCTACCCTTTTCCATAGTTTTCTGACCACGCCCACCTTCGCCAACAAAACCTGGACCGTACATTTTCATCCACGACCTGTAACCCGTCCAAAACCTGAAATCACCTGGAAACACCCCCTACAATTTCCCAATACGTCACTAAAAACTCCATACAAAATAATAAATTGAATTTAATAATTGAATTTCGAATCCGTTACGAGAATAACTCAATATTAGGGGAGTAAAACTCGGCTATACTCGATAAAAATCAAATATTTTAATTAACAAGTGAAGAAATTTGATTTAATTTGACTCAAATCGTAGTTTTATAAACTTGACTAGAAAAAGTTACAAATAAAGTTTGCGATATAAAATAAAATTTAAAATAACTTGAAATTTTAGTTATTAGTGGATCGTTTTTAAGTTCGAATGGAGTCACTCAACTATGTCTTACATATGAGAAATTATATTATGGTTCATTCCCGCCACGTCATCTATGAGACCAACCAATAAAAATCACTCATATCATTATTTTTTCTATGTCATATTTTTACTGAGTGAATTTTCACTCATATTTACTGTAAATTAATTTTAAAAACAGCTTTACCGAGTGAAGATTCACTCCGTACTAGGGGTGTTCAAAAATACCCGGCCCGAACTACCCGACCCGCCGACCCGTCTACCCGATTTAATTTTACCGGGTATTTATATTAAAGTACCCGATTTTTTCGGGCCGGGTACCCGACCCGCAATTTTTTCCGGGTAGTTGGGCCGGGTCATGGCCAAATTTTTTTGATAACCGGGTACCCGACCCGACCCGCTAATTTTAATATTTATATATTTTATATTTTAAATTTTATTTTCATTTTATGTTTCTTATTATTTTTCCTTAAAAATTAATTTTAAACCCTTAACTTCTTTTTATACTTGTATTATATACTTTTAAGTTTATAACTTTTCAAAAATATTTATATTAATTTTAAACCAATTTCAACAAATATGCGAAAGGTAAACATCTGCAGGGGTTTAGTAATTCAAAACCCCCAAATCCTATGGTTTTGAATTTTGATAACTGGGAATTAAAAAATTATGTCTAAAATCGGTTGTGACAAAATTGATCCCGAATTTTTGTTTTTAAAAAAATTAACAATTGATTCAAAAATCCCAGAAGTTAGTATTTCAAAAATTGAAAATTTTAGAATTATAATTTTAAATTTGGGGCTAAATTCTTTTATAGTTGAAAAGGCATGGCAACAACATCCAAAAAAATGTGAACATGATCTCAATTCCTAAAGTATCAACACCCAATCCGCACGTTTTCATTTGAATTTAACAATAAAATTAACCACAAATTAATAATTTTAGTGTTTGAAATATATATCATGAAATTTTATGTGTTTCTTATGTATTTTTTAAAAAAAATTAGATTTAAAAAATATAAAAAAATAAACCGGGTACCCGGTACCCGATTTTACGGGTACCCGAATTTTGCGGGTACCCGGTTCTTATGGGCCGGGTCACGGGCCGACTTTTAGGTACCCGAAAATCCGGGTACCCGGATATGAACACCCCTACTCCGTACAATATATGACATAGAAAAAATAATGAGATGGGTGATTTTTATTGGTTTGTCCCATAGATGACGTGGTGTGGATGGCGTGGCGGGAATGACCCATAATATATATATATATATATATAAATTAAAATCAATTAGTATTATAATATTATAAAATTTTATAATTAAATTTGAACAAAAACTAAAACAATTTATCTCCACTCGAATCTCATAAACTTAATTCAACTCGGCTCGAATAACTCAATTCAACTCCATCAATGTTTACCCTTACTTCACGTTAGTTATCTTCAATCTTCATAACAATCTCGCCTTCGTATATAAATACCGCTCTCCTCTCTCATAAACAACGTCCCTTCATCTCTCAGCTGCCAGCTCAGCGACCGACGGAAAAAGAAGAAACTGTCACTGAAAACAAACCAGAAGTTATGCAACTCTTTCTGCTCCACTCATTTCCCCGCCCTTTTTCTCTTTAGTTGCCTCGAATCGGGCTCGAGTCTTGTAGCTTGAACTCAGTTCGTGCTTGGATCTGGTAAGGCTTTAAGGTAATCACTGAATTCTGGTCATTTCGAGCTTTGTACGGAGTCGTCTTGAATGTTTCAGTGGAGTTTGACAATGTGATTTGCTTTTCGCTTTTTGTTTCGATTTCGTTGCTGTTAGCACGTTTTCCGTGAGAATTTTGAGGTTTAATCTGATTTGCATTGTTGTATTTTGTTAGATCTGATTGTTTACATGCAGGGAATTTAAGTTAATTTACTTAATCTCGTTCTTGTTTAGCCAGAGAGCCTAAATTACTGCTTACTCACCATTTTAGCTTTGATTAAGCTTTTTTACTGAAGTTTTTCATTTCTTTTGCTATGTTTGTTGTCAAATACTTTGGAAAAGTCGAGAGTTTCCGTGTCGCCAGATCAAGATTCAAGACTGACTAATCTGATTCCTTTTTGCTAATTTTTTTTTTTTTACTTTGAATTGTCAAATTCAAATGCTTCTAGTTGAAAATGTGTATTTAGGTTCGGTTTTTGTGGCGAATTTATGTTTTCTCTGGACCCATTGGAGAGTGAAAGCATGAATTTCTTTTGACATTTGAATAAGTTTTTAAAAAATAAAGAAATCCATTTCTTTTCCCTGGGAAAGGATTAAAAAGAAGAGATTAAGAAAATACAAAGTAGCTTAAACCAGCTGTCATTACTTGAAGCAGGGGTTACTCCATGGCTGGATTTCGTTCTAGATTCATGTCAATCAATGTGTTTGGTAGGAAGGAAAGAAAGGAAAATATTATGATAATAGTATTTGATTCCTTTTTCTTCTGTCAGAGTATTGCTTCTAGTTTTGAACATTATGTTTCGGCTTATAGTGTGTTATTTAGTGTTTGGTTCTTTTCCCTTTCTTGTCATGTATAAGTAGAAGTGTTTTTGGGATTAAGCATTTCTCAAGTTGCTTTCCTATTCGGATCTGAACTGGACTGTATTATCTACAGGCAAGACAGAAGGTGTATCACAATGAAGGCACTTATTCTTGTTGGAGGGTTCGGAACGCGTTTGAGGCCCTTGACACTTAGTGTTCCTAAACCGCTTGTTGATTTTGCTAATAAACCTATGATCCTGCATCAGGTATACTTCTGAACTACAGTACTCGGAAGCTTTTTTGTTTGTTCATGATTGTTGTTTTCTCAAGGTAAGTTTGTTTCTTTTGTGGAATAATGTTTTGCAGATTGAGGCTCTCAAGGCTGTTGGTGTAACTGAAGTTGTGTTGGCTATTAACTACCAACCTGAGGTACATTGGGTCTTCATGTGTAAAATTTAATGCAATGGTCTGAAAGTTTAGTGGCTTAAGTGTTCCTAGGCTGACCAATGGCCGCTTCGATTTTGTAGGTAATGTTGAACTTCTTGAAGGAATTTGAAACGAAACTCGGGATCACGATCACATGCTCTCAAGAGACGGAGCCGCTAGGCACTGCTGGTCCTCTTGCTTTGGCTAGGGACAAGCTCATTGACAAGTCTGGTGAACCGTTTTTTGTCCTTAACAGTGATGTTATCAGTGAGTACCCGTTCAAAGAAATGATCGAATTCCACAAAGCTCATGGAGGAGAAGCTTCCATAATGGTAACCAAGGTAATAATTAAGCTGTTTAGATTTTCTTTGTTTCGAGTTTTCAGTTATTTTCTATGGAGAGATTGTAGTACTCGAGTTGAAACTAAATAGGTGGATGAGCCGTCGAAATATGGTGTGGTGGTGATGGAAGAATCAACTGGTCAAGTGGACAAATTCGTGGAGAAACCAAAGTTGTTTGTTGGAAACAAAATCAATGCTGGGATTTATCTGCTGAACCCTTCTGTTCTTGATAGAATCGAACTGAGGCCGACCTCAATCGAGAAAGAGGTCTTCCCGAAGATTGCAGCAGAGAAGAAGCTGTATGCAATGGTCCTTCCCGGGTTTTGGATGGACATCGGTCAGCCGAGGGACTACATTACTGGACTAAGACTCTATCTAGACTCCCTGAGGAAGAAAGCTTCGACTAAGTTAGCCACCGGTTCACACATTGTCGGAAATGTTTTGGTTCACGAGACTGCGGAAATTGGAGAAGGATGTTTGATCGGCCCGGATGTGGCAATCGGTCCAGGCTGCGTTGTTGAGTCCGGAGTCAGACTCTCTCGCTGCACCGTGATGCGTGGAGTCCGCATCAAGAAACACGCCTGCATATCCAGCAGCATCATCGGATGGCACTCCACCGTCGGCCAATGGGCTAGAGTAGAAAACATGACTATTCTTGGGGAAGACGTCCACGTATGCGACGAAATTTACAGCAACGGCGGCGTGGTTTTGCCTCACAAAGAGATCAAATCCAGCATTCTGAAGCCGGAGATCGTCATGTGACGTCTTCCGGATCAAATCTCAGTTCTCTGCTTGTCAACAGTATAAGATGTTCGTTGGTGTGAGATGTGTAACTCTAGTGTAGATTACAAAATAAAGTATATGTCCACTGGGTTTCTTCTGGGATTTTTGTAACGTATCTGCAATATTTTTTTATTTGTAATATAATGATTTGTCTACTACTTTTTATTCTAATGTTCTTTCGTGTTCGATACATATTTAAATACGAACATATTGTAATAATCTTCTATTAACGGACACATATCCATAACTCCGAAATTCACCGTTGTGTTAGGATATGAGTCTTTCAAATTCATATAATAGTGCCCCTGCCCCAATTCTGTCAGCAGCGATTGGATAAAGGGGGCTAAAACGACGACAGATATAGCATTGTTTACAATTTACATTCACCATTAGGGCTGGTAATGGCTAATGGCTTGGGTTAGGACAAATTTTTTGTCGACCCGTATTTGATCTCGAAATCTAACACATCCACTCGAATCCAACCCGCATGATGCTCCACTCGATCTAAATTCAACTAATTTTAGAGTAAAAATTTAAACCCGACCAAATTTAGCCATACATAAATAAAAAATATTTTTCGTTTCTATTCGATAAAATAAGTAGTTGATTGAAAATGCAAATAGAGAGTGTATAATAATAATTATTCTATTTTCACTACTCCTTATGGCGAGGTTACATGGGTCATGCAAATCGCCTATCAAGCATGCTAATTTGGTTTAGGGGTTAGATAATTTGTTAAGATTGTTTAGGGTTTCGAGTTTGTGTAGATTAGGGTTCAGGCCATGCACATCACGTATCAAGCATGGTTAATATAGTTTAGGGGTTAGGTAAATGATTATGATTGTTTAGGGTTTTGAGTTTGTGTAGATTAGGCTTATAGCTTATGTTTAGGGTTTGGAATTGGTTTAGGGCGAGGGTTTGGAATTGGTTTAGGGTTACAGATTATGTTTTAAATAAGTTTATTAAAATTTTACGTAGGGTTGATGCATGGCGAGGTCACATGGCCCATGCATTTTACGTAGGGTTCATAGCTTATGTTTAGGGTTTGGAATTGGTGCATGGCGAGGGTTTGGAATTGGTTTAGGGTTATAGCTTATGTTTTAATTAAATTTATTAAAATTTTACGTAGGGTTGATGCATAGCGAGGTCACATGGCGTGGTCATTTTACGTAGTGTTCATGCATGATAAGTATGGTTTAGGGTTTAGGATTTAGGGGTTATGATAAATTTATTAAAATTTGTATATGGTATACTTTTTTTGAATATGTTACAATTTTGTTACATAGGTTGTGTAAATTAAGTTTTACACGAGCCTGCATATTTGTAATGTAAATTTAAATTACTAAACATAAACACTAAAATACTAAACCTTTAACTCTAAATTTTAAATTCTAAATTTTAAATAATAACCCTACATCCCTAAGCCCTAAAACTTTTTCTCATTTATATTAAAACTTTTTATTATTATAATTTTTCATTTAGAGTTTGCAAAAATTTTGTTTATCTATAAAGTTTGAAATTTATTTCAAATTCAATTCCGATCAAAACCATAGATTATATAAGTATTTATATGAAACCATACCAGCACACACAAGATGGATTCAAAAATATTTTTTTAGAGTGAGTACATATCAAATTTCAAAATCTCAAGGTGAAAACAATTCATAAAGATTAAAAAAATATGAAGAACCGATTCATAAAAGTTAAAAAATTAAAATTAAATATGTGGGGTTTAAAAAGTTTAAGGTGGACACAAACTCACCATAAAATACACTTGGGCCACTGAGCACACAATTAAATTGATATGTGTTGTTATTTTAAAAGATGATATCTAATGAATTTAAGTTTTTTAAATTCAATTTTAATCGTTAAATTCAAAATTGATACGTGTGTAACAACATGCAAACAACAAAGAAATTAAAGGTTTCAATACGATGAATTTAATTTCTTTGTCCAACTCATTAGATGCCTCTGGGAAAGGAACATCAAAATATAGTATACAAATTTGAAAGAGTTTTCAGTAAATTCATGTATTTTCTAAAATAATAATGTCCCTAAAAATTAAAAAAATTATGCAAATTACCAGTTCATCTATTGCCGGATAATGTAACTTTTAACAATGACAGTTATAATTTGTAAAAAAACTATAGTTTAATGATTATTTTGTAATAATTGAAAGTTTAGTGACCAAATTGAAAATTAAGAAAAGAATTGGTATAAATATTGGTATCTCGTACTAAGGGAGTAAGGATTCGTATCCCGTACACAAATAAATGTTGGAGATTGTGCTCTTTCACATAAAAAAACACTTTAATTCTAAAACATAAAAATATAAAAAATATTTAAAAAAACACTCAAATTTTAATATGTAATAGAAATAATTTACAATTAAATAAATATAATATATTTCCTACGGGTCCTTGGTAACACCTGTCGGTGGAAAGATGATGTTTGATCGTACCACTTCGGGGGTCGAACTTGTCTTCGTTGTTGAATTGGAGTCTGCTCATTCGGAGTCTGCTCATCGTTGTCACATTGGTCACCCATCATTTGCATAGAAGGTGGAGTATTATACATGCCTTGCAAATCTAATGGCGAGCTACTGATCATGGTAGTCGACAACAAGGATGTCATAGTACCAACAGTCATACCTTCCCCATAGAAGGGTGTTTGAGGATACTGAAATTGTGGAATGTATCCTTCATCATCGTTGTAAGCAGACTGGTAAGATGAGTTTTCTCCAAACTGTGGTTGAGATTGGTCCGAAGAATACAAACTTGTTGAACCCTCCAAGTTTGGTTGATGAGAGCTCTGACCAAATGCGTACGATAGTTGTACGCGTCTTGAGCACCGTGGATCTTGAAGCCATTGATTTGCCTCTTCAAGAGGTACTATGAACGGTTTTCCATTTGATGAAAACCACGAATAGTACTCTGAATTAAAGTCAAAATCATCGGCTTGAATTGGACTCAAGTTGGCATCCCAATGCCTCTGTCTTTCCCGCCACAGTTGGATGAACTCCGCTTGCTTCGCAATCCAATTTTCGTTGAATCGACCTCTATGAACAGTATAAATTTGTTGAGGTAGAGCTCTAGGAATGGGTTGATGGTAGTTAAACTGCCGCAACACTCTGTCAACGCAATGAAACTCAACAATAGAAAAATGTATCAAAGGCACAACCGCACCCCAGATTGATGACATTTTCCGAAAATTTAGCGGTATAATGTCCCAGGTCGTGTTAGTCACGTACGACTGCCAAAAGAACTACAAAACACAATTATTAATATGCATACACAAACAAACAAACGTGTTACTTTAATAAATTACAAAGCCAAAATAAAAGCCAAAAAATAAAATTATGATACCTGATATTTTCTTATTATTTGGATTTTTAGTCTTATTTCTCTGATAGTGTTGTGCACCACACCCGCATTTGTCATCCTATGTCTCCATCTGTCAAGATTTAAAACATATATTTCTAAGTCTTTGTAGAAAAAAAATTTAATCAATAAAATTAATATACAACTGTAATCACAATATTAGTACCTTCCAGCAAGCGGAAACTACATTGGTACTTCTACAATTGGTGTTAGATAAGGCAGTCTATATCATGCCCAGGACTGCAATAAGATTTGGCATCCACCCATATCTGTTAACTTTCTCGAACCAGACATTATTGAATCTGCACATTTCATGGTACAAGAATGTCAATATTGCAAATCCCCAACTGTTTGTAGAAGTTGTGTCAAAATTTTCCAAGAACGGCAGATACTGAGTGTGAACCATATTACCAGATGTATCTGGCATCAATACCCCGCCAATAAGTTGGAGTATATACACTCGAGTTGCACACTCAAGTTCTCGGTCATCAGATTCATCTGTTAAAATAAATTCTCGCTGCAACCAAGAAATCTTGATACAAAGACTGTCCACACAATTTGGAGGAGGAATTTTGTCCAGATAATGCAAACAAAGGTCATCTGCTATACGGTTATTCTGTCTAACCACAGGCTTCCCATTTGTTGGGACACCAAGTTGTAGTGCTACATCCTCCAGAGTTATTGTGCATTCACCAAATGGAAAATGAAATGTGTGTGTCTCTGGTCTCCATCGTTCAATCAATGCTGTAATCAATCCAGGGATAATTTTAAATCCGCGGAAAAATGAAGCATTATAAAAACCTGAACGCTGCAGAAAATAAGCTATGCGTTCATCAGCTTCCTTAATCTTCAGTCCTCGACGCCGGATAGTATGCTCCACACCCTATAAATATAATAAAAATCGTAAATAAAGATTTTTTAAATCATAAATTATAGTAGTAAATAAAAAAATTACACCATCCCAACTTACCCCCTCTTCGTGAATATGAGAGGAAATGTGCACGTGGTCATGGTACAACAAAACTCTTTCAGAATCCATTCGAATATAAAAATAAGAAATTATGATTTGTGCTAAAACTCTGTAATTTCAACAACAAAAATTTTCTCGGTAATAATATGAACCCATAGACTAACCTACTCTAAACATAAATGATATCTCATGCATGACATGCATGCAGGCTGATGGTCAGTCAAAAAAGTGATCTCGCCATGTCCTTATGATGAGGTGGCGTTGAGATTTTTTTTCATCTATATATTTAGTTTTGCCACTTGAGAAGGGAGAAGATAAAATTTTTGATATTGAAAATTTGAGAGAGTTAATCACAGTTGTTGGAGCATATTGTTCTGTTCGATTACTTCAAATTTTTTAGAGAATGAGTTCATCAACAAATTGTGACACTGAACCCTTAGTCGGTCGTTTTGGCGAATCCCTTGCAGACTTCAGTGATGATGAAGAAAATATTGTTCCTATGGAAGATGACGACGTACAGTTACTCGACAGAGATGATGTTGAGGCTATTGTGGCAGATGTGTCAATGGGCAACGATATTGATGTTGAAGATGATGTTTGGGCCGCGGCTGTTGCTAAGCTCGGGTTGGGAAATAACCAGCCAACTTGGGGTTATGTTCAACCGGAGCCCGAACAAGCGCAACCAGTTTATCCAGCATATAAAGCTCCAGCAGCTTGTATGTATGAGGTCGACTATTCTGCAATGCACGATGCTGAACATCAAGCTCATGTGTTTGGTTCTTCATCGCATTCCGAGTTTGGAGAATTGGTATTGAGAGCTGAATTTGACACAAAAAAGCTGCCCAGTTGGCAATTCAAGAGCACTGCGTCAAACGCCATACATCATGTCTTGTTAATTAGTCCAATCAAAGTACCTATTGTGTAAAGTGTATAAATTGGAAGAGCAACTGCCCTTGGTGGGTAAGAGCTTCATACAAGAAGAGGATTGACAACTGGGTGGTGACACGGTTCATTGATGAGCACACCTGTTCGAATAGATTTTTATCCCAAGATCACATTAATTTAAACTTTGATCTAATTTGTTCTTACACTAAGGGATTGGTGGAACAAAACCCAAGAATTTCGATTGCAGTCTTAGTGGCATCAATTCGAAGTCAGCTTGGATATAGTCCATCTTACTACAAGGCGTGGATGGCAAAGCAGAAGGCGATGGCGCAAGTGTATGGTGATTGGGATAGATCATACAATGAGCTACCAGCGCTTTTACGAGCAATGCAAATATTCATCCCAAGAACCAAGGTGGAATACGAAACAAAGGTCACAGTCAACGCACAAGGCGAAATACTCCGTGGTAAAAGAATATTTAGTAAGTTGTTTTGGGCGTTCAATGCGTGCATCGAAGGGTTCCTATTCTGTAAACACATGATTCAAGTGGATGGTACTTGGTTGTATGGGAAGTACGGTCATATATTACTCGTGGCCGTTGCACAAGATGGAGACAGTAATATATTCCCAATTATCTTTGCCATTGTTGAAAAAGAAGACGCGGAAGGATGAGAATTCTTTTTGAAGCATCTACGCAACCATGTAGTGAAGGAAGATGGGATTTGCATGATTTCTGAAGGGGAACTGCGTTGTTATCAATAATTGACAGAGATAACAGTTTATGGAAGCCTCCACATGCATATCCAGCCTATTGTGTCCAGCATATTGCGTCAAATGCGAAGACGCGTTTCAAAAACAATCAAATCCAAAGAGAGATTTTAGGAGCGGGTAAGTTGTTATTTGTTTTTTATAAAAAAATAGTTAACGTAAATCTTTTAAACTGATCATGTTGACTTATTTAATTTCTTTTTAATAGGGTACGAACTAGTTCAACCAAAATTTGTCTCGAGGATAAACAGGTTGCAGTGGTATGGTCCGGATGTTTTTAATTTTGCAAACGACATACCCAGAGAAAGATGGGCACATGCATATGATGAAGGTCGGCGTTATGGTCATATGACAACGAACCTTGCAGAGGCTATAAACGCAGTGCTTAAAGGAACACGCCACCTCCCAATTGCAAGTATTGTGTGGGAAACTTATTTCAGATTGGGTAAAGTGTGGTCCGACAAAGGCCAGCAAGTGAACGCCCGGATAAACAACGGAAACAGTTGGTCTGAAACCCTACAAAATAAAATGCTCGAACTTCAAGCCAAAGCCACCTCTATGAGAGTCAGAACATTCGACCCACATGGTTATCAATTTTCGGTCGAAGCTAGGGTCTGAGGTGAGCACAAAATGTACAATGTAAACCTTGCTCAGAGATGGTGTAATTGTGGTGCATTCCAAGCATTTAGATACCCCTGCTCTCACGCACACGCCGCATGCTTGCATTTCCGTCTCGACCCTTACGAATTTGTGGATCAATGTTATAAGCTGGAGAATATCGCAAATATTTACAGAAATCCATTTAACACGATTCCCAACCAAGACTATTGGCCGGTAGAGCCAATATACGAAGAATGGTTACCAAATCCAGCGCTTCGTAGAAAGTTGAAGGGTCGACCACAGCCCACTCGAATTCATACGAATATGGATGATGCAGAGAATAATAGAGAGGGGTGTTCTAGTTAAGCATTGTACTCTTTGTAGGGCACCGGGTCATAATAGAACCAAATATCCGAACAAACACAATCTTTCAAACTATCATGTCAGACCATCAAACTAATGTAATTTGTAATTAGTGTTAATGCAATTACTTTTTTTTATCTCCTTCAATTTTGTAATTTGTGTTTACGTAATTTATTTTACAGAAAAATAAATATGTGAATATTCGAACGGGGCCTTCCTTTTTTACAGTTCATAATTGAACTAATATAATTAATTAACCTTTAATTTTTTACATTTCATATTCGAACTAATGTAAAATCATTAACATTTTCTTTTTTTACAATTCATATTCGAATGAAAAAAATATTCGAACTATTGATTGGTATTGAATCGATTTAAACAATTAATTCAATTCAATTCCTATCTAAATAATTTTTAAAATATTTTTTTATAATTTTGAAACACGTGAAATGAAAAAAAAAAATCAAAACTTAAAAAAATCAAATTTTATCCTCGAAATACCCCGACAAATTTTTGCTATAAAATATATATGTATTATTAATATACGAGTTTAAATTTTGTCTATAAAATATATATGTATTAATGTTAAAAGATTAAGAATATGTATAAACAAATAATACGCTATAATCATCATCATCTTTAGACTATTATAAAATATATTATGTATATAATAACTAAAAAAATAAAAGAAGTAAGTGAAAGATGAAATGTGGGGAAATCACGTGAACCAAAATTGGTGGTCAAGCTTAGGCTGAATTAGGGTTGGTAAAAAAACTATATTCGATGGGTTTTAAATCGATAGAATTTAATAATATAAATATTTTTATATAATTTTAGTTTGAATTTTGATAAAAAAAATAAATGAAAAATTAACATATACAATATTAGGCAGTATTAGGGGTTATATTATTAAATAAATTAGTTGTTTATTTTTATTTTCGCAAAAAAAATTATATGAAAATTTATTATTGAATTTTTTAATTCAAAACAAATTATATTAAATTTATATTAGATTCGAATTGACGTAAAAATAGATCCGCCCAGAAATTACCTCTAAACCGCAAATGAGCCTTGAACCCTAATCTACACAAACCCGAAACCCTAAACAATCCTAATCATTTACTTAAACCCTAAACTATATTAACCATGCTTGATACATGATGTACATAGCCCGAACCCTAATCTACACAAACTCGAAACCCTAAACAATCCTAACAAATTATCTAACCCCTAAACCAAATTAGCATGCTTTATACGTTAGTTGCATGGCCCATGTGACCTCGCCATAAGGAGGTGGCGAGGTCACCCTTCCCTCAATTGCACCAGCCACCAGCCAGGATTGGAGTCGAGCAGCCGGCCATAAGGGTGCCACCAAGCACCTCGCCATAAGGAGGTGGCGAGGTTGGGCAAAAAAGTGACCACGCCATAAGGAGGTGACGTGGTCCTGTAGATATTGACCTACATCCCAAATTTCCCCCCAAATTTCCCCCCAAACTCCCCTACTTTACTAATAAATAATCCAAAATGGATTATGAACCAAATTAACCCTATTTATATGGTATTAATGGACTATAGACACTTATTCTTATTTAATAGACTACTATTTTTTATTATTATTATTATTATTATTATTATTATTATTATTATTATTATTATTACAAGTACAACATTATTTTACTTCTCATGTACTTTATCACCGGTCTAAAAATATTCTTTTGCATTTTTTATTGACAGAATTTATTTTCTTGAAGGCACAGTGCGATCGTTCTTATTGCGTTTGTCTATAATTACCCTTAAACATATACAAGGGCAGAACTCAATATTTTTTTTATTGAATGAGGCATTTAAACATTTTTTAAATTAAAGGGACCAACAATAAATTATATAACTTTTTAGGGTTCAAAAAACAATTTTACCATAAATTTTTCCAAATTTCTAATATTTTTGTAGGGATCATGGCCTGTTGTGTTTTTAAAAGGATTTCTGGGAATAACCAATGCAAAACATGCAGCTTTTAGGTAAAAATGCTTTTAAGTTTAGTTTGAAAAATATTTTTTGAAAGTTAAATATTTTAGCTTTAAGGTTTTTCAAAAGTATTTTTAAACAAAATTGATATTTAATTTTATCCTTGGTTATATCTATAAGTTTTTTATATTTTTAAAATGAACGTCTAAAATAGTCATTTGATCAACTCAAACATATTTTTTTAAAGGGAAAACTACACCGGTGGTCCCCAAACTATTATTGTTTTTTATTTTGGTCCCTAAACTATGTTTTTCGGCAAAACCGTCCCTTCTGTTACATAGTTCTCCTGTTTTGGTCCTCCGACGTTAAATAGCTAACGGTTTTGCTGACATGGCATTTTTAAATATTTTTTTTAATCATTTCTCTCCCCTCTTAAAAAAATGCCACATCAGCAAAATCGTTAGCTATTTAACGTCGGGGACTAAAACAAAAGAACTATATAACAGAAAGGACGATTTTACCGAAAAACATAATTTGAGGACCAAAATAAGAAAATGGTAATAATTTAGGGACCATCGGTGTAGTTTTCCTTTTTTAAAATATACCAACAACTGTTATTTTAAACCAAACAATTCAAAATCATTTTTCAAAAACACCTTCTCACCTCAATTTCAAATACAATGTTAAACTGACCATAAATTTGAATGGACTAACCGCTTCTCTTCACTATCATGATGGTCCATAACATGGTGTTGATATATATCTTTATTAGACATGTCAACTTTGTATAAACTCGAAAATTCAACACGTTAATTTAGACATAAATTAATTCGATCTGATTTGATCATAAAAAATTAATAATTAAAATATGTCTATATGAAAATATTTAAACTCAATACAACTTGAACTCGAATCTTAAATGATTTGAATAAATAATTATAATAATAAATTTGAGATGACTCGACTTAAAATTAACTCGAAATGATATGAATTCAATACAACTAGAACTGGAAATGAACTCAAATAATTATTCATTTGTTTCGGTTTTACTGGTCTCGGGTCGGGTTTATGTAGCTCTAGTGTTGTTTGGGCTTTCTTAATGAACAAAAAAGGGAATTGTCTTAAATTTTGGATCAGTTAAATTGGGCAGATTTAGGCCCAATTTATGCCTTAAATCATTGCCTTTAAAACCTTAAAACCCTGGAGAAAATGAACCAAGCTTTATTTTTCTAAAACCCTAGCAAAACCTCTCGTTTCTCAGCTCAGCTTCCATGGCTTTCGCTTCGATTCTCCGCAAATCAGCCAACTCGTTGGCTCCTCTCGCGGTTCGACTAACCCGAGTGCAAAGAAACTACCACTCCTCTATCTTCACGGCTTTGAGCCGTGGCTTACAGTCCCAGCAACCGGCCGTTAACCGGGTTTTCCCAAATACCTTTCGTTTCTCGACCGCCGTTGCTTCCAAGAAACCCTCTTCCGATGAGTCTCTCATCCGAGTTCTCGAGTCTGAGATTCAGTGTGCTGAGGAGGACGATGGCGCTGATCAGGTGACTCACTATTTTGCTTTTTTTTTAAAAAAAAAAAATCATTTTTTTATTTAGGGGAAATTGAAGGGGAAAATATGAATGCTTGAATTTATGGATACTGGGGTTTTAATTTTCCCTTAGAAAACCTTGAAGCTGAACATACTAAATATAGAATTATGCTTTCATTTCTAACTGAAAACACAGGCCTGTTTCATGGTTTTGGGTTTTAGTTCTTTGAAATGGAAATGATTTTCATATATCAAGTTGTTATTTTTATCACAGGTTGAAGGAACTCCAAGTGGATTCCCCTTTGAAATAGAGGATAATCCCGGGATTCAAACCATAACATTGACTAGAGAATATGACGGTGAGCTCGTAAAAGTCGATGTTCACATGGTCGATCACGGTGATGAACAAGAGGAAGGTGAAGACGATGACGGGGATGACTATGAAAAGCAAAACAAAATAAGCATCCCATTGGTTGTCACTGTTTCAAAGAAAGATGGTACAAGTTTGGAGTTCAGTTGCACGGCTTACTCCGATCAGATTGTGATCGATAGTGTGGGTTTTCGAAGTCCCAATCCTGAGGATGAACTTGCCTATGAAGGCCCTGATTTCCAGTAATTAGCTTTTTTTCTCATATGATTTTTATGTATAAATGCATCATATTTCATTGGAAAGTTCGGATTTTGATTGTTTTTCTGTGTGTTCTGCAGTGATTTGGATGAGAATTTGCAAAAGGGGTTTTACAAATATTTGGAGATCAGAGGAATCAAGCCAAGCACTACAAATTTCTTGCATGAATACATGATGAACAAGGATAACAGAGAGTATCTCAACTGGTTGAAGAATCTCAAGAAATTTGTTGAAGAATGAAGGATTTGCAGATTGTTAATGGCAGTTCAATAAGAAAAACTAGCTTTTTCTGCAGGTTATTATATGAACTAGAATAACAATATGCATATTGTTTTAAATTTATGGTTTCAAGTGAACATTGTTTACATTTTGATGATTTGGATTAAGTCTGTAAACGAACCAAACAAGGGTATGCTCATATTTGTTCATTTAATTTTAACTAATCAAATGAACGAACACACGAATAACTGAACTAACATAATTATCCTTCACATTTGCTAAGGAACGTTGCAGAAGTTTAAAACCCCTTGCTTATTTTTTATTTTTCTTTTATAGTTTTAATATATGTTTTTTAATTAAATATGATATTTTTGTAATGAAAATAATAAATACAAATACACATATGTGCATAAATTTAAATTAATATAAATGAATAGATTATTGAATCCTTTGATTATGTTTGTTCATTTAATTAAAAAATAAAATTAAATTCATATGCATGTTTGTTTAATAAATAAATGAACTGTTAAACGATTTGTTAAATGTTCAGTTCATTTATAGTCTTAATTTGGATTAGTGTTGTTAATTTAGATTATTGTTGTTTGATGGTGTTATTTTTGAAAAAGAATTATGAAATTATGTCTATTTCTTGGCTCAGCAGCTAGAAAAAGTAAGGTAGATGTATGTTATTCATTGGCATTGTTATTGCAACATCCAATAGGTTGTGAATTCAAATGTATTTAAACATGCAATATTCGACGAGAGATTTAGGTGTATTCTGTGTGAGATTTGAATAGTTTAAACATTACACTCTAGATAAAACAAATTAAATAACTGAATCCTAAATTGAAACAACTATTTAATCTAGACATGAAACAACTTTAAAATTTGTGGGCAGCGTCTACTCTTGTATGGATCAATAGAACACGGAGGATTAACCATGGGATCGCTCGAGTAGATATATCGGGAAACAAAAAAAAACTACTTTACCCTAATTTGAAAACATAAGAACAGCGCATAGCATTAAAAGTATAACAATAAGACCTTGAGCAAAACAGTCCTATCCCATTCAGAAAGTAAAATGGCAGAGAAGTAACTTAATTTGCACTCTAGGGTTATTTTTTCTGATACAGTTTTTTAAGAATCAACAGGTATGTCTTTGTGGGTGTAAATGACCCCCTTATCACCATCCACCACCTGCCCACTTCCTTTCAGAATCCTGTATTTTGGGGGGAAATATATGAAATTATAATACGGTAAAATACGACGGGGAATACACACGTGCATATTACCAAAAATGATTTCCTATAGGAATCATTTGTGTACAAATGCATTTGAAAAGAATGTATGCAGAATAACATGGGGTGGATAAACATGATCTTTAATAGATCCATACCATCTTGTTGTTAACAATCCTTCGACTCCAACCGGACCTCGAGCATGAATCCGACTTGTACTTATCCCGACCTATTCAGTTTTTGAAGAAAAGAAAAAGCAAATACTTGATTAATGAACTTGAACATATGAAAAAGGTGCTGGAAATGGTAGACAGTAGACACATTACCTCAGCACCTAGACCAAATCGAGCACCGTCGCAGAATCTCGTGCTTGCATTGTGGAAAACAGCAGCACTGCTCATTTAAATACATGATATATTACCTGCCGATTGGATATTCTTGTTTTAGCTGTGACAACTAGATAATTGATATCTTACCTGTCAACTTGATGCAGGAAGACTTCTGCAGTTTCTCGGTCTTCGGTAACGATACAATCGGTATGAGCACTGCACAAGGGGAAAAGAAAGTTAATTCATGTCCATCTGCTCATGGAAACATAGGCATACATCGATATAGAAAAGCAAACTACGATATGTCAATGATCTTCTCTGCCAAGGGAGAATAACTTGCCTGCCGTGTTGATGGATATGATCGATGGCTGCAGTCACGTCATCCACTATTTCAACAGTGCATTCCATTGAATTGTATTCATGATGAAATGAGCGTGCTTGTGGGATATTCAACATGACACTTGCTCTCGGCCCACCGTATAAATTAACACCTGCAAAAGATCACAATCTATTGGAAATGCTTGTGGGATACTCAAAAATGTTTTTAAGTACCAATAATAATAAGTGAAGGCATTTGCAACGTACCTTGTATACGAAGATCGACAGTTAGCTCGTTAAGTGCACCGTTCTGTACCAAATCCTTGTGGACAAGAAGAGTTTCCTGCAAAAAGTAAAAGAGAAGCATTAAAGGACCATGCAATGTGCTGAACGAAATATGAAAATATTCAAACAAAATCGAACCTCAAAGAAGAAATTTAGGATATAAATTGACAAATGAATGATAGATTACCATTGCATTGCAAGCAGCTGGATAATCGGTTTTTGCATCCAAAACAATCCGCTTTGCCATATCCATATTAGCAGACTTGTCAACATATACATGGCAAATACCATCTGAAACATACAGCATACATTCACCACATATCCTTTACTTATTACATAACAAAATTACTACACCAGGGCCTATGTCTGAAATTTGGGAGTGTTTGCGCAAAAATATTAAGTCCAAAAAATGAGATTGGCAAAAAAATTAGGACAGTCTAAATATGAGTCGGACTTAGGTATTAAATTAAAATGACATAAATATTTAGACTCATATTTAGAATTTTAATAAAAGAAAAAATATATATTTATTAGGTATTAAATTAAAATGACATAAATATCTTTCTTAAAAACAATATGGGTAGGCCTAAAAGGGGATTGGGTTAGTCATTTACAAATATGGACGGACTTGGGTGAAATTTAAGGCCTATATTTCAGACCGAGCTGGATTTGGGCAAGCATGAAATGTGTTAATACTATATATAAGCCCGGATCAAATCCAATTCAGCCCATGAAGACCTCTACATTTGTATAAGACAAAAGTAACATATCTAACCTGCATGACCAAGAACAGGAATTTTGGTTGAACTCTTAATTTGAGAAACAAGTTTGTTGCTGCCTCTTGGGATCACAAGATCAATCACATCATCGAGCTGAAATATAAATTTAATGCCGAGTTCATATTAAACTGTAAACTGTTGTTGTAAAGTATCGTTCTACTGATTGGTCACTTTAGGATCTCTACTAACCTTTAAAAGATCAGGAATCTCATCTCTTGAAGTCACAAGTCCAATAACTTTACCCCCAACAGTGTCTGGAATGGCTTCAGTTATTACCTGTGAATTCAAAAGGAGGTGACAAAATACTGGAAAAGAAAATAGAAAAGGAATTACATTTAAGACAACTCATTTTAGAATCCAAACCTTATGCAAAATAGCATTCGATCGCTTGGCCTCCTTTCCCCCTTTCAAGAGAAGCCCGTTACCACTTCGGATAGCTAGTGAGGCTATCTATTCAAATCATACATAAAGCCACATGAGTATATTCAGAAATATAAGCATATAAATTTACTAGGCAGGCAAGAAATAGCTCTTGGCTTCACCTCATAAAATGCAGATAGCATTTTCATGCCTCGGTCAAGCCAAATAAGGATTACCATACAAGGAGGTATGAACATATGTCGACCTCCGTAATTAAATAGTTTATTTGAACATTCTTACTTACGCCAAGGAGAAACAGTGGCAGTTGTCCTATTTATTTACCTGTACGAGCGCATCAGGCCGGGATTCAAAAACAATCAAAAGAACACCCAAAGGACTTGATGTTTTCTCTAAAATAAGTCCATCTGCAAGCTGGATGCAAAGACAACCATTTGATAACTATTTGTTCAAAAAGTTGAAGCAATTCTGTTGATAAGAGTTTTGGCTAAAACCAAACATAGTTTTGGTTTGTTACACAATCCTCTCAACCCCAAAAAGGGATCTTTCTTGGCCCACCTTTTTTAAGATTTAGAAATTAAACCACCATATTTCAGACCAAATGAACCTCCAGGAACTTCATACCTGGGTATAAACCTACTGATCATATAAACTGCCACTTTCTTACCTGTGTTTTCTTCAAAACACGGCCAATTGGATCTTCCATGTTAGCAAGCACACGAATTGACTTTGCAAGGCTCGAAATCTGTGGAGTAAAAGGAGTAAATCGATAATGTGGAAAAAGAACAAAACCATAAATTTATCTGAAAGGCACGGGGTACAGTTAGAATTTGGTGCAGAAGTTTTCAATCTGCTTTTGGTATTTGAGGACATGATCAAGCTGAGAGGCAATAAACAGTAACAGTAATTCAAATTCAATAAGCAAAACTCAACAAAAATAGATTAGGTATTCAACCTTCCCAGGCTTCAAAGCTAGCCGAGATATTAAGGATTTTTCATAACCAGCCTCTTGTGCAGCAGCGATATCGGCTTCATTCTCACCGGTGATCAAATTTTCATTTGCTTCAAGGGCATCAGCTATGTCTAGTAAAATCTTTTTCCGCTCTTGGGAGGACAATGCCTGAGAACCAACTACCATTAAGTTATTTTTCTACTAGCCATGAAGGTATATCTAATCGTTAACATCAGATATTGGTAGCCAGAAAACTAATGTTCTCAAAAGAAAAAAGGTAAGAACATAAAATATTGGGAGCCACAAAGCAACGAAATGTTACCTTAAGACGTCTGGAACTTTCTCTTGCTGCAACTGCCATTTCACGAGCACCGACTTCTTTAGTTGGTTCCCACAAGTGTGCATCTCGATGAAAGAGAGTACCAATTCGTTGTCCTCGAAGGACTCTTATTATGTTCTCAGCAGTACATCCGCTTTATAAGAAACAAAAGAGAGTATTAAGAATGTGGCAGAAGGCAAGTGACTGACACCAGCATGACAGCATCACATATAAAAGCAACAAAATATTTTTATATGGGAAAAGGTACAAGTTCTAGACATTCTTTTTCCTTTGAGTGGCAATTCATAGAATAATGTATACAGATTCTTAGGTGGGATTACGCAAGAGGGGTTAAATTGCTGCAACTTTCCTATCCCTCTATTCACTTACTTGCAGAAAACTGGCCAGTATGTTAATTTCATTTTAAACGATTGCAATCCTGACAGAACAGCATTTGGCTAGCATGTTATTTAACACGGCACAATAAAAAATTGCACAGAACCAAACCTGTAATAAAACAATACCTTGTAATAACAACAGGAATGCCAGCATAAGCTGCATTGACAGCAGCTTTTACTTTTGCAGTCATACCTCCTCTACCCATCCTCGACTTGTCTCCGAATGTAATCTCACCCTGATGTTTCTCCTTAACATATGTGTGGATTAGCTTTGATTTTGGATCACTTGGGGGGCCACTATAAAGACCCTCGACATCACTCAATAAAACAAGAAGATCAGCTTTTAGCTCCAAAGCCAGTAGGGCTGCTAAACTATCGTTGTCCCAAAATATACCAGAAGAATCCTGAAAAAGTGCTCAAACTATAAACTTTAAGATGAGTCAAAGCTTTCTTTTACCAACTTTACAAGCTGCATTGGAGCCTGGAGAAAAGCTTCTATTTGTGATGCATTAAAGTGTATAGGTACAACCTCCTCATATTAAGATTCTACTTAAGATGAAGAACATCACTTTCCATTCCAACAATAGACTAGACCACCATAGGCAGAAGAATAATATTGATATCAATATATATGAACACACATTGTGTAATGTACTACAATGTATTGGCACAGCTCCTACGCTAAAGCTTCTACTTATAATGAAGGATATCATTCTTTTCACATAGCATTGGATAAACTGCTATAGGTAGAAAAACATAGCATTGATTCAGGTAATAATATAAAGAAACATCATTACATAGGAAAAATTATCAGCATAATACCTCATATGGAGCTTTCCTGGTACTGACGGCATCATTTTCATTAAATATAGGAATAACTTTCAGCGATAATAAGGACTTCACTGTCTCATTTAGTTGCTTCCTAAAATCTCTATCTCTAAAATCACTGTCTGTTACAAGAAGTTGAGCTGATGAAATATCCAGCTGCAGAAAAAAAGAAGTGTATTTCAAATTTCCATGTACTGGCGATAAAACTTGAATATTAGAGATAGAAATGTTCCAGTAAGGAAAGGATGAACTTTATGGTAATGAACTTCAAGGAAAGATAATCTGATGCAGTCGTGAAATAGAAAATGAGTAGCCACCTCATTGAACAATGAATCATACAGGGCCATAAGACTATTTTGTCCAACAGCTGCACATGCCTTTCCATCAAGTTCTACTTGTGGCTTCTGAAGATCCGCAAAGCTGCAAAATATGAGATGAAAATTACGAATACTATCAAGGGAAAATGTATTTATCCCCAATATAATTATTTCCTGTTTTTCTTTTTGATGAATGACATCAATATCAATTTTTAGGGTCGATATATACTTAAAGGTGTAAACATCACTAATCAGAGCTGAAAAGAAGAAATGAAAAACCTGCTGTTGACCAGTCTCCTATATCTAAGCCTTTGGCGACCTAGGCCAACAGCACCTGATGACACCAAAATAATCTCAAATCCTTGAGAGTTCAATTCTTTGATCTGCACACATTGTTTGAAACTTTAACCATGTTTACTACTTACTACAAGGCAAATAAAGAAATAAGTGTAACCTCCCAGAACTTCATTCACAGTGAAGTATAAAAAGAAATATCAGACCTGTTCACATAGTGCTCCTAATCTTCCAAGTGCTAATCGCCCATCATTTCGAGTAACGACAGCAGTCCCAACCTTCAATATAGGCAGTTCACTCATTCATCAGAACGACTATATTGACTTTAAGATGTTTAATCCGTGGCTACTATATTGAGACAGTGTTTTTGTTCTTAATGAAGCCATAAAATGAATAAAGGACCCACTCTGGTGGCACAAAGTGATAACAATTTCCTATCTAAAAACAAACTTTACAAGCAAAAATAGACATCACTTTCAGGGCAATGTCCGATGATTAAGCAGCTCAATATTCCCAAACAAAGAACTTTAACACTTTTAATAATATTTTTCTCAAAAAATATTAATTTTCATAAAAGTGCTGGGGCGTGCACATTTCTTTATTTTCAGTTTCATCTTTGTAAAATTTTGATATCCAAAATGAACCTATTTTTATCCATTTTCCAGCTTATCCTGTTCTCAGAAAACAGATAATCTTATTCTTAAAAAACTGTAATTTAAATTACAATTTGCAATGAAACAAACACACACAAAAAAAATCTATTTTTAGATTTCAATATCCTTATATATATATATATATATATATATATATATATATATATATATATATATATCAATTTAGCTTGCCTTGAAATAGCATCTAGCATCCTTGATCCCATTTTAAGATCTCCAAAATATTCTATAAGTACATTTTGCAGAATTTTGAAGAAAGCATTAGGAAATTCTTAACAAAGAAGAAGCATGCTTCAGGTACTAAAAAGGTACATTTTCTCTGTTACAAAAAAACAAATGAAAAGAAATCAAGGCGTTCATTTTCCTTTGCAATTCCACATCTTTCCTAGTAGCCAAACACTCCCCTCCAATTAAAATCAACATAAAACCACCAAAAACAAGTAAACAAACTTTTAAATCAATTCAATCTTCATCTCATTGAGGTAATCAGAAAGTCAAAACTTAAACAATGCCACTAACAAAAACAAAAGAGAGAGAGAGAAGAGATATGAACCTTAATGACGATACGCTTGACGTCTTTAACAAAAGCTCTGGAACTGTCCTCCGCCATTGTTTGGTGATTGGCTGTCGTGTTCAACTCAGTGACTCAGTAATGTCATTCAATTTGGAAATAGGTTTTTTTGAAGTTTGAGCTTTGAAAAGAAATGAAAGCTGTTTTGAGGTTGAGAAGTCTTTAGTGGGCCTTTTGGATTGTTTCGTTTGGGTTATAAACAGTTGGTGGTGGCTGAGTCGCCAGTGAAAGTGGGCCACGTGGGACAGAGAAAAAAAATTTCTCGATTCGAGGGTTAATTTCATCGAACATTCTTCGATTATCGTTCGAATTGTAAGTTAGTTTTTAAACTTTTAAATTATTTTTGATTGATTTATTAAAGTATTAATATGATACTAATCGGGTTATTCTATGAATCTAACCGTCAATTTACGTGTTAAATGTCAGTGCAAATCTACCGTGAAACATTTTTAGAACTCGCAGATCAAATTGCAAACACGTACATACATGTTATGCAGAGTGCAGACGAATTAGATATAACGTGTTAAAAAATTAGTCATGTTAAAATTTATGATGATTGCTTTTTTGAACGTGTCGGATCCAATTCATTCATGCAATAAGTACATGATTGTAATTTAACATGGTGCTTTTAAAAAATGCGCAATGTCATATTTGAGTTACCATTTGATTTTCAGGATAATGGCCAAACTGACGAAATGGTCTGGTTCATATGATGTTGATATTTTGAGGATTGAATTAAAATATTTTAAACTTTAAGGGTTATTTTAGAATTCAAAACACAATTTAAGGACATTTGTGCAATTAACCATGTATATAAAGAAAGTTGTGAATACGACAGAATATGTGAATATGACTATTACTTGAGATAATGTCACATTTAGCATTTATACTTTAAAAATATGTCTCAGGTTTGAAATGGTCTGGTTCATATGATGTTGATATTTTGAGGATTGAATTAAAATATTTTAAACTTTAAGGGTTATTTTAGAATTCAAAACACAATTTAAGGACATTTGTGCAATTAACCATGTATATAAAGAAAGTTGTGAATACGACAGAATATGTGAATATGACTATTACTTGAGATAATGTCACATTTAGCATTTATACTTTAAAAATATGTCTCAGGTTTTAATAAAAAAGATGACATTTATTTTAAGAATTTCGAATTTGAGTATTTGTACGTATAAAATGTGCGTACGTTTGTCAAAGTATAAAGGAAAAATATGAACAAATATTATCATGTAATTACATCATTATATTGAAAAACATATAAGATCAACATATTGTAAAAGTAGAGATATCATATTCAACGGGAAGTTCTGCGGTACAATAACCTAATTTAAAGCTAAAAAACAGCAAGTTTCGAAACTTATCAAGCAACCTAAAATGTTATTCTTTTTTATAACATTTTTGTTTCATTTTTTTGACAAGTTTCGAAACTAGTTGAAAAATATGAAAACCAACTTAAAATGTTATCAAAAAGTTAGGTTGTTTAAACACAGGTTAAAATACTAATTAATCAACTCTTAATTATTTAGCCTATTGGTTGAGACCAAAACAAATAAGGTACTCCGATCAATTCTGATTATAATACTACCACGTGAAGTCCAGTTTTTGGGTTGGGTTGGGTAGGGCTTTTATTATTAATTAATTTAACTTTTAAACGTTTTTTTTGTAACGATTTGGATTTTAATTTATAATAATTAAATAATTTAATGATCGTTATGTAATATTCACAAAATTTAATGATCATTTCGTAATAATTAATATATTATTTTAGTTGTCTGGTCAATCTGCCGTTAAAATATTAACAACATCTAACGACTCAATATTTATTTTGTAATAAAATATAAAGTTTAACAATTTTATAATTTTTGAAAGTTTAGTGACTAAAATAAAATTTTAAGATAATTTAATAACTATTTGTGAACTTTACCCTAAATTTGTATATAAATATTTATTTTCTGTTTGAGTTAAAAGTATCCACTGCCTCTCACTAAAGAAGTAAACGCTGACGATAAAATGTAATGTATTTTTATTAGTAAGAATCAAACTAGTGACCTAATGATTAAGGGATGAGGTGAGCAATCACCACACCACATCTCATGGTTTATATATAAATATTTTAGACTCCAATAATAATAATTTATTAAAAAAACTTTTTACAAAACTATTTTAATATAAAATATTTCTTTTTCATTCGCACCGTGAATATGACAAAAATCTAATTTATTATAACTAAAGCCGGTCAATAAAATGTTTTTAATAAAAGAAATTGGAATATAAAGACAAAGGATCAAATATGTGGAAAAAAAAACAAAGGATTAAAAAGTGTAGAAATGATTGTCAAGAATGGGATTCGAACCCATGCCCTTTCGGACTAGTACCTGAAATTAGCGCCTTAGACCAACTCGGCCATCTTGACACTGTGGTTGGGGTGTTATATATTGTTTTATATAGCATTTAATGAAAACTTATAATACAAATAGACAGCTACACGTTTTTTCATCTCAATTTGGTACATAACTTGGAGAAAGAATCTTAAATTAATATGTACTTGGTAACTCAAAAAATGATAATGTTTGTAACACAACATCAATGATCAAAATGATAACATCATATAATATGTCACATCTTAATTAGTTATTGAAATAATACATTCATAAATCAATTTGAGATTTTTTCTTTTCTTTCATGCTTAGGTATTAATTTGAGACAAAAAGTTCATATAATAATTTGAGACTAATCTTTTTAATAAGAGATAAAATATAGGGGTGTCCAAAGATCAAATTTGGAAGACATCGAATAATTAAAAAAAATTATATCACAAATAAATATATAACATATATATCATTTTTTTCTAAGTAACTAAAGTATTTTTTAATCAAAATAAATATTTAATATATATTTTTCCCATCTATTTTTTTTTAAAAATTGACATGTGGCATTACTTCAAAAATAATAATTAGATACTTCTTTTGACAAAAATATATTTTAGATATATACTTTGATGAAAAAAATACTTTAAGTACTTAGATGAAAAAAGTAATATACTTTACCAACAAGGGTTGGGTGCATTGGTAAGACACATTGCACTCCAAAGGAGAGGACGTGAGTTTGAACCTTGGAGAAGACATTGTTGGGAGGGGCAGCCACGCACCCCGAACATGGACCGTAAGACGGACATGAATATAATAAAAAAAATTAATATACTTTGAATATCTAAAATAATTTACGTACCTAAATGAAAAAATTGGTACATTATTTATGATGCGAGCCTTTTGAAAATTACAAGGTACAATTCTAGTACATATCTCTATAAATCACAACCACAATAAATTGTCAGAAACACAATTAAAACATATTTCGAGATGTATTCTGAAAATAGAAAAATTCAATCACATCAGCATGTTAAAAAAAAGTTTATTGTTCATCCAAAATCAAATTAACCAATCGAACTAAATCAAAATCAAAATATACTCCTTCGCTTATGATTCTATCAATTCAATCGATAACTATTTTTTTATAATCTAATTTTAATGGAAATTACATCATATACTTTTCAATCATAGTATTTATTTTGATAAAAACCTTTTGGGTGACCCTAATTTCACGTGCCAAGTCCATCACAAACGTAATTAAATGCCAAATCCTTTTAAAATCAAATATTCACCAAGAATACTTTCCATCCCCTTTTCCTTCCCCCAAACCAACAAATGTCTTTCTGCTGCTTCTTCGTTTTCTTCCTTTCCTTCCTCCCACTTTCCACTCCCCTCACTTCTTCCCCTTACCTTTCCCCCACAACCCTCCCTCGAAATTACCATAAAATGATCAGAAACTTCAAAATTTACATTTACCCTCCTCCCGAAACGCTGTCGTTCGACTCCAAAGTCGAATCTCTCTTCCACTCTTCCCTCATCCACAGCAACTTCATTACTCAAAACCCCGAAGAAGCCCATTTGTTCTTCATCCCCTTTGCTTTCCGCTCCGACCTATCCACACGCTCTATCGTCCGTGTTGTCAGGGATTATCGTACGGAGTTCATCTACTGGAACCGAACTCTCGGAGCCGATCATTTCTTCCTCTCTTGCTACGGTGTTGGCCATGGTTCGGACCGGAACGTTGTGGAGTTGAAGAAGAATTCGGTTCAAATCTCGTGTTTTCCGACGATGCCCGGGTTGTTTATTCCTCATAAGGACGTTAGTTTGCCCCCACTTGCTAATTTTCACACGCCAGCTCACGCTCCGGGTACAAAGAGCTCGGGTCATTTCGGTTAGGTATAATTGGGTTAAAGAGTCAAGTTTGGTGGAACAACTTTTAGTTGATCCTGAGATTTTGGTTGATTCCGAGCCATCCGATCAATTGACTTACGAGAAAAGACTCGCTGAGAGCAAGTTTTGTCTGTTCGAGTACGAACCGGAGATATTGGAGATCGGAGAAGCAATGAGCTTTGGGTGCGTACCCGTGGTGATCACCAATCGTCCAATTCAGGACATGCCGTTGATGGACCTGCTCAGGTGGCACCATATCGCTGTATTCGTGGGAACAAGAGGTGGTGCCAAGGAGATCAAGAGGGTCTTGGGGCGGGTGGTGGTGGAAGGGTACGAGGATATGAGGGAATCTGCTGCGGTCGCGAGCAAGCATTTCGTGTGGAACGAGACGCCGCAGCCATACGATGCGATCCATATGGTGATGTATCAACTGTGGCTGAGGAGGCATACCATCAGGTATGCAGAGAGAGAGTGGGCTTAAAAGGATCACGCAATTCTTTTATTTTATTTTTCTTGTTGTAAAAATTATATTTTGGTTGCTTTATATGAATTATATAAATTACATAATAAAAAGTTTACTCTTTTAAAAAGAGTGAGTAATAGTAAAAAAAAATTATTAGAATAGTTATTATATTCTTTTGTAAGGAAGCGAATATAAAAGAGTTTGAAAGTCATTAATCAACTATCAGTTGACTCAAAATCGTTTGAATTCTGACATAGTAAATGAGTAAATCGAGTAGTTTTCAATCGACCAAGACACATTTCTGTACATGTTTCAGAAAAATAAAAAACTTAGCTTCACATTTGAAAGCAGTTTTAATCTAACACGAAACAAGCTTCCTGATGAAACAGAAGAGGCATTCACTAACCTGACACGGCAATGCTGTTTAATCAGGCTCTTAAAGCAATTGACGAAGCTGCTGATTTTCTTTCCGGAGTGACTTAACCTCTTCCATCAGTTCAGCTTGGTTCTGTAATATGGAGCTCATCACACGAGACATCTCCGTCTGTCCAACGATTTCCAAAAAAATTAGAGCCGAGGAATATGTACGTTGAAGGCTGAAAGCCAAAGCGATATCAATGGAAAAAAAGATGATGGGTACCTCCTGCATGTGAAATTGTCTTAAAATTTCGATATGTAGGTTCCTCATATCTCCATGAATGGATTTCTGGAATGAATCGAGGGTTTCTTCGAGAGTACGTTGAAATAGCTGAAGAGTAAAGTTACTTCCTTGTTGGGGATCTTGTTGAGGAGCTTTGTGTGGTTGTAATGTTCCTCCCTATTAGTCAGAACCAATGAGCCGTCATGACCGAAGAAAACTACGAAACCGTAGAGATTCATTGCAAACAGTGAAACCATCCATGATGACCAAGCAGGAGGATCACTCATGTTAGACCTTCACCCTTAAGAGCAAAGAGATATAGAGAAATAAAATATAGAAACGAGCAATTATTTAACCAAACCAGGATTCATACATTCATAGCCGGAAGAACTCCCGATTCCGCTGCAGTCAACGAATCAGACCTCGATAACAGGCTATTAAACAGCTCTTCCCTGGTTTCAGCTCCTGTTTTCTTTGTTTTCGGAGAAGCCACCAAATGGGACGTCCCATCACTGAAAGCAGATGTAGTACTAATTCTCTCAGCATATGTTGAAAACCTTCGAGGCAGTGCTAAAGATGCTAGTTTTGGTGAGTCAAGGCTGCCAGCTCCAGTAATGCCTTTTGAACCAAAAGATAAAGCTGACATGGAGTTTGAGAAGTGCTCGGGTAATCCCAATGAAGCCTCCAGATTTGATGAGACATCCCTAGTGCGCAAATTTTCATAGCTGAGGTTGGAAGTCAACGAGCTTATACTTGTCTGACTGAGCGTTGAAGATTGATCTTGTCCAGAATATATAGAACTTGATGTCAGACCACCAGAAGTTGGCATCCCAAAACGAGATGGCAACTGGCGAAGGTGACTAAATTTGTCAGACATCTTCTCACCACCCCAAGCTTCTGGAGGAGTGATGGAGGCCTCTTCACTCTTGGAAGACGGTGCAGGGGTAGATCCCAATGCCGTAAAAGACTTTGTGTCTTCCTGCAAAAAACATAGTCGTACACAAACATCTTTATGTGCAACAAAGACAAATTATACCAACTTCACTAAAAAAGCCAAATCACGTATCAGCAACAATTCCACGACTGAAGAACGTAGAAGATTTAGATTAATATCTTGTACAGAAAAGTCAAAATAAATATGCTATGTATTGCTCTCATCAATAAAATATGAAAAAGCGTAAAACCTGTTGAGACATTGAACTGGACTTCCAATCAAGTATCGGGTGATCACTGGCTCCATCATCAGCAAAAGCAAACCTCCTGCTAGATGGAAACAGCAGGGAGGAAGGCTTCTTATCATTGGGTAGGTGCTCTTTCTTTGCACCGTCATGACCATCCCACAGCTTATCCAATGAGGGTGTAATCGGATGAACATCCACAAGAGGGGAAAATACCTCCATATCATCCTTGAAATTGAATGTAGAACGAGGAGGTTGCAATCTTGTCAGTGTTCCACCTGGCCACAGATGACTTCTAATTGGTGTTTCGAGAGAAGAAGACAGATTGAGTGAACTTGGCAATGATCCACTACTAGTAAGAGAAGAAACTTCTGCAGGACCTGAACGGCCAGTGGTACGAGAACCAGAAACTGCTGTGGATAATGAAAGGCTTGATGATGTCACAGATGGAAGCGGGTCGGGCATAAGAACTGAATCCTCCATTGCACCTCCCAAAAGAGCAGTCTCAGCAGTGCAAGTACTCTCATTAACAATGGTTGGTTTTGATCTTTGCCAGCATAAACTTGAAACAGCCTGATAGATGCTATAAACACTTAGGATTTAAAATGATTAAAGGAATAAAGCTTACTACGTTCCATTTAAACAAAACACTTCGAAGTTGGAGCACAACAGCCACAAGCAAGCGGTGACAGCACATTATACAACATCATTTATACAAATACTCCTCAAAATTCTATATCACGTTTAGACTTCTTATGGGAAAATACTAGAAAGCAAGTGCAAACTACAAGAACTTATCATGGCCTGGATATCCTTTTAAATGAAAAAACACTACATAGAGCAAAAGATAACCAACCTCTGAACTACTATAAGCACGAAGAACAGTGAAAGGCTGTAGTTTTCCCCGGATATCATAGAATACCACTCTACCATTACCGGTGCCAGCTGCCAGTGTCCAACCATCATCTCTAAATGCCAATGAAGAAAAAGGTGCCTCATATGAAATGAAAGCTGAGGGTCTTCTAGACCCTGAGTCGTAAGTGTATAGCTTTTTATCCAACCCAACACTAACAATCATCTGTCAAAAAGGAAAAAGAAACTTGACATGTCAGAATATTTAACACAATTTTTTGAAATATGTCTTGACCATAAAAAAAGCTTCCTTCATCTCAACCTTCCAGAAAAGGTCAGCCTATTCCTTTAATTAATCCTGAAAGAAGGAAAATAAGGAATAAAAAATAAATAATGAGACCTTATCATTGGAGGGTGAGAAACTAACGCCAGCTGTGGGAGCAGAGTGCTGCTTCAACCAAGAAACCTGTAAACGCCGGTGGATTACATATATGATTTAAACATCAAGAATACTAAGACATACAGCGAGAAGAGAACCTTAGGGCTACGACCAGTGGTATCCCATAAATGGACAGATCCATCATCACCTGCAGTCACCAAAATGTGTCGACTAATACGGGAATAATCAAGCACCTTTAGTTCCTGGTCTTAAAATCCACCAAACAAAAATTAGCTTGCAAACAAGAATAAGAACTTAACATAAGCACCCAAATGCAACAAACTGAACAACCTGTGCATTAGGATCTTTTAATTCAGCAGCCTTTGCCCCAGAAGCAAGGTTGTGAAGTATTAGATCCCCACTAAGGCTGATGGAGGCCAAGTGTTCGTCTTTGCAGTTGTACATAACACCTGTTATTGAGCTGGTATGACCCCTTAACCACTTGATGCAACGCTTCCGCTGCAAATCCCATATTCTTACAACTTGACCACTTCCCCCTGAACATATGTATCTGGATCCCTTGTTGCTAAAGCTAATAGCTAAAATAGACTCCTGCAAATTTAAGGGAAATTCAGCTTGATAAATTTGACTAGGGAGACAATGGCAATAATTATTTAAAATTTCAGTAGCCTTGTAAACCAATTAAGGACTGACATTAACGAACAAGAAATTTCAGGTGTCGAGTCATAAAACCTTGAGGGTTCTAGTTTCATAAATGAGAGCGCATATTTTTCTTCTTCTTCTTCTTCTTCTTCTTTTTTTGGGAGGGGGGGAGGGGTATAAAACATTATAGCATTTAATTTAAGGATATGGACATCATTATAGAGCAACTCAAAGCACTAAATGTTTGAAGCAAGCTTGCCCATCCATGCTACTTAAGCACATCCTCCTCTCTTACTACATACCAACACTGATGCTAGAAACATGTGATTGTAAAGACAGAAAGCACAATTATATTTTGTTCATTATACTCCTACAGACCTACACTACAGAAAACAACACACTGCACGACATGCCCACATTGACAAAGGAGAAACTTCAGAAAGCAATTGAATTTGAAACTACTATCTTTAGTTCATGAGTAACTCAATTTAAACCATGATTTAATAATCTACAATTAGAGCCATTCAAAATATCTTTAAGTCAGCTGCCAATCAACAACCCACATCCTATAGGTAACTTCTATTTCACCAAGCATGTATCTGAAGTTAAAGACCTTACAGCATCGACAATACAGTTGGGGACATAGCACATAACAATCTTGGAATTAGCATGCATGATCTACCTGGAAATGAACAATATATCTCACTCCAAAAAAATTAAGCTTCAAACAATCAAACTATAAGTAATTCAACAATATTCAACGGTTTAATAATAGTAGAGAAGGATTACCTCAATGTTATCTCCACTATCAGTCCCATCAACCGGAATTGTCCCAATCCTCTGCCCATTTTTCCGCCACAGGGATATCTTCTTATCCTCTCCAGCACTCGCCACCACTAAATCTGCCATAACATTTGCTCAGCTGGAATCAATTCAAATAGCCACATGCAGGTAAAGCCAAAAAAACAGAACTGAACTGAATTTCTCAGCATAATTGCTAAATTCAACTTAAGTAATTTTCTAAACTTCTAAACGCAATTAATTAAGTTAAAAAACGATCTTAGTCCGTTAAACTCAACAAATTAATCCTTTCAAATACAAAATCTTTTTTTAACACATTAACGGCAACCGAACAGATCGTAGCAGCAGAAATGTGAGGGCGAAAAAGTGTGTCGTTTCAAAATAATAAAAGGATGAAAGAGCTTACTAGTGTGGTTCCACTTAATCGAGTTGACAATGCAACTCGGAGAAGGCGAGTAACTCAAAACACAAGGATCGTTCGGTTCGAGCTTAATGTCAAAGATCTTCACGGTGTCGCCGCCACTCGCTGCTAGTAACTCTGGCAACGGATCCGATAGATTCATTGTAAATCTCTCTTGTTTAAGTAAAAGTAAGATTCGATTTTCTCAGGGGAAAAAAACTTGAAATTCAAACGAAAACAGGAAAAGGAAATTAAAATGATTTTGATTTTAATTGAAATCTGGTTGTTAGAGAAAAAGAGAGTAAGTAAACCCTACGTCAAAGCAAAAGAAAGAAAGTGAGCCGGCGAAAATTAAAAAAAAAAAATTATTTTCCATATTTCTTTTCTAGATTTTGAAATGTGTAAAAAATGATAGCGAATCCAGAAAAAATATTAGGGTAAACTATATCGCATACCATTAAATTATGGCTCATAAGTTAAAAATATCATCGAATTTTAAAACTCTTTAAAACTAGCACTGAACTTTAATATTTGAGTCGAAAATATCATTCTGCCGTGTTTTTAAGCTTAATTTAGGCCAAAACGACGCGTCGTTTTGCTGAAGGGAAAAAGAATTAAAACTATGCACTTGGGGTGGTTTGAACCTAAAACCTTTAAGAGGTAAAGCTAAACCTTAATGACTAAACCAACATAACATCATATAATATTTTACCACAAATATTATATATCTCAAATTATTTCAGATTAATTCAAATTATTTTATAAAATAAATAATATTAATTATATATATAATATAAATAAAAGTGTATTATTTTTATTTTACATATAATACTTATAATATAAATAAAAGTGTATTGTTTTTATATAAATAATATATTTATATTATAAATATTATATAAAAATTCTAACCTTTAAATCCTAAACCTTAAACTATAAAGCTCAAACCTTAAACTTTATGATTTGAGGTTTGAGATTTATAATTTTTTGTATATTAGTTATAATATAAATATATTGTTTTATGAATACTTTTTGTTTTTAAAAAATAATATATTTTTATTGATATATGTAAAAATAATATATTTTTATATTAATTATAAAATTATTTTTTATAAAATAATTTGGTTGAAATTTATATAATTTTAATAAAAATATTTTATTTTTATATTATTTTAAAAAATATAAAATTCAAATATAAAAAACCTTAAACCTTAAATCCTAAACTCTAAAATTTAGAATTTAAATTCGAGAGTTGGGATTTGTGGGTTAACAATGTAAGATTTAGGGTTTATATATATTATTAATAATATAAATATATTATTTTTATAAATATTTTGGGATTTTTTAAAATAATATATTTATATTATTAATAATATATAAAAGTAACATTGTTATATATATATATATATATATATATGCAAATAATATATATTTATATTTTTATATGTTAATATTATTTATAATATTATTTATTTCATAAAATAATTTGAATTAATCTGAAGTAGTTTAAGATATATAATATTTATGGTAAAATACTATATAATGTTATGTTGGTTTAATGGTTAAAACTTAATTTTTTTCTCTAAAGGTCTTGGGTTCAAACCACCCCAAGCACATGGTTCTAACTTTTTCCTCCAACAAAACGACATCGTTTTGGGCTAAATTAGGCTTCAAAACACCCGCACCAAAACATCGTCGTTTTGACTTAACGGGGAAGTTAATGATTAACGGCGAAGTGACATTTTCGACTCAAATATTAAAGTTCAGTGCTAGTTTTGAAGAGTTTTAAAGTTCGATGATATTTTTAACTCAAAGATCATAATTTAGTGCTATACGATGTAGTTTACCCAAAATATTATCACCTAAACAAATATAAATGAAACAAATAATTTATTATCTAGCTCGGCAGCAAAAAAATGTTATTAAGAATTAGGAAAATTCTACTACGGGCGACGAACATTTTTTTTATAAAGAATAGAGTCAAATTAAATAATATTTAAATAATAAGAGTTCAATAGAAATACAGAAATAGGTGAAATACTAAATATATAGTTTACCCTTATTAAAAAAATATTTTAATATATATAAAAATAATTTAATTACATTTTTTAAAATAATTATTAATTGTATGATGAGTCCTTGAAATTTTAAATCTTTATTAATTAATTTAATGGTGTTCATCGGTGTTCATCGTTAGTGGTATTCATTAATGTTCGTCGCACGTGGTAGACTCATCTTAAGAATTATTATAGAAGCTTAGCAACCACACTACAATCTTCATGGTACCACCAAACTAAATAATGATTAAGTGATTTTGAGTCTAGTGTTCATGACATGATACAAGAACAAAAATTTTCACATAGTCCTAATTTTAGGGTTTAAAGATTTTATTTAGGGTATAATATTTAGAGGTTTACATGTACGAATTTTAAATTTAAAGAGTGTAGTTAAAATTTAAAATTTATAAGTTAAAACCTAAACCTCTAACCATATTACACTAAACATAAACTCTAACCTTTAAACTCTAAATTCTAACCATAAACCCCTAAATTATAAACTCATGTACTTAAACCCATAAACTCTAAATTAAAACTAAGCCCAAAATTAAGACGTTTATGATTTTTTTTTCATTTCCACCATCAGTACATGAGATATTTTCCCTTTTAACTCTCGTGTTTACCAACCGGACTACCTCCCTATTTTTCATGAAATAGGATGAACAAATTTTGATAAATTAACAGGGGACTAATTTTCAAATTTCTATAAGATAGAAGGATGGAATTTAAAATAACCTAAATATTGACAGTATTGTTTTCTAAAAAGATTCTAAATAATATGCATGCATTTTACAACTACTTTGATTATGCCTTAAAATTGAGTGAATGAACAAAATACTATTTATTTTGATACATAAATTCTGTAAATATTTTAACCGTAAATAGAGAATCTACATATTTTGTAAATATCAATTTCGTGTCCTGTATTAAGTATATAAATATTATAACATAAATAATTACATTTTTCAGAATCCAAAATACACAAAATCAAAGAGCATCTCAAACACTCCAAGATTCTTGGAGACAGAATTGTTAGAAAGAACATCCCACAATTCCAAATATAGACCATAAAATGAACAGAAAAAAACCTTCAATACTCTAAAATTGTCACAAGTTCATACAAACCTACAAAAAATATTACTTGCTTCAACTCACCGTATCTTACCCGGGGTTTTATCAACCAAAAACACCTCATAAGTTGAAATGATATGAACGTGTATATATACACATGAATATGAACAAAGCACGAAAACCCAATAAACACCAATCTACAAAATATATTCACCGTTTTCGACCAAAAGACACTTCGAAAGTTGACAATAGTGCAAAAACTTATAGACCCGGTTGAATACTAACACAGTTCATAAGAAATTCATGGTTCATCCCTAAGACACTTTGAAAGTTGACAATAGTGCAAAAACTTATAGACACGAAGCATGTTGTGTGGGGAAGGAGCAAATATGCTTTCTATTTTGCTCCCTAAATGTCTAGAAATGAGCAATGCTGTACTAAAAGCATTGACTGTCAACTAAATCCCCCAATGTCAACTTCAATCCTTTAAGTTCCTATGAAAGTATAGGAAATTTGCAACAAGGTACTCAAGCAAGAGCTCGGGGCATTTTCTCTACCCCTTCTTACCCTTTTCTTTTTCAGGGTCACCTCGTCAATTCATGATGCTACCGCATAAGCATTACTCATTCTCATACACCAAAAGAAACGATAAATCTCTAAAACAAATTAATCATTACATGTGAGCACTAGGCTCTAAATTGGAGCTAATCTCATAACATTCGATTGCACCTAATTATATCCATACAAACAACTGAATCAGTGAGTAGTCTAAGAGATATGAGAAATCTTTTTGAGGACGATTACAGCCACTTTTTTATTGTTCCAACTCAGAGCAACCTATGAGCTGCCAGACCAGATATACCTATACATGCACCGTAGCTTAACTGCTACAAAGAAAGGATAAAACATGGAGGTGGAAAATAGAAGAGAAATACAGAGTTGCTGCCTATGCTACACGAAAGCAGGCTTGTAAACCTTTTTACCCTACAAATGGTATCCACAAAGGCATCGCTTATATCTCCTCTAGCAAAAGTTCGGAGCCACGATCTTCAGTTTCAACCATTTTTGGAGAATGACAAGGATAACTACATTAAAAGAAAAGAGAAACAGTAAATAATACCCATAGTCGTTATGATGCTTAACTGGATGAATAACAAAGACTGGTCTATAAAAAATGAGAAACATAATTAACAATTGTAATAAGCATCATATGGATTTTAAGAGAGAGAGATCCATATTTTCAAATGCTGCATTCTGACAATAACAAAACTAAAAAACACATTACCAATCATCAATATTCTCACAACAGACAGAAGAAGACATTGAAGGAGAAGAAAGCAGGCAATCGAGTAAGTGGATACTGAGGACATGGGTGCCGATCACTAAATTATACCATAGAAAGAAAATCACTTCCATTCTTCTCCATTAGAAGCCCTTTTTGTCTTTTCCCTACTTTGATGTGATCCAGAGAGAACCCTATGGCCTGAATCTTAAGAGAGAGAGATCAAAGAAGGTATTTTTTTTAGTTTCTAAACTTGGACCGTAAAAAAAAGTTACGATCACTTCTAGATTGGTTTGACAAAAAGAGCTTTATGGTAACAATGATTCAATATTGTTTTCACCTAAATGCTTATGCTTACAATTATTTAAATAAAATCATAAACGTATTCAGACTGATGAGATACCTGAAAATGCTAAAAACTTCTAATAGTATCCAGAGTGAAGTAACAACCACTAATGAAGAGGATATAGAAAAAAGACCATCAAAATCAATAAAAAATAAAAAGGAAACTCTATTTAGCTGACCTTCATGGAGACTTGCAAGCCATTATATGTTGATACTGCAACCATTACATTTTAGTGGACATGAACTTCGCTTTTTTCTCTGCTGGCTTAAGAATCTGGAAAGAACACATCAAGTTTTCATCGACACTCATCATTGCACCAGCGTTATCAAATTCACCGCAATAGTTGGGTGCTGAAAATATTGTAACAAGTTGCCTATCAGCAAAGAATTCGTAACCATCCTCCACAACCTACACAAAGATAACCAGTTTAGCATCAAAATAGAATAGCATTAAACATATGAATGGGAAAGCCTAGCTATTTCAACAACCTGATGTGCGCGGCAGACAAGATCTAAATCATGCTTTGCCAAGAATTCAGACACCTTGTCTGCACCAAAGGTGTATGAAACTCCTCTGTCGTTCATTCCCCATCCTTTAACATCTCTATCAGGGTCAGACCAAAGCAAATCACACAGCAAACCAGTGTCAGGAATTGCAGTTGGACGAGGTAAATTTCTAATTTGATCCAGGTTTGTCAAGTCAGGGGAAAGACCACCATGCATACACAATATTTTGTCGTCTACAAGAGCAGCCACGGGCAGACAGTTAAAACAATCAGTAAAACTTTTCCAAAGTCTCACATTAAACCGTCGCTTGCATTCATCATAAAATCCATATATCCGGTTAATAGATGCACATTCATGGTTCCCTCGCAATAGGAAAAAGTTCTCCGGATACTTTATCTTATAAGCAAGTAAAAGACATATCGTTTCCAAACTCTGCTTGCCACGATCCACATAGTCGCCTAGAAATAGGTAATTGGCTTGAGGTGGAAAACCTCCATACTCAAACAGCCTTAATAAATCACTATATTGCCCATGTATGTCACCTAAAAGCACAAACAAAAATTTTACAGTAAGAAACAATAAAATAAGGGAATTGATCTCAGGCACAAAGCACACAAAAAAAACGGTAGGCTCAGTGTAGTGAAGCGCAACATGTATATCTGTAAGTACACACGTGAGTTTTTGTAAGTCTGTGTGTATATAGATGTAAAGCTTAAAATATACGATTAACTTTAAAGTGTGTTCTTGTTTATCTACAAAACATGCAATTTTTTTAGTCAATATACATGATTTCCTTATGGTCAATGTTTGTAGTCGAATGTTCAAATATTGAGAAGTATAGGCTTTGATATTATCCCTTTCTTACTTGAAGGTATATCAAATGAAAAAAAGTAAAAACAAAATAAATTAAAGAGAGACTCAATCGGGCAGGCTTCATTTTATGTCCATAGACCTTACAAAAAGAGGGCCTTATGAAACTGGCCTCGCCTGAAAGGGTCTGAGGTGCTATTGTTTTATAGTGCTAAGGAGCAGGCAAGCGAGCCTACGTGCACGCCTCGAACACTAGCATTTGAAGGATATCTCCATTTCAATTCATTCAAGTTTACAATTTATATTTGCAGATGCCATATGCAGATTACATGATTTCAGTTGATTCATATATGTTTTTTTACAGCTTCCAGCAACAGTTAAAAAGAAAACAACAGCAACCCAATTTGCTCCACCTTTCCATATAAAAAAGGAAGAAAAATTAGGCATTAAAAAAGGTGAAATTCACCTCTATCTGGTTCAGAAATCTAAACTATTAAAACCCCATTAAGAAAACAAAAGAATCATATTCCCTGACCATTATTTATTCAACACTTGTGAAAATGCAACGTTTACCAATCTATCACAACCTATTTATTAGGTAAAAAGAAAAATCATCAGCTTTCCTTCAAAACCCACAAAAAGTTTTCTAATTAAAAAACCCTAACAAAACATAAAGCTCAGATTGTATTCCTAAAAATTAAAATTTAATCCCAAGAAACCGCCAAAAAAAATTACCACAAATTTTGATGGGTGATTCGATTTCAATCAAATTAGGCTGTAGAGAGAAGATATCTTTTGAAGCAACACAAAGCTGCTTGATCTCAGATTCGGATAATTGCACTTGTTTCCCTGGCCTGGCTGATCGGACTTCCGTCAGCCGTCTGATTATGTCGTCTAGCACCGCCGGGTCCATACCTTGTGCCGCCGCCATTAGATCCTCCTCCTCCTTCAACGGCCCCCCTGATTAAACCAAACCCTAAAACCAAAAACCGAAAAGGAACAGATAAAATGACCCCTTTTTATTAAGGGAAATATTAATAAAAAAAAAGATTGAAGGAGCAATAGAACGGAAAACAAAATACAAAAACGACATCGTTTCTGTAAAGTTGTTTACTAGACCGGTTCATTTCTCACGACGTCGGTCCGCTTCAAAAATATTTGTGATATTTTTGTATAATCATTGGTATTTGATTTATGATAATTATTTGATACAGGGAACTTTTAGTTTCTATAAATGCTTTAATTTTAGGGTTTAAGGATTTAATTTATGGTGTAGTGTTTAGGAGTTTAGGTTTAATAATTTAGAATTTAGTGTTTGTGAATATAATTTAGAGTTTAAGGTTAGAATTTAAGGTTTATAGGTTAAAACCTAAATCCTCAAACATATTACCCTAAAACTTAAATCCTAAATCCTAACCTCTAAACCATAACTATTACCCCTAAATTCTAAACTCCACACACTAAACTAAGTCCCTAAATCCTAAAACTAAGGCGCTTGTAGAAACTAAAAGTTTCCACCGCCAGTGTATTGGATATAAATCCTTTGATTTATTGGTCCAAATTTAAATTGAGTATTGTAGAGATATATTATAAGGACAATTCTTTTAACTCAATTTTTTTTTCGTTTACAATGTCAGGATTCAAATATCCAACTTTACTAAAAGACTTATAATTTCATCTCATTATACTAAGGATTCATATCCTATACACTGGCGGTGACTCATTAATTTTAAGGTTTAGGGTCTTAGTTTAGGTTGTAGGGTTTAAGGGTTTAGAATTTAGGGATATTGATTAGAATTTAGAGTTCAGGGTTATAATTCAAGGTTTAAAGGTTAGAGATTTATTTTTAGGGTAATATGGTTATGATTTAAGTTTTAGCTTATAAACCCTGAATTATAACCCTAAACTCTAAATTCTAACCACTATCCCTAAATTCTAAACCCATACACCTAAACCCATAAACCATATACCCTAAACTAAGACCCTAAACCCTAAAACTAAACCGTTTGTGGAAACTTTCAGTTTCCATCGCCAATATATATAATAATAATCCTTATACTAATCGATGGTTAATAATTTTTTGGATAAACTACCTATTTGGTAACTCGCCTATTCTCTTATTTTATTTTGGTCACTCAAATAATTTTTTGGCAAAAATATATCTAGCATTATGTTTTATTTCTATTCTAGTAGTCGATAAAAAATAACGACAAAGCTGCGCGTGATATTTTTTAATTAGGAGAGATAAAGTGATTTTTTTTAAAAATGAAGTTAGCTTTGTCGTTAATTTTTAACGACGAGATATTAAAATAGAAACAAAACGTAAAGTCAAGTACTATTTTGTCAAAAAAAAAATAGTTGAATGACCAAAACATAAACACGAGAGCATATGGAGCACTAAAAATGTAATTTACCTATAAATTTTTTGTGATTTTGATAAAAAAAATAATCAAATTAAAAGTACATGTTTATACACCTTCTTAATCGTTTGACAATGCACTCACCTTACAGACAAAGTGATTTGAACTCAGGTTTCTTAGGATGAACAACATCTACTTTCTATTGTGATCACTTGTTAGGTTCAATAACTTTATTTTTTTTAAATATAATAAATTAAAATAAAAGTGATATTGAATTTAAGTATAATATACGACAACTGAGTCAAATATTAATTGAAAATGAAAGAAAAAATAGAAATGTAATTTGAAAGTATGATATATGAGGTTTAACGTTTTTATTTGAGCCCCTTTAAAATGTTAGGCTCCAATTTAGTCATTTAACCTTAATAATATGAATATGATAGGTTTAGCTATGATTTTCATACTATGATTTTTTAATATTATTAGTGGGTCAAAATTGATAATACGATTAGATGTTGGTGTTATTAGAATTTCTCTTTTATTATCATTTTGTCACATAATTAGAGATATGAAAATCCATTAACCATGTTTATTTAAAATATATATATGTAACTCCTAAACCCGACGTTATATTTGGCCTTAAGCCCAAACTACATACATAAAACTTTTGACCTAGTTTAACCTTAACCACCATAAATTTCATAAATCCAACAACGTTTCATATAAAACGATAGTAAATATAGTTAAATTGTTTACATAGGAGCTCCAATTTAAAAGAAAAGTAATTAAATCATTCGACATGATAAAATAAATTCAAAATAAGTGTTATAGACATAAAATTAAGGGTCCTATGAATACATTGCTTGACAAGTCTAAGTATTGTACTTTGACTGCATTAATGAGCTGAAGTCCTACTCCGATGATGCTCATTCAATGCAATGCTGCAACCTAAAAACCTACGAACGAAAACAACGATTCTGAACGCTAAGCTCATAAAGCTCAGTGGATAGACCTCTACTCTACCATGCTTCATGCAATTCATAAACATAAGCATATAGCTAGAAAAGATGGCATGATAGTGAATAACAAGTATGATATTACCACAAATCATACACATATAACATGACATCATAAAACAACTCATAAAAATCATAGCCACAAACCTAGAGTGAGACTCGGGCCCCACAGTATTGGGAACGTACACTCTGAGGGAGGCCCGGGGTCACACACCATCAAGAACTTACGCTCTATACTCAGAATCCTCCTCGAGTAACTTCGAATAAGACCCAAGGGCACACAACATCGGGAACGTACATTCAAAAATATCTTATCATGGTGTTGCAACACTCTCACTAGGTATATGAGTCTCATCAATCAAGTGTCCACAAGGCACACAACATCATCATAACCATACAACCGGGGCACACAACATTAGGAACATACACTCTAAGGGAGACCCGGGGCCACACAAAATTCGAGAACTTACGCTCTATACTCAGAATCCTCATCAAGTAACTTCGAATAAGACCCAGGGGCACACAACATCGAGAATGTACATTCGAAAAATATCTTATCATGTTGTTGCAACACTCTCACTGGGTATATGGGCCTCATCAATCAAGTGCTCACAAGGCACACAACATCATCATAACCATACAACCCTATGATTTCTATCAACATATAAGTCACCCAATTCCATTACCAAGTTCTTAAATATTATGCTCGAGTATAGGAGATTTCTCATATTTTCAGTTTTACAACTCATTTCAGGCCATTAGGGGTCTATTGGAACGAACATTACAATTTTTTAGCCTTCCAAGCGGAAATCAGCATTTTCGGGCAGAATGCCCAATAGGTAGCGATAATGGACTTCGGGTACCAGTATAGTAGCCTTGGATACCGGTACTCACAGCGTATCGATACCAAAATATCTTAATGAAATTTTCTTAAGCCTTGGCGTACCGATATAGGTCGACTCATACCGATATGAGATTGCATGTCGTACTGTAGACTATCAGCGTGAATGATTATTTACTGGCAATAAGGCGTAAAAGATATTGAAAAAGTGTTAACACAATGCCAAGAAAATCTATTACGTGCAAGTATACACGATCTGCAAGTAATACATCGGTTAAGCTGAGTGTAGATCCTACAGGGATTGCGTTCAGAGGATTCAATTTTCGTGCTAATTACTTGTCTTGTGAAAAAGATTGTTTTGATTGGGAGTGGTTTTGAAAATGTCTTAAAAAGAAATTAAACTAGTAAAGACGTTGGCAATGAATGTGTCTTAGCAAATGATGAGCGTTGGTAAGGTGCCTGGTTTTCACACTAATTGTGCCATGCCATCCTTTAATAAATCCTGTCTTGGCAGTTTTTGTCGAGCAGATTCAAAGATAGCAATGCCTCTGTCGATGTCATTACCCTAAATGTCTATAATGCATGTTTTTTTATAAATAAATTCGATTAAGCATCAATCTTTACTCCTAAGGGGTAAATTTCACTTCTGGAGTAAGTTCATCTACTTGAACATCTTCTTTTTTATAAACCCAAGTCATTTATGATATTGAGTTGCAATAAGCCAACTATGCCAGCAGTCACTTGACATAATAATTTAAAAAGAGAGTGCCAGCTGTCGCTTGTCAACACACTTAAAAATAATGAACATGTCAGATAGGAAAACAACGCCGAGGCAGTGTTGATTTATTAAAAACTAAACATTAAAAACAACGTTCAAACGCAAACACCCCTCACCAACTATGAAATTAGTTTATGGTGAGGGTATCGATCAAAAAACCATAATCGTTTTCAACATCCATCATCATTAAAACTAAGAAAAATAACAACAAAGAGGATAGGCTAGAAGAGGGTCTCTCGATGCAGCTCTTCACGGCCAGGCTCTCGAATGTTGCACCCTATCTCCAATCACTCTCCTCGTCCGTTCACCTCTTCATTTTGGTTTGATCGGGATTAAATAGGACTCCATGGATAACATATGATTATCTTGAATTTGAATTTGATCGTGCATGGATAAGGATGGTGATCATCTTATCTGACATTTGAATCCTAAGGCTAATCAAGTTAGGGCTGATGTCATCGTGCCATTGCTCTTCCGACATCACAGCTTGGCATGGTACTGCCAACCGTGCTTGACACTACTCGTCCGCTATTTTCTCGGAGGTTGATCTGATCCCTATTTTCTCGCATCCTGATATGGTCCTATTTTTTTGGGGTCAACATCTTCTTGGCATGACATCAAATGTTCTTCTCTGCCGACCAGTGATTGGCATTAAAGGTCCTTCTATGCCAACGGCTACTCGACATCCTTCTTGGTGTCGTCTCCTGCTATGCCAACTGCTATGCCAACCTGCAAAAAGGTGCCAAAAACAACCCTTTCACTCTGGCATAACACCAAATCCTAACTTTTTATGCAATGCATGATTTTACAACCTAAATGCAGCTAAATGTACTTAAAAGATAAGAAAAAGCATGTGAATAAGCATAAAATTTAGTACTTTTGGAGCGTCAACACTCCCCCACACCTAGCTTATTACTTGTCCTCAAGTAATGAAAAATGAAAAGTAAAAATAAAAACGATGAAAATGATACCTCGGATGAGTGTTGGTTGGCATGTTATCCGATGCTTGCAAATAAAATTTGGCATAGGTCTATCCTCAGTTATCTCAGTGCAGTAATGTCAAGCACATAGAAAATTCAAGAGCAACAATATAACTCTAGTCTTAAGGCATGATAGTGCATGAAGTGTAGGCAATATGCATAAAGTGTCCACTAACTCAGTCAAATTTACTACCTAAACTTAGAATTATAATATTATTTTTCTTTTTTTCTTGCCTAGGGTTTTTTTCCTAGCATTAACTTAAGCTAACCTCATGATATTGTTTAGCGTGAGTAATATGAGGGAGTATACCACGAATCCCCACCTTAATCCAGACATCACTAGGTTTTCTCTTCAACTCATACCTAAAGTTTTAGACTTGAGAACTAAGAGGGAGCATACCACAAAGCCCCAAGTAACTTATTATTTCTAGGTGGATGAGAGTTTCATATTTTTATGGAAAAAAGGTCAAAAATAGCCCCCAACGTTTCACCGTTTGGCCATTTTAGCCTAATCCTTTTTTGGCGCAAACAACCACCTAACGTTTCATTTTTCGTTTAAATTTCACCTTTGTTGGATGAAAACCATTAATTAACTAACGGTCAACGCCTGAGACTAACATGACATGTTTGCAGAGCATAGGGAGTTGACGTGACACTACCACGTGGCATTTTTGCTGACATGACACTTTTAAAAATTTTAAAAAATAATTATTTTTTAAAGAAAATATTTTTAACCAATTTCCATGTCAGCAAAAATGCCACGTGGCAGTGTCACATCATCTCCCCATGCCCTGCAGACATGCCACGACAGTCTCAGGCATTGACCGTTAGTTGACTAACGGTTTTCATCCAACAAAGGTGAAATTTGAACGAAAAATGAAATGTTAGGTGGTTGTTTGCACAAAAAAAGGATAGGGCTAAAATTAGCAAAATGATGAAACGTTGGGGGGCTATTTTTGACCATCTGCCTATTTTTATTGCCATGACAGAACATTGCTACCTTATTCATTTTCAATTTTTACCATGACATCATTTTTTTTCTGAGCATAGTTTCAAAAATTTTAAGTTTGATAAGGAACTAGATGCATACTACATGTTAAGTGAAATCAATTCCCAAAACTAGAGATCAATTAGCAAGCAATCCTGACATTACTATTCTGCTGGCATAGGCATCTAAAGATTTAAATTTCCTCATTGAACAGAAATCTAAGTCAAATTAAACTTGCCTATCAAATGTTAACATACTTCAAAATTCGGCCGAGATAAAATTTCCTTTTTCACTTTTTTTAGTGGTTCGGTATGCATGACATTAATCCTAATCTAACCTATATGGCATGGCATGAAAACATAATGTAGTACAGAAAATAAACATGAATGGCATGACATAAATGTGAGGAAATGCGCACCCCCAAACCCAATATGTGCATTATCCCCAATGCATGAAACAACACATATAGACAACAAAAACAAAATAAAAATAAAAATGCATGAACATATAAATGCAAATAAAATGAAAGAGTTAGGAAGAAGAAGACTCCCCTTCAGAAGAGGCTCCTTCTTGAGCGGCATAGGCTTCAACGACTAATTTGGCTCGAGTCTTTCTCTAAGATAGGCTGCCACAATAAGGAGCCATCCTCTTTTTTATGCTCCACCCATGTGTGAAAGTGGAGGTAAGGGTTTCTTTCACAACCTTCACCGGCTCAGATGAGGTTGGCGTGGCAGCTGACTCGGCAGGGGCGGCGAGTTTCTTCTCACTTTGATCCTCAGATACTAGTGTGTAGCAGACTTGACAGTTTCATCTTTGAGAGGAGAGATAGGTTCTGTGGCAGTGGACGGAACTGGACTGGGCACTGAAGTGCGAACTGGTCTGGGCACTGGGTTGGTTGGCATTGCATCATCATCGACAAAGATTCCCACTGGGATGACAATGAACACTGGCATGACTCCTAGGGAAAGACTCACCAAGGTCTCTTGTTGCGTGTAAAAGAGTCTATCGCAATTGTAGTGCAAGTGTACACGACGCAAGTAGTAAAGTGATACTAAGTATCGGATATCGTCTCCACAGAGATTGGGCTAATAGCTTCACCTTGTTTACTGCACGAAAGTAAAGAAAATAATTACGAAAGATGTCACGAAAATAATAAGGAAAATCGCAAATAAAATAATTGAGATATCAAGGATGAGAGAATGGGCTGGTATTGAATTGCTCGGTAGTGCAGGTATTGAATTGCTTAGGAACTCTAGTTCTGTCGTTGCTCCCGTCGCCGACAGCACCTGTCACGGCGGCTGTCCGTTAGCTGTCGCGGGAGCAGACACACCAACTCCGTACTTCAAGCTTGGCAAGAATCCCAGATCTGCCTTGTCCTATCCCTAGGTCCAAGACTGTCGATGATCACGTCTTTGATGATACCTCCCGGCGTGAATCGAAGGATGAACACCGATGTGTATGAATTCTTCTTTAGCCACTTAACCTCGCCCTATCCCTAGGCACGAGATGGTTCAACTATAAACTAGAGAACACGCTTTTATTTCTTTCGTATACTTAACTCTCCCGATGCTAAGTAAATGGATAACCTCACAATGCTCTCCCGATGCTCTTGCAAGATGTTAAAACCAAAATAAAAGAACTTGAAGTTTATTTTATTGAACTGAAAAATCCTAAAACAAAGCAACCCTTGCAACTACTTTACAAAACAACCCGTAGCCCTAGGGGAATTTAGAACATGTCGGTGACGGGTGGACGACAGGGGTTTTTGGTTTCGGTTATGGGGTAATCGGTTGTATCTCCTAGGTTAAATCTATGCCCTTATATAAGCTTTAGGCTCAAGTCATCTAAGGTAACACGGATTACAACTTTAATTAAAAGTAAGATTCTAATAAAGACTAAATCTCTAAAGACTCCTACTTTCCAGCCGCATCCTTGCTTTTAGGAATTTCCCTTCCTTGAGCTTTGGCTTGACATATCTTTTGATCCGGGGCTTGGAAAAATATGTGGCTTTCACACGACAGACGAGCAGATTTTTCTCTATCTATCGAGGTCTACTTCGTTTTTCCTCTTCATAAGTCTGCTGTCACCATGCTGTCACGACAGGTCCATGGCAGCTTCGTCTTCTTCGTCTGCTAGTCCAGTTCAGCTTTCCTGCTTCTCTGCCCTGCGCCTGCCTTCAACGTCTACTATGGCAGATACCTGCAAAAATAGCCATCTTTTAGTAGAATCCGTGCTTTTGATCCATTTGTGATGTTTTACTAAAAACTAACCTAAATGCAATGCAATGATGCTTGAATGCAGCAGAAATATGGGTTAAAAGGGTGTAAATAATAGAACTTTTACACACTCAACACACCCCCAAACTCAAGTTTTTGCTTGCCCTCAAGCAATGAAGAAAGAAAAATGAAAATTTTTGTGTTGGCCTTCAAACAGTGAACTGTCCCTTACCCGTCGCTCATTCTCTATGGCGGCAGCAACCTGTCGGAAAGGTTAGGATCTGTCCGGAATCTCCCTATAGCTCTCGTGCAGTGTGTGCATGCTTGTGAACAGTTATATTCTAAGATTCTCTTAGTTTCACTAGAATATTCAACTTCTTAACTCGAATTTTTATGCCAAAGTTTATTTTTTTAGAAGGCACATTTTCATGCTTCTTTTTCTTCTATTTTCAAGCTAAATTTTTCTAGAGCCAGTTTTGGGCACCTCTAGTTAGCTTCCTAGAGCCGGTTTCGGGCACCTCTAGGTTTTTGATTTTCTTTTGCTAAACTTCTTTCCTAGAGCCAGTGTTAGGCACCTCTATGGGCTATTCAAGTTCTAAGCTTCCTATTCTAGTTTGGCTAAAAGAAATCTAAGCAATATAACAGTCACAAAAGTGTTTAAGTTTTCAGAACTATAGAAAGGCTCTAAACTTCTCCTTAAACTGTCCTAAAGATGCTGCCACGACAGAGCCGTCATGACAGGTAAGCTAACTTCACAGTTTTAAGCCAACAGTTTTATATTTTCTGATTTTTTAGAAAACTTAAATAAATAATAAGACACAACAAATAATAAAAAGATGTGCATAAGACTCCATTAATGATGGAGGGTTGCCACCCCCAAACTCGAGGGTTGCATTGCCCTCAATGCAAAATGACATGAAAAGATGAAAAAAAGAAAGAAAAGTACATCACAAAATATAAAGGCAGGCAACAATAAGAGGAAAATAAAAACTTAAATTTTAGTTGCTGTCCTCGTTGCTGCTGCTCACACGGATCTGCCAACGGCGTCTGGGCTGTGGAGGTGGCTGGGCAGGTGCAGGAGCAGGTGTTGTGGCAGGCTGCTCAACAAGTTGGACATCAGAACTGCTACCGCTGTCCCAGCTGCTGCTGGTGGTGGTGCTGGCCTTGGGCAGCCGTTTCTTGTCTGCCACGTGCTTAATTCTCTTGACCCGCGTGAAGTCCCTCTCTAAATTCCTCTGGATAAGAGGGCTGTCATCAGTGGCAGGCCTCTTGGTCCCTCGAGGGGAGGTGTCTGCCGGAGGGCTGCCTGCTGCCGTCGGGGCAGGGGATGGTGTGGAAGTGGCAGAACGTGTATGGGGAGAGACAGGTGGTGTAGGTGTGGGGGAGGGGATATGGAAATAATGGGCGGGGAAGGTGGGGAAGATGACATCCGAATAATGTAAAGTATTAGTAATGAAATTTACCGTTGCATTGGTGAAATCGCGGATGAAAGTCATCAAACCCATTTGCCGCTCCTCGACCCGTAGGAGTGCAGCAAGGATAAGTGCCGACTGGTCTGTCGGAGCGGTGGCGGCAGCAGGTTCCGGGGCAGGCTCTTCTGATGATTCTGCGGGGGAGCCGGCAGGGTTGAAGGAGGAGACAGGTGTAGCCACGATCAACTCCATGAGGCTGTTGATGTTATTGTCTGTCTAGCCTCTGCCCTTCCTTATTTTGTCGGATGGATCCTCGGGTACAGCAGCACATCGGCAGAGGGAAGTGATGGTGAACGGCAGGCAAAGGCGAGAGTCGGAGCGGAAAGCGCAATCCAGGATGCTGTCTCTCATATATCGGCCCACATTGATGGGCCTGTTGTGCATGATGGAGTGAATAAGGGCCAGCCGCTGTCGGTTGACTGTCGTGTGGTGGGAAGACGGCAGGATACGCTTTTTGATGAAAGCGTTCCACAGTTTTGCCTCCGGTAGGAGCTTCCCCCTATTGACGGAGTGGGGGTTCTTCTTGCTGGTTATCCATGATGTTCCCTCCTCTGTCAACTCCACCATGACAGCATCATAAGCGGCAGCATCGAGGGTGTCGAGAAATTTCTGGTGAGCATCATCATCGGGGCCAAAGAAAAGGCCAAACATGTGATTGATGCTATCGGCAGTGAAAGGCACTTGCACTCCCCTAATGGTGACGGATGTCGCCGTTCTGCTGTCTATGGCCGCGTAAAACTCCCGGACCAAGGTGTCGTTTAGCTCTGCCGGTTGTTCGGCAAAGCGCTCCCATAGCAAATTCTGGATAGCTCTAGCAATGAAGGGCCGGAGTCCCATGTTGGGTGCTTTGCGGATGTAAACGAACCCACGTTCTTCCCATAACTCCTTGTTGGCAAAGGGCGTTGCTGCTGCTGAGGAGGATGCTGAGGCAGCACTTCGACGGGTCTGTCTAGTAGACATGTTAGTTGCAAGGGTTGAAAAATCTGAAGAAAGCAAATAAAACTAGAGGAGAAAGCAAGAGAGAAAAATCAGAAGTGATGAAAAATGAAAGGGGAAAATGGGGTTATATAGCTGTCGGGTATCTGCCCATTTAATGTTGCAACGGCAGGCGGGAATAACGGGGCGGCAGATTGGATGTAGCGTGTCTGACGCGTCTGACACGCATTTATGCGTCTGCTGTGCGTCTGCCGCAAGCTTCTGCGTCTGCAATGTCAGTCTATTGACAGCCTGTCAAGTCTGTCTGCGGCGGCAGCCGAAACGACAGGTTACCATAAATGGGCTTTATTGGGCTGATGGATGGGCGGTGGGCTTGGGCCACTTCTTCTTTCCTTCTTGACTCCTTTATTTCCTAAAAACTGAAATTATAAAAACAAAATATTATTTAAATAAACCTAATTCCTAATAAATAATAATAATAATAATAATAATAAAATAAATAAAAATAAAAATTAGGTTAAATTAGGGGTGCCTTGTGGGGCATCTCCTAAAGTAACCACTTCCTGTATTCCTGGGGCTTCAGTCCCCTGATAATGCTTGAGGCGCTGTCCATTGACTTTGAATTGGTGCCCGTCTTTTAAAGATTGTATCGTGATGGCACCATGGGGAAAACTTGAACCACTTGGAACGGGCCAGACCATCTAGACTTTAGTTTTCCTGGGAAGAGTTTAAGTCTAGAATTAAATAACAACACAAGTTGCCCTAGGCAGAACTGTCGTGGCAGCAGTTTCTTGTCGTGCCACTTCTTAGTCTTTTCCTTATAGATCCTTGCGTTGTCGTAGGCCATTGTCCGTAATTCTTCAATCTCGTTCAGATCTAATAACCTTTTCTGGCCTGCCTTGTCCAAGTCCATGTTCACTGCCTTGATTGCCCAATATGCCTTGTGCTCGATCTCGACAGGCAAGTGACAGGTTTTCCCATAAATCAGTCGGTATGGAGACATGCCCAATGGAGTCTTGAAAGCTGTCCTGTATGCCCATAATGCATCATTTAGAAGTAAAGACCAGTCCTTCCTAGTTGGTTTAACCATCTTCTCAAGAATGTTCTTCACTTCCCTATTGGAAATCTCAGCCTGTCCATTGGTCTGTGGGTGGTATGCTGTCGCGATCCTGTGCTTGACACCATATTTCTTCAAGGCGGCAGCAATTACCCTATTATCAAAATGTCTCCCTTCATCACTAATAATCGCCCTAGGGATGCCAAATCTAGAAAAAATGTTTTTGTGCAAAAACTTTTGGACCGTCTTGGCATCATTCTTTTGAGTGACGATTGCTTCAACCCACTTGGAGACATAATCCACTGCTAGGAGGATGTACAAATTTCCACACGAAGATGGAAAAGGTCCCATAAAATCAATCCCCCAAACGTCGAAGATCTCGACTTCTAAAATGTTCTGCAGTGGCATCTCGTTTCTCCTCGAGATGTTACCTGTCCGCTGGCACCTGTCACAGTTTTTGTAAAATTTCTGTGCATCTTTGTATAATGTCGTCCAGTAGAACCCCGACTGCAGCACCTTGGCAGCAGTCTTATTTCCTCTTAAGTGTCCTCCATATTGTGAAGCATGACAGTGATGGAGAATGTCTTCTTGCTCTTCTTGTGGTATACACCTCCTTATAACCTGATCTGCGCACATTTTGAAAAGAAGAGGGTCGTCCCAATAATAATGCTTAACATCATTTTGGAACCTCTTCCTGGCTTGATAATTAAGATCAGAAGGTAAAATCCGCTAACTATAAAATTAACGAAATCTGCATACCAAGGAAGGTTAGAAGACTTACCTGCCGCCATGGCTGTCGCGATAGCGATTGCGGCAGCAAAGAGCTGCTCATCAGGGAAGGTCTCCAGTATGTTTGTCTCGTCTAAGGGTAGACTCTGTCCCTTTTCCAACCTCGACAAGTGGTCTGCCACCTGATTTTCTGTCCCCTTTTTGTCCTTGATCTCAAGGTCGAACTCTTGTAATAGCACGATCCATCGTATCAACCTAGGCTTTGCATCCTTCTTTGCGAACAAATACTTTAGGGCAGAATGGTCGGTGTGTATTATTACTTTCGTCCCAAGTATGTAGGAACGAAACTTGTCGATGGAGAACACCACAACTAACAGCTCCTTTTCTGTGGTGGTGTAGTTCACTTGGGCGTCATTTAGCGTCTTGCTGGCATAGTATATGACGTGAAACAACTTATCTTTGCGCTGCCCAAGTGCTGCCCCGACAGCATAGTCACTAGCATCACACATGATCTGGAATGGCTGTGTCCAGTTTGGTGGCTGTACTATGGGGGCTGTCACTAGCTTTTCCTTCAGAACCTTGAATGCTTCAGTACATTCCTCATGAAAGTCAAAGGGTCGGTTCTGCTCTAAGAGATGGCATAGGGGCTTCGTGATTTTTGAGAAATTTGCAATGAATCTCCTATAAAAACCAGCATGCCCTAAAAAACTTCTAATACCCTTAACTGTGGTCAGCGGCGGCAGCTTCTCTATGACTTCAATTTTGGCCCTGTCGACTTCTATCCCACGGCAGCTAATCTTATGGCCTAGGACTATCCCTTCGTCCACCATAAAATGACATTTTTCCCAATTTAGAACAAGATTAACTTTTTCACATCTTTCAAGTACCTTTTGAAGATTGCCGAGGCAGCTCTCAAAATCATCTCCAAAGACGGAAAAATCATCCATGAAAATCTCAAGGAAGTCCTCTACCATATCGGAGAATATAGCCATCATGCACCTTTGGAAGGTGGCAGGTGCGTTACAGAGGCCGAACGACATCCTCCTAAAGGCGTATGTTCCGTAGGGGCATGTGAAAGTCGTTTTCTCTTGATCCTCCGGTGCAATAGCAATTTAGTTATAACCTGAGTAACCATCAAGAAAACAATAGTAAGGCTTACCTGCTAATCTATCAAGCATTTGATCAATAAAGGGTAAAGGAAAGTGGTCTTTTCGGGTAGCTTTATTAAGCTTCCGATAGTCCATACAAACCCTCTAACCGGTCACAGTCCTGGTTGGGATTAACTCATTGTTTTCGTTGGTTATCACGCTCATGCCTCCTTTCTTGGGAACACATTGCACCGGGCTTACCCATTTGCTGTCGGAGATGGCGTAAATAATACCAACATCTAACCATTTAATTATTTCTTTACGCACTACCTCCTTCATCGCAAGGTTTAACCGCCTTTGGGCATCAATAATCGGCTTATGATCTTCCTCTAGGAGGATTTTGTGCATGCATATCGCCGGACTAATGCCCTGAATGTCTGCTATCGTCCATCCAATCGCCTTTTTGTGCTGCCTTAACATGTCGATCAGCTGTCGTTCCTGTTCCTGCGGCAACTTAGCAGATATGATTACGGGCAGTGTGTCATCACAACCAAGATAAGCATATTTAAGCTGCCCTGGCAGGGGCTTAAGTTCTAAGACAGGTGGTTCAACAGTAGAGGGCTTTTGGATTAAATGGTTATCCGAAGTGTAATTCAAGGGTTCGAATAACTTACCTGGACGATGGTCTAACCAGTTTACCTCCTCCTGACCTTCAGTATCAGATGTATTGGATTCAGAGGAGTCGCTGTCGTCGGTGCTGTCGTCGTTGCTGTCGTCATCGCTGTCGTGACAGGCCTGTAGGTGGCTGTCGTAGTAGTGACCAAATTTTATATCACGGCAGCCCGACCTGATGCAGGGTTGATCAAAGGTCACCTCAATGATGGCCTTGCATTCCTCATCCACATCAGCATGTTTCATCGCTTGGAGAACATTCAACTTAATCTCTTGATCGTTCACGTGCATGGTGAGTTCTCCTTTCTCCACATCAATCAATGATCTTCCCGTGGCTAAGAAGGGTCGCCCAAGGATGACTGGTGCGTTCTCATCTGCCTCACAATCTAAAATAAGAAAGTCAGCAGGAAAAATAAGCTTATCCACTCTTACCAAAATATCTTCGATTTTTCCCTCGGGGTGAACGTAAGAGCGGTCGGCTAGCTGTAGGGTAACTGTCGTGGGCCGCGCCTTGCCAATACCTAGTTTTTGAAAAACAGATTTGGGCATTAGATTAACACTGGCACCAAGATCACAAAGTGCCTTACCCATAAATTTGTCGCCGATTACGCAAGGTATGATGAAGCTCCCCAGATCCTTCTTTTTCTGGGGTGGCTGCCGATGAAGAATACTCATGCAACCTTCTTGCATCCTTACCGTTTCAAATTCCCCAAGTTTAGATTTTTTAGACATGACATCCTTGAGAAATTTAGCATAACCGGGCATCTCCCTAACAGCATCTAACAATGGAATATTAATATGAACCTGTTTAAAAATATCATAAATCTTTTTAAGTTGAGATTCATGCTTAGCTTGCTGTATCCGTTGAGGAAAAGGTGGTGGAGGACGATAATCAGCAATACGTCCTTCCCACTGCATGCGAATCTGAGGACGATAATCATCTTTTTTCTCCTCTGTCGCTTCTGCTGTCGTGACAGGCTCATCGGCAGCAGTCTGTTTATCATCTGTCGGGTCAGCTTCCTCGGCAGGTGTATCCAAAGCAGGGTCTTTTTCTGTTTCAGCTTCTTTTTCCGGCCCTGGTAGTATCTTCCCACTCCTAGTAGTAATCGCCTTACATTGCTCATGTGGGGGTGGTCTAGCATTTTCAGTATTGCTAGGGAAACCTCCGTTCTGCCTCGGCTTAATATGTTGCGACACCTGACCCATTTGTGTCTCTAAAGATTTCAAGGTAGCTTCATGGTTTGTCATCCTCATCTCGGTTTTATCTATAAAATTTTCCGTCTTCTTGACAAACTGATTTATATTCTCCATATACGTACCGGTCTGAGACATAAAGGTGGCCAGAGTCTGCTCCAATACACTACTCGTGGCAGGTGGTGGCTGCTGTTGCTGCTGCGGCGGCAGGTGCTGCGGCAGGTTCTGCGGCGGCAGTTGCTGTCGCGTCAACAATCTAGGACCCCCCTGATTTTGATTATATGCTTGCGGATTTAGGGCATTGTTAGGGTTACTCCAGGAAAATTTGGGATATTTCCTCCAATTAGGGTTGTAGTTGTTGGAATTGTAGTTCGGCTTGTAATTTCCAACATATTTTCCCTCTTCTATATTTATCGGGCACTCTTCCCTACTATGATTTCCCTTACAAATAGCACAAACTTCCTCAACAGCGAATCCTCGTAATTCCTCTTCATTCAATAAGTGTTTCATTGCTTTAGTAAGGAATGCTACCTGGGATTTTATAGTGCTGTCGGCCTCATAGTCCTTGACAGCAAGTACCCGTTTACCCCCTCTTCTAGCTGTCGGAAACTGCTCCTCATTCTTGGCCAGATTTTTCAAAACTTGCAGAGCCTCGTCTGGATCTTTATCCAATAATAGTCCATTTGCTGCATAATCAATTCGAATGCGAGTTTGTAAATTAGCAGCATTATAAAACTTAGTTACCTGATTCCAGACAGGAAATCCATGCATTGGACAGTTCCGTAGAAGAGTAGTAAATCTGTCCCAGGCCTCGTGCATCGGCTCGTCGTCTTCCTGTTGAAAAGTAGCAATTTCATTACGTAATCGCTCAGATAAATGCGAAGGATTAAAACGAGATAAAAATTCACGAGTTAGATCTGCCCAAGTCATAATGGAACCCGGTGTAAGTTTATTCCACCAAGTTTTAGCTCTGTCCCTCAATGAATGGGGGAATAACCGAAGCCTCAGTATCTCCGGACTAACTCCTGGCAGTCTAAACGAACCACAGATCTCCTGGAACGTTTTGAGATGCTCCCTAGCATCTTCTGTCGCAGAACCACTAAACTGTCCGGCATTGTTGATCATACTAAACATGACAGGTTTAAGTTCGAAGTTGTCAACGTCAATATCCGGCAGTGTGGTCTCCAGCTCTACATGATCGTTCAGCATGTAGTCACGACATGACCGTCGTCCATCTGCCCTCGGCGGGTCATCGACAGGTGGTACACCGTCACCAACAGGCTGGTTACGTGCCATCTGCTCTAGCTGTTCCTCGAGGTATTCGTTCCGATCTAAAAGGCGGCGAAGTTGTTTCTTGAGATTGAAGGAACGTTCGATCTCCGGATCTAATTTATACTCAGGATCTTCACCTCTTTTGGATCTGCACATAAACAATAGAACCTCGTGAAAAGCGAGAGTTGAAAGCACAAAAGAAAAATTAAAGAAAAATAAAAATAAAAACGAAAACAAAAATAAAAATTAAAGCAAAAAGTGCAATAAAAGAAAGATGTAGTTATGTTGCCAATCCCCGGCAACGACGCCAAAAACTTGTTGCGTGTAAAAGAGTCTATCGCAATTGTAGTGCAAGTGTACACGACGCAAGTAGTAAAGTGATACTAAGTATCGGATATCGTCTCCACAGGGATTGGGCTAATAGCTTCACCTTGTTTACTGTACGAAAGTAAAGAAAATAATTAAGAAAGATGTCACGAAAATAATAAGGAAAATCGCAAATAAAATAATTGAGATATCAAGGATGAGAGAATGGGCTGGTATTGAATTGCTCGGTAGTGCAGGTATTGAATTGCTTAGGAACTCTAGTTCTGTCGTTGCTCCCGTCGCCGACAGCACCTGTCGCGGCGGCTGTCCGTTAGCTGTCGCGGCAACAGACACACCAACTCCGTACTTCAAGCTTGGCAAGAATCCCAGATCTGCCTTGTCCTATCCCTAGGTCCAAGACTGTCGATGATCATGTCTTTGATGATACCTCCCGGCGTGAATCGAAGGATGAACACCGATGTGTATGAATTCTTCTTTAGCCACTTAACCTCCCCCTATCCCTAGGCACGAGATGGTTCAACTATAAACTAGAGAACGCGCTTTTATTTCTTTCTTATACTTAACTCTCCCGATGCTAAGTAAATGGATAACCTCACAATGCTCTCCCAATGCTCTTGCAAGATGTTAAAACCAAAATAAAAGAACTTGAAGTTTATTTTATTGAACTGAAAAATCCTAAAACAAAGCAACCCTTGCAACTACTTTACAAAACAACCCGTAGCCCTAGGGGAATTTAGAACATGTCGGTGACGGGTGGACGATAGGGGTTTTTGGTTTCGGTTATGGGGTAATCGGTTGTATCTCCTAGGTTAAATCTATGCCCTTATATAAGCTTTGGGCTCAAGTCATCTAAAGTAACAAGGATTACAACTTTAATTAAAAGTAAGATTCTAATAAAGACTAAATCTCTAAAGACTCCTACTTTCCAGCCGCATCCTTGCTTTTAGGAATTTCCCTTCCTTGAGCTTTGGCTTGACATATCTTTTGATCCGGGGCTTGGAAAAATATGTGGCTTTCACACGACAGACGAGCAGATTTTTCTCTATCTATCGAGGTCCACTTCATTTTTCCTCTTCATAAGTCTGCTGTCACCATGCTGTCACGACAGGTCCATGGCAGCTTCGTCTTCTTCGTCTGCTAGTCCAGTTCAGCTTTCCTGCTTCTCTGCCCTGCGCCTGCCTTCAACGTCTACTATGGCAGATACTTGCAAAAATAGCCATCTTTTAGTAGAATCCGTGCTTTTGATCCATTTGTGATGTTTTACTAAAAACTAACCTAAATGCAATGCAATGATGCTTGAATGCAGCAGAAATATGGGTTAAAAAGGGTGTAAATAATAGAACTTTTACACACTCAACATCTCTTTGATGGCAGCGTCTCTGGCGCGCTCATATTTGTAAAGCCTTTTCCTTTTCTTCTTAGCCTCCTCTAATTTTCTAAGAATTTTTTCTTGCCGGAGATATATCTGAGCAAGCCTTTCCGTTGTCTCTGCTGGCATTAAGGCTGTTGGCTTTGCCTTTGGTTCCTTGGCCTTGTATGTTGACGTAGCAGCTTTGTCCTTACCCTTGTCCACATCTTTCACAATAATGCCGGTGAGGTTCTTCCAGCCGGCTAGCGTAATTGTGTAACCCTTAAGTTCGAGGGCAATGTCTTCCTCTATTGTGGGCATATCGTGTCGCCAACAAATATTTCAAATAATAAGAGGAAAGAACAACCCTCAAGTTGGCTTTAGGGCACACTTGTAAATCTCATCAATGATAATTCGGCCAACATTAATCTTCCAGCCCGTCAGAATTGAATGCAACAAAACCAGCCGGTCCTCTGAAACAGTGTCATTGTGGGTCGTCAGCATCAGACTTGCCTTGAGAAAATGGTTCCGACCCTTTGCATGTGGTTTAAGGGCTATTCTTTTGACCGTGTGGTGCCCTTTGGAGAATACAATATACTCCGTGCCCAGTTCACACAAATCTTCTAAGATAGTCTTCCTCTTGGCAGCGGTCATGTTGGCGGCAAACTCGGCATGCACATTCCCCCTATCCAACTTCAACATTGCATTGATAGCCCCTTTCATCAAAACGCACACATTTTTCTCAAATCATCAAGAATGGGTTAACTTTAGTAGTTAAATCTGCATAAACTTCACGAACAAGATTTGGAAAGATCTCACCCTTTTGTTGGCAAAATGTCTTCCACTTGTGTTTGGCGATGATTTCCATGACTTCAGAGGGAAATGCCTGATCCTTCTCGGGCTTGAAACTGAAGTTTCTTTCGAAGCAAAAAGACTTTGAACCAAAGTTATCTTCATACTTCTTTTGTATCTCTTCGTTGAAAAAGGTTTGGAAGGGTTTAAATGAAGACGCCATGGAGATTTTTGCAAAGAAAAGAAACAAAAACTTGATTTTCTTTGTGTGAAAAGAGAGATACGAATGGCTAGGCAAAGAAGATGAAGTGAAAAGTAAAGGAAAGAAAAGTGAATAGGTTGAAAGATAGAAAGGTTGAGTGTTGAGGGTAAAAGCTAATTAAGGCGGGTTTAAAGAAGGTAATGATGAAAGTTGGCGTGTTTTGAGGAGAGGAAAAAGGGATAATGTGATAGTTTAGGGAAAGGATAAGTGATAAGGATAAAGTTTAAGGTGATAAGATATGGAGTGATAAGGTAATTAAACTGAATTTAAATTACCTTAATTTTTGGGTGGCTAGGGTTTATTTGTTTCCTCTCTCTTGGTGTAAATTAAATCAAGCTACGATAATTTCTTTTCCCCAAATTTACTTCCGCTGCACGCCAAGCTCAGTTGCTGGCATCATCTCTAGCACTGCACCATTCAATCCTGCCACTCAATGAATATATCTTTCTGGCACCAAATTTGCATCTACTTAAATGAAACCTTTAAACCCGACAAAAAAAATTAAAACTTAAAAGAAAAGGGAAAATCTGATGAAAAATCCTAAGTCCTAAAAGAAAAATATCTAACCTAATATTTACAAAGTTTCAAACCTGTCGATGGTGTCATAGTAATTCTGCCAAGAGAACAATCTCCTTGGCCTCTCTCTATTGTCCCTCAAAATAGTGCTTTAAGCGCTGGCCATTTACCTTAAAAAATTCTCCAGTTTTCAAATCCTTGATGTCCACGATGCCATGGGCATAGGGCTGTACTACTTCAAAAGGGCCCAACCATCTCGACCTAAGCTTGCTAGGGAACAATTTAAGTCGTGAGTTAAAAAGAAGAACGAGCTGACCTACCTCAAAATGCCTTAAAAGAATTCTCTTATCATGCCATCATTTGGTTCTCTCCTTATATAGCTTGGCATTCTCATAAGCAAATGCACGAAATTCTTCTAACTCATTGAGGTCTAGCATTCTTTTTTCTCCCACTGTGGCCCATGCCATGTCAAGTGTTTTGATTGACCAATAGGCTTTATGTTCAAGCTCCACTTGCAAATGGCATGGTTTACCATATACAAGCTTAAAAGGTGACATGCCCAATGAAGTTTTGAAGGCGATTCTATAAGCCCACAAAGCCTTATCTAGCCTCAAAGACCGATTCTTTCTCAAAAGATTCACAGTATTTTCTAGGATATTCTTGATCTGCTTATTAGAAATCTTGGCTTGCCCATTTGTCTGTGGATGATAGGTTGTGGCTATTCTTTGTTATATTCCATACCCGCACAAAGCTTTAGAGATTAGACTGCATTTAAAATGGTTGCCCTCATCATGTATGATCACTTGAGGAGCACCAAAACGTGTAAAGATATGCTTGTGCAAGAATTTGGCAATGGCCTTGGCCTCATTTTTGGGTAGGGATACAACCTCTACCCATTTGGAAACATAGTCAATTGCCACTAGGATATAGATATTGCCAAAAGATAGGGGAAATGGACCCCATAAAGTATATCCCCCAAACATCGAACAAGTCCACCGGCATGATGTTTTAGAGTGGAAGTTGATGTCTGCCAAAGATATTCCCAGTCTGTTGGCATGGATTACATGCCCAGGTGTAGTCATGAGCATCCTTACACAGTGTAGGCCAGTAAAAACATGACTACATCACTTTGGCAGCAGTTTTTAGTCCAGCAAAGTGTCCACCATATGGCACAGCATGGCATGCTTGCAAAATAGCATGCTTCTCATCTTCCGAGACACAACGACATATTACTTGATCGACACATTGCTTAAATAGGAAAGGCTCATCCCAATAGTACTACCGAACAAAACGCAAAAAACTCTTCTTGGCATTATAGTCCAAATCTGATGGCATGACATTGCTCACCAAGTAATTGACGATGTTAGCATACCATCGCACGATATCCACTGCGAGTAAATATTCATTTGGGAACTCATATCTGATGGCTTTGATCTTGTCATCCTCACAGTGATGCTCTAGTTGTGATAGGTGATCAGCTACTAAGTTTTCCCTGCCCTTCTTATCCCGGATCTCGAAATCAAATTCCTGTAGGAGAAGCTTCCATCAAATCAACCTTATCTTGGCATCCTTATTTGCCAAAAGGTATTTCAATGTTGAGTGATATGTAAAAACAACTTTATTACCTGTCAAATAAGGTCTAAATTTATCAAAAGCAAATACAACTACAAGAAATTCTTTCTCAGTTGTGGTGTAATTAAGTTGTGCTTCATTAAGTGTTCTGCTGGTATAGTATATGTCATTAAAAACTCTGCCACGTCGTTGTCCATGCACTGCTCCAATGGCATATTCGTTGGCATTGACATGAGTTCGAAAGGCTCATTCCAGTATGGTGCCACGACTATAAGAGCATTAACCAACTTCTCTTTAAGGACCTGAAACGCTCTCAAACAAGAATCATCAAATGCAAAATTGACATCCTTTTCCAATAACAAGCATAAAGGTTTACAAATTTTAGAGAAGTCTTTAATGAATCGACGATAAAAACCTACATGACCTAAAAAACTTCTTATACCTTTAACGCTTGTGGGGGGTGGTCATTGCTTGATTACTTCAACTTTTGCTGGATCAACCTTTAGTCTATTCTTTGTCACTCTATGCTCGAGAACAATACCTACATTCACTATGAAGTGACATTTTTCCTAGTTCAAGACTAGATTGGTCTCAATGCATCTCCGAAGAACTTGCTCCAAACTTAAATGCATTCTTCAAATATGCTACCAAACACTGAGAAATCGTCCATAATACTTCCATGTTGTGCTCTATCAAATTAGAGAAAATGGACATCATACAACATTGAAACGTTGTCGGCGCGTTGTACAAACCAAATGACATTTTTATGAAGGCAAATGTTCTATATGGACAAGTGAATGTGGTCTTCTCTTGGTTGTTGAGGGCTATTGCAATCTGATTATAACCTGAATAACCATCTAAAAAGCAATAGAAAGCTTTACTTGTCAGCTTGTCTAACATCTGATCAATGAAAGGCAAAGGGAAGTGGTCCTTCCTCGTGACTTTATTCAGCCTCCTATAATCCATGCACACTCTCCATCCTGTGATTGTTCTGGAGGGAATCAACTAATCCTTGCTATTCTAAACAACAGTCATGCCACCCTTCTTTGGCACGCACTGTACCGGGCTAACCCAAGAGCTATTAGATATGTGGTAGATTATTCCGACATCATGCCATTTTATAATCTCCTTTTTACAACCTCTTTTATGCTCGGGTTCAGCCTCATTTGGCCTTCAATAGTCTTGCCATGACATTTCTCCAAAATAATCTTGTGCATGCAAATGGTTGGGCTTATCCCTCGGATGTCTGCCAAGATCCAACCCAAAGCCTGCTTATAGGTTTTTAATATTGCCAGCAATCTTGCCTCTTGATCATTAGTGAGATCAGTGGCAAAAATCACCGACAGAGTTGAGTGCTCACCTAGGTAGGCATACTTCAAGTGTTCTGGAATTGGCTTAAGCTCCAACTCTGGTGGTTCCTCGATTGATGGTTTAGGTTTCTTTATCTCTCTGTCTGCCAACTAGAGCGGCTCAAAGTAACTCACATCTTCAGCCTCCAATGAGGGCTTCTCAGGTTCTTCAAACAGCTCCGCTATGCCATCAAGCATGCTAGCATCAAATTGTGCATCCTGGAACAACTGTGCCATGTCCAGAGTATAAACATCTTCCATCATCTCCTTAACTTGACATTCATCTGCACATTTCAAAGCTTGAAACACGTTAAAAGTAACATGCTGGTCATTCATTCGCATGGTTAGTTCCCCTTTATGAACATCAATAAGCGCCCTACCCGTGGCAAGGAATGGCCTACCCAAAATAATTGGCACATTAATGCCAACTTCATAATCTACAATGATAAAAATCAATTGGAAATATAAATTTGTCTTCCTTTACCAGCACATCCTCAATCTTACCCTTGGGATATGCGTAGGATCGGTCTACCAACTAGAGTGTCACCATGGTAGGTCTTGCTTCAATGCCTAGCTTCTTGAAAACAGATAGTGACATCAAATTGATGCTGGCTCCTAAATCACACAATGCCTTACCCATGAATTTATTGCCAATTGTACAAGGGATAGTAAAACTCCATGGATCTTTAAGCTTTGGTGGCAATCGATTCAAGATCATGGCGCTGCATTCTTGCGTGAGGGAAACAGTCTCGGATTCTCCCAACTTCCTCTTTTTAGACAAGATGTCATTCATGAATTTTACATAGTTGGGCATTTTCTCAAGGGCCTATACCAATGGAATGTTAATTTGTAATTGCTTAAGCACTTCTAAGAAGAGCTTAAATTGCTGATCCTGCTTGTGCTTTGAAGTCTACCCGGAAATGGTGGTGGTGGATACACATATGCTGGCACTGTCGGCTTTGCCGAGGCAGTGCATGCATCCACTTTGGCATCAGTTTGCTTTTTTTTTTTTACCTCAGTCTGCTTGTCATCTTTGTGAACATCATCGTTGGCACTGGGACTGACATCCTGCTGAGCACTGGAGCTGGCATGAGAATTGACATTTCTGTGGGCATCATCACTGGCATCATCTGCTTTGGCTTTCTCTTTCTCTGACACCAGTTTGCCAACTTGGCAGTCAACCGACTGCTTGGCAGCCATTTCTGCCTCATAATATTTACCACCTTGAAGGGTTATGGCCTTGTATTGCTCATTACCTTTGTGCTGAGCATCTTCAGTCTCACTAGGCAAAGCTCCTTGTGGGCGATTGTTGATTACATTCGCAAGCTGTCCCATTTGGATCTCTAAGTTACATATTGAAGTTGCCAGACTATGAACTATGACATCATCCTGCTCTGTGAGATTGCCTCCTTGATTGAGTCTTTTCCCTTGCTGCTGAAGCATCAACAATAGTTCTTGTCTGTGCATTCAATCCGTTGTAAAAGGTTTGTATCTGGGTCTAATTTGGGAACCTATGCATAAAACACCTTCTCAACAAGTCTTTAAATCTCTCCCAGGCATCATATAGGGTATTGTCCTCGGCCTGTCTGAAGGTAATGATCTCACCACGTAGCTTGGTAGTGAGTGTCGGTGGTTGAAATCGTGTTAAGAACTTCTGGCATAGATCTGCCCATGAAGTGACTAAGCTAGGTGGCAAAGAATTGAGCCACATCTTTGTTCTGTCCCTCAAAGAAAAAAATGAACAATTTTAGCTTCACAGTATTCTTAGACACTCTTGGTTGCTGAAATAATTGGCAAATCTCCATGAATTGCTTTAAATGTTGCTTTGGATCTCCAGTCAATGCTCCATCGAATTGACCTACATTCAAAAGAGTTGAGATCATTACATGTTTAAGTTTGAAATTTGATGCATTTACCTCATTTCCAATAACTCATGGCATCAAGCCCGTGATGTCATGTGCTGATTGTTCTCAAATGGGTCTTTCTTCTCCGACATTGTTGACGACATTGTTACTGTGTAATGGTATTCCTCCATTGTTTGGTTGATCCTCTTGATTGGTTTAAACACCACTTACTCCCCCGTTCCCTTGATTTCCGTTATTCATCTCTCGAATCTTCTTTCTTAATCTGCGCAATGTGCATTCAATCTCAAGGTCTAATGGTCTAACTTCCTTCTCAGCACGTTTTCTGGGCATACACTGATAAAAATCTAAAAACAATTAAATCCGTTGCAATCCCTGGAAACAACGCCAAAGACTTGTAGACTCTCGACGCGAATGATTATTTGCTGGAAATAGGGCGTAAAAGATATTGGACAAGTATTAACACAATGCTAAGAAAATCTATTGCGTGCAGGTATACACGATCTGCAAGTAATACATCGGTTAAGCTGAGTGTTGATCCCACAGGGATTGCGTTCAGGGGATTCAATTGCCATGCTAATTACTTGCCTCGTGAAAAAGATTGTTTTGATTGGGAGTGGTTTTGAAAATGGCTTAAAAAGAAATAAAACTAGTAAAGACGTTGGCAAGGAAGGTGTCTTAGAAAATGATGAGCGTTGGCAAGGAGTGCCTGGTTTTGACGCTAATTGTGCTATGCCAGCCTTTAATAAATCCTGTCTTGGCATTGTTTGTCGAGCAGATTCAAAGATAGCAATGCCTTTGTCGATGGTATTGAAAAACCCCTATATGTCTAAAGTGCATGTTTTTCATAAATCAATTCGATTAAGCATCAATATTTACTCCTAAGGGGTAGATTTCACTCCCGAAGTAAGTTCATCTACTTGAACATCTTCTTTCGAAGCATCTCTCCTTAGTATCTAGCAATCGATCGTTGCCACCCACGTTAGTTATGATATTGAGTTGCAATAAGCCAACAATGCTAGCCGTCGCTTGGCATAATATTTTAAAAAGGGAGTGCCAGCTGTCGCTTGGCAACACACTTAAAAATAATGAACATGTCAGATAGGAAAAATAGTGCGAAGGTGTTAGGTGTGCAAAAGTATTCATTTTAGGACCCTTTATGACTCAATTATTGTTAAACTTAAGCTCATTTTGGATGCATTACTAGCCACACATACACAATTTCACTATTCTTATCATTACCATGCTTGATCATCTTTACTTGAATATATTTGGTGGAAAAGGTACTATTTCGGTAGTGTTTTGTGCATGTGCAGATTTTATTACCCACTGCCCGAGCAAGTATTGCCGCGACAGTGAAGGAAGGCGAAATAACGGTGCGGAACCATCACTTGACGATCCAGACTGAGCCATTCTTTGTTGTCAAGCCTTACTAAGGGGCGCTGAATCAAGAGAACGCGCCCTGCCAAGCGTAAAAGACTGACAGACCATTGCCTCAGCAATGACTTAGTCATTGCTGAGGCAATGCCCAGACATTTGCCGACAGAGGAGAAAATATGCAAAGTGGTATGCGACTTAAAGATCATAAAACACTGAATTTTTAGAGATACTTTGCATGAAGATCGGAGCCTAGAAAGACCATGAAAAAGTCAAAGGAAGGTCAAGGACAAGGAATCAATGAGGAGGAATAAAATAATGAATTAAAAGAGATTTATTTCTTTTATGAAGTTATGTCCAACTCCAACTTATCCTCCTATTCCAAGAAGAAGACGACAAGGCCATGCTCTATTAAAGCCAAGACCTAGCCACCACAAAAGGGACATCAAAGTAGAGAGAGAGATTCAGTAGATAATTTAGAGTGTTTCTTATCACCATTATGAACTAATTCTTTCTTAGGCTAGGGTTATTTTGCTTAGTAGTTGTGAGAAGACGATTGTAATTTGTTTCGGTTTTTGTTAATGCAATTAAGTTCAAGGTTTGCTTATTCTTGGTATTCACTTTTTCTTGCAATTGAATTGGGAGAGGATATTGCGATTGCATCTATTTGTCTAATATCAGGAGAGTAAGACTCACGAAACGAGTAAGCAAGGTCTTTATCCCAATCGGTGAAGACTAATTCGACTTAGGGATAAGTACGAATTTCAACAGCTAAGAGAAGCGTAAGATTGGTTGGTGTTCACCCTTGGTTCACACTGGGAGGTATTGCTAAGGCTTGCACATTAAAGAACGCTTTGCCGAACCTTGGAGGTTGTTGCTCAATTTCCCAGGCAGTAGCTGTGTTTATTCCTGTGGAAATAGTTTTTCCATTGCCGAGGCAATTCTCTTGTCCATTGCCGAGGCAATCAAGTTGACATTTGCATTCAAAACCAAGATAGATTCATTCAACTTCCACACTACGATGCAACATAATCCGGCCTGCTCGATCATCATATTTACTCAATCTCTTAATTTACTTGCTTTCTTTATTTTAGTTACTCTCTCGACCAAACCATTACTTGTGTTTTTATTTTTCTACAGTGTAAGATGATAATCTCTGGAAGTAGCACCAATCCCTATGGAGACGATATCTTTTATACTATAACTTGGCAACGTGTATACTTGCACTAAAATTGTGACACTAAATACGCGCGACACAAGGCAGTGTTGATTTATTAAAAACTAAACATTAAAAACAACGTTCAAACGCAAATACCCCTCACTAACTATGAAATCAGTTTATGGTGAGGGTATCAACCAAAAAACCATAATTATTTTCAACATCCATCATCATTAAAACTAAGAAAAATAACAACAAAGAGGATGGGCTAGAAGAGGGTCTCTCGATGCAGCTCTTCACAGCTAGGCTCTCGAACGTTGCACTCTATCTCTGATCACTCTCCTCGTCTGTTCACCTCTTCATTTTGCTTTGATCGAGATTAAATAGGACTCTATGGATAGCCTGAGATTATCTTGAATTTGAATTTGATTGTGCATGGATAAGGATGGTGATCATCTTATCCGACGTTTGAATCCTAAGGCTGATCAGGTTAGGGCTGACGTCATCGTGCCATTGCTCCTCCGACATCACAGCTTGGCATGGTAATGCCAACCGTGCTTGGCACTACTCGTCCTCTATTTTCACGGAGATTGATCTGATCACAATTTTCTCCCAACTTGATCTGGTTCTATTTTTTTGGGGTCAACATGTTCTTGGCATGGCATCGAATGTTCTTCTCTGCCGACCGGTGCTTGGCATTAAAGGTCTTTTTGTGCCAACGGCTATTCAGTATCATCCTTGGTGTCGTCTCCTACTCCTGCTCTGCCAAATGCTGTGCCATCATTTATGCCAACCTGCAAAATGGTGCCAAAACAACCCCTTCACACTGGCATAACACCAATTCCTAACTTTTTATGCAATGCATGATTTTACAACCTAAATGCAACTAAATTTACTTAAAAGATAAGAAAGAGCATGGGAAATAAGCATAAAATTTAGTACTTTTTGAGCGTCAACACATACCGGTACAGGTTGCATACCGTACCGGTACCTCACTCTTAGTTCATCTCAATCGAATAGTGTTCTTCCATCCAGAACACTAGGGTATCAATACGAGCTCCAGTGTATCGGTACCGAAGCCCAAAAATGGCTTGCTAGGGTCAAGAAATCATCCTCAAAGCCTTAAATTCAAAACTAACAACCCCTTAAGATGATCCTACAATTTATGATAGTCATTTAGGGTGGTTTACTACAATTTTTACATGTTATTAACATCAAATCCCAGATTTACTGTTGAGATGTTTGTTTTGATATAATAATAGAAAAATTGTTTTGGACTAAATTGAAAAGATTTCAAAATGTTTATAAGTCCAAACAACTTGAAAATATGTTTGATGGATTTTATAAGACTTTGGAATGATTTAAAATGTGTTTTAGGTAGCCAAACCTGCATTTTCAAAGTCACCATACCGATACGATATACACCGTATCGATACGCTTTAGGGTTTCAGCTATAGATGTTGACGCTCCAAAAGTACTAAATTTTATGCTTATTTCACTTGTTTTTTCTTGTCTTTTAAGTACATTTAGCTACATTTAGGTTGTAAAATCATGCATAGCATAAAGAGTTAAGATTTGGTGTTATGCTAGTGTGAAGGGTTGTTTTTGGCACCTTTTTGCAGGTTGGCATAGCTGATGGCACAACAGCTGGCAGAGCAAGAGCAGATTTGTCTAGAAAGGAGACGACGCCAAGGAGGATGCCGAGTAGTCGTTGGCGCAGAAGGACCTTTAATTCCAAGCACCAGTCGGCAGAGAAGAACATTTGATGCCAGGCCAACTAGATGTTGATCCCGAAAAAATAGGACCAGATCAGGCTATGAGAAAATAGAGATTGGATCGATCTCTGAAAAAATAGCGGACAAGCAGTGCCAAGCACGGTTGGGAGTACCATCCGAGTTGTGTTTCTAGAAGAGCAATGGCACGATGACGTCAGCCCTAAATCTGATCAGCCTTAGGATTCAAACGCCAGATAAGATGATCACCTTCCTTATCCATGGACGTTCAAATTCAAACCCAAGCTAATCCAAGGTTATCCATGGAGTCCTATTTAAACCCGATCAAAGAAAAATTGAGGAAGGTGGAAAACACGAGGAGAGTGATCGGAGATAAGGTGCAACATTTAAGAGCCTAGTTGTGAAGAGCTGCATCGAGAGACCCTCTTCTAGACAATCCTCTTTGTTGTTATTTTTCTTCGTTTCAATGATGATGGATGTTAAAAACGATTATGGTTTTTTGGTTGATACCCTCACCATGAACTAATTTCATAGTTGGTGAGGGGTGTTTGCGTTGAACGCTATGTTTTGGCTTTGTTTTTAATAAATCAACACCGCCTCGACACTGTTTTTCCTATCTGGCATGTTTACTTTTTTTAATGTGTTGACAAGCGATATCTGGCACTCATTTTCTAAAATATTATGCCAAGCGGCGACTAACATTGTTAGCCTATTGCAACTCAATATCACAACTGACTTGGGTGGCAACGATCAGTTGCTGGATACCCAGGAGAGATGCTTCGAAAGAAGATGTTCAAGTAGACGAACTTACTTCGGGAATGAAATCTACCCCTTAGGAGTAAAGATTGATACTTAATCAAATTGATTTATGAAAAAACATTCACTATAAACATATAGGGTTTTTTTCATGATTAATTTAGGGCAATGCTATCGATAGAGGCATTGCTACCTTTGAATCTGCTGAGCAAACAATGCCAAGATATGATTTATTAAAGGCTGGCATGACACAAATAGCGTGAAAACCATGCACTTCTTGCCAACGCTTGTCATTTGCTAAGACACCTTCCTTGCCAACGTTTTTATTACTTTTCGTATTTTCATTACCTTTTCATTTTCAAAAACCAGTCTACATCAAAAACATCTTTTTCACAAGAGAAGTTAATAGCAAAGCAATTGAATCCCAAACCCAATCCCTATGGGATCGACACTCAGCTTAACTATTGTATTACTTGCATACTGTGTATACTTGCACACAATAGATTTTCTTGGCACTATTTTTAAACACTTTTCCAATACCTTTACGCCCTATTGCCGACAATTAATCATTCACGCCAAGAGTCTACAAGTTTTTGGCGCCGTTGCCGGGGATTGCAACAGATTTGATTGTTTTTAGGTTTTTACCTGTTTTGTTTTTATTTTTATTTTATTTTTGTTTTTATCAGTGTATGCTTGTAGAGTGTCCACAAGTTCTATATTTTGTACACATTCATGCCCTTATTATTGCTGTTCTTAAGCTCATTTAGACAAATTTAGGAGCATTGCACGCATTGTAACATTATCTTCTCTTTTACCATGCTTTTATTGAATATTTTATGTTTGGTTGAGAAAAGTTACTGTTTTAGTTTAGTTTATATTTTCAGGTGGTATAGCTAGGAGAGGAGAGGACAGGAAAGCTGGAACAAAAGGAGCTGTACTGAAGTAGTTCCAGATGCCGCCAAGGACACTGCCGAAGCGGCATTGCCGCCAAGTGCCGCCCGAGCAGGAGTTACACTGACTTAGCCAAGATGGGTCGCGATTTAAAGAGGACAATTTCCTAAGCCCAATGAGCCTAGTCTTGCAATTTTCTTAAGCTTATAGTGGCCGGTAGAGCTGATCCAAGACCGATAAGTAGGAGCACTTATCCTTACTTGCGGAAGAAGGCAACGTTCAAAAAGTCCATATTCAAGTAATAAAGGAGTCTGCATTTAATGTAATTTACTTTTAGAACTCCTACTTTAAGAAGGACTCAAATTTAGGCCATGAGCCCTACATATACCCAATGTATGTAAGGGTATAGGGGCATGACGAGGGTGAGGGGATGCGAGCCTGAGCAGCCGCACAATAGAGATGTAGCTAGATAGGTTGGAGTTGTTTGGGGTCGTGGCCCAACTCTCCTAGGGTTTAGGCGCGTGTATGTAAATTAGTTTGAGGGAAACAGTTGCAATAGTTTTGAGTGTTTTCAATAAAATTCCAAAGTTTGCTTAATCTATGCTCATTGTTCCTTCAATTAGTCTACATCAATCAGTTGAGAGAAAATCCATTTGTCGATCACGAAAGTGCAAGGCTCACGAAAGGGTTAAGCACGGTCACAACATGTAAAGGCGCGACTAACTTGGCTCCACACTAGTTCACAAGTTTCAGCGGCTAAGAAGGATCACCAATCGAATGGACTTGCTTGTGTTAGGTTTACACTGAGATTGCTAGGTATTGCCTACATCACGTGAGTGTTCAAGCATCCTAACCTATAAATAGGAGGGATCATTGTCGACTATCCTGCCGAACTTAGAATGTCTACCAAACTTGCCGCCAGAACTTCTTTTCGTTCCACCTTCCGAGACAGTACACTCATGCAGTGGTAGTGACTTGCTGCGTCCGCGTGACAGGGTCGTAGTTTTCCACCCACCATACTCACCGAGGCAACAATTCATGGCAGCGCAAAACATACTCAAACTTTACAATGCAGTCCACATGCTACTGAGCTACATTAGTCTTACCCAATCTATCGCCCAAATCTCTCCCTATTATTCCTCTCATCATTATCTTTATTTTATTTGTGTTTTTATATTTCCACATCATGAGATTTAATTGCGCATTTACTAAATCTTTGTGCAGGAAACCATTTAGAGGAGCTGCTCCAATCCCTGTGGGAGACGATATCTTTTATACTATAACTTGACAATAATGTACACTTGCGCTCATAAATGGAGAACACCCAAACGCTCTACAATGCCCAGGAAACGTGCTGAGAAGAAAGTCAGACCATTAGACCTTGAGATTGAACGCACTTTGCATAGATTGAGAAAGAAGATTCGAGAGATGAATCACAGAAATCTAGGAAACAAAAGAGTAAATGGTGTTCAAAACAATCAAGAAAATCAACCAGACAATGGAGGAATACCATTACACAATAATAATGACGTCAACAATGCCGAAGAGGAGAGACCAATTTGAGAACAATTAGCACATGACATCACATGCTTAATGCATGTGTTATTGGCAATGAGGTAAATGCATCAAATTTCGACCTTAAACCTGTAATGATCTCAACTTTTTTGAATGTAGGACAGTTCGATGGAGCGCTAACTAGAGATCCAAGACAAAATTTAAAGCAATTGATGGAGATATGCCAATTATATCAGCAACTAGGAGTATCTGGGGATACTGTGAAGCTGAAACTATTTACATTTTCTTTGAGAGACAGAGCAAGGACGTGACTCAATTCCTTGCCACCTGGCTCAGTCACTTCATGGGCAGATAAATGCCAGAAGTTTCTAACACGATTTCATCCTCCGACACTCAATGCCAAGCTTCATGGTGAGATCATTACCTTCAGACAGGCTAAGGATGAGACCCTATATGATGCATGGGAAAGATTTAAAGACTTGTTGAGAAGGTGTCCTATGAACGAGTTCCCAAATTGGACCTAGATACAAACCTTCTACAACAAATTGAACGGACAAACAAGAACTATTGTTTATGCTTCAACAACCGAATCATTGCTTGAAAAAAATTATATAGAAGCCGTTGGCATCCTTGAAAGGATAGCCATAAATGATTTTGAATACCATGTTGCTAGACTTGGGACTGAAACCAAAGCTAGTGGGAAACTGTAGTTGGATGAGCTAACGTCCATCCATGTCGAGATTTCCAACCTCACCAGCATGGTTAGAAATTTATAAAAAAGCAACGAGTCCCAAGCAGTTAAAGCATTGGATCCATTTTGGACTATTTGTGGAGAGAATCACCGTGTGGATGAATGCTCTGCCAATCATGCGTCAGTAAATTTCATTGGTAATTCTGGACGTTATAATAATTCTAACTCCAACTCTTAAATGTGCAGGTTGGAGAAAAAATCCTTGTAACCCCCCAGACCCGCTTATGCGTTTCATGACTCCGGGCGGTCACAACCTATAATCAAACTTCTTGCGAAATATCTCAATCAAAATATCAAAACCAATATAGTTCCCCCTACGGGAGATTTACGACCCATGCCTTAAAACCTGTTAACGAAGATATATCAAATACAATTCTCAGAACGATTATAAAGTCTATCAGTATTGCTTTCAAATCTATCTCAAAATAGTAAGTAATAGTTTAGTTCCATGTGGTTACAAAATAGGTGATATGAAAGCATAAAGTGTTTAGTTATAAACTAAAACCAACATCCAGCAAAATCCATAAGATATATCGTATCAAAATATAGGCATAAGTCACCCAAATACAGACAGTTTGAAAGATAAGAACATTACAATAGTCTAAAGCCAAATGTGCTGATCCTCCAGTTGCCGGGTCCAAAAGGGTAGCCTATCACAAGTATCTAAAACGGGAGAAGAGAAGGGCATGAGCTAGGGAGCTCATCGTGTTCCAATAAGTGCAGATCAAACAAGAAATAAATACATATCAATCATATCATAAGAACACATAACAGATCAATACAAATGCTCGAGTGCATGCAAGGGTTTACTAGTAACTACCCTCCAACCTTACACCAAATGCAGTCCCCCAGAACTGCATCCATAGGGACTTACCCTAGGCCCGATGGGCATAGGTGCCACCTAAGGGGCTGCTTTAGGTCCATAAGGATTTACCCATGCTAAAGCATCAGAACCTACCCAAGGGGAGACCTTGAGTCCATAAAGATTTACCAGCTGGATCAGGGATGCACCTACAGAAACTTCATAACATAACCCAACAATATACCCCAGATAGTAATCGGTGTTCAGATTCCAGACATGAGTAACAAAATATGTAATCATTATACAATTCATTCAATAGAATATAACACACATGGAACACACCTCAAAAGCTGGTCAGGGATGGGTCTAACGTACACCTGCCTCAGTATGCTCAGATACAGGGTCAGATCCTAGATCATGAAAGAGTAACGGTCATAATGTGAAATAAGTGCTAAACTTGTTCTTATACACAAAGTTCAAATTCATATCGATAGTCACTAGAGCATGAGGGTGAGCAAATCGAGAGGAGCTAGGCTGAGCTGGAGAGTGGTCACACGAGTCTCGAGTACCTTTCCACAAATAATACATTATTCTAGTCACTTATTCATTTTACTATTATCTGAATTAAATAATCAAGTACATATGCATGGTTTGGGTTTAAGATCAGATTCAAGGGTCTTAGAGTCAGAATTTCACAAAACGAGCTTCAAAAACGGACTCAGGACGTCGAAAAACATAAAATAAGGCTTTTTGGTCAAAGTCAACGCTGACGTCAGCAGGTCAAGGTCAACGGGGGTCATGGTCAACGCTGACGTTAGCAGGTCAAGGTCAACGGGGGTCAAGGTCAACACTAACATCAACAGCCAATAGGAGGTCAACTGAGTTGACTCGGCGAGTTGACACAGTCTCGGGTCGGGTTCGGGACAGAGACGGGTCAGGTTCAGGTCAGAAACAGGTTGGGTCAGAGACGGGTCGGGTTGGACCGGTTCGATTTGGGTTAATTGGGCCGGCCGGTTCAGACCGGTTCACTTACCCATACTAAAAAAATTGTCGGACGACCACCGGAAAACTCGCTGGAGTGCTTATTGGCACCAGATCATCTGAAAAACAAAGCCCAAAAGTTAAACGATGCATTCAAGCTGAAAAATATATCGATTTTAGGTCGGAATATGAACGGATTTACCCCAAAATGATTTCAAACAACCGAAAATCATGTAAGTCCGACCAAGGCTCTCCCGGTGGCAGACGGACGGCTAACCAGATGAGTTTTGTTCGGGCTGACGAGAGGAGTTCAGTCGTTGCTTCGACGCCCCGAACAGAGGTCTGTGGCGGCCAGAATTGAGAGAAACAGATGTGGTGTTTGGGAGCTTGCTGAAGCTTCGATCGACTCTCCTAGGCGGACGACGGCACAACTATGTGCGTGACCTGTGGCTGGTGGTTCGGAGTAGGGCGACGCATACGGTGGTGGTGCACGCCACGGAGCAACGGTGGCAGAAATCTGAGGGTGGCCGGACGGGGGAACAAAAAAATGGGGGGGGGGGGGGGACGTTGGGAGAGATGGTTCTCGAAAGAGGGGGAAATTGGGCATTTAAATTGAGTAGGTGAAAAGCTGATATGATTTAATTAGCTTATACCAGCCATGAATGATTCAAGTAAAAACGGGGGGGGGGGGGGGGGGGAAGCTTAACATTAAGAGCGGATTAGCCCAAACGGCTGGGTCATGTGCCTGGCTGCCTTAGGTGGTGAGTTCGAATCCCACGACCATCAATCCTTTTCTAATATTTTTTTAAGTGTTACAACTCTTCCTTCCTTAAAAAAAATTTTGTCCTCAAAATTTACCTAAATCAAACAGATGCGGATAATGCTTTCTCATGGATCCTTCGATCTCCCAAGTAGCCTCACTAGGACTCCGATTTCTCCACTGTACCTTTAACATCGGAATGCGTCGGTTCCTCAGAACTCTCTCATCAAAATATAAGATCTCAATTGGTTCCTGCTCATAGGACAAGCCTGATCTCAACTCTACATCCTAAACTTGAATGACGTGACTCGGATCTGGATGGTATTGCCTCAACATGGAAACATGGAAGACATTATGGATACGACTGAGTTGAGGAGGTAACTCAAGCTGATAGGCAACTGGCCCAACTCTCTTCACAATACGGTACGGCCCAATGAATCTCGGACTCAGCTTACCCTTGCGCCCAAATCTCAGAACTTTCTTCCATGGAGATACTTTCAGAAAGACTTGATCACCGACCTCAAACTCAATATCCTTTCTTCTCCGATCAGCATAAGATTTCTGTTTGTCAAAGGCCTCTTTCAGGCGTCACGAATTAATCTGACAGTCTCCTCGGTCTCTTGAACCAACTCCGGACCCAAGGTCTTCTTATCATACAACCCGATTCAACAGATAGGAGTTCGGCACTTGCGACCATACAAAGCTTCATAAGGTGCTATGCAGATACTAGCCTGATAGATGTTATTATAAGCAAACTCGGCCAAGGGCAAGAAATCTTCCCAACTACCGTGGAAGTCGATCACGCATCCATTGGAAGGATGTACTGAAATTCAAACGTGTACCCAAAGCATTATGCAAGGCCGACCAGAAATGAGAAGTGAACCTCGGATCTCGATCGAATATGATAGATAAGGGTACACCATGCAATCTGACAATCTCGGAGATATACAGCCTAGCCAGCTTCTTTAGAGAATAAGTAACTCGTACATGAATAAAGTGAGCTGACTTGGTGAGTCGATCAACAATAACCCAGACAAAATCCTTTTTAGAAGGAGTTAGAGGTAACCTGGTAACGAAGTCCATCGTGATACGCTCCCATTTCCACTCAGGAATCTTAATGGGCTTTAATAAACTAGAAGGATGCTGATGTTCCGCTTTGACTTGCTGACAAGTCATACACTTCGATACATAATCCGATATATCCTTCTTCATACCCTCCCAGCGGTACCTTTGCTTCAGATTCTGGTACATCTTGTCTCCACCAGGATGCATAGCATAAGGGCTGCTATGAGCCTCACTAAGTATAGCTCGCTTTAGGTCGGCATCATCGGGGACAAAAAAACGACCCTTGAAGCACAGAACGCCATCTCGATAGAAGGTATAAACAGATGTGGATCCATGCTCAACTTGCTGCATAATTGGAAGTAAAGAACTGTCTAAGAGTTGCTTGGCCTTAATCTCTTCGGCCGAAGTTGGTTTAACTTGCAATTCCGCTAGAAAACTGCCATCACTATAAAGGCTTATCTTGGCAAACAAGGATCTCAGGTCGGATATGGTCTTACAACTCAAGGCATTAACAACAACATTGGCTTTTCCCGGGTGGTACTCAATCACACAATCATAGTCCTTTAGAAGCTCAACCCAACGACGTTGCCTCATATTTAAATCCCTTTAAGTGAGGATATACTTCAAGCTCTTGTGATCAGTAAAGATATAGCACTTCTCTCCGTAGAGATAGTGCCTCCAGATTTTCAAAGTAAAGACCACCGCAACTAACTCGAGGTCATGGGTCGGATAGTTGCACTCATGTGGTCGTAACTGACGTGATGCATAAGCGATAACCTTCCCATCCTGCATCAGTACACAACCAAGCCCGAAGTGTGAAGCATCACTATACACTAAGAAGTCCTTCCCAGACTCGGGTTGTGAAAGAACCGAGGCTTAGGTCAAAGTTGCCTTCAGTTTCTCAAAACTAGCTTGCTGGGCATCAGACCAAGCAAAAGGAACATTCTTCCTCAAAAGCTTCGTCAAAGGGGTAGCAATGATGGAGAAACCCTTGACAAAGCGGCAGTAGTAACCAGCTAAACCCAGAAAGCTACGGATTTCAGACACATTCTGGGGTTGCTTCCAACTGGTGATAGCCTCGATCTTACTGGGATCAACCTGGATACCTCGAGCTGATACGACATGCCCTAGAAATGTCACTTCTCTGAGCCAAAATTCACACTTGCTCAGCTTAGCATACATACGATGCTCTCTCAAAGTTTGCAGAACAATCTTCAAATGCTCAACATGCTCAGATTCTGTCCGAGAATAAACCAAAAAATATCACCAATAAACACCACAACAAACTGGTCAATAAAGGGTCGAAACACACGGTTCATCATGTCCATGAAGGCAGCTGGTGCATTGGTAAGACCAAAAGATATCACAAGAAACTCAAAGTGCCCATATCTAGTGCGGATAGCTGTCTTCGCAACATCAGATCCCTTTATCTTCAGTTGATAGTATCCAGACCGAAGATCAATCTTTGAGAAAACTGTGGCTCCCCGAAATTGATCAAACAAATCGTCGATCATGGGTAACGAGTATTTGTCCATAACTTTCAGTTTGTTCAACTTCCGATAATCAATGCATAATCAGAGCGAACCATCTTTCTTCTTAACGAAGAGGACTGGAGCTCCCCAAGGTGAAGAGTTAGGTCGAATGAAACCTCGGTCAAGCAGCTCTTGCAACTGAATTTTTAAATCCTTAAGCTCTTTAGGGGCCGAAAGATAGGGATTCATGGATACAGGTGCAGACCCTTGATAAGTCTCAATCACAAACTCAACATCTCTATCCGGAGGTAACCCGGGTAACTCTTCGGGAAAGACATCAGGAAATTCATTGACAGTGCGAATTTCTTCAATCTTGGATAGAGAACCCTTCATATTCAGGAGACAAGCAATGAAGGTCTCGTATCCTTTCCGAATCATTCTATCGACGGTCAATGCAGATACTACATTAGACAGATAACCTCGACGTTCACCGATTAGAACCATTGATTGACCATCAAAAGTCTTTAGGGTTGCCCTTTTCAACTCACAATCAAGGTTAACCCAGTGCTCGGTCAACCAATCCACACCCAAGATCAGATCAAACTCCTCCATTGGAAGCTCCATAAGATCAACCAGAAAGATTTCCCCTTGAACCTCAAGAGGAAAAATGCCTAAACACTTTATCCACGGTCACTAATTGACCCACTGGGCTTATAACTGTAACAATATTTTCTATGGCTTCTATAAAAAATGGAAGGTCTCGAGAAACATATCTTGAAATGTAGGAGTGGGTAGAACCATTATCGAGCAATGCAAAGTATGCGACAGAGAAGATGGTAAAGGTACATGCTATAACATCTTGCTCATCTCTATCATCACGTCGTCTGGTGGCATATACAAGTGCTGGCTGTCTAGCCTCAGACAAAACTGGTCCCCCACTCTGATAGGACTGTGCTCTAGAGTCTGTCCTAACTATGACCCATGGCTGGAGTCTGTACAGAAATCTGTGAGCGTGCAGGGGTTTGGGAGGATGCCCGAGGTGTAGAAGATGGAACAGGGCAATTCTTTAGAAAATGGTCTTCGAACCCACATCGAAAACATGTACCGGTCTTCCTTCTACACTCACCCCCATGCCGCTTGTCACGGTGCACACAAAGGGGTACAATGGTGAAACCAGACGAATCACCTCTACTAACAGCTGGGGTCGAAGAAGCATCAGGCCTGGATCCAAAATTACCTCTCTGATGACTAGAAGTGCGATTCCTCTTACTAGGACGCGAGGAAGGCTCAGGATTAAGAGGCCTCTTAGACCGCTCTCGGTCAACTCTACCTCCACCAGTGGCTGCTAGCTCAACTTCTTCCAGGTCTTTAGCTTTCTCAACTATAGTATCGAAGTCCTTATCCAGATGACAACAACATGTACACATAGCTCATATCTCAGCCCCATTACAAATTTTCGACATTTTCCCCTCTCGGTAGGCACTAAACTAGCCCCAAATCTGAGCAAGCCCAAAAATTTTGTCTCATATTCGGATACGAACATATCTCCCTGAGTCAAGGTCCTGAATCGTTCTTGCATCTGCCTCATGTAGCGCTTGCCAACAAAGCGGCTCTTGAAGCGCTCCTTGAAGAAGTCCCAAGTCAAACGGGCCGCATGAATATTACTAACCACAGATTCCTACCAAGTACGGGCATTCCCATACAACATAGAGACGACTTCCAAATATCTTTTGGGACATGGGTTTGAGGTGTAGAAGGAAGGTTTACATGCTTTCAAAACAACACATAAACATCTCATAAACATGAAAGGTGAATTTAAAGGATGACTTATGTTGTTTACCCTTAGAGCATGCATCACAAATTTTATCGTTTGAGAACTTAATCTTGGGTAAACCTCTAACTAGATCAAGGGAAACAAATTTTTCTAAAACACTAATGCTAGTATGTCCTAGTTTCTTATGCCATAGCCATGCATCATTTTCATTTTGAGCTACTAAACATGCATGGGATGTATGTATGTCATCTAGATGCACCATGTAAATGTTACCTATGTGATGACCTATGAGCATAATATTATTAGATTTAATGTCAACAATTTTGCACCCATTTTTATCAAATAAAACATTAAATCCTTTATCACACAATTGGCTTATGCTCAACAAGTTATGTTTAAGACCATCGACATACAAGACATTTTCAATAAGTATGGTAGAGTGATTACCTATGGAGCCAATACCTTTAATGTGACCTTTGGAGTTGTCACCAAATGTCACCACTCCTCCACTTTTTGGCTCTAAATCCATGAATCTACTCTTGTCTCCGGTCATATGCCTCGAGCATCCACTATCAAGGTACCATGAGTTTTGACTTTGTGTTTTGGACTTGTAGCAATGCTCCCCCTACAAACAAAGATATTAAACTTTTGTTTTTGGTACCCAAATCATTTTGGGTCAACGAGTGTTAGCTCCCAATAGCTTGGTTCCCTTAGGAATCCAAGGTGACATAGCAACAATATTATTAGATTTTACAAGTTCCTTAGGAACCCATACACTTCTAATCTTTTTAGTTCTACTATGTCTAGGAAGGCTACTTTGTTTGTAGTTATTAGTCTTTCTCCTAGGTTGGTTTGTTTTAGAAGATTCACTTTTTCATGCTTCACACTACCAACATATTTAAAAGAATCTTTGAGCTTGTTAAGCTTATCTAACTAGAGGTGGCAATCGGGTCATTCGGTTCGGGTCATTTCGGGTCTATCTAGAATCAGTTTAGATTCGGTTCGGGTTCGGGTCTAATTCGGGTCTGTGTTGAGTCAGATTCAGTTCGGGTATTGGATCGAGTCAAAATCGGATCAGTTGTTTTCGGGTCGGGTCAATATCGGATCGGTCGCTTTCGGTTCGGGTCAAAATCGGGTCATTCGAGTCGATTTCGGGTCGGGTCAAAATCGGGTCGATTTCGGGTCGGGTCAACATTTAAATTTTCGGGTCAATTCGATTTAAGTTGGGTTAAAGGTTTGAGGTTTAGTATTTATGGTTTAGTTTAGAGTTATGAGATTAATTCTGATTCAACTTGTTAATCTATGCATTTGAATTTGATTAAATATTTAAATCAAAGCTTCATGTATCCATATCAAATTTTTATGTATAATTATATTAAATCAAAGTTTATTATATGTAATAATAATAATAATAATAATAATTTCTGAAATGAATTAATTTATTGAACTTAGGATCTAATTGAGCTAACTAAAATCTAAAAGCATAAATCACGGACATAATTAAAATAATTCTAAAACTAAATGTGAAATTTCAATTAAATTAATCTAAATTAAAACTCAATTAAATTTAAAAAAAAAGAAAAAAAAAAGAGAAAGACAATTGGTAAAAATAAAAAGGGAAAAGACAAAAATTTGGAGGGAAATAAGCCACCAATTTTTTAAGCTAGATTGAAAAAAAAAGAAAAAGACAATTAGAAAAAATAGAGAGAGAAAAGACAAAATTTTGGAGGGAAATAAGCCACCAATTTTTTAAGCTAGAGATTAATTACTTTTTAGGTTTAGGGTTTAGGGTTTAGGGAAATAAGCCACCAATTTTCTTTGTAAATGTAAGATTAAATATTGGGAGAGAAAATAGTACATTGAAACTCTAAATTTAAAAATTAGTTTATTTAATTAATATTAAAACGTAAAATAACATAAAATGTTATTATACCACAACTTTGACAAGAGGAACAGTCTCTTGCATGATATAGTATAAAAAGATAATAAAACATACTTCTTTTTATTATTTATTATATTGTTAAAAATAGATATTCGGGTTAAAATAGGGTCAAAATCGGGTAAAAATCGGGTCGATATTCGGTTCAGCTTTCGGGTCGGGTCAAATCGGTTTGGGTCCATTTGCTTCGGGTCCATTTCGGTTCGGGTCCATTTCGGTTCAACAAAAAATTTCGGTTCGGTTTGGTTCAGTTTATTTCGGGTTTCGGGTCAACTTCAGATCATCATATTCGTGTCAAAATCGGGTTTCGGTTTGGGTTTCGGGTCTCGGGTCAAGTTTTCCAGGTCTACATCTAACATTTTTTGGTGTTCACTATTGCAATGAGAAAGAAGATTATTTAGGTCAACATTTTCATCTTGGAAGAATTTAAGTTCATCTTTCAAACCTAAAATCTTTTTCTCAAATTTTAAGTTAGCTTGAGAGAGTGAGTCATTCTTATCATTTAATTCCGAAATAATTTTCTTATTCCTAATGACTGACTCTTTGTATTTCTCAACTAACTCATCATAAACCTCTTGCAACTCATCATATGCATCATTTAATTCATCATATGTAAAATCTAAAGATGATGAGTTAGAGGTTACCATGGAGGAATCTTCCTCAAGTGCCATAAGGCAAAGGTTGGCCACTTCTTGTTTGTCATCCTCGGATGACTCCTCATCACTCCAAGTAGCAAGCTTGGCTTTGAGCTTCTTCTTTTTCTCAAAGCCCTTCTTCTTGAGTTGAGGGCACTCCGAACGAATGTGGCCGGGCTTATTGCACTCGAAGCAAATGATTTGGTCCATCCCTTCTTCTTTGCTTTTACCTTTGAAGTCCATCTTTCTTTGAATTTTTCTTCCATGGTTGGACATCATGAATCGAGAGAACTTTTTGGCTATCATAGTCAATTCTTCAAGGTCATCCTCCTCACTAGAAGAGCTCTCCTCAAGTAATGAAGCTTTGAGAGCTATTCCCATTTTCTTTTTCTTTTCCACCTCTAGCTTCTCTACTCTTTTCTCTTCCTTCTTCTTTTCTTCTTCCCCTCTTTGCTTCATAATCTCATGAGTAAGGAGAGAACCCACTAGCTCATCAAGTTTTAGAGTCTTCAAGTTTTTGGCCTCTATGATGGCGATTCTCTTCCCATCCCAAAATTTGGGAAGTGAGTAGAGTAGCTTCCGAACAAGCCTGTTTTCCGGAATAGTCTCTCCAAATCTTTTAAGCCCATTGACTATGGTTGAGAAGCGATCAAACATCTTGGACACCGTTTCATCAGACTCCATCTTGAAATTCTCATAGCTAAGATTGAGAATTCCAATCTTGGTTTCCTTCACATCATTGGTTCCTTCATAGGTGGTCTCAAGAGTATCTCACACTTCCTTGGCACTCTCAATGGAGGAGACTTTGGAATAGATGTCCGGACCGAAAGAACAAAAAAGCATGTGAAGAGCTTTGTCATTTATTTGGATCTTCTTCCTCTCTTCTTCACTCATCTCCATCTTTTTCTTTAGAACCATCCTTCCTTCATTATCTTGCTTCAATGGAATGTAGGGACCATCTTTAATGACATCCCAAACCATGTAATCATTGGACTTGATGAAAAGGTGCATCTGATTCTTCCAAAACGGATAGTTGTCACCATTGAAGAAAGACGGTTTTGTAGTGGATTGAGACTCGTACATGCTAGATCCGGAGGTAGATGCCATATCTTGATTTTTGGATGATCACACTCTTCCTAGGAACTCCTCTTGTGGTTGTGAATCCTTCAAAGAGGTAGGCTCTGATACCAATTGTTGAGTGGGTCGATTGAATGATCAAGACCAAGAGGGGGGTGAATTGGGATTTTAAAACTTTGTGGGAGTGAATGGACAATTAAAAATGAAGAACAAAGGATTTTAGAGTGGTTCAAGTTCCAAATGAACTCTACATACACTACATTAGCTACCACTAAGAATTTGCAACAATTCACTATTTGTTCTTCCCCTTTTCAAGGCTTAAGAGGTAACCTTTACACAACCGGTCAAATTTTCTACCCAAAATTTGACCAAACCCTCACAAATAAACAAAGAAGAAATTGGACAAGAAGTATATCTCTCAAATACAATTTTGTCCCTTGAAGTACAACACTCAACCCAAATTTGATGACAGAATAAGAATTGAATACAACTCAATTTGGGGTTTACAAGAAATTGAAAAATAGGCACACTTGAGGTTTGATTTTTGCTTAGATGTTTTTCTTTAATGCAATAGTTGTTGCTGGTCTTCAAAGAGCTTCAATTTATACCTTCTCTATCAATTCTAGCCGTTTGGGTGGTTAGGGAATTGATTATAGCCGTTGTGACCCTCTCTTTCCACCATAAATGCACTTCTGCAACTATCTGTATCGGTACACGGGGAGCCGTATCGATACTTGTCTCAAAACAGAAAGAGTCGTTGTACATAATAAAGAGGGTGTATCGAAACGCACGTAAGCGTATCGGTACGGGACAAGGACCGTTTTGATACGGAAGAGACCGTATCGATACCTTTTTCTCAACTTAGCTCACTAGAAGTTTCCGTTTTGGTACGAGGGCTTACCGTATCGATACGGGTCAACTACCACTTTAAATGTTAGTTACCTAACAACTGACACCAACGGTCGAAAACATTTAAAACACTTTGAATTAAAAATTCAGTTAAAATCGTATCGATACGGGTTAAGTTGTATCGGTACACCATTCAAACTCCTTCAGTTTTTACAGAGGGGAGTATCGATACAGATTGAATCTGTTTCGATACGTTGTTTTGATACGGTTAGGAGCGTATCGAAACGCGTCTTTCCAGTAGCCAACTTTGTAAAACAAGTATCGATACGACTTCAAGCGTATCGATACACCTGGATGATTTTCAATACTTTGGCCTTGGAACACTTAGAAAATATTTGGAGTTTGAGTTTTTCAAATCAGTTTTAAAGTGTTGGTGATTTATAAATTATTAAAGGGACTTAGAAATCAATTTCAAGTTTTCAATTTAATCCTTAACAATTTAATTATATCAAAATCAAACATAGGTTTTACAGTATCTCATTTAAACCTAGAACATGTAATCAAATATAGTTAGTTTTAATTAAAATAAAATTAAGATAGGAGATAAGTAGTTAGCAACATTAAATAATAAGGAATATTATTAATTTAGGGTTAAATATGGATAGTGCCCAATTGTTTGGGTGTTATCTCATAAACCCTAAACTTGATAATATTCATAGTTTCCTTAATTGACTAAATCAATAGAACCTAATTAGGATTCTACTTAAAAATGACAATAAAATAATTGGACATGCATTAAACCTTTTGTGTTGAGATACATTTTTAATATAAATTGAAGTGTCATAAAGTAATTGGATGTTTCAAGACTTATATTCGTTAAAAATGTATTTTCTTACAAAAGGATATCTCCATTCGAAATGGAATTCATTTAACAATTAAAGATTTAATTAAATTCTAATTATTGCTCGAAATGCCAAAATGCCACGTGGAATTAATAAGGTACCGATAACGAGAGTTTGTAAGGGTGCTAATCCTTCCCTACACGTAACCGACTCCCCAACCCAAATTTTACTAAAAAGAATCTCTAGTCCGTTTTTATGGTGTCTAGTCTACCAAAGTGATCGGTGGCTACTCCAGGTTGATTTTAAAAGATAAATAAAAAATCGATTTAATATGAAAATCCCTAATTTCAAGATTAAATTAAAAATTAAAAAAACGATTTCAAACCCTAATTGTTTGGCTATTTTTATACACTATTTTAATAATGGTCGCGACACGTATGAATGAGTTAGATTTAAACTTGGATTCAAGTTCTTTGTTGATAAGCCTATCAGTTGGTGAGGTCAGGTTGATACAAAACATTTCAAGATCAAATTACTTTGGTTTTTGTTAAACCCCAAATAAATAAATAATAGTAAATAATAATCGTGGGACCTATCCAGCAGCGGATGCACCATGGAACATGGTAGGTCAAGTGACCCACCATTAAAAATAGGATAAATTACTTTGGTAATCACTAAATTTTAGGGTGCTTTCACTTTGGTCACCGAAATCGAAAATTCTTTATTATAGTCACTGAACTTTTAATTTAACAATTGTAATGCTTTAACCCCCATTAAGAAATATTGATGTGACACGTTAAAGTCTTCTTCCAAAAAAGAATCCTAATTTTTCAAAGTTACAGTCATTGCCAAGGCCATAATTTCGATTAACGGAACGATCGTCGGTCAATCTCAAAATTTTATTTTTCTAGTAAACACATTTATCTCCAAAAATATGTTTTCTAATCGTGTATCATCTTCATTTGGAAAAACTCTTGTAGTTCAAACTATTTTGAAACCTAAATTCCTCTCTAATTTTTTTTGTTTCCGATAGATTGTAATCGATTTGAGTACTTGTAACCTGAAACAATTTTGATTTCATAATTTTTTTTGAAAAATCCTAGAACTCTAAATCGAGTTTGAATATAAAACTTATACTTGCTTGGATAACAATTGTCACTATCAATACTTAATTTCACTAGAGTAAGTTTTTCTACTCTCTAAAACACAATTACATCGGTGTAAGATAGTTCTAATTTCTCAAACAATTATCACTTACTAACACATTATTACAATGGTGTAAATTGATTCTAAATTATTATACTATTCAGAGAACTACCAAGTTTAAAATTTTAGATCCGCCCCTAGACCTATCCTCATTCATCTCCACATAGAGTTAGAACTCATCAAAACGATCTATGAATTATGCAGTTAGTGACAGAACTTGACGATATAGTTTGGAGGGAAATTTAATTTTAAAAATCTTAAAGGCTTAAACTAAAATTCTCAATTTTTTTAAGGATTTAGTTTATATTTTTTTCAAACATTTTGGGGTCTAACTGAATTTTTTAATACTTTTTAGAGGCTTAAGGAAACTTTTTAAGATTTATGGGAGGAGATTTAATTAAACTATTCAACAAATTAAACTTAATAAGAATTTTTAAAATTTTTGAGTGGTCAAATTAAAGTTTTTGCAAAATTTGAAGGACCAAATGTAACGACCCGAGTTTTCGAGTCAATGATGGGGCGTTGACCAGGGTTATAGACCTTCGTGTTGGGATATATATTTGGACCTATTGGGACAAGTTTGGGCTTGAATGGTTAGGTTATGGACCTTGCATTCTTGAGAAGGGCATGTTTTATGAAAGGGGAGAACCATGAAGGATTGATGTTGTAAATAAACCTTTTTTAAAAGAAATGGTTGATCGCACTTACTTCCCCTTGTCTTCACGTGAGTGTGGGGCGGGGGGGGGGGGGGGGGGGGGCAAAGAGGTGGGTTGTGATATCACCCTTTCTTTCTCATCTTTTTCATATTTTCTTTTTGCTATCATCTTCTCCATTGAACCCAAGCCACCAAAGCTTAAAAGATTCAAGCTTTTTTCATCTTTCCTTCCATCCAATGTCCAATTTTTTAGTATGTTAATCTCCTCCTCGTAAGCTTCCAGAAAAGTATATTTTCAAAGAAAACTGGTAAGTTCTTCATTATGGGTTTTTTAGGAAGTTAAACTTTTAGAGCTTTTCCTTTGGATTAAAGGTTGTATTATCGTAGTTAATCTTCTCTATAATGTTAGTTTGAGGTTTGGTTCGAATATCTTGTTTGTGTGGCATGTGGAAGGTGGGTTGAAGTGATTGCTTTGCTTGATTTTATGGTGTATGATTGCTAGTTTTGGCTTAAGGTAGCTTAAAGCCTTGTTAATGGTAAATCTTGGATTAAATGTTAATAATGTGTAAAAAAGGGTAGCAAACCACCCTAATCAACTCCCATAAGATGTAGGACTGAGTTAAAGGGTAAAAGGTTATGTTTTGGGGGCATGGGAAATGATTTCCCGAGCCTTGGAAGCCATTTTTGGGCTTTGGTATTGGTATACGGGGAGCCTGTACCGATACCCTGTGTTCTAAATGATGAACACATACAATTCCTAAAGGGCGTATCGGTACACCAAAGGTGGGTATCGATACCCCCTGTTCCAACATAATTCCAGTGGCGTAAAAGTGTACTGGTACGCTTGGGAGCGTATCGGTACCAAAAGGGTATCGGTACACGGCCCTCGTGTTTCGGTACGGGTATTGGTTAAACCCTTTACGCATGTGAACCTAAGTATCGGTACGCGCTGAGTGGGTATTGGTACGCGTTGAGTGGGTATCGATACCTAAAGAGGCATATTGATACTCTTGAGTGGGTATCGGTACCCACTGAGCAATCTGCTCGTAAATGTTGGAAATGAGTTTAAGTTGTTGATAATTTGAGGGCTATGGCCCAATGGCTTCTAAGGTGATCAAATGAATTGTAAAATTGAGAAATTGAGACATAACCCTCATGAATGAGAATAACGTGTAATAGCTTAGTACATGATGAATTGAGATAATCATGATGATTAGTGTTATACCTTGGGGAATTTGTGATGGCTTGTCTTGGTTCCACTCACCTCTTGGTGAGGTGTATGAATGCTCGAAGAGCATGTATTATCTTATAGTAGTGGTAAAAGAATCCGGATGTCCTAGAGTCAGTACTATGGTACTTATTTAAGGGGATGCATATTTCAGGCTGAGTGAACAAGTACATCCGACTTACCCACAAGATGAGTGATCTTGGTGCGGTTAGAAACCTATATGTGGCTATGGTGATCTAGATAAGGTAATTAACTCAAAAGGCTAAGTGATCTCGAGTAACGTGATTGGTTGAGTGACCTTAGGTAAGGACTACTTGTGGCTAATGTGATCCAAGTATGTCTAGGACGTATATGTGGCTATGGTGATCTGGATATGGTCCATGTAACCAAACGGATGTGTGAATACAAGTAACCCGACGACTGTGTGAGCATAGGTAAAGTAGGGTTTCGTTGGCCAGTATGTAGATGATGTATGGATGTATTTATGTATGTTGTGTGGATGATATAGATGATAGCTTATGTACCCGATGGCTGAGTTATCAGGGTACGGTATGTATTAACTCGATTGGTTGAGTGAGCTCGAGTAACTCGATAGGCTATGTGACCTCGAGTATGGAAAAGCTTTGTGGAAACATGTAAGACTTATTGTAGACTTAATGACGCCTTGCGATAGGTGATCTAAGAACTCTAGCTTCTGTAGGCCAGATGATAGCTCATAGATAGTAAAGCCTTATTTATGCTCTCTAGACTATATTATCTTGCATGCTTATTTTATGATAATCACGAATTATGGTAGAGTAGAAATGTATGTAACGACCAAAATTTTGGGTTAATAACTCTGATCTTGAATTCAGGTTTGGGTATCTTGAGGTTAAGGATTTGAATTGAAAGAATAGGAACTTGGAAGATCAACTTTGAGAAAATTGATGACCGAAATTGAAAGAAATGAAGTTCATAATTCTAAAGTGTAAAAAAGAGAAGAGTTGGACTCTTTAATGAATACTTTACCCAAAGTAACTATGGAAGCTTTTACAAGCAATTGTTTTGGACCATTGGATGGGGATGAGGTTGACATATTTATTTTGGGTTATTGGATATAAGTGATTTTTTATTTAATTTTAAAAGGGGGTTTTATATTGGAAGAAAGAGGAAAAAGATGAACAAAAAGTTCATTCTTTCCCCATGTTGGACGGCAAAGAGAGAGAAATGAGGTAAGAGTTTCAAACTTCATTTTTAAATTTTCTTCATTTTTAGTTGGATTTTGGCCTAGCATGTGAAATAAGAAAATGTTCTTATTCACTTTAAGATGAGTATAATATTGAAGGTTATTACTTGAGTTTGAGTAACCCCTAAAATTTCCATGAAATTCTAGAGATAGAATGCGTAGAGATTTTGTAACAATTGTAAATTAAAGATGTTTGGGATAAGATGATGAATATTTGAGTTGGGTTTTAGATAAACCCTAAAATGCTTCATGGAGATTCTTGAGAGAGATTATTTTGGGGTTTTAAGAGGATTTTGATTTTAAGAGGAATACAAGCTTAGTGTAGATAATTAAATTCGTTTAGTTACCTTTACTAATCTTTTAGAAGGATAGTAATTCGCTTTGCACTTGGTTGATTTGTGCAAGAAATTTGGAGAAGTTTTCCTTTTAATTGAGGGAGATAGAAAGTTGAAGGAAGTCTATCTAGAGTATCATTTCGAGATTTTTTCCTAAGGTTAGTACATCTCCAACTTTGAAGTGCTTCTTACTTTTCATAATAGTAATTGCTTTGCTTTAAGCATGGTGTATTTTGAGTGTTTGAGCATGTTGGCCATTGGATGATATTCATGATTGTCTTGTTGTTAAAATGGTGTTAAAGGGTCTTAATATGAATATAAAAATCCTAATAGAATTTAGGAAGCATGAAACTACATATAAAAGTCAAATTTGGGGGGGTTTGAGCCAAACCTCATAGCTTGGGAAGCCATTTATGGGCTTCGATATCGGTACGCAGGAAGTCATTACCGACACCACTTGTTAAACTCAAAGAACACTGATGAATTGTGAGTAGGGTATCGATACGGTACTCAACCTGTACCGGTGCTCGTGGGGTTTATAATTTTCTAATGACCCGTTTTAGTATCGGTACGGTAGGGTTGTACCGGTACCCGAGCCTGAGGATCGGTACGGTCGATCCAGTACCAGTTGGCTTTGTCAAACTTTAGTAGCATTAATTAGTAATGATACGAGAAGTCGAGTATGGATACCTGAGGTTGAGTACCGGTACCCACCGAAGCCACTTCCCAAATGTTGAGGATTTAATAAGGTTTGGGAAATGTGTTATATTAAAAAATAATTGAATATGATGAATTTTAATGACGAGCCTTTGGTTGAACTATGACTTTGGATGTCCTTACTAAATGGCCTTCCCCTACCTTGTATTTGTTTATAGACCTTGTGAACCTTTGATCGATTTTATGATTTACTGATATGAGATATGGATATCCGAGTATGGTACTGCAGTACACGTGTTGTCAATGCACTCGTTATCTAGATGGTCCCAAGTGGCATTCACAACCCAATGCTAGGTGGTCCCGGGTATGTGGCATGCGCTAATCGATGTCTTTGTGGTCCCAGGGTGACATGATTTGGTACATGATGTCTTTTTGGTCCCCGAGTATGTGGCATGCACCACTCGTTTGTGGTCCTAAGTAGGTGGCATGATGTGGTACTCGATGTCTAGGTGGTCTCGAGTACATACGTGGCTAGCTTGGTGTTTAGGAGATTCCAGGCTAAACAAGTTTGACTACCACGAAGTGGTAATTGTTGTTGATTGTAGCATGCATTCTACCTTAAGGGTTAGCATGGATAAACTGCTTAATTCATGCCATGTTACTCATTGCTTATATTGCATGCTTACTTTTATGAACGTCGCGAAGTATAGTAGAGTAGACATGTACCACTGAGCTTTGTAAGCTCAGTGTGCAAATTTGTTGTTTCTGTGTGTAGGTTGACATGTCACTTGCTTGAAGGAGCACATCGACGAGGATCTCCCAGCACTGATTCAACTTGAGTACAATACATTGATTTTATTAGTTGGGCCATCTATCCATAGAACCTTATGGTAGTTGGTCTGTAACTATAATTTACCTTATTTTAAAAATATAGTATTTTAAATTCATATGAAGCTTCATTTATTTTGGATTTGAATTTATTTATGAAAACTCTTTTTTATGACTTAATTTACTTATGATTTATGGTTAAACCTGAGGATTTAAATTAAACAAAACTTTACGGGTCAGGTTAAAGGTTGGCTGAATGTAGCGTCTCGGATCTGGTGGGATTAGGGTGTTACATTTAATGGTATCATAGCCTAGGTTTAGCTGGTTCTAGGAAATCCCGGGGGTATATGGGAGTTTCCGTAAGGTGACTAGTGGATACAAGATTTTAAGATTAAGTTTGCACTCTTTCAAGACTGAGAATCTGATGTGCTTCTTATCTTTTCCTTGTAAAACGTCGATGGTGACATTAAGGTGGTTACGACAGCGGTCGTGGGAGTCTATTGGAAAGCTGAGCCTCTCAGGATAATGATTTTAGGAATGAGATTGTCTCGGACCATTAAGATAAGGACTAGTTGAAAGATGCCGAAGTTGAGGATGTGTCCTCATTCTACAACCTAAATGGTGTTTCCATTGGGTGTGTTAGTCATTCTATAGCTTTTAATATGTAGTAAGAGTTCTGACGAAGTCTTCATCTTTATACATGAATAAGGTTTGTGGTACGAGTATGGATAACTCGCTTTCAAAATTGACCAATAATTACCCATTAGTCAAAGGACCCTTCGTTCGTTTGGAAGGAGTCTTGTTGATACTTGATAAGTATCACCGCACTTCTCAAGGGCATTTCTCGAAGATAGTGGACTTGAGATCCTCTAGTTCATATGTTGTGGTAAGGTTACTCGTAAGTTAAGTGAACCAGTTGAAGATTCAGAGTTTGAAAAAAAAAGGATTTATCTTTAACTCTTATTGCAGACCAAGGTCAAACGTTCTTCATGTTCGATAGAGCTACCCTCTTAAGCGTTGTTGTACCATGGACATTGATTTGGCTAATCAAGTATAATGTTAGCTTGTTGCGTCAAGGGATGTGTTCGAGGCTTTGAGATTTTGAGGGAACCAAACTCTTAATGATTATAAGGTTGAACCCTCACGTGCTTATCGTGATTTTCACATTGGTCGCTCGAAGAATGGCACAACGAGGTTGTGAAACATTATTGACCTATGCAATGGATATCAATGTAGAGAGTTTGAAGCTTGAGATCTTTTAAACCACCAAATTTTCTCTCAAATATCAGTTTGACGCTCTAAGTGATGGGGGTGAAGGTGCGAGGGTTATGAAGATGTGAAGGATAACAAGATAATTACTAAAATGCCCTTATGTGTGGAGAAAACTAATTATCCACACGATTAGTTAAGAAGATTTAAGGTTTGAGACTTTTTCATAAATGCTTTTTGATTTGGAATCACAATTTCGTTGGAACGAGCCGAGGAACGAAAATTGAGCTTCGAGCTGCTCAAGACCATTTCATTTGAAGCTATGATATTGAAAATGATGTATTCTTGTGCAAGAAGAGGGAAAGTTGTGTCTATCCCAACATCAAGAAATTTTAAGTTCTTGATCACTAGGAAATTGAGATTTGGGATAACGACGTGAGTCGAAGTAATTGAGAATTATTGATCGTGTGATTGGTCACCACCTAAGTAAAGTGAATTTGATAAGTGATGGACTATATGAAGTTCCATTCGGGTTAAAGTATCGTGTTGCTCATGTGAATCGACCCATGATTGCAAGTGATCAGGGGCAGATTTTGACAATAAGGTTTGAGGGGGCCTATTTAAAATTTTCAAAAATGTTAAGGTATAATTAAAATTTTCAAAAATTTTGAAGGGTTTAATTTTAAATTTTCAAAAATTGAAGTTTAACTAAAAATTTAGACTTAATGAGAATTTTAAAAATTTTAGAAGGGGACTTAATTAAAAATTTTTAAAATTTTTAAATTTTTGAAGGGCTAAATATCAAAATCCCAAAAAAAATTGAGGGGATGGGGGTTGGGCTCCCTCTGGCCCTCATAACAATCTGCCCCTACAAGTGATGGACGTATGAAGGAGTATCGATACTAGCTTTATGTTGTACCGGTACTCGATTCATCTAGTATCGTTACTATGCTAGTACTAGTACCCATGTGTTTTGTTAGTTAAGCTCCGGGTTGAGGATTAGTTAGCTCTAAAAATCGTGAGAAGTAACATCTGATTGTAATTAAGTGAGTACAATGTTATAGGTGAATCTAGGTTTGATGATTTTCGACGGACCTTGAGATATGTGGTATATGCCTTAAAAAGTGATATATTGAGATAGGAGATTCTTCGCTTGTAGTACAATGGGTAGTACAATTCGGGAGCGACAGTTGTACTAACTTTTCACGTGTGTATTGGGAGGCTGTAAGGAAATGTGTGTATGAGTTCGTAGATAAATATTTGACTTGTCATCAGTTAAAAGTCAAATATCAAGTCTTTTAAAATTGATTGAGATGCTTCGAGATTTCTTTAAAAATATGAGAATAACGTTTTTTTTTCTTCTTCAATTAAAAAGAAAACTTTTTTCACTCTCTTTCTCTCTCTTTTTTAACAATTCACTCTTTCTTTTTAAAGGGCACTTTATTTGCTCTAGAAATATTTATTATATTGTCTTAGATTATTATCAATCACGACTCTCCACTAAAATTAAAAGAGAATAACCGCCTACTAAGGGTGTGTATTTCGGATATCTAATTCGATCTAAAATTTTAAATATCCAAATTTTTTATGTGTAGTTTAGTGATTTGTATTCGATCTAAAAAAAATTGATATCTGAAAATCGAATATCTGAATATCTGAATTTATAACTTGATTTAATTATTTTTAAATTTGACGGTCCTATCCATGAACATTTTAGTTTTTCAAATATAACAATAAACAAATTATTGAATATAACAAGATTTGTATCCATGAAAATTTTAATTTTCATATATAACAAGTAAAAATATTGAATATAACAATATATATATATATATATATATATAAATGAATTTTTGGATATCGGATAATCGAATATCCGATCTAAATGTATAATAACTATCTGTATCCGATCCGAAATTTTTGAATATTCAATCTAAATAATCCAAAAAATAAAAACGGATCAGATATCTGAAATTTTAGATCGAAACAACGAATAAACAGATCTAATTAATCTGATCAGATTTTTTTCACACCCCTACCGCCTATAACTATCACAAATCATAGTCTCTCGTTATATATAACAAAGTTCAGTTAGATTTTTTTTAAAAGTAATTATTTTTATATCTTTATGATATTTTTAAAATTGAAGTATATCTAACACGTATACTTATCAACTTTGATGTTAATGGACGAAGTTTAAATTAAACAAAAAGGACACCCACGTGTATTGTATCAAATCAAAGGATGCAAAATCCTTCTTTTCTGACTCAGATTGAATATATTCTTATTTATTATTTTAATAACATAAAATAATAGTACTATTTTAAAAAAATATTTATAATAGCATCAATTCTTTAATTTTAGTCTTTTTGCTCTTTGAAGTTTTAAAAATTTAATTTGACCCTTTAAAACTTAAATTTTTTTATTATATTTTAAAATTTTTGAATATTTTTAATTATATTCTTTCTTAAAAAATTTAAAATTCCGCATCAAATCTCATAATTTCTAAAAAAAATATTTAAACCTTCAATTTTTTAAAAAAATTTAAATTAAACCTTCAAAATTTTAAATAAACTCTAATACTGCATTACCAAAATCCGCCACTGAACTTTTTTTTCTTTTTTTCCAGTTACTTCTCCCTGGAAAAGCACATGCAACCTTATAAAACAACTTGTTCATGCTCATGCAAACATGTCTTCCAACATGAACGAATCTTTCTCGTTTTTTTAATGTAATTTCTTAACCTAAAATGGAGACATCATCAGCCTTTTCAAACACAAATTAGCAAAAGAAATCTACCTGTTTTTTATATTAAAAAAATCTTCATTTTTTTGGGGGGATGATGAACACATGTCAATCTCTGTCATGGAATAGGATTCGATAACAGATATTTAAAAAAAAACGATCTTGAAAAAGGATATTTTGTGTTGGATTATAGCAATAGCTTATGAAAAAGGATACACTACAAGAATATAGACTTTTAGTGACAAATTGACAGTGACTAGCAGTAATTTTGTCACAAATATTAAACTTTTGTGACAGATTTTTTGTGCGACACTATTAGTATAAGTAATTGTGATGTATTTTTATTTGGTCACTATTATAGTAGTAATTGTGACGATTATATTTTTCATAATTAAATTCTCACTATAAGTCTATAAATGTGACACAAATTTCATTGCCACTAAAACTTTGACACATGATAGTGACGATATATAAAGTGGTCACTATAATTTGATATTTGTTGTGACAATGCAATTGTTTGTCACTTAAAATTTTACTTTTGTTGTGATAAATTTTGTCACCAATAAAAAATAAACTTAATGACAAGTTATATATTGTCACAATAATAAATTTATTTTTATAATTATAGTAATAATAACAATTATAAAAAATGAAGTTACCATAAAGGCATAAACTAGTTTATCAAAAGGTAAAATAATTCTATTAGTCTCTACACTATGTGTAAATTGTTGTTTTAGTCATTCTATTTTGATCAATTTTATTCCTTATATTTTTGAAATTTTAAAACTTCAATCATAATCCAAATGGGACAACGACAATATGATTAAATTACAATGACTAAAAATGATTGAACAAAAGAATAAAAATCAAAAGTTTTACTTAACATATTTAAAGACTATCATTCATGTCAAGATCGAAATTTCAAAAATTTAAAAAGTACATATTTTTTTGAATAGAAAGTACATAAACTTAAAGTAAACAAATTAAAGTAAAAAGACTAATATGTAATCTTGGCATAATATGTGATAGCAAAATTTTACCTTGTGAAAAAATTTACACTTGATATTTGTTTTAACTTTTCTTGTGGAGATAAAATTTGCATTGTCAGTATAGTAAATAATTATCACATAAAGGATAATTCTATCAATAATTTAGGTGTAAATCTTAATATTCATATGTTTATATTTTAAAATCAACTCAATTATTTTTATATATTTTCTTCAACAAACGTATTTCGTATAAGAAACCATATAAAATTAATTAAATTATTGTTATATTAATTATTGTTATAATTAATACATACTTTTAAAATAAATAAAATTAATTTCAATTACAATTTAACCTAAATAATATTTTACTTTCAAAATAATATTAAATTTCTTGCCTAGCCTAGTGGATAGACATTGCACTCTCCCCCTAAAGGTTCCAAGTTCGATCCCCTACGAAACCATGCATTGTATTTATTTATTAAAAAATGATATATGAATATGCCACGTCATCTATAATTAACCCCCTCGCCATGGGCTAGCAACCGAGCTAACCTTGGTGTAAGTGACCTTCTCCTAGGCTCATGTGGGCCCTAGGTGTACGGGCCATTGGGACCAAGTGGATGACCTTCTAGGGACCAGTTTGGGGGTAGATGGCCTCATATCGCGCTCATCGCAGAAGTCAAGGGTTGGTATTTAGCACATTCGCTACGGCCCCGCGGGAGAGAGATATTCAGTGTGCGTGTTGCCTGAATAAAAGATGGTTGCAACTAAAATAATATAATTATTTTATTATTATTAAAAGTGACAATGTATTTTAGACACTATTTCAATATGTATTTGTGATAAAATGTTTGTCACTAATATAATAGTGACGAAGTTATTAGTGACGACAGGTGACGACTCAGAAAAATAGTCACTGTAAATTTCAGTGACTAAATTTAATACTTTTAGTGACTATTTTTGATGTCACTAAAAATCTATTTTCTTGTAGTGATACTTTGATTTTTATTTGGAATTTTTCTTAATATATAAGTGGTCTAAAACTTATTTTGCATAATCTTTGTTTATTTGAATATATCTGTCGGGTTTATGGTTTAAGACTTAGTATTTATGGTTTAAATATACACAAAGTTAAATTGTACAATCTATGTATTAAATAATTATTATTTTGAACACAACATGTGTCTCAGTGAAAAAACGAATGATGTTCATCTTAGGAGATACGAGTTCAAATCGCTTTGTCTGTAACCCCCTAGACCTGCCTATGCGTTACAACGGATCCTAGGAAGTCACATTAGGGTCACAAGAGCGACCCACAGTAAAAATACACATAAAAACATTTTTTAAACACTTATTAAATTATAAAACCAACTTCTGTTTAAAATATCATTTCGGGATGTCATTTAAACACATAATAAAAACTTCAGAAAATATTTTACAGACACTGCCATAAAACAATACATGACGTACATGCCCACTAACTATACAGTACCGTACTCCAAGGCAACGCCGAGACAACTCCGAGCACTGCTGTCAACCATTATACCATGATATATTCTTTTAACCTGCGATGGTAAAAACAGCGTGAGCTTGGAAAAGCTCAGTAATACAGTACTACCAAAAGATGCTATAAGATCATGCAGATATAAGGTAGGCATAACATTTTCATAATGTTCTATATAGTAACAGCCCTCATTTCCGTTCTACTATTTCGAGATTGCATCATACTTAGGAATAACGATATTTGTTCCTTATTCAAACATCGTGAATTAGACAGGAATTATATAGGCTGGTAACATACGGAGGTGGAAACAGAGAGTTTAGTGCCTAGTGTGTTCCAACAGTGCAACGCTAATGCATGAAATGTAACAATGCAGTAAACCCTTTTATTTAAAATACATTTGTTTCAAGTACCATAAAGTTTATTTTAATTCTATATCTACCCTCTAACCATACTCCAGTATATAGTTTCCCCAGTGCGGTATCATGTACAGGCATTAACCCGAGCCCATTGGGCGTGGGTACCATCCTAAGGATATACCTTAGAATACGGGCGGCCCTTGCCGAAGCATAGGAACCGAAAACAGGCGAACTTGGCCGAAGCCTAGGATCCGAAAACGGGCGGACCTAGCCGAAGCTTAGGATCCGAATACGGGCGGACCTAGCCGAAGCATAGGACCGAAAACGGGCGGACTTACCAGCTGGATCAGGGCTGAGCCGACGGTAACTTCATATCATGTCCCAAGTACCCCAGTGAATCAGATCATCAATAGTTCATTAATCAATAACTGTATTTTTAGTAACACATTATCCATATAGCATGTTTGTCATATCGGATGCATATGCATATATCATAAATACAATACGGTCATATTTAATTTATAAAACATGTCATGTTCCTGTAAATTCAAGTATGTCAGTCATATGCACGTGCTCGGTATTATAACATGTAAATCAGTATGCAAAAACAGTCGTGTAGCACACATGGAACACACTAGGTGGAATAGTTTATTTCATGGAGATACTTGGCATTTACGGAAGAGAACACGTTAAACTTTTGACAATTGAACGGATTTTTGAAACGAGGCCCCTATTAAAATAGGGGTTTGCACTAACGGTTCAAACCAAATATTCAGGGGATGATACATCAAGATCTTTGAGTGTTTAGGCATATCATGAGTGATTTAGCCATTTAAACCTACAAGGGCATTATGGTCATTCTATCATACATGAGCATTTTGATAATTTATACCAACAAGGCATAAACAGTGGCTCGAGAATTTTATTTGCTCATCAGGTTTCCAGCCAGGCATTCAGAGGTTTCTATGTCAAGATCTTTCACGATATCGGGTACATTCAGGGATATTTTGATTACTTTGGCCAACAAGGGCATTTTGGTCATTTAACTATCAGGGGTGATTTTTTAATTTAGTCCAATAATGATGAAATGACGATTTACAATATTTAATATTTCCATAAGTTTATCGGGCCTCTAAAACCAATCGAACAACATGTCTCAACCTTACAGTACTAACCAAACCTTCTGATGTATGCACTTCACAGGTATCATTTCCAAATAGTGATTGTATCGTATATTTGAAAGGTTGCCTTCATATTTCATCACAGGACTTGCCACGGAGTAGTCGAACTAATACTCTGTGCGGAAAAACTTCCATCCTTATATTAATATCAGGAGTGATTGACGTACATGGGCCATGCTTCAACCCACAAGGGCATTTAAGTCATTTTCAACTTTATTGGCATTTCCAGAATTTATCAAGGGCAATTTACTTATTCCAGTCAAAGGGGGTATTTCAGTCATTTTGAAGCTCAGGATATCCATCATTCATGTCAATTTAACCCTATATAGCATTTCAATCATTTAAGTACCTGTGGGTGTTTCAGCCATTCAAGTAATTGCAGTAACTCCAACCACTTCATTCATTCCAAAACACGAGGATAGACCCATCATCTCTGTTAATTTAGGAATTCCAATGCCCAAGCACATTTTGGTCATTTGATGACTCGATTGTATCAGCATTTTCAATTCTTTTACTCGATTCAGCCATTAATAGCAATTATGTATCTTCTGATAGTTTAATTGATCCGAACATATAAAGAGTTTCCCCCACAAATTTATCTTCAGAGGTTTATTCAGGATTTACGCTAAATTCGAGTGCTTATCTTTCTTGAATAATTAAGCCTTATTATCGCATCTCTTTGAGTAATTCGAGACTTTTAGACGAATCAATTGTTTTACCGGATTTAGTGTAGGTTTCCGCACCACTTTCATTATCAGGGGTATTTCTATCATTTTCACCTCGAGGGCATTTCTGTAATTATATACTACAATATTTTTGTCGTTTAACAAATTAACATTATTAATCGGGTTTGGAGATTGATCGACTCATTAATTTTCTGTAGGATTCCAGATTCTTTGATTTATCATCTTTCTCATTCGATTATTCCAACCTTATCTATAACGTCGTACATTTTCATATTCGGTTAGACTTAAGCAGAATTAACGGTACTCATCATCATATGTGTGCATGCATTAACCGAATACCAACATGTTCATAAAGCATACTAGAGGTAGTAGTGTATTACCTTTAATACTTGCTATATCGGTCAACCCTGATACTCCGTTCGATCACTTTCAAATCCGAATGCGACGTCCTCAACATCTTGGATACAAGAAACTGCGAATACCTTCAATCACACAAATTCCAATTTCAGTCTTTAATCACCTTACTCATAATTGATTATTAAAATACATAAGTGGACTCGAGTTCAAGGTCCAATTCGGGGGCTTTCAGGTTAGAATTTCACGAAACGGGCTTCAAAATCGAACTCATGACGTCGAAAAACATAAAATAGGACTTTCGGGAAAAGTTGACTTTTTGGTCAAAGTCAACGCTGACGTCACTGGTTGACCGGGTTGACTCACTGGGTTGACCGAGTTGACTCGGGCGAGCTGAATCACTGGGTTGACTCGGACGAGTTGACTCACTGGGTTGACTCGGTCAACTGGTCGGGTCGGGTCAACGGGTCGGGTCAGTCAACGGGTCGGGTCGGGTCGGTCAACGGGTCGGGTCGGGTACGGGTCTTGGTTTACTGTTGGGCTGGGCCGGTTTAGGTTGGACCGGTTCAGGTGGACCGACCAACGGATGGGCCGGCCAGTTCAATGGCCACCGTCCAAGGCTGCCGAAAATCGCCCCAGACGGCGCGTGAAGCCCACGCGCGGCCCTATACGGCCGGAAAACTTCCTAAAATGCAAAAAATCACCTCGAAATTTTATCTATATACTTAATCCATCCAAAATTGAGTCGGATAGCTTACCGGACTTCCAAACGAGGGGAAACACCGTCAAACTCGATACAACTCCGGCGAGCTCCCTAACGGTGATGAACCGATGAACGGAGGGAGGGGTCGGGACCATCTCAACGCAAGGAAGACAATGGCAACCGTGGCTCCACAAACGGACGTCTATAGCGGCCGGAATCAACGACGATCAACGGGTTACCAAAACCTAGGTTCGAAGAACCCTTAACCTTCAATTCCCGACGACTAGAACGGCGACTAAGCGAGTGGTTAGAGGGGTTTTGCTCGGGGCTCGACGGTGGACGTGGAGGTGGCGGCGGTGCACGACACTAGCGAGCGGTGGGGGAGATCGAAGATGTTGAACGGTGGTGGGGAGATGAAGAGTTTAGAAGTCTCTGGATATTCTCTCTCTCGGTAACAGATTCGAATGTGGGTACCAAAAATAAATGGGCAGGTGAAAAGTTCAGGAAATCATCTATTACTGGTATATCCGAAACAGAATAGGTTAAATAAAAGCTAAAGCAGACTAAGACCAATGGTAGCCTTAGCTTAGATGGTTGAGCATTTTATCATCCGTACCAAGGGACAAGGGTTCGAGCCCCCTTGGTTGCACTTCTTTTTTTTTCCTCATATTTCAAAAGGTCAAAGGTAAGGGAAATATTGGGCCCAAGACACTAAACTATTAAAATTTTACAAATGTCAGTGTCCTTTCTTATATTTAGACACCATATTTATCGGGGTGTTACATTGTCTACATGGTATATACGCATTGTCAAAGGGTTAAGAATATTTATGAACAAATACTACATTTTAATCACCTTTAGACTATTAAAAAATTATTATTATTATTATTATTGGGTAAACAATATCATTGATCACCAAAATAAAATAAAAACTTGAATATTTCTAATGGCCAACGACTGAAATAGAGCAAAAAACAACATTAATGATGTTTTTACCAAATAAATTAATTTGGTGACCAAAATTAAAACACAAAAATAATTTGGTGACTGATTGTGTTGTTTATCCTTTATTTTTATTTTTTTGCTTAATAATTATCGGAAAAACAAACGTCTGATCAAGCAATTAAATCTCCATTTTTTCCCCTAAAAGCAATGGCTTATTAATAAAGTTGGGGAACAAGCTAAAGAATATATTCAATTCCATATATCTTAATCATATCCAGGCCACCATTAATCCTAAATCAATGTTTAATATCTCTAATTTCTTGCTTCTTAAAACGATTATTATTGTTAACAACCTTTAGAACAAGTTGTTAAAAGCTCTCAATTAACACATTCCCCTTCCTCTAAGCTGTAGGTTCTAGAGCTATTAGGAGCAAATTTCCCCTAAGTAGGAATTGTTAAAAAACGATTATCTATTATTATTTATTAAATTTAATTATATTTCAAGTTGAATCAGATCAAACTTTTGTTTTTTCATACATATATCTAAACATGTTTCATATATAAATACTTTATGAAATCCCAAAAACATAAATCATACATATTTTAATTCTTTATTGTATTCTTAAAAAATTAAATTTGATGGACCTTTATTTCTTGGTTCAATCGATTGGATCGGATTTTGATAATAAAAATGGGTAAAATTACACCAGATACTATTAAACTTAAAGTTTAGTATTGATTGTACTATTGAATTAAAAATTGATATTATTTTAGTACTGTACTTTAGTTTAGGCTTCATTTATACTATTGGACCATTCAAATCGATGATGTGGACGAATCTTAGCGGTCTGTTTGCGATGACGTGGAGGGATTTTAACAGTCCATTGGTATAATTGAAGCCTAAACTAAAATGTTGTGTTGAAATAGTATCGATTTTTAGTTTAGTGGTATAATCGATACTAAATTTAAAGTTTAGTGATATATAGCGTAGTTTACCCTAAAAAATCAATGAATAGGATGATACTAAATAGAGTGTTTCTTCTATGTTTCCTTATGATTTCAATGAAATGTGATGATAAAGTTATTGGGTAAACAACACCATTGGTCACCAAATTACTCATGCTTTCCTATTTTGGTCACCAAACTATTATTTTTGGCAAAATCTTACTTGTTATGTTTTTTCCTATTTTGTTCATACGCTGTTAAAAACTCATAGAAAAAACAAAAGTTTGGTGGCCAAAATAGGAAAGAAGCAAGAGATTGGTGACTAAAATAAGAAAAAAGAAAAGTAACATTAGTGACCAAAATAGGAAAAACATAACATTAGTCATGTTTTTGCCAAGAAATAATAGTTTAATCACTAAAATAGAAAATCGAGAATAGTTTAATTACCAACTGTGTTGTTTACCCAAAGTTAGTTTATACATTTGGTGTACAATGGAACATATGAATTAAAATCTCAAGAAAGTTACGTGAACATATTTGATTCATTAAATATTTTCATGGAGTTGTAATAATAATTTTTAAAATTACAATTATTAAATAAAAAAATCCAGTTTATCTCTTAAAAGAAAAAAAATAAATTTCATTTTTCTTTTCTGGTTGTAATTAGGGGTGAGTATACGATTGAGTTGAATCAAGTTAAAAAAATTGAGTTTGTCGAGTTGACGAGTCCTATTTTATAACTCAAACTTTATTTGATTTTTTTAGTCGAGTTTATGAATTTATCATGAGTCAAGTGTTAGAACCAAACAAAAATAGATATAAAATTCAAACCCAAGATCTATCATGTCAAATCATCAAGAACAATAAACTGAATGCGAAAGCGTACCTAAATTAATCGATAGATGAAAACCTTGAATCCTTGATGAAGATCGCCTAAAAGGTGGTTGTGATCTTCCAAGAAGATAGGTTAGCCCTTGCTTTAAAAACTCTCCGACGAGGACAAGAGTAATACAAGTTAACCTATTTTTTGGGACCACTATCTCTTTATATAGTTGATTTAATAAATCAAGCATTAAGTATTTATAACTCTGTCCCTAATTGAATTATTGTTGCGACCGTTTTTTAGACCCGTTTGTGAAAAAACAGCCTGACGATTAGGGTTTTAGAAATCAAGGGTTTTTATTTAAATTTGATCTTGAAATTAAGGGTTTTCCCATTTTTAATCAAATTTCCCTTATTTTCTTAAAAATTGTTTTGGAGTTGCCACCGGTCACTTTGGTTGACCGGACACCATAAAAAAGTGTACCAGAGATTCTTTTAATAAATTCGGGTTCGGGAGTCGGTTACGTGTAAGGAAGGGTTAGCACCCCTACAACGTCCGTTATCGGTACCTCATTAATTCCACGTGGCATTTTGGCATTTCAAACATTAATCTGAATTTAATTAAATCTTTTAATTGTTAAACGAATTCCATTTTGAATGGGGACATCCTTTTATAAGAAAATACATTTTGGACGAATATAAGTTTTGAAACGTCCAATTGCATTAGAACACTTTAATTTATATTCAAAATATATCTCAACACAAAAGGTTTAATGCATGACCAATTATTTTGTTGTCCATTTTAAGTAAGACCTAATTTAGGCTCCATTAATTTAACTAAGGGTAAACTACACGGAATACCACTCAACTTTACTCTTTGACTCAAACATACCACTGAACTATAATTTGATACTATTATACCACTAAACTTAGCTTTTGGCTTCAATGTAAGCCCTCGACCGTTAACTTATAACGGGCCGTTAAATCCAAAACGGCGTCGTTTTGATTTCGTTGTTTTGAAGCCTAAGATAGATCAAAATGACGTTGTTTTGTTAGTAAAGAAAATAAGAAAACATTGCATTTTGGGAAGCTTGAACCCAAGACCTTTAAGATGAAAGTCTTATACCAAAACACCAAGCCAACTTAAATACTTAATATCATTCTAACGAAAATAATATATAAATAATATTGTAGTTCAACTTAATTTCATTTATCTCATGATATAATTTTATAATACTTATAATATAATTTAATAAATATATTAACTTTATAAATAAATATTATTTATAATTTATATATATATATATATATTAATAAATATTAATTAAAACCTCAAACCCTAAACCGTATATATAAATAAATCTTAAACCCTAAATCATATATATATAAATATATTAAATTTATAAATAAATATTATTTATAATATATATATATGAATAGATATAATATATATAATTAAACCCCAAAACCCAAACCTTAAACCATATACATAAATAAATCATAAACCCTAACCCCTAAACAATATATGTAACTAAGCCCTAAACCTAAAACATATATTAAAAATCCTAATATATATTATAAATAATATTTTAATTTTAAGATTTTGGGTTTGGGATTTATAATTTAATTATGTTTAGGGTTTAGGGTTTATTGTTTAGTGTTTGGGATTTATTTATATATATGGTTTAAGGTTTTAGTTAATATATGGTTTAGGGTTTGGGTTTGTAGTTTTTAGGGTTTTGAGTTTGGTGTTTTAATTAATATTTGATTTAGGGTTTGGGTTAAATTATATATATTATATCTATTAAAAATATATAAAAATTATAAATAATATTTATTTATAAAGTTAATATATTTATAAAATTATATTATAAATATTATAAAATTATATCATGAGATAAATGAAATTAAGTTCAACTGCAGTATTATTTATATATTATTTTCATTAGAATGATATCAAGTATTTAAGTTGTCTTGGTGGTTTCGTATAAGCCTTTCATCTTAAAGGTCTTGGGTTTAAGCTTCCTAAAATGCAATGTTTTCTTATTTTCTTTACTAACAAAACGACGTCGGTTTGGCCTATTTTAAGCTTCAAAACGACACCGTTTTGAATTTAACGGCCCGTTATAAGTTAACGGTCGAGTGCTTACGTTGAAGCCAAAAGCTAAGTTTAGTGGTATAATAGTATCAAATTATAGTCCAGTGGTATGTTCGAGTCAAAAGGTAAAGTTGAGTGGTATTTCGTGTAGTTTACCCTTTAATTAATTAAAATTCTATGAATATTATTAATTTTTGGGCCTTAATGGTAACATCCAAATAATTTGGACACTACCTTTAATAGGCCCAAAAGTAATAATATTCCTAATTTAAGTGATACTAATTGTTTAATCCTATTTTTTCATTTTTATTTAAATTAATTATATGGATATCATTTTCTAAGTTCAAATGGAACATTGAATTTCTTATTTGTATATTGTTGAGTTGTGAGGAACTCGATTCGATCAACCGATGTTGCTCACCAAGTGGTGGAGAGGTGGATTTTTGGGTGGATTTAGTGTGGAAGCTAAAATATAAAGAACACAATGATTTTAGAGTGGTTCAACCTTCTAACCAAGGTCTACATCCACTACCTTAGATCCCCACTAAGGATTTCTAATCAATCCACTATTGATTCGTCCCCTTTTCTAGGCTTAGGAGGAAACCCTTTACACCGATCAAGCTTTCTACTCAAAGCCTTGATCAAACCCTCTTTTACAAAGAGAAACAATAAGCAAACTTAATTCCGTCTAATAGGTATTTGTTTGCACAATTTAGCACTCACCCAAAACCTAAAATACTTGAGCAAATTTGACAATTTTGGCTCACTAGTGTTTGTCTATACAAGAATTGACAATTTAGGCACTAAGACAATATTTGATCATTTGTTGATTGACAATACGAGCATTGGCCTTTACATGATGCTTGGAGGTCCCTTTTATACTCTTTGATGAGTTTGTAGCCGTTACTAGCCGTTGGGATTGAATTGGAGCCGTTGAGGACTTTAATTCCCACCATAAATGTAGTTCTGCAGCTCACCGTTTCGAAACGCTCGAACCCGTTTCGAAACACCCTTTAAGTAGAAAGAGTCGTTGTAGTCTAACAAGGCACCCGTTTCGAAACGCCCCCTGGCCGTTTTGGAACACGTATCGAAATGCCCTGCATTTAAATGTTAGTTGGGAAATAGCCGTTGGGGTTTATGACCATTGTAGTCGAAGCCACGTAGGCGTATCGAAATGGCATAGCTCGTTTCGAAACGCTGGGAAAAATCTTTATCCAGGGAAATCTCGTTTCGATACTAGTATCGAAACATTTTAGCTACTGGAATGCATCGTATTGAAATGCCCTAAGGTGTTTAGAAAAGCCTGGACAGTTTTGTGACGTTTGGCTTTGAAAAACATGTAAAACCTTTTTAAAAACATCCCTAAACATAGTTTCAAGTTATTTGGACTTTGGAAATTGTTTTAAATACTTTTTAAATCAGTCCAAAACATTTTTTCAATTAATATATCAAAACATTAGTTCTACAATCTCCCCCTTTTTGATATAATAAAACTAACTTGAAAAATTGTTTGGGATTCTCCCCCTTTAACTTTAAAAATGTGAATAAGAGAATTAAAGATATCAATCAAATAAAGCTCCCCATATTCATTTGAAAATTCAATTTTTCAAACCATTTCTCCCCTTTTTGTTATATCAAAAAGAATTTAAAACATTAAGTCCAAAATAACAATAGAGGTAAAAAAATTGACAAAAATAAGAATTTGGTTTTAAAAAAGGCTCCCCTTACTCAAAGCATCAATAAAATGTTAGTTCAACATTTATGATCATCTAGTTGAATAAAATAAAAATAAAACAAATAAATGTAAAGACAACTAGATTTTTACCAACACTTGAACTCAAGGTAGGATGTGAAGCCTTCCTTCTTCAAGTGTTCTTCCTTAGTGTGCATGGAGCTCCCCCTCAATGTTTGACTTGTTGAACATCTCCATCACACCTAGCAAAAGACAATCAAGTAATTTTTGGTATCCAAATTGCTTTGGATCCATAAACATTAGTATCACAAATTTTAGTCCCCTTAGGAATCCATTTTTCAATGTCATTCTTTTTAATTGAAGTGGTTAGTCCTTTTGGGACCCAAACACTTCTAAAACATTTTCCTTTTAAAAATCTAGGGGCAGTAGATTGTCTTACATAAAAATTTGATTTTCCAAAATTATTTTTCTTTTCAAGCTCTTTGGAAATCAAATCTTTTTCTTCTTGAACTTTTTGAAGCAATTTTTGCAAATCAAAACATTTTAGTTCAAACTCATTGAGTTTTGCTTCAAGTTCAAGTTTGGTTTTAGAAATCAAATCATTTTGAATTTTCAACTTTGAAATCAATTTATTGTTTTTCAAAATGTGATTTTTAAATTCTAAAACCAAATCATCATAGGCATCTTGTAATTCATCAAAAGAGTAAGAACATGAAGTAGATGAATTAGAAGTTACCCTTGAATCATCTTCGATGGACATAAGGCAAAGGTTGACTTGTTTATAGTCAGTGGAGTCCTCATCATTCCAAGTAGCCACATATGCCTTCTTCTTATGGCTTGAAGTGCTTGCCCTCTCCTTTTTCTTGGAATCACGTTCAAGCTCCCTCAAAGCTTTCTTCATGAACGGGGCACACTTCTTGAAGAGATAGACTATCTCTTCTTCTTCATCCTCCTCTTCACTTGAATCAACGTGATGGCAAATGGAGGATTTGAGAGCCATGGCACTTGCATTGATGCCTAGCCCTTTGGTTTTCTTCTCTCCCATAGCTCTAATTTCTTCCCTCTTCTTCTCATCTTCCTTGTTCTTCTTCATGATTTGATGAGTAAGGAGTGACCTCAAGAGTTCATCAAGCTTCAAGGTCTTCAAATTTTTGGCTTCGATGATGACGGTCCTCTTTGAGTCCCAAGACTCGGGAAGTGGGTAGATGAGCTTTCGAACAAGCTTTTCCTCTGAGATGGCTTCTCCATAGCCTTTGAGACCATTGGTGATAGTGGAGAACCTATCAAACATCTTCTCGATGTTCTCTTCCGGATCCATTTTGAAGTTCTCATACTCTAAGGTTAGAAGCCCAATCTTGGTCTCCTTGACTTCATCGGTCCCCTCGTATGTGACTTCAAGCTTGTCTCATACCTCCTTGGCACTCTCACAAGAAGACATCTTCTCATAGATGGTTGGGCCAAAAGCACAAAACAAGATGTGCAAGGCTTTGCAATTAAGCTCCATCTTCTTGCGATCTTCGTCACTCCACTCCGCTTTGCTTCTTTGAGGCACGAACAGACCATCTTCAATTATATCCCATAGCTTGTAATCTCTAGATTGATGAAGAACTTCATATTTTTCTTTCAATGGGCATAGTGGGTTTCGTCAAAGAAAGGCGGTTTGTCGATTGATTGTGCCATTTGAATCGGTTGATGAAATAGTGATCGAGCTTGTCGGATCTTCTCAATAGGATGTGAATCCTCTTCGATTGAGCCAAGATCTGATACCAATTTTTGAGTTGTGAGGAGCTCGATTCGATCAACCGATGTTGCTCACCAAGTGGTGGAGAGGTGGATTTTTGGGTGGATTTGGTGTGGAAGCTAAAATATAAAGAACACAATGATTTTAGAGTGGTTCAACCTTCTAACCAAGGTCTACATCCACTACCTTAACTCCCCACTAAGGATTTCCAATCAATTCACTATTGATTCGTCCCTTTTCTAGGCTTAAGAGGAAACCCTTTACACCGATCAAGCTTTCTACCCAAAGCCTTGATCAAATCCTCTTTTACAAAGAGAAACAATAAGCAAACTTAAATCCCTCTAATAGGTATTTGTTTGCACAATTTAGCACTCACCCAAAACCTAAAACACTTGAGCAAATTTGACAATTTTGGCTCACTAGTGTTTGTCTATACAAGAATTGACAATTTAGGCACTAAGACAATATTTGATCATTTGTTGATTGACAATATGAGCATTAGCCTTTACTTGATGCTTGGAGGTCCCTTTTATACTCCTTGATGAGTTTGTAGTCGTTACTAGCCGTTGGGATTGAATTGGAGCCGTTGAGGACTTTAATTCCCACCATAAATACAGTTCTGCAGCTCACCGTTTCGAAACGCTCGAACCCGTTTCGAAACACCCTTTAAGTAGAAAGAGCTATTGCAGTCTGACAAGGCACCCGTTTCGGAACGCCCCCTGGTCGTTTCGGAACACGTATCGAAACGTTTAGACCCGTATCGAAACGCCCTGTATTTAAATGTTAGTTGGGAAATAGTCGTCGGGGTTTATGACCGTTGTGGACGAAGCCACGTAGGCGTATCGAAACGGCATAGCCCGTTTCGAAACGCTGGGCAAAATCCTTATCCAGGGAAAGCCCGTTTCGATACTATTATCGAAACGTTTTAGCTACTGGAATGCACCGTATCGAAACGCCCTAAGGTGTTTCGAAACGCCTGGACAATTTTGTGAAGTTTGGCTTTGAAAAACATGTAAAACCTTTTAAAAACATCCCTAAACATAGTTTCAAGTTATTTGGACTTTGGAAATTGTTTTAAATACTTTTTAAATCAGTCCAAAACATTTTTCAATTATTATATCAAAACATTAGTTCTACATATATCATTTCATTAACATCAGGTTACAATGTGATGCTAACCAATTTTTGACATTCAAACTTTATTTTAAAGCCCATCTATTTGCTACAATGTCCTTTCCTATTGAATTAATTGCATTTAATTAGATGATCTAGTCTTAAAAGGCTCTAATCTTAATATTCTAAGTGATTAAAATCCCCTAAACAATTATACTATATGTTATTTAAAACATACAATCATACAAGATAAATTAAATTATTAGACTAAAATTATTAAACAGTAACAATTAAACTAATTTCAGTACTAAATTGCATTAAATTGAAAATAAGGTAATCAAATTACAATGCTCAAGTGACCAGATTGTAAATGATGCAAAACGTGAGCCAAATTCCTAAGAAATGGCAAAGAAGGGTGCGGGTCTTCTTGGTTCGTATCCGGGTTGACTCGTTGCCAAAACGATGTCGTTTCAACTCAAGTATAAATGCCCATCAGCGAGTTAACTTGCTCATTTCTCTCACTCACCCCTTTCTCTTCATTTTCCTTCTTCCCGAATGCTCTCAACTCTAATAACTTTCTAGCGCCGAACCACCATAATCTCCACCCCTAAACCATTTGTCGGATGTCGTTGGTGACATCGGTGAACTTCTCGATCACATTCTTCTTCACCCGCGTCATTGAACTAGGCTACCGGTCATCGTCTTCCAACTCTGGCTACCACAATAAAGCTCCGACAACCGTTCGGCCACCGTATTTTCGAACCTTAAAACTCATCCCTTTACGATTTCAACCTATTAAACCCCTAAAACAACCCCGATCCGATTGGATATATCCCTATCTTCCCCAAAACATCCTAAATCTATCCGAATTCAAAAGAATCCACCCAAGTTTCCCCGATTTCGACTCCAACTTACTCTTCCGACGACGCGCAACTCCCTCTGGAAACCGCAAAACCACCAACCGAAACTCATTTCGGATCTAGTTTTAAGAGCTCATTTTTGTTTCGGTTTATATATAAACACTAAGATCACTGTTCTTTCACATGTAATAAAGAAATGGGGAAGAAAATACCTTCGCGATGGTTATTACGGCGGGTCAAGGTTTCGTTCACTTTTCCGGCGAGTTCTCGACGTCAGCTCGAGTTCTTGGTGTCTTTTCGGCTTCTCAATGTCGTTTGAGCTCACAGACAACCCTTCGAATTTCGGTGACGGTTCATGTTCTCGTAACGGTTCGCGGCTCTGGCGTCTCCTGGTCTACTCTGGCGGCTCTTCAACTTCCGCGTCGGTTCAAATTTCGAGGGGTAAACTTTTCCCAAAATGTCCTCCTTATTGTTCAAATTTCGGTGATTACAAAAATGAGTATATCCCTCCCCCTTAGTGTCTTTCCACTTCCGTCGTTCAGGAACAAACACTTCGCCTAATTTTTTAGAATTATGGCCCTTCTTTTTGATCGATCAATCAAAACCCCTTCCCAAACTGTACAAGTCCTTTCTTGACATTTCTCTCTCTTAAGGTATTTATAAGTGGTGGAAAATGACCCCATGGATGACATCATCAAGGGGTTTGATCCAAGTGAAAGGGGGTTGAACTAGTGGGAAGACGTCATGGGGCTTTTTAGGCGGGAAAAGGAAACACAAAATGGGTTTTTTGTTTGTTTGGCAGATTTGAATTGTAACCAATGGGCTTTGAGATTTATTTTTAGTGTAAAAAATGGACATTTGATGTATATGGACTTTATTTATTATTTACATATTGCTTTTATCTATTTATTTATATTTGGTCTTATTTATAGTGAAATATATAGTATATATTTATATATGGGTATACCTGGATAAAATTTGGGTATTACAATTATAAATACATCTTATGGTATCTTCACTTTTATTCTCATGACATTTTAATACCCATGACACGACTAACATAATTGGTCACTTAATTTTGTGTCATACTTTATAATAGCACCATACATTTTATATATGTGCCTACAATTGCAGATTTTAATCCAACATATGTTTCCCAATAAATGTACAACCTTATGAGCTCAAAATTTTGCTATTATGTAATAGGTATTCTATAACAATCTCGTCCATCAACTATATCCATATAGGATCAAAGCAGTCTTTGTTGTATAAATCATGACTAGACCCATCAATGGTCACGTATACAAATATAGTCAAATGACATAGATCAATCATGGATGCGTAGCATGAAAAATTACATGAAATGTGAACCGAACATGTCCATTTCCAATTGGTCCTCCTAAACCTTAGTGAGATCAAATTTTGCTGAATTCAGAGTGTGCATAAACCAAAAGAACTTTATTTCTGTAGAAAATAATCTCAAAAAATCCTTAAACTGAAGTTACTGAAATTGTGTCTAAAATGAATGAGCATTTTTTAAAATTACAAACTCCCATTAAAACTGAATATCCTTAAATAACACTACACCCACGTGAGTAGTGTGCTCATGAAAGACCTAGGGTGATTGTTTCTTAATATGCGCGCAATTATGGAGTTTGTACCAACATGCTCTATAGACACACACAACCACTCTGAATTTTCTTTAACAACTAGGAACTTAATATTTATGTGCTTCAAATTTGAAGTGTTCCTATTGTTTATAGAATAAATGAATGCGTATTTATTATCACAAAATAACTGAAGTGGTCTTTCTATTCAATCAAAAATTAGCAGCTCAAATGACAAATTTTTTTTGCATCAATATTCTATTAGAATCGAAGTTTGTAAACATGATGATCTCTAACTTACCAGAACTCTGACATGTGAGCATGTAATTTTTGTTCTCTAAAGATATCTCGTAACCCCATTGGCTGCTATCCAATGGCCCATAATGCGATTCCTCAAATATATGTCTAACATTCCAACAATGTATACAATTTCCGAACCCATACATACTTAAGAATAAATTAGATTCTCAATAGCTTATGTATATAGAATCTTTTGGATTTTCTAAATTTCAAGGTTACTTTTAAGGCATTGAGTAAGACTAATTTTGTATTCTTTAGCAATATGAGTATCACATGGTTTTACTCCATTGAACTTGTAGTGTATACAATTGTCAACCAAATTTATCTCAAAACCGAATAAGATATTCAATATGAAATTTATAATTTCATTAATGAGAGTCCTACTTAATCTCACAAATGAATTTCTTTAATTTACATAGTATTGATTTTGTATAATTAGACACAAATCTATGATTGTACCATATAATTCATTTCTTCAATGTCGCCATTGAAAAACACAAACTTAACATCCATCTTATGTAGCTCACGATTAAAATAAGCAACAAACGCCATGATTATCCTATAAGTCTTTTAATGAAACTAAAGAGAAAGTCTCTCCAAAATTAATGTCTTCTTTTAGAGTGTATCCATTAAATACAAGACATGACTTATACTTATCCACATTATCATTTGTATCCCTATTGGTTTTAAATATCCATTTACAACCAATTGGTTTTAAATATCCATTTACAACCAATTGGTTTACACCTTCAGGTAATGAGACAAGTTCATAAACTTGATTGTCTTGCATAAAATTATACTTTTCTTAAATGACATCAATCCACTTTTGAGAGTTAGAACTTTTATAATCTGATTAAAAAAAATGATTGAACATTTTCTATCATTTCATTGTTACCTTATTTTCTTGAAGAAATACAATATAATAACCTGGATTAGTATTTCATCTTCCTCTCGTGGACCTCTTTAATGACACTTATTTTTTAAGGTTGTTGAGTTTGTTCTTCTGAAACAATTACCTTATCTTGAATGTGGGTTGTTCAACATTATTTTGTTGTGGTACTTGATTCACTTCTTGATTAATGATAGGTGTGAAAACTTAAACATCATCAAAAGTGATAGTATGAATTAAATTATAATTCAATTCATCTTCAATAATAATGTATCTAACCTTATTTCTCCCTCCAAACTCAATACCCAAAAAAGTTATAAATCTCTCCTTAAAGTAATCTTAATTGTGTGATCATAAAATTTACAGCTCATGGATCACTCAAAATAACCGAAGTAGTTGCTCACTTTTGAAGTTTAATTACTTCACATATGTCTTAACTTATACAAAAGAATAACACTTTGTAACTTATTGTTATTTCTTTTGACTAGGACCCTTAGTAACTTTATTTTAATATTTTCTTTTATTGCCCTTATTCTTAGAGACACTGATTGAATGAGCACTAACCAAATGAGTACTTTTACACTTATAATGTTGTAACTTTTCTCCCTCTTAACACATGAAAAATGAGCTCGGTTAGAGTCTATTTCTCATTTTTACAGTTGTAACTAAATTTTTATTTTGTTAAATTGTATAGGAAGTGGTGCCAAAAGTATAAGAACAAACAATTATTAGAAAGTTCGATCTTATCTGCCTTAAATTTTAAAGCAATATTAAGCATTTTCATAATGTACTCCCTCACATTTCCTTGACCCTTATACTTGACAGACATCAAAGAAGGCATAAGTGATGTCATCTTAACCATAATGTTTTGGGTCAAACATTTCTTAATTTCGTCAAGGAAATCATTAGTATGAGTAATCTCTTTATATTTGTTCTCCTAAATACATCTGGAATGTAGTGTTTTATGATCATTAGACTTATGCGATTTAAACAATCTCACCTCTCAAAATCTCTTTTATGGGTGCTTACTGCGGTGATAGGTGCAAGTTACTTTTTCTTAGTGCAAAGTCTATACAATCACCAAATACAATATGTAAGTGTATTTTCTATTCCTTGAAATTAGTTTCACTAAACATGAGTGTAGAATATATTTAACAAATACTGTGACAGCAAAGATAAATTACCTAAATATATAACAAAAATAAGTAATAAAAAAACAAGCTCACATAAATATTCATAAGTAAATAAATAAATTCAAAATAATAGCTAGTTCCCATCAAGATGCCAAGCACAACATTAATATCAAGTCTTTGGACAATAATATTAACTGTAAGCGATACTCTTCTTGTAGCAATCAAACATTGACAATAAATTATGTCAAACAATAGATTAATATTTGGACTAACGTATCGCTCACATAAAATACTTTATATTTGTCACACATTTATCGCCACAGTTGTCGTTGGAATTCTACCAAATATTAAATTTCTTTTGGGTCAATTAATAAACGCATGAATTACAAAAACTCACAATCATCTTGATATTTTAAATAAACTAATCTACACAAAAGCGGTCACTTTGGTAACATTATGTTTCAATTAATCCATTAAAATACTAGACATCCGAAGCCAAAATATAAATTTATTTGTTTCAAAATATTTTTCTTAATTTTATCTTTCAATCAAATTAAAAGATAACCAAAATAATAATAAATTTGAATAAAGGCAAACCTCATATCAAGATACCAGATACTCGATTACTATTTCATCTTTGAAAAAAAAACATTAACTTGCAAGTGATATCTTGGTATAGTAATCAAACATTGATAATAAGAACATGTCAAACAGAAATCTTCTTTTCGGCCGATTTATTGCTCACATAAAAACTGAATAATTATCACATACTTATCACCATAGTTGCACATGTAATAATGTTAATTATTAACCTTCCTTTGGGCCGATTAATACTAACATAATCCGACTTACATACACAAAACCTTCTATATTTTAAAATAAAATAATTTTCACTGTAGATGTCACTTTGGTGACTTAATGGTTCAATTAATTTATCTCAAAATATATAATATAAATATATCGATATTCAAATTTAAAATTTTATAACAATCAAAAACTGAAATTTCTGATAACACTTAAGTTTCCGAAATAACCCAAAATAAGGTTGCATAAATGAGGCTATCAGAAATTGTTGAGTTGTGAGGAGCTCGATTCGATCAACCGATGTTGCTCACCAAGTGGTGGAGAGGTGGATTTTTGGGTGGATTTGGTGTGGAAGCTAAATTATAAAGAACACAATGATTTTAGAGTGGTTCAACCTTCTAACGAAGGTCTACATCCACTACCTTAGCTCCCCACTAAGGATTTCCAATCAATTCACTATTGATTCGTCCCCTTTTCTAGGCTTAGGAGAAAACCCTTTACACCGATCAAGCTTTCTACCCAAAGCCTTGATCAAACCCTCTTTTACAAAGAGAAACAATAAGCAAACTTAAATCCCTCTAATAGGTATTTGTTTGCACAATTTAGCACTCACCCAAAACCTAAAACACTTGAGCAAATTTGACAATTTTGGCTCACTAGTGTTTGTCTATACAAGAATTGACAATTTAGGCACTAAGACAATATTTGATCATTTGTTGATTGACAATATGAGCATTGGCCTTTACTTGATGCTTGGAGGTCCCTTTTATACTCCTTGATGAGTTTGTAGCCGTTACTAGCCGTTGGGATTGAATTGGAGCCGTTGAGGACTTTAGTTCCCACCATAAATGCAGTTTTGCAGCTCACCGTTTCGAAACGCTCGAACCCGTTTCGAAACACCCTTTAAGTAGAAAGAGTCGTTGCAGTCTGACAAGGCACCCGTTTCGGAACGCCCCCTGGCCGTTTCGGAACACGTATCGAAACGCTTAGACCCGTATCGAAACGCCCTGCATTTAAATGTTAGTTGGGAAATAACCGTTGTGGTTTATGACCGTTGTGGTCGAAGCCACGTAGGCGTATCGAAACGACATAGCCCGTTTCGAAACGCTGGGCAAAATCCTTATCCAGGGAAAGCCCGTTTCGATACTAGTATCGAAACGTTTTAGCTACTGGAATGCACCGTATCGAAACGCCTGGACAGTTTTGTGAAGTTTGGCTTTGAAAAACATGTAAAACCTTTTTAAAACATCGCTAAACATAGTTTCAAGTTATTTGGACTTTGGAAATTGTTTTAAATACTTTTTAAATCAGTCCAAAATATTTTTCAATTATTATATCAAAACATTAGTTCTACAGAAATCGAAAAATCTAAACCTTTTATTGTTTCTTTAAAAAATGTCTTAAACCTTAAACATGCATTTACCAAAATCAAAGTCGAATTCAAAACATTCAATCTTTAACTAAAAGCTAAAATTAGAAGTATCATACATACAAATATGTAATTCATATAATGATCACATAAAACCTTAAATATCCATAATAACCTAATAATCAAAATTCAAAAATTTTGATCATTCTGGATCGAATAATATATAATCTAAAATTAGATATATATATATATATATATATATATATATTTCGTTATTGCATTAGCAGTACATACTTTCCAAAAGTAAAGCCAAGTATATTTCATATCAAATAGAAACAAGATGATATTTTAGAATTATGCAATCACATACTTCTAAAATCAAAAACAAAATTAAATATAGTCCACATAATCTGAATAAGAACAAGTTTCATGTAAGAGAAATAAAAAAATAGATTCCAAAATCAATACCGAAATTATATAATCCAAAGTACATTATACTTCAATTGCAGCTAAGACTTCACTCATGCCTTTTTTTCTTATTGATCGAAAACTAAAATGAACTCAGACCTCATTTTCAGTGTATATTATTTAAAATAAAATAAAAAACTGGACTGAATTATATAAAAAACAGAAACTGTTTGGTATTAAAACTGAATTGCAAGAAATTAGTATGGACTAAATTGAATGAATTGAGAATATGAATAGTTAAGAGCGTCATTATCCCCTTTCTTAAAAGAGGCGCACATGTACCTAACGTCTATGCAAGCTTTTTTCTAATATAAACTTAAAATCTTAATAAAACCCTAAGAAGCCGTCAATATTAATGAATTCAATTCTGAAAATTTCTTAAAACTCACCGTCTGTAATTTATGTCCAATAAAAACTATAAATATCAATCACATAAAACCCTAAAAGTTTCGTCTCTAATAAATCAAAAACTTAAAACTTTAACATCCATATTTAATCTAAATACCAAATCAAAAATTTAAATTCATAAAATCATATGAACGTATAATCTCAAATAATAGAAAATAAACTCATTCTCAATGATTCAACATGACGAGTCTCTGGTGTCACTTGTTAGACCAAACCATAATAGATATGAAATCTAAACACAAGATCTATCATGTCAAATCATCAAGAACAATAAACTGAATGTGGAAGCGTACCTAAATTAATCGATAGATGAAAACTTTAAATTCTTTGATGACGATCGCCTAAAAGGTGGTTGTGCACCACTACCTCTTTATATAGTTGATTTAATAAATCAATCATTAATTATTTATAACTCTGCCTCTCATTGAATTATAAATACATCTTATGGTATCTACACTTTAATACCCATGACACGACTAACATAATTGCTCACTTGATTTTGTGTCATACTTTATAATAGCACCATACATTTTATATATGTGCCCACAATTGCGGGTTTTAATCCAACATCAAGTTCAATCGAGTTGTTCGAGTTTCTGTTCAAATTTAATTATAAATATTTATAATATTATAATACTATATGACTCAAATTTAAACGACTTTCTTTAACTATATGCGAAATACATGTATATTTTTTTATATGCAATATACATATACCAATTATAGTTGAGAGACTCGACTAGAACTTGAGAACTGATTCACTAAATACTAAAAACATCAAGTTATTTGAGTATCATTTTATAACTTAAAACTTTATTTGAATTTTTCAAGTAGAGTCAAGTTTATGGAATTACTATTCGAGTCAAGCCGAGTTTTTCGCATCAAATCAAGTTATTTTTTTCAAGTCGAGTCGAAATTTATTCGCTCTTAATTCTAACTAGAGTTTAAAATTTTTGATTCAAAATTATATGATTGAACTTCGAAATTAATTGAAATATTTTTTATAACCTTAAGCTTAAAACAAAACTCGAGAATAAAACAAACATAATTGAAGAAGTCGTCTTCACGATGAATCTTTACATTATTTAATTAAGAGTAGTCGATCGATGAATCGGATATAAATAAATATAAAAAAGAATAAAGAAAATTAATCGAGAATAAATCTTTACATTGTTAATATTAACAATATTTGGTCAACTTTGGGGCCAAGAATTTCATGTTAACTATCTAAAACATGATCAAAACTTTACAATCTTTGTCGCCACTAATAAATTATTCCAAATTAAAGGTTAATTAAATTAGTATTAGATTTAAGTCTCCGTTTTTAGTTGCTGTCATGGTCCTTAACGCACGTTTGTCTCTTATTTTCTCACCAAATGATTATCAATTTGGTTTCAACGGACGTTTGTCCACCATTTTAACGTTCAAAGTTCAAACGGACATTTGATGACAGTTGAAAAATCCAATTTTTGACCAACTGCGTTTGCTACACCAACCCTAAAAAAACCTAAGTTAGTAAGTTTGAAATGGAAATAGAAAAGCAACGTTGGTGTTTGTGTTTCATTTAGCTGTCACTGTTCCTAACATTCTCGTAAAACTCAAAAAAGCATCCATCATCTGACTTTGTAAGAATGAAAAGAGAACCCTCCCAAAACAGCAATTCAGATTCCATAATTTTAAATTACAAAATATGAATTATTAATGTTTTTTAAAATTTTATATAGATTTGAAAATATATTTTGTAAGTAATTATATACCAAAGGTACAACAAAACACACAATTTTTTTTGTTCAAAACAAAACACACAATCTATTCCACAAAAATGGTTTGTAATAGATTATCATGAAATCTCATACAAAAAATATAATATAAAATTCGAAGGGCATGAAAAGAAAAGAAAAAAATCAAAATCTTCCCGGTCCTTTATTGTCTATAGAAATCCAACAAACAATTTTTTTTGTATCTACTAAACTAGACACTTAAGTAATTATAGAGGAGAAATGATCAATAAAATCAATCTTATAGTATACTTTCACTAATAGTTCTGAAAAGGTTTAAGTGATAAGTAAGTGTTTAAACTATACCCTTTTTTCACATACGTGTCTAAAGTATTTTTCGGGCCAAACAAGTGTCTAACGTTTTCAACGTTACTCAAAAAGATGCCCGCTGTCAATGCTGGAAACCGACCGACGCCGTGTGAAACGCCGAAATCGTCGAATTATTCATTCGAATAATTCACAACGAATAGTGGCATAACAGACGATGAACGGTGTGTGAGTCATTTGGCGAGGGGAGGGCGCTTCAGTCCTTCGCCGGGAACGCGGCCAACGCAGGTGGTAGTTGTCGGATTTGGGGGTTTTTAGAGATTTTGGTACTATTTTGGGATTATTTGAAAATTTTAATATTTTTTAAAAAAATTATTTATTTTTAAAAAAAAAATAATATTTAATATTGCCATGTGTCATGCTTTTATTGGCTAATGAGATTTTTTTAAACGAACAGTCATGACGGGCACCTATTTGAGTAACGTTGAAAACGTTATGTATCTGTTTGACCCGAAAATACTTTAGGCACTTATCTAGAAGAAAAAAAATATAGTTTGGGCGCTTATTTGCCACTTAAGCCTTTTGAAAAACATAAATAAATTGTCACAAAATAGGCATAACCATACGAGAATACCGATATTCCCTTATGAGAGACATGTGCCGTGATGATCACTAAGCAAACTTCAAACTACCAGTCTACCACAAAGGTAGATGAGATCTATATCATAAGAGATACGAAAAACACGTCATAAGGTAGAGGCAAATTATGCCACAAAGACATAAAAAAATATATCAATATGTGCGAAAATGAAATTCAAAATATATAAAAAAAATATTGTAAACAAAAATAAATAAAGAAAATAAGAAAAAAAAAATTGTCAACTGTCAGCGGCCAACACAAGATGATGTTGTTGACCACCAAAAAAATTAAAAAAAGTAATGGTAAAGAAGAGAGAAAAGAGAAAGGTTAATTTTATATAAATTTACCATTTAAAACCATTTCTTTCTAGAAAAGTAAATTTCTTTTCCTTCGATTAGTAATATTCTAAAATTATTTTCCCTTTTCATACATAAATCAAATAAAGTAGCTTTTGTTAAATATCAATTACATTTAATATTTGACTAATGTTTAAACAACTTGAAACAAAGGTATAAAGCCAAAATTAGTCCCTAACATTTGACCTTTTGGTCACTTTGACCCCTATTCTATTTTTTGGAGCATTTAAGCTCCTAACATTTCAGTTTATGTCAAAATAACCTTATTTGGATGGAAACCGTTAATTGACTAACGATCAATTTTTTTTTGCTGATGTGGCACATGCATGTAGATTGGATTAATGACGTGGCATGTCCACGTGTAATTTTAAATATTTTTATTAAATTAATTATAACCAATATGATGATGACACATGATATCATCTGATTGGTTTAATGACAAAGGAAAGAAGCAAAATTTGAATATGTATTTGTTAAGAATCAAACCTAGGTCTTCTGCATGGAGGACTAAATGCTTTACCATCAAGCTAAGATACTATTTTAAAATTTAATTACTGTTGTGAATAAAATAAAGAAGAACAAGAATAAGAACAAGAAGAACAAAGAGATGAGAGAAAGAGGGAGATTTGTATTATTCTCAAATATAGACTTGTATACAATGCCTTCAATGAATCATCTATTTATAGGCATAAGAAGTACATAATACATTAAACTCTAATTCATAGAGATAATATTCCTAATAATAAATAAATCAAACTCCTTTGATAAAGTTCTAATCATGATAGACATCCACATAGATAAATATTCATAACACTCCCCCTTGGATGTCTATGAAGATAATGTGCCTCGTTAAAACCTTACTAAGATAAAAACCCAGCGGGGAAAAAAAATCTTTAGTGAAGGAAAAAGAGTACACACATCTTTGATACGCATAACATGTTGCCTCATTAAAAACCTTACCAGGAAAACCCATTGGGACAAAACCTCGGTTAAGGGAAAAAGAGTGCAACGCGTATTTACTCCCCCTCATGCAAACATCACAAAAGATCTTTGAATCTTCATAATTTAATCTTGAATATCATTTTTCTAAAGATCGTGAGGGATGAAACTTTGGAGTAATATGTTCCATGATGTATCCACTTTCAAACTGAGATATACATCTTGCGTTATCTTCACACAAGAGAGCTTTTATCATACATTGTAAAAGTAAATCCACATATCTTTTGGATATGTTGGGTCAATATTCTTAGCCAAACACATTTTTTGGCTTGCCTCGTGCATAACAATTATTTCTACGACATTTGAGGAGGCATCAGCGAATGTTTGAAGATCTAAATGTAATGATCTTTGTATATTCATAGACATTTCTTGACCAACTAATATATAGTGCTTCAAGACCAAGAAAAGATATAATTATCTTTATTCACCTCCAACAATCTTACAACTATTGGGATACTCAATAGATATGCTCTATTCATATTGAATCTTCTTTAAGAGTCTTTCAGCTTATGTTTATTCATAGACAAAAGAAATATATAAAAATGCTCGATCTTCAGGTCGAGATAAACTTGATGTCAAGATTCAAGTACTTGTATTGAAAGTACTTCATGAGTTTCCAATTTGAAGCTCTTTAGGAGTTCTAAAATTATCATAATGGATCTTGATCCAATCTCCTTTATAAAATACATAAGGAAATTTGATCATCTGTATAGTATTTTCTCAATTAGTATTCACTAAGGCGATTGTACCAAATGCGCCAAAATATTCATGAGACATGTCTAAATAAATTTCCTCAGAAATTTCCAAATGCTTATAGCATTTTAGATTCTTCAAGGATAAATATGGATCCACAAATAATTAGACGCATGTAAAATTTTCATAACTGCCAAAGTAATTGCATCCACCATGAAGTAATTAAAACTTTTCATAAATCATAGTTCAAGTCGTATTTACGACTACTTATTTGTGCCTCACTTGCATTACACCTTTAGGTGTTTGGACTGCTGGTCCAAATACTTCTATTTTAGAAGTTCAAAGCGTCTTTCAACATCGGCCAATTCAATATCTATACTTTTGAATAGATTTTATACAAGATCCTCGATTTCTTTCTTTACTTCTATAGAAGTATTTTATGTAAAATTGTTTGTAAAATCGTTGTCGACAACTTTCCAATTTTCTGGTTCCATTCTCGTAATGACATAACTCATCGAGATCTCTTCAAGATTTCAATCTTTATTTCAGGTACCTGAAACTCTTATAGAGTTTTATTATTTGTTATGTCTTGGGTCTCTTCAGGAGCACCCGCCTCCAATATATGACCATCTCATATTACTTTCTATTTACGAGAATTTTGATCATTGGAACCATTTCAACTATCATGCTTCAGGCATGATTTACATTCTCTCGCTCTAACATGTAATTTAAACTTAGAGCATTTCAGCTGGTATATGAGACTTAATTACTCTCATTGGGTCAGTAAATATGTCTGGCAGTTGACATGTAATAACATGAATTATCTTATGAACTTCTAGTTCATATACGAGAATCTAGATAATGATAATTCATTTTCCTCTATCCAGCTGATTATTATCTCCCCCTGATGTTGAGAAAAATCATGTCATAAATGATTCTCCAATTAATGTTCTAGAATTTAAACATAAAAGGAGACTCGCACTCAATATATATTCTCAACCTTTTTTATTTACCCATTTTGTGCGTTGTGGTGGAGCAATTCATATTGCACATTCAAAAATCATAAAATGAGAAATGTATGGTTTCTAACCAAAAACCAATCATAACGGGGAGTTTATTATAACTCGTTGGCTTGATGCGTATAAGTGTTGCTATATGAAAACACCATATAAATAATAACTCTTTTATTCTCATAGTTTAGCTATTAAATAGGAGGCATCCAATTGAAATTTTGCTAAACTATATTTTTCATAATCAATAGGCTTTGTAACAACTGATATAGCCTAAAATATAAACCCACTAGCTTTTCAAGACGAATAGTCTAACTGCATAATCTGAATCTTTTTAGAATCAATCTCACAAACTTCTGGTTGTAAGTCGATAAAACAATGTAGATGCATCTACTAAAATCATATAAAACTTTCCACATTTGTGGATATATGGGCTCATATTTCGTTCAGATATGCAAGACATACAGTCTTAACTTCAGTACAAGAACTTTAAGTTCTAATTCTTTCGGTAAGTGGGATCATCTATATCCTTTGAGAACAAACAACACAAGAACTTCATGTTCTTTTAGTAAGTGGAATTTAATCAATTCCTTTAAGCAACACAAGAACTTCACGTTCTTTAATAAGTGGAATTTAATCTATTCCTTTGAGAATAAGCACCACAAGAACTACATGTTCTTTTAATACATGTGCATGTAAATCTCAATAATTTATGCACCATTATTGATCAGGATGGTCTAACCGATCATGCCAACTATATATATGTGTGTATATATCTCTGAATTTGTAAACTTCTTGTTTACCATAACATGTAATTCAATCTTACTCGTACATGTCTAGTACGACCATCAAAATTGTTCCTTTAAATAGGAATATATTTAGCTCTTTCGGAGCTTTCAATTGAAATTATCTTTTGGTAGCAATATATAGCTCTCCTAGAGCTTTCAACTGACTTTTTGGCTACCAGAACTTATATCCATATTGGCTTATTTCAAATGTCAATTAATAACATATGTTATCTATAATTTCTAAGGGGATATTTTGCGAACTCATATTGCTCTCTTTATGGCTTTGACGAGTATAACGCAATGTGAATATGGAATAAAGTTCCATTTGACAATAACATATTTGCTCAACCAGAGCCTTTTGTGATATTAGTACTTCTGGATATAGTACTCACATTATTCTCTTGCATTTTAATCGATAAATGCATAATTGTGCACCTTTCAAAATGTGTTTTGTTTCATTTACTTCATGTAATGAAAATATGTACTTTGTATCATTCACTTCGATGAATGAAAAATATAAAATATAGCACATCATATCAAGTCGATTATCTATCAGAGATAAACTTTCAAGTGCTCTTCCGAAGTATTGATATTTTAGTACTTTGAGAAATACTACTCATATTTCCCCTTGCATTTAAATGGGAAAAATATTTCTTATGCTTAAGTACAGTATGAGTACTTGCATTATCTGCTAGGCATAAATAGCCACAATTCTAGGCATAAATAGCCACAATTCATTGTATATTTTATTCCAGAAGTAATCATATTCTTCAAATAATAAATTAACATAAAACGTAAATAATTAATATGTGAAATAAATAAACATAAAGCAAACTAACATAAATAAATAATAAATAAAACAAATTAACATAAAAAAATAAAATAAAATAAAACCAATTATTCCTGTTAGAGGTTATAAGGGAAATAAAATAAATGGTAAATTATTCCCTTCAAGGGTTATGAGAAAATTAACAATATCCAATTGAGTTGGACCAATAACGCCATAATTATTTTCGCCATAAACAAATTTTGTTTATATTTTATTTCATTTATCATTCATGATTATGGATAAAGTCCATAATACTTTGGCGTTTGACAAGTACGAAACCAATGCTTTATAACATCACATTGGTAAAAGGATTTCACTTCTTTAGAATGATCTTTATCACTCTTGTCATCCTTATAACTTCGCTACCAGCGGGTAGAAGTATTCTTAAAATGACTATATGTTTCATGTGTATATTCATAGCCTCGACCACGACCACAACTTTTAATGTGATTTTTTATTCCTTCCATAATATAATCTCACATTCACTTCAGGAAATGGAGTAGAGACAGTGGGCCTTTAAAACCTTTTTCACATATCCTTATCACAGAGAACAAAGATTTAATCCTCGTACGCGACATTGTTAAACCTGTCCACAAGGTCCTTTAAAAACCTCCTTTGAGACCAGTAGCCTCGCAAAACGGGATGTCCAGCCAATTATACTTGGATTATATCGACCACGACCACAACTTTTAATGTGATTTTTTTATTCCTTCCATAATATAATCTCACATTCACTTCAGGAAATGGAGTAGAGACAGTGGGCCTTTAAAACCTTTTTCACATATCCTTATCACAGAGAACAAAGATTTAATCCTCGTACGCGGCATTGTTAAACCTGTCCACAAGGTCCTTTAAAAACCTCCTTTGAGACCAGTAGCCTCGCAGAATGGGATGTCCAGCCAATTATACTTGGATTATATCGAAATTATGTCTCTAATTGAATAATGATTTATCATGTTTGCATTCACTTCAGGGAATGAAACAGATCCAATAATCGCATGGAATAAACATCATGCTTGCATTCACTTCAGGGAATGCCCCATCATTGATAATTGCATGGAATAAACATCATGCTTGCATTCACTTCAGGGAATGCCCCATCATTGATAATCGCATGGAATAAACATCATGCTTTGCATTCACTTCAAGGAATGCCTCCCATAAAACTTTTTGGATCAAGAATAATTTTCGTAACTTGAAATTGGGAGAAGTCTATGGTCAAGTTTTTCAACGAAGAAGAAACATTGCTTTCGAGCAAATATAGACTTTATAATAATCTTCTTGTAAATTCAAAATCATCATGATTTATCGCACTTTAAAATAATAATATAAAAAATAAAAATAAAACCAAAATTTACCGATATTGATTTTTCTCTCGTGGATAATGGAGACATAGCATATGACCGAGATAGCTTCTCATAGTCCCTTTATATCACATCTCTTTCCAAGCCATTTAAGCATATCATGTAAAACTCAAAACACGGTTAAAAATATTAACTTTTACCAAATAAAATGACATAAATAATAATATGAAAAATATCAAATATAATCATATAAGTAAAAGTATGAATAAGCATACCGCTAATTAACCCTTTTAGGAACAAGAGAAAACACACGTAATTTACACCAAACGCAACCTCTTCGTCTCTGTCGATTCGTCTTTTGGTTTGTGAGAAGCCACAAATTTATCTCTTTCCAATGTTCGAATAAAATCAAACATACTTCCAAAATTTTCAAAAATTAAAACAAAGTTAAAATATAAAGAGAAAGACAATCGATAACTAAAAAAATAAGGAGAAAAAAAAACTTATCTTTGGTTTATTCTATAATCGAATTCTTCCCGATAACTTCTTTTGAACTATAACGATGAAGACCTCAGTTGATTAGAGTCTCGTGCTGATAACGTGTTGTGAATAAAATAAAGAAGAACAAGAATAAGAGCAAGAAGAACAAAGAGATGGGAGAAAGAGGGAGATTTGTATTATTCTCAAATATAGACTTGTATACAATGCCTTCAATGAATCATCTATTTATAGGCATAAGAAGTACATAATACATTAAACTCTAATTCATAGAGATAATATTCCTAATAATAAAAATATCAAACTCCTTTGATAAGGTTCTAATCATGATAGACATCCACATAGATAAATATTCATAACAATTACCACTTATTAGATCTATTCTTATATTTTAAAAGTAAATTTAATTATCACTCATTATATCTATATTTATATTTTAAAAATAAATAAGTAAAAATAATGGGTAAAAGGAATCGAACCCAAAACTCTTGATGAAAAGACAAAACAACTAATCAAAATTATTTTTATATTGTTGCCAAATATTTATTTAAAATTAAAAAAAACTCAAATATTAGATCTTAGAAATAAATTTAGAAAAATATCATTTCAATAATTTAAAAGTATTATATCAGGAAAAAATAAAGGTCATCTCATAAATATACTTTAATTTATGTTATAATTAAGATAATCACAATTTAAACTAATTAAATTTAATCTTTCGTAGTAACAAATTGAAGGCACTTAATTGGTTTGGTGGTAAAATATACTTCAATTCCCTTTACCCACAAATTTTTACTCCTGCACTTTTAAAATATGGGATAGTGAATATATATAATAAAAGGTAATTAAACTTCAAAATAATTGTTTAGCTTAGTGGTTAGGTGTTTAGTGCTCCATGCATAAGGCTTGGGTTCAATTCCCACTCATTATATATTTAAATTTTGCTCCTTTCCTTTGTCATCAACCATATTGATTACAATTAATTTAATAAAAAAATATTTATAATTACATGTGGACATGCCACGTCATCAATTCAATCCACATGAACGTGCCACATCAACAAAAAAAGCTAATCGTTAGTTAACTAACGGTTTCCATCCAAATAAAAAACTATTTTGACATAAATTAAAACGTTAGAGACTTAAATACTCCAAAAAATAGAATAGGGGTCAAAGTGACGTTAAATGTTAGGGGTTAATTTTGATTTTATGCCTAAAACAAAAGATATCAAACTATTTGATTCATCCAATTAATTTGAAATCAAAATCCGATCAAGGTTTGAACCCCTCACTCCAATTATAAAAGATAAAGTACATAAATAGTCACAAAACTACGAAAATTATTGTTTTGGTTATTAATTTTTTAGAAGTTATAAAATAGTCATTAAATTTATCAAAGAGTTACAAAATAATAATTAAATTGTATCGAATTATTATTTTATAAAGTGCAATGACCCTTTTTAACATTTCAATAAATTTAATAACTATTTTATAATTTTTAAAAGACCAATGACTAAAATAATTGTTTTTAATAATTTAATGACTATTAATGTACTGTTTTATAATTTTAATTTAATAACTAAAAATATTCGGTAAAATATATAGAATGTCACTTAGTTATAGGTCATTATTCTTCTAAAAGTTTCAATTCAGCCACTTAATTATAGTTTTTAAAACAAAATGTCACTTTTCTTTTAAAAGTAACAATTGAGTCACTCAATTATAGGTTTAGGAACAAACAAATCACTCAATTAAAATTTTGTGACAAACAAGTCATTATATCATTAAAAATTAAAATAAGGGCTTGGTATAATAATAATTTTAGTCTATGAAACTTATACATAATATTAATTTGATCCTAATTCATAATATTAAATAAACTTAACCTTTCATTTATAAAATTTCAACATTGTACCATCCTGACACACCCTCTGACCACTTACCACACTTCATGTTATTGTCCATCAGTCTAATAAATCAACAACCATGATAGCTCAACAAGCACAATCACTTCATTATTGCACATTTGACATGCTAATAAAATAAACTCATTATGACCTTAACGTCACCTACTAGTAGACACAGTCGCTTCACTGATGAAAATTTTAAATATGAAGGGTTAAGTTTATTGACTATTTCGAATAAGAACCAAAATAATAAAAATACATAAGTTTCGGAGACTAAAATTGTTATTATACCAAACTCATATTTCAATTTTAATGGCAAGGTAACTTGTCTTTCACATAATTGAGTGACTTGTTTGTTCCCAAACCTATAATTGAGTGATTGAATTATTACTTTTTAGAAAAAGAGTGACCTATTTGTTATAAACTTATAACAAACTAACCTCTAGTATAATTTACCCAAAAATTCATTTCAAATGAGATGAACAACATCCCACCAATTAAAAGAAAAACCGCGAAAGCATAGCACCTGATCTCTGTAAGAAAAACAAATACTACAAAAAAAAAATCCTTCTCCAGCTCTGATTACAAAGGGAAAGAAAAGAAAAAAGCTTTATTCATTCATGGAAGACCTGTCCACAAAGTTCAATTCTTTTTCCTTAATAATTTTCATATCTTTTTTTCTTTACTCAAATATTCCCTCCACTTTCTCAAGCCAAGAATCTCTTCTCTTCCCTTTCCTTACTTTCAGATTCTTCCCTTTCTTTCCCTTCTTTTACCAATGCTTCTTCTTTCCTCTCCCCCTCTCGCTTCCATTCACATATTCCGGCCACCGCTTCTTAAATTATATACCCCATGGCTCCTCCTCCTTCATCCGGTGTCAACCACCTCTCTCATCCTTGTATCTATGGTGGGTTGCTTTTAGTTTTTCGAGTTTCATTCGCCATCGGTTTTGGTTTCGATTCGAACTCTTTGATTTACTGTAGGTTTCATTTGGTAGTTGTCTAGTTGATACTTTATGTTGAAGTTTTTTCAATGGGAAAAAGCAGGGGACTTTAACGATTCGTACCCGGAGAGAAAATCGAGGCTTATGAAGTGGCTGAGTAAGCTTTTCAAGTCCGGTTCAGGCGGTCGTCGTGGCGGATATAACCCTCAGTTTGTAGGGGAAGAAAACATGGTTGTTCGAGCACCGGTTAGGACGCCGGTAACTTGTACGATCCAATACTTTTATATGGAAAACATGTCTATTTTGATTGAGATCGAGTTTTGGTTCATGTCAATAGGATGATCTTCCTAGGAGGAAGAAGGAGCAAGAGGAATTAGATCATGCAATCGCGCTTTCTTTATCCGATGGTATGCGAAAACCAAATGGTAAGTTTGGAAATGACTTGTTTGATGATTTGATCCTGCATGACCCTCATCAATCTTCAATTCTTTCTCTCTTAATCTCGAGATCATCGTATACTGATTCGGTGTTATGTGTTTTTAGGTTACAATGAATGGCGCAGAGACGATAATTACGGCGGAGCTTTACCGAGGGGAGCTGACAATGGCAGCTTGAATCCATCTACGTATCCTCCTTATGGCACTTTGCAGTATCATCCTGCTGGATATAGGTAAATTAGTTTTCATCATAGTTGTAAAACAATGTGAGTTGTGCCTTACATATCGGGATTCGATATTGTCCTCTTTGAGTACTCACGTGAATGTAAGTGCACGCAAGGGCAATGGCAAAATCCCGGTATGTAAAGTGATACAGGGAAGAAGGTCCGAAACCGAAACCATTGCCTGGTACCTTCCATGTTGACATATATGTTGATGGCCTATGACTTGCAGAGTATGTGCCGGCTGTCATCGCGAAATCGGATATGGCAATTACTTGGGATGCATGGGAGCATATTTTCATCCTAATTGCTTCCGTTGCCATTCTTGTGGGAATCCGATAACCGAGCACGAGGTAGTTCGATTCATTTCATTCTTCTTCAGCTTTACAAATATCCTCTCTCTCTTCATATGGTTCTAACTTGTGTTTTTGTGGTGGTTCAAGTTTTCTTTGTCTGGGAGGGATCCATATCACAAAACTTGCTTCAAAGAACTGACACATCCCAAATGTGATGTTTGTCTCCTATTTGTAAGAATCTTTCCGGAATATATCATTTCAAGTATTAGTTCTATGAATCACATTCTTATTTCTGGTTACGTCGAATTTCAGATTCCAACGAATGCAGCCGGTTTAATTGAGTATCGATGCCATCCGTTTTGGTCCCAAAAGTATTGTCCATCACATGAACATGACAACACAGCTCGCTGCTGTAGTTGTGAACGTTTGGAGGTATGGATTCTAGGAACTGTTTCTTTTTAATGTGTTAAAGCTTCAAACTTTCTGCTAACAATTTCCTTTGTGGTTTCTCCTCGAAACCCCTCCTGAAGTCTTGGAACCTAAGATATTATTCGCTCGAAGATGGTCGGAGTTTATGCTTAGAATGCATGGAATCTGCAATCATGGACACTGGTGATTGCCAGCCTCTTTACCATGCCATTAGAGACTATTATGAAGGGATGTACATGAAACTAGACCAGCAAATTCCGATGCTTCTTGTCGAAAGACAAGCACTTAATGAAGCTATTGTTGGAGAAAAGAATGTAACATTATGAACCCTTGCTCAATCATTTTACACCTTTTGTGTTTATTGGAATGGCTTTGATGTTTCGGTTTTGGTTCTTTCCAGGGCTATCATCATATGCCTGAGACAAGGGGTTTATGTCTGTCTGAAGAACAGACGGTTACCAGTGTATGTTGACCGAACTGATTCCACTGTTTTGCTTTATTGATTGACATAAGTCCGACGGTTTCTTCGTTTTCTTTGTTACAGATACAAAAGAGACCGCGAATAGGAGGCCGACATCTTATTGGAATGAGAACTCAGCCTCAGAAGCTGACCAGGAAATGTGAAGTCACTGCCATCTTGGTTCTTTATGGTCTTCCAAGGTACAATCCCATTGATTTTTTTTTCTTTATGTTCTTTATGATTTAGTTCATCTCTTGTAGAAATTCAGACAGTAAATATTTGCCGGAATTTGCAGACTGCTAACTGGTGCCATTCTCGCCCACGAGTTGATGCACGGCTGGTTACGCTTGAAAGGTAGAATACATGCAATCGATCCTCATTCCTCAATGAAGTTTTTTCAATACTCCTTCCATTTTTATGTTTTTATGCTGTTTTCTACCCTTAACATATACTGTAGGATATCGAAATCTGAATCCCGAGGTTGAGGAAGGTATCTGTCAAGTTTTATCATACATGTGGCTAGAGTCCGAAGTAGTGCCAGGATCGAGCTGTCGGGCATCTACATCAGCAGCTTCTTCATCTTCTTCTTCGTCTAAGAAAGGAGGGAAATCGAATGTTGAAAACAAGCTTGGCGAGTTCTTCATTCACCAGATTGCTCATGATGCTTCCCCTGCCTACGGCGGAGGGTTTCGAGCTGCCAACGCAGCCGTAAACAAATATGGTTTACGCCGAACCTTAGACCACATTCGCCTGACCGGAAACTTCCCGTTGTGAAACTTCGGTGAGGGATGATTCAGTTTGTCAAAGAGTATTGAAAGTCATGACAGAAGATTGAAATAGCTTCTCCCCAAAATTTTCATGGGGTTCCATGACAATACATTGTTAAAGATGATGTTTCAGCTCCAAAATAACTTGGTTTTAACATTTATTGTTCTCTAATAAGATCAGTTTCATACATATGTATACATATATACCTTCCTGGAAAACAAATTTTGCATACTGATTTAGTTCATATATCTTCAAACAAAGTAGTGCAACAAATGTAATCCAAAGACTCAAGTCTCTTCTGTAAGAGAAAGATGAAGTATAACTAAAATTTGAAGTTATAAATGTAATGATGCATGCCATTGATTTCTGCAATCAGGTAAAAACTTGAACCCGCAAAAAGGGTTTTCGAAGACGACCACCATCGATATCGAATCCTTAAGTATGCAGACAACATAGTGGATTGCACTTGAAATGTAAGTCATACTATCCACCTATTTACATGGAAAAATATATTTCTCAACAGTAAGCATGACAAAATTTGCCACTGCAAGAAGAGCTATGGAAGTCAAATGGTGCTGTGTTATCACATAAACTGATTTAGCCGACCATACCGCAGATCAAACAGCCGTCACGAACTATAATTTCGTGCTAACGTCTGCTAAAAGCATTTTCAACGTTTCATATGTCATGAAACATATACCAACACCAGGCACCACTTTGTAATATTCAGGCAATATCCCTCTATATAAACCACGAAAGCCTTCGGTCCTGAATATGTGCTTAAATGTGCCAAAAAGCCCTGTCGTGTAAACACGGGCTCGCCCACCAGCCCCCTCCAACTGTTTGCGTCGCCTAATGAGATCCAGTGGAAATATTGCTGCATTTATACACAACGCAAATGGTAAGATCCCCGGATTGGTTTATATGACACATTTGAAGGCAGTTCGTAGAAGAAAATATCACCAAGACGCTGTACTCAACAAACACGAACCAATTGAACAATGTAATTGTACCAAACTAGTCCAAATTTTTTTGATAAATGCTATGAAAAAATAGTTTCAAAGCACTCACAAAGATAAATAAATTAACAAACAGCATGCTATCACAAATCTGTCATTTAAACATTGAAAAAAGCTTTTGAACAAAGACTTCCCTGCCAACCAAGAAAACCTTAACTCGAACCCCATAACCAAGACCCGGTAATGATGTTGAATTGATACCACACTCCTCAAGAGAAGTTAGTGTGGTGTGGGTGGTCATTACGGGAGAAAGCAATTGATGGTTTAGCTGTTATAGGATTCCAAGATTGAACTTTGCAGCAATAGGCCATTGATTTAACATATATAGAGAGAGGCTATGAAATTGTGTTATGGTCAACATGGCTTAGAAGGAAAGTCAACAAGAACTACCGTTGGCAATCTAGGTAAATATCAAACGAAGATTTTGACCGAGCCACAGATGTCATAGACCTAACTGAGAATTGTTGAATTTACTCAACATCTGATACAAGTTGATGAAGAGTTCCTGGGAAAAAAGCACCAGCAACGTCACAAGGACGCCGATCCACTAAGCCTAACCGAGAAGCATATACCTCAAGGAGGATACCTCTCGCACTGACATATTGAGGAAGCAGTATTAGTTCACCTGAGAGTGGAGCCACCACCCTATTATGGAACAAACTGCAATCCTTGGCGAGATAAGTCGTTGAAAAATGTTGTAGAGTGAAGTTAATCCAAAATCCAAATTTACATAAGAATAAATAATGGTAGATAAGAGAAAATGGTAAAATTTCTTGTTGACTTCCTTACTAAACCTCTCAAATGCCATACAAAAAACAACTCCGGTTTGGGTCTTGGCTTAAGGTTCAATCTGGTTTTAATGCAGAGCCTGCACCACAACCTGCTTCTCTGCATCAAAAGCATTGTGAAAAGCTAAACGCATTAACCTCCATAGTTGGATAATGACACTTTTAGATCAAATAAATGCAAGTATTTCAACCATCTGCCAGAAGAATATTATTGATTAACGACGACAGAGAAGCTGAATCTTTAGGAGCATTTACACATCATTTACTTGATTTTTGAAGTATTAAGACCGAGAAGTTACGCAACATAATACAGCAATATCTCTGTTACTGCTATTCAGGAAAAAACAGAACAATGCAGTAAAGGGAAAAACATAATGAAAATAAAACATATAATTCTAAAAGATGCAATCAAATGTTCCAACAGAGCTCGTAAAAGGATCACTCACCTGTTGATGATGCAATCCCGGAAAGACTGCCACAAGATAGACTGACCAGGACAGTGGAATCATGTGGCCTAATAGAAAGTTAATTTAAAAAAAAAAAAGAGAAAGGAATTAGGCTTAGAAAAGTATGATTTATGAAATAATGATCATCCGGAAACACTATATTTCTCAAGATGATTAATTACCTGTGTGACTGCCAAAAAGACCTCAAGCTCTCGTATACTGAAAAGCTAATTGCTATGCTCGGTCCAACACCTAAAAGAGTCGTTCCAAGTCCCTTGTAAAGGCCCAAAACTCCCTCCTCTTTGCAAATAGTTCGCAAAGCATGCCAAAGGCCTCTGTAGTATGTAACATTCGTCTGTATATATAGAAGAAAAGTAGAGATGGCTAAATAAAAAAACTCATAAGATGTACCGGTAAACTAGGAACCAAACTAATTTTTTTGGAAGTAAAAACATCAAAAAATATGTAGAATAAGGTTTACATGTTTCAAGTAATCAATGCCACAAATAAAATCATTTCAAACCCAAAAGGAATCGCATGCATGCATCTCAGTCGTGTAAACTAGCAATTGGCGACAAAAGTGAATGAAAAACACCATTTACCTACTGAAAGCAATAAAGTCTACAAACTATTAATATACTTAAAGTAATGAAAAGTATTTTGCAGAGGGCATATAATCTAACCTGGGCTGCGAGACGTGTTCTAACAAGATCCAGTGGATATGTAGCAGATGCAGCAGTAATTCCAGCCAAACCACCACCTACGAAATGTATGCAAATCTCGGAACTCATACTTTTAGAATGACTTTCCAGTCCTGGAAGCATATATAGTAACTGAAACAGAGAATAAATATCAAAATGTTAGAAAAAAATGCCAACAATAATTAAAGATCAAAGAGTATCAAATCTTAACCAGATTAGAGCAAAATTTACTAAAATACAGAAGGTAATGTCTTGTAGAAGGTATGATGTCTAGAATCTCAGTACCAACCTTCTTATACTGCTCATAGGTATAGAAATTTAACGATGAATATGGTAGACGATGTGCAATTGTAACTAGATTTCCTTTCCAGAAAGCTCGAAAACCTTCTTCACCAACAATGCGTGATGCTTCACGCCATAAACTAGCTTTTCTTAACGTAGCAGCATCGGAGTGCATACCTTGCACCTATACGGTTACAAAAACAAGGGTATCACAGTGGTTGCCGACTCATGAAAGAATACCATTTCAAGACACGAGAGAGGACCAAAAGATGAAACAAAGTAATGAAGTCATAATCAAACAACGAAAACACTATACAATGAACAAGTTATATTATCAAGCACAAGCCACAAGGATAGAACAAAATTAGTTCGGCTCTGCAACAAAAGCAAGGGTTCAACAGACAGAGGATGGAGAATGATAGACATTTTTACTGGGATCCATGCATGAAAGGCTCATTGCAATATCACATGACATGGTTCACCTCAACTAATAATGCATAATTTTCGATATCATACTATTGGTTCAAACACAAAAGGTGAAGACGATGTTCTCAATCATTAATAGCATTAATCTCCAGAGTTCATATACACTCCTACCTCGAGATATTTGAACTCCATAGACTAAAAACAGAACCATGTCACTTAAGATTATCCACTTGACCAATTTAGGCATAAACAATTTTACCAATGAGTTACAAATACATAACTTTTGCTGCCCTATACACTTCAAAATTATATCTTTGATTCAAATTCACCATAATACTAAAAAATCAGGGGAACCCAAAAAAACATCTGAAACACCCAAAACTATCTTAAGAAGATAAACTAAAACAGACCTGAAAGAGAATGGTAAGACGAGCAAGAGGGGCTGTGCAAGTCTTGCTCAAAGCACCGGCAACCCCACCAGCAAGCAACTGGGAGACAGTACCGATCTGGGTTTTTTGTGCTTGTAATAACTCTTGCTGTTGCTGCTTAAGTTTCAAGCTTGTTGTGTCAACCCCATTGTTTCCTCCTCCTCCAGGGCTTGGATTTACTACACCAACTCTTGCTTCTGTTTGCATATCTTTATGTAAACCCGACACAGTTGCAAAGTTTAACCAAAGATTGAAACTTTATTAAGGAAACGGCTCTTTGGTTTTATAGGAACAAATATCAAAGCTTGAATCTTTTAAGATTTTTTCTTATGCTTCGTACAGAAGTTTCAATATTTGTTTCATTCTCTTTTGCGAAGGCCGAGTGGGACTGCGTCGTTTTAACGTTGATCAGTTCATCAGTTGTCATCTGACAGACTCTCGTAACCGACCTCCTTGGTTGTCTACAGCCGTTGATTTATTTGACTTTCTTATCAATTTTTTTTTACATTTTCAAAAAGGGTAAAGTACACCAATAGTCACCGAATTTTTAGGCTGCGTTTATTTTGGCCACTGAACTTATAAAATTTTCATTGGAATCACCTAATTTTTATTATACTTTTATTTTGGTCCCTCTCATTACCTTCCGTTAAAAAATGCTGACGTGGCCCGTTAGTTTTCTTTTTCTTTAAGGATAAACTACATAAATGGTCATTAAACTTTTAAGGCGCTTTCATTTTGGTCGCCAAAATTTTAAAACTTTCATTGGGATCACCCAACTTTTGTTTTGCTTTAAAGCAACTCGTTGGTTTAAGAAAAAAAACTCTTTCAATGTATAAAAAAAAACAAAAGTAAGAAGTAAAATTTACCTTATGATTATCAGTGAACAATATTTTTTATAAAAAACAGCGTGTAGATTAATGTATTTACCAGCATAAAATATTTTTTATATATCATGTTCTTGAATATTGTATGTAATGTAAAGTCATTATTTTGATCTATAGATTACACTGAATGTAACTTCATCTTCAAGCTACTTCAAGGTTAATAAGTACAAGGGGAAAAAATCAAACATTAAGGTTAATTATTGACCATGACTATAATATTTTAATTTACTTCTGAAAGTTGTATCCAAAAATTGTTCCACATATTTTCCAGAATATGCAAGCAGATTTGATGCACCCCATGTTTAAGTTCAAATATTAATTTACTTTGCCATTAGAGACATAGCTAGGATCAAATATTAGGAGGGGTAAAAATCTATTAAACTTTTAAATATAAAAATCGGGATGGACAAAAATCTTATTTGATTAGTATTTAAACTAATAAGGACCTAAAATACTATTATATCTAAAATCGGGAGGGGCAACCCATACATCCCTTCTTCGTTGTTTGCCATCATGATTGGTGTTGTTTTGACATATGCCTTTGTGTTCGGTTGCAACTTGTTTTTAATCGTTGAATTTTTTTTACTTTATTTTTCATCGCAGCATGTATCTTTTCTCCATTCTCTCTTTCTCTTTTTAAAAGTCTCATTATCTTTTTTTAACCTTGATCGATGTGTTTCAACATCCATGCTCGTCTATTTTTTCAATAAGCCAACACTAATAGATCCATGATGAATTAATTAAACAATACAACTAAATAAAATGAAGCAGAAAAGAGAATAGAGAAATGATGCAGTAAAACGATGAAAGGAGGGAAGTGGGAAATGTTTGACCCTAATAAAAGTTATAAAAGTTTCGGTGACCAAAATAAAAGTACTCTAAAAGTTTGATGACCATTTATGTAGTTTACTTTTGAGAAAAAGGAAAACTAACGAGCAAATCAACATTTTCTAACAGAAGGTAATGAAAGGGACCAAAATGAAAGCGAAATAAAAGCTGAGTGACCCCAATATAAATTTTAAAAGTTTAGTAACTAAAATGAAAGCACTCTAAAAGTTCGGTGATCATTAATGTACGTTACCCTTTCAAAAAAGTAATGTATATTTAATGATGTTTAATACATAAAATGTACACTTAATTTTGTGTTCTCTAAAAGAATAATAATAAAATAAGCTTTGTACCTTCATAAATAACTTAATTAATAAACTTGCATTACTCTTTAATAATGGCTTAATATAAAAAATGTTCAAATTATATTATTTGTTGTTTTAGGTATCTAATATTTTTATGATTACAATTCATGTCTAACTTTTATTATGTTATCATTCTAGGTCTTTAATGTTTTATCTCGTTACATTTTAAAGTCGATTCATTAGAAATTGACATCTAGTCATTATTTGACAGGTAGCTTTAATTAAATTTCTTTTTGATTTTTTATTTTTAAAAAAACTAAAAAATTTAAAATTTCAAAAAAAAACCTACAAGATTTAATTTTTCATAAACCCTAAATTCACAAAATCTTGAAATCACTAACCTTAAATCACAAATTCTTGAAATCACTAACCTTAAATCATAAATTCTTGAAATCACTAACCCTAAATCACAAAATTCATTAAATATCAATGTCGATTGTCATGTTGTCGTTGTTGCAATGAAGTCTCATCTTCTCGACGACGCCACTCGTCGTCCGATTGAAAGCATTTAAGGTACATTTAACGTCTTATTGACACATTATTCGTCAGTTTTCGATGATGAAAGAGTAGTGTATTCGATAATGAAAGTCCGAAGACATAAGACGTGGGTAGTGGAGGTTGGTTCGGCGACAACAATAGATGGATTTATGGATTTTTGAATTTTAGATTTTCTTTTCGATTTTAGTGATTTTAAGAATTTTAAAAAATAAAATAAAATAAAAAATTTAAGTCTTGCTAAGTGTCACGTTCTAATTGGTTTAACAGTTTTTATTGGCTAAACACTTAAAATAATAACGGTATAAACATTAGACGTCTAATTTGACAACAAAAACTTTAACACTTGAACTAAAAAAGAGATATAATTTAGACATTGTTTTCTCAATTAACTATTTTTATAAAAAAAACTATACTACTTATTTTCTTTGATTGTGTTTGTGTGATGAGTCAATCAAACACTAATTCAGTTAAAAATAATAAAACATTCCCTATTCAAATAATAATAAATCATATTATACAAATATATTTTATACATCTAAATAATTTTTAACTAAAATAACTAAAAGATTGTACAACCAAGGATCAAACAGTGTTTAAAATGAAATTATATACAAACTCTCTCATCATTTACTTAATAAAATTATTTTTTATTTATTTCTTACATACTAAAAATCTATTAAAGTATTGTATGAAAATAACTCCGTTTTTTTAATAAGTAGAATAACTTAAACCTAAATTGAGGGGTTCTTATTTTCATTATCAAGAAAATTTAAATGCAACGTGAGAGAATCTCAACTGGCGGTTGCAAAAGAGTGAAGATAATCACTTCCGCAGCTGATTTTCGTACAGGTGAAGAAAAGTATAGAATGCGGTTGGTGGCATCGCGTGAGAATCGAAAATCGGCGTTGTTTCTCACGAGGAGTACACGTGGAAATATATGATTGGGAAAATTCCAACGGGAACTTAAAACAGCTGTCACCCGCACGTTGTAAAAAATGGATCCAACTTGAATATTCGTTGAGGAATATTCTGTAGCTGTAAAAATCACCAACCACCGTTATCATTAAATCCTATTTCTCGGTCGGTGGGACAAGTTTTGTGGGGATTCACATTTCTTCACATCCAATTAAACCAGAGTGAGTACAACGATAATAGAGAGAAAAATACTTTATATTTATTTAACTATCACTTATAAATATATTATATGAACTGGATTGCGGGACGAGTGTCGTAGGGATTAGGTGGGCAACGATAATTTTAAATTTTTTACTCTTAATAAGTCGGGGCAAGATGAAGCTGAGAGGAACACCCTTCACACTTGTTGTGTTCAATCGTATTATAATCAATTACCAATTGACCTAGCTAGATAAATCATCAGATATTTTAAGTAGAAACAAAAGTTCAAATCTATTTGATGATCCACGTATACTCGACCTATAATCATTGTTGAGTAGATTTGGAAAATAAATTCTTTTATATAAAATATAGGATAAAGTACATTATAGGTCACCAAACTATGTTCAAATGGTTGTTTTGGTTATTGGACTTTCAAAAGTTATGAAACAGTCATTAAATTTTGGATAAACTATCTGTTTGACCACTAATCTATTGTGAAAGTTTTAAAATGACCACCATAGAAAAAAACGCGCCATTTGACTACCCAAACTATTAAAATGGGATCATTTTGGCCACCTGCCGTTAAGGGGCTAACGGCAGAGCTGACGTGGACCGTTAAAACAAACGGTGACGCTTAGCTGGAAAAAAAAGGAAAAAGCCAACTCAGCTTATTAGAAAACAAAAGGTCTCGTTTTTTTTTCTTTACTTCGACACGAAAAAAAACCCCAAAATTCTCTCAACTCTGTCTGAAAACCCAAAAAATTCCCAACGATCTGTGATCTTTTGTTGGAGATAGAGAGGAGATGGTCGGACTTCTACGCGAAAAAGGGAATCCTTCTCCGCGATACGGTAAGTTTGATTCTTGTTCTGGGGTTTAGGGGTGAAATTTCAGATTAGGGTTAAAACGATTAGGGCTAAAACGAGATTAGGGATTTCAGATTAGGGTTAAATAATTGATATTATGGTTAATACAAGATTAGGGATTTCAGATTACACTTAAAATTTACTATTAGGGTTAGGGTTTACACTAATATCAGAAATTAGGGTTAATAAAAATTTGCGATTAGGGTTAATATATTACACTTAAAGTTTGATTCTTCGCTTTTGTCTGCTTGTTGTTGGTTTTGTCTGCTTGTTAGGGTTAAAAGATTACACTAATCTCAGAAATTAGGGTATTGCAATAAAATACACTTTTTTTTGGTCTTTTTTGTTAGGGTTAATAAGATATACTTTGTTTGTTAATAAGATATACTTTGAACAATAAAATACACTTAAAGTTTGACGTGGGTTTAGGGTATTGCAATGGTGGGTGGGGTATTTATTATTTGTTTGTTATACTTTGTTTGTTGCACTGTGAAAGCATTAATGGTTAGTGTTGTACAATATTTCTGTTATTTGACATGGGCTAATTCAGATGAGTTTAGTCTTGTTGTACATCATGGACAAAGACTTGATTATTTCGATTACTGTAATGTGGATACTATGTCCATGTTTGAGATTGTTAATATGGTAGAACGGTTAGGTATTACTACTGCTGTTACTGTCTTTTGGAAGGTTTCAGATAGACCATTAGAACTGAAGAAGTTGATAACTGATTATGATGTACTTGAGATGGTAGGGCATTTACCTACAGATCATTACATGCATGTACACTTACAGGAAATAGGAGTGGACAATGAGCCTGAGATGAGTGTACATTCTGAAACTAGGGTAGAACCTGAAACTAGGGTAGAATCTGAAACTAGGGGAGATTCTGAAAGCAGGGTAGATTCTGAAACTAGGTTAGATTCAGATTCTAACTCAGAAGATGAGGAGTTTCTTGTGGAGTCAAACTCATCCAGTCATAATTCTGAATTTAGTGACAGTGAAACAGAAGTTCTTAGATCTAAAACTAAAAGGTGTAGTGGGAATTTAGGTTTGGGCAATGATCAAGTACAATATGAATCTGACAATGACAATGGCAAATCCGACTCACTACACAGTGTAGATGAGTCAGATTCAGAGGGTCCAAAACAACCTAGATTTCCTGAATTTAATTCTGAGTCAGACTTAATGAACCTTAAGTTGAAGGTTGGTCAATTGTTTGCAAGCAAAGACATACTTAAGGATGCCATTAAGATGTATGGTATTAAGAATAGGTACAGTGTTAAGTTAAAGAGAAATGATAATAGAAGGATTCAAGCAAAATGTAAAGGAGAGTGTCAATGGGTGTTATGGGCAGCCCCTATACATGGTGAAGATCCTTCTACTAGTACATGGTAGATTAGGTCTATAATTGGTGAACATAGTTGTCTTAGGGAGTTCAAAAATTCCAATTGTACTGCCAAGTGGCTAGCTAAAAACTACTTTAGTAGTTTTTTTGTTGACCTTAATTTCTCTAGTGCATCTCTAAAAGAAGCTGTCCACAAGGATTGGGGATTAGTTGTAGATAAGGGTAAATGCATTAGGGCAAAAAATGTGGCTCTTGAGAACTTGAATGGTAACTACAATGAGCAATATGCAAATCTGTATGCTTACTTAGGGGAATTGAGGCACTCTAATCCAGGGACAACAACTGTTTGTAAGTTAGATGAAAGAAAGTTTGAGAGGGTTTATATCTGCATGCAAGCATTGAAAGATGGCTTCAAAGCAGACTGTAGGCTCATTGTAGGTCTAGATGGTTGTCACTTGAAGGGGTACTACAAAGGTCATCTTTTGGCAGCTGTAGGAATAGATGCAAATGATGCAATCTATCCTATAGCCTTTGCAGTTGTGGAGAGTGAAAACCAGGCATCATGGTTCTGGTTTTTGGAATTACTTGCCACTGATTTGGAGATGGAAAATTCTCACAGCTATACCTTTATGACTGATAGACAGAAGGTATAAGTAAATTTCTTTAACATTTTCTTTTATATTTTTTTTGCTAACTGTGAACTGTTAATTTATTTTGTTTTTTTTTGTATGTGTAGGGATTAATGGAAGCTGTGTCAGAAGTGTTCCCCCATGCAGCACATAGGACATGTGTGAGGCACTTGTACTCAAATGCTAAGAGTAGTGGAACTTTTGGAGGAAAAGCAGTGAAGGACCAGCTTTGGAAAGCTGAAAGGGCTACATATGTGAGAGAATTCCAATCTTGCATGGATGAATTAAATGTGAACTCATGTTTTTCAAGTTTTGTCGAGTTTCAATTTGACCACTGTCTTTTCTGTTAAGTTTTAATTTGACCACTATCGATTAGTTAAAGTTTTAATTTGACCACTTTTGATTATTTAAAGTTTTAATTTGACCACTGCTTTTTTTGTAGGTATTATTAGAAACTGCATGGAAATGGCTCTCACCTAAGGATCCCACCAACTGGTCAAAGTCTCACTTCTCTTTTGGATGCAAGTCTGACATGCTCCTTAATAATAATTGCGAATGTTTTAATAAGGTTCACTTTCTAACTTATCTAAATTACTTTCCAACTTAATGTTTATGTGAATGTTTGACTAATAATAGTGCTAATCACTAATCTTTGAATGCTGACAGCTTATACTTGAAGCCAAAGACAAACCAATAATAACATGCCTGGAATCCATCAGATCAAAGCTGATGCAAAGACTTGCCAAAAAGAAGGATGAGGCTGAAAAGTGGATAGGCCTTCTCTGCCCTAAAATTCAGAAGAAGTTAGAACATGCCACATCATCAGCACATAGGTATTTTGACCATCTTTTTACTATTTTAGTGTTTTCATTGTAACTGTGAACTGTGAAATTGATTTTTTTTGTTTTATGCTAGTTGTTGGCCTCTTTATGCTGGTGGACACATGTACCAGGTTTCATGTGGTCCATCAACCCATCATTCTGTTAACATCCAACAGTGGACATGCACATACAGGAAATGGCAACTAACAGGTATTTCATGGAAATAAGTTTAGGGTATTACACTTTCAATTATTGTTAACTTATTTTTTAACTAACAAATATTTTTTTTGTTTAGGGGTCTCATGTGTTCATGCAATTTCTGTGATTTTATCCATTGAAGATAGGCCAGAAAGATATGTTGACTCGTGCTACTTCAGCTCAACCCAAAGAGCAATCTATTCCCATTTGATATATCCTGTGAGGGGTGAGAAACAATGGGAGCCTGTTGACACACTAGAGCCTGTTCTGCCACCAGTCTTTAGAAGACTTCCGGGACGACCACACAAGAAAAGACACAAGGAAAGTGATGAAACACCATCTCAGACTGGTCGAGTGTCAAGAAGGGGTATCAAAATCTTTTGTAAAAGATTCAATTCGAGTGGCCATAATATCAGAACGTGCAAGGGAAAGGTTGGTGCCAATCCGAGAAGACATGGACAGGCATCCAGTGGTGTTTCTACCAGGAAAAATCCTAGAACTCCAAAACTTCTAGTAAGTTACATCCACCAGCTTCTTTGTTACTTGTTTGTTTAATTCATATATAATAAACTGTTGTTGCTTCTTTGTTGTGCAGGTTAGAAGACCTGAACCAGTCCATCCTTCACAACCCACCACTGTGAGATGGATGCCTACAATTGGTGGTGCTGGAACTGGTGGTGCTGGAACCAGTCAAGGACCAAGTCCAACACCATCTCAGCCTTCACAACCCACCACTGTGAGATGGATGCCTACAACTGGTGGTGCTGGAACCAGTCAAGGACTAAGTCCAACACCATCTCAGCCTTCAGAAGTCACCACTATGAGATGGATGCCTACACCAAGAGTTCCTACAACTCAAGAGAGCTCCTACAATCCATCTTGAATTCTGTTGAAGACTTAGGTGGTCATTTTGTTTAGTGAATGTGTGTTGCATACATAAATATCACATTTTGTTTTGACTTGCTTTTGGGGGTCAATGTTTAGGGGAAGATATTTGTCTTTTGTTATGTATTGGTCAAACATTTGTATGACACCATGTTGTCATATTTAGGGTTGAGTTTGACCAAAGTATAACATGTTGTCATTACAAACATTAGGTATCACATGTATTGGTCAAACATATGTATGCAATACTATTATGAAATTATCAAATGAAATAGTATATTTTGCTTATTTTATCATCTTTCCTTTATTTTATGTCTTGTAGATTCAATTTGTAAGATAACATATGGATCAATTATCATAAACAAACAAAAACTACATTTCATTTCAATAAGATAAACCCTAAATACATTACATAATTTTCCTCCCTGAATGTTCTTCCCCAAATACATTACATTTCAATAACAGTCACAAAATAACAGCCCTGCCATGCCCAAAATATCAGGGACAAAATCCTTTCTTCCTCAACACTGTTCTTCCTTTCTTCCTTCACCAACACAAAACCCTAAACCCACCACAATAACAGCCCTAACCTAGAAGAAATGTTTCCCCAAAATAAATCCAACCAAAACAGCAACAACAACAAGCAAACTTGCAACAATTCTTTGCTTCTTTCTTTATTCCTCCATCGAATCAACTTTTTTAAGAAGACCAACAATTACTCTTTTTGACCTATCGGTCATTGGTGGATCAAATCAAGAAAAAAATTTGCAAGCCCTAACCCTATTTCGAAATTTTCCACAACCCCAAAACCTCCTACCTGGATTTTCATAAGTCCAACTTGTTGTCAGCTTCGAACGAACCTCACAATAGCAATCACGATTCATCTCTGCTGCCATTTTCTTCCACACCAAAACCACATGCTTTCTTCTTCTTCACGATATACTGAAGAAAACTTGTTTTTAGGGTTAAGTTTGGGTTTTATTTATAAACGTTTTTTTATTTGCTTAGGTGGAAGGTTGACGTGGATGGCTGCTAATCCAACGTGGAAAAAATAATCACAGCTCATACAGCCCACCTGTCCACGTCAGCTCTGCCGTTAGCCCCTTAACGGCAGGTGGCCAAAATGATCCCATTTTAATAGTTTGGGTAGTCAAATGGCGCGTTTTTTTCTATGGTGGTCATTTTAAAACTTTCACAATAGATTGGTTGATACGTATCCGGTTGCGTGATGACCGAATTCGTATGTGATGTTGCCCGATTGTGATTCTAGTATGAAGTTGCAAACTTGAAACTTGAGTGTGGAAGTGATGTATATGGAATGAAAATGGTGAAAGTTGTTGTAATAGGTGCTGGAATGGTTGGTGATTATGGTTTGAAAGATAAATGTAAGGGAAAATTGGATAGAAGTTGAGATGGATATATGGAATAGAATTAGTATGGAACAAGGAAGAACCAACAAGATAGTGAATGTTGACCCAAACCTTACACGTTCTTACCCTTTGTGAAATGATGGAAGAAGGTTGGATTGTGACCCTTTAGCTATAATTGAGCTAAGAACCAACAATATAATCAAATGGAAGTGATGGTGGAATGGTGGAACGTGACCCGCTAGCTAGAAAGCTATGAACCAACGCTATGAATAGAATGGAATGAAAAGGGAAAATTTTGCCACAAGACTAGCTTGAAAGCCGATAAAGTTCTTAAAGAACAATGAAGAGAACACTCTCATATATTTTCATCAAAAAAAGGTTCCTTACAAAGGCAAATGAGCATCCTATTTATAGTACATGGCAGCCTAGAATTTGAATGGACAAAACAATGCATTAAGGCTCCAATTTATGACATTCAATGGTTTGTCTTCAATCCTATCAAGTGTGGCTGGCCATTTGTGTAATTTAGAATGATTTTGGACATAATAAGGCTTGAATGAAGACTTATACACGTCCAAGTGATGGATCCTTTGATATTCCCCTTGCTTGGCTCTTAAAAGTGCATGTAGATGACTTGGAATGAATCTGCCCATGTTTGCATCTAAGTGTATGTGTCTCTTCCACTTCCTTTCTTTATTTCTCAACTTTATTGGCTGAATAAAAGCATAATAAAGTCTTCTAAATGCTTCATCCTCCATGGAATTCAAAAAGACTCTCTCTTTAAATGGTGATAAAGATGGCATGTCTCCTTGAAGAAGATGAAAAGTCTTGAATTGTTTCCATCTTAATCCCAACGTGTAATGACACTAAAAACACATGAAATATTAATCAAAATATGATAAAAATGTTATGCAAACTTAAAGAATTAATTGAACAAGTTCAATGAATGAACTAGTTTAATTAATGAACCTACATGCTTAAATGAAACACATACATAAGTGAAGTATTTTCATAAATGAAGTGCTTGCATAAATGCAACAACAAACATATTTATTCTTATGGAATGAATGAACTATTATGCAACTACTCATGCAAATTCTTATGCAACTACTCATGCAAATTCTTATGCAACTTATTTCAACTTTCCAACAAACTCAAAACGTTGCAAGATCTAATTGTTGCTTTCATTTCTTCATTCATTTTCCAGCATTGGCAAAGCAAACTTTCCACAGCATCTTGAATCATTTTAGCTCTTGCACGAGTCATAGGCCCTCTAGGAAATTCATTGGAATTCTTTCTGGTTGTGGTCACATCATTCCCTCCCTCTTGAAAGCGATTTGCCCCCAAATCGTCACCTGCATCATAAGGAGAGAGATCAGCAACATTGAAAGTAGCACTCACATTATACTCACTGGGAAGGTCTATTTGATAAGCATTATCATTAATCCTCTTGACCACTTGGAAAGGACCATCTCCTCGAGGCATAAGTTTCGATTTGCGTTGGGCTGGAAACCTCTCTTTCCTCAAGTGCAACCAAACCCAATCTCCGAGTTCAAAAGTTATTTGTTTCCTCCCTTTGTTAGCTTGCTGCTCATATTGCTTTGTTCTCCTCTCAATGTTCTCCCGCACTTGTTGGTGAAGCTTCTTCACAAATTCAGCTCTATTTTGCCCATCCTTATTTTTGAATTGATCAATAGGCAAAGGAAGCAAATCAATTGGGGTCAAAGGATTGAAACCATATACCACTTCAAATGGAGAACATTTAGTGGCGGAATGCATGGAGCGATTGTATGCAAACTCAACATGTGGCAAGTCCTCTTTCCAAGTCCTTAGATTCTTGCGTATAATTGTCCTAAGAAGCATGGACAATACACGATTGACAACTTCAGTTTGGCCATCCGTTTGTGGATGACAAGTTGTAGAAAACAACAGCTTTGTTCCAATCTTACTCCATAGCGTCCTTGTTGCGTGTAAAATAGTCTATCGCAATGGTAGTGCAAGTGTACACGACGCAAGTAGTAAAGTGATACGAAGTATCGGATATCGTCTCCACAGGGATTGGGCTAATGACTTCACCTTAATTCACTGCACGAAGTAAAAGAGATAGTTTAGAATTGTCACGAGAATAATATGATAAAAACGCAAAATAAAAGATTGAGTTATCAAGATAGAGAGAATAGGCCGGTATTGAATTGCTCGGTAGTGCAGGTATTGAATTGCTTAGGATCTCCAGTTCTGTCGTCGCTCCCGTCGCCGACAGCACCTGTCGCGACGTCTGTCCGTTGGCAGTTGCGGCAGCAGACACACCAACTCCGTACTTCAAGTTTGGCAAGAATCCCAGATCTGCCTTGCCCTATCCCTAGGCACAAGTCTGTCGATGAACACGTCTTAGATGATACCTCCCGGCGTGAATCGAAGGATGAACACCGATGTGTATGAATTCTTCCTTAGCCACTTAACCTCGCCCTATCCCTAGGCACGAGATGGTTCAACTATAAACTAGAGAACGCGCTCTTATCTCTTTCGTATACTTAACTCTCCCGATGCTAAGTAAATGGATAACCTCACAATGCTCTCCCGATGCTCTTGCAAGATATTAAAACCAAGATAAAAGAACTTGAAGTTTATTTTATTGAACTTGAAAAATCCTAAAACAAAGCAACCCTTGCAACTACTTTACAAAACAACCCGTAGCCCTAGGGGAATTTAGAACATGTCGGTGACGGGTGGACGGCAGGGTTTTGGTTTTGGTTATGGGGTAATCGGTTATTTCCTCCTAGGTTAAATCTATGCCCTTATATAAGCTTTGGGCTCAAGTTATCTAAGGTAACAAGGATTACAACTTTAATTAAAAGTAAGATTCTAATAAAGACTACATCTCTAAAGTCTCCTACTTTCCAGCCGCATCCTAGCTTTTAGGAATTTCCTCTCCTTGAGCTTTGGCTTGACATATCTTTTGATCCGGGGCTTGGAAAAATATTTGGCTTTCACACGACAGACGAGCAGATTTTTCTCTATCTATCGAGGTCCACTTGACTTTTCCTCTTCATAAGTCTGCTGTCACCATGCTGTCACGACATGTCCATGACAGGTTCGTTTTCTTCAGCTGCTTGTCCAGTTCAGCTTTCCTGCTTATCTGCCCTGCGCCTGCCTTCATCGTCAACCATGGCAGATACCTGCAAAATACACCATCTTTTAGTAGAATCCGTGCCTTTTATATAATTGTTATGTTTTATTGAAAACTAACCTAAATGCAATGCAATGATGCTTGAATGCAGCAGAAATATGGGTTAAAAAGGGTGTAAATAATAGAACTTTTACACACTCAACAGTCCTCCAAAAGTGACTCAAGAACTTCACATCTCGATCAGACACAATAGTTCTTGGAACTCCATGTAATCTCACAACCTCCCTAAAAAACAGATTAGCAATATGGGAAGCATCATTAGTCTTGTTGCATGGAATGAAATGAGCCATTTTTGAGAATCTATCTACTACCACAAAAATGGAATCTTTGTTATTCCTTGTGCGTGGAAGTCCTAGCACAAAATCCATGGAAATATCCTCCCATGGTGCATTTGGAATTGGTAATGGTGTGTAAAGTCCATGGGGCATGACTTTGGACTTTGCCTTCTTACATGTGATGCAATGCTCACACCACTTCTCCACGTCTCGTTTCATCTTTGGCAAATGCAAATGTTCTTGCAATATAGAGTGCGTTTTGGCCACTCCAAAGTGTCCCATTAGTCCTCCACAATGGGCCTCTTTGATAAGCGATTCTCTAATAGATCCTTGAGGGATACAAAGCTTTCCTTCCTTGAAAAGATACCCATCAGCCCTACAAAACTTCTCATATGTTCCTTTTTCACAAGCTTTGTAAATTTCACCAAAATCATAATCAGATTCATAAAGCTCTTTAATTAAGGCAAAACCTACCAATCTAGAATCCAAAAGGTTAAGTAGAGTATACCTTCTTGATAAGGCATCAGCAACAACATTTTCCTTACCCTTCTTATATTTGATAACATATGGGAATGTTTCTAGGAATTCAACCCACTTGGCATGTCTCTTATTAAGCTTGTGTTGTCCCTTCAAGTGTTTCAGCGCCTCATGATCCGTGTGGATGATAAACTCCTTAGGCCATAGATAGTGTTGCCACGTTTCTAATGCCTTTATGAGAGCATACATCTCCTTGTCATAAGTTGAATAATTTAGAGTTGCTCCACTCAATTTCTCACTGAAATATGCAATAGGACGTCCTTCTTGAGATAATACAGCACCAACTCCTAAACCTGATGCATCACATTCAATTTCAAAAACTTTATCAAAATCAGGTAAGGATAATAAGGGTGCATTGGTTAAAAGTTGTTTAATCAAACAAAAAGACTTCTCTTGTTCGTTTCCCCAAAAGAAGCTAGAGTTCTTTTTGATAACTCCGGTCAAAGGTACGGCTATGGTGCTGAAATTGGGAACAAATCGGCGATAGAAACTAGCAAGTCCATGAAAACTCCTCACTTGACTAATGTTAGTAGGTATCAGCCATTCCTTAATTGCTTTAATCTTTTCTTGATCAACCTCCAAACCCTTTGAACTAACAACAAAACCTAAGAACACAACTTTGTTAGTGCAAAATGTACATATTTGTAGGTTAGCATACAATTTTTCTTTTCGCAAAACATCCAATACTAACCTTAAATGTTGAGCATGATCATTCAAAGTTTGGCTATACACAAGTATGTCATCAAAATACACCACACAAAACTTACCCAAGAATGGTCGAAGTATATGATTCATTAACCTCATGAATGTACTTGGTGCATTAGTTAAGCCAAATGGCATAACCAACCACTCATACAAACCTTGCTTGGTTTTGAATGCTGTCTTCCACTCATCTCTTTCTCGCATTCTTATTTGGTGGTACCCACTCTTAAGATCAATCTTAGAAAAGATGTTAGAACCACTTAATTCATCAAGCATATCATCTAATCTAGGAATAGGATGACGATACTTTATCGTTATCTTGTTCACTGCTCGATAGTCCACACACATACGCCAAGTTCCATCCTTCTTAGGTACAAGTAAAACCGGCATGGCACATGGACTAAGGCTCTCTCTCACATAGCCTTTTTCCATTAACTCGGATACTTGTCTTTGCAACTCCTTATTTTCTTCCGGATTGCTTCTATATGCTAGTCGATTTGGAATGATGGCTCCGGGAATGAAATCAATTTGATGCTCTATTCCTCGAATTGGTGGAAGCCCATTCGGAATATCCTCCGGAAACAAATCTTCAAATTCCTGCAATAAAGAGACAATAAAAGATGGCAAACCATGATCAAGATCATTAGTGTTCAAAAGATTTTCCTTGTACATGAGTACAAGTGCCCATTTCTCTGAAAGCAAACACTTTTTGATCTCTTTCTCTCTTGCAAAAAGAATGGTTTGTTTTCCCTCATTTTTGTCACTCTCTTTGGATTTAAACTCTTTGGCTGTTTTGAAACTCTCTCTCAAGTGGATTTGGTCTTTATGGACTTGTTTTGGTGAAAGAGGGGCTAAAGTGATCTTTTTGGTTTGATGGGTGAAAGTGTAACGATTGGTATAACCATCATGTATAGCCTTTTTGTCAAATTGCCACGGTATCCCCAACAAGATATGGCTAGCGTGCATTGGTACAACATCACACAACACCTCGTCTTTGTATTTTCCAATGGAAAATGGCACAAGAACTTGCTTGGTGACTTTGAGTTCTCCCCCATCATTGAGCCATTGTAGCTTGTAAGGATGATGATGTTTTGTTGTTGCCAATCTAAGCTTCTCTACCATCAAAGTACTAGCAACATTAGTACAACTTCCTCCATCAATAATGACAAAGCATACCTTTTCGTTTACATGGCAGCGAGTATGGAAGATATTCTCGCGTTAATCTTCTCCTTCTATGGCTTGCACGCTTAGGCTTCTTTTCACAACAAGAACATCACCATCTACAGCATGTTCCATCTCTTCTTCTTCTTGGATAGGAACATCATCTTCTTCCTCCTCTTGGTCAGTTTCGATCTCTCCATCTTCTCGAATGAGCATTGTGTTGCGATTTGGACATTGGCTAGCAATGTGACCTCGCCCCAAACATTTGAAACATTGCACATCACGGGATCGAACTGGCATAGTGGTGCTCTTTCCCTTACTAGTTTCGGCAATGGGTTTGGCACTCTTTGTTGGAACGCTTCGTTCATTAGGCGTAAAGGATGCCTTCTGTTTGTAGGTACCCTGCCTCCATTTAGAAGAAGAGCCTCCATAGGCACGAGTTGTGCCCTTCCTTTTGAGTTGCCTCTCGACCTTCATGGCCATATGAACCATGTCTTCGATCTCCACATAATGTTGTAACTCAACAGTGGCCGCAATATTAGGATCAAGGCCGGATAGAAATCTGGCCATGGTTGCTTCTCTATCCTCATCAATGTTGGCTCGGATCATGGCTACTTCAATCTCTTTGAAGTAATCCTCAACAGTACAGTTGCATTGGGTGAGATTTTGAAGCTTGTTGAACAACTCCCTATGATAGTGAGTTGGAACGAACCTCCTACGCATAATGGCCTTCATCTCATTCCAAGTAGAAATTGGATGTTCGCCATTGCGTCTCCTGCTAGATGTCAACTGATCCCACCATATTAGTGCATAATCTGTAAATTCAATGGCTGCAAGTTTTACCTTCTTAAGCTCGGAGTAGTTGTGGCACTCAAAGATGTGCTCAACTTTTTTTTCCCATGCAAGATAAGCTTCAGGATCCGTTCTTCCTTGGAAAGAAGGAATGGTTATTTTGATGTTGCTAAGATTATCATCAACTCTTGGCCGAGCTCTTTGGTACCTAGGTTCTCGACGCCTCAAACTTTGTTGGGAGGCTCGCTCGTCTATGAGTTCTTCATCCACCTCTCCCTCATACTCTTCCTCGTGATCTGAATTATGCCTTCGTTGAGATCTTTCCTCCAAATGATCTAATCATTCTTGCATCGGCCCCAACCTTTGTTGCAACAACCTGTCCATCTCTCGGATAATATCTTGAAGATTGGAGTTAGTTGCATCTACGTTAACATTATTACTAGCACCAATAGTGTTTCTCACGGAATCTTGAGACATGATTAACTAATAAACCTCACTAGCAAAAATTCTCACCGTTACACTCCAAGGAAAACACTCACACTCGTGTTTCACTCTAGATGGCTTTTACCCTTGATGTGCACTCTTGCCTTTTACCGCTCTTGTTCTCCTATCAAAGTCCTTAGAGAACTTACTCAAGGCTTAACAAGTTTGCTTGTGGAAATTGGCTGAAAGAAAGGGTTTAGAAAAAAAAAAGCTATAGGTAGAAAAGTAAAATGATTAGAAAATAACAAGGCAATAGGAAATAATAATTTTCTGAATTGAGTATTACCAACAACAACCAAACTTCCCTTTTTTTCTTTTTCTTTTCTTTTCTTTTTTTTCTTTTTTTTTCTTTTTTATGCAAACCGGGAAGAGAAACACTTAACTTACTGAATCAAAATAGCTCTGATACCAAATGATACGTATCCGGTTGCGTGATGACCGAATTCGTATGTGATGTTGCCCGATCGTGATTCTAGTATGAAGTTGCAAACTTGAAACTTGAGTGTGGAAGTGATGTATATGGAATGAAGATGGTGAAAGTTGTTGTAATAGGTGCTGGAATTGTTGGTGATTATGGTTTGAAAGATAAATGTAAGGGAAAATTGGATAGAAGTTGAGATGGATATATGGAATAGAATTAGTATGGAACAAGGAAGAACCAACAAGATAGTGAATGTTGACCCAAACCTTACACGTTCTTACCCTTTGTGAAATGATGGAAGAAGGTTGGATTGTGACCCTTTAGCTATAATTGAGCTAAGAACCAACAATATAATCAAATGGAAGTGATGGTGGAATGGTGGAACGTGACCCGCTAGCTAGAAAGCTAGGAACCAACGCTATGAATAGAATGGAATGAAAAGGGAAAATTTTGCCACAAGACTAGCTTGAAAGCCGATAAAGTTCTTAAAGAACAATGAAAAGAACACTCTCATATATTTTCATCAAAAAAAAGGTTCCTTACAAAGGCAAATGAGCATCCTATTTATAGTACATGGCAGCCTAGAATTTGAATGGACAAAACAATGCATTAATGCTCCAATTTATGACATTCAATGGTTTGTCTTCAATCCTATCAAGTGTGGCTGGCCATTTGTGTAATTTAGAATGATTTTGGACATAATAAGGCTTGAATGAAGACTTATACACGTCCAAGTGATGGATCCTTTGATATTCCCCTTGCTTGGCTCTTAAAAGTGCATGTAGATGACTTGGAATGAATCTGCCCATGTTTGCATCTAAGTGTATGTGTCTCTTCCACTTCCTTTCTTTATTTCTCAACTTTATTGGCTGAATAAAAGCATAATAAAGTCTTCTAAATGCTTCATCCTCCATGGAATTCAAAAAGACTCTCTCTTTAAATGGTGATAAAGATGGCATGTCTCCTTGAAGAAGATGAAAAGTCTTGAATTGTTTCCATCTTAATCCCAACGTGTAATGACACTAAAAACACATAAAATATTAATCAAAATATGATAAAAATGTTATGCAAACTTAAAGAATTAATTGAACAAGTTCAATGAATGAACTAGTTTAATTAATGAACCTACATGCTTAAATGAAACACATTCATAAGTGAAATATTTTCATAAATGAAGTGCTTGCATAAATGCAACGACAAACATATTTATTCTCATGGAATGAATGAACTATTATGCAACTACTCATGCAAATTCTTATGTAACTACTCATGCAAATTCTTATGCAACTTATTTCAACTTTCCAACAAACTCAAAACGTTGCAAGATCTAATTGTTGCTGTCATTTCTTCATTCATTTTCCAGCATTGGCAAAGCAAACTTTCCACAGCATCTTGAATCATTTTAGCTCTTGCACGAGTCATAGGCCCTCTAGGAAATTCATTGGAATTCTTTCTGGTTGTAGTCACATCATTGGTGGTCAAACAGATAGTTTACCCTTAAATTTTTTAAAAACAGTCACTTTGTAAAATAATCACTAAATTTTATTGAATTATTACGGAATAGTTATGAGATTTTATCGAACTATTACAAAATATCATTTATTTTGTTGAACTTTATCATTAGAAAGATGACCATCACAGAAGATGACAACTGTTCTCATAATATATTTAAAAAATAAAAAAGCAAATAAACAAGACAAGAAGAAAGAAGCTAGATAAAATAGCATAACAAATATTTAAAAGTTTGAAGTTCAAGGCCAATATTAGAAAGCAACAAAACAGCAGCACAAAACTATGCTGGTAGCCTGCTAGGCCGCTACTGTTTTCCAACGTCAAAACCAGGTTTCAAACTCAGTTCACCATCAGTTCCAAAGCTGAAATTATGACACAAGTTCATTGACAACGGCAGTTGTCCCAATTCAACCCCATTGTTCTGGTTCAGACCCAATGCTAAACCGAAACTGTCGGTTCCGATGAGTCCGAGATCGCGGCGATTGCTAGGAATCCGATCGATGTAAGATGACGATCTCTTCTGCAACTCGGTTTCTGCATTGTAGAACACATTGCTCCTCGACCGTTTCGTTCGGACATTTTGCGGTGATGGTGTCTGAATCTGAGCTTGTCTTAGTTCAAGATTGTGTACTTCTTCCACCGTTGGCTTCCATAATCTGACTCTTGCATTGATAAACCAGTTGGAAACCTGTAATAAAAATCTCATTGCATAAGAGCTCAAAATTATAAATGAATGCTTGTATTAGTGAAGTTCACCTGTGTCCTAGAGAGACCTGTTTGTCGAGCTAACATTAGCTTGTCCGAATCCGAAGGATAACTGCAATGCCATTAACAGCTTATAAATGAACTATCAATGGTATCGAATTCGAAAGTTCTGTTTTATTTATTCAAACAATCACTACGGACGCAGGAAATGCTCGAACAGCCATGTCTTGAGCACCGCAACCGCATGCTCGGGAAGTCCTCTTTGTGATCGCCAAAGAGGATGTTCATGCAAAATCGAGTTCCGGATCGCATTCCGAGTATTGATCCCTTGATCAGATGTCCAAAGGCTTGGAACATTACGTTCATCGACACTGCCGTTGTCGACAACGGACGCGGCCTTGTCCACGAACCGGATTTGGTCCAGAATCGCATTCTTCAAGCAACTAAAATGCGACGCAACGGCTTTGAAAGCAAAACATACGTAGGGAGCCGCAGTCCCGAGTCCGGAAACACATTTGAACGATGCAACAACCGATTGCATTTGCTGGCAATATAACTTGTATTTCCTGTATACCTAATGGAAGATCTAAGGACAGATTGGATCATATAAATCTCCCCCAAATATCAACAAATTTCTAATTAACCAAATATCTTGGAACTAAACCAAAGGTACATGTTTAACACAATTTTTTCTAGGGTAATCTTCACTGATGGTCACTTTCGTTTTGGGTTTGTTTTACTTTAGTCACCGGAATTCAAAATACATCAAACTCACCACGTACGTTTCAAATCGTTACTGTTTTGGTCACTGGACCGTTAACCCTCCGTTAATTAAAAATAAAAGTTTCTAATTTAACCCCCAAACTTTCAAAATTTCATTTTTTACCATCTTCCCCAAAACTTCATTTTGGTTTGGTCTTTCTAAGCAAAGAGAAAACGTATCATTGTTTTCTGTTCAAAAAGATTGCAGCCTAAGGTTAATGGAAGATGTTGCACATTCTAAGGATCGAGCTTTCTTTCTAAATTAATAAAAAATCATAAAAAAATTTATTGAAACTACACTTAAGTTTTGTTGAAAAAAATTAAAAACCACTTTACTTTCCCCGGTAACAGTAAAGATGGTATTTGTCCAATTCAATCCGGTAACAGTAAAGATGGTAACAGTAAAGATTTGATTTGAGAGAGAAAACAAAAAGTAATAAATTAAGAAAATGAAATCGAAATTCAAAGGCAAACATTACAGCATATAAAAAGCTAGGCATAGAGTAATGGGAAACCCTGTTTATTAAAGTTGCAACTCTGTTTCTTCTTCTTCTTTTTCAAGGGTCCCTGAGATGGCGGTGAACGGCGCCGTTAATTGGCTGAGGAGGGCGGAGGAGATCGACGGCTACGACCTTTCATCTTCTGATTCAGAGGAAGTCCATGTCCTCGCCGTCGATGACAGCCTCGTTGATCGGAAAGTAATTGAAAGGTTGCTAAAAATTACTTCTTGTAAAGGTTGGTCAAACCAAAAATCACTTTATAAATTTATTATTTCCTTTATTCTTTGGATTTGAACTGAATGGGAGTCGGATTGTTGCAGTGACGGCAGTCGATAGTGGCCGGAGAGCTTTGCAATTTCTGGGATTGGACGAGGAGAAAGAAGCTAATGGTTTTGATGTGAGCGTACTTTGAATTTCACCGGCGCCGTTGGTGTTCTAAATCTATGATTTTCAGCTCATTCTTTAGCTTTTATTTCTGATTTTCAGGGTTTAAAGGTCGATCTGATTATCACAGATTATTGCATGCCGGGGATGACCGGCTACGAATTGCTCAAGAAAGTCAAGGTTAGAAAGAAAGCTCAGATTCCGGGAATCCATTTTCTCTCGAAAATCTGCATTTTTTTTATCTGAATGAATGAGCTTAAACTTGAACAGGAATCCTCTGTTTTTCGAGAAATTCCGGTGGTAATCATGTCATCGGAGAACGTTATAGCTCGAATCGACAGATGTTTAGAGGAAGATGGTAAAAAATGAAGTTTTGAAAGTTTGGGGGTTAAATTAGAAACTTTTATTTTTAATTAACGGAGGGTTAACGGTCCAGTGACCAAAACAGTAATGATTTGAAACGTACGTGGTGAGTTTGATGTATTTTGAATTCCGGTGACTAAAGTAAAACAAACCCAAAACGAAAGTGACCATCAGTGAAGATTACCCTTTTTTCTATTCACAATACTTAAATATCGAATTTCTCATCTGTCAATTCAGGTTTCAAGCATGCAGATGGTAGGGGTGGACAAGACTCTAATCAACTCAAAAATGTCAAAATTTTCACTTAACACGATGCGAAAAAAATTCAACTCCAACTCGAAAAAGAATTCAGGTAAAGTTTGAGTTATAAAATGAGATTCGAATAACTCGAATATCTCAAAATTTTAGTAATTAGTGGATTGATTTTCAAGTTTTTTTGAACATATGTACATGTATATGTATATAATTACATAAAACAGTTTAAATTAAAACCAATTAGTACCACAATATTATAAATATTTACAATTGAATTTAAACATAAACTCGAGAAACTCAATTCAACTTAAAAAAATCACATAAAGTTTAAATTTTAAAGTATGGCACATTAAATTGATTAATTCGAAAAAATATAACTAGACTTATCCTAAGAAAGAAAACGCTATAAATTTACATTATATTTTAAGAGTTATATTTTAAAACACAAATTGTGTCAAAAAAATTTACACAACCTTTTATATTTAGGCAATGACCATGTTTGGTAAATATCAGTTTGGGCAAAAATTAGATGTTTGAAGTATAATTAGAGGTTTGACTAGTCAAATCCGCTAATATTGATGTTTGGTAAATAGCAGATTGAAAGAGCGGATTGGGGTGAAAAAACTAATTTTGAAAAAGCCCCTAATATGAGCTTTTTGAGATTAGAAATTTAATATTAGAGTTGTAATGACTCTTTTACCCTTAATAATTACAAAAAATCTCCAAATAACATAAATTAAATAATAATATTTTTTAATATAAATAATAACATATTAAATATTGGACTTATGTGTTGTTACTACTAATTTATATTGTGACATTTGTAAGTTAATTCTATTTTTTTATTATCACATATTTATATGTGCATATAAAAAATTTAATAATTATATAAATAACAAATTAATATATAAATCTTTCAAAAATATGTTTAGGAAATTTATATTAAAAAATATTTTTTTACAAATTTAATTAATATTTATTAGATACAAAATATTAATAACTGATAAACTATTCAAACAAGTATTAAATATAATCATGTCTTTATATGTCATTTTGCTTGTTTAAATAATCAAACATTTATCAGCTATCAGTTAATTTTACCAAATACTTTTATAAAATTAACTAATTCAATCCGCTAGTCAAATCAGCTAATGTAATCAGCTATCACCTAATGTAATCCGCTATCAGCTATCCGCTAATTGCCAACCAGGGCCAATATCTTTTCACATTACATTATATTTTAAGAGTTATATTTTAAAACACAAATTGTGTCAAAAAAATTTACACAACCCTTTATATTTAAATTATAAAATCTAAAATTCTATTTCAAACACCCTAAGTTTTAAGTACTATTTCATAAACTCTAAATTCTAATCATAAATTTTAAATTCTACCCATACAACCTAAAAAGACTATACCCTAACCTAAATTTTAAACTCTAAAATTAAAAAATTCGTGAAACCTTTAAAAAACTTATATATAAAATATTTTTCGTATTTTAATTGAATAAGTTAATGTCAATACAGTCCACAGAATATGAAAAAATTAGAACGGTAGAAGATGCCAACTAAGAACACACACATACACACAGAGATGATGGCTATAGTAAAAACCTTATGTTTGACATATATAAAAATTGGGTAAACTACATAAATAGTCCCCCGACTATGACCCAATTTTTTGTTGAGTTCTCTAACTATGAGAAGTTACAAATTGGTCCCCGACTAATCACGACTAACAAATATTTCAATTTCGTTAAAAAAATAAATGGTTGGTGATGTGTCAGTTAATAAAATATGTCTAATAACAGATTTAACCATCAACCTTTACATTTTATTTTAATTTGGTCCTAAATTTAAAATTTCAGCTCTCAACATTTAAATATTATAACATTGTCCCTTAAATCATTAACTTCATCTTCTTCCCTTCTAAAAAACAAACTTCCATTGCTGTTAAAGCTAGGGGTTTTGAACTAGATCTATTTCTAATTCCGTGCTAACGTTAAGTGTGAAAACACTAGTTAAATTTATGATTATTAGACTTAATGTTGTGGTTTGCAAAGTGTTATACAAATGATGTTGCAGATGACCACTGCTACCATCAATGGATGTTTTTATAAGGGAAGAAGATGAAGTTTAAGATTCAAGGGACTGAAATGTTATAATAACCATCCAATAAATATGTTATAAATTTATAACACCTCATCTAGCAGAAGAATGAGCCTTGAGTTCTTCCAATGATGCTGAGTTTTGTGACTGCATGTTATTGGATCATAATCATTAGCTAAAGTCTCCAATGGGAAGTCTGAAGCTCCATAATTCAAACCCACAAATTCATCCAAAATCTGTTGTGCGGGCTTCAAGAACCTTGAGCTCTTCAACACAAAAGCATAGCCGATGAATGGATCGAGCTTCTCATATGCACATTATTCTGCCTCAAAACACCTTCCAATATCGAATCCTCATTGTTCCTCTATGGCTTGAACTTGTCTCGGTGTTGGAACAATAAAGACAAAGATAAACTCCAGGGAATGACGTCGAAAGATTGTGGGAAACCGCCATGCATGAAAACTTCTTGTTCCTGGTCTTCTTGGTTGGTGGTTCACATGGTGACGACCCTATGCTTGTTTCTTTTGTTTTTTTGTGGAACATGGAAGGGTTGTTAATTTGTTCATGCCAGTGGCAGATCTAGAAATCATTTTGAGGGTGCGCACAAATCAAAATATTTTTGAGGATAGACACAAGTCATAAAAATCTTATAATTTTAGGGTGGGCACAAATCATAAAATTTAAGGACTAATTCATAAAAGTTAAGAAAATTGAAGCCAAATGTGTAAACTTTGAAAAGTTTAGGGTGGGCACACATGTGGCTCCACCACTGGTTCTTGCCATGATGATATGAAGATCTGGTTATATGAGTTTCAGACAAGAAATGAAGGATGTAATAAAATGGAATAGATTTGCTGGATTTTGGCAGATTTTATATACAAGTATGTTGTAAATAAAATAACAAAGTACAATAATAAGAATAAGGGTAATCTTCACCAGCGATCCCTTTCGTTTAGGGTGTGTTTTATTTTGGTCACCAGAATTCAAAAACGATTATTCTGGTCACTTACGTTTAAAATCGTTTCTGTTTTGGTCCCTTAGCCGTTAGTCTCCGTTAGTTTAAAAAATTAGTTTCTAATTTAACCCCCAAACTTTCAAAATTTTATTTTTCACCATCTCCCCCAAAAATTATAAAACTAAAACCCCATAAAATTAAATCAATGGCTATAACCCACCACTACAACCCATTCCCCCAAGATTAAAAGCGTCAACTTCCACTACAACCCATAAAATTTTATTTTTCATATCAAAGGAGGCTTGAAATCATGTCTGAGATCAAAGTTATTATTCTAATAGTTCATGTTGAATCTCAGCAGGGAACAACTTTTTCTATTTATGTTTATAGTTCATGTTGAATCTCAGCAGGGAACAACTTTTGTTTTTGTAGCAATCTATTCATCTTTTTTTTTCAGATTAAAGAGCTAAAAGGTTGCATAAACACCACTTCCATGCATTAAGGTAAGAACCAAAATTGACAATGTATACAAACTCGAATTCGACCCGATACCTCCGAACAAAATAAACCTATGAAGTGACATCAAAATGCATGGATAACATAGCTTACCAATTACCATAACACTTTAACGTACCCCAATGAAGGGTTTTCTACGGGTTGATGTTGCACTCTCTCAAATACATAACATCGAAATCTACATACTTTGTCTAGTGGCTTTTATACTTGGGTATGGCTATCTCCAGCCATGGTTTCAAGTTGCCATTATAGTGTATAACAACAGCTTCTTCAATCTCCCTCTAGTTTACATTAGGATTGTAGCCAAGTCCGAGAACATGCCAAGATTTGTCAAGGGAATATGTGCGTTTCCAAAATGTTATGAGACCGGGAGGCAGGGTCCCCAACTTCCACAATTGCCTGTCGCGATTCTGCATATACACATTAACTTCAGAATCAAAAACAAGATAATACACCAGTATAACACTATGTACAAGGTATATGGTATTTGCGACGGCACTACCTCTCTACGATAGGTGCTCATTAATTAAGAATAGTATATGCGAATTAAATCTAACTTGGTATGAGAGGAACTTCCATGCCTACTTTACCATCGCTTAGCCAATATCACTTACCAGCCTCTGCCATCGATGATATACCTCCGTGATGTTTTGCCGCCTCCATTCATCCAAATCAAAAACATTCATTCCATATGCCCATCCACAAACATGTGGGTTGAAGTTCTTTGAGATTAGGGGATTTGGGAAGTTGAGATACCGATCAAACCGATGGAAGATTTCTCCACATGTTTCAACGGCTCCATTGACATTTCCCTTCAAATCAAGGGACCACAGGCCAGTAAGGTCCTTCTGGACTAGTATATCATCATCTAGGAACAACACTTTATTTAATTTTGGGAAGATCTGTGGCAGATAAAACCGAAGATGGTTGAGGATGGACAAATATTTTGGGTTCCAGAACTTCAGATTTTGATCAGAATAATAACTTTGATCTTAGACATGACTTCAAGCCTCATTTGATATGAAAAATAAAATTTTATGGGTTGTAGTGGAAGTTGACGCTTTAATTTTATGGGGTTTTAGTTTTATAATTTTTGGGGAAGATGGTGATAAATAAAATTTTGAAAGTTTAGGGGTTAAATTAGAAATTAATTTTTTAAACTAACGGAGACTAACGGCTAAGGGACCAAAACAGAAACGATTTTAAACGTAAGTGACCAGAATAATCATTTTTGAATTCTGGTGACCAAAATAAAACACACCCTAAACGAAAGGGACCACTGGTGAAGATTACCCTAAGAATAAAGAACAAGAATGGAAAAACAAAGAGATGAAAGAAAGAGGGAGATTTGTATTATTCTCAAATATAGACTTGTGTACAATGTGTTCATCAAGTCATCTATTTATAGGCATAAGAAGTACATATTACATTGAACTCTAATTAAATAAGATAACATTCCTAATGATAAAGTAAATCAATCTCCTTAGATAAAGTTCTAATCATGATAGACATCCACATTGATAAATATTCATAACACTCCCCCTTGGATGTCTATGTAGATAATGTGCCTCGTTAAAACCTTACTAAGATAAAAACCCAATTGGAAAAAAATTCTTTAGTGGAGGAAAAAGAGTATACACATCTTTGATACGCATAACATGTTGCCTCGTTAAAAACCTTACCAGGAAAACCCATTGGGACAAAACCTCGGTCAAGGGAAAAATAGTGCAACACGTATTTACTCCCCTCATGAAAACACCACAGAAGGTCTTTGAATCTTCATAATTCAATATTGAATACTATTTTCTAAAGATCGTGAGGGATGAAACTTTGGAGTAATATGTTCCATGATATATCCACATTTCAATTGAGATATACATCTTGCATTATCTCTACACAAGATAGCTTTGTATCATATCTTGTGAAAGTAAATCCACATATCTTTTGGATATGTTGGGTCAATGGTTTTAGCCAAAAACATTTTTGGCTTGCCTCATGCATAACAATTATTTCTACAAGATTTGAGGAGGCATCGACGAATGTTTGAAGATCTAAAGGTAATGATCTTTTTATATCCATGGATATTTCTTGACCAACTAATGTAGGGTGCTTCCAAACGAATTATTTATTTATCTTTCTTTCGAAGATTGCAATCATAAGGATACTCAATACATATGCTTTATCCATATTGAATCTTCTTTAAGATTCTTTCAGTTGATGTTCATTCATAGACAAAGAGATATTTAAATGCTCGATCTCCAGGTCGAGATAAAACTTGATGTCAATATTATTTTTCTCAAATAATTTCATTAAATGCATTGAAAGCATTTCACGAGTTTCCAATTTGAAACTCTTTAAGAGTTCTAATGAAACTCAAATTATCATAATGGATCTTGATCCAAAGCTCCTTTATAAAAATACATAAGGAAATATTATTATTCTTACAATATTTCCCCAATTAGTACTCACTAAGGCGATTATACCAAATGCGCCAAAATATAAATATCCAATAAGACATGTCTAAATAAATTTCCTTAGAAATTTTCAAATGCTTCTAGCATTTTAAATTATTTAAGGATAAATATGGATCCACAAATAATTAGACGCATGTAAAATATTTCATAACTGCCAAAATAATTGCATCCACCATAAAGTAATTAAAACTCTTCATAAATCATAGTTCAAGTCGTATTTACAACTACTTATTTGTGCCTCACTTGTATTACACCTTTAGGTGTTTGGACAACTAGTCCAAATACTTCTATTTTAAAAGTTCAAAGCGTTTTTCAACATTGGCCAATCCAATATCTATACTTCTAGATAGATTTTTATACAAGATCTCGTTTTCTTTCTTTACTTCTATAGAAGTATTCTATTTAAAACTATTTGTAAAATCGTTGTCGACAACTTTTCAATTTTCTGGTTCTATTCTCGTAGTGACATAGCTCATCGAGATCTCTTCAAGATTTCAATATTTATTTCAGGTACCTGAAATTCTTCAAGAGTTTTATTATTAGTTATGTCTTGGGTCTCTTCAGGAGCACCCGCCTCCAATATATGACCATCTCATATTACTTTCTATTTACGAGAATTTTGATCATTGGAACCATTACAACTATCATCCTTCAGGCATGCTTTACATCCTCTCGCTCTAACATGTAATTTAAAATTAGAGCATTTCAGTTGGTATATGAGACTTAGTTACTCTCATTGGGCCAGTAAATATGTTTGGCAGTTGACATGTAATAACATGAATTATCTTATGAAAAATTATGTTGAGAAAAATTAGAGCATTTCAGTTGGTATATGAGACTTAGTTACTCTCATAATACGAGGATCTAGATAACGATAATTCATTTTCCTTTATCCAGCTGATCATTATCTTCCCCTGATGTTGAGAAAAATTATGTCATAAATGATTCTCCAATTAATGTTTAAGAGTTTAAACATAAAAGGAGACTCATACTTAATATATATTCTCAACCCTTTTTATTTACCCATTTTTGTGCGTTGTGGTGGAGCAATTCATATCGCACATTCACAAATTATAAAATGGGAAATGTATGACTTCTGACCAAAAACCAATCATAACGAGGAGATTATTATAACTCGTTGGCTTGATGCGTATAAGTGCTTCTATATGAAAATATCATATAAATAATAATTGTTTGTTCTCATAGTTTAGCTATTAAAAAAGAGGCATCTAATAGAAATTTTGCTAAACTATATTTTTCATAATCAATAGGCTTCGTATCAACTGATATAGCCTAAAATATAAACCCACTAGCTTTTGCAAGACGAATAGTCTAACTGCATAATCTGAATCCTTTTATAATCAATCTCACAAACTTCTGGTTGTAAGTTGATAAAACAATGTAGATGCATCTACTAAAATCATATAAAATTTTCCACATTTGTGGATATATGAGCCCATATTTCGTTCAGATATGCAATGCATGCAGTCTCAACTTCAGCACAAAAACTTTAAGTTCTAATTCTTTTGGTAAGTGGGATCAACTATATTCTTTAAGAACAAACAACACAAGAACTTCAGGTTCTTTTAGTAAGTGGAATTTAATCAATTCCTTTAAGCAACACAAGAACTTCATGTTCTTTAATAAGTGAAATTTAATCAATTCCTTTGAGAATAAGCACCACAAGAACTTCAGGTTCTTTTAATACATGTGCAAGTAAATCTCAATAATTTTTGCACCATTATTGATCAGGATGGTCTAACCGATCATGCCAACTATATATATATATATATATATATATATATATATGAATTTGTAAACTTCTTGTTTACCATAACATGCAATTCAATCTCACTCATACATGTCTAGTACGACCATCAAAATTGTTCCTTTAAATAGGAATATATTTAGCTCTTTCGTAGCTTTCAATTGAAATTATCTTTTCGTAGCAATATATAGCTCTTTTAGAGCTTTCAACCGACTTGTAGAACTAAGTGTTTTGATATAATATTTGAAAAATATTTTGGACTAAATTGAAAAGAATTTAAAATATGTTTTTGATCAAAAACAACTTGAAAATATGTTTAAGGGTTTTACAAGGCCTTGGAATGATTTAAAGTACATTTAAAGTAGTCAAAACCAAGCCTTTCAAGTAACTGTACCGATATAGTCTGGTATCGTACCGATACACTTTAAGATTTTAACTACAGGAATTTTCTAGTAGCCAAAACCCGTACCGATACGCTTAGCCGTATCGGTACAGTGTGTTTTGAAACAGCCCAACGGCTAGTCGCGTACCGATACGCCTAACTACCCCAACGGTCATATTTCCCAACAATCTTTTAATTTGCAGGACCGTACCGATACGCTAGGTAAGCGTATCGATACGCATCAGCTGAAGTGCACAGCGACTACTTCCTTATCGGGACTGTATCAATACGGTTTGAAGGGTATCGATACGCCAAGCTGCAGAACTGCATTTATGGTGGGAAATAAAGGCTCCAACGACTCCAATCCAACCCCAACAACTAGAAATAGCTACAAACTCAATTAGGAGTATAAAAGGGTCCTCCAAGCATCTAGTAATGGTTAATGCTTCAATTGTTACAACATTATGATGACAAATTGTGTCTAGAGCTTTAATTGTACATTCCTTGCTTAGACAACACTAGTGAGCTAAATATTGTTAAATTTGCTCAAGTGTTTAGGTTTTGGGTGAGAGCTTTATAGTGCAAACATATACCTTCTAGAGGGATTTCTAGTTTGCTAAGTCTTTCTTGTGTAAGAGAGTGTTTGATCAAGCTTTGCGTAGAAAGCTTGATCTTTGTAACGGTTTCCTCCTAAACCGAGAAAAGGGGACAAAATTCTTAGTGAATTTGTTTGGAAATTGTTGAGTGTGTAAAAGTTCTATTATTTACACCCTTTTTAACCCATATTTCTGCTCCATTCAAGCATCATTTCATTGCATTTAGGTTAGTTTTCAGCAAAACATCACAAATATATAAAAGGCACAGATTCTACTAAAAATGGTTGTTTTTGGCAGGTTGCCGCCGTCGTAGACGGTGAAGGCAGGCGCGGGGCAGAAAAGCAGAAGAGCTGAACTGGACAAGCAGACGAAGAGGACAATGCTGCCATGGAGCTGCCGTGACAACAGAGGACGACAGCAAGTTGCTGCCATAGTAGACGGAGAAGGCAGGCGCAGGGCAGAGAAGCAGAAGAGCTGAACTGGACAAGCAAACGATGAGGACGAAGCTGCCATGGACCTGTCGTGACAGCAAGGTGACAGCAACCTTATGAAGAGGAAAAGTAAAGTGGACCTCGATAGATAGAGAAAAATCTGCTCGTCTGTCGTGTGAAAGCCAAATATTTTTCCAAGCCCCGGATCAAAAGATATGTCAAGCCAAAGTTCAAGGAGAGAAAATCCCAAGAAACAAGGAGGACGGCTGAAAAGTAGGATCCTTGAAGATTAAGTCTTTATTAGAATCATACTTTTAATTAAAGTTGTAATCCTTGTTACCTTAGATAACTTGAGCCCAAAGCTTATATAAGGGCATGTATTTTAACCTAGGAGAGAATCCACACATCATACCCCATAACCGACATCTAAAACCCCTCCGCCGTCTACCTGCCGTCTACCCGCCGTCGACATGTTCTAAAACCCCCCTAGGGCCACGGGTTGATTTGTAAAGTAGTTGCAAGGGTTGTTTTGTTTTAGGAATTTTCAGTTCAATAAAAATAAACTTCAAGTTCTCTTATTTTGGTTATTAATATCTTGCAAGAGCATCGGGAGAGCATTGTGAGGTTATCCATTTACTTAGCATCGGGAGAGTTAAGTATACGAAAGAAATAAGAGCAAGTTCTCTAGTTTATAGTTGAACTATCTTGTGCCTAGGGATAGGGCAAGGTTAAGTGGCTAAAGAAGAATTCATACACATCGGTGTTCATCCTTCGATTCACGCCGGGAGGTATCATCAAGACGTGATCATCGACAGACTTGGACCTAGGGATAGGCCAAGGCAGATCTGGGATTCTTGCCAAACTTGAAGTACGGAGTTGGTGTGTTTGCTGCCGCGACAGCCAACGGACAGCCGCCGCGACAAGTGCTGTCGGTGACGGGCGCGACGACAGAACTGGATTTCCTAAGCACTGCAATACCTGCACTACTGAGCAATTCAATACCAGCCCATTCTCTCTATCTTGATATCTTTATTCTTTTTATTTACGTTTACTTCATTATTTTCGTGACAAATATCTTAATCTATTCTTTTCCCCTTGTGCAGATAGCGAAGGAAAGAGTTAGCCCAGTCCCTGTGGAGACGATATCCGATACTCTAGTATCACTTTATTACTTGCGACGTGTACACTTGCACTCAATTGCGATAGACTCTTTTACACGCAACAAGTTTTTGGCGCCGTTGCCGGGGACTGGCAACACACTCTTACCCTAGCTTCTGTACTTTTTTTTTTAACAAAAAAAAACTCAGGTGAAAATACAGGTTCAAGGGCATCAACATGCCAGGAAAAACCATTCGAGAGTTGATGTGGGAAAGTTCTTGCAATTACCGTAAAGATATGCTGCCACGACAGCAACAGGGGCAGCAACTGCCGATGCCGCAAGAGCAAAATTTTTTATGGTACGATCAAAACGAACAAAATTTTTTATACCATAACAGTTTTGCTACAGAACCCGACCTGCCCTGGCAATGTCATCATCCTCAAGAGCAGTCAAAATCCTTAGAAGACACACAAGCCTTCATGGCACTCACTCAAGAATTGTCAACTTCTATGGACGTAAGTATCGCCAAGATGGATGAAATCTTGAGCAGACCAGCCCTCATTCATGCCACAGATGAACCTGAAATCATGAGGCAATGTGACGAGGATGCCTATGTGAAGGAATACCCAACATATGATGAGTCTGAGCAACAACTTGCCATGGAAATGATCGAGGAGCCGGAATGGAGCAACACCGCGACAACGCTGAGTGAAATTCAAGAGAATGTCACGGCAGCAACCACTTTTGAGGCAGAAACTCCAGTAAAAGCAGAAACTGCCGCCTCGGCAGAAACTGCCGCCTCGGTAGAAACTGCCGCCTCGACAGCAACTACCGCCTTGGCAGCAACTGCCGCCTTGGCAGCAACTGCCGCCTCGACAGCAACTACTGCCTCGACAGCAACTGTCGCCTCGGCAGCAACTGATGCTGAAGCAGCAACCACATCAGAGGCAAATTCTAAACCCACCACCTCGATTATGCCTGAACAAGATTGCACACATCCATCCCTGTCATGGCACTCGCACGACCACCTAGAAGAGCTACCCAATGACAATGCCTCACCGATGGAATATGAGCAGGTAATAAACGAACCTTTTGAATTATATGAAAACTCACCAATTCCGTTGCAGGTATTTGAGGAACCAACGCCGGTGGACACAGAATCATCAAAGTCTCTACTGATGGAGATCTACAAGTGGTCAACAGAATTTGATATAAAGAGTGATGGCACTTACCAATGTCCCATTGACCTGCAAAGTAACCTGATAAAGAACTGTCAAAATAACTGCCTGCCGCAGCAGCAGACACGACAACAAGGGATACATTCAACCACAACAACATTCAACGAAAACAAGGTAAGTTTGTGGCCGAATGTCAATTTGATTATTTCTAATCATATATTTATGCCCTCAGAAACATTACCAAGAAGGGAGGACTTCATGGACTACAAAGGGAAGAGAAAGAAAGGAGCCCCCAACATGAGAATAATCACCAGATGGAGGGTACGGATGGACTTCAAGAAGTACCGGAAACGACGCCTCAAGCATTATCAGGGGACTGAAGCCCCAGGAATACAGGAAGTGGTTACCTTAGAAGATGCCCCACAAAGCATCCCTAATTTAACCTAAATTTTAATTTTATTTATTTTTATTATTGATTATTTATTAGGAAATTAGGTTTATTTTATTCGAATAATTTTTTTTATATTTTCTGTTTTTAGGAAATAAAAGAGTCAAGAATAAAAGGAGAAGTGACCCAAGCCCACCATCCCTCCATCAGCCCAACAGAGCCCATTTATTGAAGCCTGTCGTTTCGGCTGCCGCCGCAGACGGATAAGACAGGCTGTCGACAGACTGACATGGCAGACGCAGAAGCGTGTGGCAGACGCGTAACAGACGCATAAATGCGTGTCAGACGCGTCAGACACGCTAAATCCCATCCGTCGCCCCGTTATTCACGCCTGCCGTTACAACATTAAACGGGCAGCAACTCGACCGCTATAAAACCCCGTTTTCATTTTCATTTTTTCTCACTTCTGCTTCTTTTTCTTTGCTTTCTCCTCTAGTTTTATTTGCTTTCTTCAGATTTCACAACCCTTGCAACCAACATGTCTACTAGACAGACCCGCCGTAGTGCTGCCTCAGCATCTTCCTCAGCAGCAGCAACGCCCTTTGCCATCAAGGAGTTATGGGAGGAACGTGGCTTCGTATACATCCGCAAGGCACCCCACATGGGACTCCGGCCGTTTATTGTACGGGCTATCACGGCTCAACTATGAGAGCACTTCGCGGAACAACCGGCAGAGCTCAATGACACATTAGTCCGGGAATTCTATGCTGCCATAGACAGCAAAACGGCGACATCTGTCACCGTTCGAGGTGTCAAGGTGCCTTTCACTGCCGACAGCATCAACCACATGTTTGGCCTCTTCTTTGGCCCCGATGACGATGCTCACCAAAAATTTCTCAACACTCTCGATACTGCCGCTTATGATGCTGTCATGGTGGAGTTGACAGAGGAGGAAACATCATGGACAACCAGTAAGAAGAACCCCCACTCTGTCAATAGGGGGAAGCTCCTCCCCGAAGCAAAACTTTGGAACGCTTTCATCAAAAAGCGTATCCTGCCGTCTTCACACCACACGATAGTCAACCGGCAGCGGCTCGCCCTCATCCATTTCATCATGCACGACAGGCCTATCAATGTGGGCTGATATATGAGGGACAACATCCTGGACTGTGCCTTCCGCTCCGATTCTCACCTCTGCCTGCCGTTCACTATAACCTCCCTCTGCCGATGTGCTGCTGTCCCCGAGGAAGCCTCCGACAAAATAAGAAAGGGCAGAGGCTGGACAGACAACAACATCAGCAGCCTCATGGAGCTGGTCGTGGCTCCACCGGTCTCCTCTTTCAACCCAGCCGACTCCCCAAAAGAATCATCAGAGGAGCCTGCCCCGGAACCTGCTGCCGCCACCGCTCCGACAGACCAGTCCACCCTCCTCCTTGAGACGCTACAACGGGTAGAGGAGAGACAAATGGGATTGATGACCTTCATCCGGGACTTCACTCAATCGACGGTACACTTCATTACCCAAACTTTGAATTTTCCCGATGTTTAATTCCCTACTTTTCCTGCCCATTATTTCCATATACCCACCCCTGTCCACACCCCTGTTCACACACCCACACCACCTGCCTCCCCGCATTCCGACTATACTGCCTCCACCACATCACCTGCCCCGACGGCAGCAGGCAGCCCACCGGCCGACACCTCTCCCCGAGGAACAAAGAGACCTGCCTCCGATGACAGCCCTCTGATAAGAAGGAATCTGGAGAGGGAATTTATGCCGGTTAAGAGGATTAAACACGTGGCAGACAAGAAACGGCTGCCCAAGGCTAGCACCACCACCAGCAGCAGTTGGGACAGTGGCAGCAGTTCCGATGTCCAGCTTGTAGAGCAGCCTGCCCCTGAACCTGCCCAGCCTCCTCCACAGCCCAGACGCCGCCGTCAGATCCGTGTTAGCAGCAGCAGCGAGGACATCGACTAAAAATTTAAGTTTTTATTTTTCCTTTACTGCTGCCTGCCTTTATCTTTTGTGATGTACTTTTCTTTATTTTTTCTGTCTTTTCATGTCATTTTGCATTGAGGGCAATGCGACCCTCGAGTTTGGGGGTGGCAACCCTCCATCATTAATGGAGTCTTAAGTACATCTGTTTTTTTAATTGTCGTGTCTTTTATTTATTTAATTTCTCTTATAAAAAAAATCAGAAAACTTAAACTGTTGGCTTAAAACTGTGAAGTTAGCTTACCTGTCATTAGGGGTGTGCATTACCGGATACGGATAATATCCGATCCGAATATTTCGGATATCCGAATATTTCGGATAGTCATAGTAGTGATCCGTATTCGATCCGGAAAAATCGGATATCCGAAAAACCGGATATCCGAAATTTCGGATCGGATATCCGGATATCCGAATCCGAATATATTATTTAATTTAACAAAAATTTCAGATTTAAAATTTATAATTTTACACATATTTTTAGACTAAAAATTACATACTTTCATATTATACAATGCACACACAATACTATAATATATATATATATATATAATTAAAATCAAAAGAAATAAATTGCTTAAAAAAATCATATTAATGCCATACAATAACATTGTAGAGCAGTGACACTATGACAGACTTGACAGTGAGTAGTGAGCAAAAAATATTAAAATAATATTATAATCAGCAAACACAATTGGGGGAAATTTGATTTGGGAATTGGGGGAATTGGATTGGCTTTCATTTACATAAATTTGGGTTTTGGGCAGTTGGGCTAGCGGGCTACGGCCAAAAAAAAATAAAATTTTAATCGGGTTTTCGGATAATCCGAAAACACTTTTAGGCCGATCCGTATCCGATCCGATTATCCGAAATTTTTACCGGATATCCGATCCGAAATATCCGAAAATTTAAAAACGGATCGGATATCCATATTTTCGGATCGGATCATCGGACAAACGGATCGGGTTACTCGGATCGGATTTTTTTGCACACCCCTACCTGTCATGACGACTCTGTCGTGGCAGCATCTTTAGGACAGTTTAAGGAGAAGTTTAGAGCCCTTCTATAGTTCTGAAAATTTAAACACCTTTGTGACTGTTATATAGCTTAGATTTCTCTTAGCCAAACTAGAATAGGAAGCTTAGAACTTGAATAGCCCCTAGAGGTGCCTAACACTGGCTCTAGGAAAGAAGTTTAGCAAAAGAAACTCAAAAACCTAGAGGTGCCCGAAACTGGCTCTAGGAAGCTAACTAGAGGTGCCCAAAACTGGCTCTAGAAAAATTTAGCTTGAAAAATAGAAAGAAAAAGAAGCATGAAAATGTGCCTTCTAAAAAAATAAACTTTGGCATAAAAATTCGAGTTAAGAAGTTGAATATTCTAGTGAAACTAAGAGAGTCTTAGCATATAACTGTTCACAAGCATGCACACACTGCACGAGAGCTATAGGGAGATTCTGGACAGATCCTAACCTTTCCGACAGGTTGCTGCCGCCATAGAGAATGAGCGACGGGTAAGGGACAGTTCACTGTTTGAAGGCCAACACAAAAATTTTCATTTTTCTTTTAGGTTTAATTGCTTGAGGGCAAGCAAAGACTTGAGTTTGGGGGTGTGTTGAGTGTGTAAAAGTTCTATTATTTACACCCTTTTTAACCCATATTTCTGCTCCATTCAAGCATCATTTTATTGCATTTAGGTTAGTTTTCAGCAAAACATCACAAATATATAAAAGGCACAGATTCTACTAAAAATGGTTGTTTTTGGCAGGTTGCCGCCGTCGTAGACGGTGAAGGCAGGCGCGGGGCAGAAAAGCAGAAGAGCTGAACTGGACAAGCAGACGAAGAGGACAATGCTGCCATGGAGCTGCCGTGACAACAGAGGACGACAGCAAGTTGCTGCCATAGTAGACGGAGAAGGCAGGCGCAGGACAGAGAAGCAGAAGAGCTGAACTGGACAAGCAGACGATGAGGACGAAGCTGCCATGGACATGTTGTGACAGCAAGGTGACATCAACCTTATGAAGAGGAAAAGTAAAGTGGACCTCGATAGATAGAGAAAAATCTGCTCGTCTGTCGTGTGAAAGCCAAATATTTTTCCAAGCCCCGGATCAAAAGATATGTCAAGCCAAAGTTCAAGGAGAGAAAATCCCAAGAAACAAGGAGGACGACTGAAAAGTAGGATCCTTGAAGATTAAGTCTTTATTAGAATCATACTTTTAATTAAAGTTGTAATCCTTGTTACCTTAGATAACTTGAGCTCAAAGCTTATATAAGGGCATGTATTTTAACCTAGGAGAGAATCCACACATCATACCCCATAACCGACATCTAAAACCCCTCCGCCGTCTACCTGCCGTCTACCCGCCGTCGATATGTTCTAAAACCCCCCTAGGGCCACGGGTTGATTTGTAAAGTAGTTGCAAGGGTTGTTTTGTTTTAGGAATTTTCAGTTTAATAAAATAAACTTCAAGTTCTCTTATTTTGGTTATTAATATCTTGCAAGAGCATCGGAAGAGCATTGTGAGGTTATCCATTTACTTAGCATCGGGAGAGTTAAGTATACGAAAGAAATAAGAGCAAGTTCTCTAGTTTATAGTTGAACTATCTTGTGCCTAGGGATAGGGCAAGGTTAAGTGGCTAAAGAAGAATTCATACACATCGGTGTTCATCCTTCGATTCACGCCGGGAGGTATCATCAAGACGTGATCATCGACAGACTTGGACCTAGGGATAGGCCAAGGCAGATCTGGGATTCTTGCCAAACTTGAAGTACGGAGTTGGTGTGTTTGCTGCCGCGACAGGTGTTGTCGGTGACGGGCGCGACGACAGAACTGGATTTCCTAAGCACTGCAATACCTGCACTACTGAGCAATTCAATACCAGCCCATTCTCTCTATCTTGATATCTTTATTCTTTTTATTTACGTTTACTTCATTATTTTCGTGACAAATATCTTAATCTATTCTTTTCCCCTTGTGCAGATAGCGAAGGAAAGAGTTAGCCCAGTCCCTGTGGAGACGATATCCGATACTCTAGTATCACTTTATTACTTGCGACGTGTACACTTGCACTCAATTGCGATAGACTCTTTTACACGCAACAAAAATCCTTAATGGGAAGCTAAGGTAGTGGATGTAGACCTTGGTTAGAAGGTTGAACCACTATAAATCCTTGTGTAATTTGTCTATCTTTTCCTTCCTACAAAAACACCCAAATTATCTCACTTCTCCACACTTGGCGAGCAAGAACGGTTGAAGGAATCGAGCACCTTAAAACCCAACACGACTTTTTGGCTACCAGAACTTATATCCATATTGTCTTATTTCAAATGCCAATTGATAACATATGTTATCTATAATTCCCAAAGAGATATTTTGCGAATCATATTGCTCTTTTAAAATTTTCACTTCTAGTGGTGACGATATTATTACCATTAACGGTAATCATTGCAATATTCACAATTCTGCACTTTTCATAATGTGCTTTCTCTTAAGAATTTATTACTCTTCTAGAGCATCAATATTTCAGTACTTGGAGATATAGTACTCATATTATTCCCTTGCATTTAAATGGCAAAATACATCTTATGCTTATGTTGAGCATAAATAGTCACCATAGATTGTATTTGACAAGTAATCATGTTAAACAAAATAAATAAATATCATAATATACAAATATAAATATAAAACGTAAATAATTAATGTGTGTAAAGTAAATAAACAGAAAGAAATATAAATAAAAAGATAAATAATTCTCTTCAAAGTTATGAGAATAATTAGAAGATGATTTATTCCCTTTGAGGGTTATAAGAAAACCAACAACGTCCAAATGAGTTGGACCAACAATGTCCAAATAAAGTTGGATCAATATCATCTTCGTCATTTTTCGCGAACAAAATTTGCTTCTATTTTCTTCCCTTTATCATTCAATGATTGTTGATTTTTCAACGTACGACAAGTACGAGACCAATCATTTATAACATCGCATTGATAATAAAAAGGATTTTATTTCATTAGAATAATCTTTATCACTCTTGTCATCCTTATAATCTCACTACCGGCAGGTAGAAGTATTCTTAAAATGATTATATTTTTCATGTATATATTCATAGGCTCGACCACGACCACAACTTCTAATGTGGTTTTTATTCCTTCCAAAATATAATCTCACATTCACTTCAGGGAATGGAGTAGAGCCAGTGGGCCTTTGAAACCTTTTTCACATATCCTTATCACAGAGAACAAAAATTTAATCCTCGTACGCGACATTGTTAAACCAATCCACAAGGTCCTTTAAAACCTCCTTTGAGACCAGTAGCCTCGCAGAACAGAATGTCCAGCCAATATACTTGGATTATATCGAAATTATGTCTCTAATTGAATAATTATTTACCATGTTTGCATTCACTTCAGGAAATAAAACAGTTCCAATAATCGCATGGAATAAACATCATGCTTGCATTCACTTCAGGGAATGCCCCATCATTGATAATCACATGGAATAAACATCATGCTTTGCATTCACTTCAAGGAATGCCTCCCATAAAACTTTTGGATCAAGACGAATTTTCGTAACTTGAAATTGAGAGAAGTTTATGGTCGAGTTTTTCGGCGAAAAAGAAATATTGCTTTCGAGCAAATATAGACTTTATAACAATCTTTTTATAGATTGAAATTCACCATGATTTATCGCACATAAAAACCATAATTTAAAGAGAGAAAGAAATAAAGTTTACCGATAATAATTTTCCTCTCGAGGACAATGGAGACATAACAAATGACCGAAACAACTTCTTATAATTTGTTTACGTCACGTCTCTTTCCAAGCCATTTAAGCATATCATGTAAAACTTAAAATATGGTTAAATAAAATAAAAAAACATTCACCATATTATATATCATGAATCCATAAAAAAATATACTTATCTGTAAATATACTCAAGATAATCATCTTCTCCCCCACGATCCCCTTGATATGGATTTGGGTCGCTTGAGAGATCAATTCTTTGAGCGAGATTGGATTCGATGCAATTAAACATGCTTCCATTCTTTTTTTAAAAAAAATTAAAATTAAAATTAAAATATAAAGAGAAAGAGAAAGACAATCAATAGCTAAAAAATGAGAGAAAAAAACTTATCTTTAGTTTCATTCTATAATCGAATTCATTCTTTTCAGTAACTTTTTTTTGGATTCGAACGATGAAGATCTCAGTTGATTAGAGTCTCGTGCTGATAACATGTTGTAAATAAAATAACAAAGAATAATAATAAGAATAAAGAACAAAATGGAAGAACAAAGAGATGAAAGAAAGAGGGAGATTTGTATTATTCTCAAATATAGACTTGTGTACAATGCCTTCATCAAGTCATCTATTTATAGACATAAGAAGTACATATTACATGGAACTCTAATTAAATAAGATAATATTCCTAATTATAAAGTAAATCAATCTCCTTAGATAAAGTTCTAATCATTATAAAAATTGTTTTCTGTCAATGAAGTCGTGAAACCTAGATTTTTAATATAAAAAAACATCTATCTTAAGGGTAAACTGTGGCCTTAGTTCTTCATAGTTTAGATCATTTTAGTTTGTTCTTGATTTTTTTTCTTTTCTACACCCTTAGGCATTATGCTAACTTGTGATAAACAAAAGAAATATATAAACACATCATTGTTATGCCTAGTAACTGCCTATACAACTATGTTTAAAAAACAAAAAAAAAGAGAGTATTATGCCACAAATTCTCTAATTTCTAATATATTCAGTTCTATAACGCCTCGATTTTGGGCCTAGATGTTTTAGAGTTTGAATCGGACCGATCGAGAACAGTTCGAATCTTTAAGGGAGATTTAGGGAACACCTAGTTCGGGATGCTTTAAAATTATGGAAACATATCTAAAAATCCTCATTTATTTTATTAATGATTATGGTGAAAACAATTTTACAAAATAAGGTTTGGAAATACTACATTTCGGTGTAGTGACCAAATCACAGTTTTTGCAAAAGTGGAATAGTGACTGTTTTGTAAAAGATTGAAACTTTGAATCTTTAAGGAGCTAATTTTACCAAAATGTTTTTAATCAGGTTTCTCTTTATTTTGGGTGATTTTATTAATGTTTTAATTAAGAGAAATAAGGATTATTAAAAAGAAAAACTTTCTTTGACTTTTCATAACTACCTTACGTTAGTTTTCTCTCATTTCATTTTCTCTCAATTTCTTTTCAGCCAAACACATTTCCTCCATCAATTAGCCTCTAATTTTCATTCCTTTTGATGAGATTTCAATCTCCTTTTGATTTCTAATCTTTTCCTCATCAAATCCTCTTGTTTTCACTTTGGATTTTCAAGAAAACTTGCCCAAATCAAGAAGAAATCAGCCATTAGAGGTAAGATTCGTCCTTCTCTTCTAATGATCAGTTCTTTACTGAAATTCCCAAGTTATCAATCATTTGTTAATGATTTTTGAGTTGCTTTAATGTTAGAAACATGAAATTGTGTTAAAACTCAAGATTCTTGGAGAGATCTTGATGATTTTCGTGGTTATTGGTTAGGCTCTGTTTTGAGGTTGTTTTCTTTTGGATGGTAATTGATGATATAAATGAGATTTTATAAAAAAAATTCCGAATAGGTTTGGATTCCTAAGTTTTGCATGTTAGAATGGTGGTTTTTGGGGTGGTTTTGGTGTTCTGTTATAGCTGAAGGTATAAGGACGAGTTAATGGTGATTTTTGGTGTTGATTGATGTTTAGGAATGATTAGAAGTGATAGATCTTGGCTAGGCTTCGTTTCGAAAGAGTTTGGAGGTGATTCCGGTTGTTTTTGGTGGCCGAAATGAGGCTCTTGAGTAGAGCAGCGGGTTTATATGTGTGGCTGATGATTTCATTGCATGATGATGCCTTAATCCTCTGCTCTTATTTGTTATGAACAGTGGAGACATCTTCGGACACCTTTGGTGTTGATCCGGGAGTTCCGGGAGCTTAGATAGCATTTCGGCGAGCAAGCAAAACATAATCGGGGAGTGCGAATGGTTTTAGAAGTCCTTGAGGGACAAAGAAACAAGGTTTGGGGATTTAGGAAAGGTTTGAAACACCTTAATAAGTCCGGAAGTAATTATGGCTAGATTTGCTCTCAATTATGTGGTTGTTGTCCCAAAAATGCTTTTACATACTCTTGCTTTGAGATAGACAAATTCCTACTGTTTTTTATGCATGATTTGTTGCATGAGATGATGCTTGAAGAGATTTCATGAGATAGCATGTTGCATTGATGAGTTTTGAGATTTTGATTTAATGCAAGCATGTGTTTTGATTTTGAAATGAGATGAGAAAGATTTGAGAAATGTTGCATGAAAAACAGTAGGTGAGATGATGTTTTGACATAATATATTGGCATAGAAGGTGAGATACATACCGGATATAATTGATCGATCAATAGGATGGGAGTGCACTATAAACTAAAAATTCGTACGTGCTCTTTGGATTCAATCTAAAGGGAGAGACCGATGATGGGCATTTCATCGAGTAGGACTTGGTGAAACACCCAAGCTTTTTGGCGATGAGAGATACCGCAATGAGAAACCGATGATGGGCATTCCATCGGGTACGACTTGGTGAAATACCCAAGCTTTATGGTGATGAGAGATTCCACCGGGGTAGGACTTGACCTTGAGTCAAGCTAATCCGCATATCCGAGTAATGATGAAATGTGAAATGCCAATATAAAATATGGAAATGTATTTTATTCACATGTACCAAATGAAGAGATGTTTTATGCTAAGAGAAATGCATATGAGATTATGATATGAAGTGCTTTTGTTTTCATTTATCATGTGTATGGCTTTGCCATGAGATTTGCATTAGTTAAAATGCATCAGATAGAGTAGAGGTACATGTGGTTTCAAATGAAGGATTGCTTTGAAATGGTTTTCAAGCATGAGATGGAATGAGCATGTTGTTGAAAATGGCTTTTGAGCAAGTGTTTTGATTAATGCATTATTGTGTTGATTTTCTTTAGAGCATGCCTCACTAAGCAAACATGCTTACGCTATCTTTTACCAATAATGCAGATAATTGAGGTGTTTTGGGCAGCAAGAAGGTTAAGAACATCCAAGGAAGTGCAAAGCTCATGTATGGTGATGTTTTACATACTTTAGTTTTGATATTTGGCAATGGGGCTCCAAGGTTGTATTTGGGAGATGTGTTTTGAACTCCCTAAGTTTGTGGCATGTTTGTGTTGGATTTTGAAGGTTGTAATTGGTTTTATATGGTTTGCTTGAGGATTGAAGTTTATATATGGTTTTGTGACTAGGAAGCATGCCTTTAGTTTGAATGTTTATGTGTTTGATGCAATGCTTTAGCTTAAGCTTCTCAAACATGTTCTCTAATGTTTAATCTAATTGCTGGTATGTTAGGGAATGTATTGGAGCATGTTTGATAGTGTTAAGATGTGAAAAACCAGCAATTAATGCTGTTGCAGGGCAGGGTGTATCGAAACACCCTTATCTGTTTCGAAACAGGGGCCCAAAATGGCCATAGTGTTTCGGAACGGATGAAGGTGTTTCGGAACACTTTGGCTACTAGAGAGGCATGTTCCGATACTGGTCTCAGAACGCACCCGAGTTTTGAAAAGATCAACACCATTTCGATACGGGCATTTCGGTATGAAGGTCAACGTTCCGGAACGGTTGACCGTTGGTCTGTGCATTTGAATTGTTTTAGGTTTTCAAGCTTTACATTTTAGTCCTGAATGTTGTGCTTGCAATTGCTTGAGCTTGGGATATTCTTTTAAGCTGAAATTTGACAGAGAGACATGTAATTCGACTAATTACATATTGGTAAACTTAAAATCTGCAAGGTCCTTATATTTTCCAAAATTTACATTTTGGTCCCTAAAAGTGTAATTCATGCAATTGAGTCCTTAAATGATTTCTGATCGCTGTGCTTTTCCCTCCCATGTTTCTTGAGTAATCACATAGGCTTAATGTGCATCTAGAAAAGTTAAAAAGGAAAAAAGGTCGTTAATCAAGGTCGACTTTCAGGTTGACTTTGGTTTCCCCCGTGTAATCTTCGTAGTTCGGGTCAATCGTCTAGGCCGGGCTAAAGGGGTTACATTTGTTGGTATCAGAGCTTGGTTTGTGAATAATTGGGCAATGGTAGGTGGTGATTGTATGTAGTTATGTGTGTTTGGTTTGCGGTGAAAGCATGATGTGTAGTTATTGATGTATGGTTCTGTTGAGATGGAATTGTGATGCTATGCTGTGTTTGGGTTATAGTTGGGGATCCCATTGCCATATCATTACTAATGAGAAGAATTGTTTTAAAAAATGAGCTTGAGTACTTGGATTACTTACCTTGCTATGCCTAATTGGATTTATTGTATTTTGTCAGTTGCATTGTTTTTTTATGGGGCCACGTAGAGAGCTTAGAATCAATACTCGTTCTACGAAAGAGAACGAGAATGTGGAGAATGCTGAGGATCTACCTCCTCCTCCCCCTGGTTGACCACTTGGTGGTGGTGGAGCTGGGGTTGGTGCTGCTGGAGTTGGTGATGGGGTTGTTGGACCTAAGGGAGTTCAGGGGCAAGCTGCTCCTGATATGTCTGTTTTGATACAAGCTATTGCTGGGGCTTTCCAGGCATCAATAGCTGGAGCTCATGGAGTTGCACCTCAGGATGGTGCTAATGTGAGATTTCTGTTGGAGCGTCTCCGCAGTCTAAGAGGGACTGAGTTTAGAGGTTTGACCCCGGAAGGTTCCAAGTCTTGGTTGGAAAGCACCAAGAGGATACTTGGACAGCTGAATTGCAACAATGTTCAGAAGCTGGGATGCATTGTGTCACTGTTGCATGGTGATGCATATACGTGGTGGACGACCACAATTGCGGGAATGGAAGATGATGATGTGACTTGGACATTCTTCTTGAATGCGTTCAAGCGACAATATTTGGGAGTTCGCTACCTCGATGAGAAAAAGAGGGAATTCATGTCCCTTGTGAAAGGGAGCATGACAGTAGCAAAGTATGAGGTGCAATTTGTACGCCTAAGCCAATATGCACCTGAGCTGATTCCTAGCGAGTGAGAAAGATGTGAACGATTCCGTTACAGGCTGGTGGCGGATGTAAAAACCTATATGCTCACATCCGATTATACTGATTTCGATGTCTTGGTCACTCAAGACAAGGACATTGAGCTGAATCTAGGTTTGGCGAGTCGACTAGGGGGATCTAGCTCGGGGAAGCGAGCTGCAGAGCGTGATCTTGGTAGAGATCGCTATAAGAGGCATAAGGATAGGAAACCACATGGTGATGCTAGACGCGGGGGTGGTAACCCTGGAAGAGGTCAGCAAGGACCGAATTCTTTCTTGAGAACTCCTGAGTGTAACAGGTGTGGTAGGAGACATGCTGGTGAGTGTTGGGGTGATTTGGGTACATGTTGGAACTGTGGTAACCGAGGGCATATGAAGAAAGATTGTCCTCAGCCGTTGAGAGAAGGTCAAGCTCCAGTGAGAGCAGCTGAACCACAGAGAGGTCGTGGGTGCGGCCGTGGTAATTTCCAGCGCAGAGATGAGGGTGGAAGGAATGTAGCCCATGTGGTGGCCAGGCTCGAGTGTACGCAAATCGAGAGGGGAGGAATGACACGGATGTGATCGCATGTACCTTTACTTTGCAATCCTTGTCATTACTTTCTTTGATTGATTCTGGATCTATACACTCGTACATATTGCGTGAACATGCTCAAATGCTTGGTTTGCCTGTTGAGTCTTTGGATGTGGGTATGCGTATGACTAGTTCCTTTGGTGAGACGGTTGTAACAAGAAGGTTGTATAGGAGATGCCCCTTAATGGTGCAAGATCATGTGTTTCTTGTCGATCTTATGGAATTGACATTCTATGGTTTTGACGTAATTCTTGGCATGTATTGGCTTGTTGAGCATAGAGCCGTTGTGGATTTTGAAAGCAAGCGAGTTTTGCTGAAACTTGCGGATGATTATGAGGTTGTGGTGGTGGGAGAAAATGTGAAGTTTCTATCTAATGTGGTGTCTACGCTTGAAGCAAGCCGGATGTTGCATCAAGGATGTGAGGCTTATCTAGCCTTTGTTAATAATCCTAGTACAAAGGAGGTTCACGTATAGGATATAAGGACCGTGTGTGAGTTCCCTAGAGTGTTTCTGGAGGAATTACCTGGTTTGCCGCCTAGTCGAGAAGTTGAATTTGGAATTGAGTTGTACGAGAATACAACTCCGGTGTCCATTGCTCCTTATCGCATGACACCCAAAGAGTTGAAGGAGTTGAAGACGCAACTTCAGGATTTGCTTGACCGAGGCTTTATTCGGTTTAGTGTGTCACCTTGGGGTGCATCGGTCTTATTTGTTAAATAGAAAGATGGCACGATGAGGATGTGCATTGATTATCGTCAGCTGAATAAGTTGACCATAAAAAACAAGTATCTTTTGCCGAGTATCGATGATCTCTTTGATCAGTTTCGAGGAGCGGTTGTGTTTTCAAAGATAGATTTGAGGTCATGATACTATCAGTTAAAGGTGAAGGATGTGGACGTGCCGAAAACAGCCTTTCGAACGAGGTATAGGCATTATGAATTTCTAGTGATGCCTTTTGGATTAACGAATGCTCCCCCTGCTTTCATGGATATGATGAATAGGGTGTTTCATGAATTCTTGGACAAGTTCGTTGTGGTGTTCATCGATGATATCCTTGTGTACTCGCGTACTGAGGAGAAGCATGAAGGTCATTTGAGGATCGTTGTTGCGTGTAAAAGAGTCTATCGCAATTATAGTGCAAGTGTACACAACGCAAGTAGTAAAGTGATACGGAGTATCGGATATCGTCTCCACAGGGATTGGGCTAATGACTTCACCTTAGTTTACTGCACGAAGTAAAGGAAATAGTTTAGAAGATTGTCACGAGAATAATAAGAAAAATGCAAATAAAAGAATTGAGTTATCAAGATAGAGAGAATGGGCTGGTATTGAATTGCTCGGTAGTGCAGGTATTGAATTGCTTAGGATTTCCAGTTCTGTCGTCGCTCCGTCGTCGACAGCACCTGTCGCGGCGGCTGTCCGTTAGCTGTCGCGGCAGCAAACACACCAACTCCGTACTTCAAGCTTGGCAAGAATCCCAGATCTGCCTTGGCCTATCCCTAGGTCCAAGTTTGTCGATGATCACGTCTTTGATGATACCTCCCGGCGTGAATCGAAGGATGAACACCGATGTGTATGAATTCTTCCTTAGCAACTTAACCTCGCCCTATCCCTAGGCACGAGATGGTTCAACTATAAACTAGAGAACGCGCTCTTATTTCTTTCGTATACTTAACTCTCCCGATGCTAAGTAAATAGATAACCTCACAATGCTCTCCCGATGCTCTTGCAAGATATTAATAACCAAAATAAGAGAACTTGAAGTTTATTTTATTGAACTGAAAAATCCTAAAACAAAGCAACCCTTGCAACTACTTTACAAAACAACCCGTAGCCCTAGGGGGAATTTAGAACATGTCGGTGACGGGTAGACGGCAGGGGTTTGGTTTCGGTTATGGGGTAATCAGTTGTGCCTCCTAGGTTAAATCTATGCCCTTATATAAGCTTTGGGCTCAAGTCATCTAAGGTAACAAGGATTACAACTTTAATTAAAAGTAAGATTCTAATAAAGACTAAATCTCTTAAAGACTCCTACTTTCCAGCCGCATCCTTGCTTTTAGGAATTTCCCTTCCTTGAGCTTTGGCTTGACATATCTTTTGATCCGGGGCTTGGAAAAATATGTGGCTTTCACACGACAGACGAGCAGATTTTTCTCTATCTATCGAGGTCCACTTTGTTTTTCCTCTTCATAAGTCTGCTGTCACCTTGTTGTCACGACAGGTCCATGGCAGCTTCATCTTCTTCGTCTGCTTGCCCAGTTCAACTCTCCTGCTTCTCTGTCCTGCGCTTGCCTTCAACGTCTACTATGGCAGATACCTGCAAAAATAGCCATCTTTTAGTAGAATCCGTGCTTTTAATCCATTTGTGATGTTTTACTGAAAACTAGCCTAAATGCAATGCAATGATGCTTGAATGCAGCAGAAATATGGGTTAAAAAGGGTGTAAATAATAGAACTTTTACACACTCAACACACCCCCAAACTCAAGTTTTTGCTTGCCCTCAAGCAATGAAGAAAGAAAAATGAAAATTTTTGTGTTGGCCTTCAAACGGTGAACTGTCCCTTACCCGTCGCTTATTCTCTATGGCGGCAGCAACCTGTCGGAAAGGTTAGGATCTGTCCGGAATCTCCCTATAGCTCTCGTGCAGTGTGTGCATGCTTGTAAACAATTATATGCTAATACTCTCTTAGTTTCACTAGAATATTCAACTTCTTAACTCGAATTTTTATGCCAAAGTTTTTTTTTAGAAGGCACATTTTCATGCTTCTTTTCTTCTATTTCCAAGCTAAGTTTTTCTAGAGCCAGTTTCGGGCACCTCTAGTTAGCTTCCTAGAGCCGGTTTCGGGCACCTCTAGGTTTTTGATTTTCTTTTGCTAAACTTCTTTCCTAGAGCCAGTGTTAGGCACCTCTAGGGGCTACTCAAGTTCTAAGCTTCCTATTCTAGTTTGGCTAAAAGAAATCTAAGCACTATAACAGTCACAAAAGTGTTTAAGTTTTTAGAACTATAGAAAGACTCTAAACTTTTCCTTAACCTGTCCTAAAGATGCTGCCACGACAGAGCCGTCATGACAGGTAAGTTAACTTCACAGTTTTAAGCCAACAGTTTTAATTTTCTGATATTTTTTTTTGAGAAAATAAATAAATAATAAAACACAACAAATAATAAAGAGATGTGCTAAAGACTCCATTAATGATGGAGGGTTGCCACCCCCAAACTCAAGGGTTGCATTGCCCTCAATGCAAAATGACATGAAAAATAAAAGAAAGAAAAAGTACATCACAAAATATAAAGGCGAGCAGCAATAAGAGGAAAAAATATAAGAACTTAAATTTTAGTCGCTGTCCTCGCTGCTGCTGCTCACACGGATCTGCCGGCAGCGTCTGGGCTGTGGAGGCGGCTGGGCAGGTTCAGGGGCAGGTGCTGGGGCAGGCTGCTCTACAAGTTGGACATCTGAACTGCTGCCACTGTCCCAGCTGCTGCTAGTGGTGGTGCTGACTTTGGGCAGTCGTTTCTTGTCTGCCACGTGCTTAATTCTCTTGACCCGCGTAAAATCCCTCTCCAAATTCCTCCGGAGAAGAGGGCTGTCATCAGTGGCAGGTCTCTTGGTTCCTCGAGGGGAGGTGTCTGCCGGTGGGCTGGCTGCTGCCGTCGGGGCAGGGGATGGTGTGGAAGCGGCAGAATGTGTATGGGGAGAGACAGGTGGTGTAGGTGTGGGGGAGGGGATATGGAAATAATGGGCGGGGAAGGTGGGGAAGATGACATCCGAATAATGTAAAGTATTAGTAATGAAATTTACCGTTGCATTGGTGAAATCGCGGATGAAAGTCATCAAACCCATTTGCCGCTCCTCTACCCGTAGGATTGCAGCAAGGATGTGTGCCGACTGGTCTGTCGGAGCGGTGGCGGTGGCAGGTTCAGGGGTAGGCTCGGTGGCAGGTTCCTCATCCGAGTCTACAGGTGGTGCATTTGGATCGAAGGCGTTGATGGGTGTTGCAGCTATGACCTCCATGAGGCTGGAGATGTTATTGTCAGTCCAGCCATGACCTTGGAGTAGTTTGTTGGAGGGCTCCTCGGGTACAGCAGCACATCGGCAGAAGGAAGTGATGGTGAATGGCAGGCAGAGGCGCGAGTCAGAGCGGAAGGCACAATCGAGGATGCTGTCCCTCATATATTTGCCCACATTGATGGGCCTGTCATGCATAATGGAGTGAATAAGGGCCAGCCGCTGTCGGTTTACTGTCGTGTGGTGGGAAGAGGGCAGGATACGCTTTTTGATGAAAGCGTTCCAAAGTTTTGCCTCGGGGAGGAGCTGCCCCCTATTGACGGAGTGGGGGTTCTTCTTGCTGGTTGTCCATGATGTACCAGCCTCTGTCAGCTCCACCATGACATCCTCATAGGCAGCAGCATCGAGGGTGTCGAGAAATTGTTGGTGAGCATCATCATCGGGGCCAAAGAAGAGGCCGAACATATGATTGATGCTGTTGGCAGTGAAGGGTATTTCCACTCCTCGGACGGTGACAGATGTCGCCGTTTTGCTGTCTATGGCCTCGTAAAACTCCCAGACCAAGGTATCATTTAGCTCTGCCGGCTGTTCGGCAAAGTCCTCCCATAACTGTGCCGTGATGGCCTTTACAATGAACGGCTGGAGTCCCATATGGGGAGCGTTTCTGTTGTATATGAAGCCACGCTCCTCCCATAGCTCCTTTTTGGCGAAGGGTGACGCTGCTGCTGAAGAAGAAGCGGAGGCAGCGTTACGACGGGTTTGTCTCGACGACATTTTAGTTGCAAGGGCTGTGAAAGAGAGAAAACAAATAAAACTAGAGGAGAAAACAAGAGAGAAAAATCAGAAGTGATGAAAAATGGGACGGGGTTTTATAGCTGTCGGGTATCTGCCCATTTAATGTCGCAACGGCAGGCGGGAATAACGGGGCGGCAGATTGGATGTAGTGTGTCTGACGCGTCTGACACGCATTTATGCGTCTGCTGTGCGTCTACCGCACGCGTCTGTGTCTGCAATGTCAGTCTGTTGACAGCCTGTCAAGTCCGTCTGTGGCGGCAGCCGAAACGACAGGTTACCATAAATGGGCTTTATTGGGCTGATGGATGGGCGGTGGGCTTGGGCCACTTCTTCTTTCCTTCTTGACTCCTTTATTTCCTAAAAACTGAAATTATAAAAACAAAACATTATTTGAATAAAATAAACCTAATTCCTAAATAATAATAAAATAAATAAAAAGAAAAATTAGGTTAAATTAGGGGTGCCGTGTGGGGCATCTCCTAAAGTAACCACTTCCTGTATTCCTGGGGCTTCAGTCCCCTGATAATGCTTGAGGCGCTGTCCATTGACTTTGAATTGATGCCCGTCTTTTAAAGATTGTATCGTGATGGCACCATGGGGAAAAACTTGAACTACTTGAAACGGGTCAGACCATCTAGACTTTAGCTTTCCTGGGAAGAGTTTAAGTCTAGAATTAAATAACAACACAAGCTGCCCTGGGTAGAACTGTCGTGGCAGCAGTTTCTTGTCGTGCCACTTCTTAGTCTTTTCCTTGTAGATCTTTGCGTTGTCGTAGGCCATTGTCCGTAATTCTTCAATCTCGTTCAAATCTAATAACCTTTTCTGGCCTGCCTTGTCCAAGTCCATGTTCACTGCCTTGATTGCCCAGTATGCCTTATGTTCGATCTCGACAGGCAAGTGACAAGTTTTCCCATAAATCAGTCGGTATGGAGACATGCCCAATGGAGTCTTGAAAGCTGTCCTGTATGCCCATAATGCATCATTCAGAAGTAAAGACCAATCTTTCCTAGTTGGTTTAACCATCTTTTCAAGAATGTTCTTCACTTCCCTATTGGATATCTCAGCCTGTCCATTGGTCTGTGGGTGGTATGCTGTCGCGATCCTGTGCTTGACGCCATATTTCTTCAAGGCGGCAGCAATTACCCTATTATCAAAATGTCTCCCTTCATCACTGATAATCGCTTTAGGGATGCCAAATCTAGAAAAAATGTTTTTGTGCAAAAACTTTTGGACCGTTTTGGCATCATTCTTTTGAGTGGCGATTGCTTCAACCCACTTGGAGACATAATCCACTGCTAGGAGGATGTACAAATTTCCACACGAAGATGGAAAAGGTCCCATAAAATCAATCCCCCAAACGTCGAAGATCTCGACTTCTAAAATATTCTGCAGTGGCATCTCGTTTCTTCTCGAGATGTTACCTGTCCGCTGGCACCTGTCACAGTTTTTGTAAAATTCCTGTGCATCTTTATATAATGTCGGCCAGTAGAATCCCGACTGCAGCACCTTGGCAGCAGTCTTATTTCCTCCTAAGTGTCCTCCATATTGTGAAGCATGACAGTGATGGAGAATGTCTTCTTGCTCTTCTTGTGGTATACACCTCCTTATAACCTGATCTGCGCACATTTTGAAAAGAAGAGGTTCGTCCCAATAATAATGCTTAACATCATTTTGGAACCTCTTCCTGGCTTGATAATTAAGATCAGTAGGTAATATTCCGCTAACTATAAAATTAACGAAATCAGCATACCAAGGGAGGTTAGAAGACTTACCTGCCGCCATGGCTGTCGCGACAGCGATTGCGGCAGCAAAGAGCTGCTCATCTGGGAAGGTCTCCAGTATGTGTGTCTCATCTAACGGTAGACTCTGTCCCGTCTCCAACCTCGACAAGTGATCTGCCACCTGATTTTTTGTCCCCTTTTTGTCCTTAATCTCAAGGTCTAATTCTTGTAATAGCAATATCCATCGTATCAACCTAGGCTTTGCATCCTTCTTTGCGAACAAATACTTTAGGGCAGAATGGTCGGTGTGTATTATTACTTTCGTTCCAAGTATGTAGGGACGAAACTTGTCGATGGAGAACACCACAGCTAACAGTTCCTTTTCTGTGGTGGTGTAATTTACTTGGGCATCATTTAACGTCTTGCTGGCATAGTATATGACGTGAAACAGCTTATCTCTGCGCATCCCAAGTGCTGCCCCGACAGCATAGTCACTAGCATCACACATGATCTCGAATGGCTGTGTCCAGTCTGGTGGCTGTACTATGGGGGCTGTCACTAACTTTTCCTTCAGAACCTTGAATGCTTCAGTACATTCCTTATTAAAGTCAAAGGGTCGGTTCTGCTCTAAGAGATGGCATAGGGGCTTCGTGATTTTTGAGAAATTTGCAATGAATCTCCTATAAAAGCCAGCATGCCCTAAAAAACTTCTAATACCCTTGACTGTGGTCGGCGGCGGCAGCTTCTCTATGACTTCAATTTTGGCCCTGTCGACTTCTATCCCACGGCAGCTAATCTTATGACCTAGGACTATCCCTTCATCCACCATAAAATGACATTTTTCCCAATTTAGAACAAGATTAGCTTTTTCACATCTTTCAAGTACCTTTTGAAGATTGCCGAGGCAGCTCTCAAAATCATCTCCAAAGACGGAAAAATCATCCATGAAAATCTCAAGGAAGTCCTCTACCATGTCGGAGAATATAGCCATCATGCACCTTTGGAAGGTGGCAGGTGCGTTACAGAGGCCGAACGACATCCTCCTAAATGCGTATGTTCCGTAGGGACATGTGAAAGTCATTTTCTCTTGATCCTCTGGTGCAATAGCAATTTGGTTATAACCTGAGTAACCATCAAGAAAACAATAGTAAGGCTTACCCGCTAATCTATCAAGCATTTGATCAATAAAGGGTAAAGGAAAGTGGTCTTTTCGGGTAGCTTTATTAAGCTTTTGATAGTCCATACAAACCCTCCAACCGGTCACAGTCCTGGTTGGGATTAACTCATTGTTTTCGTTGGTTATCACGGTCATTCCTCCTTTCTTGGGAACACATTGCACCGGGCTTACCCATTTGCTGTCGGAGATGGCGTAAATAATACCAGCATCTAACCATTTAATTATTTCTTTACGCACTACCTCCTTCATCGCAAGGTTTAACCGCCTTTGGGCATCAATAGTCGGCTTATGATCTTCCTCTAGGAGGATTTTGTGCATGCATATCGCCGGACTAATGCCTTGTATGTCTGCTATCGTCCATCCAATCGCCTTTTTGTGCTGCTTTAACATGTCGATCAGCTTTCGTTCCTGTTCCTGCGGCAGCTTAGCAGAGATGATTACGGGCAGTGTGTCATCACAACCAAGATAAGCATATTTAAGCTGCCCTGGCAGGGGCTTAAGTTCTAAGACAGGTGGTTCAACAGTAGAAGGCTTTTGGATTAAATGGTTATCCGAAGTGTAATTCAAGGGTTCGAATAACTTACCTGGACGATGGTCTAACCAGTTTACCTCCTCCTGACCTTCAGTATCAGATGTATCGGATTCAGAGGAGTCGCTGTCGTCGGTGCTGTCGTCATTGCTGTCGTGACAGGCCTGTAAGTGGCTGTCGCAGCAGTGACCAAATTTTATATCATGGCAGCCCGACCTGATGCAGGGTTGATCAAAGGTCACCTCAATGATGGCCTTGCATTCTTCGTCCACATCGGCATGTTTCATTGCTTGGAGAACATTTAACTTAATCTCTTGATCGTTCACGCGCATGGTGAGTTCTCCTTTCTCCACATCAATCAATGATCTTCCCGTGGCTAAGAAGGGTCGCCCTAGGATGACTGGTGCGTTCTCATCTGCCTCACAATCTAAAATAAGAAAGTCAGCAGGAAAAATAAGCTTATCCACTCTTACCAAAATATCTTCAATTTTTCCCTCGGGGTGAACATAAGAGCGGTCGGCTAGCTGTAGGGTAACTGTCGTGGGCCGCGCCTTCCCAATACCTAATTTCTGAAAAACAGATTTGGGCATTAGATTAACACTAGCTCCAAGATCACAAAGTGCCTTACCCACAAATTTGTCGCCGATTACGCAAGGTATGATGAAGCTCCCCGGATCCTTCTTTTTCTGGGGTGGCTGCCGATGAAGAATACTCATGCAACCTTCTTGCATCCTTACCGTTTCAAATTCCCCAAGTTTAGATTTTTTAGACATGACATCCTTGAGAAATTTAGCATAACCGGGCATCTCCCTAACAGCATCTAACAACGGAATATTAATCTGAACCTGTTTAAAAATATCATAAATCTTTTTAAGTTGAGATTCATGCTTAGCTTGCTGTATCCGTTGAGGAAAAGGTGGTGGAGGACGATAATCAGCAATACGTCCTTCCCACTGCATGCGAATCTGAGGACGATAATCATCTTTTTTCTCCTCTGTCGCTTCTGTTGTCGTGACAGGCTCATCGGCAGCAGTCTGTTTATCACCTGTCGGGTCAGCTTCCTCGGCAGGTTTATCCAAGGAAGGTTCCTTTTCTGTTTCAACTTCTTTTTCCGACCCTGGTAATTTCTTCCCACTCCTAGTAGTAATCGCCTTACATTGCTCATGTGGGGGCGGTCTAGCATTTTCAGTATTGCTAGGGAAACCTCCATTCTGCCTCGGCTTAATATGTTGTGACACCTGACCCATTTGTGTCTCTAGAGATTTTAATGTAGCTTCATGGTTTGTCATCCTCATCTCGGTTTTATCTATAAAAATTTACATCTTTTTGACAAACTGATTTATATTCTCCATATATGTACCGGTCTGAGACATAAAAGTGGCCAGAGTCTGTTCCAATACACTACTCGTGGCAGGTGGTGGCTGCTGTTGCTGCTGCTGCGGCAGGTGCGGCGGCAAGTTCTGCGGCGGCAGTTGTTGTCGCGTCAACAATCTAGGACCCCCTGATTCTGATTATATGCTTGCGGGTTCAGGGCATTATTAGGGTTACTCCATGAAAATTTGGGATCTTTCCTCCAATTGGGATTATAGTTGTTGGAGTTATAATTCGGCTTGTAATTTCCAACATATTTTCCCTCTTCTATATTTATCGGGCACTCTTCCCTACTATGATTTCCCTCACAAATAGCACAAACTTCCTCGACAGCAAATCCTCGTAATTCCTCTTCATTCAATAAGTGTTTCATTGCTTTAGTAAGGAATGCTACCTGGGATTTCATAGTGCTGTCGGCCTCATAGTCCTTGACAGCAAGTACCCATTTACCCCCTCTTCTAGCTGTCGGAAACTGCTCCTCATTCTTGGCTAGATTTTTTAGAACTTGCAATGCCTCGTCCGGATCTTTATCCAATAATAGTCCATTTGCTGCAGAATCAATGCGAATGCGAGTTTTTAAGTTAGCAGCATTATAGAACTTAGTTACCTGATTCCAGACGGGGAATCCATGCATTGGACAGTTCCGAAGAAGAGTAGTAAATCTGTCCCAGGCCTCGTGCATCGGCTCGTCATCTTCCTGTTGAAAAGTAGCAATTTCGTTACGTAATCGCTTAGATAAATGTGAAGGATTAAAACGAGATAAAAATTCACGAGTTAGATCTGCCCAAGTCATAATGGAACCCGGTGTAAGTTTATTCCACCAAGTTTTAGCTCTGTCCCTCAATGAATGGGGGAATAACCGAAGCCTCAGTATCTCCGGACTAACTCCTGGCAGTCTAAACGAACCACAGATCTCCTGGAACGTTTTGAGATGCTCCCTAGCATCTTCTGTCGCAGAACCACTAAACTGCCCGGCGTTGTTGATCATACTAAACATGACAGGTTTAAGCTCGAAGTTGTCAACGTCAATATTCGGCAGTGTGGTCTCCAGCTCTACATGATCGTTCAACATGTAGTCACGACATGACCGTCGTCCATCTGCCCTCGGCGGGTCATCGACAGGTGGTACACCGTCACCAACAGGCTGGTTACGTGCCATCTGCTCTAGCTGTTCCTCGAGGTATTCGTTCCGGTCTAAAAGGCGGCGAAGTTGTTTCTTGAGATTGAAGGAACGTTCGATCTCCGGATCTAATTTATACTCAGGATCTTCACCTCTTTTGGATCTGCGCATAAACAAGAAAACCTCGTGAAAAGCGAGAGTTGAAAGCACAAAAGAAAAATTAAAGAAAACTAAAAATAAAAACGAAAACAAAAATAAAAATAAAAGCAAAAAGTGCAATAAAAGAAAGATGTAGTTATGTTGCCAATCCCCGGCAACGACGCCAAAAACTTGTTGCGTGTAAAAGAGTCTATCGCAATTATAGTGCAAGTGTACACAACGCAAGTAGTAAAGTGATACGAAGTATCAGATATCGTCTCCACAGGGAATGGGCTAATGACTTCACCTTAGTTTACTGCACGAAGTAAAGGAAATAATTTAGAAGATTGTCACGAGAATAATAAGAAAAACGCAAATAAAAGAATTGAGTTATCAAGATAGAGAGAATGGGCTGGTATTGAATTGCTCGGTAGTGCAGGTATTGAATTGCTTAGGATCTCCAGTTCTGTCGTCGCTCCGTCGTCGACAGCACCTGTCGCGGCGGCTGTCCGTTAGCTGTCGCGGCAGCAGACACACCAACTCCGTACTTCAAGCTTGGCAAGAATCCCAGATCTGCCTTGGCCTATCCCTAGGTCCAAGTCTGTCGATGATCACATCTTTGATGATACCTCCCGGCGTGAATCGAAGGATGAACACCGATGTGTATGAATTCTTCCTTAGCCACTTAACCTCGCCCTATCCCTAGGCACGAGATGGTTCAACTATAAACTAGAGAACGCGCTCTTATTTCTTTCGTATACTTAACTCTCCCGATGCTAAGTAAATGGATAACCTCACAATGCTCTCCCGATGCTCGTGCAAGATATTAATAACCAAAATAAGAGAACTTGAAGTTTATTTTATTGAACTGAAAAATCCTAAAACAAAGCAACCCTTGCAACTACTTTAGAAAACAACCCGTAGCCCTAGGGGGAATTTAAACATGTCGGTGACGGGTAGACGGCAGGGGTTTGGTTTCGGTTATGGGGTAATCGGTTGTGCCTCCTAGGTTAAATCTATGCCCTTATATAAGCTTTGGGCTCAAGTCATCTAAGGTAACAAGGATTACAACTTTAATTAAAAGTAAGATTCTAATAAAGACTAAATCTCTTAAAGACTCCTACTTTCCAGCCGCATCCTTGCTTTTAGGAATTTCCCTTCCTTGAGCTTTGGCTTGACATATCTTTTGATCCGGGGCTTAGAAAAATATGTGGCTTTCACACGACAGACGAGCAGATTTTTCTCTATCTATCGAGGTCCACTTTGTTTTTCCTCTTCATAAGTCTGCTGTCACCTTGCTGTCACGACAGGTCCATGGCAGCTTCATCTTCTTCGTCTGCTTGCCCAGTTCAGCTCTCCTGCTTCTCTGTCATGCGCCTGCCTTCAACGTCTACTATGGTAGATACCTGCAAAAATAGCCATCTTTTAGTAGAATCCGTGCTTTTAATCCATTTGTGATGTTTTACTGAAAACTAGCCTAAATGCAATGCAATGATGCTTGAATGCAGCAGAAATATGGGTTAAAAAGGGTGTAAATAATAGAACTTTTACACACTCAACAATCGTTTTGCAAGCGCTGTTGGAAAATCAGCTTTATGCTAAGCTAAGCAAATGTGAGTTTTGGCTAAAGGAAGTTGTTTCCCTTGGTCATGTGGTTTCGGCTGAAGCGATTCGAGTTGATCCTCAGAAGATTGAGGCAGTGATGAATTGGAAGCCTCCTAGATCTGTCCATGAGGTTCGTAGTTTCCTTGGGTTGGCAGGTTACTATCGGAGATTTGTGGATGAATTTTCTAAGATTGCTGCCCCTTTGACGAAGTTGTTGTAGAAGGATGTCAAGTATGAGTGAACGAAAGCTAGACAACAAGCTTTTGAGAAGCTAAAAGCAGCTTTGACGCAAGCTCCTATCTTGGTTCGACTTGAATCAGGGAAAGAGTTTGTGGTGTATAGTGACACATCTTATATTGGGTTGGGGTGTGTGTTAATGCAAGAGGGTAAGGTAGTGGCTTATGCATCGCGACAGTTGAAAGTGCATGAGCGCAACTATCCCATACATGACATTGAGCTAGCACCAGTGGTTTTTGCTTTAAAGATCTGGAGACATTATCTCTATGGTGAGAAGTGTAATGTTTACATGGGTCATAAGAGTTTGAAGTATCTGATGTCTCAGAAAGAGTTGAATCTTAGGCAACGACGCTGGGTGGAGTTGCTTAAGGATTGCGATCTAACGATCAAGTATCATCCGGGGAACGCCAATGTTGTGGCCGATGCTTTGAGTAGGAAGGTGGCGGTGGAGTTGAGAGCGATGTTTGCTAGCTTGAGCATATCGCGGGATGGTGGTCTTGTTGCCGAGTTGCAAGTGAAACCATCTCTAGTGCAGTTGATAAAGGACAAATAGTTGTTGGATGATTCTTTAGTGCCACATGTTCAGGATATTGCAGAGGGTAAGCCATCAGATTTTTGTTTCAATGATGATGGTGTTTTATGTTTTGGGAGTCGGATAGTGGTGCCGAATGATGTTGAGTTGAGGCGCACTATTCTGACTGAAGCTCATAGTAGTACTTTTGCTACGCACCTTGGTAGTACAAAGATATACCGTGATATGAAGGATGAGTACTATTGGGTGGGTTTGAAGAAAGATGTCGCTGAGTATGTCAGTAAATGCATGGTTTGTCAGCGAGTTAAGGCTGAACATCAATTTCCTTCAGGATTGTTGTAGCCGTTAAGGATTCCTGAATGTAAGTGGGAGAGGATCACCATGGACTTTGTGTCTGGTTTTCCTTTATCGCCGTCAAAGAAGAATTATGTTTGGGTGATTGTGGATCGCCTTACGAAGTGTGCGCATTTCTTGCCTGTGCATACTACGTACACCTTGGATAAGCTTGCGAAGCTTTACATTACTGAGATTGTACGGTTGCATGGAGTGCCAAAATCTATAGTATCAGATAGAGATCCGAGGTTCACCGCAAGTGTTTAGGAGTGTTTGCATCAAGCTTTGGGTACACGGCTGAATTTCAGTACTTCTTATCATCCGCAGACGGATGGACAGTCCGAGCGTGTTATCCAGGTGCTTGAGGATATGTTAAGGTGCTGTGTTATTGAATTTCAAAGCCCTTGGGAGAAGCACTTGTCTTTGGTGGAGTTTGCTTATAATAAAAGTTACCATGCAAGTATTCAAATGACACCTTATGAAGCTTTATATGGGAGGAAGTGCAGAACTCCTCTTTGTTGGGCTAAAATGGGACAAAAGTTGGTCTCGATGCCAGCTTTGTTAAAAGGAACCACCGAGAAGGTGAAACTCATTTGTAAGCAGTTGAAGGAAGCCTCGGATCGGCAAAAGTCTTACGCGGATTTGAAGCGTAAGGAGATAGAATTTGCTGTGGGTGATCGTGTGTTTTTGAAAGTTTCACCTTGGAAGAAGGTGATGAGGTTTGGCCGAAAGGGAAAGTTGAGCCCAAGGTACATTGGACCATACGAGGTGATAGAACGTGTGGGTCCTGTTGCCTACAAGCTGAGACTACCTCAAGAGTTAGAAAAGATACATAATGTGTTTCATGTATCCATGCTTCGGAGATATAGATCGGATCCATCGCATGTTATGCACGTGGAAGAGGTTGAGTTGAATCCAGACTTGACGTATGATGATGAGTCGGTTGAGATTCTGGATTCAGATAGTAAGGTTCTCCGAGGTAAGACCATCGAGCTGGTTAAAGTCTTGTGGAGACATCGTGGTGTAAAGGAAGCCACGTGGACGAAATTTCTTAAGGGGGAGAGTTGTAACGCCCCGATTTTGGGCCTAGATGTTTTAGAGTTTGAATCGGACCGATCGAGAACGGTTCAAATCTTTAAGGGAGATTTAGGGAACACCTAGTTCGGGATGCTTTAAAATTATGAAAAAATATCTAAAAATCCTCATTTATTTTATGAATGATTATGGTGAAAACAATTTTACAAAATAAGGTTTGGAAATACTACATTTCTGTGTAGTGACCAAATCGTAGTTTTTGCAAAAGTGGAATAGTGACTGTTTTGTAAAGGATTGAAACTTTGAATCTTTAAGGAGCTAATTTTACCAAAATGTTTTTAATCAAATTTCTCTTTATTTTGGGTGATTTTATTAATGTTTTAATTAAGGGAAATAAGGATTATTAAAAAGAAAACTATATTTGACTTTTCATAACTACCTTACGTTAGTTTTCTCTCATTTCATTTTCTCTCAATTTCTTTTCAGCCAAACACATTTCCTCCATCAATTAGCCTCTAATTTTCATTCCTTTTGATGAGATTTTCATCTCCTTTTGATTTCTAATCTTTTCCTCATCAAATCCTCTTGTTTTCACTTTGGATTTTCAAGAAACTTGCCCAAATCAAGGAGAAATCAGCCATTAGAGGTAAGCTTCATCCTTCTCCTCTAATGATCAGTTCTTTACTGAAATTCCAAAGTTATCAATCCTTTGTTAATGACTTTTAAGTTGCTTTAATGTTAGAAACATGAAATTGTGTTAAAACTCAAGATTCTTATAGAGATCTTGATGATTTTCGTGGTTATTGGTTAGACTCTATTTTGAGGTTTTTTTCTAATGTATTTTGGATGGTTATTGATGATATAAATGAGATTTTATCAAACAAATCCCGAATAGGTTTTGATTCTTAAGTTTTGCATGTTAGAATGGTGGTTTTTGGGATGATTTTGGTGTTCTGTTATAGCTGGAGGTATAAGGACGAGTTAATGGTGATTTTTGGTGTTGATTGATGTTTAGGAATGATTAGAAGTGATAGATCTTGGTTGGGCTTTGTTTTGAAAGAGTTTGGAGGTGATTTCAGTTGTTTTTGGTGGCCGAAATGAGGCTCTTGAGTAGAGAAGCGGGTTTAGATGTGTGGTTGATGATTTCAATGCATGATAATACATTAATCCTCTGCTCTTATGTGTTATGAATATGGAGATATCTTCGGACACCTTTGGTGTTGATCCGGGAGTGCCCGGAGCTTAGATAACGTTTCGGCGAGCAAGCGAAACGTAATCGTTGAGTGCGAATGGTTTTAGAAGTCATTGAGTAACAAAGAAACAAGGTTTGGGGATTTAGGGAAGGTTTGAAACACCTTCCTGAGTCCGGAAGTAAGTATGGCTAGATTTGCTCTCAATTATGTGGTTGTTGCCCCAAAAATGCTTTTACATGCTCTTGCTTTGAGATAGACAAATTCTTACTGTTTTATGCATGATTTGTAGCATGAGATGATGCTTGAAGAGATTTCATGAGATAGCATGTTGCATTGATGAGTTTTGAGATTTTGATTTAATGCAAGCATGTGTTTTGATTTTGAAATGAGATGAGAAACATTTGAGAAATGTTGCATGAAAAATAGTAAATGAGATGATGTTTTGACATAATATATTGGCATAGAATATGAGATACTTACCGGATATAATTGACCGATCAATAGGATGAGAGTGCACTATAAACTAAAAATTCGTACGTGCTCTTTGGATTCAATCCAAAGAGAGAGACCAATGATGGGCATTCTATCGGGTAGGACTTGGTGAAACACCCAAGCTTTTTGGCGATGAGAGATACCGCCATGAGAAACCGATGATGGGCATTCCATTGGGTAGGACTTGGTGAAATACCCAAGATTTCCGGTGATGAGAGATTCCACCGGGGTAGGACTTGACCTTGAGTCAAGCTAATCTGCATATTCGAGTAATGATGAAATGTGAAATGCCAATATAAAATATGAAAATGTATTTGATTCACATGTACCAAATGAAGAGATGTTTTATGCTATGAAAAATGCATATGAGATTATGATATGAAGTGCTTTTGTTTTCATTTATCATGTGTATGGCTTTGCCATGAGATTTGCATTGGTTAAAATGCATGAGATAGAATAGAGGTACATGTGGTTTCAAATGAAGAATTTCTTTGAAATAGTTTTCAAGCATGAGATAGAATAAACATGTTGTTGAAAATAGCTTTTGAGCAAGTGTTTTAATTAATGCATTATTGTCTTGGTTTTCTTTAGAGCATGCCTCACTAAGCAAACATGTTTACGCTCTCTTTTACTAATAATGCAGATAATTGAGGTGTTTTGGGCAGCAAGAAGGTTAAGAACATCCAAGGAAGCGCAAAGCTCATGTATGGTGATGTTTTACATACTTTAGTTTTGATATTTGGCAATGGGGCTCCAAGGTTGTATTTGGGAGATGTGTTTTGAACTCCCTAAGTTTGTGGTATGTTTGTGTTGGCTTTTGAAGGTTGTAATTGGTTTTATATGGTTTGCTTGAGGATTGAAGTTTATATTTGATTTTGTGACTAGGAAGCATGCCTTTAGTTTGAATGTTCATGTGTTTGATGCCATGCTTTAGCTTAAGCTTCTCAAACATGTTCTCGAATGTTTAATCTAATTGCTGGTATGTTAGGGAATGTATTGGAGCATGTTTGATAGTGTTAAGATGTGAAAAACCAGCAATTAATGCTGTTGCAGGGCAGGGTGTATCGAAACACCCTTATCTGTTTCGAAACAGGGGCCCGAAACGGCCATAGTGTTTCAGAATGAATGAAGGTGTTTCGGAACACTTTGGTTACTGGAGAGGCCTGTTCTAGTACTGGTCTCGGAACGCACCCGAGTTCCGAAATGGTTAACACCATTTCGATACGGGCGTTTCGGTACGAAGGTCAGCGTTCCGGAACGGTTGACCGTTGGTCTGTGCATTTGAATTGTTTTAGGTTTTCAAGCTTTACATTTTAGTCCTGAATGTTGTGCTTGCAATTGCTTGAGCTTAGGATGTCCTTTTAAGCTGAAATTTGACGGAGATGCATGTAATTCGACTACTTACATATTGGTAAACTTAAAATCTGCAAGGTCCTTATATTTTCCAAAATTTACATTTTGGTCCCTAAAAGTGTAATTCATGCAATTGAGTCCTTAAATGATTTCCGATCGCTGTGCTTTTCTCTCCCATATTTCTTGAGTAATCACATAGGCTTAATGTGCATCTAGAAAAGTTAAAAAGGAAAAAAAGGGTCGTTAATCAAGGTTGACTTTGGTTTTCCCGTGTAATCTTCGTAGTTCGGGTCAATCGTCTAGGCCGAGGTAAGGGGGTTACAGGTTCAGTGCATATATATAGATCTAATTATTATGGTTTCATATATGTTTAAGTTTGACACAATGGTTAAACTTAGAATTAAATATCAATATTTGTTTATCTTATTTTACTGATAAGAGTTTATATGTTTTGAGTTTTACATGATATGTTTAAATGGGTTGGAAAAAGTCACGGCTTCTCCGAAGATAAAATCTAAAGAGGTAAAGTTGCTAGATTCTGGGGAGAATTAACGGTTTGGCAATCCATATCGCAACTTTCTTCTCAATCTGTTAAGGTATTAATCTTTTCTTTTAAATTATTAATAAGGAATTTTCTTATAATATGTTTGTTCGATTAGATTTGTTTCATTCCCTAAAGTGAATGAAAGAGTTGTTATAAAATCTATATTTGCTTGAAAGCAATATTTATTCTATGTCGAAAAACTCGACTATAGACGTCTCCCAAGTTCACGAAAATTCGTCTTGATCCAAAAGGTTTTATGGGAGGCATTTCCTGAAGTGAATGCAATCATGATGTTTATTCCATACAATTATTGGATCTGTTTCATTCCCTGAAGTGAATGCAAACATGGTGAATCACTATTTAATTGGGAACATAACTTCGATATAATCCAAGTATATTGGCTGGACATCCCGTTCTGCGAGACTATTGGTCTCAAAGGAGGTTTTTAAAGGACATTGTAGACTGGTTTTACAATGCCACATACGAGGATTAAATCTTTTTTATCTGTGATGAGGATATGTTAACAATGCCACATACGACCATAAATGCAATTCTGCAGCTACCCGTATCGAAACGCTCGAACCCGTTCCGATACGCTCTTCAAGTAGAAAGAGACGTTCCAGTCTGATGCAACACCCGTATTGAAACGCTCTTGGCCATTTCGAAACACCCGTATCGAAACGCCTTTCCCCGTATCAAAACGATCTGCATTTGAATGTTAGTTGGGAAATAGCCGTTGGGGGATTTATGACCGTTGTGGTCGATGTCACGTAGGCGTATCGAAACGGCATAGCCCGTATCGAAACGCTTGGAAAAATCCTCATCTAGAAAAGACTCGTTTCGAAACCTGTTTCGAAATGTTTTGACACTGGTAGACCTCGTATCGAAACACCTATGGGTGTTTCGAAACGCGTGGAAGGTTTTGTTTAGTTTGGCTTTGAAAACATGTAAAAACCTTTGAGAACATCCCCTAAACATAGTTTCAAGTTATTTGGACTTTAGAAATAGTTTTGAATTCTTTTCAAATTAGTCCAAAACATTTTTCAATTATTATATCAAAACATTAGTTCTACAATCTCCCCCGTTTTGATATAATAAAACCAACTTGAAAAATTGTTTGGGATTCTCCCTCTTTAAGTTTAAAAATGTGAATAAGAGATGAAAAAATTGAAATCAATTTGAACTCTCCCTTATTCATTTGAAAATTCAATTTTTCAAATCATTTCTCCCCCTTTTTGTTATATCAAAAAGATTTCAAAATACTTTTAAGTTCAAAATAACAATAGAGGTAAAAAAATTGACAAAATTAAGAATTTGGTTTTAAAATGGCTCCCTTTACTTAAAACATCATAAGAATGTTAGTCCAACATATATGATCATCTAGTTGAATTAAATGAAAAATAAAACAAATAAAAGCAAAAACAACTAAATTTTACCACACTTGAATCCAAGGGAGGATGTGAAGCCTTCCTTCTTCAAGTGTTCTTCCTTGTGTGCATGGAGCTCCCCCTCAAAGTTTGACTTGTTGTTCAATCTCCATCACACCTAGAAAAAGACAATCAAGTAATTTTTGGTATCCAAATTGCTTTGGATCCATAGACGTTAGTAGCACAAAACTTAGTCCCCTTAGGAATCCATTTTTCAATTTCTTCCTTTTTAGTTGAAGTGGTTAGTCCTTTTGGGACCCAAACACTTCTAAAATATTTACCATTTAAAAATCTAGGGGCACTAGATTGTCTTACATAAAAGTTTGATTTTCCAAAATCATTTTTCTTTTGAAGTTCATTAAAAATCAAATCTTTTTCTTTTTGAATTTTAAGAAGCAAGTTTTGTAAATCAAAACATTTTTGTTCAAAATCTTTCAATTTTGCTTCAAGTTCAAGATTTGTTTGGGAAAGCAAATCATTCTCATTTTTTATTTTTGAAATCAACTTTTTGTTCTTGGAAAATGATGCCTTGAATTCCAAAAGCAAATCATCATAGGCATCTTGCAACTCATCAAATGTATATGAATTTGAGATAGATGAGTTAGAAGTTACCTCCCCTCATTGAGGGCCATCAAGCATAGGTGGGTTACATCATCATCGGTGGAGTCTTCATCGCTTCATGTGGCCACATATGCTTGCTTTAAAGATGATCCCCTTTTGTTGGACTTGTGGGATTCCTTCATCTTCTTTCTCGATTCATGCTTGGATTTTTCCATTTCGCTCTTCATGAACCGAGTAAATTTGTTGAAGAGATAGGCCATCTCTTCATCTTCACTTTCCTTCTCACTTGAATCTTCATGATGGCATGTGGAGGATTTTACAGCTACGACACTTGCATTGATACCAAGCTCCATGATTTTCTTCTTCCCCATAGCTCTAATAACTTCCCTCTTCTTCTTCTCTTCCTTGTTCTTCTTCATGATTTGATGAGTGAGAAGTGACCCCATGAGTTCATCAAGCTTCAAGGTCTTGAGATTCTTGGCTTTGATGATGTCGGTCCTTCTTGAGTCCCAAAACTTGGGAAGTGAGTAGATGAGCTTTCGAACAAGCTTTTCCTCCGGGATGGCTTCTCCATAGCCTTTCAGACCATTGGTGATAGTGGAGAACCTATCAAACATCTTCTCGATGTTTTCTTTCGGATCCATCTTGAAGTTCTCATACTCTAAGGTGAGGAGCTCAATCTTGGTCTCCTTAACTTCGTTGGTTCTCTCGTATGTGACTTCAAGCTTGTCCCATACCTCCTTGGCACTCTTACAAAAAGACATCTTCTCATAGATGGTTCGGCCAAATGCACAAAAGATGATGTGCAAGGCTTTGCAATTAAGCTCCATCTTCTTGCGATCTTCGGCACTCCATTTCGCTTTGCTTCGTTGAGGCACGAACGAACCATCTTCAATTATGTCCCATAGCTTGTAGTCTCTTGATTTAATGAAGAACTTCATCTTTGTCTTCCAATGGGCATAGTGAGTTGTCAAAGAAGGGCGGTTTATCGATGAATTGCGCCATTGAGCCGGTTGTGTAAAATGATAATCGAGCTTGTCAGATCTTCTCAATAGGATGTTAATCCTCTTCAATTGAGCCAAGCTCTGATACCAATTGTTGAGTTTTGAGGTGCTCGATTCCTTCAACTGTTCTTGCTAGCCAAGTTGTGGAGAAGTGGAATTTTGGGTGGATGTGGTGCGGAAGCTAAAAAGATAAATGAAAAAATGATTTATAGTGGTTCAACCTTCTAACCAAGGTCTACATCCACTACCTTAGCTTCCCACTAAGGATTTCCAATCAATCCACTATTGATTCGTCCCCTTTTCTAGGCTTAGGAGGAAACCCTTATACACCGATCAAGCTTTCTACCAAAAGCCTTGATCAAACCCTCTTTACAAGAGAAAAGATAAGAAAACACAAATCCCTCTAATAAGTGTTTGTTTGCACAATTTAGCTCTCACCCAAAACCTAAAACACTTGAGCAAATTTAACAATTTTGGCTCTCTAGTGTTTGTCTATACAAAGAAATGACAATTTAAGTACAAAGACAATTCTTGATCATTTGTTGATTGACAATTGAAGCATTAACCATTACTTGATGCTTGGAGGTCTCTTTTATACTCCTTAATGAGTTTGTAGCCGTTACTAGCCGTTGGGGTTGAATTGGAGCCGTTGGAGACATAATTTCCCACCATAAATGCAATTCTGCAGCTACCCGTATCGAAACGCTCGAACCCGTTCCGATACGCTCTTCAAGTAGAAAGAGACGTTCCAGTCTGATGCAGCACCCGTATCGAAACGCTCTTGGCCGTTTCGAAACACCCGTATCGAAACGCCTTTCCCCGTATCGAAACGATTTGCATTTAAAAGTTAGTTGGGAAATAGCCGTTGGGGGATTTATGACCGTTGTGGTCGATGCCACGTAGGCGTATCGAAACGGCATAGCCCGTATTGAAATGCTTAGCAAAATCCTCATCCAAAAAAGACCCGATTCGAAACCAGTTTCGAAATGTTTTGACACTGGAAGGCCTCGTATCAAAACACCTAGGGGTGTTTCGAAATGCCTTGAAGGTTTTGTTTAGTTTGGCTTTGAAAACATGTAAAAACCTTTGAGAACATCCCCTAAACATAGTTTCAAGTTATTTGGACTTTAGAAATAGTTTTGAATTCTTTTCAAATTAGTCCAAAACATTTTTCAATTATTATATCAAAACATTAGTTCTACAATATTGCTACCAAAAGATAATTTCCATTAAAAGCTCCGAAAGAGCTAAATATATTTCTATTCAAAGGAACAATTTTAATGATCGTACTAGACATGTACGAGTGAGATTGAATCATATGTTATGGTAAACAAGAAGTTTACGAAATTCAGAAATGTATATGCACACTTGTATGTAGTTGGTATGATCGGTTAGACCATAATGATCAATAATGATGCGAAAGCTATTGAGATTTACATGCACATATATTAAAAAAACCTGGAGTTCTTATTCTCAAAGGAATGGATTAAATTCCACTTATTAAAGAACGTGAAGGTATTCTGTTGCTTAAAGGAATTGATTAAATTCCACTTACTAAAAGAACCTGAAGTTCTTGTATTGTTTGTTCTCAAAGGATATAGATGATCCCACTTTCCAAAAGAATTAGAACTTGAAGTTCTTGTACTGAAGTTGAGACTGTATGTCTTGCATATCTGAACAAAATATGGGCCTATATATCCACAAATGTGGAAAGTTTTATATAATTTTAGTAGATGCATCTACATTGTTTTACCAACTTACAAACAAAAGTTTGTGAGATTGATTCTAAAAGGATTCAGATTATGCAATTATACTATTCGTTTTGCAAAAGCTTGTGGGTTTATATTTTAGGTAGGGGTGTAAACGAACCGAGCTTGAAAGAACAAGGGTATGTCCGTGTTCGTTTATTTATTTTTAAAGGTGTTCGAACTTGGTTTGTGTTCGTTTAAGTTTTTAATAGCATGTTCGACCTCGGTTCGTTTATATTTTGGTGTGTTCGGGCTCGGTTCGTTTAACGTTCACGAACGTGTTCGTTTAACGTTCGCGAACATGTTCGTCAATTTGTTCGTTTAGTGTTCGTGAACATGTTCGTTTAGCGTTCACGAACATGTTCATTTATATATGTTCCGAACATGTTCGTTTATAATTTCTAAAATTTAACTAAACGAACAAACAAAAATTAAATTAAATAAAACCAACATAAACTTTTCCGAAACAATCCTCCCAAATGGCTCTTGACAACTCACCAAACATTGTTTAAAATTTACTATTATTATCAGCTATAAGATGTACTAATCATAAGCTGTGTTTAGGATCAAATAACAACTACTAAAAGGAGTACTAGGCTAAACATAACCACTTAAAATGGAGTAATTTCCCAATTACAAGTATTTGCATTCAACCGAATATTAGGCTTATAATTCAAAACATATTTTCTCCCCTTTTTACTGTGTTATAAAGCTTTTGATTCATGCACTTGCAGGTGAAGAAAAAGAATGTATTCGGGTACAATAAATTTCACAAGAACATAGCAAAACCTAAAACATGGCAGTCTCTAACTTACAATATCATACAGTTGCCGATTTCAATTAGAAATCTATCACCAACTCAATTTCAACTCAGAACTCGTTGATTAGGGTTATCAAATTTAAGCAATTCAATTGTAATGTTGAGAAAATGAATGTAAAGACCATCCCGACAACTTAAGCAAATAAAGTGGATTGCAAACATTACTTGTTGAATGTACGGTAAATTAATTTTTGATGCCTACTCCCCCTTTTTCCCTTTCGCGTCCTCTCGGGTTGAATTTGGCGAAATGAGCCCCAAACACGAACTTAGGATGTCGACCTTGAAGCAAAAGATTAGGGTTTACCACACCCTATTGCTGGCGACTACAACTCAAACAGCGGCGGCAGAACCAATGACATGTGTGGTGGCAAAGAGCGATAACGACAATGACAATGTGAACGGAGGGGGGGGTTCGTTCGTGGACCGACGAGGAGTTAAGAGGTGGTGGTCGTGTAACACACGGGCACTGGTGGCGGCCGAAAATGACGAAAGATAGAGGGGAACTTGGGGTTCTCGACGAACCTTCAATTTGATCTCTACGGTAAACGACGAAGAGACACGGCAAATGGAGGGCGGGGACAAGTTTAGGATGAGACGACGCTCATCTCGGTGCTGGCGGTGCATGCCACGGACCGACATTGATGAGTGGTCGAATTTCGAACGAGCGAATGGTAAGGTTGGATGTTCCGTCGAACTTCAAGCCGTTGTTCATGGCAAACGATGAGGAGTAACTGAGAGTGGCTCACGGGGTTCGACCGGGGAGTGATGATGGATCTGTTGGCAATGGCGGTGACCGTCACGAGCCGGCGGTGAAGGAAATCGTGGGCCATCTGAGATTTGGGGAAAGGTAAAGGTTTTGAGAGATTTTCCAGATTTGAGAATTAAAAAATATTCTCTACTCGTTGCTGGGGAGTCAGATCAGGCTTTATTATTTTACAATATAGATGAAAAAAAGATTCAAAATAAAACAAGGGCAAGTCCTATATAAATGTTTCTTTAGCTTCTTCTTTTTTTGAATAAAAATGTTTCCTTAGCCTTGATGGCTAAGATTGCAGCGCCTCATGCCAAGGATGACGACACAAAGATTCGAATGAAAAAGTAGGGTTTTTGATGCCTTAAACCGTCAACGATGAACGAAGAGGGTGGCGGCAAACAGTGGCGCAAGGGAGAACCGAAAGGTCGGAGGTTTACTGGAAGAAAAAGTGAGAAGTGTTTATTTTCAGAGGGATTTGGGAGAGGGGTGCGGCTACAAATATTAGAAATTAGGGAAAAGGGTCGTAGGGGGTTATAATATGGTTTATATACCTTGGACTTAGGGTTATAAACGAACATAAACAAGCTTCTAAACGAACATAAACGAGCCGAACACACCTATGTTCTTGTTCGTTCGTTTATTAAACGGACATAAAATTTTTGTTCATACTCGTTTATTTAGTTTAATAAACGAACATAAACGAACGTTATACAAACAGTTCGTCGAACACTCTGTTCATTTACACCCCTAATTTTAGGCTATATTGGTTGTTACAAAGCCTATTGATTATGAAAAATACGATTTAGCAAATTTTTAATTGGATGTCTCCTATTTAATAGCTAAACTGTAAGAACAAAACATTTATTATTTATATGGTATTTTCATATAGCAACACTTATACGCATCAAGCCAACGGGTTATAATAAACTCCCGGTTATGATTTGACTTTTGGTCAGAAGTCATATTTTTTATTTTTGAATTTTTGAATGTGCGATATATAGTTGAATTGCTCCACCATAACGCACAAATGGGCAAGTAAAAAAGGTTGAGAATATATATTGAGTACGAGTCTCCTTTTATGTTTAAATTCTAAACATTAATTGGAGAATCATTTATTAGATGATTTTTCTCAACATCAGGGAGAGAGATCTTACCATGACGATATGAAGATCTGGTTATATGAGTTTCGGACAAGAAATGAAGGATGTAATAAGATGGAAGAGATTTGCTGGATTTTGGCAGATTTTATATACTGATACAGATAGAACATTATTTTTATTTTATTTATACTCCCACTAATGATTTTATGTCACATGTATTATTAATTTTTTTACTATTAAATTAATTATTTCTGGTTTGTTATTAATACACGTGACATATAATTATTGACGATATATATAAAAGAGCACAGAAAAGGAGAGACGATTTTTATTCATACAAATGTAGGTCACATGGGTGATTTAAAGATTTACGAGCCCTTGTACAATTTATTAAAACTAGACCCTTTAATTTATAATCTCAAAGACATAAAGTTTTTTAAAAGATATTTTTATCTTAGTAAAAAATATATTATGAGACTCTTTAAAGTCATTTTTATATTTTTTCCTTGTAATTTATTAAACCAAAATTTTTTGTTTATTGAGGTGAGCAGCTCGCAAATAACTCAAACTCGACTTGGTCAAAATTTAGTTAACGTTCGAAATCGAGCTTGACTCGACTCAAAATCGAGCTTGAATCGAGAACTTAGCGAGTCGATTCGAGTCGAGCAAGACACAACGATTCGATAAGTTCGTGAGCATCTCATTATTTGTTCATAAATTCTTTTATGATTTTTTGTGGCTACCTTAAAAAATTATGTTCCAAGAAGTTTAAATACTAGTTGAAAGCTCTAGAAAAGTTCAGTAATTTGCTAGGTAAATTACCCATAAAATTTTAGTTTTAAATTTTCAAAACATTTTGTATTTCTATAGAATTAAAAAAAGTTAATTTTTATTAATAAAAAATTAAAGGCTTAATACATTTCCCCCTAAACTATACATGTTTTCACAACTTGTCCCCTAAAATTCATTTTGATCACTTTTGTCCTCTAACGTTTTTGCCGTTACCTATATTGCCCCCTACCGTTAACAAAAATTTATCTTTACCAATTATAACGTGCCACATCATTATTTATTTATTTATTAAATTAAATAAGTATATTAAAATGTCCAAAACACCCCTCTTCATCCCATCATCTTCTTCCTCAATCACACCATTTTCAGACCGAGTGAACTCCTCAACACTCGACAATCTTCTTCTCCAATTTCAATCTCCATCACTGTGTATATAAATATATAGCGTATATATCTCAGCTCTCCATTTGCATTTTCAGCCCTTTCTACTCCTACTTCTTTCGATTTCAATTTCATTTCCATTTGCAGCCTTTTCTACTTCTTTCGATTTTAATTCATCATTTGCTCTCATCTTTCAAAATTTTTCCCTTTCCATTCAATTTCTCAGCAACCAAATAGAGAATCAAAAACGAAATTGGCAAAAAAGCAAATTACCTGATACGACTTGCTTCCTTCATTAATCGATTGAAGAAGCTCTTTAGTAGAATCCAAAGCAGCCTTAAGTAGCTTCAACTCTTTAATCTCTTCAATTTTCATCACCGAATCCTCATTTCTATCTCTCAATTCTTCGAACAAAACGCTCAACAACTTGATTCTATGAACCAAATTCCATGCGTTTTTTTACACGAGTTTCTACACTCTGATAAACCAGATTGCCCCTTGGAATCACCTTTGAGTCACATGACCATTCAAACACAACAACAATAAATTCAGAAAAGAAACCAAAATTGAAGGGAAAGTTTTGATCTTTTGTGGAAACCAAAAGGTACCCAGATTAGGGAAGCCATGGAAGCTGGGAATTTTAAGCCGAAATTGAAGGGAAAGTTTTGATCTTTTGTGGAAAACAAAAGGTACCCAGATTAGGGAAGCCATGGAAGCTGGGAATTTTATGCCGATTGTTCTTGTTCAGAACAAGGGTAAACTACATAAATAACCACCATACTATTGGAAAAGTCGCGATTTGATCACCTTACTTTTCTTCGAAGCAATTAAACCACCATACTATTAAATTTGGTGCAATGTGACCACCCGCCGTTAGAGGTTAACGGTAGGGTGACGTGGCAGTTTAAAAAATTAAGAGTATAATTACACATTTGATCCTTACTATTTACACATTCTTTCAATTTAGTCCTAATTTTAAACTAATAAAATAAATTAATTAAGTAATGGCACGTGTCAATATCTTATTTGAGGAATTTAATTATTTATATTTGATATAGAGGAGAAAAATAAAATCTAAAAACCTTCTATGGCTGGGAATCAAACTTAGGTTTAGCAGGTTTAAAGGCAATGCCTTAACCACTACACCAAGCACATGTTTGTGCTAAAAATCACCAATTGTATTATATGTCTTATTGTTTGTTACCATTCAAACTCATCTTCTTCCTATCACTTTTGTCATGCTTCCAAGTTGGTTTGATTAACCCTTTTTAACCAGCGAAATCACGAAATTGATGTACTTTGTTCTAGTCTTTTGTCCTCCATTGTTCCCGACAATCTCTGCAAACTTGACGAACAAAACATCTATGACATGTTGTTTCAATGGTAACAAACAATAAGACATATAATACAATTGGTGATTTTTAGCACAAACATGTGCTTGGTGCAGTGGTTAAGGCATTGCCTTTAAACCTACTAAGCCCATGTATGATTCACAGCCAGAGCAAGTTTGTGGATTTTATTTTTCTCCTCTTAATTAATTTATTTTATTAGTTTAAAATTAGGACTTAATTGAAAGAATGTGTAAATAGTAAGGACCAAATGTGTAATTATACCCTTAAATTTTTAACTGCCACGTCACCCTACCGTTAACCTCTAACGGCGGGTGGTCACATTGCACCCAATTTAATAGTATGATGGTTTAATTGCTTCGAAAAAAAGTAAAGTGGTCAAATCGCGACTTTTCGAATAGTATGTTGGTCATTTATGTAGTTTACCCTTAGAACAAAGAAAGGGAATTGAAGAGGATGAGGGGTAGGGTTTGGGGAAAGAGATGAGGTATTTTGGTAAAATAATATTAATTTAATAAATATTTTAATATATTAAATAAAAAATTATGAAAATAAAATAATTAAGCGACGTGCTGCATTCTGATTGGTCAGGAAGAGTTTTTTTTAACGGTATGAGATATATGGGTAACGTCGCAAAACGTTAGGGGACAAAAGTGATCAAAATGAACTTTAGGGAGGCAAGTTGGAAAAACATGTATAATTTAGTAGGGATGTAAAAACAGGTAATCGGATGGGTTTCAGGTCGGGTACTGTCAGGTCGGGTAAAATCAGATAGGTCATTTCAGGTAATTTTTCTGTTTTGACTCGACTCGGGTCAGGTGCGGGTCCATTTCAGGTCGAGTCTATTTCAGGTCGGGTCCATTTCAGGTTTGGTCCATTTTAGGTCAGGTCAATTTCAGGTCGGATCCATTTCAAGTCGGGTCAAAACGGGTCGGGTCCGAAGCAGATAATTGACAGGTTAATTCGGGTTCAGATACACTTCAGGTCGGGTCCATTTCAGGTCGGGTTCGTTTCAGGTCGGGTCCGTTTCAGGTCGGGTCCATTTCAGGTCGGGTCCATTTCAGGTCGAGTGCATTTCAGGTCGGGTAGTTTCAGGTCGGGTAATTCAGGTCGGGGTATTTCGGAATTGGAATTCGTATTGAGTTTGAGTTCAGTACAACCGTATAAGTAGTTGATAGACTTTAGGTTGGCCTTCGTCAATCGTCGTTGATTTTGAGTAAATTATTTAAAGTCATATCAAATTAAAATTATAAAACATTGGAGTAATTAAAAAATAATGAAAAGGGGTCAATTTGGAGTGAAAATGGGTTAATTTGGATTAAAATTAAACTTTCACAGATTATAATGAACAAAAATATCAAATTAAAATTATAAAACATTAGACAAATTTAAAAGAAAACAAGGAAAATATGTCAATTTGGAATAAAAATAAAGTTTTGGTGACTATAATGAACAAAAATATCAAATTAAAAGTATAAAAATTAGAGTAATTAAAAAAACAATAAGTAGAGGTCAATTTAGAATAAAAATAAAGTTTTAGGGTCTAGAATGAACAAAATTTCAAATTAAAATTATAAAGCATGATGAATTAAAATATATACAAGGGTCAATACATAATTAAAATAAAGTTAAGGGATTAGAATGAAGAAAATATTAAATTAAAATAATAAAACATTGGACAAATTTAAAAAAATTGGGTCAATTTAGAATAAAAATAAAACTTTAGGGTCTAGAATGATGAAAATATCAAATTAAAATTATAAAATATTGGATGGATTAAAAAAAATAATGAATATGAGTTTAGGGTTCATACATTTATAGGTACATTTACATACATACATTAGGGTTTAGGGTTTAGGGTAAAACTCATTAAGGATTTAGGTGTAACCCCCTCGTCCCGGTCCGGACGCTTGATCGGTCCGAGTGGGTCACACGGGGAAAACCGATACGAAACCCGTTAAGGATTCCACCTCGGTTAGCAACCCTAAAATTTCTTTTAACTTAATCTTCTCTAAAGGCACATTTGCAATCCTATGGGATCACGACAACAAAATACATCAAGAAAGACATGCAACGAAACTTAATTCAGCAAGTAAACCGCCAAATTTTAAGTTATTAAGCAGGCCGTTTCGAAACACCCAAGAGGTGTATCGAAACTCCTTGACTTGGTCAACGGCCCAAAGACCACACGAGAAGGCCGTATCGGAACGGAGGTCAACCGTTCCGAAACACCCCCAACGGTCAACTTCTCGTGGTCAACGACATATTGACCGTTCCGAAACACTAAAGCCCGTTTCGATACGTTAATTTATCGTCAATTTCTCAGAATTCCAGTAGCAAAAATGAATCGAAACGGCCCCTGGGTGTATCGAAGCGCCCGACCGAAAACAAAGGGACTGTATCGAAACGGGGTCGACTGTTTCGAAACGCCCTCTGTCAGCAGACTGGTTTTAGCTAGTTTATGGCACAAAGATGTCCCTAAACCTCCTCTAAAACCTCAAACAACACACTAACATCAAACATAAGGCAAAAACCAACATAACAAGCATTCTTAACACATCAAACACGACAAGGCTAAACATTAAAGGAACCAACATCATAAGAACAATACATCCATGCATAGCATTAAAGGTATTAAGCTTCAACAAGGCCAACACTTAGACAAAATAAGATAGGTAAAGACCAACATGGTTTACAAGCAACATGGCATTCAAGGCCAAACCAACAAAACATATAAAAGGAGTCTAGCATGCTCCTAACAACAACATCAACACACTTCAAAAGCATCACAACACGAATACATGTCTCATTGCTTGACCATTACATCATAACTAAAATAACCATACTTGATAGCTAGGCTAATACTACAAAGCACACACACTTGGAGGCCCCTTCTTGCACAAGCAATCGACGAGCTAATGATCTACATTGTCGAACAAGAGAGAGCGTAAGCATAAAGCTTAGCGAGGGAAACTCTTTAAAAACAAACCTCGACAATGCAGGGTCTAAGCACGATCTCAACCAAGGTAAATGCATGTTCTTACCTTCGATCCACAAGAGCCAAATGTCAATGATGCATGAACAAATATCCAGTAATATGACATGCTCAACAAGCTCATTTCCACAACATATGTAAACACATATAATCATCCAAATAGGAAAACACATTCCACATCACATTGATACACATATCAATTTATATTGACACCTAGCTATGACTCGAATACGTGGATAAACACGTTGGAACTCACATCCAACATCAACTTTACCTCACGGTGGGATTCCACTCATCACCGGTCTCGTAGAGGGGATTCCACTCATCATCGACTAATATATATAACAATTTCCGGGCGAACCCGTACTCCTTCTTGGTGACTCAACGCCACCAAGGCCACGCGCGAATTTGACTCATGTGTGCACACTAACATCCTAATGATCGATCATTTGTACCCAAGCATACTAGTGCCAACATTTTACTCAATCCACATCATCAATTAAAACCAATTCTGTGCTTAACACGTACTCACCATGATCACAATCATGAACAATCCACATGCATATCACAATGCATCACAACCATGCCTCATCACACATGTATAACACATTATACATAAACCATCATAAATACACATCATCATGAGGCATAAACAACAAGTTAAGAGTTCAACCAATGTCTCTAACTAAAGCTTAGGATTAGGCTACCACCCTAATCCTAACTCTAGGTGGGTCTACCAAGCCTAACCTAGTCCACATGCTCGAACCAAACACTTAGAAAACACTTTGAAAACATTAACCACTCACCTTCACTTTCGAGCTCAATTACCAAGCAAGCAATCACCTTCAAGCTCCCGGATTCACTTCCGATGCTTCACCAACACAAGCTCTTACCTCTAAACAACCTCAACACAATCCAAACAACTTCAAATCAGCCCAAGCATCAAAGTAGCTAACCCGGAATACAATTCAAACATCAAACATAACATTTCAAGCCATGAACAACCCCCAAATTTACCAAACTCGAGCAGCCCATAAACATTGATCAAAACTCATGTTTCCAACACTTTTAATACCCCCAAATGATTCCAAAACAACCCCCAACCATAGTACTAACCTCAGCCCACAGTTTCCAACCTAAAACAACCCCAAAAACCACTCTCAAACCCTTCAAAAACCCCTTTGAAACCCAAATCCGGGAATGAGCTTAAAACCTTGTAAAATTTATATATGTTGAACCATTTGACTCATAGACTTCATATCTAACGACATTAAATCGAAATTTTAATTTAAACACCATAAAGCTACCATTTTTAATCAAATCCTCTAAAAACTCAAATTTCAAAACCTTGATGAAAATGAAAACTACTTGTACTTTTGAAGAGAGAAAGTTGAGGACAAGTTGAAAATGTGTTTACCTTTCAAAAACGAGCTAAAATGGAGGATCTAGGTGATGGAATAGTGGAAGGAGTTGAGAGCTTCACTATCCCGTTGGTTTTGTTTGGAGAAGAGAATGAATAGTGAAATACTTTTAATAAAGGGGGATTTAAATTAAAAGTTGGGTTATTTACAAGATTGCCATTAATGAATGGCTATTTTCTATTTTCTTTAAAATCCATCCAATTTGAATTTCATTTCAATTTAGTCCAACACAAAATGTTTGTTTTTGAAACCCGAGGCCCCAAAGATTATTTTAATTATAAAACTGAACCCAAAATAATATTAAAATATTATTTTCACCCGGCCCCTAAACCCGGGTGTTACATTAGGGCTCATACATTGATAGCTATATACATACATACTTACATACATTATGGTTTAGGGTTTAGGGTTTAGAGTTTAAGGTGTAGCGAAAAGTCATCAAGGGTTTAGGGTTCATACATTGATAGATACAAACATACTTACACACATTAGAGTTTAAGGTTTAAAGTTTATGTTTTAAGGGTTTATGTTGTGCATTTAAGGGTTTAGGGTTTAGAGTTTTATGAAAACTTCATTAAGTGTTTAGGGTTTAGACATTAATAGGTACATATATATACATAAGGGTTTAGGGTTTAAGGAGAAATTCATTAAGGGTTTAGGGCTCATACATTGATAGCTACATACATACTTATATATATTAGGGTTTATGGTTTAGGGTTTATTGTTTAGGGTTTAAGGTGTAGCGAAAACTCATTAAGGGTTTATGGTTCATATATATATTAGGGTTTAGGGGTGAGGTTTATTGTTTATGGTTTAGGGAGAAATTCATTAAGGGTTTAGGGCTCATACATTGATAGCGGGTTTAAAGTTCATGGTTTGTGGTTTATGGTGTAGCGAAAACTCATTAAGGGTTTAGGGTTCATACATTGATAGATATAAACATACTTACATTTAGTAGGGTTTAGGGTTTAGAATTTATAGTTTAGGGGTTTAGGTTGTAGATTTAAGGGTTTATAGTTTAGGGAAAACTTCATTAAGGGTTTAGGCTTTAGACATTGATAGGTATATACATATATACTTATATACATTTTGGTTTATGGTTTAGAGTTTAGAGTTTAGGGTTTAGGGTAAAACTTATCAAGGGTTTAAAGTTCATACATTGATAGATATATACATACTTATATATATTATAGTTTAGAGTTTAGAGTTTAGGGTTAGGGTTTAGGGTCTATGATTTGATGAATTTAAAGTGTTGATAAATGTAAAATATTAACTGTTTATTTTTTTAAATCAATTTAAAGTGTTAAATAATCTTTTTGTTAAATATACATATATAATCAATTTAATATATATGTATAAAAAAGATTGTATTTAAATATTCATTTCACACTTCTAAGTTTTAAATTTTATTAAATAATTCAATATGTTTAGTACTAACTCATTTAATATAAATTATTTGTGGCGTTAATAACTTAAAAGTTTTATTAAATTAATAACTTGTGATGGATGAATTAAAAATAAATTATTTAAAATTTAAATCATTTTATTAATTATGATCATTAAATTAAAAATTTATTTCATTAAAAATTTTAATTAGGGAAAAAGTTAAAAATTAAAAATACTTTAGTTTTTAATTTAGTGGGTAAAGTTTGCGCATCCAAATTGGGAGGGGGAGGGGAATTTTCGATAAAAAATTGGGGGGAAAATTGATGGGGAAGGGGAGGGATGCCACCAAATTGAGAGAAAATTGATGGGGGAGGTTTTTTTTTTGAATTGAAAAGAGAGATGCCTAATTTGTTATTTAAGGGTTAATCACTTTTTAGGCACTTCCTTAATTAGATGCTTAAGGTTTAGATTATTTAAGTTTTAGTTTGTTTTTTAGTGCTAACTTTTGGTATAATTTTTTAGATTTAATTAAACATGGTTGAACTAAAAGAAGGATGAGAATGTCACAACTCACATGTGTCCTCAATTTTTGGTCTAATAACAATTTAGGTCTCTATAAGTATAAATATTAGATAAACTATGTATTGTCCCTAAATTTTGAGTTTGAATACTTATTAAGTCCTTGTAATTTTGAAATTTAATATTTTAATTCCACCAAATGTTCAATCTTGATTTCTCCTTTGTATTGAAATAAAGTATTTTATGTGAGATAAACTATGTCTTTGCTATAAGATCCGAGAGCTAATATTATTACAAACAAACTTCTTGTATTTTATCAGTTCAGGTCAACAACAGGTCGGGTTTAAAACATGTCGGGTTCAAAACAGGTCGGGTCCATTTCAGGCCGGGTTCATTTCAGGTCGGGTAAAATTGGATATCAGGTCAATTCAGTCGGGTAAATTCGGTTATCTGCCAGGTCAGCTTCGGGTTCGGGTTCGTTTTAGTCAGACGCAGGTCAAGTTTCAGGTACACAGTAACATGTCCAATTCGGGTTCGGGTCGATTTCAGTCGGATACAGATCGGGTTTGGTTACTACAGTAACAAGTCAAATTCGGGTTCGGGTCAACAACAGTCGGTTACAAATCGAGTCCGGGTCATCAAATCCTCGGGTCATGTAACCCCTTCGTCCCGGTCCGGACGCTTGACCGGACCGAGTGGGCTACACGGGGAAAACCGAGGCGAAACCCGTTAAGGCTTCACTTCGGTTAACGACCCGAAGAAACTTTTTCATTATTATTATCTTGTCTAGGTGTATTATTAAATCCTATGTGAGAAAGGCAACAACGGAAGAAACAAACGAGGCAAACAACCAAATAGCCCAACAAATTAGCCCAATTTTAAACTTAACTGCAGGCCGTATCGGAACGCCCATAGGGTGTTTCGATACGCCTTGACTAGGTCAACTGGCCAAAGTCAACCCGAGGAGACCGTTTCGAAACAGGGGTGGACCGTATCGAAACGCCCTCAACAGTCAACTTCTCGTGGTCAACGATACGAAGACCGTTCCGAAACACTAAAGCCTGTTTCGATACTTCAATTTATCGTCAAAATCTCAGATTTCCAGTGGCAAAATCGTATCGAAACGTTCCCTTAGCGTATCGAAACGCCTGACCCGAAACAAAGGGACCGTATCAAAACGGGACCAACCATTTCGATACGCCCTCTGTCTGCAGATTGGTTTTTGCTGGTTTATGGCATAAGGTTGTCCCAAAACACAACTAAAACCTCCAACAACCAACATACATCAACTCTAAAGCAAAACCAAACACGACAAGCATACTTAGCACACTTCAAACATACAAAAACCATACATTCAAGGGATCATCAAAACAAAATAAGAACATTCATAGCATTCAAGATACATGCTTCAACAAGAACATACACTTAAGCATTCAAAGTAAGCAACTTAAACATGGTTTACAATTCAAACATGGCATCAACAAGCATCACCAACAACAACATATTAAGGAGTCTAAACATGCTCCTAACACATCACATCCACAACTCACATCCAAAAGCTCAAGACAACAATAGATATCCCATTGCTTGACTATTACACCTTATAACTTAAAAGTCCATACTTGATAGCTAAGTTAGCACCACAAACACACTTGGAGGCCCTCTCCTTGCACAAGCAACCCACGAACTACGGATCTGTATTGTCGAACAAAAGAGAGCGTAAGCATAAAGCTTAGTGAGGGTAAGCTCATTAAAACAAACCTCGACAATGCAGGGTCCAAGCACGAGCATACAACTAAGGTAGAATGCATGATCTTACCTTCGATCCACATGAGCCAAAATATAATATGATGCATGAACATAAACTCAATATTATGCCATGCTCAACAAGTCATTAGCTCAACGTATGAGATTACACATATAAATGTATTAACAAACACATATATCAACCCATATTGGCACCTAGCTATGACTCGAATACGCGGATTACCGTTGGAACTCACATCCAACACAACCATTACCTTACGGTGGGATTACACTCATCACCGTTCACGCGGGGGGGGGGGATTCCACTCATCCTTACGCCCCGTCGATGGGATTACGCTCGTTACCGAATAACATATATAAGAAGAATTTCCGAGCGAACCCGTACTCCATCTTGATGACTACCATCACCAAGACCACGCGCGCATTTGACTCACGTGTGCACACTAAAACATCCTAATGATCGATCATTGTACCTAAGCATACTAGTGCCAACACTAAACACTTTTCACAACATCATTTCATAACAACTTCCGTGCTTAGCACGTACTCACCATGATCACCATCATGCACAATCCACATGCATATAACAATGCATCAATAACATGCCTCAACATATATGTATAACACAATTTACATAGTCACCATAATCACAATTAAACATAAGGCATAATTAACATTTAACGATCACTCAAAGTCTCTAACTAAAGCTTGGGATTAGACTACCAATCTAATCCCAACTCTAGGTGGGTCTACCAAGCCCAACCTAGTCCACATGCTTGAACCAACACTTGAAAACCATTTAAAATCATTTAACCACTCACTGACTATTCCGAGCTCAACACACTAGCCGATCAAGCTTCCAACGATTCCGGATTCGATCCCGAGGCTTCACCAACACAAATTCTTGCTTCTAGCCATCTCAACACAATCAAAACAACCTCAAATCAGTTCACAAATTAATGTAGTAAACCCGGAACACTAATCAAGCACAAAACACAAGATTCAAGCTAAGAACAACTCCCAAAACTTTCATTCCCGAGCAGCCATGAAACTCAGTCCAAAACCCTTGATTTCAACCTTTTTAACACACCTAAAGGCTCCCAAAACAACCCCTAACCATCATACTAACATCAGCCCTCAATTTCCAACACATAGCAGCCCCAAAATCAACCTTTAAACCCTCCTAAAATCCCACTTAAACCCAATTTCGAGAATCATCATAAAACCCTTTAAAATTCTCATATGTTGGGCCTTATGGTTTACAAACAACTTATCTAACAACTATAAATCAAAAGCTTAGTTACAAAACCATAAAGCTACAACCTTTAACAAAAACTTTGAAAAACCCAAAATACAAAGTACTTGGTTTTATTGAAAACTAAGGGTACCAACATGAAGAGGAAGGTAAGGACAAGTCAAAAACGTATTTACCCTTCAAAAAGCACCAACAAAGAGCAAGGGAGATGATGGAATAGTGATTTGGGTAAGGAGAGCTCTCTTTGTCATGAGAAATGAAATGGGAGAGAGGGGGAAGGAGATGACAAGGGCTATTTTAAACAAAAGGGTTTTTAATTGAAAGACCACTTAATTACACTTTTTCTATTAATGAGATGGCAATCTCTTAAACTCTAAAATTCATGGAATTTGAGTTTCAAATCAATTTAAGTCCAACATAAAATGTTTGTTTTGAATATACGAAGCCCAAATAATATTTTATTATTTTAATTATAAAACCGAAACTTGAAGCATCATTTTAATATTATTTTCACCCGACCCCCAAACCCGGGTGTTACAGGTCAAATCAGGTTTTGACTCGAGCAGGTTTCAATCAGGTTTCCAGATCGGGTCAGCTTTTTACATCCCTATAATTTAGGGGGGGGGGAAATGTATTAACCTAAAATTAAATTATAATAATGAGTCTTTCTTTTTTAGTATTGAAGTCTTTATCTTTTCTTTTCTTTTGATATAAGAGGGAATATCACTATAAGCCTCGTTAAAAACCTCCCTAAACCTAGTTAAAGGAATAGAGTACTCATAGTGATAATTACAGAAAGCAATTAATCATTACAATGATCAGCAATAACCAACGACATAATATCCGATGGTGGTTGTACATAGATAAACTCTCTAAACTCTTCACCTTACGCAAATTTAGCTAAACCATCAATGACAACATTACTCACCCGACCTATATGATTAATCCGTACCTCCCAATCTCTATCAAGGAGCGCTTTCACTCGCACCACAAGCGCATTATTAGCTAAAGCCAAATATTCACATGTAAGATCTGCACTACATTCAAATTATCAAGTTCCAACTCAAGCCTTCTATACCCAAGTCGCCAAGCATGGCTAAGCGCATTGTGGGCTGGCTAAAGTTTTGCAAGAAGAACCGAACAAGTTCCTAAACTCCTAGCAAAGCCAAAGAGCCACTCACCTACCCCATCTCGGAGGACCCTTCTATTGACGCCCAATGGTTCACACCACCAACAACCCCATCTGCATTTACACGAGTCCATCCCACAGCCGATCGGCGCCAAGAAGAAAGCACCTGCCTACAAGCATCCAAAGAAGACGGTGCTGGCTGCGGTCCAACCAATTTCGTCCATGTCCTGCATCAATGTCCAACAATATCCCCATAGATCTCATGGCAATGTTTTTATCTTTTCTTTTATTATTATTTTATGTATAAAATTAGAAAAGGGAAAAAGTCTACAGTTTTCACTTCCTATATAAAAAAATACGATTGAAAGTTAAAATCCTAAAATTCTTAAGGCATCATCTCCTATGTTGTTCATTGAAAATTGTTGAGAAACTAAAAAGAGTCTCACACTCGAATATCGACTTCATCTCTAACTCGGTCATGACAAGTTCATTTATTTATCTCCTCTGACCTCACGTTTTTCCCTTGAATTTCTATGTTTATATTAAGCTCTAATAGCATCACTAGATTTTACTTATATTTTGTAACCCCCTCGTCCCGGTCTGGCCGGATGACCGGTCCGAGTGGGCCACACGGGGAAAACCGAAGCGAAACCCAAAGGGTTCCTCCTCGGTTAGCAACCCTAGAATTTTTTTTCATTTTAGACTTGTCATAATCGAACCCCAAACCACAATCAAACGACCAAAAACCCAATCTTGACTAAAGGCACATTAAAACCTATGTATTTATCCCATTAAAAAGGTCAACAAGTCAAAACAGTACAATTTTAAGCAGAAGTTTCGAAACCTTTACCAAGGGTTTCGAAACTTTTGCTGACAGAAACCCCTGGAACCCATTTCTCACCCAAAGTTTCGAAACCTTAGGGAAGGTTTCGAAACCTTGGACCTTAGTTTCGAAACCTTTCCCAAGGTCTCGAAACTTTTTGTTGGCAGAATGCCCTGGAACCCAAAATCCTCCAAAGGTTTCGAAACCTTGGGGAAAGTTTCAAAACCTTTGACCATAGTTTGACCCCAACTCCTAACACTCTATACCCCATTGTCTAGGCATTACTACAAAAGCAAACCATACTTAAACTTGCTTGAGAACTCCAAAAGCTCCTCCTTCGCCCGCTCGCCTCCCGAACTCTAACGATCTGCACGTTGGAAACAAAGAGCATAAGCAACTAGCTTAGTGAGAGAGGCTCTACAATTCACAACATGCAGTTTTTCAAAATACGAATTGTATGCAAGAAAACTATGGATGCACAAGGGTCTAACTCAACCACTACTCTTGGTTTGCTCAAGCACAACCAACATACACTTACGGTGGGACTACACATCACCGTTTCGACTAGTGGATGTCCAATGGGACTACACATCAAAGTACTACCCTACTAGTCACTACCGGTGGGACTACACATCACCGTAGTTTAGACCACCATCACGTGAGGCACGAACTCAACACGACTACAACATTAACAACTTAAAATGCATTCAATGGTCACAATGTATATACAATCAACTTGTCACAACAACTTATGAGTAGGGAGACTTACACACGGGTTTAGGCAACCTCTCAAGGTTCTACCCAAACCCCAAAGGAGTCCATATCAAGCACAAAGTAAAAACCAATGAATCTACTCACCGTTGCTACCCAAGAGAAGATCGAAGACCAAGCTCAAGACTCCGAATTCCCCGGATTTGACCCCGAAGCTTCTCCGACCAAAATTCTCACCTCTAGCCAAACCAACACCAATCAAACAATCTCAAGTCAGTCCATGTTCTAAAATGCTCAACCCGGATTACAAACCAATTACAAGATATCAATTTTCACATGGAGAACAAGCCCAAAATTCCAAAATCCGAGCAGCCCTCAAGCACCCCTTAAAACCATTGATTTCAACCTTCAAACTACTCCCTAAAGCTTCCAAAACAAAGCTTTCATATACCCTAACCATTGGCCCTCTCATTTCTACATAGAACACCCTCATATTTCAATCCTAAACCTCCCAAAAACCTCCCCAAAACCCCATTTCGGGAAAATCCCCAAAACCTTGTAAAAATCATTTTGGTTGCCCCTTTTTGGTTGTAGATTACTCATTGAACCTCAACAAATCAAAAACTAGAATCAAAGACCTCAAAAACAACATTTTTAATTCAAAACCCTCCAAAATCCAAGTTTCATAACATGTGTGGAAATGAAAAATAAAAGACATCAACTTGTAGAGGATAAAGAGGGTAAGTCAAAAAACGAAGTTACCTTTGCAAAACCTTCAAAAATGAGCAAGCTTTTGATTGGAATAGTATCCAAGGGGAGGGGGGTGTTTTAACGATGGTGAGATAGTGGAGTTAGAGGAAGAAGATGACTCTAGCATTATTTTAGGTTGTTTGAAATTAAAAAGGGTTAAAAGACTTAAATGCCCTTAATGAAACAAGGGAATTACAATGAATGACATCCATGCCCAATTGGGCTTGTTTAGAAAATGGTTCAATTAAATTTTTGTTGTCTTAAAACCCGAGGCCCAAAATTATTTTTAATTACAAAACCGGACCCGGAAATAATATTAAATTATTATTTTTCACCCGACCCCTAAACCGGGGCGTTACAACTCTCCCCTACTTAAGGAATTTCGTCCTCGAAATTACCTGAAGGAAACAAGTACGGAAACTGCTCAAGCATGTCCGCTTTCCTCTCCCACGTGGCTTCCTCCACACCTCTATGTCTCCATAAGACTTTGACTAACTCTATAGTCTTGCCACGCAACACCTTGCTATCAGAAGCAAGTATCTCAACTGGTTCCTCATTGTAAGACAAGTCCGAATTTAACTCTATTTCTTCCACTGGCATAACATGGGACGGATCCGATCTATACCTCCTAAGCATCGATACATGAAACACATCATGAATCTTCTCTAGCTCAACTGGGAGTCTCAATCTATAGGCAACCGGACCAATTCTCTCAACTATTTCATAAGGCCCTATGTACCTTGGGCTCAACTTGCCCTTCCTTCCAAACCTCATCACCTTCTTCCAAGGTGAGACTCTAAAAAACACCCTATCCCCCACGGAGTATTCCACCTCCTTTCTTTTTAAATCGGCATAGGACTTTTGCCGGTCTGAAGCCGCTTTCAAGCGATCACAAATCAATTTCACCTTCTCGGTGGTTCCCTTGAGTAACTCGGGCATCGGCACTAGTTTCTGCCCGGCCTCAGCCCAACAAATCGGGGTCCTACACTTCCTACCATACAAGGCCTCATAAGGAGCCATCTGGATGCTCGACTGGAAGCTGTTGTTATACGCAAACTCCACCAATGGTAGGTGCTTCTCCCATGACCCCTGGAAGTCAATGATACAACACCTCAACATATCCTCCAAAATCTGAATCACTCTCTCAGATTGCCCATCTGACTGCGGATGATACGAAGTGCTGAAGTTCAACCAAGTGCCTAAGGCTCGATGCAAACACTCCCAAAATCTAGAGGTGAATCTCGGATCTCGATCTGACACAATTGACTTCGGTACCCCATGTAGTCTCACAATCTCCCGAATATACAATTCGGCCATCTTGTCCAACGTATAGGTGGTATGAACCGGTATGAAGTGTGCACACTTGGTGAATCTATCTACAATCACCCACACTGAATTTTTCTTCGAAGGAGTCAACGGAAGTCCTGATACGAAGTCCATAGTGATACGCTCCCACTTCCACTCTGGAATCTTCAACGGTTGCAACAACCCTGAGGGAAACTGGTGCTCAGCCTTGACTCTCTGACAAACCATGCATTTACTTACGAACTCGGCTACATCCCTTTTCAAACCAACCCAATAATACTCTTCCTTTAATCCTCGATACATCTTCGTGCTACCCGGATGCATAGCAAAAGGGCTATTGTGAGCCTCACTCAAGATCGTACGCCTCAACTCGGCATCCTCCGGAACCACTATCCTATCCTTGAAACATAGGATCCCATTCTCTCTAAAACAATACTCGGTAGGCCTATCTTCCGCTATGTCTTGCACGTGAGGTGCCAAGGACTCATCTCGCAACTGCTTCTCACGAATCAACTGAACCAATGATGGCTTAACCTGAAGCTCGGCCACTAGCCCACCATCTGTAGACACACTCAACCTTGCGAACATTGCTCGCAACTCAACGACCACCTTCCTACTCAAGGCATCGGCCACCACATTCGCCTTGCCCGGATGATACTCTATGGTAAGGTCATAATCTTTAAGGAGCTCTAACCACCTTCGTTGCCTAAGATTCAACTTCTTTTGGGACATCAAATATTTCAAGCTCTTGTGGTCGGTGTACACAGTGCACTTCTCACCATAAAGATGGTGTCTCCAAATTTTCAACGCGAACACCACTGCGGCCAACTCTATGTCATGTGTGGGGTAATTCTTCTCATGAACCTTCAACTGTCGGGAAGCATATGCCACTACCTTACCTCCTTGCATAAGTACACAACCTAGCCCCACGTAAGATGCATCACTGTAAATTACAAACTCTCTCCCCGGCTCGGGTTGAATCAAAATGGGAGCTTCGGTCAAAGCTTTCTTCAATTTCTCAAACGCTTCTTGTCTTGCATCTGACCATTCATACGGAACATTCTTCTGTAGCAACTTGGTCAACGGAGCCGCTATCCTTGAGAACCCTTCAACAAACCTCCTATAGTATCCCGCCAAGCCTAGGAAACTGCGGATTTCTGTCACTGATTTTGGTTGCTTCCAATTTACAATGGCTTCAATCTTCTTGGGATCTACACTAATCCCACTATCTGAGATCACGTGGCCAAGGAAAACCACCTCTCTAATCCAGAACTCACACTTACTTAGCTTGGCATACAATTGATTCTCAAGTAGGGTCTGAAGCACTAACCTTAAGTGTTCATCGTGCTCCTCTTCGGTTCTAGAGTACACTAGGATGTCATCGATAAACACTACCACAAACCTGTCCAAGAACTTATGAAACACCCGGTTCATCATATCCATGAAGGCTGCTGGAGCATTGGTCAACCCAAAAGGCATCACCAAAAACTCATAATGCCCGTATCGTGTACGAAAAACTGTCTTCGGTACGTCCACATCCTTTACCTTTAGCTGATAATACCCACACCTCAAATCAATCTTTGAAAACACGGAAGCACCCCTCAACTGGTCTAGCAAGTCATCTATCCTTGGCAAGGGGTATTTGTTTTTCACCGTCACCTTATTCAACTGTCTATAGTCTATGTACATTCTCATGCTACCATCCTTCTTTTTCACAAACAAGACCGGAGCACCCCATGGGGAAACACTAGGCCTAATGAAGCCTCTGTCAGTCAACTCCTGAAGCTGTGTCTTCAACTCTTTCAACTCTTTCGGTGCCATTCTATACGGAGCAATCGACACCGGTGTGGAATCAGAATATGTCTCAATAGCGAACTCAACTGCCCTGTCTGGAGGCAAGCCTGGTAGTTCTTCCGGAAAAACACTCGGAAAGTCACACACAATCCTGATGTCCTGAGGTCTCACCTCACTCATATCCGGGTTCATTACGTAAGCCAAATAAGCCTAACACCCTGAACTCAACAACCTCTAAGCCTCTAAAGCCGAAACCACATTAGACAAAAACTTAACATTCTCCCCAACTACCACAACCTCAAAGTCATCGGTAAGCTTCAAAGAGACTCTCTTAGTCTCAAAGTCAACCCTAGCTCTATGCTCTACAAGCCAATCCATGCCCAAAATCACATCAAAGCCATAAAAGGGTAGCTCCATCATGTCGACTGGAAATACATGGCCCTGAATCATCAAGGGACACCTCCTATACACTTTCCTGACTACCACTGTATCACCAAAGGAGCTAGTGACATTAACACCTACTTCTAACCAATCACAAGGTAGTCCTAATGACTTTGCATGCTCACCCAGAATATACGAATGTGTTGACCCCGAATCTATTAGAGAAAGCAAACTCAAAGACTGTAATGTGAAATTACCTGCAATGACATCAGTGTCATTCCCAGCCTCTCGCTGAGCGTACACTCTAGCCGGTCCTCCTCCCTCGGGCTGGACTGCTACCACATGAGCCAAGTTCCTCTGACCCTCATTCCTTGGCTGGAAGTTCCCACGGCCGCGCCCACGACCTCTATGATGCTCAAAACCCCTCGCTGGAGCCGGTCCTCCTCTAACTGGGTGTGGACAATCACGCCTCAAATGATCTCAGGAGCTACAGTTCCAACACGCCCCAAACATACCCATGCACTCACCTAGGTGGCGTCTCCCGCACCTAGTGCATTCCGGAATGTGCCCAACAGCCCCTTGGCCCTGACGGCCCTGACCATGGTTACCACCCCTAGGCCTCGTATCCGGCTGATACCTCCTATCCCTATGCCTCTTGGCATGATCTCTATCCCAGTTCGCATGTCTCTTCCCGGAGTCAGACCCACCAGCACGTGCCCTAGAGCTTAGGTTTTGCTCTACATCCTTGGCTCTAGAAACCAAGACATCGAACTCAGTGTAGTCGACGGCCAACATGTAAGTCTTCACATCAGTAGTCAACCCATATCTGAAGCGCTCACAACGCTCCTTCTCATCCGGAATCAACTCTGGCGCGTACTGGCTCAACCTCACAAATTGGATCTCATACTCGGACACGGTCCTATTGCCTTGAACCAAAGCCATGAACTCCCTTTTCTTTTCATCCAAGTACCGAACTCCGAGGTACTTCCTCTTGAAAGCATTCCTGAAAAACTCCCATGTGACATCCACCTCGGCCATACCAGAGGTAGCAGTGGTCCACCAAGTATAAGCGTCTCCCTGAAGCAATGAGACAATGCATCCCAACTTACGAGCATCCGAACACTCCATCTGACCCAAGATGCGAGTAGTGCTCTCAAGCCACCCTTCTGAACCCTCCGGAGACAACCCACGAAACTCAACTGCCCCCAAATTACGAAGCCTCTCTAGGGGTAATCCTGTCCCCGCACCCTGAGCTGGTGCTGCAGCTTGCATACCAGCCAAAGCTGTCTGGAAAGCTCCGGCTATAGTCTGAATCAAATGAGCCACATCTGGGCCTGCCTGACCTTGGCCCGCTTGAGCCCCATTACCTCCAACGTTCCCTCTATTACCACCCGGAGCATTAATAGCAGGAGGCGCGTTCTCGGGTGCTTGGTCACCCGCTCTAGGCCGTCCCCTCGGTCTCACCATAGCAATTAATGTAATCTAAAACAACAAACACACAACAACAAGGAAACGTTAGGTTAGCAAGGGGCAAAGGACTCCGGTTCTCAAGCTCTTTAAACCAAAACAATTTTCCCTTTTTTCTTTTGACAATAATGCCTAACAATGGGGACTCAAACCAACTTTCAAACATCAGAAAAGTCACCATAGCATGCATACATACACCGTGCTAAAACAAAACTTAGACAGGCATGGCAAAACACTCATAATACCTTAACTTACCTCACTTACCTGCCCGAGGTCTCGGAAACCTCAGGCTCTGATACCAATAAATGTAACCCCCTCGTCCCGGTCTGGCCGGATGACCGATCCGAGTGGGCCACACGGGGAAAACCGAAGCGAAACCCAAAGGGTTCCTCCTCGGTTAGCAACCCTAGAATTTTTTTTCATTTTAGACTTGTCATAATCGAACCCCAAACCACAATCAAACGACCAAAAACCCAATCTTGACTAAAGGCACATTAAAACCTATGTATTTATCCCATTAAAAAGGTCAACAAGTCAAAACAGTACAATTTTAAGCAGAAGTTTCGAAACCTTTACCAAGGGTTTCGAAACTTTTGCTGACAGAAACCCCTGGAACCCATTTCTCACCCAAAGTTTCGAAACCTTAGGGAAGGTTTCGAAACCTTGGACCTTAGTTTCGAAACCTTTCCCAAGGTCTCGAAACTTTTGGTTGGCAGAATGCCCTGGAACCCAAAATCCTCCAAAGGTTTCGAAACCTTGGGGAAAGTTTCGAAACCTTTGACCATAGTTTCGAAACCTACCCCAAAGGTTTCGAAACTTTGGCTGGCAGTGACCCCTGGAACCAAAATTTCTGCAAAGGTTTCGAAACCTTACCCATGGTTTCGAAACCTTAGTGCAGGGGGTCACCTACTGCCCAACTTAAGGACTTCCTACCCAAGAAAAACGTTAAGATCATGCATAGACATGTATAGAAGCTTAAAAAGACCAAAAGCATGATTCAACGACTACAAGGCTCGCACATACGACCATTCCAACAAGCATACATACAACAATCACAGTTGGATTTTAGCTTACAAGCATTGAATATAACAACAATCACACTTATCTAGACTTCAAGCAATATCATAAGAAACCACTTAACAAGCATAGGCATCATACACATGGTTGACAAACTTAAGGAATGCATAGACCAATCCTCATACAAAATCAGGCATAAGCAAATAATCCACAAGTATCATAGAGCATAATCCAAGAAGCAAATCATAACACAACATAGGTTTAACAATTTCAAACATAACTTCCTAAGGAGTTTGACCCCAACTCCTAACACTCTATACCCCATTGTCTAGGCATTACTACAAAAGCAAACCATAATTAAACTTGCTTGAGAACTCCAAAAGCTCCTCCTTCGCCCGCTCGCCTCCCGAACTCTAACGATCTGCACGTTGGAAACAAAGAGCATAAGCAACTAGCTTAGTGAGAGAGGCTCTACAATTCACAACATGCAGTTTTTCAAAATACGAATTGTATGCAAGAAAACTATGGATGCACAAGGGTCTAACTCAACCACTACTCTTGGTTTGCTCAAGCACAACCAACATACACTTACGGTGGGACTACACATCACCGTTTCGACTAGTGGATGTCCAATGGGACTACACATCAAAGTACTACCCTACTAGTCACTACCGGTGGGACTACACATCACCGTAGTTTAGACCACCATCACGTGAGGCACGAACTCAACACGACTACAACATTGACAACTTAAAATGCATTCAATGGTCACAATGTATATACAATCAACTTGTCACAACAACTTATGAGTATGGAGACTTACACACGGGTTTAGGCAACCTCTCAAGGTTCTACCCAAACCCCAAAGGAGTCCATATCAAGCATAAAGTAAAAACCAATGAATCTACTCACCGTTGCTACCCAAGAGAATATCGAAGACCAAGCTCAAGACTCCGAATTCCCCGGATTTGACCCCGAAGCTTCTCCGACCAAAATTCTCGCCTCTAGCCAAACCAACACCAAGCAAACAATCTCAAGTCAGTCCATGATCTAAAATGCTCAACCCGGATTACAAACCAATTACAAGATATCAATTTTCACATGGAGAACAAGCCCAAAATTCCAAAATCCGAGCAGCCCTCAAGCACCCCTTAAAACCATTGATTTTAACCTTCAAACTACTCCCTAAAGCTTCCAAAACAAAGCTTTCATATACCCTAACCATTGGCCCTCTCATTTCTACATAGAACACCCTCATATTTCAATCCTAAACCTCCCAAAAACCTCCCCAAACCCCCATTTCGGGAAAATCCCCAAAACCTTGTAAAAATCATTTTGGTTGCCCCTTTTTGGTTGTAGATTACTCATTGAACCTCAACAAATCAAAAACTAGAATCAAAGACCTCAAAAACAACATTTTTAATTCAAAACCCTCCAAAATCCAAGTTTCATAACATGTGTGGAAATGAAAAATAAAAGACATCAACTTGTAGAGGATAAAGAGGGTAAGTCAAAAACGAAGTTACCTTTGCAAAACCTTCAAAAATGAGCAAGCTTTTGATTGGAATAGTATCCAAGGGGAGGGGGGTGTTTTAACGATGGTGAGATAGTGGAGTTAGAGGAAGAAGATGACTCTAGCATTATTTTAGGTTGTTTGAAATTAAAAAGGGTTAAAAGACTTAAATGCCCTTAATGAAACAAGGGAATTACAATGAATGACATCCATGCCCAATTGGGCTTGTTTAGAAAATGGTTCAATTAAATTTTTGTTGTCTTAAAACCCGAGGCCCAAAATTATTTTTAATTACAAAACCGGACCCGGAAATAATATTAAATTATTATTTTTCACCCGACCCCTAAACCGGGGCGTTACATATTTAAAAAACAAGGTAAAAATTTGACGAGCTTAACGAGCAACGAGATTTTTAACGAGCATGAGTCGAGCACTACTCAACTCGCGATCGGCTCGCTCGATAAGCACCCCTAACTAGCATTGTTTGTTTCTTTTTTGTGACTGAAGTCTTTGGAAATTGGAATTGTATCCATAGTGTTTTGCATAGGGGTGATCGTTCGATCGAATCGAGTAAAAAAATTTCGAGTTATTCGAGTTGACGCGTCATATTTTACAACTCAAACTTTATTTGAAATTTTTTTATTCAATTCGAGTTTATGAAATTCGAGTCGAGTTTTCGAGTTCCTATACAAATTTAATTGTAATTATTTATCGTGTTATAGTACAATTTGTTTCGAATTTAAACGACTTTCTCTAATGATATAAAATATGCATATATATATATATTTCTTCATATTTTTTCATATGTGGCATATATTTCTTCATATCTTTTTATATCGGTATATATATATACCAGGAAAATTTGAGGGACTCGACTCTAACTTAAAAATCAATCCACTAATTACTAAAAATTTTGAGTTATTCGAATTTCCAATTCAAACTTTATTTGAAATTTTTTCCAAGTCGACTCGATTTTATAAAATTTTGAGTCTAGTCAAGACGAGTCGAGTTTTTTCGCCTCGAGTCGAGTAAAAATTTTTAATTTTTTCGAGTCAAATCGAATTTTGCTCACCCATAGTTTTGCATCTATCTTAATACTTTTTTAACATCACATGCTACACATATTCCCTTGTAGCCCTTGCAAATAACGTTATTCGAATCCATATAATTAAAGGAAACATATCATTAAAGGGAAATGATACATCCTACACCAAAAAGTAAATGTTTTCCGAGATGACTGAACTAGTAATCTAATGTTCATACCCTTTCTTACCCTTGAGACAAACACTATAACATGATCTTTCCATGCAAATAAGAAAATGAGTAAATTAAACCAGATACCACTTAACTTTAAGTTTAGTATTGATTATATCCCTAAGCTAAAAATCGATATTATTTTAGCACTGAATTTTAGTTTAAACTTCAATTATACTACTGGGTCGTTAAAGTCCATCCACATCATCACACATAGACTATTAATATCCGTCCACATCATCAATTTAAATGACCAGTGGTATAATCGAAGCCTAAACTAAAGTCCAGTTTTAAAATAATAGTGACTTTAGTTCAATGATATAATTAATACTAAATTAAAATTCAGTGATATCTAATATAGTTTACCCAAAGAAAAAAAATAAGACATAAACTAATGAATAAAAAGACATGAAGTTAATGTCACGTGTGATGTGAGCTTGGTTGTTGATAATAATAAATGAACAAATTGTGTCCCTCACACAATATATATGTATTATTGATAACAAGGGACATTTTAAAAGGAAAAATCTTTAGCATTTGTAATAACTCCAACAGACAAAGTACCGTGCGAGTCTAGACTGTTTTTTTCTTCTTCTTCATGAAACATCAGTTCAAACAGTGTACATCTTTGTCCTCTCTCCAATACTCTCAAGCATTCATTTGTTGGTTGGTCTTCCATTGTATGACTGAAATTTTCAATGATTTAAAAACTGGATCGAATATTTTATCAGTTAGAACAATTGATTTTCGGTTCAACCGGTAATTTATTCAATGAACTACTATTTTAAAGATTTTTTTTTTTGATAATTGAGGTAGCAAGTGGCTAAGTTGAGCAGTGACGAAGTCAGAATTCAATATTAGAGCCAAAATAAAATTATGAAAGTTTGGAGTGAAAGTTAAAAAAACATTTGAAAGGAATAAAATTAAGTGCAAAGTACCAAAATGAATACTCAACTTTTTGGACGTGTCATATTACTATTAGAAGTGATGTGTAGTTAGAGATTTAATGGTGGTGATTGAGATTGAGAACTTCTGCTAACGATAGTGACTAAATTGATAGCATCATAAAAGTCGGGTGACTCAATTGTAAGGATTATTTTTCTGGTGTCAAAATTACAAGTTTCTAAAAAGTTGAGTGACCATTTGAGAACTTTACCCTAAAATTAAATCATGTAAAATCTTCTATTATACCATGCGAAATACATAAGTTGTGAATTTAATTTAGGGCTAGGTTCAGGGATTAGGGATTTAGTATACTATTTGAGAACTTTACCCCTAAAATTAAATCATGTAAAAATGGTCGATTCTTTCATTAATTCAAAAGAACCAAGAAATAATTATCATTATTAACTTTTAATCTCTAAAATATATTAACTGTAATGTCATTTTATAGTAAAAATAAATAAAGGATAAAAAATTTATACACATGCTGTGGAAATTGAAAGTTTCCACAAACACCTTAGTTTTAGGGTATAGGGAGTTAGTTTACAGTTTAGGGGTTTAGGTGTAGGGGGTTAGAATTTAGAGATATTTTTTTTTCAATTTAAGGTTTAGGGTTATAATTTAGGGTTTATAGGTTAAAACCTAAATCCTCACCATATTACCCTAAAAACTAAACCCTAACCTATAAACCCTAAACCTTAAAATTGAAACAACTATCTCTAAATTATAAACCCCTACACCTAAACCCCTAAACCCTATGCGCTAAACTAATTCTATGTACCCTAAAATTAAGGCGCTTGTGGAAACTTTCAGTTTTCCACCGCTTGTGTATAGGATATTATTCCATAAAAAAAATTATTAAGATTTATTTTATAAAATTTCATAATTTATCTACAAACAACTATATATTCTAACATGGTAATGTACAAAAAAATTAAGATTATATATTCATTTCCAGGTTTACAACATGAAGAATTAACACCAAAATTTATTGAAAAAAAATGAAAACAGAATCAAAGTGCTAACACCTTACAACACCTTTTCTGCCTCTCCTTTGTACCTAAACTAAGAAATATTTGGTAATTTCCCATGAAACCCTTCAACCACTTCCCAGACCAAATCATGAGACTGTCGAAATCTTCATATTTAGAACAAAGTGTATTTCATGTATGTTCCAAAGGGACACAAACTTGTCTGGCAATGCAACATTTTCCTTGTTATATCTATGCAACAACGAAGATGGTATCTTTTAGGAAGAACAACAAGCTCCCTTAGTTCCGGTATCCGACGTATTGTTAACGTTAATGGTAGTCCCTCGAGGAACACCGGAAGATGCTTGCTGTGCTGCCATTGCCTTCTTGCTTATGATTTGATAAATATCCATTAAAATTGTCTGAAACGCTTTCTCGATGTTGAGAGCTTCCAATGCGGATGTCTCGAGGAACGCCAGGCCTTCCTTTTCGGCCAAGCTTTGCGCATCCTCTTGTGAGACCGATCGAAGATGGTTTAGATCGGACTTGTTTCCGGCCATCATGATGACGATGTTCGAATCGGCATGGTCTCTTAGTTCACGTAGCCATCTTAGGGCATTGTCGAAGGTTTGCCTTTTAGTTATGTCGTAAACCAGAAGTGCCCCAACCGCACCTCTATAGTAAGCGCTTGTAATGGCTCGATACCTTTCTTGACCCGCAGTGTCCCATATTTGTGCCTTAACTGTCTTCCCTTCTACCTGAAAAGAAACAAACAACTCCTAAACATAGGTAGACAAATTTTAATTCTATGTTGTTCGACCTCTTCACTTTTCTTATTTAAATTATCTGAACCCGACGTATTAGAAAATCTTAAGGTCAAATTATGGTTTTGGTCTCACTATTATGCTCAAATTTGATATTTAGTCCCCATACTTCAATTTCACATAATTTGATTCTTTGCCTTTGTAAAACCATTAGCCCACATAATTAACACTATTAACCATTGTGGTATAGTATGATGTGCTTTTATCTTCCTAACACAAATGGTCAAATTCTTCTATTAGTCTTTGTATCATATGAAAGTTTTAGTTTAGTTCATGTGCTCTAATTTAGTCATTTTTAGTCTATGCACTTTTTAAAATTTAAAATTTCATTGTTAACTCAAATACTAGTAATGAAATATGCTAAGTCAAATTATGCGATTAGTCCTTGTATTATTCGCAAGTGGTGGATTTAATTACCGCTCTTTAATTTGATCATTTTAAGTACTTTAATTTAGTAATATTACCATTGTATTGTTTTGATCAAGACTGAAATTTCAGAATTCACAAAGTACAGAGATTAAAGTTGACCAAATTAAATAGGGACTAAATCCATAATTTATGCATAGTAAAAGAACTATAGGGACCAAATTAAATTATTTGGAAGGGGTGTTCTTAAGAAATTATTCATGTATGCATTATACCATTAACAAGACAAGAGGTAGAGCGGGCCAAGCAATGGCCTTGCCCAAAAATGGTAAAATTACATTTAAATCCCGTGAAGTTAACTCGATGGTCAATTTGGCCCCTAAATTTTTTTTTTACTTTCCTCTAACCTTTTGACTAACTTATTACATTAAAAAAATCAGAGAGATCAAATTGTGTCAAATTAATGTATAAGGACAGTCCCAAATATTAGCCAGTAAGGTATCAAAATCATAATTTAACAAAAAATTAACCATATTTATATCGAATACATACTGTATATGACTTTCACACTCAAATCTTAAAAAAAAACATTGTTTCAAGCTACTTGATTCACAAATCTAGTGTATAAATAAACAGAAAAATATCATCAAAATGTGGTAAAATATGCAAGACACAAATATTTATATATACCTGAAGAGTTCTTGTTGCAAATTCGACACCAATGGTGGACTTAGAATCCAAGCTAAACTCATTTCTTGTAAATCTGGAAAGAATGTTAGATTTTCCAACGCCCGAATCTCCGATCAATACAATCTTGAATAAATAATCGTATTCATGATCCACTTTATATGCCATTTACACTTTAATATTTTGTGTTAATTCGAAACCTGTTAGATCCGACAGAAAGTTAAAAAAAACACCAAAGTTGTCTGATTAACAAGTTTTACCTCAAAATCATCAAATTTGGTGTTTTTTGTTTTGAGAAGGTTGTTGCAATGGAGAAGGAAATGGTTTCCATAGCCAAAGAGAGAAAAACAGAATTAACGTACAAAAAGCCTCTTAAAACGGTTTTCAGTGGGATCAAAACCAAGCAAATTTCACCCACTTTAAAATAAGGATAAATTACGTAAATCATCACTGAACTTTTCTCTCAAACTTATTTTGTTCACTGAAATTTCAAAACGTTCAATTTACTCACTGAAGTTTAGACATTGAACGTTTTGGGTCACTCCTCTATTAACTTATTGACATCGTCCATTTACCGGCAAATGAAGAAACTTCTCCAAGATCCGAACAGTAGAAAACTTCATCAGCACGAGAGAAGCAATATACTAAGAAACATGCTCAATCCGACGATGGAGGACGAAGATCGACAAGAGAGAAACTAAAAGATTTTTGCCCGATTCGTGAACTTCAGGACACTTTTCGGCGAAATGGAAGTCGGATTCGGACTTAAGGGGCGAGACAAAGCGGCTGGTGAAATTTGGTACCGAACAACCACCATCTACGGTGCGCGTCCGACGGTGAACGGTGGAATGAAGAAAAACGTTCAACGTCTAAACTTCAGTGAGTTAATTGAAGGTTTTAAAATTTCATTGACCAAAATAGGTTTGAGAGTACTACTAAGTAATGATTTATGTAATTTACCTTAAAATAATTTAATAGGTCTAATTATGGATTTCACCCCTCTACTTTATGAAATCAAATAAGTCAGTCCCTCTATTTTAATTTATCATGTCCTCATACTTTACGAAAAAAAAGTGTTGATTTTTGCTTATTTGACATATAAAATGCTTGCCTATTGATATTTTCTAATTCTTTGCGATTAATGGTAATGTTTAACGATGTTATTCAATTGGATTAACTTCTTAACTTTTGTAAAGTGCGAATCAAATTCTGAAAAATTAAAGGGATTAACCTCTTAGCTTTTTGGTATGAAATTAATAACTAAAGTTAATAATAAGGGTAAAAATGTGTTTTGGTATCTAAATTTGGCTTCAATGTTCAATTTGATACCTAAGCTGTTTTTGATCTAATTAGATACATGAACTTAGCCTCAATGTTCAGTGTGATACCTGAACTTTTTTTGCTCCAATAAAGCATCTGAACTTGACTATTTCATTCAAACTGGTACATAAACATGATTGTATAGTTCAAATAAGTCATTTATTGTAAGTAAATATTTGAAACAAGAAACCAAATTCAAGTACCAATTTAAACTAAGAAACTAAATTAAGGTACCAAAAATTATATTTAGCCTAATATTAAATTACAATACTGATTTAATATGTTCATATAAATGTATCTTATAAGTAACATATGTAAATATATATTATAATTAATATTTTTCTTAAAACAAATAAAATTAATTCCAGGCAAAGGTTAATCTAAATAGAAGTTTTGTCAATATAGAGTAACAAATTTTCTACTAGGCCTGATAGCTTAGCTTTTTATTTTTTATTGTCGAGATCCAGGTTTTAATCCCTCTGGAAGTATAATTATTTTCTTTAATTTTGTTAAAATAAAAGCGTTAATCCAAGAATAAATAATAAGATAAAATAATATTATTTAAACGAACAATATAAAATTAAAAACAATACAACAATATATAAATCAAACCGATTTGGAACCAAAAGAAACGTGTTGAGGCTTGTACGAACGCAGTTTTCTTAAGACAGATTTTCGGCCATTCCTATGGTGCTCGAGTTTATTGTTCATCTGTCTCCCAGGATACAACAACATAAGATCAGCCACAGTTGCACTACTATGGAGATCACGAACCGACCCTTGCCTTCGCCTATCACCGAAAACCACTTGTAAAATCCACAGAGTAAAATAATAAAAAAAATTTGTGGTTTTTGTTGATTTTTAAACCTAGAAGCTTTACTCACTATTTATAGGATTGTCATGAGGGTATAAGTGGAAATTTTGACCTAATGGAGCATTTAATATTGATAATCAATTGATTCTCCTATAAAGCAATTTCCAAAATTATTATCTGAATTAAAGGTAACTTCCAATATTTACACTTTTAATTCCAAGATAAAATTTGTCAAATTTATGCTTTTATTTGAAGAAAATTCATTTCAAATTTGGGTCAAAATATCTGTAAGCCCACGAAGGACCAGACCGGTTCAGACATTTGCGTTACCCACGTCGTTCACGTCTGCACATTTACGAACCAACAATTGGTTCCACATTTTACTCAACAACATTTGAATCAATTTCTTATTCAAAGCTCCAAAATTATCAAAATTTTCCAACAAATTTCTCTCGAGCTTAAGTAAAACTTCTGTGCTTGAGACCCGTGTTTGAGTTAAAATTTATAATTTTGTCCTTAATTTTCATCAGGTTCAAATCTCCGGAGGGTCATATATTAATTTTATTCTCTTGTTCGTTGAGAGTAATGCATTTGAATGAGACAGAGTTGAGGGCAATTGCATTTGCTTTGGATACGATGGTTCGTTTTAAATGGTGCAAGTGGCTTTCACTTGTGATTGAATCGGATACTATAATAGCAGTGTCATAGATCTTGAATCATGAGAGTCGTCCATGGATTCTTTGGGACTGATTTTTAATGAGATCGATGCATGTTGTTCTTTGGTATGTGTGTGCTTTCATAATATCTATCGAGAAACGAATGGGATGGCGGATGCGTTGACAAAAGGTGGGTGAATCAAACGACTTGTTTTCCAGGTGATGGCATGAGGGTAGTGGCGGATTTGCATCCTACCTTGAACTTTTCAGAGTTCACACATTTAACTTTATTTTTTTAATTTTTATGATTTGTATACACGGAAAAATTCTAAATCCGCCACATCATGGGTGGTGATAGTATTTCTATTTTTGCTCGGGTAGTTACTGATTTTCATTCCCAGAAGTCAGTGTCGATGTTGGTGTGTTGTCTACTGGATTTGCGTTAGTGCTTTGCTTTTGCTTTGTTGGATAGTTTTGCTTCATAATAAAATTGGTATTACTTAACACATTTCTGTGTTTACTTTTGTTCACCAATAAAAATATCTATTGATAAAAAATGTCAATATATAAAATAATAACACATTTTTTTTATAAAAAACAAAATTTATATAAAAATGTAACACAATTGAAATATGTTAGTTGGACGAAGACACCATTTGCACCTCGTTACTACATTGCGACATCATTTGCACATCGTCACTTGGATATATTGACGAAATTGGACTTTGTTTATCCAAAAAAATAACAAGCCATTTACAACTATACAAAGAACATGAATCAATCAAAGAGGGACTCCCAACTATACATAAATTTCCCACTCTAGACACAGCCTCCTATTTACGGTGTCAGTAGTATCTATAGAGTTTAACACTAACAAAATCCTTTACACTATTAACAAGATCAACAACAGTTCTTGAAGTACTTTGAAACAATTTTCGATTTCTCTCCTCTCAAATAGTGTAGATGCAAGCACTCATTACATCTTTAAGGATGAAGACAATAAGAGATTTACCCTTCAAACTACCAACAACCTACTGCATTTCTTCGTCCCATGCCAAAATATTTCGATTCAGGCCACATAAACAAAGAATATTCCTCCAAAACTCAGTCGAGAAAGGGCACTAAAAAATAGTTGATTTCTAGATTCCGAGTCATTTTCACATAGCACAGATTGATCCTCATGAATGATCCCCAACTAAACAAGCGATCCTTAGTAGGAAGTCTATCAAGAACAACAATCCAAACAAATATAAAATGCTCAAGAGTATGCATTGGATACCATAACAACCTATCCCATTCAACTTTGTCAACTTTGCCTCTAGACATTTCCCAAATCCAGCTAGTATTAATGGCTGACCATTCAGTAACAGAAGAGAAAATAATTTCAGCTTCCCTAGAAGCTTTAGCAGCTTACTAGTCATCTAACTAAATTGAGGTTTATAATTGATAAACCAATAGTCCTCCTTCTTGAAAACATAGGCTTTCAACTATGCCACCCACAAGGATCCTTTACCAGTAAGGATATTTCTGACTAGGAAAAGCATGCATGTTTTATTCTAAACTCCCGCATTTTTTAAACTCAGTCCCCCTCAGACTACGGAGAACAAATGACAGATCAACTAGCACGAGCTCCCTTAGCTGAAGAATCATCAGTCTTTTAGAGAAAAAAAATGTGCAAATCTGCTCAATTTTAGCAATCACTGACTTGGGCAAGACAAGTTGTTTACACCAATAATTAGTGATGCTAAACTTTAATCACTAAACCAACATAACATTATGTAATATTTTACCATAAATATTATATATCTCAAACTAATTCAGATTAATTCAAATTATTTTATAAAATAAATAATATTATAATATATTATTTGTATATAAAAAATATATAAAAATAAAAGTGTATTTTTTATTTTGCATATAATATTTATAATATAAATATATTATTTAAAAAACTCCAAAAAAATTCATAAAAATAATATATTTATATTATAAATATTATATAAAAACTCTAAACTTTAAATCTTAAACCTTAAACTACAAAGCTCAAACCTTAAACCCTAAAATTTATGATATGAGGTTTGTGGTTTATAGTTTTTTATATTATTTGTAATATAAATATATTGGCTCTGTTTGGTAAAGAGAGGTTTGGGAAAAAATTAAAGGTTTGAGGCATAATTAGAGGTTTGACCAGTCAAATCCGCTAATATTGTTGTTTGATAAATAGCAGATTGAAAGAGCGGATTGGGGTGAAACTGCTAATTTTGAAAAAGCTCATAATATGAGCTTTTTGATATTAGAGGTTTGATATTAGAGTTGTAAAGACTCTTTTACCCTTACCAGTTATCAAAAATCTCAAAATAACCTAAATTAAATATTTTCTCACCCTAATTATAATATAATCCTATTTACTTTTTTCTTTTTATTATCACACATTTATATGTGTATTTAAATTTATTAATTAATTAAGTTATATTAAAATAATTATATAAATAATAAATGAATATATAAATCATTTGAATATGTTTAGAAAAGTTATATTAAAAATAATTTTATAGATCTAATTAATAATAATTAGATACAAAATATTGATAACTAATAAACTATTCAAACAAGTATTGAATATAATCATGTCCTTATATGTCATTTTGCTTGTTTAAATAATCTAACAGCTATCAGCTATCAATTACTTTTACCAAACACTTTTATACAATCAGCTAATACAATCCGCTAGTCAAATCAGCTAATGCAATAAGCTATCGACTAATATAATCCGCTATCAGCTATCCGCTAATTGCCAAACATGGTCATTGTTTTATGAATATTTTTTTTGTTTTTAAAAAATAATATTTTTATTGATATATGTAAAAAAATATTTTATATCTATTATAGAATTATTTTTATAAAATAATTTGGTTGAACCAAATAGATAAGTTTATAAAATTTAAATAAAAATATTTTATTTTTATATTATTTATAATATAAACATATCATTTTTATAAATATTTTGGGTTTTTTAAATAATATATATATGCAAATAATATATATTTATATATTTATATGTTAATATTATTTATAATATTATTTATTTTATAAAATAATTTGAATTAATTTGAATTAGTTTGAGATATATAATATTAGTGGTAAAATATTATATAATGTTATGTTGGTTAAGTGGTTAAGGATTTGCTTTTTTCCTAAAGTTCTTGGGTTCAAAACACCCTAAGTGCATGGTTCTCACATTTTTCCTCTAGCAAAACGACGTCGTTTTGGGCTAAATTAGGTTTCAAAATAGCCGCACCAAAACGACATCATTTTGACTTAATAGATGAGTTAACGGCGGAGTGACATTTGCGACTCAAATATTAAAGTTCAGTGCAAGTTTTGAAGAGTTTTAAAGTTCGGTGGTATTTTCGACTCAGGGGCCATAGTTTAGTGGTATTCGGTGTAGTTTACCAACAAGAGTTGGGTGCATTGGTAAGGCACATTGCATTACTAAGGTGAGGACGTGAGTTCGAACCTTGGAGACAACATTGTTGCTTCCTGGGAGGGGCAACCACGCACCCCAAACATGGACAATAAGACGGACATACATATTACCAAAACACTTTTTTCTCTATTTATAATTACTACTTTATATATATATATATATATATATATATTGTCACAATATCATTACTTTCTTCCTAAAAATTATGCCAGATAAAATATGCAATACCATCACTTAAATTTTCTTCCTGGGAGGGGCAACCACGCACCCCAAACATGGACAATAAGACGGACATACATATTACCAAAACACTTTTTTCTCTATTTATAATTACTACTTTATATATATATATATATTGTCACAGTATCATTACTTTCTTCCTAAAAATTATGCCAGATAAAATATGCAATACCATCACTTAAATTTTCTTTTTTCGACGTGAGAATAATGTCACTCGACTCCATGACAATATATATGGTATGAAAATGTTTTATTGTAATGTTGAAACAGGTATACATCGTTTACATGGGGAACCTTCCAAAGGGTAAGGTTTTGTTGGGCAAAACAGTTAATTCAAGAATAAAATAATAAGATAAAATATTATTATTTAAATGAACTGTACAAAAATACGGACGATACAACATTATGTAAATCAAACCGATTTGAAACGAAGAATCAAAGGAAATGTGTTGAGGCCTGCACGAACGCAGTTTCCTTAAGATAGATTCGCCCGCTCCTATGGTGCTTGAGAAACATCGGACGTCTATCTCCCAGTATACAACAACATAATGAGCACAACAGTAGCACGTCTGCAGTGATCAACGAACCGTGACATCGCCTTCTTCTATCACCAAAACTACTTTTTAAATCACAGAGTAAAACAATAAAAAAATTCTCTGTGTTTTTCAGTTGTGTCAAGCCTAAAAGGTTTACCCCTATTTATAGGAGTGTCATGAGAGTATAAGTGGAAATTTTGACCTAATGAAGCATTTAATATTGAGAATCAATTGATTCTTCTATAGAGCAATTTACAAAATTTACTTTCTGAATTAAAGGTAACTTTCAATATTTATCCTTTTAATTCCAAGATAAAATTTGACAAATATATGCTTTTATTTGAGGAAAAATTCATTTCAAATTTGGGTCAAAATATCTGCAAGCCCACGAAGGACCAGACCGGTTCAGACATTTGCGTTACCCACGGCGTGCACGTCTGCACATTTACGAACCAACAATTGGTTTCACATTTTCCTCAACAACGTTTGAATCAATTTTTGATTCAAAGTTTCAAAATTATCAAATTTTTCCAACCGGTTTTAACTTCAAGCCTTCACACCACCATGCTTCAAGAACAGGTTCTTCTACTTATTAATTGCGTAGTAGAAGGATCAAAACCATAATTTGACCATATCTTTTTTCCAAGGTTTCCTAACTCTTTTTATGACTTGAATCCAACAGTGCAGATGTTTTGCTCTACAGCTACCATAGGAGCTTCAATGGATTTGCCTCTAAATTGACCAAAGATGAGGCAGATGCACTCAGAGGTATTTAGGTAGAAAAATAATTGTATATACGTGATCACACAATAAAGAATTAAAGATAATCTGTCAAAATTTAAGTGAAAAACCTTCTCACGAGAAAAAAAAAAAGCACTATTAGCATGGTGTATGGGTTATACGACTATGCTCTAATCCTAATTCCTAACTACGGATGCACATGTAAGGTGGGAGAGACTGTTGCCCCTAAACTTGATGGGTTATTTGAATTTAAGCCATAATAGTTTTAAAATTATTGTAATTAAGTCCTTTCTCCTCCCATAATTTTCTGATTTATTATTTTTTAAGGAACCTGTCAGTTAAAATTAATGAACCCTCATTTTTTGGTTTAATTATTTTTTAAGACATTTCAATTTTAAAATTAATAAAAAGAAACCTTAGCTTCCTTAATTTTTATGGATTAATTATTTTTCAAGACCCTATCCGTTTCAAAATTAATGGTAGTTCAATCCTAGCTCCGTATAAATACTTGATCACAAAGTAAATATACTCAAACTAAATTTTATACTTTAAATCAAAATATAATTGTAGAAGTATAAACAGTGACTCCAGAGACGCATACCGTACCGCAGCCGTAGCCCACCATTGGTTTGTTAATGACTTTGGGTTTGATTTGTTTTTTCCAGAAAAAGATGGGGTGGTTTCAGTTTTCCTTAGCCAAAAGAAGCAGCTCCACACAACAAGGTCATGACTCATGGGACTTCATGGGATTTAGGTTTTAAGTTTTAACAGAAAAGTTTTAAGATCAGTCATTGAGAGTGATATCATTGTTGGAATGCTTAACACCGAGATTTGGCCCGAGTCTCAAAGCTTTAGCGACACCGGTTCCGACGAAATGGAAAGGCACCTGCCAAAGCTCGGTCAATTTCACTTGCAAGTTGCAACAAGTAAAACACATTCATCCAGAACCTTAATTCAATGAAGATATTTCATTAACGATGTTTGAATCTCTTTTCAGTAAAATCATTGGAGCAAAATACTATAGGGCCGATGGCCATTACGATCCGAATTACGATTTTCGGTCCCCGAGAGACTCCGAAGATCATGGGACTCACACTTCATCAACTGCTGCAGGTGGTTTGGTAAGCAAGGCAAGTTTATACGGTCTAGCCAAAGGGGCGGCTCGTGGTGGGGTGCCGTCAGCACACATTGCAGTTTACAAGATTTGCTGGTCTGATGGTTGCTCCAATGTAGACATCCTTGCGGCGCTCGACAATGCAATAGCCGATGGTGTCGACATAATCTCGTTTTCCGTTGGGAGTATTTTCTCATTTGATTATTTTGATGATCCAATTGCTATTGGAGCTTTCCATTCGATGAAAAACAGCATATTGACATCGAATTCCGCTGGCAATAGCGGCCCAGGGCTAGCATCGAGTACGAACTTTTCGCCTTGGTCTTTATCAGTTGCTGCTAGTACCATTGATAGAAAGTTTGTCACGAAGGTCAAGCTCGGCAATGGCGTGATCTCTGAGGTAAGCCGGATCATTTCTGTTCGAATTTTTCTTGAAATCTTTGTGTCCGTCGACACTCGTATCTGATGCACATTCGAACAACGCTTGCACCCTTCATTTTCCTAGGGAACCTCTATAAACACATTCGACCTCAAGGGGAAAATGTACCCTTTCATCGCTGGTGCAGCTGCTACAAACACCTCACAAGGTTATACATCCGAGGATTCGAGGTATGTCCATTTGTATTTCATGGCGGTTTATTCGACATTAATTTCAAAATTTTATCCCACAAATTTAACTTTGAATCTGTTTCTAATGCCATGGAAATTCAGGTACCGCGAACCGAAAACATTGAACAAAACCTTAGTGGAAGGAAAAATCGTTTTCTGCAACTATGACAGCAACAGTGAGGGTCCGGTCGAAGCCGGTGCTGTTGGTGCAGTGTACCAGAGCGGCTATTACGAAGATTATGTTTTTCCTTACAGTTTACCTCTTTCGAACTTGAACTTGGATGATGGAAGACATGTTTTAGATTAGGTGAACACGACGGAGTATTTATACTAACTTCATTACCAAACATAACATTGTTCCATAGAAATAATTTAATATGGTTAAACATTATAATCGTCATGTTTGGAACAGAAATCCGATTGCAACGATATTCAAGACTCAGGTAGAAGATAATCAGTTCGCCCTGTTCGTTGTTTCGTTTTCATCGAGAGGGCCTAACCCTATCACAGCAGACATCCTAAAGGTAAATTAAATGACTCACTTACACATGCCAATTCTTGGTACTAATCCTGTTTTCGCAATGCAACCGGATCTAACAGCATCCGGTGTTGACATTTTAGCAGCGTGGTCGGAAGCCGCCCATTTGACGGATACCGAAGAAATGAGAATTGTTTCATACAACATTATTTCAGGCACATCCATGTCTTGTCCACATGCAACTGGTGCAGCCGCTTATGTTAAATCATTTCATCCAACATGGTCCCCTGCTGCCATAAAATCTGCTCTAATGACAACAGGTAATGATCTAGTTGCATTATCTGATTCCATCTAAATTCCCACCTTTTTTCATAGCTCTCCCGATGAGTTCTGAGAACAACCTCGAAGCCGAGTTCGCATACGGTGCAGGCCATATAAACCCTGCAAGAGCTGCTCGACCCAGATTGATATACGATGCCGGGGAGATTGATTTTGTTAATTTCTTGTGTGGACAAGGATATACCCCTAAACAACTCTCGCTTGTAACCGGAAGTAACAACATTTGTTCCGAAGAAAATAACGGATTGGTATGGGATCTAAACTACCCTTCGTTCGCGTTACCCACAATTCCTGGGAATTCGGTCACTTGAGTCTTCCACCGGACAGTGACAAACGTTGGCTCGGCAGTGTCGACTTACAAGGTAATCGTTAAGGCTCCGTCGGGGCTCGTAATCCAGGTTCAACCAAGTGTACTCTCTTTCAAATCTCTAGGCCAAAAGCTGTCCTTCGCGGTGACTGTGGGAGCCGAAGTCGGGAACTCTCTGATCTCCGGTGCTTTGATTTGGGATGATGAAGTTCATCAAGTGAGGAGCCCTATTGTTGCTTATGCTTCCTTACTCGAATGAACTCAGGCCACGAGAACAGACAATAAATCTTAATTGTCTTTGATGTTTTAGGCTTCAATCTTACATGATAATCAATTGTAATAAGATGCAAATGAACTCAATGTAAGTGAGAATGAAAATAAAATGAAACTGAGCATTGAGGCTGTTTCTCAAATGTCTAAACTTCTCAGATTTTTCGGACGATTTTGTTCACTTGAACACACTCGAACTAAACTCACATCCTATCGTATGTTATAATAACAATAGTGTCAATCAAGTCCAAAGCTATCCCTATAACAGAATACTCAAGGTGTCACGAGGATTGTTCGATACCGTTAAAAATTGTGACATAAATTCCGTTTTAATCTGGCTCAAAAAAATTGTAGTGCGATTAATTTGGTGAAAAATAAAAATAAAAAGAATAAAATTCTGTTATGTCGAAGAAAATTGAGTTTGAGTATATTTCCTTTGTAATCAAATATCTACAACTATAATGATTTGAGTTAGGGTTTAGTGTATAGTCTAATAGCTCACAAATCATACTAAGCTACAATCCTCTCGTATTTTAATTTTTCTATATGAGTGAACTTATTGTCTTGCATTTTTTTTTTGAAAGAGTTTTCCACGTAAATCTTGACGTCTTACTCTTTAATGTGCAATCACATATTTAGACTAATTCTAATCGGGTTTTGCAGAAGTCCAATATGGGGCAACCCTCCCAACCCAGTTTTCTCTATTCACAACATCAGGATTCGAACTTCTGACCTTGCTTAAGGGACCTAGCGCCTTATCTCGTAAGATCAACTGGTTATTGGTCTAATTACCACTTCCAACCAAAAGAACTAAATCCTAAATTTCAGAAAGTAAAAGGATCAAAGTTGCAATTTGACCCATGTTAAGCCAGATTACATGCGACAAATCAAAACTTTCTTGTAATCAACACTGTCGGTAGAAAATAGATGTTCCATAAACTTGTAAGCCGGCCATGAAAATACCAATCTTCCATTGGCGAGCTTAACAATGCTTAGTTTACTTCAGTAATTAATCAATGCGTACTATATAAATCCCCTTTCACAGCGTTGATTATTACTAACTCGAGCTCTCAAACTCATCGATGGCGGTTCGGGGAGGTTCTTCGGCATGGCTAACGCTTATCTGTCTCGGAATCAGCTTCCTCGTCGGCTGCCATGGAGTGACGTCCGATCCGAACTCTAGACAGGCAAATAGATGAAGAAATCCGAGCTGATTCTCGATGGTTTCGAAACTATATTTAGTTCTAACATGTCTGATTGTTGTTGAATTGGAACAGGTTTACATTGTTTACATGGGAGACCTTCCGAAGGGTGATGTCTCCATTTCAGACCTTCACATCGGCATGCTTCAAGATGTTGTTCCCAGGTTGGTCGATTATTATTGGTCAAATTATGATTTTGGCCCTTCAGTTTTTTTACCTCTATACCTTAATTTATCATTAATTAGTTCAAATAGTTAACCCTTTAAATATTTCTGTTAAATTGTTAACGTGAATTTCTTTTCTCAAATCATGTTAAATCAAAGTCCAACACTAAATCTCAAATTTGAGCACAGTAAAGGACCAAAACCATAATTTTACCAATATTATTTCACTATTCTAAAATTTAAATGCAAATTTTAATATTTATTTGTGGGTTATTGTTTCATGCACTCGCGGTGGTAAAAAATACCTCACAAGCTTCATTTTACTACTAAAATTAAAATCTAAATTTCTTAAGCAAAATCAATATTCAAATATTGATGTTGTGAATAAAAAAATAGGTAGGGAGGGTCGCCCTCATATTGGACCACTTCAAAACCCGATCCAGATTAATCGGTTAGTGAGTCGAATACTGTGGTTAAACAAACAAATTATAAATCCTTAACTATAAACCCTAAATTCTAAATTTTAACCCCTAAATTCTATCATCAATTCTAATAGTAATCCTTAAATCATAAATTAAACCTTTAACCCGAAATTGGAATCGCTAGTGGAAAACAAAATTTTCACCATCGATGCATGAAATATTTTCTCTTTATTTATAAGAAAACGGTTTAGAGTTTAAAGGATTAAGTTGTAGTGTTTTGAATTTATAATTAATGTTAGAATTTAAATCATAGAGTTTAATATTTAGAGATTTAGATTTTATGTTTTAAACATAAATATGCATGCTTGTGAAAAAAAATTCCCACCGCCTCTACATCAAATATTAACTTTTATTTATATTATTTTAACTTAATTTTTTTATTTATCAAAACATTCATTAGAACGAGCCCAATAATTAATCTTCCATATTATTTTGTTCGGGGGCTAATCATTTTAACCTTACTTTATGAATTGCTTTCCACAGTGCTGCATCGGATCTATTAGTCTACAGCTACCATAGGAGCTTCAATGGATTTGCTGCTAAGTTAACCGCTGATGAAGCAAATAAAATGAAAGGTTAAGAGATTTAATCATTATTTTTGATGGGTCTAATCTTGGTTTTAGTCCCTCTACAGTACTGAAGTTTGGGATTTAATCCCTCTGAAATTCAGGTAAGGAAGGGGTTGTATCAGTGTTCCTTAGTCAAAAGAAGCAGCTCCACACATCAAGGTCATGGGAATTCATGGGATACAACAAAAAAATGAAAAGATCAGTCATCGAGAGTGATATCATTGTCGGAATGCTCGACACCGGCATTTGGCCTGAATCCGAAAGTTTTAACGACACCGGATTTGGTCCGATCCCGTACAGATGGAAGGGCACCTGCCAAAACCTTGCAAATTTCACTTGCAATAAGTAAAACATAACCGACCAGAATCCTTAACATTATGAAAATATTCATTAAATCCTGAAACATTGGTCTAACAATGTTTGAATCACTTTCAGAAAAATAATTGGAGCTAGATACTACCTGACCGATGGAGAAAACGGTCCGGAGGATTTTATATCTCCGAGGGACGCCGAGGGTCATGGGACTCACACTTCTTCAATAGCTGCAGGTGGCTTAGTTAGCCATGCAAACTTATACGGCATCGCCAGAGGGACGGCTCGCGGAGGGGTTCCATCGGCACGTATTGCAGTTTACAAGATATGTTGGTCTGAAGGTTGCTCTGACCAAGACATTCTTGCAGCATTCGACGATGCAATTGCTGATGGCGTCGACATAATCTCTCTTTCGGTTGGGAGTTTTATGCCGATGGATTATTTTGAAGACCCCATTGCTATCGGCGCTTTCCATGCGATGAAGAACGGGATCCTCACATCGAACTCTGCCGGTAATGGTGGTCCTTCCCTTGCATCGGTTACGAATCTTTCACCTTGGTCTCTATCCGTGGCAGCTAGTACTATAGATCGAAAGTTCGTTGCGAAGGTGCAACTCGGTAACGGGCAGATTTACGAGGTACTTGAAGGAAGATTCACAATTCATTCATTTCTGCTACACTCATGCCGACTTATACCTTAATTTTCTACTTATAGGGAGCCACTATAAACATATTTGATCTTGAGGGAAAAATGTATCCGTTCATATATGGCGGAGAAGCTCCGAATGCAACCATAGGCCCTTCTGCTTCGTACTATTCCAGGTAGTACCGAGATTGCGAAATGTCAGTCTTACGGTACGAAGTCAATACAAGTGAATGGTATCTTGATTTAACGAAATTTTGTTACAGGTTTTGTTTTCCAGGGTCATTGAACTCAACATTAGTGAAAGGAAAGATCGTTTTTTGCGAGTACTTCACCGATCCTGAAGGTGTAATGCAAGCCGGAGCCGCCGGGGCCGTGTTTCAAGAAATAGGATACAAGGATTATCAATTCAGTTACCCTCTACCTCTTTCCACCGTGAATATGAATGATGGAAGAATGATACTCAACTATTTGAACACAACAGAGTATTTTCCTACTTCTTTCTCGGATATCGGTTTAATTATAATTTTGGTTCCTCCACTGTGTTCGAATTTGCTATTTACTTTTATTTTTCGTATTAGGAACCCAACTGCAACAATATTCAGGACCACCCAAGATAATAATCAATTTGCCCCATTCGTTGTTTCATTTTCATCTAGAGGGCCTAACCCTATTACAGCAGATATTCTCAAGGTAATAATGAAATAACATTCACCGATTTTGAGTTCCGGTTATCTTCTTTCGAAGTTCTAATGTTCTCGATTCGATTCCAGCCCGATCTTACGGCACCAGGGGTTGATATCTTGGCAGCATGGTCCGAAGCAGCCTCCGTGTCAGATTCAGAAGGCGATACACATGCTACTAGGTACAACATTATTTCAGGCACATCCATGTCTTGTCCGCATGCGACCGGGGCTGCCGCGTACGTTAGGTCATTCCATCCCACTTGGTCCCCTGCTGCGATTAGATCTGCTCTAATGACAACAGGTAAGTCTACTAACTTCATGCAAAATTCAGGGTTTCGAATTCTGAAATCTGATATTTCTTCTGCCTTTTGCAGCTATGCCGATGACTTCGAATAATAACATTGATGCTGAGTTCGCGTACGGGGCAGGTCACATTAACCCTTTACAAGCCATTGATCCCGGATTGGTGTACGATGCAGGGGAGATCGACTATGTTAAATTCTTGTGTGGGCAAGGTTATACCGTTACAAACATTCAGCTTATATCCGGAAATAGCAGCAGTTGTTCCGATGATACGAATGGAACGGTGTGGGATCTGAATTACCCTTCGTTCGCATTATCTTCAACTCCCGGTAAATCAGTCACTCGAGTCTTTCATCGGACAGTGACCAATGTTGGCCGGGGAGTGTCAACTTACATCGCAGTCATTAATGCTCCTCCGGGGCTCATAATCCAAGTTCAACCAAGTGTGCTTTCTTTCGAATATGTCGGCCAAACACAATCCTTCGTCGTGACCGTCGCAGCTGAACTCGGGAACTCTATCATCTCTGGTTCTTTGATTTGGGATGATGGTGACCATAAAGTGAAGAGCCCTATCGTCGCTTATGCTTCGATATTGCAATGAAAAATTCGAAGAATATCGAAATTAAGAGTCTATAAACACTCTATCAACAAATCACATAAAGTTATTTTATGTTTTAGGAGTATATGTTTTTACCAATAATATAATGAACATGAAATTGTTTTCATGTAATTGAGGATTATGTTAGCGTCATGGAGTAATAAATTATTTGAGTTTGCACAGTTTAATGTCTCTTAATCTTATGTTTTTGCTAATGAAAAGAAACTTAAGAAATTAATACTTAAAATATTAATAATGTTATTGAAAAGAAATTTAATAAAAAATATATATATTTTAAAAATATTTGAAATAATTAAAGACAAACAAACTCTAATTAAAATAAAAAAGTTTTGAAATGTTTATTTTTAATGTAGATCAAAGCTTTCAATCATGGATCAAGCAAGTTTTCAAATAAAGATTTTCTTTATCCATGATTTTTCAAATAAAAATTCATTTGGTCATATGATTATTCAAATAAGAGCTCCTTTGATCCACCTTCAAAAAAAAAAAAAAAACTCCTTTGATCCATTGTTGGGAACGTAGACTCATTTGATTTTTGGGTGCAATTAGAGGGGACAATTTGATATTTATGCATTGATTTTACTTTAATTAATAAAATAAGGTAAACTATATTAGATACTATTGAACCTTAAGTTTAGTATCGATTATACAACTAAATTAAAAATAGATATTATTTGATTATAATTAAAGGAATTTTTTTAGAAATTTTAAATTTAATCATAATCCTTAGAGAAAAAAAAAGACGGTGAAAAAACAAAGATAAACAGCTTGGCCAACCAACGAAATATGCTTGCACAATACTTAAAGGATTTAATAACAAATAAATCAATGTATACGATAATGTTATGAATCCTTTGAATAAAAAAATAAACACAAAAGGGAATACTATGCAAGTATAATGATAAATTTAGTAGTAAATGTTTATATTTTCTTTTGGCAATTTGAACACTATATTTTAAAGATAATTTTGACTATTAACCTTTTAAAAAAGTGTTAAATTATTTTTAATAAAATACAGGCTAAATCAAAATAATTTTGATGGATTTTATGTTGTAACTTGCGTGACAGCCCATGTGTACTTCATGCTAACATGACGCTATTTGTCTAATAAACCATGTTAATAAATAATTTTAAATTAAAATATATTAAAAAACTTTGAAATTATAATTTTTTAGAGAAGTTAGCATCAAATACACATGAAATGTCATAAGAATTAACATGTCAACATAATTAAAATTTTAGTGTTTTAGTAGTATTTCCGTTAAAAAATATAAAAATTGGATTCTTTGTGAAAGATTGATGTCAAATTTTGCTAAAAAAGAATAAGGTTCAAATTTACAGAAAACGTAAATGTTGAGCGATAAATTTATCAATATCCCTACTATTTATTTAAGTTTATTTTGGTGACATTTTTTATGTTCGAATGTTGCCAAAACATCAACAAAACTGAATTCCCAAGACAACATTGCTATGTCTTGAAGAGCCATCTTTTCTCAAGCCAGCAAGTAAATTCCAAGCCAAAATATGTAATTTTCTCATTGAAACTATCCCAAGAACCAAACAGAAACAAATGAAACTTCACTTCAGACCAGTTTTTAAAACTTATTTCTATGTCTCCATCTGTAAGTTCATGTTCTTTCTTTCAACATCACACGCAACTAAGCTCTGCAACAAGAACATAGTAAAATGCTGTCTTTGGAGGCTTTTGGTTATCCGTGAAACTTACAATGTAATAAAAATTCCCTACTGCTCCTCGTACGTTCACTGCCTATATAAACCCCATGTTTGCACACACTGGTCAATCTATCAGCAAAATCTCGCAAATGCCGATCCGAAGTTCGTTATCGCAATGGCTCAAGCTAATCAGCTTTGCTTGCACCATGCTTGCAATTAGCTGCCACGGCGTGTCCAGTGATCGAAAGGCATGCGTTTGCTGTAATTATTTACATATATTCCGATATGAGCATTGGGATACATGCGGTGATTAGTATCGGATGTTTTCGTTTAATGTTGTTGAAGTGGTTAATTTGTTGAATTCAGGTTCATATTGTGTACATGGGTGACCTTCCAAAGGGTGGATTTTCAGCAGTAACTCTTCATAGTATAGTAACATGTTGGAAGAAGTTATCGGAAGGTTTGTCACAGTTTTTTTTTTTTAATTTTGTAATAATTAAGAAATAATAATTAGTCGGATTTACTAAGATTTCATTCACATTTTAACAGTGGTGGATCAGAGTTACTGCTACACAGTTACCACAGGAGTTTCAATGGCTTGGCCGCGAAATTAACCGATGAAGAGGCACAGAAATTGGCTGGTCTGCTACATTTGTGTTCGATATTCGTATCCGACATATGCTGAGATAAAGGTATGAAAGAAGTGATGTATATTGAACTTGGTTTGTTTCAGACATGGAAGGGGTTGTTTCGGTTTTCGAAAGTCAGAAGAAGGAGCTCCACACGACAAGATCATGGGACTTCATAGGCTTCTCCAACCAATCTAGACGAACTGTCTTGGAAAGCGAAATCATCGTAGCAGTGCTTGATACAGGGGTTTGGCCGGAATCCGAAAGTTTCAACCATAAAAATTTCAGCCCACCTCCAAAAAAAATGGAAGGGCACTTGCCAAACATCATCTAATTTCACTTGCAACAAGTAAATTCATAATTGAACATATAAATATATTTGCATACACATATATCATACATATACAACCTTAGCAAAATCTTCAATCTCATACACAGTAAAATAATCGGGGCAAGATAATACCGAGCTAGTGGAGATTATGGATCTGATGATTTCAAGTCACCGAGAGATTCCGAAGGCCACCGGAGTCACACTTCATCGATAGCTGCCGGTGGCGTCGTTAGCAACACAGACTTATACAACTTTCGTGCAGGGACAGCTCACGGAGGCGTGCCATCGGCTCGCATCGCCGTGTACAAAATCTGTTGGTACGATGGATGTAACGAAGAAGACATTCTTGCGGCATTCGATGATGCCATTGCAGATGGGGTTGACATAATCTCCCTACCGGTCGGAGGGATCACTGCTGTGGATTATTTCAGTGACTCGATCGTCATTGGAGCTTTCCACTCGATGAAACAGGGGATACTAACATCGAATTCCGCAGGTAATGGGGGGTCCGTGTTATGCCTCCGTCGTAAATGTGTCCCCTTGGTCTCTCTCAGTAGGTGCCAGTACCATAGATAGAAGATTTCAAACTGTGGTGAAATTGGGTAATGGTAAAATTTTCAAGGTAAATCAATTGCAGGCCGGTTAAATTTCATGGTATTTTACAACAATACAGAGACTGATCAAATTAACTTCTTATTCTATAGGGAAGTTCAGTAAATACTTTTGATCTTGAAGGGAAATTTTATCCTCTCATATGGGGTGGCGACGCCCCAAAATACAACGGATCCGGATCATGGTAACACTTACTCTGATTCTTCGGAAAAATCAGTAAAAAAATGGAAATTCACTGTAAAATCCCTGCAGGACTTGCATGCCATACACCTTGGATGAGAACTTGGTAAAGTGAAAAATTGTTCTCTGTGATTTCCTATATTTCACGGATGGACCATTACTGGCCGGAGCTGTTGGTGCAGTGGTTCGAGACGACTTATTCAAAGATTTCGCCTTGTTAGCTTAAAAGAGTTAAACTGAAATTAGTTAATTTGTTTGAAGGTGCTTAATAGACACAGTTGATTGTTGGGCCATTCTGTTGAACGGTTAAAGCCCATTATAAATAACAGAAGGGTTGTATTCTTTGTAGCCCGAGTAGTACTCACTTTTGTTAATAAAAAGATTACACGTTTACTTTGTTTATTTTTCTTCAAAATTCACAATTCCTTTTGACTCGTTAAATTGTTCGTCTTCTTTATTTCGACTTCCTTGTTGATTCGTGTCCACCTAAACCGTAAATCCAAGATGGTATCAGAGCTTAGTGACGGTGGCTAGTGATCGAATTCTGTCGATCAGAAGAGATAGCAATGAGTCCAGGAGCTGCTGATCAAGAAAACGATTCAGCAAGTGAATCGGTCGGCGGAACTCTCTCGAAGATGAGTAAGTCATTTTCGAATAAAAAAATCAATGTTGTTCTTGGCGAATCGAACTTTTTGTTGTGGAAGCAACAAGTACTATTGACGGTGCGAAGTCACAGACTTGAGAAGTTGCTTACCGGTGCTCTCAAGCCTCCTCTAGAGACGGTGGTTACTGAAAGCGGTGAAAAGATCAAAAACGAAGAGTATAAAGTGTTTGTAGCGCAAGATAGTGCGCTAGCCTCCTGGTTTCTCTCGACGGCCAGTTCGCACTTGCTCTCTCAGTTTGTTGGAGCCGAGACAACCTCTGAGATTTGGACTATGGTAAACAAGTTCTTTTCTAATAGATTTGTAACGGATGCTATGAGTTTACACTGTAAGTTGAGGTCAATTAGGAAGGACGATCTTAGTATGAGGGCTTACGTGTCTCAGATTAAGGAATTTTGTGATGCCTTAGCTTCGTGTGGGAGTGCAATTTCTAATGTTGAAAAAATTGCAATGATATTAAATCGACTACATGTAGAGTATAACTTGTTTGTTGCAGTGATAACTGCCAGTAGAGAACCATATACTTTAGATACTGCTAGTTTGTTGAGTGGATCAATGGATTGATCAAAGCCAAGAGGGAGAGTGAATTGAGTTTTTAAAATTTGTTGGAAAAAGTAGAATGACTAAAGTTGAAGAACAAGGCAATTTAGAGTGGTTTAAGTTCCAAATGAACTCTACATCCACTACCTTAGCTACCACTAAAGATTTTCAAACAACCCACTAATTGTTCTTCCCGTTTTCAAGGCTTAGGAGGTAAACTTTACAATACCGGTCAAATTTTCTACCCAAAATTTGACCAAACCCTCACAAGAATACAAAGAAGAATTAAAATGCAAGTAAAATATCTCTCAATACAAATTTGCCCCTTTTGATACAAGCACTCAACCCAAATTGGAAAACAAGATAGGAATTACACACAACTCAAATTTGGGATTTTACAAGAATGGGAAATTAGGCACTTTGAGCATGGATTTTTGTAAAGATGTTTCTCTTGGATGCAATAGTTGTTGCTATTCTTCAATTGGCTTCATTTTATACCTTCTCCACTAATTCTAGCCGTTTGGGTGGTTAGGGTATTGAATATAGCCGTTGGGACCCTCTCTTTCCACCATAAATGCACTACTGTAGCCTACCGTATCGATACACGGGAAGATGTATCGATACCTGTCTCAAAACAAAAAGAGTCGTTGCACAATTATAAGAGAAACATATCAATACACATGTAGGCGTATCGGTACGGGTTAGGGATCTGTTTCAATACGGAGGACACTGTATCGATGCAATTATTTCCACAAAGCTCACTAGAAGAATCTGTATCGATACGGGATAACCAACACTTTAAAAATTTGTTACCTAACAACTGACACCAACGGTCAAAAATATTTAAGGCTTTCGAATTTAAAATTCCATTAAATCCGTATCGATACGGGGGACATCGTATCGGTACGTCATTCAAACTCCTTCAGTTTTTACAAAGAGAGCATATCGATACAGATTCAATCTGTTTCGATACGGTAAGGGGCGTATCGAAACACGTTTCTCTAGTGGCCAAGTTTGTAAAAAAGCTATCGATACGGCAAGGGGCGTATCGATACGCATAGACGATTTTCAATAGTTTGGCCTTGAAACACTTAGAAAATGTTTTAGAGTTTGAGTTTTTCAATCTAGAGTTAAAAAGCCTTGTTGATTTGAAACCTTTTGAGGGACTTAAAAATCTTTTTCAAGTTTTCAATTTAATCCTTAAAACACTTTGTTATATCAAAATCAAACATAGGTTTTACAATCTCCCCTTTTTGATATAACAAAACCAAAACTTGAAAATTTTAAGGCTTTTGAAAAACTTTGGAAAAACAAACTCCCCCTTAATGTTAGCTAGGTAAAATTTAAGTTAAAATTTTTTAAGTTAAAAATTTTAAGTGAGCTTGTTCTCTCCCCCCCTTTTTGTTAGATAAAAAACAAGAGACATAGATAAATATAGGCAAAAGGCATAAATAATAACCAAACAACATATTATAGATAAACATTAAGTTCAAAACAAAGAAAGCATCAAAATAAAATCCAAATAACAATAATCAAAGCATAGGTTTTAAACTTAATCCTAAAGAACATAATTCAAAGTGCATAAATAGAAATCCTAAATGACATGAATGTAATGCAAAGATAATCTACTACTCTTCTCCATCGCCATCTTCATCATTTTCATCGTCCTCTTCGTTTGCATCAGCATCATTCCTCCGAGATTGACGCCACTCGTCATGAAAAGCGGTAAGAGAGATGTTCATCGAATTGTGACCGCTTTCAAGAGAAGTGAGACATGTCTCAACATTTTTCACATGATCTTCAAGGCTTGTGAAGCGTGTGTCTATGGCGGTAAACCCGAAATTCATCACTTGATCCATGGAAGCAATTCTCGTGCGTAAGCCCGTGAATTGTTCGTTGAGAAAGGTCATAAGAGCATCCATGGAAGGTAGAGGATAAGCTTCAGCAACTTGAGGATTGACAATTTTTTTCCGGAATCGTATCGCTAGAAAGCTCGGAGAGACGAAGGCAACTACCATTGAAGTAATGAAACTCCCCCCTTGAAAGTGATCTTTCATCAATGGAATCGGTGAGGGGTGTTGGGTAGTCGTGAGAACAATCAATCTCCTTTTGAGTAAAGAAGTAACTCAAGGCGGTGCCATATGTGAATGATGTGACAAGAGTTGTATGGCAGTGTTGCACGAGATAGACAATCTCCACAAACATGATGCGAGCAAGATTTGGTTGTTGTCTTTGGCGGAAGCACCGAATCCAAAAATCAACAACTTGGCGAATGGTCGAATATTTCCCTCCTGAAAGCTTGAACCACCAAGTAATCATCAAATGAAGGATTCGATCTTGAGCATTGAGAATGGTCACAGAACCTCCCAAGACATGACCAAGAGAATTCTCATCTTCGATGCCCTCATCCTCTAACTTAAAAATAACACAAATAGATGGAACATCTATGGTGATCTTTTTACCCATTAGATAAGAGTTAACGGCCGTAATTTCACCCACGAGATTGGCAACACACTTGGCATTAACATAGAAAATCAAAACCAAATTGTGAAAGAAAAAGCCGGGAATTTGTATAAAATCCATGAACTTCCCTTCTTAGAGCAGAGGTAAATAGATAAATTTGAAACGTTCCGAATTAAGAAAAGGAACGGAAATTAATCTCTTCGGACGAGTCTTATAATTTTGAAAGCTACGAAAATAGGTGAGTTCCCCGGTGGTTCTAAAACATCGTTGATAGATAAGGGTCAACTTAGAACGAGTACCATCTCTGGGATTGGATGCTTCACGGAATTTGCTAGTACGCGCTCTCTTTTTGGGTGCCATTGTCTAGAGAAATTGATAAAAAAAACAATGTGTATGCATTATTTTTCTCATTCAACTCATGTAAGTCAATAATCAAGGTTTTAAAATTTTATTGAAAGATAAAAACAAAAAGGTTATTTTTTAAGAAGCAAAAATAAAACAAAAGGAATTTAAAACGAAAATCACAAAGGAAAAAAAAGGAGAAAAAGAATTTTATACCTTGATATTGATATAGAGAGGAATAGATGAAGAACTTGTACCAATTTGATAGAGAGCTTTAAAAGCTTAGCTTGATGGTGAAAATATGAGGGATTGAGAGGCTTTTTATAGAGTAAAAACGGCTAGGGTTTTGAAATTTTAATTTTGGTAAAAGTAAAACTCTTTTAATACCATTAATAAATTGTTTGTGCAATCGAGTATCGATATGCCAAAGGGTGTATCGATACGAGGGTAAAATGGTAATTCCTTAGAAACGCGTGTCAAGGGACTGTATCGAAACATATAGTATCCGTATCGAAACACTCACACCTCGTATCAAAATGGGTTTAACCATATCGATACGCGTATTAGAGAAAATGCAGTCTGGTCAACTAATGAAGTACTCGTATCGATACCCTATGCTCATAAATGCATTTTTGGCTTTTAAAACAACCAAACGCTCGACTTTAACATCTCCTAAATGAATGAAATTGATGAATGAGTAGTTCTAAGCATATTTTAACAGAAGCATACTCCCCTAGCTATAAGCATGGTTTCTATCAAGATCAACAACACATAAACATGCATTTACACAAAGTCAAGCAATTTTAACCTTAAAAGGGTCCTAAAGGGTCAAAGAAGGCTAGTTAGACCTAACTCTCTCCTAAGGGACCAAAAACGCTCTTTGTCTAGAGGTTTGGTAAAAATGTTCGCTAGTTGGTTTAAGGTGTCAACGTACTCTATAACAACATCTTCCTTAAGGACATGATCTCTAATGAAATGATGCCTTATTTTTATATGTTTGGTTCTAGAGTGTTGGATGGGATTTTTGGTTAAGCATATAACACTAGTGTTGTCACACTTAAGGGGTATGGTTTCAACTTTAACTCCATAATCTAAGAGTTGTTGCTTTATCCAAAGGATTTGAGCACAACAATTCCCTAAGGATATGTACTCGACTTCAGTGGTAGATAGAGCTACACTATTTTGTTTCTTAGAGAACCAAGATATGAGCATACTACCTAAGAATTGGCAAGTTCCCAAAGTACTTTTCCTATCAATTTTACATCTCTCATAATCAGCATCCGAAAAAGCATGAAGGTTGAAGGTTGAGTCTCTAGGGTACCAAAGACCTAGACAAGGAGTATCTCTAAGGTACCTAAAGATTCTCTTAACGGCTATAAGGTGAGACTCTCTAGGACTAGCTTGAAACCTAGCACACAAGCAAACACTAAACAATATATTCGGTCTACTTGCGATAAGGTAAAGCAAAGATCCAATCATAGATCGATAAAGCTTAGAGTCAACACACTTACCTCCTTCATCTTTGTCAAGATTTGTAGATAAGCTCATTGGTGTGGCTTGAGGCTTTGCATTCTCCAAGCCAAACTTCTTGAGCATATCCTTGATGTACTTAGATTGATTGATGAAGGTATAATCCTTCCTTTGTTTGATTTGGAGTTCCAAGAAGAATGAGAGCTCCCTCATCATGCTCATCTCGAATTCACCTTGCATTAAATTAGCAAACTCTTTGCAATGACACTCATTAGTAGATCAAAAAAATGATATCATCAACATATATTTGCACTACTAAGATGTCATTTTTATATATTTTTATGAAAATTGTAGTGTCCACCTTACCTTTTTCAAAACCCTTTTTCCATCAAAAAGTTTGAAAGCCTTTCATACCAAGCTCTAGGAGCTTGTTTTAAACCATAAAGTGCTTTGGTTAGCTTAAAAACATGATTTGGAAATTTTGAATCTTCATAACCCGGTGGTTGTTCCACATACACTTCCTCATTTATAAAACCATTTAAAAATGCACTTTTCACATCCATTTAAAAAGCTTGAAGTTATGATAACAGACATATGCAAGCAACATCCTAATAGCTTTCGTTCTAGCTATGGGTGCATAGGTTTCATCAAAATCTATTCTCTCTTCTTGAGCGTAACCTTAAGCAACTAATCTAGCTTTTTTTCTCATAATGTTACCACTCTCATCTAGTTTATTCCTAAATACCCATTTAGTTCCTATAGTAGATTGATTACTAGGTCTTTCAACTAATGTCTATACATTACTTCTCTCAAATTGATTTAACTCTTCTTGCATAGCCATAATCCAAAAATCATCTTTTAATGCTTCTTTAATGTTCTTAGGCTCAATGCATGAGATAAAAGCAACATGACTCATGAGTTTGAGAGAAGATCTAGTAGTTACCCCCTTGGATGGATCACCCAAGATTTCACCACCTTTGACATAGTTGTACTCCCTTGGGTAGCTCACTTTCTTTTCCTCAAGAGCCAAGTTCTTCAAGGCTTTAAGAGGTGGATCTTGTGCATCTTCTTCTTTAGTTGGAATCTCATCCTCCTTTGAAGTTTTTCTTCCATCAAAGGAACCAAGGATTCCTACATCATCATCATCACAAGATTCCTTCCTCGGAAGGAGGTTATCATCGAAAACAACATGAATAGACTCTTCTACTACTAAAGTTCTTTTATTAAATACACGATAGGCTTTAGAGTTTAAAGAGTATCCTAAGAAAATAGCTTCATCACTTTTAGCATCAAATTTACCTAAGTTGTCTTTTCCATTATTTAAAACAAAACACTTGCAACTAAATGAATGAAAATAGCTAATGTTAGGCTTCTTAGATTTTAAAATCTCATAAGGTGTTTTCTTTAAAATCGGCCTAATCATTACTCGATTTACAATGTAGCAAGCAGTGTTTGTGGCTTCCTCCCAAAAATATTTAGGTAAATTGTTTTCACAAAGCATGGTTTTAGCCATTTCTTGTAAAGTCCTAATTTTCCTTTCAACTACCCCATTTTGTTGAGGAGTTCGCGGAGTCGAAAAATTGTGGCTAATACCATTTTCATGTAAAAACTCTTCAAAACCTTGATTTTGAAACTCGGTTCCATGATCACTTCTAATATGAGAAATCTTAAGTTCAAGATCATTTTGAGTAAATTTTGAAAACATGATGAATTTTTCTAAAGCCTCATCTTTTGTACTTAAAAATAGAACCCAAGTAAACCTAGAATAGTCATCAAATCAACAAGTACAAAAGCATACGATTTACCACCCAAGCTCATAGTTCAAATAGGCCCAAAAAGATCCATATGAATAAATTGTAAACATCTACTTGTAGAAACATCATTAATGGATTTAAAGGATGATCTATGCTATTTACCCTTAGAGCATGCATCACATATTTTATCATTTGAGAACTTGATCTTGGGTAAACCTCTAACTAGATTTAGGGAAACTAATTTTTCTAAAACACTAATGCTAACATGTCCTAGTTTCCTATGCCATAGCCATGCATCATTTTCATTTTGTGCAACAAAACATGCATGAGATGAATGAATGTCATCTAGATGCACCATGTATATGTTACCTATGCGATGACCAATGAGCATTATTTTATTTGATTTAGTGTCAACAATTTTACACCCATTTTTATCAAATAAGACATTAAACCCTTTATCACACAATTGACTAATGCTCAATAGATTGTGTTTTAGACCATCGACATACAATACATTTTCAATGAGTATAGTACAGTGATTACCTATAGAGCCAATACTTTTAATGTGGCCTTTGGAGTTGTCACCAAATGTCACCACTCCTCCACTTTTTGGCTTTAAATCCATGAATCGACTATAGTTTCCGGTCATGTGCCTCGAGCATCCACTATCAAGGTATCATGAGTTTTGGCTTTGTGCTTTGGCCTTGTAGCAATGCCCCCTACAAACAAAGAGATTAAACTTTGATTTTTGGTACCCAAATCATTTTGGGTCCACGAGTGTTAGCTCCCAAAAGCTTGGTTCCCTTAGGAATCCAAGGTAACATGGCATCAACATTATTAGATTTGACAAGTTCCTTAGGAACCCATACACTTCTAATTCTTTTAGTTCTATTATGTCTATAGAAGCCACTTTGTTTATAGTTATAGTTCTTTCTCTTAGGTTGGTTTGTTCTAGATGATTCACCAATTTCATTTTTCATATTACCAACACTTTTGAAAGACTTTTTGAGCTCATTAAGCTCATCTAACACCTTTTGGTGTTCAATATTACATTGAGAAATAAGATTGTTTAAGTCTACACTTTCATTTTGAAAGAATTCAAGTTCATCTTGTAAACCTAAGATCTTTTTCTCAAATTTCAAGTTAGCTTGAGAAAATAAGTCATTTTTAGCATTTAAATCGGAAACGATCTTTTTATTTTTAATACGGACTCCATAAATTTCTCAACTAACTCATCATATACCTCTTGTAACTCATCATAAGCATCACGTGATTCATCAAATGTAAAATCAAAAGAAGATGAGTTAGAGATTATCATGGAAGAATCCTCCTCAAAAGCCATGAGGCAAAGGTTGACCACTTCATGTTCCTCATCCTCGGATGACTCCTCATCACTTCAAGTAGCAAGCTTGGCTTTGAGCTTCTTCTTCTTCTCAAAGCCATTCTTCTTGAGTTGAGGGTAATCGGAACGTATGTGACCCGACATCTTGCACTCAAAGAAAATTATTTGATCCCTCTCTTCTTCTTTGCTTTTGTTCTTGAAGTCTATATTCCTTTGAAAATTTCTCTTTCGGTTGGACTTCATGAACCGTGAGAATCGTTTGGCTATCATGGCCAATTCCTCAAGGTCTCCCTTCTCACTAGAAGAGCTCTCCTCTTGTAGAGAGGCCTTGAGAGCAACTCCTAGCTTTTTCTTCTTCTCTATCTCATGCTTCTCTAATCTTCTTTTTTCCTTCTTCTTCTCTTCCTCTCTTCCTTGCTTCATGATCTCGTGTGTAAGAAGAGACCCAACAAGCCCATCAAGCTTCAAAGTTTTCAAATTCTTTGCTTCAATAATGGTCATTCTCTTACCATCCCAAGACTCCGGGAGAAAGTATAGAAGCTTCCTCACTAGCTTATCTTCGGAAATTACTTCACCGAATCCTTTAAGGCCATTGACGATGATCGAAAATCGATCAAACATCTTTGAGACGCTCTCATCGGGGTCCATCTTAAAATTCCCATTGCTCAAGTTTAGCAACTCGATCCCTATCTCTTTCACATAGCTAGTTCCCTCAAAAGTCGTCTCCAAAGTGTCCCACACTTCCTTTGTGCTTTCGATAGATGACACCTTTGAGTAGATATCCAGACCAAGTGCAAAAAATATGATATGTAGAGCTTTGTCATTGACTTGCATCTTTCTTCTATCTTTCTCAATCATCTATGACTTTACTTTCGGAACTAGTCTTCCTTCATCGGTTCTCTTAACCAGAATGTAGGAGCCTTCTTCCACTACATCCCAAACCATGTAATCTGTTGACTTGATGAAGAGACACATCAGATTCATCCAGTATGGGTAGTTGTCCCCATTGAAGAAGGGTGGTTTAGTGGTTGATTTTGACTTATAGAGGTTGGAGGTTGAAGTAGATGTCATGGCTTGACTTTAGAATAGATCATACTCTTCTAGGAACTCATCTTGTGGTTGTTAATCCTTCAAAGAGGTAGGCTCCGATACCAATTGTTGGGTGGATCAATGGATTGATCAAAGCCAAGAGGGGGTGAAATGGGTTTTTAAAATTTGTTGGAGAAAGTGGAATGGCTAAAATTGAAGAACCAGGAAATTTAGAGTGGCTCAAGTTCCAAATGAACTCTACATCCACTATCTTAGCAACCACTAAGGATTTTCCAACAACCCACTAATTGCTCTTCCCCTTTTCAAGGCTTAGAAGGTAACCTTACAATACCGATCAAATTTTCTACCCAAAATTTGAGCAAACCCTCACAAGAATACAAAGAAGAATTAAAAGGCAAGTAAAATATCTCTCAATACAAATTTTTCCCTTTTGATATAAGCACTCAACCCAAAATGGAAAACAAGATAGGAATTACACACAACTCAATTTGGGATTTTACAAGAATGAGAAATTAGGCACTTTGAGCTTTGATTTTAGTAAAGATGTTTCTCTTGGATGCAATAGTTGTTGCTAGTCTTCAATTGGCTTCATTTTATACCTTCTCCATTAATTCTAGCCGTTTGGGTGGTTAGGGTATTGAATATAGCCATTGGGACCCTCTTTTTCCAACATAAATGCACATCTGCAGCCTACCGTATCGGTACACGGGAAGGCGTATCGATACCTGTCTCAAAATAGAAAGAGATGTTGTACAATTACAAGAGGAACGTATCGATACACGTGTAGGCGTATCGGTATGGGTTAGGGATCTGTTTCGATACGGAGGACACCGTATCGATGTAATTATTTCCATAAAGCTCACTGGAAGAATTCATATCGATACGACAAAGGGCGTATCGGTACAAGACAACCAACACTTTAAAAGCTATTACCTAACAACTTACACCAACGGTCAAAAACATTTAAGGCTTTCGAATTTAAAATTCCATTAAATTCGTATCGATACGGAGGACACTGTATCGATACTCTATTCAAACTTCTTCAGTTTTTACAAAGAGAGCGTATCGATACAGATTCAATTTGTTTCGTTATAATAAGTGGCGTATCGAAACGCGTTTCTCTAGTGGCCAAGTTTGTAAAAAAGGTATCGATACGGCAAGGGGCGTATCGATACGCATAGACGATTTTCAATAGTTTGGCCTTGGAACACTTAGAAAATATTGTAGAGTTTGAGTTTTTCAATCTAGAGTTAAAGCCTTGTTGATTTGAAACCTTTTGAGGGACTTAAAAATCCTTTTCAAGTTTTCAATTTAATCCTTAAAACACTTTGTTATATCAAAATTAAACATAGGTTTTACATATTTCAGTTTTATTTGATGCTAAAACTCAACAAGAGAGCTATGATCAATTTTCTAATATGAGTTTAATGCCGAGTGCAAGTGTTGCTCAAGTCTCTCTAGGTGACACTAGTGCAGATCTTGAAGTCAGAATGGGTAATCCGAGGCCTAACAATCAATACACAGGCCATAGTGGTAACAACCAAGGTTGTGGCAGGGCAGGACAAGGTAGCAATGCTCAAAGTGGTGGTAGAGGTCATGGTGGTCGCATTAGGCCTCAATGCCAACTATGTGGTAAGGCTGGGCACTTGGTAGATCGTTGTCGATACATGTTCGATGAGTCTTTCCCAGGAGTGGCAGCTCGTAACAGTGGAGAACAATCAAGGGACAATGTAGCTAATGTGAATTTGTCTGCTTATGATTCTCATAACTTAGTGTGTGCATGTCAGTGTACATGTGCTACATGTGTTACATCTTCTCGTGTTGGATCCAGTGCACAAGGGACTTCAGAGGCTCAAGCTCATCTCTCTCATGCAAGTGTAGGGCCATGGTTTGTTAATTTGAGTGCAACAGATCACGTTACTTCTGAAGCCAACAAGCTAAATGAAGGATCTGAGTATGATGGCCCTAGTATGCTAACAATAGGCAATGGTGTGAGTTTAAATATTTCTAAGATTGGATGCTCTAATTTAGATACTTCATCACATTCCTTAGCTTTAAATGATCTGCTTCTTGTGCCTTGTATAACAAAGAATCTTATTTTGGTGTCTGTTGCGTGTAAAAGTGTCTATCGCAACGTAGTGCAAGTGTACACGACGCAAGTAGTAAAATGATATGTAAGTATCGGATAACGTCTCCACAGGGACTGGGCCAATAGCTTTAACCTGGAATTACTGCACGAGAGGAAAAAGAAATAGTTTAAATGTTTGTCACGAGAATATAAAGAATACTGATAATAAAAGAGTAAAGGATTCAGAATAGAGAGAATGAGATGGTATTGAATTGCTCAGTAGTGTAGGTGTTGCAAAGTCTAGGAATATATGCTCTGTCGTTGCGCCTGTCGCGGCAGCACCTGTCGCGGCAACGGTCTGTTGTAGTCGTGGCAGTGATCACACAACTCTGTACTTCAAGCTTGGCAAGAATCCCTGATGTGCCTTGACCTATTCCTAGGTCCAAGTCTATCGATGAACACGTCTTTGATGATACCTCCCGGCATGAATCGAAGGATGAACACCGATGTTGTTGAATTCTTCCTTAGCCACTTAACCTCGTCTTATCCTTAGGTCCGAGATAGTTCAACCATAAACTGGAGAACCCGTACTTATTCCTTTCGTATACTTAACTCTCCCGATATTAAGTAAATGCATAATCTCACAATGCTCTCCCGATACTCTTGCAAGATGTTAAAAACCAGAATAAGCAAACTTGAAGTCTATTTTATTGAACAGAAAAATCCTAAAACAAATGCAATCCTTGCAACTACTTTACAAATCAACCCGTAGCCCTAGGGGAAGTTTAGAACATGATGAGAAGGGGAAAACGACTAGGGTTTTGGGAAGAAGGCTAGAGAGTAAGATATCCTTTTCTTGGGTTCAAGTTTTCTAATAAGGCAAGAATACAAGTTTAAACTAAAGTACAACTCTATTAAAGACTAAATCTTCAGAGCATATATCTTTAATTCGTCCTTCCTTCTTGCTTGAAGTTTCTTCCTTGAACTTTGGGCTTGGCCTTCATTCTGATCTAGGGCTTGGAAAAATATAAGGGTGCTCCACGACAGACCGACTTAATTTTCTCTTTCTGTCGAGGCCCACTTTGCTTCTTCTCTTCACCACTACTATCATCCTTGGCTGCCACGGCAGCGACCATGGCAACATCGTCCTCCTCGTCTGCACATCCAGTTCCAACTCTGCTTCTCTACTACCTAGTTTCTGCTTCTCCATTGCTCTCCATATGCTACAGCAGCTACCTGCAAAAGCAACCAATTTCAGTAGAAACTGTGCCATTTAATATATTTGTGATGTATAAATGAAATCTAACCTAAATACAATGAATTATGCTTGAATGCAGCAGAAATATGTGTTAAATAGGGGGTAAATTATAGAACTTTTACACACTCAACACACCCTCAAACTCAAGTTTTTGCTTGACCTCAAGCAATTCGGACCTAAAAAAGAAAAAGAAAATTTTTGTTTGGCTTAAAACAACGAACTTTTCCTTACCTATCATTCATTTCCCTATTGTGAGCAACACCTTGTTGGATAATTCAGGATTCATCCGGAACCTTGCTATAATTCTCGTGTAGTGTGTGCATGCTTGTGAACAATTATATGCCAAGACTCCCTTAGTTTACCAGAATAGTTAAGCCTCTAACTTGAATTTTTATGCCAATTTTCATCTTTTTGGAGGCAATTCTTAGGCTCCTTTAGTTTTTATTCAGACTCGATTTTATTTTCTCAAGCTTAAGTTTGACTAGAGCCGGTTTCGGGCACCTCTATCTAACTTCCTAGAGCCGGTTTTGGGCACCTATAGGTGTATTGAGTCTATTTTTCTTAACTTCTTTTCCTAGAGCCAGTGTTAGGCACCTATAGGGGCAACTCAAGTGTTAAGCTTTCTATTCTAGTTTACTAGTAGAGTTCTAGGCAGTATAAAAGTCACAGATGGTGTTTAAAATTTAGAACTATAGTAAGGCTCTAAATTGCTCCTAAAACTATCCTAAAGATATTGCCACGACAGAGGCTGTCACGGCAGGTAAGTTCAGTTCAAAGACTTAAGCCAAATTTTCATCATTTTTTAAGTAAAAATAAACTAAGTAAAAGACACAAATTTTTAAACTTAAAAGACTCCATTAATGGAGGGATGCCACCCCCAAACTCGAGGGTTGCATTGCCCTCAATGCAAATGACAAATAAGAAAAAGAAAAAGAAAAACTACATCACAAAATATAAAAGGCAGACATCAATATAAGATAAGAAACTTAAAATTTCAGGCGCTGTCGTCACCGCTGCTGCTGAGTTGAATATGCCGACGGGCAGTGACTTTCTTGGCTGGTGCTGGCAGACGGATGGGAGAGGCAGAAGTATTCTTGGTTTTGGCCTCCCGTGGAGGTTGAATACGGGTAGGGGAGATATGAGGTGGTTTCTCCACTACCTGAACCTCGGAGATGTTGTTGCTCTCACTGCTGCTACTGCCGCTGTCAGATTTTTCTTTATCTGCTCCTGTTTTCTGCCGTTTCTCTGGGTGAATTCCTTGGACAAGTTCTTCTTGACAGAGGGCTCGTTGTCGGATGCCGGACAGATTTCAAAGGAAGAGAAACCAGCAATATACCTATCAAGGTCGTCTTCAGGCTCCTTTCTCTTGGTTCCCCGGGCAGATGTGTCGGCTGTGCGGCTACCGCCTGTAGCTGTTGTGGCAGGGGTTGGATTAGACGCAGCAAATGGCGTTTTTGGTATGCAGCAGGGGTAGGGGTATGGGCAGGGGTGGGGGCAGCAAAATAGTGATTGGGGAAAGTAGGGAACAGAGCATCGGGGAAATTAAGAGAAGTGTGGATGAAATGTACCGTGGCGGTGGTGAAGTCTCGGATGAAACTCATGAGGTCGAGCTGCCGTTCCTCCATTTTTTGTATGGCAGCAAGGATTTGTGAGGAGGTGTCAGCTGGAGGAGTTGCTGCAGTAGGCTGCTTGGGTTTTGTGGCAGCAGGCTCGACGTCGGTGGGCTCTGTTGGCTCAGCTGCCGTGCCAGTAGGATCAAAAGATGATAGGGGCGTGGCAGCTTTGAGTTCCATCAAGCTTAGTATGTTCCGCTCGGACCAGCCTTTCCCTCGAATTCTTAAATCCTCGGCAGCCTCCGGTACGTTGTGGCCGTGGCAGAGGGCAGTGATGAGGTAGGGGTAGAAGAGTGGTCCTGACGGTCGGTAAGAACAGTCCAATATACCCTCCCGGACGTATCTGCCAATGTTAATTGGCCTCTCATTTAAAATAGAATAGATAAGGGCTAACCTTGGTTGGTCGACAGTTGTGTTGTGCGAGGAGGGCATAATCCGTTTCTTGATAAACGCATTCCAAAGTTTTGCCTCCGGGGTGAGTTGGACTCTTTTTACCGTTCTCGGATGCTTCGAATCGGTGTTCCACTCGGTACCTTCATCTGTGAGTTCTGTCATCACAACATCGTAGTCGGTGGGCTCTAAACTCTCGAGAAATCTTTGGTGGCCATCTTCTTTTCTTCCCACATAGAACCCGTAGAGTGTGTTGATGTACTCAAGCTCGAAAGGTACCTCTTTCCCTCAGACTGTAACTGCTGTCGCGTTCCTGCTGCTGACGGCAGCATAAAATTCTCGGACGAGAGTTACGTTAATCTCCTCTGGCTACTCAACGAATATCTGCCACTACAGGGCTCTGATTTTGCGGGCTATGAACGGCTGTAGCCCTAGGTTCCCCGTTTTGGAAGTGTAGATGAAACCTCTCTCCTCCCACATATCACGGATCTGGAAGGAGCTTGGAGTGGATGCTGTTGGGGTAGAGCTTCGGCGGGTATTTCTAGTACTCATTTTTGCAAGGACTGTGGAAAAAAATGAAAGCAAGTAAAATTCTAGAGGAAACAAGTAGAGAGAGTAAAAGTGAGTGAAAAATGAATAGTAAAATGGGGTTTATATAGAGGGGGAGTTTGCTGCCCGTTGGAGCTGTAACGGCAGGCACGAAAAACGGGGCCAGCTATTACACGGTTTCTGACGCGTCTATCACGCGTTTCCGTGTCTGCTACGCGTCTGTTACGCGTTTGCGTGTCTACCGCGACAACGTGTTGACATGCTGGATTTTCCGCGTCTGTCGCGGCAGCTGTAATGGCAGGCTCCAAAGTTGGGCTTTTTGGGCTGATGGAAAAATGGTGGGCTGAATTCACTTCTCCTTGTCTCCTTTGTTTCCTGAAAATAAAAAATAAAAACTTTAGTTCCTAAAAATAAAATAATTCTAATTACCTAATATATATATATATATAAATAATAATAATAATAAAAATAAAAATAAAAATTAGGTTAAATTAGGGATGCCAGGAGGGGCATCTCCTAAAGTAACCACTTCCTGCATTCTTGGGGCTTCAGTCCCATGATAATGCTTCAATCTTTGTCCATTGACTTTAAATTGGTGCCCGTCTTTTAGAGATCTGATTGTTATGACACCATGGGGAAAAACCTGCACCACTTGGAATGGGCCAGACCATATAGATTTCAGCTTCCCTGGGAAGAGTTTCAACCTAGAGTTGAACAACAACACAAGCTGCCCTGGGCAGAACTGTCGTGGCAACAACTTCTTGTCATGCCACTTCTTGGTCTTGTCTTTGTAGATTCTTGCGTTGTCATAGGCCATTGATCGAATTTCTTCGATCTCATTCAGATCAAGTAGCCCTTTCTGTCTTACTTTTTCCAAGTCCATATTCACTACCTTGATGGCCCAATATGCTCTGTGCTCAATCTCGACAGGTAAATGGCATGTTTTCCCATAAATCAGCCGGTAAGGTGACATTCCCAATGGAGTTTTGAATGATGTTCTGTATGCCCATAATGCATCATTTAGGTGTAGAGACCAATCCTTCCGAGTTGGCTTAACCATCTTTTCAAGCATGTTCTTAACCTCTCTGTTGGATATTTCGGCCTGTCCATTGGTCTGAGGGTGGTATGCTGTTGCGATCCGATGTCTGACACCATATTTTTTAAGGCAGCAGCTATAACCCTATTGTCGAAATGCCTCCCTTCATCACTGATGATCGCCTTGGGGATGCCAAATCTGGAAAATATGTTTTTATGCAAAAACCTCTGAACTGTCTTGGCATCATTTTTCTGAGTAGCGATCGCTTCAACCCATTTGAACACATAGTCCACTGCCATGATGATATATAAGTTCCCACACGAAGTTGGGAATGGTCCCATAAAATCTATCCCCCAAACGTCGAAGATCTCGACTTCAAGAATGTTTTGCAGTGGCATCTCATGTCTTCTTGAGATGTTTCCAGTCCGTTGACACTTGTCACAGTTTTTGTAGAATGTTTGAGCATCCTTGAATAATGACGGCCAATAGAATCCTGACTGCAAAACCTTGGCAGCAGTTTTGTTACCTCCTGAGTGTCCTCCATACTGTGAAGCATGACAGTGATGTAATATAGCTTCATGTTCATCCTGTGGTACACATCTCCTGATAACCTGATCTGCACAATATTTGAAAAGAAGAGGTTCGTCCCAATAATAATGTTTAACATCATTTTGGAACCTCTTCCTAGCTTGATAGTTAAGGTCATGAGGAGTTATTCCGCTAACTAAATAATTAACGAAATCAACATACCAGGGGAGTTCATAAAACTTACCTGCCGCCATGGCTGTCGCAGCAGTGCTTGTGGCAGCAAACAGCTGCTCGTCAGGGAAGGTCTCCAGTATGTGTGTCTCGTCTGCCGATAGACTCTTTCCCTTCTCTAACCTTGACAAGTGATCTGCAACTTGATTCTCTGTCCCTTTTTTGTCCTTGATTTCAAGGTCGAACTCTTGCAGTAGCAGAATCCAATGTATCAGTCTAGGCTTTGCATCCTTTTTGGTGAACAGATACTTCAATGCAGAGTGGTCTGAGTGGACTATGACCTTCGTTCCAAGTATATATGAATGGAACTTGTCAATAAAGAACACCACATCTAACAGTTCCTTCTCTGTTGTGGTGTAGTTTACTTGGGCGTCGTTCAGTGTTTTGCTGGCATAGTATATGACATGAAAGAGCTTGTCTTTTCTCTGCCCAAGTGCTGCCCCGACAGCATAGTCACTAGCATCACACATAATCTCAAATGGCAGTTTCCAATCTGGTGGTTGTACTATTCGGGCTGTTATCAGCTTTTCTTTCAGAACCTTGAATGCCTCAATACATTTAGTGTTGAAGTCGAAGGGACGGTTCTGCTCCAGAAGATGGCATAAGGGTTTGGTGATCTTTGAAAAGTTCGCGATAAACCTCCGATAAAAACCAGCATGTCCTAAGAAACTCCTGATTCCCTTGACCGTGGTGGGTGGCGGCAGCTTTTCTATTACCTCGATCTTAGCTCTGTCGACTTCTATACCGCGTCAGCTTATTTTATGGCCTAGGACTATCCCTTCATCCACCATGAAGTGACATTTCTCCCAGTTCAATACCAAGTTTGCTTTCTCACATCTTTTGAGCACTTTCTGTAGGTTGCCTAGGCAGCTTTCAAAATTGTCTCCAAAGACAGAAAAATCATCTATGAATATCTCCATGAAATCCTACACCATATCAGAGAATATTGCCATTATGCACCTTTGAAAGGTCGCTGGTTCATTACAAAGTCCAAATGGCATCCTCCGAAAAGCATAAGTACCGTATGGGCATGTGAACGTCGTCTTCTCTTGATCTTCCGGTGCGATGGCTATTTGATTATAACCTGAGTATCCATCAAGAAAACAATAGTAAGGCTTTCCCGCTAATCTATCAAGCATTTGATCAATAAAGGGTAAGGAAAAGTGGTCCTTCCGGGTAGCTTTGCTAAGCTTCTGGTAGTCCATACAAACCCTCCAACCGGTCACAGTCCTGGTTGGGATTAGCTCATTTTCTTCGTTGGTTACCACGGTTATTCCTCCTTTCTTGGGAACGCACTGCACCGGGCTCACCCACTTGCTATCCGAGATGGCATAGATTATTCTAGCATCTAGCCATTTTATGATCTCCTTACGCACCACCTCTCGCATAGCATCGTTCAGATGTCTCTATGCATCAATGGTCGGTTTATGATCATCCTCTAAGAGGATTTTATGCATGCATAGTGCAGACTGATGCCTTGGATATCAGCTATCGTCTATCCAATAGCCTTTTGTGCTGCTGCAGCATCCCTATCAGCTGCTGTTCCTGCTTCTGCATCAACTTGGAAGAGATGATTACGGGCAACGTATCATTTAAACCAAGGAAAACATATTTTAGTTGCCTTGGCAGGGGCTTAAGATCTAGAATAGGGGGCTCTACAGTTGATGGCTTTTGGACTATATGTTCATCCGAGGTATAATTTAAGGGCTCGAATAACTTACCTGGACGATTGCCTATCCAATTTACCTCCTCCTGATCTTCAGTATCAGATTCTGAGGAGCTGTTGTCATCGTCGCTGTCGTGACAGTCTTCTAAATGGCTACTTGGGCAGTGGCCAATTTTGATGCCGTGGCAGCCCAACCTGATGCAGGGTTGGTCAAGGGTAATTTCAGTGATAGCCTTGCATTCTTCTTCTGCATCAGCATGTTTTATTGCCTGGAGAACGTTCAACTTGATCTCTTGATCGTTCACTCTCATAGTGAGTTCTCCTTTTTCCACATCAATCAGTGATCTTCCTGTGGCTAAGAAGGGTCGCCCCAGGATGATTGGTGCCTTTTCATCTGCTTCACAATCTAGGACAAGAAAGTCAGCAGGAAAATAAATTTATCCACTCTTACCAGAATATCTTCAATTTTTCCTTCTGGATGAATGTAAGAGCGGTCTACCAGCTGCAGTACTACTGTTGTGGGCCGAGCTTTTCCAATACCTAATTTCTGAAAAACAAATTTGGGCATTAAATTTATACTAGCACCAAGATCACAAAGTGCCTTACCCACAAATTTATCTCTGATTATGCATGATATGATGAAGCTCCCAGGATCCTTCTTCTTCTAGGGTGGATGCTTGTGCAGAATACTCATGCATCCTTCTGTCATTTTAACCGTTTCAAATTCCCCAAGTCTGGATTTCTTTGACATGGCATCCTTGAGAAATTTGGCATAACCAGACATCTCCTTTATAACATCTAACAACGGAATATTGATATGGACCTGCTTAAAAATATCATAAATTTTCTTAAGCTGTGATTCCTGTTTCAATTCCTGTTTCAATTTTCTTTCTCCTCTGCCCCTTCTGCTGTCGTGACAGGTTCATCGGCAGCAGACTGTTTGTCACCTGCCGGGGCAGCTTCCTCGGTAGTCGACTCCAAGGCTGGTTCCTTAACTGGTTTTGCTTCCTTCTCTGGCCCTGGTAATTTCTTCCCACTCCTAGTAGTGATGGCTTTACACTGCTCATGTGTGGGTTGTTTAGCGTTTTCACTATCGCTAGGAAATCCTCCATTGCCTCAGTTTAATATGCTGGGAAACTTGACCCATCTGTGTCTCCAATGATTTCAGAGTAGCTTCATGGTTGGTTATCCACATCTTTGTTTTATCCATGAATGTTTCAGTCTTCTTAACAAAGTGAATCATGTTCTCAATGTAGGTTCCTGTTTGAGACATAAACGTAGCCAAGGTCTGTTCCAGTATACTAGTCCTGGCAGCTGGTGGTTGTTGCTGCTGCTACTACGGTTGCTACCGAGTCAATAATCTAGGTCCCCCCTGATTCTGAGTGTTCTGTGCTTGAGGATTCAGGGTATTATTAGGGTTACTCCAAGAGAACTTGGGATCCTTTCTCCAGTTGGGATTGTAGTTGTTGGAATTAAAGTTCTGTTTATTGTAGTTCCTAAGATACATCTCTTCTTCTAACTGTAGCGGACAATCTTCCGAACTGTGATTCCCATCGCAAGTCTCGCATACCTCTTCAGCAGAGTAGGCAGGCTGTGAATCTTCTTTCAAAAGCTTTTTCATTGCCTTAGTGAGATATGCCACTTGTGATTTTAGAGAACTATCGGCCTCATAATCTTTTACAGCTAGAACTCGTTTACCCCCTCTTCTTGCTGTAGGAAACTATTCCTCAATCTTCGCCAGATTTTTCAATATTGCCATTGCATCTTCTGGATCTTTGTCCAACAACAATCCATTCGCTACTGAATCAATTCTCATATGAGTCTGTAAGTTGGCAGCATTATAAAATTTAGTTACCTGGTTCCAGACGGGAAATCCATGCATCAGGCAGTTCCTCAGAAGAGTGGTAAATCTATCCCATTCCTCGTGCATTGGCTCGTCATCTTCCTGTTGAAAAGTAGCAATTTCGTTACGTAATCGCTCAAATAAATGTGGAGGATTAAAACGAGACAAACATTCACGAGTTAAATCTGCCCAAGTTCGTATTGAACCCGGCATTAGTTTATTCCACCAAGTTTTCGCCCTGTCCCTTAATGAATGAGGGAATAACCGAAGCCTCTGTATCTCCGGATTAACTCCTGGTAATCTAAACGAACCACAGATCTCATGGAACATTTTCAGATGCTCCCTAGCATCCTCTGTAGCAGCACCACTAAATTGGCCAGCGTTGTTAATCATGCTGAACATAACAGGTTTCAACTCAAAGATGTCAACTTCTACGTCTGACAGGGTTGTCTCTAGTTCTACATGATCATTGAGCATGTAGTATTGGCTAGGGGTGGGAGAAAATACCCGACCCGATTGACCCGACCCGAAAACCCGACTACCCGAAACAAAAATACCGGGTAATTCTCGAAAAAAAATTACCCGACCGGGCCGGGTACCCGACCCGGAAAATTTCCCGGGACACGGGCCGGGACACGGGCCGAGAGTTTTCCCTTACCGGGTACCCGACCCGACCCGATAAAAATTTAATTTATATTTTTTATATTTAAAATTATATTTTTATTTTATGTTTCTTAATATTTTCACTCTAAAATTAAGTTTAAATCCCTATATTTTTTTATGTTTGTATTATATTCTTTTAAGTTTTAAGTTTAATTTTTTTTAAATATTTTTGTGTTTAACATATGATTTTTTTAATTTTAAAATAATAAAAAAAATAAAAAAATATGAACTGGGTACCCGGTACCCGATTAACCGGGTACCCGAATTTTACGGGTACCCGAATCCTGGGTACCCGGATTTAATGGGTCGGGACACGGGCCGTTTAAAGAGGTACCCGGACGAACCGGGTACCCGACAATTCCCACCCCTAGTATTGGCATGACCGGCGTGTGGCAGCGACAGGAGGATCGGTAGGTGGATCGTTCCCTCCATATCCGGCAGGATTTTCAGCATCCTGGGGTTCCCTTGGTTGTTCCTTCTTTTTTCGTGTCTTTCGTTCACCATTGCTTCCAATTGTTCCTCCAGGTATTCGTTTCTTTCAACGAGGAGGCGGACTCTTTTCCTGATATTGCACGTCCGTTCGATTTCAGGGTCTAACTGGTGCTCAGGTTCTTTTCCTCGTTGAGATCTACGCATACGCAAACAAAAGACCTTGTGAAAGGTATAGGTTGAACAATCCAAGTAAAAACAGAAAAATAAAAGAAGTGCAGTAAAAGATACGGTAAAGATATGTTGCCAGTCTTTGGCAACGACGCCAAAAACTTGTTGTGTGTAAAAGTGTCTATCGCAATGTAGTGCAAGTGTACACAACGCAAGTAGTAAAGTGATACGTAAGTATCGGATATCGTCTCCACATGGACTGGGCCAATAGCTTTAACCTGGAATTAGTGCACGAGAGGGAAAAGAAATAGTTTAAATGTTTGTCACGAGAATATAAAGAATACTGATAAAAAAAGAGTAAAGGATTCAGAATAGAGAGAATGGGCTGGTATTGAATTGCTCAGTAGTGTAGGTGTTGCAAAGTCTAGGAATATCTGCTATGTCGTTGCGCCTGCCGTGGCAGCAGTCTGTTGTAGTCGCGACAGCGATCACACAACTCTGTACTTCAAGCTTGGCAAGAATCCCTGCTGTGCCTTGACCTATATCTAGGTCCAAGTCTGTCGATGAACACGTCTTTGATGATACCTCCCGGCGTGAATCGAAGGATGAACACCGATATTGTTGAATTTTTCTTTAGCCACTTAACCTCGTCCTATCCCTAGGTCCGAGATAGTTCAACCATAAACTGGAGAACCCGTACTTATTCTTTTTGTATACTTAACTCTCCCGATATTAAGTAAATGTATAATCTCACAATGGTTTCCCGATACTCTTGCAAGATGTTGAAAACTAGAATAAGCAAACTTGAAGTTTATTTTATTGAACAGAAAAATTCCTAAAACAAATGCAATCCTTGCAACTACTTTACAAATCAACCCGTAGCCCTAGGGGAAGTTTAGAACATGATGAGAAGGGGAAAACGTCTAGGGTTTTGGGAAGAAGGCTAGAGAGTAAGATATCCTTCCCTAGGTCGAATTACATGCCTTTATATAGGCCTTGGGTTCAAGTTTTCTAATAAGGCAAGAATATAAGTTTAAACTAAAGTACATCTCTATTAAAGACTAAATCTTCAGAGCATATATCTTTAATTCATCCTTCCTTCTTGCTTGAAGTTTCTTCCTTGAACTTTGGGCTTGGCCTTCATTCTGATCTAGGGCTTGGAAAAATATAAGGGTGCTCCACGACAGACCGACTTAATTTTCTCTTTTTGCCGAAGCCCACTTTGCTTCTTCTCTTCACCACTGTTGTCGTCCTTGGCTGCCATGGCAGCGGCCATGGCAGCATCGTCCTCCTCGTCTGCACATCCAGTTTCAGCTCTGCTTCTCTACTGCCCAATGTTTGCTTCTCCATTGCCCTCCATCTGCTACAGCAGCTACCTGCAAAAGCAACCAATTTCAGTAGAAACTGTGCCATTTAATATATTTGTGATGTATAAATGAAATCTAACCTAAATGCAATGAATTATACTTGAATGCAGCAGAAATATGGGTTAAATAGAGGGTAAATTATAGAACTTTTACACACTCAACAATGTCTAAGCTTGCTAGAGATAACAAGGTTTTTCTTGAGTTCCATGCTCATTCGTGTTTGGTGAGAGATAAAGCTACTGGAGTTGTTATTCTTAGTAGAAGGGAGTCTGGAGGTCTTTACAGTTTTAGTTCAACTTTTTGTTTTTCAATAACAGTGCTTCAAGGAAAGTTGAGGTTAATGTGGCCCAGAATAGTGTGAGCACTTATGAGTTGTGGCACAGGAGGATTGGGCATCATGCTCATGATTCATTGTTTAAGATTTGTAAGAAATGTAATGTGAATTTGCCTTTGAGCTTGAATAAAACTGAGTTGGAGGTGTGTGTGGCCTGTCAAATGGGCAAAAGCCACAAACTTCCATTCCAAAATTCAACTACAATGTATAAAGAACCTTTTCATTTAATGTACACAGATTTATGGGGTCCAGCTCATATTGTTTCACGAGGATTTAGATACTATATTTCATTTGTAGATGCTTCCACAAGACATATTTGAGTGTACTTGCTAAAGAATAAGTCAGAAGCTATAAATGCTTTCCAAATGTTTCAACAGCTTGTCCAAACACAATTCAATACTAGCATCAGAAAGGTTTAAAGTGATTGGGGAGAGTTCAAAAGTTTATCTCAGCTATTACAAAAGTCAGGGATCATTCATAGACTAACATGTCTTCACACGTCACACCAAAATGATGAATTTGAAAGAAAACACTGTCATATCATTGAAACGGCTCTTACGCTTCTTGCATAAGCCTCAATGCCTCTTAGTTTCTGGTCCTATGCAGTCACCACAGTTGTATATTTGATAAACAGGACACCCACGAAAGTTCTTAATGGGGTTTCTTCCTATGAGAAGTTGTTTGATAAACTACCACACTATGATTTGATGAGGGTTTTTGGTTGCATGTGTTTCCCTCATCTGATGCCCATTTGGTAATCATAAACTTGATTTCAGGTCTCAGCCCTCAGTTTTCCTTGGCTATATTCCACAACACAGAGGATACCAATGCCTCAGACCCAATGGGAAAGTATATATATCACGCCATGTGGCTTTTGATGAAAAAGTGTTTCCTTTTGCAGGACACAATTTGATGGAGTCTAGCTCATGTTCCAAAAGGTCAAGTGGAGGCTCTCTGACCGTGGTTCCAGGGGCAAACCAACTATTGAAAAAGATGAGTTCTCATCAAGAATGTTCTGGCGGCTCAACTTCAGAAGGTACAATGAGTCAGTTACTTGTTCCTTTTCTCGAGGAAACTAGTGGTCCTAGTCCTTTGGGTTTTGTGAGGATCCTATTGAAGTACAACAAGGTGTGGAGCATGTGGGGTCTGAATCACGAGACGTGTCTCTGGCCCCTACAACTGTTGAGCATGTTGCACCTGTGGAGCATATAGGGCTTGAACAGTAGTAGCTGAGGGACCTACTAGGTTTGAAGACCCCACTGCCTTTGAGTTTACTCACAATCCATTGCAGACGGCTGGAGGTGAAGATGCCTTTTATCCTTCAGTTAGTAGTCATCTGGACGATGTTGTGTCCACTGGCTTAGAGAAGGTTGTTGTGAGTAATGAAGGGTATGTACCTTCTGAAAGGGTGGAAGAAGTAGTTGGGGTTCACGTAATATCCATCCCATGATGACTCGAAGTAAGATGGTCATTCATAAGCCTAAGGTTTTTATGGCATGTGCAAGTGAAGCAGATAAGTCTCATTCTAATATCCATGAGGCACTCAAGTGTCCAAAGCGGAGAGAAGCAGTCATGTCTGAGTTTGAAGCGTTGTATAAAAATGGAACTTGGAGCCCAGACCCACTTCCAGACGGGAGAACACTAATTGGTTGCAAATGGATCTTTAAGATAAAGAGGAATGCAAACGAAACAATAGCCAGATACAAAGCTAGGTCGGTGGCTAAGGGTTTCTCTCAGATCCCTGGTCAAGACTTCCATAATACTTTTAGACCAATTTTCAAGGCCTCAATTGTGAATGTGGTGCTTGTTTTAGCCGTTGCAAATGGGTGGAAGTTGAGGCAAGTCGATATCAATAATGCATTCCTTAATGGAGATTTGAGTGAGGATGTTTATATGCAACAACCCCTGGCTTCGAAGAATGCTCTGATGATGGTTCCACTATAGTGTGTAAATTAGTGAAGGCATTGTATGGTTTAAGGCAAGCTCTAAGGAACTGGCACTCTAAGCTTAGAACATTTCTATTGGAGATTGGCTTCAAAGACTCTACGACTGATGTGTCATTGTTTGTTCATGATAAAGATGGGTTTTTCACATATGCATTAGTGTATGTTGATGATATCATAGTTACATTAGGGTCAAATGAGCAAATTTCAAGAGTAGTTGAACTTCTCGGGAAAAAAGTTTCAGCTGAAAGACTTGGGTGAACTATCTTATTGTAACGCCCCGGTTTTGGGCTTAGAAGTTTGGGCGTTGACCGGTTTGGTCAAAGTGCTGTTCGAATCTAAAAAGGTGAAATTAGGAAAGCCTAGTTCGGGTTGCATTAAAAATATGGAAAAATATTCTAAAATCATCTTTTAATATATATAAGTGAACTGTGAAATCAATTTTACAAAATGAGGTTTGGAAGGGTGACATTTTGGCTAGTGACCAAAATGTAATTTTTGAAAGTTGCGTGACTGTTTTAGAAAGGATTGAAACTTTGAATCTTTAAGGAGCTATTTACCCAAAGGGAGTTTCTCCAGATTTTTCTAAGATATTTTAAGGTTTAATTCTGATTTTAAAGCTAAAGAAAAGTGGAGGGAAAATCATTTTGGCTATTTTGTAACTAACTTCCAATTTTCCTTTTCTCTCATTTTCTCTCAAACCAATCACTTTCTCTCCAGAGAATTTCTTCTAATTTTGTCATCTAAATCTTCCTTTTCAATTCTCTTTTGATTCTTGATCATCACATCAACAAAACCTCACCATTTGCAAGTTGTTTCTTCAAGCTTTTTGGTTTCAACAGAGGAGAAACTCAAGTTTGGAGGTAAGAACGTCCTTCTCCTCTAAACTATCAGTTCTTTACTGAAATTCCTAAGTTCTCAATCTTTAATTGATGTTTTATAAATGGCTTTTAAAGTTATGAAATGGATCTTGGCTTAAAATGCAAGATTTGGTGATTTTTGGTCAATTTTCGTTAGAACTGTTAAAGCTGTGATTTGAGATGTGTTTTTGATGATTAATGAACATTAATTTGATAAGGAATTGAGTTTTGATCAATGCAATCCCGGATAGGTTGAATTTCCTAAGTTTAGCTTGTGATTCTTGGTTGTTTTTGAGGTGATCTTGTGGATCTGATGTTGCTGGAGGTATAAGGATGTTGTTAGGTTCTTTTTAGATGTTAAATGATGTTAAAGGATGTTTGGTTTTGATGGTTTATGGCTGGGCTTTGTTGAGGAGTTGTTTGGAGGCATTTTCGGTTGTGTTTGGTGGCCGAAAATGGAGTGTGGATGAGAGCAGCGAGTTTAGGTGCTTTCATTGAAGCTATTAATGCATGATGATGCATTAATCCTCTGCTTTGATGTGTTTAAAACAGGAGAGTCATCTTTGGATCCAAGTGTTGGTGTTTTGGAAGCTTGAATTGGTGCTTCGGCAAGAGGCGAAGTGGAATCGGTGAGTGAAAATGGGTTTTCAGCTTTGAAACCAATGTCTTGGGAGCTTAGTTTAAGTCTAAACAACTTTACTAAGCTCAAGTGTAAGCTTTCGGAAAAACTCTCTAGTGGTGGCCATGATTTGGTTGTTGTGCAATGTGGTTTATTGCATGTTTTAAATTCTGTTTTGAAAGCATGATTTAGCATGGTTATTGCTGATTTTGTAAGCCATATGTTGAAGGAAGCTCAAGGTAAGAGTTCCTTGTTTTTGAACATTGAATAAATGTGGTTTGATGCTTAAAAATGCATGATGAATATGGCTTGGTTTAATGCTTTAAAACAGTGGATTATTTGATGAAATGATGTATATTGGCAAGTGATGTTTTGGAAAAGGTTAAGGTCACTAAGGTGGTTAAAAGTCCTTGAGTGAGCCTTGTGGATTCTAAGAACTTCATGGTGGTTAAAAGTCCATGTTGATTCTTGTTAAGGTCACTAAGGTGGTTAAAAGTCCTTGAGTGAGCCTTGTTACTTAAGAACATCAAGGTGGTTAAAAGTCCTTGGATGGTTCTTGTTAAGGACACAAAGGTGGTTAAAAGTCCTTGTGTGGTCCTTGCCATGGTGTTTAAAAGTCCATGGGCCAAGGTGTTTAAAAGTCCTTGGGGCCAAGGTGTTTAAAAGTCCTTGGGAAGAACACGAAGGTGGTTAAAAGTCCTTGCGTGGTTCTTGTTGATTATAAGATCACAATGGTGTTTAAAAGTCCATGTGTGAGTCTTATGTTGAACTTGTTTTAAAAAGATGAAACCTTTCACTTGTGGCCAATATGACATGAATTGATATGGAAGCATGTGTTGCTTGTTTAAATTGCTTTTGAGCATGTCTAAATGATATTGAAAGTATGTTTTGCAAATGAGTTTTACAAATGCATTATTGAGTGGTTTAATGAGCATTCCTCACTAAGCTTTTGCTTACGCTCTCTTCCGTTTTCTTAAACCAATAATGCAGATCGTTAAGGTATCTTGAGGGCAGCAAGGAAGGCAAGCAATCAAGAGGAAGTTAAGCTCAAGTATGGAAGGTTTTCTTAAACACTTAAGCTTTTGGCAATTTGGCAATGAGGGACCTATGTGTATGTTTTGGGAGATGTTTAGAACTCCCTGAGTACGTTTAATGATGTTGGAAATGCTGGTTTTGTATTTGGCCTTTACATGTTTGAATTGGAAGTTTCATGCTTGAATGGTTTGCTTGTGTAGGAAGCATGCCTATAGAATTGGGGCTTTTCATATATGTGGTTAATATGTTGATGCAAACATGTCTCATATATGCTGAATTTGTTGCTGGTAAAGTTTGGTAGCAATCGGAGTATGTTTGGATGATCAATTGTGTGTTTAAGGAAGCTTTTTGCTGCAAACTGTGCAGGGCATTTCGGAACAGTGGACACCGTTTCGGAACGGGTGCCTTGAATGAGCCCAGGCGTCCGAAACGGTAGGCACCGTTTCGAAACGGAAAGGCCACTGCCAGCCCTCGTTTCGGTACGCGTTGCGGAACGGCCCCGCGTTTCGAAACGGGCTCTCCCTGTTTCGGAACGTCCGACCGTTGGGGGCTGACATTGGTAGTTAAATGTTTTGGAATGTTTACATTTTGGTCCTGAATCTTGTTTGTGCAATTGTATGAGTTTGGGATGTCCGTTTGAGCTGAAATTTGGCAGAGAAGTATGAAACCTGATTAATTTCAAGATGGTAACTTCAATTTGGATGAAGTCCTTATAATTTGCAGAATTTACAATTTGGTCCCTAAAGTTGTAAATTGTTCAATTGGGTCCATGTTTGATCTCTGATGTTTATGATCTTTGAGTATGATGTGGGAATGATCAAAACTAGGATTAATATGCCTCTAGACAAGTTTAAAAAGAAAAAAAAGGGTCGTTAATCAAGGTTGACTTTGGTTTTCCCTGTGTGACTTTCTTAATTCGGGTCAACCTTCTAGGCCGGGTTAAGGGGGTTACATTTGGTGGTATCAGAGCTGAGTTCTCGAGTAATTGGGAATGAAGGTGTGCATGATTGAAGTATGTATCCTATGTATGCTTGATTGATTGAAAGTATGTTCAGTGGTTTGAGAATTTGATGCAATTGAGTTGTATGCTGTGATGTAGCATGTTGTGGGTACCCATTGCCAAATCAAAGCTAAGTAATGATGTTGATTTTGAATGAAATTGAGCTTGAGTACTTGGATTGCTTACCTTGCTGGGCCTGACTTTGTTTATTTGCATTGTGATTGCATGGTTAGAGTATGGCACCACGTAGAGAGTTGAGAAGTAATGTGCGAGCTACGGCTCCCAATGAGAATGAGAATGAGGAAAACGCGGGTAGTGTGGTGTTACCTCCTCCTCCACCTGGTGGTGGTGCTGAGGGTGAAAGAGCTGAAACTGTAGCTGGTGCTGGAGCTGCTGGACCTGAGGTTGGTCAGGGGCAAGCTATGCCCGACATGACGATGTTGGTACAAGCTATTGCGGGTGCTTTTCGAGCGGCAGTAGCTGGAGCTCAAGGAGCTGGGCATCAGGGAGATGCTGGTGTTAGACTACCTTTGGAGCGTTTGCGCAGTCTTGGTGGGACTGAGTTCAGGGGTATGTCTGCTGAGGGTTCTGAAGCTTGGTTAGAGAGTACCAAGAGGATCATGGGTCAGATGAGTTGCACTGATGTGCAAAAGCTGGGTTGTGTAGTGTCTTTGCTACAGGATGATGCATATACGTGGTGGACGACCACTATAGTTGGGATAGCTGAAGCTGATGTGACTTGGACATTCTTTCAGAATGCGTTCAAGAGGAGATATCTTGGTGTGAGATATCTGGATGAAAAGAAGCGTGAGTTCATGTCTCTTACCCAGGGGAGCATGACTGTGGCTGAGTATGAGGTTCAGTTCGTTAGACTCAGTCAATATGCACCTGAGCTGGTACCTGATGAGCGGACCAGGTGCGAAAGATTCCGTTATGGTTTAGTGACGGATGTGAAGATGTATGTGCTGGCCACCGAGTATGATGATTTTGATGTGTTGGTGGGCCGAGCTAAGGATATTGAGATGAACTTGGGTTTATCTGCTAGAGGTGCTGGAGCAAGTTCTGGTAAGCGAGCTGCTGAGTTTAGTTCCGGTGGTGGACGGAACAAGAGGGGACGTGATCAGAAGTATCAATCCTCAGCTAAGAGAGGTGGTGGAGCACCTGCTCGGGGAGGAAATGCTAGAGCTGATCCGAGTGCTTGTTGGATTTGTGGATCACGTGGTCACATGAAGCGTGACTGTCCTCGTGCTGTGAGGGAGGTGCAAGCTCCTGTTGCGGCAGCTGGAAATGGATGTTGGAACTGTGGATCTGCGGATCATTTGAGGCGAGATTGTCCTATGTTGGCTAGTGGTCAAGTGCGTGCTCCTGTTGTGGCTGCACCGTAGAGAGGTCGTGGGCGCGGCCGTGGTAATTTCCAGCGGAGAGAGGAAGGTGGTCGTGGAGTGGCCCATGTTGTGGCTATTCAGCCCGAAGGTGGAGGTCAAGCGAGGGTGTATGCTCAGCGGGAAGGGAGGAATGACGCGGATGTGATTGCAGGTACCTTTACTTTGCAATCCTTGTCATTACTTTCCTTGATAGATTCTGGATCTACGCATTCATACATATTGCGTGAGCATGCTGAATTTCTTGGTTTGCCTGTTGAGTCTTTGGATGTTGGTGTTCGTGTCACTAGTTCTTTTGGTGAGACTGTTGTGACTCGAAGGTTGTTTAGAAGGTGTCCTTTGGTTGTTCAAGAACATGTTTTTCATGTTGATCTTATGGAGTTACCTTTCTATGGTTTTGATGTGATCCTTGGTATGGATTGGCTTGCTGAGCATCGTGCTGTTGTGGATTGTGAAAATAAGCGAGTTCCGCTGAAGCTTGCGGATGATTATGATGTTGTTGTGGTTGGTGAGAATGTGAAGTTTCTCGCCAATGTGGTGTCTACCTTGGAGGCAAGCAGGATGCTGAGGCAAGGTTGCGAAGCTTATCTAGCTTTTGTGATGAATCCTAGCTCTAAGGAGTTAAGGGTGCAAGATATCAGAGTAGTGAAGGAGTTTCCTGGAGTGTTTTCTAAGGAGTTGCCTGGTTTACCTCCTAATCGCGAGGTGGAGTTTGGAATTGAGCTGTATGAGAATACAACTCCTGTGTCCATTACTCCCTATAGAATGGCACCTAAGGAGCTGAAAGAGCTGAAGACGCAGTTGCAAGAGCTGCTTGATCGTGGTTTCATTCGGCCGAGTGTGTCGCCTTGGGGTGCACCGGTCTTGTTTGTGAAGAAGAAGGATGGCACTATGAGAATGTGCATTGATTACCGTCAGCTGAACAAGTTGACTATCAAGAATCAGTATCCTTTGCCGAGGATTGATGATCTCTTTGATCAATTTCGGGGAGCAGCTGTGTTCTCTAAGATTGACTTGAGGTCAGGGTATTATCAGTTGAAGGTGAAGGATGTGGATGTGCCTAAGACAGCTTTCAGGACAAGGTATGGGCATTATGAGTTCCTTGTGATGCAAGATATCCGAGTTGTGAAGGAGTTTCCTGGTGTTTTTCCTGAGGAGTTGCCTGGTTTACCTCCTAATCGCGAGGTGGAGTTTGGAATTGAGCTGTATGAGAATACAACTCCTGTGTCCATTACTCCCTATAGAATGGCACCTAAGGAGCTGAAGACGCAGTTGCAAGAGTTGCTTGATCGTGGTTTCATCCGGTCGAGTGTGTCACCTTGGGGAGCACCGGTCTTGTTTGTGAAGAAGAAAGATGGCACTATGAGGATGTGCAATGATTACCGTCAGCTGAACAAGTTGACTATCAAGAATCGATTTCCTTTGCCGAGGATTGATGATCTCTTTGATCAATTTCGGGGAGCTGTTGTGTTCTCTAAGATTGACTTGAGGTCAGGGTATTATCAGTTGAAGGTGAAGGATGTGGATGTGCCTAAGACAGCTTTCAGGACAAGGTATGGGCATTATGAGTTCCTTGTGATGCCGTTTGGTTTGACAAATGCTCCTGCTGCTTTCATGGACATGATGAATCGTGTGTTTCATGAATACCTGGACAAGTTTGTTGTGGTGTTCATTGATGATATCCTCGTGTACTCGCGTACTGAGGAGGAGCATGAAGAGCATTTGAGGATTGTTTTGCAAGCTTTGTTGGAGAATCAGCTTTATGCTAAGCTGAGCAAGTGTGAGTTCTGGCTTAAGGAGGTGGTGTTTCTTGGGCATGTAGTTTCTGCTGAAGGGATTCGTGTTGATCCTCAGAAGATTGAGGCGGTGATGAATTGGAAGGTTCCTAAGTCTGTTCATGAGGTCCGTAGTTTCCTTGGTTTGGCGGGATACTACCGGAGGTTTGTGGATGGTTTTTCTAAGATTGCCGCACCTTTGACGAAGTTGTTGCAAAAGGATGTTAAGTATGAGTGGACAGAAGCGAGACAGCAGGCTTTTGAGAAGCTGAAGGCGGCATTGACGCAAGCTCCTATCTTGGTTCAGCCTGAATCAGGGAAAGAGTTTGTGGTCTATAGTGATGCATCCTATGTTGGTTTGGGATGTGTGCTGATGCAAGAGGGTAAGGTTGTGGCTTATGCATCACGGTAGTTGAAAGTGCATGAGCGCAATTATCCTACGCATGATATTGAGTTGGCTGCAGTGGTTTTTGCTCTGAAGATTTGGAGACATTATCTGTATGGTGAGAAGTGTACTGTGTACACAGATCACAAGAGTTTGAGGTATCTAATGTCTCAGAAAGAGTTGAATCTTAGGCAGCGGCGTTGGTTGGAGTTGCTCAAGGATTATGACCTGACGATTGAGTACCATCCGGGAAAAGCTAATGTGGTTGCGGATGCCTTGAGTAGGAAGGTAGCTGTTGAGCTGAGGGCTATGTTTGCCAGCTTGAGTATATCGCGTGATGGTGGTCTTGTAGCTTAGTTGCAAGTGAAACCATCTATGGTTCAGTTGATCAAGGAAAAGCAGTTGCTGGATGATTCCTTGGTGTCTCATGTTCAGGATATCGCGGAGGGTAGGCCTTCGGATTTCTGCTTTAATGATGATGGTGTGTTGTGTTTTGGGAGTCGAATAGTAGTGCCTAATGATGCTGAGTTGAGGCGTGCTATTCTGACTGAAGGTCATAGTAGTCCTTTTGCTATGCACCCTGGTAGTACTAAGATGTGTCGTGATCTTCGTGATGAGTACTATTGGGTGGGTTTGAAGAAGGATGTTGCAGAGTTTGTGAGCAAGTGTATGGTGTGTCAGCGAGTTAAGGCTGAGCATCAGGTTCCATCAGGTTTGTTGTAACCGTTGAGAATCCCTGAATGGAAGTGGGAGAGGGTTACCATGGATTTTGTATTTGGTTTACCTTTGTCTCCGTCGAAGAAGAATTCGGTTTGGGTGATTGTGGATCGCCTGACGAAGTGTGCGCATTTCTTGCCTGTGCATACTACGCTTTCTTTGGATAAGCTTGCGGAGCTGTACATTGCTGAGATTGTGCGGCTGCATGGTGTGCCTAAGTCGATTGTGTCGGATAGGGATCCGAGGTTCACATCGCGTTTCTGGCAGTGTTTGCATCAAGCTCTGGGTACAAGGTTGAATTTCAGTACATCCTATCATCCTCAGTCGGATGGTCAGTCAGAGCGCGTTATCCAAATTTTGGAGGATATGTTGAGGTGCTGCGTGATTGAGTTTCAGGGTTCTTGGGAGAAGCATTTGCCTTTGGTGGAGTTTGCTTATAACAATAGTTATCAGGCAAGTATACAGATGGCACCTTATGAGGCTTTGTACGGGAGGAAGTGTAGGACTCCTCTTTGTTGGGCTGAAACTGGTCAAAAGTTGGTTTCGATGCCGGCTTTGTTGAAAGGGACCACCGAGAAGGTGAAGCTCATCTGTGAGCGGTTGAAGGCAGCCTCTGATCGGCAGAAGTCTTACGCGGATTTGAAGCGTAAGGAGATTGAGTATGCGGTGGGTGACCGTGTGTTCTTGAAGGTTTCGCCTTGGAAGAAGGTGATGAGGTTTGGCCGGAAGGGTAAGTTGAGCCCTAGGTACATTGGACCATATGAGGTGGTTGAGCGTGTGGGTCCTGTTGCATATCGGTTGAGGTTACCTCAAGAGTTGGAGAAGATTCATGATGTGTTCCATGTTTCTATGCTTCAGAAGTATAGATCTGATCCTTCGCATGTGATGCCTGTGGAGGAAGTGGAATTGAATCCGGATTTGACCTATGATGAGGAACCGGTGAAGGTTCTGGATTCGGATAGCAAGGTTCTTTGTGGCAAGACCATCGGGTTGGTAAAGGTGATGTGGAAGCATCGTGGTGTTGAGGAAGCCACGTGGGAGCGGAAGGAAGACATGCTGAAGCAGTTTCCTTATCTTTTTCCTTCAGGTAAATTTTGAGGACGGAATTTCTTAAGGGGGGGAGAGTTGTAACGCCCCGGTTTTGGGCTTAGAAGTTTGGGCGTTGACCGGTTTGGTCAAAGTGCTGTTCGAATCTAAAAAGGTGAAATTAGGAAAGCCTAGTTCGGGTTGCATTAAAAATATGGAAAAAATGTTCTAAAATCATCTTTTAATATATATAAGTGAACTGTGAAATCAATTTTACAAAATGAGGTTTAGAAGGGTGACATTTTGGCTAGTGACCAAAATGTAATTTTTGAAAGTTGCGTGACTGTTTTAGAAAGGATTGAAACTTTGAATCTTTAAGGAGCTATTTACCCAAAGGGAGTTTCTCCAGATTTTTCTAAGATATTTTAAGGTTTAATTCTGATTTTAAAGCTAAAGAAAAGTGGAGGGAAATCATTTTGGCTATTTTGTAACTAACTTCCAATTTTCCTTTTCTCTCATTTTCTCTCAACCCAATCACTTTCTCTCCAGAGAATTTCTTCTGATTTTGTCATCTAAATCTTCCTTTTCAATTCTCTTTTGATTCTTGATCATCACATCAACAAAACCTCACCATTTGCAAGTTGTTTCTTCAAGCTTTTTGGTTTCAAAAGAGGAGAAACTCAAGTTTGGAGGTAAGAACGTCCTTCTCCTCTAAACTATCAGTTCTTTACTGAAATTCCTAAGTTCTCAATCCTTAATTGATGTTTTATAAATGGCTTTTAAAGTTATGAAATGGATCTTGGCTTAAAAAGCAAGATTTGGTGATTTTTGGTCAATTTTCGTTAGAACTGTTAAAGCTGTGATTTGAGATGTGTTTTTGATGATTAATGAATATTAATTTGATAAGGAATTGAGTTTTGATCAATGCAATCCCGGATAGGTTGAATTTCCTAAGTTTAGCTTGTGATTCTTGGTTGTTTTTGAGGTGATCTTGTGGATCTGATGTTGCTGGAGGTATAAGGATGTTGTTAGGTTCTTTTTAGATGTTAAATGATGTTAAAGGATGTTTGGTTTTGATGGTTTATGGCTGGGCTTTGTTGAGGAGTTGTTTGGAGGCATTTTCGGTTGTGTTTGGTGGCCGAAAATGGAGTGTGGATGAGAGCAGCGAGTTTAGGTGCTTTCATTGAAGCTATTAATGCATGATGATGCATTAATCCTCTGCTTTGATGTGTTTAAAACAGGAGAGTCATCTTTGGATCCAAGTGTTGGTGTTTTGGAAGCTTGAATTGGTGCTTCGGCAAGAGGCGAAGTGGAATCGGTGAGTGAAAATGGGTTTTCAGCTTTGAAACCAATGTCTTGGGAGCTTAGTTTAAGTCTAAACAACTTTACTAAGCTCAAGTGTAAGCTTTCGGAAAAACTCTCTAGTTGTGGCCATGATTTGGTTGTTGTTGAATGTGGTTTATTGCATGTTTTAAATTCTGTTTTGAAAGCATGATTTAGCATGGTTATTGCTGATTTTGTAAGCCATATGTTGAAGGAAGCTCAAGGTAAGAGTTCCTTGTTTTTGAACATTGAATAAATGTGGTTTGATGCTTAAAAATGCATGATGAATATGGCTTGGTTTAATGCTTTAAAACAGTGGATTATTTGATGAAATGATGTATATTGGCAAGTGATGTTTTGGAAAAGGTTAAGGTCACTAAGGTGGTTAAAAGTCCTTGAGTGAGCCTTGTGGATTCTAAGAACTTCATGGTGGTTAAAAGTCCATGTTGATTCTTGTTAAGGTCACTAAGGTGGTTAAAAGTCCTTGAGTGAGCCTTGTTACTTAAGAACATCAAGGTGGTTAAAAGTCCTTGGATGGTTCTTGTTAAGGACACAAAGGTGGTTAAAAGTCCTTGTGTGGTCCTTGCCATGGTGTTTAAAAGTCCATGGGCCAAGGTGTTTAAAAGTCCTTGGGGCCAAGGTGTTTAAAAGTCCTTGGGAAGAACACGAAGGTGGTTAAAAGTCCTTGTGTGGTTCTTGTTGATTATAAGATCACAATGGTGTTTAAAAGTCCATGTGTGAGTCTTATGTTGAACTTGTTTTAAAAAGATGAAACCTTTCACTTGTGGCCAATATGACATGAATTGATATGGAAGCATGTGTTGCTTGTTTAAATTGCTTTTGAGCATGTCTAATGATATTGAAAGTATGTTTTGCAAATGAGTTTTACAAATGCATTATTGAGTGGTTTAATGAGCATTCCTCACTAAGCTTTTGCTTACGCTCTCTTCCGTTTTCTTAAACCAATAATGCAGATCGTTAAGGTATCTTGAGGGCAGCAAGGAAGGCAAGCAATCAAGAGGAAGTTAAGCTCAAGTATGGAAGGTTTTCTTAAACACTTAAGCTTTTGGCAATTTGGCAATGGGGGACCTATGTGTATGTTTTGGGAGATGTTTAGAACTCCCTGAGTACGTTTAATGATGTTGGAAATGCTGGTTTTGTATTTGGCCTTTACATGTTTGACTTGGAAGTTTCATGCTTGAATGGTTTGCTTGTGTAGGAAGCATGCCTATAGAATTGGGGCTTTTCATATATGTGGTTAATATGTTGATTGGTTGATGCAAACATGTCTCATATATGCTGAATTTGTTGCTGGTAAAGTTTGGTAGCAATCGGAGTATGTTTGGATGATCAATTGTGTGTTTAAGGAAGCTTTTTGCTGCAAACTGTGCAGGGCGTTTCGGAACAGTGGACACCGTTTCGGAACGGGTGCCTTGAATGAGCCCAGGCGTCCGAAACGGTAGGCACCGTTTCGAAACGGAAAGGCCACTGCCAGCCCTCGTTTCGGTACGCATTGCGGAACGGCCCCGCGTTTCGAATCGGGCTCTCCCTGTTTCGGAACGTCCGACCGTTGGGGGCTGACATTGGTAGTTAAATGTTTTGGAATGTTTACATTTTGGTCCTGAATCTTGTTTGTGCAATTGTATGAGTTTGGGATGTCCGTTTGAGCTGAAATTTGGCAGAGAAGTATGAAACCTGATTAATTTCAAGATGGTAACTTCAATTTGGATGAAGTCCTTATAATTTGCAGAATTTACAATTTGGTCCCTAAAGTTGTAAATTGTTCAATTGGGTCCCTGTTTGATCTCTGATGTTTATGATCTTTGAGTATGATGTGGGAATGATCATAACTAGGATTAATATGCCTCTAGACAAGTTTAAAAAGAAAAAAAGGGTCGTTAATCAAGGTTGACTTTCGTGTTGACTTTGGTTTTCCCCGTGTGACTTTCTTAATTCGGGTCAACCGTCTAGGCCGGGTTAAGGGGGTTACACTTATTTTCTAGGACTAGAAGTTCAAAGGTGTAATGGCTCGGTGTTTCTGAGTCAGAAGAAGTATACACTAGAATTGCTAGAAAGGACTAAGATGAATAAAGCTAAGCCAGCCTCCACACCCATGGTACCCTCAACTCAACTTGGGCAAAATGCAGGGAGTCCGGTTGAAGATGTTCATGGGTACATGAGCATAGTGGGAGCTCTATTGTATCTTGGTCACACAAGACCAAACATAATGTTCAGTGTGGATAAGGTTGCTCAGTTTATGCATAAACCTTGTGAAGGGCACATGGCTGCAGTGAGAAGAATTCTTAGATATCTGAGTAGGACTTTACATTATGACCTGATGTTCAGACCATCAGAAGAAAACCCGAGTCTAGTTGTGTTTGCGGATGCCGACTGGGGAAGCAACGTTGATGATAGAAGATCAACTATTGGCAATTGTGTTTGTGTTAGAAATTGCTTAGTAACTTGGAATTCAAAGAAACAAAAATATGTTTCGCGCTCCACCATAGAAGCAGAATATATAAGTGTTGCTGATGTGGCAACTGAAGTTTTATGGCTTAAGGCCTTGGTTGTTGACAAGAAGGTGTTGTATGCTGGAATCTCAGTGATTTGGAGTGGTAGTACCAGTGTTGTATCAATGAGTGCGAATCTAGTGTTCCATGCAAAGTCAAAACACGTGGATCTTGACATACATTTCGTTAGGGAGAAGGTGACAGATAAGATACTTCAAGTGAATTATATACGAACGACATTTCAAATGACTGATGGATTCACTAAACCGTTAACAAGTGCCTACTTCAACCTGTTTCGTGAAAGACTAAATGTGGTGACGTTTGAAGATGTCTGCAAAGATGAAAATGAGGGAAAAAGCAGGGAGAATGTTAGCTTATTGAGTTAAAATGAAATTAGTTAATTTGTTTGAAGGTGCTTAACAGACTCAGTTGGTTGTTGGGCCATTCTAATGGACAGTTAAAGCCCACTATAAATAATAGAAGTTTTGTATTCTTTGTAGCCCGATTAGTACTCACTTTTGTTAATAAAAATAGTACACATTTACTCTATTGATTCTTCTTCAAAATTCCCAATTCCTTTTGACTCGTTAAACTGTTCGTCTTCTTTATTTTGACTTCCTTGTTGATTCGTGTCCACCTAAACCGTAAATCCAAGACGCCTACACTTTCCCCTTGCCTAATTCTACTCTTGAATTAACCGACAGAAGTGATGTTTTTCACTACATCAATACGACCGAGTACTTCACAACAATTTCACAATCGATAGTTAGATACCATAATTTATAGGTGAAATTTCACTGATTTGGTTGTGTTTAACTGTGTTTGAAACCGAATGCAACGATTCTTAGAAGTATTGAGAAGACGGACGAACTTGCTCTGTATGTAGTTTGGTTTTCGTCGAGAGGACCCAATACTCTTTCATATGACATCCTCAAGGTATAAATGGATTGATTCCCTTATAATCAATCCCTTTGACTAGTTTTCAGAATTTCTAACATTTGATTATAAATTGCAGCCTGTATAGTAGCACCAAGAGTGGACATTTTAGCAACGTGGTCGGAGGCTACAACCGTGACGAGAATCAAAGAAGATAAAAGAGTAGTACTGTAGCAGCTTATGTCAAGTCGTTTCATCCAACATGGTCTCCTTCTTCTATTAAATCTGCTCTGATGACAACAAGTACGAGATTCATATTTCTTTTCCTGCACATACATTGTTACAAACTTTGATACCTTAATTTCTCTTTTCTTCCGAAGCACAGACGATGAGTTCGGCAACCAATACAAATCTCGAGTTCGCATATAGGTCTCGTGATATAAATCCATCATTAGTCATCGGTCTGGGACTAGTCTACGATGCATGGGAGATCTATTACATTAATTTTCTGTGTGGGCAAGGGTATAGTACGAAACAATTTTGGATTGTTACTGGTGATAAAACCGGTTGTTAGGAAGCAACAAATAGAAGTTCATGTGATTTAACCAACCCATAATTCACGTTAGCTTCTTCCGGTAGAGGAGACTACTTCAGTCATGATTTTCATAGGATTGTGACCAGTGTTGGGTCGCCGGTGTCGACTTATAAAGCCGTTTTTGTTAACGTCACGAACGAACTCGACATCGAAGTTAAACCAAATGTTCTAATGTTCAAGTCCGTCGGAGAGAAGCAATCGTTCGTGGTTATGACTGCAGCCAAGATTTCTCTTACTCATTTAGTCTTCGGTGCTTTGGTTTGGGATGATGGTGTGCATAAGGTAAGGAGTCTCATTGTTGCCTATTAAACCATGGTTTTAGTTTCTACAAATGTTTGTGTTTGAATAAGAATCCAATGGGAAATTTGGATGTACTGCTCAATAATAAATAAAGAGTTAATTGCACCACATGTTCCAAAACTATGATTCTCGTTATAAATTAGTCTCTAAACTTTCTCCAAACTATGACCCTAATTCTAACTTAGTCCCCAAACTTTTGAACATTCCAATTTCATCATCAAATTATCATTAATTCAACAACGTATTATTACATAATACACATCAATGATTACATGGAAATTAACAATTCTTATAACAATTTTATTAAAATAGTATATAATTAGCATATACTGATAATTTAGGGATGAAATTAAAACATTTAAAAGTTTGGGGGACCAATTTAGAATGAGAGTCATAGTTTGGGGATGTAATGGAAATATTCAAAAGCTTGGGGAGCCAATTTAGAATAAGGGTCATAATTTGAGAATAAAATTGAAATGTTTAGAACTTTAGGGACCTATTGATAAAATGTTTTCTTTCACTACCGCATCAATCTAAAATTAAATTGTTAAAATTGATTGAGTCTTAACTCGGTTGATACTATTATCGCAGTTATCAATTTAAATAACGTCCACAACCGCAGTAGCAACCGTTATATAGCGATATCGGCACCGTCAGAAACGGCTATACCTACAACTATTATGTCCATTATTAAACAAAAATTACGACCGTAGTTATCGCAATAACATATATTAAGTCTGCAACCGCAATAAACGCAACGCCACCAAAAACGTGATAAGTATTAGTGAGCTTGGTATTTCTAACTCAACATGTTTAGTTAGCCTCAAATTAGTTAGCTTATGATGGTTCTTCTAGAAAGTTGTTAAGCGTGCATTTAATCTTTTAGGGTTAACTCAATGCATAAGCTTTGTATTATAAAAGACATGAAGATATCACTGTGTAAATCACCTTGAATGAAAATACCTTCTTTCTTTATATTCTAAAGTTCAATATGGTTTCAGTTGCTATCGATCTTAGTATCGTTTCTTTATGAAAGCTACTTTTCTTTGCCTTTCTGTTCTTGTTTTTGGCGATGGTGTAAGATTCTGAGGGTAGCGATTCATCCACTGTTTTCCAGATTGATTCAAGGAAGGATATTGTTGAGATGATCAATCGATGGAAAATGGCCAAGAGGGGAGTGAATTGGAAAATAAAACTTGAAGGGGGAAATTTAAATGATAAAAGTGATAGACAAGAGATTTAGAGTGGTTCAAGCTTCTAACAAGCTCTACATCCACTACCTTAACTCCCCACTAAGGATTTCAAATAATTCACTAATGAATCCGTCCCCTTCTCTAGGCTTAGGAGGAAACCGATACAAATCGATCAAGCTTTCTACCCAAAGCTTTATCAAGATCGTTCTTTTACAAGGAATTGTGGAAAACTAAAATTGACCTCTCAAAAGGCTAATATTTTGCTCAAATTACAAGTGCACTCTCCCCAAAATTGAAATAAAAGATTACAATGAAATTACACAAGTTGGGTACAGGGGTTTGACTCTAAAAGGATCAAAGAGATTGGATTTTTGCTTGAATGCTTCTCACTTGATGAATAGTTGTTGTTGTAGCTTTTGAGGCTTTCTTTTATATCCCCTCATTGGTTTCTAACCGTTTGGGTAGTTGAGATCATGAATAGAGTCGTTGGAGACCATTTTTCTCGCAATGAATGCACTTCTTAGGAAAGACGTATCGGTACACAAGAGCCCCATTTCGGTACCCGTAAGATAAAAACTAGTCGTTGTAAGAGTAAATGCAGGGGTGTATCGATACGTGAGAAGGCATATCGAGACGGACTTAGTGTAAAATGGGGGTCATATCGAAATGGCTTAGACCGTATCGGTACGAATTTTTCTCACTAAAATTTTAGGAAAAATGTCTTTGGAAAATTGCATCGGTACCCCTATGGAGCGTACCGAAATAGATAGATTGTTTTTGCAAAGGCGTATTGAAACGGACATAACCGTATTAGTACGGTATAACTGACTTTTAAAGCTTTTAACTGACATTCAACAGTCGAAAAATTTAATGCAAGGATTTAAAAAATCTTAAGCTTCGTACCAGTACGCTGAAGTGTCGTACCGAAACTGAGGATCGGTACGCCTAAGACCTATACATAAACTCATAAGTAAAACATCTCAGGTTGAAGGTCGTATCGAAATGAGAAAGCCTATATCGAAACAATGTGTTCAATTAAAATTCCAGTAGCCAAAATTTGTATTAAAACGCTATAGGGCGTATCGATACGACTGGGTGATTTGGTTAAGTTTGGCTTGAAACACTTAGAAAATTCTTTGGGGTTTAAGTTTTGACTTTGAAACAATTTTTTGGTTTAAAATCCTTGTCATGTGTGAGACTTTTGAGTACTGAAAAATTATTTACTTTTGCAAATTGGTCCTTGAATAATTTTTTATATCAAAATCAATCATAGGTTTTACAGATATGATGTTCACCAACAAGAAAACCAACTTGGTTCTCGATGAAACTAACTTCTTGTTGTGAAAGCAGCAAGTATTGCTTACTGTTTGAAGTCATAAGCTTGAGCGTCCGTTGAAAGGTACCATGAGGGCTCCTCCAGAAATGGTTACATATGAAAATGGTGAGCAGATTGCAAATGAAGATTATGAGTCTTTTATCGCACAAGACAGTGCCCTTGCTTCTTGGCTACTCTCTACGATCAACAATTCGTTGCTCCCACAATTTGTTGGTGTTGAATATGCATCTGAAGTTTGGGAGATTTTTACACATTTCTTTGCAAATAGGTCTACTACGTCAGTTATGAGTTTGCACTACAAACTCTGATCTTTAAAGAAAGGGGATGAGTCGATGGGGAGCTATCTCACTCACGTCAAGGAGGTGTGTGATGATTTGGCATCATGTGGCAGCGCTGTGTCCCAGGTGGAACAAATTGCTAGTGTCTTAAATGGGTTACCCAGGGATTATCAACCCTTTATGGCCTTCATCACAGCTAGTAAAGAATCATTTACTTTTGATCGTATGTTTTCGATTCTTGTTGATGCAGAAACACAATTGGAAGACTTTAATGCCTAGTCTGATTTACTGCCTATAAGTGCTAATGTTTCTATTTCTAGTGGCGATTCGATGCATAAACCCTACCATAACAATCGATAACAAAACTTTGTTGGTGGCCACTTTGGTGGTAGAGGGAGAGCACGCGTGCGGTTGCAATGCCAAATTTGTGGAAATAATGGACATTTGGTTGATTATTTTTGGTATAGGTTTGATCATGATTTTCCTGAGGTTACAGCAAGCAATGGACACTCTAAGGGAGAATCAAGCTCTGCTCAGTATACTTCACATGGTAATGGTAATGTTCTTGAAGCCTCAAATTCACAAGCTCGTATTTCCATTGTGAGTAATGATCACTGGGTGGTAGATTCTGGAGCTACGCATCATGTTACTCCTTACTCTACAAATGTTGTTAATGGGGTTGGCTACAATGGGCCAGATAAGGTTATGGTAGGAAATGGAATTTCTTTAGGTGTTAATATGGTTGGTAGTTCTTATATTGATACATGTTCAGGAACTTTGTTGTTGAAATATTTATTACATGTGCCTAAAATAACAAAAAATCTCCTCTCGGTGTCAAAGTTTGCTAGGGATAATCAAGTGTTTTTTTTTAATTCCATGTCAAGAATTGATATGTTCAAGATGAAGGGTCATGAGATGTTCTACTTCAAGGGAGAGAAGATGATGGACTCTACAAGTTTGATAATGGGTTGTTGAAAGCTAATAGTTTACCTACTTGTAAAATAGATATTGTCAATGCTTTGTTAGTAATTATGATATATGACATATGCGTCTTGGACAACCTGCTCATGACACATTAGTATTGCAAAGATGCAAATGTAAATGTTTCAAAGAAAATTAATAATACATGTGTGCCTTGTCATATGGGCAAGAGTCACAAGATTCATTTTCCACTTCAACTAATATGTACGATGCTCCTTTTTAGTTGGTATTTTTAGACTTATGGGGTCCCTCGCATGTTGTTTCTAATGGCTCTCGGTATTACGTGTCATTTGTGGATGCCTTTTCAAGATATACTTGGGTGCATCTATTGAAAGACAAGTCTCAAGTTGTTGTTACGTTTAGTTTATTTTAGCAAATGGTTCATACACAGTTTGGTGTCTCCATCAAAGTTGTTCGATCTGATTGGGGATGAGAATATTGAAGTTTCTCATCTGTGTTAACTAAGGAGGATATTTTGCATCGTGTTACTTTCCCTCACACCTATGAACATAATGGTGTCATTGAGAGGAAGCATCACCATATTATTGAATTGGCTCTAGTGTTGCTTGCTCAAGAATCACTTCTCTTACGGTTTTGGACATATGCATTCATGAAAGTTGTTTATCTTATGAATCGAATGCCAACCAAAGTGTTAGAGGATATTTCTCCCTATGAGAAACTATTTGGAAGGAAGCCTGATTATGGCATGTTAAGAGTGTTTGGTTGTAGATGTTTTCCTCATCTCAAACCATTTAAGAACCATAAGTTGGAGTTCACATCACATGCTTGTACATTCTTGGGGATTAGTCCACAGGACAAGGGATACTTTTGTCTTGATAGTAGTGGAAGGGTATACATATCTTCGCATGTTGTATTTGATGAGTTAACCTTTCCTTTTGCAGATGCTTCAGTACCTTGCTAAAAAAAAAGGCACGCCTCTCAAAGATCTCAAGCCATACATGTTTTTGGTCAACTAGGGGTTTTAACTTCTCAAGGGCCATGTTCTATACCTCAAGTTTCTCAGAATGTAGTTGTGGACACTCCAACACAAGCACCAGACACAACTTCACAACATATGCATATTGAGAGATTTTTTATGATGTGACCAATAGTTCTGTTCTAGATGATTCATTAAACTGTGAGGTACAAAGTTAATCTCTTGTGACATAGAAAATGTGTTGTGATAATAGTCATCAGTCTAATCATCAAATTGAGGTTGTTTTGGTTCCAGAAGCTTGCTCGACTAGTGGAAGTAACAATGAAAGTCATGATGATGGTGTTGCTCCATCTTAGACAATGCCATATGAAGAAGCATTGTATGTTCCGTGTGAAGAAACTGTGTCTACTCAAATGCGCCCAGATTAAGAATTGGTTGGTGATACAACAATGAGCAATTGTCATATAATGACTACACGTAGCAAGAATGGAGTTTTTAAACCGAAAGTATATGTTATTGTTTGTGATGAGGTTGAGCCAGTTGATATTTCTGAGGCTCTTCAATTCCCCAAGTGGCAAGATGTTGTTCAAGCATAGATTGATGCCTTAGAAAAGAATGGCACCTGGAAGCTTGTGAAGCTACCTGAAGGAAGGGTTGTTGCTGGTTGCAAATAGATCTTCAAACTGAAAAAATCCTGATGGAACGGTTCATAGACATAAGGCAAGATTAGATGCCAAAGGATATTCCCAAGTGTCTGGCCAGGATTTCCAGGATAAGTTCAGTCCTATAGTTAAGTCTTCTACTTTAAATGTTGTGATGGCTCTTGCAGTGATTAACAATTAGGATTTACGACAAGTAGATGTAAATAACGCATTTTTGAATGGTGACATGGAAGAGGAAGTCTTTATGCAGCAACCATCAAGCTTTGAACAGGATGCTGATGATGGTTCAAAGCTCGCATGTAAGCTTCAAAAAACCCTTTATGGTTTGCACCAAGCTCCACGTAATGGGGATGCAAAATTAAAAGCATATCTTCTTCAAATTTGCTTTGAAGCTTCAAGGGAAGACATGTCATTGTCTATTCGAGATAATCAAGTGGATAAGATCTACATGCTCGTGTACGTGGATGATATTATTATCACATGAGCCTCAACTGAAGAAATTACTACAGTGGTGAACTTGTTGCATGCAAAATTTTCCTTAAAAGACTTGGGGGATTTGAGTTATTTCTTGGGAATTGAGGTTACTAGGCACAAAGGGTCACTAGTTTTGAATCAAAGAAAAAACATTTGTGAGTTATTAGCCAAGGCAGACATGTCTCAAGCTAATTTATTACCTACACCAATGGTAATCAACTCGAAGTTGACTCATGATACTAAAGAAGGACAGATTGATGCACGAGAATATCGAAGTCTAGTAGAAGCATTACATTATGCATGTCATACGAGACCAGATGTTTCGTTTAGCGTTAATAAAGTGGCACAATTCATGAATGATCCAAGTCAGCAACATTTGATGGTTGTTAAGAAGATACTCAGATACCTTGTTGGTACGTTGGATTATGGCTTGGTATTCTCGTCTGAGGATGCACTTAAAGTTACAACGCTTGCTGATGTTGATTGGGGAGGAAGCTTGACTGACCGACGATCCATTTCAGGTTATTGTGTGTATGCTGGTGCATGTGGTATCCTGAAATTCTAAGAAACAAAAAGCAGTTTCGCGTTCTACCTCAGAAGCTAAGTACATGAGTGTTGCCGATGTTGTTTCTGAAGTAATATGGATTAGTGCATTGTTGTCTGATATAGGGATATCATTGAAGGATGTTCCAATGGTTTGGTGTGATAACACCAATTCTGTGGCTATGAGTGCTATCATGTTTACCATGCTCGCTCGAAGCATGTTGATCTAGACATTCACTTTGTAATGGAGAAAGTGGTTGCAAACTAGATTGTTGTAAACTATGTACCTGCAGCTCATCAAATAGCAGATGGCTTCACCAAACCATTGTCCAAGCCATACTTTGAGTTGTTCAGACAAAAGTTGCATGTAAAAAAGATCGAATTCCTGAAGAGTAGGGGGAATGATAACTATTAGTGAGCTTGGTATTGTTGACTCAGCATGTTTAGTTAGCCTCAAATTAGTTAGCTTATGAAGGTTCTTCTAGAAGGTTGTTAAGCGTGCAGTTAATATGTTAGGGTTAACTCAATGCATAAGCTTTGTATTATAAAAGGCATGCAGATATCATTGAGTAAATCACCTTGAATGAAAATACCTTCCTTCGCTATATTCTAAAGTTCAATAAAATGCGACCGCAATTTGAATCCCTAGTCGAAGCATACAAACATCATAGATTTAGATATGTTTAAGCATGCAATATCTTTCAATTTAGATTAGAGAGGTGTCTCGATAATTTTCTCTGTAAAACAAATCCAACTTTCTTTGGCATTTTGAGTCTTTGATCACATATTCTAGTATCATGGTGCTAAAGAAGATTTGGAATAGGAGTACTATATAAAAACATGGTTCATAACTTCAAGTTCCACTGTATATATAAAGCTTATACAATTATACAAACAAGTGCAGTACCAGTAAATTGTTTCGATGGCAATCCGATCATCTCATTTGATATCGGTTTCTCTTTTGATAATCACTTTTTATACGCTCGTTACTTCCCCAGCAGCATCCGTCAACGATCGAAATCTTTGTGCTTTTTAAGTCATAGGGGTTCAGTTTTACAACACGTTTCATTATTTTTTTAGCTACTTTTGCAGGTTTATGTTGTCTATATGGGTGATTGTATCAATGGTGAATTCTCAGCAGAAAAGCTTCACTCTAACATCCTAGAACAAGCTCTTGGCAGGTTATACATACACATATAGGGTTAGTATCAAGTTACATGATGTAAAACTCATTTAGTTTCATACTAATTCATGACCATTGGATGAATATAATGGATGAATGAGATTAAAAGTTGAAAAAAATTAAGGAGAAAAAAATAAGAGTGTTTAATCTCATCCATCTATTATATTCATCCAATGGCATGTATTAGTGTAAAACTAAATAAATTTTATATCATGTAACTTGATCCCACCCTTAGAATGGATTTAAGTCTATGTGTTGTGGGGTTTGCTTTAGGATCATCAATTCCATGCTTTGAGTGGATAAGCTCATTTGGTAGTTTTGAACAGTTGGGCATTCAAGTAAAGGCAATACTCAGGAGGGATCGATGGGGTACGACCCCCTAAAAATTGGAAATTTTTCATGTTGTCCCCGTAAATTTAGATATTTTTAAATGGCACATCAATAAATAATGTTGAGTTCTCTCATTGAATATAATGTATATAGTGGCAGATCCATGTCTATCTTAGGGTAGGCAGGCGTCCCTGAACTTTCAAAACTTAACACATTTGATTTTAATTTTCTTAATTTTTATTAATAAGTACTTAACTTTTTTAATCTCTATGATTTGTGTTCACCCTGAGATTCTGATATTTTGTGTGTTCACCTTCAAAAATATTTTTAGATCTGTCATTAAAAGTATGTATGTTTTAAATTATGTTACTATCATCATCATCAAATTTAAAACTAAAAGTAAAAAAGATCAAAATCATTACAAAATTAAAATAATTTATGGAATTTTGATTTTTTTTTCTTCATAATTTTCAAATTAAGTTGGTAGCCCGTGACATAAATTCTGTTAGACTTTTAATATTAGTAAAGAATTTTGGACAAAGTCATGAAGAATTTAATATATATATATATATATATATATATATATTCAACTTTTTTTTTGGTAAAAAGGGTTAAAATTAAAAGAATTATAAAGAATTTGTGACTAATGATGATTTCACGCTACTCAAAATTCACATATATTTTAGGTAAAAAAAATAAAATAGTAACTAAACTTTTAAAAATCACAAAATGACAATTAAATTTCATATTTTATAATAAAATGGTAACTAGAAGTTAAATTTCGTTAAGTGTATGTTATAAAATTTGGTATAATAACACATTTAGTCCTTCATATTTATACATTCAATCAATTTAGTCTTAATTCGAAACAATTCACTAAATTTATCCCTCGTTATTTACACATTCTTTCAATTTGGTCCTTAAAGCAAAATTCCAAAGTATGGTAACATGATAAATAATTACAATTAAATTTTTATAGGAACTCGAAAACTCGACTCGACTTTACTCGAATTGAAAAAATTTCAAATAAAGTTTGGGTTGTAAAATATGACGCGTCAACTCGAAATTTTTTTACTCGACTCGATCGAGCGCTCACCTTTATCTTAAGATATGACGCGTCAACTCGAATAACTTGAAATATTCGAATATTTTAAATCATTTTTTCTTTTAAATCGAATATTTTTTATAATAGAATATTTAATATTTTCATATTTAAATCACATGAATTATTTAATAACAACTTTAAATATTCGATTTAATTTCAAAATATTCAATTTAAAAGAAAAAATTGATTTGAAATATTCAAATATTTAATTAAATTTTTATAGGAACTTGAAAACTCGACTCGACTCGACTGGACTCAAATCGAAAAATTTTCAAATAAAGTTTGAGTTGTAAAATATGACGCGTCAACTCAAATAACTCGAAATTTTTTGACTCGACTCGATCGAACGCTCACCTCTATCTTAAGATATGACACGTCAACTCGAATAACTCAAAATATTCGAATATTTTAAATCTAATATTTTTAAAATAAAATATTTAATATTTTCATATTTAAATCACATCGAATATTTAATAACTACTTTAAATATTCCATTTAATTTAAAATATTCGATTTAAAAGAAAAAATGATTTAAAATAGTCAAATATTTAATTGAATTTTTATAGGAACTCAAAAACTCGACTCCAATCGAAAAAATTTCAAATAAAGTTTGAGTTGTAAAATATGACGCGTCAACTCGAATAACTCGAAATTTTTTGACTCAACTCGATCGAACGCTCACCTCTATCTTAAGATATGACGTGTCAACTCGAAATATTCAAATATTTTTAAATCATTTTTTCTTTTAAATCACATCGAATATTTAATAACTACTTTAAATATTCAATTTAATTTAAAAATATTCGATTTACAGGAAAAAAGTATTTAAAATATTCAAATATTTAAAGTAGTTATTAAATATTTGAATATTTAAAAGAAAAATATTTAAAGTAGTTATTACTTATTCGAATATTTTAAATCAAGTTTTTCTTTTAAATCGAGTATTTTTAAATTAAATTGAATATTTAAAGTAGTTATTAAATATTTGATGTGATTAAATATTCTATTTTCAAAAATATTCGATTTAAAAGAAAAAAATGATTTAAAATATTCAAATATTTCTAGTTATTCAAGTTGACGCGTCATATCTTAAGATAGAGATGAGCGTTAGATAGAGTCGAGTCAAAAAATTTCGATTTATTCGAGTTGACGCGTCATATTTTACAACTCAAACTTTATTTGAAATTTTTTCAATTCGAGTCGAGTTCCTATAAAAAATTAATTGTAATTATTTATCATGTTACCATACTTTGGAATTTTGCTTTAAGGACCAAATTGAAAGAATGTGTAAATAACGAGGGCTAAATTTAGTGAATTATTTCGAATTGGGACTAAATTGATTGAATGTATAAATATGAAGGATAAAATGTGTTATTAGACCAAATTTTATAACAGACATTTAATGGGATTTAACGTCTAGTTACTATTTTGTTATAAAACATAATTACATTTTGTGATTTTTGAAAGTTTGGTTACCATTTTATTTTTTTTACCAAAGTTCAGTTGCCGTTTGTGTATTTTACCCTATTTTTTATTATAAATTTCTAAAGACTCGTGCAAGACCAAAAACAATTGTTATTTTTATCGTACCCCTTAAAACAAGTAATGAATTTTCATTTAATATAATTTTTTTATTGTTTTATCTATCAATAAACATTGATCTATCACATTGTAAATCTAATATAATGATATATGTTCAAATCTTAGAAATGACATTGTTAAAAAAATAACTACAAACCTTAAATATAGTGCTGAACATATCATCCGAACATATTCGATCTGGTTGTTAAATTGAGAAAATTAAAAGGTACTCTCAAGCGATGGAACAATGAGGAAAATCAAGACATTAACTCGAAAGGCAAAAGTTTGGAAAGAAAGATAGAAGAACTGGAAGAAGAATGTAATGAGGAGAGCCTTGATGAAGAGAAAATTAGAAATGTAAAGGAACTTAGAATGAAACTTTGGGAATTGTTGAAATTACAGGAAGCATTATGGAAACAAAAATCCAGAATGAACTGGCTGGCTTTAGGAGATTCCAACACAGCTTTTTTTTTCATAAAGCGAAAAAAATTAGAGCAAAAAGAACAATGCTTCATGGATTGAATATAAACGACAGATGGTGTGGGGATCCAAGTGCGTTGAAGATGGGCATATTTAATCATTTTAAAAATCATTTCTCCTGCAGTAAAAGATCTTGGAAGACCATTTTTAATTTAAACTTTCAGCAGTTGAATAGCATTGAAGCTAGTATGCTGGAAGAGTCATTCTCCTTGGAAGAAATTGAAAAAGCAATATGGGATTGCGATGAGTCGAAAGCCCTAGGGCCTGACGGATTTAACATTAGCTTCTTTAAAAATTGTTGGGAGATTTTGAAGGGGGTCTTCGTAAAGTAGCTGAAAAATTCTACAGAAGTGGTAAACTGAAGCACTCGATGAACTCAACTTTTATTACGCTTATTCCGAAAAAGAACAATCCATCTGTGATCTCAGACTTCAGACCAATTAGCCTAGTTGGTTCAGTCTATAAAATCATTGCTAAAATGTTTTCGCGGAGATTAAGGACTGTGATAGACAAGTTGATAGGTGAAACTCAATGTGCGTTCATCCATGGGAGACAAATCTTTGACGGTATACTTATCGCTAATGAGATAATATATTCTATGTCCACTGGAGGGAAGGAGGGTGGTGGTGTGATCTTGAAACTGGATTTCTCAAAAGCATACGATTGCGTTAGATGAGAGTTTCTAGAGATGATTATGGAAAAAATGGGCTTTAAGGAGAAGTGGAAGGGCTGGATACGTGAGTGCATATCATCTCCGAAGGTGTCGGTTCTAGTGAATGGTTCTCCAACAAGGGAGTTTCGAATGAAAAGGGGATTGCGACAAGGCGATCCACTCTCCCATTTTCTTTTCATAATGGTTACTGAAGCACTTCACTTACTGCTTGTCGAGGCGGAGCTTCAAGGAACTTTTGGAGGAATAAAGGGAATCATTCCCGAAAGATCAATTTCTCACTTACAATTCGCAGATTGCACAGTGTTATTTATTCAACCAGTTGAGGAATTTGTACAAAATTTGAAGAGAATTCTCAAAAGTTATGAAGCTTGTTCTGGTCTAAGCATAAATTTTAGGAAGTCTTGTATAGTTGGAGTTGGAGTTGGTGTGGAGCCGGAGTTGGTATCTTCATTAGCAAGAATTTGTGACTGTCAAATCGGGAGCTTACCTTTGTCGTATTTGGGAATTCCACTAGGCGCGGATCCTAGAAAAATAGTGACTTGGGAGCCTGTTTTGGAAAGATTTCAAACCAAACTTGCAGGCTGGAAGAGTAATTCACTTTCTTTTGCTAGGAGAGTTGTTTTAATTAATTCAATGTTGTCATCTTTACCTTTATATTTCATGTCTATTTTTGAAATTATTTTTTTTATCGGCAACTGTATGAATTTTATTCGGAAAGAAAAAAACATACATACAGTGCGAGGAAACCATACGCCTCGTTAAAAACCTCCCTAGTGGAGGAAAAGAATACGAAATGGCCCGCCAACACCCAAAACAACACCTACATACAAGTCAGAAAAAGCGAACATCTATCGACACCTTCCTTGGCTAACACATCAGCGAAACCATTCGCCTTACGAGGCACATAACGAAAATGAATCTCAGAAATGCCTTGGCAAGCCTGATCAATCGCAGTAAATATCTCCCACAAACGCCACGGTCGCTTCGCCGATCTCATAACCCAACTCAACGCAACCTGAGAGTCCGACTCAATAACAACACAACGCTCGTGCCAATCTCCTTCAGCGATCAACCTTACCGCCAGCTCTATAGCTCGCACTTCAGCCTCATTGGAATCTGTCCGTCCCAACGGCTCGGAAAACACCCCCAAAATGCGACTCTCCTCATCTCGCAGAACACTCCCAATACCCGCATGACTTGGCTTACCGTGTGCTGAACCGTCAACATTAAATTTGAGTACCCCCTGAACCGGAGGTAGCCAACAAATCCCAACACGTACCTTTCGCGGCGAGGGACTAACAACAAATGCAGACGGACAAGACCACCAAACAGGTTCGGTCATCATCTCACTCGCAGCATCAACCTTAATCCAGTAAAAAGATCATTGTTTGACAAGGAAACACAATTCCGCCATCGGGAACCGTTTGCCCCGAAAAATAAACTCATTACGAGCTAACCATAAGGACCATAGCAATGCACTAACACCAGCCACCCACCATTTCAACTTACAACCATAAAACAAACAATGAAAACCCACAATAAAAAAGTCAGCAAAACTCACCGGTAAAGGTAATGATACTCCCCACCATCCATGTAACCAATCCCAAACCTGCTTCAAACAAGGACATTCATAGAACAAATGTGCAATCGATTTCTCCACTGTTACACACCACGGACACAAGCCTTGCCCGCCAGACAATGGGACCCCCCGAGCTCTCAAAAAATCTGCCGTCGGCAACCGTTTCAACCAAATGAACCATAGAAATGCCTGAACTTTATGCGGGACTAGCACGCGCCACGCAAAGCAATCCCCAAAATCATTGTTTCCAACCTTATCCATCAACAACGATTTTGACATAGCACGAACCGAAAACTCACCATGCTCATCCGGGAGCCAAATGAAAGTATCAATGCGAGACTCCCAAAGACATATTTCTCGAACCAAACCACACAAAACCCGCACTTGGTCCTGCTCGAACAGCCATAATTGTCGCCGAAAATAACCCGCCCACAGCCCATGATTAAAACGCCCATTCACTGAGTAGTCACGGACCCATGCTAATTTATTCAGTGCCAAAGAAAACAGACGCGGAAACACATCCTTCAACGGCTGCTGCATAATCCATGGATCAAACCAAAACAACACTAACTGCCGATCACCAATCTTCCATTGGAAACTCGACCCCGCACATGAAAATCTACGCTCGAACAGCATGAATTGGTCACAATCTGACGCCATACAATAGACATGGACGACAAATTCTCCGTATTAAACCTCCACCATTGAGTATGTTCGCCATATTTAGCCGTAATCAAACGGCGCCAAAGCGAATCCCGATTATCACCACACCCACTTGGATAACAATGCCATGTTTTTCACCCGAAGATCCGCCACCCCCAAACCTCCCTAATGTCGCGGTCTACACATTATTTCCCAACCCACTCTACACATTCGTCGTTCAAGTCCAACACCACCCCCACAGAAATGCTTGACGAATACGATCCAGCTGCGCTATCACCCCTTTCGGAGCTACAAACAATCTCAAGTAGAAAATAGGTAGAGATGAGAGAACACAATTTATCAAAGTCACTCTAGCAGCAAATGACAAAGAAGATCGCTTCCACCCCGCTAATTTGCACCTGAAGTTAGCAATGACCGGATCCCAAACAGATAAAAGTCTCGGATTGGCCCCCAATGGAAAACCAAGATAAACAAATGGGAATTCCCCCAGACGATATCCCAACAAGTCAGCCACTGATGCGCCCAACTCTCCCTCCACACTGATCGCATATAGAGAGCTCTTGGAAAAATTGATCTGCAAACCGGAACAAACTTGAAAACAATGCAAAATCCTCTTAATGTTCCGAGCAATGTCTATAGTTGCATCAAAAAATAGGATCGTATCGTCAGCGAACTGTAAGTGTGTAAAATGTATATCCAACACCACCTCCACCCCGCGAATCAAACCGGATGTTTCAGCATTGACTAACATCATATGTAATGCCTCCGCCACTACCACAAACAATAACGGTGACAACGGACATCCTTGCCGCAACCCACGTCCCATCCTGAACTCTTTTGTCGCGCTCCCACTCAACAAAACTGGCAAACGAGCAGAGCCAATACATTCTCTTATCCAATTTCGCCAAACTTCACAAAACCCCATCCGAAATAACACTGAATCTAGGAAAGACCAACTTACACAATCGTAGGCCTTAGCAAAATCCAATTTTAAGATAAAACCATAAGCTCCACGTTACCGAAGAGAATGAATTACCTCAGTAGCCAATAAAACACCATCTACAAGTTGTCGCTCTTTAACAAAAGCCGATTGTGTGTCGCTAATTAAACCACTCAACACGGATTGTAATCGAGTCGCCAAACACTTAGCCAACAGCTTATACATCGAGTTCACCAAACAAATAGGGCGATACTCACCTAGCAACTGAGGTGCCGCCACCTTTGGTAACAACACAATAAAAGCACAATTAGCTCCTTTCGGTAACACCCCGCTATCGTGGAACTGAGTAAAGAACCGTAGCACATCATCCATCACCATGTTGCGTGTAAAAGAGTCTATCGCAAAGGTAGTGCAAGTATACACGACGCAAGTAGTAAAGTGATACGAAGTATCGGATATCGTCTCCACAGGGATTGGGCTAATAGCTTCACCTTAATTCACTGCACGAAAGTAAAGAAAATATTTGAGAAGTTGTCACGAAAATAATAAAGTAAACATAAATAAAAGACTAGGGAAATCAAGATAGAGAGAATGGGCTGGTATTGAATTGCTCAGTAGTGCAGGTATTGCTAAGTCTCGGAACTCCAGTTCTGTCGTCGTCCCTGTCGCGGCAGCAGTCCATTGCTTGTCGCGGCAGCGAACACTCAACTCAGTACTTCAAGTTTGGCAAGAATCCCAGATGTGCCTTGGCCTATCCCTAGGTCCAAGTCTGTCGATGATCACATCTTTGATGATACCTCCCGGCGTGAATCGAAGGATGAACACCGATGTGGATGAATTCTTCTTTAGCCATTTAACCTCGTCCTATCCCTAGGTCCGAGATAGTTCAACTATAAACTAGAGAACTTGCTTTTATTTCTTTCGTATACTTAACTCTCCCGATGCTAAGTAAATAGATAACCTCACAATGCTCTCCTGATGCTCTTGCAAGATATTAATAACCAAAATAAGAGAACTTGAAGTTTATTTTATTGAACTGAAAATTCCTAAAACAAAACAACCCTTGCAACTACTTTACAAATCAACTCGTGGCCCTAGGGGAAATTTAGAACATGTTGTGGGAAGAAAAACGGCTAGAGTTTTGGGAAGGAAGCTAGGGTAATCGGTTATGCCTCCTAGGTCAAAATATATGTCCCTATATAAGCTTTGGGTCCAAGTTATCTAAAATAGCAAGAATACAACTTTAAATGAAAGTATAATTCTAATAAAGACTAAATCTTCAAGGAATCTACTTTCCAGCCGCCATCTTTCTTGCTTGGGATTTTCTCTCCTTGAACTTTGGGCTTGACATTCCTTTTGATCTAGGGCTTGGAAAAATATAGGGTTTTCACACGACAGACAGCCTAAATTTTCTCTATCTGTCGAGGTCCACTTTGCTTCTTCTCCTCAAAACTGTTGTCGTCCTCTACTGTCACGACGGAAACCATGGCAGCATCGTCCTCCTTGACTGCTCGTCCAGTTCCAGCACTTCTGCTTCACTACCCAGTGCCTACCTCTTCTGTCTGCTACGGCAGCAACCTGCAAAAACAGCTATTTTTAGTATAAACCGTGCTTTTGAATATATTTGTGATGTTTTGCTGTAAATTGACCTAAATGCAATAAATAATGCTTGAATGCAGCCGAAATATGGGTTAAATAGGGTGTAAATAATAGAACTTTTACACACTCAACACACCCCCAAACTCAAGTTTTTGCTTGCCCTTAAACAACTAAGACTCAAAAAAAATGAAAATTTTTTGTTTTGGCTTTCAAACAGTGAACTTTCCCTTACCCGTCGTTCGTTTCCTGTGACGGTAGCAACCTGTCGGATAATTTAGGATCTGTCCGGAGTCTCACTATAGTCCTCGTGCAGTGTGTGCATGCTTGTGAACAGTTATATGCCAAGACTCTTTTAGTTTCACTAAAATAATTCAGCTCTTTAACTCGAATTTTTATGCCAAAGTTTATCTTTTGAAGGCACTTTTTCATGCTCCTTTGATTTTTTTGTTTTGACTCGATTTCTCTATTTTTTAAGCTAAAGTTTCACTAGAGCCAGTTTTAGGCACCTCTAGTTAACTTCCTAGAGCCAGTTTCGGGCACCTCTAGGGCTGTTGAGTCTCTTTTGCTAAACTTCTTTCCTAGAGCCAGTGTTAGGCACCTCTAGGGGCTATTCAAGTGCTATGCTTCCTATTCTAGTTTGGCTAAAAGAAGTCTAAGAAGTATAACAGTCACAATGGTGTTTAAGTTTTCAGAACTATAGAAAGGCTCTAAACTTCTCCTAAAAACTATCCTAAAGTCACTGCCACGACAGAACTGTCACGACAAGTAAGTTCAGTTCACAGTTTTCAGCCAAAGTTTTCAATATTCTCATTATTTTTTTAACAAAAATAAACTAAGTAAAGACACAGATTTAAACTAAGATGTACTCCATTAATGGAGGGTTGCCACCCCCAAGCTTGAGAGTTGCATTGCCCTCAATGCAAATGACAATTAAAAAAACAAAATAAGGTAGTGCATCACAAAATATATAGCAGACATCAAAATATAAGATAAGAAACTTAAATTTAGTCGATGTCTTCGCTGCTGCTGCTGAGGCGGATCTGGCGGCGGGCTCTGGCTTTCGGGGCTGGCTGGGGCACGGGGGAGGCGGATGTGTTCTTGGCCTTGGCCTCCTGTGGCGGCTGGACTCTGGTTGGGGAGATGTGAGGGGGTTGCTCCACAACCTGAACTTCCGAGCTGCTGCTGTCACTGCTGTTGTTGCTGCTGGCTTTTGGCATGTTGTTCTTATCTGCCATCCGCTTCTGCCTCTTCACTGGGGAGAATTCTTTTGACAGATTCCTCTCGATAGAGGGTTTAGTATCGCTGGCAGCCCAAACAGAAGAGGAGGAGAACCCAGCAACAAAGGCATCTAGATCCTCCGATGCCATCCGACGTTTTGTGCCTCGGGCAGATGGTTTAGCATGGGTGTTGCCTGCTGCTGTCGGGGCAGGCGATGGTGTTGAGGCAGCAGAAGGCGTTCGTGGGGTAGCAACAGGTGTAGGGGTATGGGCAGGGGTAGTGACAGTAAAGTAATGGGCAGGAAAAGTAGGAAAGGCAGCATCAGGAAAATTTAAAGAACTTTCTATGAATGTTACCGTGAAGGCAGCAAAGTCCCCGATGAAAGTCATTAAGCCCAGCTGTCATTCCTCCAGTTTCTAAATGGTAGCTAATATCCGGGCGGAGGAGTCTGTTGGGGCAGCTGCTGCGGCAGCTGGTTCAGTGTGTTGCTGCTCTGTCGTTTCAGCTGTGGCGGCGGTGGGGTTGAATGACGACAGTGGGGTGGCAGCGGTCAGCTCCAAAAGGCTGAGGATGTTCTTTTCAGTCCATCCTCTTCCTTCGACTATCATATTAGTGTTCACCTCGAGGACAGTATGGCCGCGGCAGAGTGAGGTAATAAGGTATGGCAGGTAGAGGGGACCCGTCGGTCTATGCGCACACTCCAAAATACTTTCTCGAATAAAAATGCCCACATTAATGGGTCGTTCATGTAGAATCGAGTGTATCAACGCTAACCTTGGTTGGTCGACGGTGGTGTTGTGGGATGACGGCATTATCCTCTTCTTTATGAAGGCATTCCACAACTTTGCCTCCGACAGTAACTAGGTCCTCTTCACAGTCCTTGGATTCTTTCTGCTGGTGTTCCATTGAGTCCCAGCATTGGTCAACTCTGCCATGACAGCGTCGTAGGAAGCAGTGTCTAGTGTATTCAAAAATTGCTGGTGGGCATCGTCATTGATACCAATGTAGAAGCCATATAGGGTATTAATGTATTCTGCTTCAAATGGCACCTCCTTCCCTCGAATGAACACGGCTGTCGCTATCCTGCTGCCGATGGCAGCATAGAACTCTCGAACCAGCGTAACATTCATTTCCTCCGGCTGCTCCGCAAAGGTTTGCCATTGTAAACCTCTAACCTTCCGGGCTATAAACGGTTTGAGGCCCAGATTTTCCTCCGTCGGTGTGTAGATGAAGCCTCTCTCTTCCCACATGTCTCTGCTAGCAAAGAAACGTGGGGGAGTTGCTGTCGGTGTGGAACTAGAGGCAGCATTGCGTCGGGTTTTCCTAGAAGACATATTTGTGCAAGGGTTGTGAAAAATAAAAAGAAAGCAAATGAAAACTAAAGAGGGAGAGCAAGTAAGAAAGGCATAAGTGAGTGAAAATAAAAATGAAACGGGGTTATATAGAGAAAAATTTGCTGCTCGTTGAAGCTGTAATGGCAGGCGCGAATAACGAGGCTAGTTGTTGTACGTTAGCGTGTTTGACGCGTCTGACACACATTTCCACGTCTGTTACGCGTCTGTGACGTGTTTCCGCGTCTGTTGTGATAGCGTGATGACAGCCTGTATTTTCCACGTCTGTCGCGGCAGCTGTAACGACAGGCTTCAACATTTAGGCTTTGTTGGGCTGATGGATGGATGGTGGGCTGAGTTCACTTCTCATGTTTTTCTTGACTCCTTTATTTCCTAAAAACAATAAAAATAAAAACATTATTTAAATAAAATAAACCTTATTTCCTAATAAATAATAATAATAATAAAATAACAAAAAAATAGGTTAAATTAGGGATGCCAGGTGGGGCATCTCCTAAGATAACCACTTCATGCATTCCTGGGGCTTCAGTCCCCTGATAATGCTTGAGGCGTTGTCCGTTGACTTTGAATTGGTGCCCGTCTTTTAATGATCAGATTGTGATGGCACCATGGGGAAAAACCTGTACGACTTGGAATGGGCCAGACCATCTAGATTTCAGTTTCCCTGGGAAAAGTTTCAGTCTAGAATTGAACACCAATACAAGCTGCCCTGGGCAGAACTGTCGTGGCAGCAACTTTTTATCATGCCACTTCTTCGTTTTATCCTTGTAGATTCTTGCATTGTCATAGGCCATTGTTCGGATTTCTTCAATTTCGTTCAAATCTAACAGCCTTTTCTGCCCTGCCCTGTCCAAGTCCATATTCACTGCCTTGATTTCCCAGTATGCTCTGTGCTCTATCTCGACAGGTAGATGACATGTTTTTCCCATAAATCAGTCGGTACAGAGACATTCCCAATGGAGTCTTAAAAGTTGTCCTATAAGATCATAATGCATAATTGAGGAGTAAAGACCAGTCTTTCCTAGTTGGCTTAACCATCTTCTCAAGAATGTTCTTAACTTCCCTATTAGATATTTCAGCTTGTCCATTGGTCTGTGGGTGATATGCTGTCGCGATCCGATGCTTGACATCATATTTCTTCAAGGCAGCAACAATAACCCTATTGTCGAAATGTCTCCCTTCATCACTGATAATCGCCTTAGGGATTTCAAACCTAGAAAAGATATTTTTGTGTAAAAACCTTTGGACTGTCTTGGAATCATTCTTTTGAGTTGCGATAGCTTCGACCCACTTAGAAACATAATCTACTGCCAGGAGGATGTATAAATTCCCACATGAAGATGGAAAAGGTCCCATAAAATCAATCCCCCACACGTCGAAGATTTCGACTTCTAGAATGTTCTGCAGTGGCATCTCGTTTCTCCTTGAGATGTTTCCTGTCCTTTGGCACCTATCACAACTCTTGTAAAAGGTTTGTGCATCTTTATACAGTGACGGCCAGTAAAATCCTGATTGCAGCACCTTGGCAGCAGTTTTGTTGCCTCCTAAGTGACCTTCATACCGTGAAGCATGGCAGTGATGAAGTATGTCTTCTTGCTCTTCTTGTGGTACACATCTCCTTATAACCTGATCTGCACAGATTTTGAAAAGAAGAGGTTCGTCCCAATAATAATGCTTAACATCATTTTGGAACCTCTTTCTGGCTTGATAATTAAGATCAGAAGGAATTATTCTGCTAACTAACAAATTAACGAAATCAGCATACCAGGGGAGTTCATAAGACTTACCTGCCGCCATGGCTGTCACGGCAGTGATTGCGGCAGCAAAGAGCTGCTCGTCTGGGAAGGTCTCCAGTATGTTTGTCTCATCTGTTGGTAGACTCTGTCCCTTCTCCAACCTTGACAAGTGATCTGCCACCTGATTTTCTGTCCCTTTTGTGTCCTTGATTTCAAGGTCGAATTCTTGCAATAGCATGATCCACCGTATCAATCGAGGCTTTGCATCCTTTTTCGCGAACAGATACTTCAGGGCAGAATGGTCTGTGTGCACTATTACCTTCGTTCTAAGTATGTAAGAACAAAACTTGTCAATGGAGAATACCACAGCTAATAACTCCTTTTCTGTGGTGGTGTAGTTCACTTGGGCATCATTCAGTGTCTTGTTGGCATAGTATATGACATGAAATAATTTATCTCTCCGCTGCCCAAGTGCTGCCCCGACAGCATAGTCACTAGCATCACACATGATCTCAAATGGTTGTGTCCAGTCTGGTGGCTGTACTATTGGGGCTGTTACCAGTTTTTCCTTCAGAACCTTGAATGCTTCAGTACATTCATCATTAAAGTCAAAGGGTCGGTTCTGCTCTAAAAGATGGCATAAGGGCTTGGTGATTTTTGAGAAATTTGTAATGAATCTCTGATAAAAACTAGCATGTCCCAAGAAACTTCTAATCCCCTTGACTGTGGTCGGCGGCGGCAGCTTTTCGATCACTTCTATCTTGGCCCTGTCGACTTCTATGCCACGGTAGCTAATCTTATGGCCAAGGACTACCCCTTCATCCACCATAAAGTGTCATTTTTCCCAATTTAAGACTAGGTTTGCTTTTTCACATCTTTCAAGTACCTTTTTTAGATTGCCTAGACAGCTCTCAAAATCGTCCCCAAAGACTGAAAAATCATCCATAAATATTTCAAGGAAGTCCTCCACCATATCGGAGAATATGGCCATCATGCACCTTTGGAAGGTGGCGGGTGCATTGCATAATCCAAACGGCATTCTCCTAAAAGCATACGTTCCGTAGGGGCATGTGAAAGTCGTCTTTTCTTGATCTTCCGGTACGATAGCTTTTTGATTATAACCTGAATAACCATCAAGAAAACAATAGTAAGGTTTACCCGCTAATCTATCAAGCATTTGATCAATAAAGGGTAAAGGAAAGTGGTCCTTTCGGGTAGCTTTGTTAAGCTTCCGATAGTCCATACAAACCCTCCAACCGCTCACAGTCCTGGTTGGGATTAATTCATTGTTTTCATTGGTCACCACGGTCATTCCTCCTTTCTTGGGAACACATTGCACCGGGCTCACCCATTTGCTGTCGGAGATGGCGTAAATAATACCAGCATCTAACCATTTGATTATCTCTTTACGAACTACCTCTTTCATCGCATGGTTTAGCCGCCTTTGAGCATCTATAGTCGGCTTATGATCATCCTCTAAAAGGATTTTGTGCATACATAACGCCGGACTAATGCCTTGAATATCAGCTATCGTCCATCCAATTGCCTTTTTGTGCTACTGCAGCATCCCTATTAATTGATGTTCCTGCATCAACTTGGAAGAGATGATTACGGGCAACGTATCATTTGAACCAAGAAAAGCATATTTTAGCTGCCCTGGCAGGGGCTTTAGTTCTAAAATAGGGGGCTCAACAGTAGATGGTTTTTGGATTGCATGGTTATCCGAAGCATAATTTAAAGGTTCGAATAACTTACATGGACGATTGCCTATCCAGTTTACCTCCTCCTGATCTTCAGTATCAGATGTATCGGATTCTGAGGAGTTGCTGTCGTGACAGTCCTGTAAGTGGCTGCCGAGGTAGTGACCAATTTTGATGTCGTGACAGCCCGACCTGATGCAAGGTTGATCAAAGGTAACTTCAGTGATAGCCTTACATTCCTCGTCTGCATCAGCATGCTTCATAGCTTGGAGAACATTCAACTTAATCTCTTGGTCGTTTACTCGCATGGTGAGTTCTCCTTTTTCCACATCAATCAGTGATCTTCCCGTGGCTAAGAAGGGTCGCCCCAGGATGATTGGTGCGTTTTCATCTGCTTCACAATCTAAAACAAGAAAGTCAGTAGGAAAAATAAATTTATCCACTCTTACCAGAATATCTTCGATTTTTCCTTCTGGATGAACGTAAGAGAGGTCTGCCAGCTGCAGAATTACTGTCGTGGGCCGAGCTTTTCTAATACCTAATTTCTAAAAAACAGATTTTGGCATTAAATTAATACTAGCACCAAGATCACAAAGTGCCTTACCCACATATTTATCTCCGATTACACAAGGTATGATGAAGCTCCCCGGATCCTTCTTTTTCTGGGGTGGCTGCCTATGAAGAATACTCATGCATCCTTATGTCATCTTAACCGTTTCAAACTCCCCAAGTTTGGATTTCTTTGACATGACATCCTTTAGAAATTTGGCGTAACCGGGCATCTCCCTCACGACATGCAACAGCGGAATGTTAATATGAACCTGCTTAAAAATATCATAAATCTTTTTGAGCTAAGATTCTTGCTTCGCTTGTTGTATCCGTTGAGGAAAAAGAGGTGGGGGACGATAATCAGCAATACGTCCTTCCCACTGCATACGAATCTGAGAAGGTTTGGGTTCATCATTTTTCTTCTTTGTCGCTTCTGCTGTCGTAACAGGTTTATCGGCAGCAGTCTGTTTATTACCTGTCCGGGCAGCTTCCTCGGCAGGTCTGTCCAATGCCAGTTTCCTTACTGTTTCAGCTTCTTTTTCCGACCCTGGTAATTTCTTCCCACTCCTAGTAGTAATGGCTTTACAATGCTCCTGTGTGGGTTGCCTAGCATTTTCAGTATTACTAGGAAATCCTCCAGTCTTCCTTGGCTTGATATGCTGAGAAACCTGACCCATTTGTGTCTCCAAAGATTTCAGAGTAGCTTCATGATTTGTCATCCGCATCTCTATTTTATCAATGAATGTCTATGTTTTCTTGACAAGCTGATTCATATTCTCAATATAAGTACCTGTCTGAGACATAAAAGTAGCCAGAGTCTGTTCCAGTATACTGTTCGTGGCAGCTGGTGGCTGTTGTTGCTGCTGTTGCGGCTGCAGTTGCTGTCGAGTCAACAATCTAGGTCCTCCCTGATTCTGATTACTGTGTGCTTGAGGATTCAGGGAATTATTAGGATTACTCCAAGAAAATTTGGGATCCTTTCTCCAGTTGGGATTATAGTTGTTAGAGTTGTAATTCGGCTTGTAGTTTCCAACATACTTTCCCTCTTCTAGCTGTATAGGACACTCATCCGAACTATGATTTCCCTCATAGATTTCACATACCTCCTCAACAGCAAATCCATGTTGTGCATCATCATTCAAAAGCTTTTTCATTGCCTTAGTAAGGTATGCCACCTGTGATTTCATTGTGCTGTCGACCTCATAATCCTTAACAGCTAGTACCCGTTTACCTCCTCTTCTTGCTGTCGGAAACTGCTCTTCATTCTTAGCCAGATTTTTCAATACTAGCATTGCCTCGTCCGGGTCTTTATCCAATAATAGTCTGTTTGCTGCTGAATCAATTCGAATACGAGTTTGTAAGTTGGCAGCATTGTAAAACTTAGTTACCTGATTCCAGACGGGGAATCCATGCATTGGGCAGTTCCGTAGAAGAGTAGTAAATCTTTCCCAGGCCTCGTGCATCGGCTCGTCATCTTCCTGATGAAAAGTAGCAATTTCATTACGTAATCGCTCAGATAAATGTGAAGGATTAAAACGAGATAAAAATTCACGAGACAAATCTGCCCAAGTTCTAATTGAACCCGGCGTAACTTTATTCCACCAAGTCTTTGCTCTATCCCTCAATGAATGGGGAAATAACCGAAGCCTCAGTATCTCCAGATTAACTCCTGGCAGTCTAAACGAACCACAGATCTCCTGGAACGTTTTGAGATGCTCCCTAGCATCCTCTGTAATAGCATCACTGAATTGACCGACATTGTTGATCATGCTAAACATGACAGGTTTCAGCTCGAAGTTGTCAACATCTATGTCCGGCAGCGTGGTTTTCCAGTTCTACATGATCATTCAACATGTAGTCACGACAGGACCGTCGTCCGGCAGCGGCAGCAGGGTTGCCAACAGGAGGTATAATATCTCCAACAGGCGGGTCGTTTCCTTGGTGGGCCATCGTCTCTAACTGTTCCTCAAGGTACTCGTTCCTGGCTAGAATGTGACGAATTCGGTTCTTGAGATTGAATGAACGTTCGATTTCCGAATCTAATGGATACTCAGGATCTTCACCTTGTTTCGATCTGCGCATAAACAAGAAACCTTGTGAAAAGCAAGAGTTGAACACACCAATGAAAAACAGAAAAATAAAAATAAAAACAAAAACGAAAAAGTGTAGTAAAGGAAAAGGTAGAGTTATGTTGCCAATCCCCGGCAACGGCGCCAAAAACTTGTTGTGTGTAAAAGAGTCTATCGCAAAGGTAGTGCAAGTATACACGACGCAAGTAGTAAAGTGATACGAAGTATCGGATATCGTCTCCATAGGTATTGGGCTAATAGCTTCACCTTAATTCACTGCACGAAAGTAAAGAAAATATTTGAGAAGTTGTCACGAAAATAATAAAGTAAACGTAAATAAAAGAGTAGGGAAATCAAGATAGAGAGAATGGGTTGGTATTGAATTTCTCAGTAGTGCAGGTATTGCTAAGTCTCGGAACTCCAATTCTGTCGTCGTCCCTGTCGCGGCAGCAGTCCGTTGCTTGTCGCGGCAGCGAACACTCAACTTAGTACTTCAAGTTTTGCAAGAATCCCAGATGTGCCTTGGCCTATCCCTAGGTCCAAGTCTGTCGATGATCACATCTTTGATGATACCTCCCGGCGTGAATCGAAGGATGAATATCGATATGGATGAATTCTTCTTTAGCCACTTAACCTCATCCTATCCCTAGGTCCGAGATAGTTCAACTATAAACTAGAGAACTTGCTCTTATTTCTTTCGTATACTTAACTCTCCTGATGCTAAGTAAATAGATAACCTCACAATGCTCTCCCGATGCTCTTGCAAGATATTAATAACCAAAATAAGAGAACTTGAAGTTTATTTTATTGAACTGAAAATTCCTAAAACAAAACAACCCTTGCAACTACTTTACAAATCAACCCGTGGCCCTAGGGGAAATTTAGAACATGTTGTGGGAAGAAAAACGGCTAGAGTTTTGGGAAGGAAGCTAGGGTAATCGGTTATGCCTCCTAGGTCAAAATATATGCCCTTATATAAGCTTTGGGTCCAAGTTATCTAAAATAGCAAGAATACAACTTTAAATGAAAGTATAATTCTAATAAAGACTAAATCTTCAAGGATTCTACTTTCCAGCCGCCATCTTTCTTGCTTGGGATTTTCTCTCCTTGAACTTTGGGCTTGACATTCCTTTTGATCTGGGGCTTGGAAAAATATAGGGTTTTCACACGACAGACGGCCTGAATTTTCTCTATCTGTCGAGGTCCACTTTGCTTCTTCTCCTCAAAACTGTTGTCGTCCTCTGCTGTAACGGCGGCAACCATGGCAGCATCGTCCTCCTTGACTACTCGTCCAGTTCCAGCTCTTCTGCTTCACTGCCCAGCGCCTGCCTTTTCTGTCTGCTGCGGCAGCAACCTGCAAAAATAGCTATATTTAGTAGAAACTGTGCCTTTGAATATATTTGTGATGTTTTGCTGTAAACTGACCTAAATGCAATAAATAATGCTTGAATGCAGCAGAAATATGGGTTAAATAGGGTGTAAATAATAGAACTTTTACACACTCAACACACCACATCCCAACTCTTTTTGTAAAACTCTAGTGTGAAACCGTCAGGGCCTAGTGCCTTCGATCCGTCACAATCCCATAACACTCGCTTAATTTTCCCTACCGTGAAAGGTGAAACCAAGCGTGATCTATCAGCCTCTTGCAATTGTCGGAACACCCCCTCAAAATGCCAATTACCCGCCCGAACATCACAAGCAAAGTGAGCATTAAACGCAGATACCACAAACTTACTTAATGTCGCCGGCGATGTATTCCACTTTCCATCAATCAATAAACTTGGAATGAAATTTCTAGCCGTGCGTAGCTTAGCAGCTCTGTGGAAAAAAGTCGTGTTACGATCTCCTAGGCGCAACCATGTTACCCGTGCTTTCGGACGCCACATCGCCTCTTTATTGTGCATGGCACGCCATAACGCTTGCATCCACCTACGACGTTCGATCTCCACCTCCGCAACCCCGCCATTCTCAACCATAGATTCATCCACATTATCAATTTTCTGTTGCATTTCTTCGATGGTCTTATTAACATCTCCAAAGCAATTCATGTTCCATTGTTTCAGAAAGTGTTTCAAATGTCGCAACTTCACCACAAGATTCTCATTCTTAACCCCCAAACCTGTCAGCCTACACCATTCATTTGCAATTTGCAACACATTAGACCGCCCCTCCATCCAGCAATTAAAGAAACGAAACGGTCGCGACCCCCAATCGCAATCATCACACGTAAGAACCAGAGAAGTGTGGTCAGACACCCCCTTCGACAAAGCTTCTTGTTGAATACTGCTGAAACAATCAAACCAAGCAGCAGAAATCAGAAAACGATCTATGCGGCTACACCGATTCCCGGGGCCAAACCAAGTGAACCATTTACCCAACAAAGGCAAGTCCACTAAACCCGCACCATCGACAAAATTCGCAAATGCCTCTATCTCAACTCCCCTATCCAAAACCCTTATCTGATTTGAATCTTGTAAAATAGCATTGAAATCCCCTACAACACACCACGGCCCCTGTAACGTACTCATACGAGCCAACAACGCATCTCATAACACACACTGACCAGCAACCTCACAAGGAGCATATAATGCCACAATACCACAAACAAAATCCTCAAGTTTCCATTTCCCCTGAATAATAATAAAATAACGATCAATCTCAATCGACTCTAAAATAAAACGATTACCTTCCCAAATGACCAAAATACCGCCAGAAGCCCCAAGCGATGGTGCAAACGCCATCTCGAAACTATCAGAACACCAAAAATTCGCAACTAATATCGCCGGAATCTCTTCTAACTTCGTCTCCTGCGACAAAACCATATCACACTGATTTTTCCGAATCACCTCGCGAACACTACGTCATTTTGCGCTACCTCCCAAACCCCGAACGTTCCATGATAATAGCTTCATCAGTCAGAAACCGCGACACTCCTCGGTAACAACCCGAGAAATGTCCTTAATAATATCCTCTTCACGCCCACTCGACTTCACTCTGATAAGTGCCCTCAACTTAATCGTCGCCTCAGCCTCACTGACAATGTCTTGCTTCAAGAATTGTCCACCACCAGACTCACTACCCTCCTTTAAATTTTCCGAAATTGTCCCCTTCTTCGCCACTACCCGACAACCCCCAAAACTGTTCCCTTTCTTCGATCTTGGCGCTCGACCAACAGCAGCAGTAGGCTCACCACCAACCAATTTCCGGACCTTACAAAACGATTGTAACACCCCCTTCCCGGCCTGGTAGAGAACCGGGTCGGACAGTGTTATCGAAAAACATATTTGGAGATCAGAACTTATTTCAGAGTTCAAAAATCATTTCAGGGTATTTTATTAATCTCTTTTAAGACTTAACACTTAACTCATTAACAGCTTACTCAAATTGGGGTCAATTTTAACTTTTTTCAAACTTAGGGACTAAATTGTATTTTTTTTTACAAATTAAGGGTCCTTATCTGAATTCGTGTTATCATACTGAAATTAAACTTACTAAATATTAGCTTGTGAAATATCATGACTAACGGAGGTCATTTACCTATCCGATTAGACGATGCAATGTTTAGTGACTATTTTGTAAATTATTCAAATCTGTTTTTTATTCGGATTAACCTATCAAACAGTTTCCAAACCTTACCAAGTTTTACCAGAAAATCTAAAATCTATATTTCTTAATAGCATGTCAAATTTTAAGGCATTTCGAATCAATTTACCTAATTTTCACTTTTTAGCACGTATAAGCTCATTTTACTAGTTTTAATCATTCTCGAACATGATAAATATTATATTTAACTCTTGCACAACATTATTCTATCAAAAAGCACACATATGACATGTCTAGACCATATGCCACCATACTAGGAGTTCAGGGCAGAGAATAACATACATGTGATTCATAAGAGTGACTTGCATCCGCAACAACACGATCGAAGGTCGAAATTCATTATGATCCTGAAATGCATGAGACACACGAATGTTAGGCTTACATAGCCTAGTGAGGTAGTTTCAACAAATGTAATGAATGTCCACAATTATGAATGGCATGATGAACAAATACATAACATAGATATAATCCAATAGACATATCATATTATAATCATATATCCTATCATGAGCATGGCATAGCATAACGTATCGAACACATATTATATTGGTACCATTGGATACGCGGATTCCCTGTACACCATATCATGAATCATAAATGAGCCGTAGCTCCATATATCCTTTACACATCCATCCTTTTATCTCCCACATATAGGCCGTAGCCCTGGACCGTAGTCCTCCCTTACATGGTGTGCTCGAATAATCTTATGGCATGCCAATTGTATCCAATGTCCATAAATACACAAATTCACATAGTCCATGATTTTCAGATCATATCATATCAAATAACAAGATGAGCCGTAGCTCCATATCAGGTAGCATTTCATATTATTTTCACATACATGTAGCATATCATAGTCATGTTCGAACATATCAGTAATGCAAAACACTTACCAAATTTGCCATTCGAACATAGTTTCTCTACGTGAGCCCTTAAAAAATGCAAACACATAATCATAAACAATGCAACGGGACGGCACCAAGCCTATCCCTTGACACAACTACACTCACCTCGATATTAGAATTCCCTTATAATAACGTCTTTTCCCTTGGTTGACTGTTGTTCTCTATCGACTTCTTGAACTAGATTAAATTAGAATTAGTTAGGACCGACAATAAAAATATTAATCAGACTCGATATCGAAACTTAGACCAACCAAGGATTTGAGCTTACCCCAACGTCGACAGAGATTCGATATTACTATATCGAAAATATGGGACCACCAATCTAATACTGAACCTGAACCCACCTAATTATTGTTTCTTCACTAACTCCTTATTTTTCTTTCTCATTTGCTCATAGTCTTCCCCTATATATATATATATATATATTCTTAGTTTTTTTTCCCACTATTCGAACATCCCCATTTTTTTTTCTTTGTTTGTTCTCCCCCTCCCCCTATTTATACCTTTAGTTAACCGGCCTTTAGGCTCCACGGCAATGGGAGCCGTGGCTTTGTTTGGGGTTCACACCCCTTGGGTGCAAGCCACGTTAGTGGCAAATTGCCACCTTATAATTTCCTTTGGCCATGTGGCCTTGTTACGTGGGAATTGCCTAGCAATTCCTTCATTTTGAAGGAAATTCCTTTACCTCTTTTTTTATTTTTAATAATAATAATAATAATAATAAACTATCATAAAATAACCCAAAAAATATTTATTGGTTCATATAAAATTAAATAAATTATTCAATCGATATAAAATATTCGGTCATCAGAGCCTAATTTCGTCTAGACCGGTTTTCGGGATGTGACAACTCTCCCCCCCTTAAGAAAATTCGTCCTCGAATTTTCACTTCAGGCGAATAGATGAGGATATTGTTTCTGCATAGTCTCCTCGGGTTCTACTATTCTCTTTTCAACCGAATGACTTCGCCGCAAAGCTTTCGCAAAAGGTACAAATTTATTTCGAAACCTCTTGAGTTTTCGTGCGAGGATTTGAACAGGTTCTTGCTCGTAAGTCAGATCGGGCTGAATTTTTACAGACTCTGACTCGATCACATGGGAAGGGTCTGATTGGTACTTCCGTAGTATAGACACGTGAAAAACATTATGGATTTGACTTAACTTCTCGGGGAGAGCTAGTCGGTAGGCAACAAGTCCTACTTTTTCGATCACTTCAAATAGGTCTATGAAACGAGGACTTAGTTTCCCCTTTTTATCAAAATGAATGATCTTCTTCCATGGAGACGCTTTAAGGAAGGCTTTCTCACCAACGTCATACTGAATGTTCGTTCTTTTCAAATCTGCATAGGCTTTCTGTCGATCAAATACAGTGTTGAGTCGATAACGAATGATGGTTACCCTTTCTTCAGTTTCCTAAAATAAGTCAAAGACTATTATTTTTCCTTCACCAAGCTTGGTCCAAAGAGGGGTTCTACATTTTCTTTCATAAAGTGTTTCGTATAGGGTTGTTGATGGTAATTAATATTTTACACAAACTCTTCTAAGAGTAGGGTTTTCTCTCACGTATTTCTAAAATTGATAACATAGGCTCGTATTTTCTAGTATCTTTAAAGAATGATCGAAATTGGTACAAAATACTTATACATACGAATCGAAGGAAATTATAGAGTTACCTAAATGCTCTTTTCAGATTGACCATCAATTTGCGGATGAAAAGCATTGCTTAGGTTCACTTAGGTTTCCAAAGCCTCATGTAAGGCCTTCCAAAATCGAGATACAAAATGTGGCTCACGTTCGGAAATAATAGACACAAGAAGTCCGTGCAAACAAACAAATTCACGAATATACAATTCAACCAGTTAGGAAAGATAAGGTCCATTGTTATTGGAAGGAAATGAGCAAGTTTGGTGAATCGATCCACAGTGACCCAAACATCATTATTCTTCTGTAGTGTCATTGGTAAACTGCTTACAAAATCCATTGTAATACGTTTCCACTTCCACTATGAAAGCTCCATGGGTTGCGAGAGACTATTGGGCACCATGTGCTCGGCTTTAACTCGTTGGCAGGTCAAACACCTAGCCGTAAAGTCTATATTTTCACCTTTCATATCAGACCACCAGAAAAACTTCTTTAGATCCTTATGCATCTTGATAGTTTCAGGATGAACAGAAAATGGACTAGAGTGGCTTCATTTAGAATTTAATTCCAAAGATCATCATTATCGGAAACACAGATACGGTTTCGAAAGCACAATAACCCTTCAGAATTCATAGCAAGGTCAATATTTGGTTTGTCTTTAGCAATAAGGGTTCGTAACTCCTCATTGGATTCTTGGAGTGCCTTGATTCGGGATACAATGGTTGACTGAACTCTTAGTTCAGCTAAAAGAGATCCGATTAAGGATTACACGGATCTTCTTTGGATCAACTTATATTCTCACAAAAGAGATCACATGTCCCAAAAATGATACTTCAGATAGCTAGAATTCGCATTTACTGAATTTAGCGTATAGTTGTTTCTCTCGGAGAGTCTGAAGTACAATATGGAGATGTCCTTCATAAGCAGTAGAATCTTTAGAATAGATCAAAATGTTTTCTACGAACACGACCACGAAGATAGGGCCGGAATACACGATTTTTCAAATCTAGGAAGTTTGTAGGTGCGTTTGTGAGCTCAAAGGCATCACTAGAAATTCGTAGTGACCATGTCTAGTCCGAAAGATAGTCCTTAAAACATCAAACTCCTTTACTAACATTTTATAGTACACGGATCGCAGTTCTAACTTAGAAAATGCATAAATATCTTTCAATGAAGAGATCTTCGATCCTCGGTAACAAATACTTATTCTTAATCGTTATTTTATTCAACTGGCGATAGTCAATGCACAGACGTATCGATTCATCTCTCTTTTTTTACAAACAAAACCGGTGCTCCCCAGGGTGAGGATCTCGATCGGATGAGTCCCTTATCTTGAAGGTTTTCAATTTGAGCTTTTAATTCTTTTAACTCTACCGGAGCCATTCAAAATGGAAACCGAAGTAGTTTCAGGTTGTACTTCTATTCCAAGTTCTATTTTATTGGTGGGAGGGAATTCCGGAAGTCCATCAGGAAATACGTCAGGGAATTCTTTCACCATTTACACATTTTTGAGTTTTGGGATTTTCTTTAGACTCTATTGCACACTTAATAGTCTTGTTAGGCTTGAGTTTGATTTTCATCAAGGTTATGCTTTTTTTATCGAGTCTACGAAGATATAGCTTCTTTTTCAACGATTTACCCAGGTTTGATGTTCAGCTAACCAATCAAGACCTACGATAAGATCAGACTCACGAAAAGGCAAGGTTATCAAATTGGTCCGAAATAGGATCCCTTGGGTCCTTAGAAAACAAGCTTTATAAATCAAACGTATAACCACACTACCTCCTAGTGGGTTAGAGACGACTATCTCAAAAGTGACAGGTTTGAATACTAAGGTATATTTCCCAATAAATGGTTCACTAATAAAGAATTGTGTAGATCCGAGATGTTGCTTTATTGTGATATGTCTATCATTGAGCGCAAATATTCCTAAACTTAATCAAACAGAAAAGGTTAAATCGTGTTGGTTGCACGTCACGAACAACATATACAAATAAACTCCTAGGTCTCATACGCAGACACAGATACATAACAGATGCATGGTTAGTCCTAGAATCGACTAAACCTAGGCTCTGATACCACAATTGTAACACCCCCTTCCCGGCCTGGTAAAGAACTGGGTCGGACAGTGTTATCGAAAAACATATTTAGAGATCAGAACTTATTTTAGAGTTCAAAAATCATTTCAGGGTATTTTATTAATCTCTTTTAAGACTTAACACTTAACTCATTAACAGCTTACTCAAATTGGGGTCAATTTTAAACTTTTTCAAACTTAAGGACTAAATTGTATTTTTTTACAAATTAGGGGTCCTTATCTGAATTTGTGTTATCATACTAAAATTAAACTTACTAATTATTAGCTTGTGAAATATCATTACTAACGGAGGTCATTTACCTATCCGATTAGACGATGCAATGTTTAGTGACTATTTTGTAAATTATTCAAATCTGTTTTTTATTCGGATTAACCTATCAAACAGTTTCCAAACCTTACCAAGTTTTACCAGAAAATCTAAAATCTATATTTCTTAATAGCATGTCAAATTTTAAGGCATTTCGAATCAATTTACCTAATTTTCACTTTTTAGCACGTATAAGCTCATTTTACTAGTTTTAATCATTCTCGAACATGATAAATATCATATTTAACTCTTGCACAACATTATTCTATCAAAAAGCACACATATGACATGTCTAGACCATATGCCACCATACTAGGAGTTCAGGGCAGAGAATAACATACATGTGATTCATAAGAGTGACTTGCATCCGCAACAACACGATCGAAGGTCGAAATCATTATGATCCTGAAATGCATGAGACACGCGAATGTTAGGCTTACATAGCCTAGTGAGGTAGTTTCAACAAATGTAATGAATGTCCACAATTATGAATGGCATGTTGAACAAATACATAACATAGATATAATCCAATAGACATATCATATTATAATCATATATCCTATCATGAGCATGGCATAGCATAACGTATCGAACACATATTATATTAGTACCATTGGATACGCGGATTCCCTGTACACCATATCATGAATCATAAATGAGCCGTAGCTCCATATATCCCTTACACATCCATCCTTTTATCTCCCACATATAGGTTGTAGCCCTGGACCGTAGTCCTCCCTTACATGGTGAGCTCGAATAATCCTATGGCATGCCAATTGTATCCAATGTCCATAAATACACAAATTCACATAGTCCATGATTTTTAGATCATATCATATCAAATAACAAGATGAGTCGTAGCTCCATATCAGGTAGCATTTCATATTATTTTCACATACATGTAGCATATCATAGTCATATTCGAACATATCAGTAATGCAAAACACTTATCAAATTTGCCATTCGAACATAGTTGCTCTACGTGAGCCCTTAACAAATGCATACACATAATCATAAACAATGCAACGGGACGGCACCAAACCTATCCCTTGACACAACTACACTCACCTCGATATTAGGATTCCCTTATAATAACGTCTTTTCCCTTGGTTGACAGTTGTTCTCTATCGACTTCTTGAACTAGATTAAATTAGAATCAGTTAGAACCGACAATAAAAATATTAATCAGACTCGATATCGAAACTTAGACCAACCAGGGATTTGAGCTTACCCCAACGTCGGTAGAGATTCGATATTACTATATCAAAAATATGGGACCACCAATCTAATACTGAACCCGAACCCACCTAATTATTGTTTCTTCACTAACTCCTTATTTTTCTTTCTCATTTTCTCATTTGCTCATAGTCTTCCCCTATATATATATATTCTTAGTTTTTTTTCCACTATTCGAACATCCCCATTTTTTTTTTGCTTTGTTTGTTCTCCCCCTCCCCCTATTTATACCTTTAGTTAACCGGCCTTTAGGCTCCACGGCAATGGGAGCCGTGGCTTTGTTTGGGGTTCACACCCCTTGGGTGCAAGCCACGCCCCTCCCCCTATTTATACCTTTAGTTAACCGGCCTTTAGGCTCCACGGCAATGGGAGCCGTGGCTTTGTTTGGGGTTCACACCCCTTGGGTGCAAGCCACGTTAGTGGCAAATTGCCACCTTATAATTTCCTTTGGCCATGTGGCCTTGTTACGTGGGAATTGCCTAGCAATTCCTTCATTTTGAAGGAAATTCCTTTACCTCTTTTTTTATTTTTAATAATAATAATAATAATAATAATAATAAACTATCATAAAATAACCCGAAAAATATTTATTGGTTCAGATAAAATTAAATAAATTATTCAATCGATATAAAATATTCGGTCATCAGAGCCTAATTCTGTCTAGACCGATTTTCGAGATGTGACAACGATCGTCCAACACGAATCAACTCAGTTTGTCCAAGCCCAGGTTGTGAAGAAACTGCGTGTAAATTCGGTTTATCCAAGACTGTTTCCTTTGAATTAACGACATCAAGTAACATTGCTGATGACCCCACATTATCCAAAGAGTTTGAATTTGAATTAACAATCCTTGCAATATCATAACTCTCCCACCTCGAAGGATTCTCATCCAGAGTCCTACTCTGACACTTCTTCTCCACGCCCGGAATTGAAAGCCTGACCAGAACGGACGACTGTTGCGCCGATAAAACAACCACCTCCCTCAATTCAGACCCTTCGGCTGCCGCAGGACTCGATCCCTCCTCCCGCGCCACAACCGCCAAGTTCAGCTGCCCAACCGTACGATCTGAATCCTTCCGAGAAGCATCACCTGCCGCATCCACCTTCTCTTGAACCGGGGTATCCCCGGAAAGCCCACGACCATTCGACTTGACCAGCTTCGGACTAGAGTGGACGTTAGCCCCCTGCCCAACACTATCACCCTCGTGAGAGCTAGAGACTTGTGAAGCAATACTCTCATAACAACCGCATTTGATAGCCGGTCCCTGCCCTTCCATCTCAAACACTCGAACTGAGTACTCCTCGGCATCTAACTTGACTAAGATGCACTCCTCAATACGAGCAAAAGATGTTGTTTCCACCAGAATTCGCCCACAATCAAACGACACAAGAGTTTCAATATCATCATCTACATAAATCAATGACCCCAAAATATTAGCAATATTCATGAAAGTTTGTCTATGCCAAAGATAGATCGGTAACCCCACAACCGAAATCCAAACACGGTGCGACTCCACGGTAATCGACGGCGACCAAACCTCCACTCGAGCAAAGCACTTCTTCACGCGCTCCATGTTCATCACCCGTTCCCGAACTTTAGCCGACGTACACATCAATAAAATCATGGACCCCAATAGACGCATGATCGAAAAAATGTCATATTTATCCACCTCTAATCTCCCCGCAAGAACTTTTAGACTACAAGGTTTAACACACCACCCAACCGCGCACCATTGAAGAACCGCCCACTTATCTTCATTCAGCACGCCATCAATCACTCTTCGATTGACTCCAGCATCGGCTCCCCCCTTTTCGGATGATGTTTGTGAAATCTTCGCCGGACTAGACTCAAACCCCGCCCTCTGCTCCATCTTCACTTTGACACCCCCTGTCTTCTTCTTGAATTCCGTAAGTCCCTTCCAGGCCATAGAAACCCACATACGTGCACCATAAATCCACTTCCCATGTAATCGTTCAACCGCCCGATCAACATCCGACAGTGATGCCATCTGAACGAAACCAAATCTTGAACCATTCCGAGCTCGCTTATTTGGGATAAACATATCACGAACAATCACATGTCGATCGAATACCTGCCATAAACCTTTCCAATAAAGAGAATTAGAGATTCCGCCCACATACAGAGTCCACACCCGTTGCAAATCCTGTGTGATACCCCGCTGATCGTCGGCGATAAGACGCTGCCCTAAACGAATCTCACCAACATCTGCTTGTTCCCGAGCAAGGCGGTCCCATAAGCTCTCCCCCATTCCACAAAGCATGTGAAGACAGTAATTCAAAAGATTGAGAAAATAAGAAAAGGTTTTCTATGGGGAACTCAAAATGGAAAGACGAAGATGGCAAGAGTATGTTGGGGGAGGATATGTCTACCAAAGAACAGAGGTGGTGCGAGTGTCGTAGACCTTCACGCAAAGAATAAAGCCATGTTGGCAAAATGGGGCTGGCGCTTCGCAAATGAAAAACAAGCTCTTTGGAGAAAGGTAATTTGCTCTAAGTATGGATGCCAAAATCTTAGCTGGGCTTTGAAGTTAGAAAACTCTAAGAGAATGTCGATAATTTGGAAAGGAATTGTCAACAACTTGAAGAAAACCGAGGTGAGGAGCTTGATGGGAATCGAAAATTTCAAATGGAAAATTAGAAATGGTAAAACAGCTTTGTTTTGGGAAGATATTTGGTGTGAAAAGAGATCTTTGAGGGACTTGTTCCCTAGATTATACATAGTGGTTGCAAGGAAAGGAGTTGTGGTGGCTGAGTTGGCAGTGGAAGGCTCTCTTGATGGGATTGTATGGGATGATTGGTTTTCTAGACCTCTAAGAGATCGTGAAATTGCCCAGATTAAGCAAATAGATGGGGTGATAAAAAAATGTGAATCTTTCTTTAGAGCTGGAAGATAGATTAATATGGGTTCACGATAAAGTTAGGGTTTTTTCAGTTAAAAATTTATCAGAAATGTTGATTAATGTTGAGATATTAGAGCCCGATTTTAACTTCGATTTACTATGGAAATTGAAAGTACCTCCGAAAGTAAAAAGTTTTCTATGGATGTTGAATATAGATAGGATTCCTTCTAAAGTATTTTTGCAGAAAAGATGAGTGGATATAGAAGATTGTCATTGCATTTGCGAGTTTTGCAGGTTCGGTTTAGAAGACTCGAATCACTTGTTTGTGGTCTGTAGCTATTCTGACTGTCTTTGGAAGGAGATTTGCAGGTGGTGGGGTTTATCTTGGCCATGTTGCAGGACTAATGATGATTTTTTTGAGTTTTGCTTCTCGACACCATTCTCAGGAAGACGGAAATCAGTTTAGATGAATGTTGCTGCAACAAGATTATGGAGTTTATGGCTGGCTCCCAATGACTTGGTTTTCAACTGTAAAAAATTAGTTTTAAAGGATCTTATATTTTATACAAAGCTTAGAGCATTGATGTGGCTCAAGTCTTCAAAGAAGGGAGCTGATATTGATCTTAATTGGTGGTGGATAGATCCTTTGCAGTGTTTCTTATCGAAGCCTTCCCTTGGTAGTTTAGTTGGTCCGTTTTCATTGTCAACTAGTATGTTAACTTTCACTGTATCAGGAATTATTTGGGAGGGTGCTACTGGATGTGGAGGGGCTTTAACAATGGAATCTGAGATTATTCGAGCCTTGTTTTTTGGACCAGTTCAGAAATTGGGGTTGAACTTCGCTACTTATCAGCTATAACTGCTATGGAAGTTTTTAGTGAAGAAGATTTGTCAGGAAAATATGAGCTGCTAATTTCTGTGAATTCAGAACTAGTTTTAAAATGGATCAACAATCCAATGACTCGCCCTTGGTGTTGGTGGCAGGAATTAGTTCAAATTGATGGCTTAGTTAAAAGAATTGGGGGAGTAAAACTCTTGAAAGCAAACCCGAGTTCTTCAGGCATGGTCGAAGGCTTAGCAAAGGAAGGTGCCAAGAGAGCAAATTGTTTTAAAGCATGGTGGCAGATCGTTTGTTTATCTCGCTATTAGTGGAGTCGCATTTCCGAGTTTGGTAGGACTTTAAACTGCGTCTCTTGCTTTCATTTTGATTAGTGGTTTTGTCTTCGGATATGAAATTTGTTGGGTGGTTAGTTTGGGGTTAAGCTATGTTTGTAAGATGTTTGATTTGTATCCCGTTTTTCCCTTGATTATATGTACTCTTTTTCTCCAATCTAGGTTAGGGAGGTTTTTAACGAGGCATATGATCAAGGTTTCTTAATAAATAAATAAAAATTGCTGAGAAAAAAAAACTATTGTCTATTACTCTTTTCAGGTTTATCATGTAAGTTAATGTCTTGCAAAGTTGTATTTTTTTTAGTTATTTTTTTGATACATAAACGACTTGACTAATTTAAGTTCACACAACTATAAATAAAACCTAAAATCTTAAATTATAAACTTAAAACCTAAATTAAATAAGATTTATAAACTCTAAAATTAATAAAATTATATAAACTTTATCTGTGTATCAAAATATTATCAATTATTCCGAAACGTGATTTTCTTTTTTAAATAAGGAAATTTTGCTTTACTTTTTCACCCATCTCTCATTTCTTTACTCTAACGTTCCGACTCTCACCCGCAACTAAAAATGTAGTAATTATTAACAACTAGTTAGTCTAGCGGGATGAGATACTAAATTTTTAAGTTTCGAATTTTAGTGTTGTGAATTGAGCAAATTGGGTTGGAGGGTCGCCCCCATAATACACCTCTGCAGTGCCTGGACCAAATTAATCAACCAATTTGTTGGATAGTAATAGTTATAAAAAAAATGTAGTAATTAGTCTATTAAAAATGTAGTAATTAGTCATAAAATTTTAAACACATGTCAATAATAAAAAAAATTCATTTATTTAGTAGGATGCTATACTAAATGCTTTAAGTAAGATCAAAAGTTTAAATACTGAATGGAGTAAATTAAGTTTAAAGAGTACCCCATAACACGGCTCTACAGTATCCGATCTGAATTAATCGATCAATATATTGTATACCGATAGTTATACCAAAAATAAAATAATAAAATACCATTTGACACAAATTCTTCAATTAAAATGATTTGGCCCAATTAACAAGTTAGCAAAGTCACGAAGAAATTATATAATAATTATACTTTTAACAGAAGAACACGTTACTACGGACTACCGAATTTTTTTTCCTTGGGAGTTTCTTAATAGTTTTTATTAGGTCAATGGTGGCAGTTTGACCGTTTACCGGTAGTGATTTTTTATTTATTTTTTTATTTTTTATTTTTGTCTGTTTTTTTGTTTTTATTTTTTGTTTTTCGTCGGCTATTTTGGCATGTTCTTCATCTGCCGTTATGACAAGTTCTTTGTCTGCCTCTATGGCACGCTGATATTGAAAACGTCTACAACCTGATGTATGTTACAGTTGAATCTTACCGCATAACATTGTATGGGTTGGTTGTTTGTGGAGATAACCAAGATATTTTTCTCTATTTTTGTTGATTGGAGTAATTCAATGGTCTGCGCTCTTCCAGTAAGCACTCCAAGATTTCGCTATGGTGATAGATTTGAAGAACACTGGTAAATATTTTATGAGAATATTTAAATTTGCTATTCATGTTTGCATACTCTTTGCTTTTCTACGTTTATTTTTATGTTTTAGGGTATGCTTATATTCTTCTCAATATTTTAATGACATTTTGTGTTTGATTCAAAAAAAATTACCGAGTATTTAACATTTATATAAGAGAAGAGATCTAATTTAAAATCATGTAAGCAAAAGCATTAATGAAACTTTTAGTTTGAAAAACATCATAAACGTGCCTAAACATTTAGGGTTCTTCATCTTTCTCATGGTGATATTGAGATTTTCGAGTTTCAAACACATCGAATGTCGAGTTCTCAAACGCGTTCACCGACAAGGTTAGTAAAAACTTTGTTTTCTATATTTTAAAAAAAAAATTAATTTGATTCGAGTTTTTCATTGTATGTATGTATCGAACAGATTGAAATTAACGATAAGGTCATCTATCTAATTTGATATTAGGGTATGCAAGATTGGCCACCCTAGCAGTTGTATGCAAATGTTGTGATGGTGAGGGAGGTGAATGCAAAAGCTCATTGGATGCTTCCTATTCTTGCACAACAAGGCTGCAATGTCTTCCATGGAAGTATTAGTGATCATTGAGCAGTCTAAATAATATTAGGGTAAACCACACTAGATACTACTGAGCTTTAAGTTTGGTATCGATTATACCAATAAACTAAAAATTGATACTATTTTAGCATTGAACTTTAGTATATGCTTCAATTATACCACCGGGCCGTTAAAATCCCTCCATTTATCGCACATGGATTTAAGATCCATCCACATCATCGTTTTTAATGGCCCATTAGTATAATTTAAACATAAACTAAAGTTCACTGCTAAAATAATATCAATTTTTAGTTCTGTGGTAAAATTGATACTAAAATTAAAATTTAGTAGTATTTAATATAGTTTACTCATAATATTATCTATAAGATTAATTGGTCTCTCCATGGTACTTTAATTTTATCGATCAATTCCTCTTTTATAATGACATTAATTAGGCTAAATACCTAACATACTTCATTGTTCTATTTAAAACATAATTTCTAACATATAATTCTGACATCGATTTTGAGTTGGTCACTTGTATAACAGGCTAAATAGCTAACATTCTTCATTGTTCATATAACCACGACAATATTAGATCAAATTAAAATATAACAGGGTTAACTACTGTAATAGTCGCTTGTATTTCCCTTAATATAGAGTAGGTCATCGATTTTGAAAAACGACCAGTAAGGTCACTTACGTTTTCGGGATGTAAACTTTTGGTCACTCAGCCGTTTGTTGGCGTTAAACATTGAAGGCTTGCTGACCTGGCAGCGAAAAAATAAGGGTAAATTACTGCAATGACCACTAAAGCTTATCCCATGTACATTTATGCTCCCCAATTTTAAAAAATAAATATTATGGTCATTGTTGAAAAGGTTTCTTTATAATTTCATCATTGAATTTTTAAAAATTTATTTTTCAACCCTAAAACTTTACAATCAATTACTACAATAATATTATAAAGGCTTAAATGAAAAATATGTGTCCAAAGTATACCCTTTTTAAATTTTAGGTGCCCAAATTGATTCTATTTAATCACTAAACTTTCAAATTGCTCCTATTTTTTCACTCTAGATTATTCTATTATTATTATAACATGACATGTCATTTTTATTATTTTTAAATTAAAAATAATTTAAAAATAAAATAAAAACTTTTTATTATTATTAAATTTAAAATATTTTAAAAAAATATTACTTCTTAGAATAATTTAGGTGTCTAAAGTATTTCTTTGTAAAAATAGGTGTCCAAAGTTTCATTAGTTACAATTTTAGGTGCCCAGTTGTTAAATGGGTATTAAAAAAATTGTCAACCAATTGGTGATTGACACGTGACATTAATTTTATTTGTCTTTTAAAATTTTCTAATGGAAAATACTCAAATTTTTCAATTTTTTTATAAAATCTCAAAATTTTACAAGCTTCACAAAATAGTCCCTAAATCCCTAAAAATTCTCAAACTTACGTCGTCGATTGTCGCCGCTTCAGCTGCCGGTCGCTGTCGCTGACCACACCCACTTGGTCGCTGGACCAAGGCGACCATTTCCCATAACACGACGTCGCCGGAAACGCCCAATGGCGTGTAGTCGAACGTCAAACGTGAACGTCGATTTCGTGTTTGACGTTCAACTGCACGTCGTTGGGCGTTTCCGGCGACGATGTGTTAGGGGAAATGGTCGCCTTGTTCCAGCGACCAAGTGGGTGTAGTCGGCGACTGGCGGCTGAAGCAGCGGCAATCGACGGTGAAAGCTTGGGAATTTTTAGAGATTTAGGGACTATTTTGTGAAGCTTGTAAAATTTTGAGATTTTATAAAAATTTAAAAATTTTGAGTATTTTGCATTAAAATTTTTAAAAAAATATATAAAATAAATGCCACTTGTCAAGCACCGATTAGTTGACAATTTTTTTAACACCCATTTAACAGCCGGACACCTAAAATTGTAACTATTGAAACTTTGGGCACCTATTTTTACAAAAAAAATACTTTATACACCTAAATTATTTTAAGAAGTGATATTTTTTAAAATATTTTAAATTTAATAATAATAAAATGCTTTTGTTTTTTCGTTTTTTATTTAACAATAATAAAAAATGACATGTCATGTTATAATAATAATAAAATAATCCAGAGTGAAAAAATATGAGCAATTTGAAAGTTTAGTTATTAAATAGGAACATTTTGAGCACCTAAAATTTAAAAAGGGTATACATTGGGCATCTATTTTTCATTTAAGCCTTTATAATATTATTATACTGATTGATTGTAAAGTTTTAGGGTTGAAAATGAATTTTTAAAAATTCAAGGGTGAAATTATAAAGAAACCTTTTCAGTAGTGATCATAATGTTTATTTTTTTTAAATTGGAGAGCAGAAATGTACATGGGATAAACTTTAGTGGCCATTGCAGTAGTTTACCCTTATTTTTCGTTGCCAGATCAGCAAGCTGTCAATGTTTAACGACAACAAATGGCCGAGTGACCAAAAGTTTACGCCCCGAAAAAGTAAGTGACCTTACTAATCGTTTTTCAAAATCGGTGACCAATTTTGTATTGGGTAAAAACATAAGTGACTATTCCAATTAACCCAATATAATAATGAAATCTCAAATTCAAGTGTACCAAAGGGAATAAAATCGTAATTTGACCATAAAACAGGAATGGAAACTAAAAAAAAAGGCTTGAAAACCAAATTTGCTGGTTATAATAAGGGGTGAGATCGATTTTCGGTTTGACTCGGTTCTCTATTTTCCTATATTAATTTTGGGTTTTGATTTTGTGGATTCTATTTTGAAAATGACTTCGTTTTATAGTTTGTAGACATAATTTGATAAAAATTTCAAAGTCTTTTGATAATTATTTAAAAAAATCTCAAATAAATACAATATTTTAAATACCAAATATATTTTACAACATAAAAGAATTGAATATTATAACATAAAATAAATAAAATTTAATTTAATTCAGTTCCAATAATTGTAATTTCTTAAACTTGTATTTCATAAATCATCCAATCTCTACTGTCCAAATCAGTTTTTGATTTCTCAAATTGTCTTTTGCTTAGCCCTAGTTATAATGTCTCTTCTATGTTTCATACCTTCTCAATTGCGTATAAAGTGGAATAAAAATCATTTGTACTAAGTATGTCTTTTGTATGCCCCAATACTAAAAAACACTAAAAAAAATTAAATTTTAAGCTTAATTTCTAAATTTTAAATTCTAAGACATAGCTTTAAATTATAAATCCTAAACCTTAAAAAATACACTATACCTTCAATTCCATATATCCTAACCTTAAACTCTAAACCTACCAAAAAAACATAATTAGAGACAGACGATTTCCATCCATCAAAGAGACGTGAATATCTTTTTGAGCAAAAAAACAGCTTGCATATATATATATATATATATATATATATATATATATATATATATATATATATATATATTATGTGTGTGTGTTGAAAAACATGAAAAGTTAGGCCCATAAGAATTACTTGCAAATGCATGCATGGTAAATTGTCATAGATTCCTTTTCTTTTAGAATAAATTGGCATAGATTCTGACTAGCTAAGAATGGTCCTTTTCAATTTAAATGCAATTTGACTATTGGATTAAATTCCTGAATGTGAGGTTTTGAATTCCTAGAACAATTTATAAGGATTGGTAAACTAATTCCAACCATTTACACTTATAGTTTGATTCAAAAACTTTTGACATCGTGAATCTAGAAGGTTTTGATCATCTATAATTTCTAAACAACATTAATTCTTTTTATAGATTTGTCTTTCAATTTTTTATATTTAAACTATTATTTTATGCATCAATCTTGTATTGAAAAAATTGAGTGCTTAAACATGTTCGATCATATATCCTCATGTATATTATATCAGTAACGATGTCAATAGAAATTTAGACCATACTAAATTTAGATAAAACTCACACATGGTCATCAGGTGGGTCTAAGAGGGCATGGTCCCCCCCCACCCCCCCACACTTTTTATAGTTTAATTGTGTTTTTGAAACTACTAAAATTAAATCATGGTCTATCTCAAAAAAATTATGGTTTAATTTTTTAAGATCCTATTAATTTTGAAATTAATGGAATTAAGTTTTGTCAAATTTTCTAGTTTAATTATTGTTTAGGATATGTAAATTTTGAGATTAGTAAAATTAAATTTTAACCCTCTATTTTTTAAAGTTATTTTTCAGAAGTTATTTTTAAAGATAAACAACTTGACCCCTCCCGTGATTACATTAAATCAACACAAAGTTGGACATAACCCTTATTTCTATTGATAAATTGTATAATATCATTTTTTCATGATGTATAAGTGTTGTGTTATTACATCAATAAATTACTAAAAACAATGAAACACTGGTGGAGAATATATATGATCCTAAAGTAGTTTTCAAACATTTTTAGGTAACCAAATTATGCTTTTTGAAAATTGGAAGTTAACATCAAATCCTTCAAGGGAAAACGTTACTAACAGGGAATCATTTTACGTGTGCAATATTTGTTGGTTATACAGGTGTTTTTTAATACGATAAACTACACTAAATACTATCGGACTTTAAGTTTAGTATTAATAATATCATTAAACTAAAAATTGAAATTATTTTAACACTCAAATTTAGTTTAAGCTTCAATTATATTACTAGGCCATCAAAATTAATGACATGGATAGATCTTAACAGTCCATGTGCGATGATATGGAGAGATTTTAACAGTCTAGTGATATAATTGAAGCTTAAACTAAAGTTATGTGCTAAAATAGTATTGACTTTTAGTTCAGTGTAATAATTGATACTAAACTTAAAGTTCAGTGGTATCTGATTTAGTTAACCCTTTTTTATAATTACCGATATTTGATTCATTGATCGATTAATTCAGATCAAATATTGTAGGGGTCCATTATTAGTGCAATCCTCTCAATCTATTTTTATTTAGAACACCAAAATTTAAAACTCTAACCTTACGTAAAGCGTTTAGTGTCTCATTTCGCTAAACCAACCGACTTTTGTTTGCTTGGTGCTTTTTTTTTAATTAAGTAGAGATGTAAATATATTCCAAGATAAATACTAAAATTCGAACTCATATAAGATGAGACAACATGAGCATCTTTGGTCACTTGACTAATTAGTAGATCTTTGGTGCTACTTTAATTGCAAATGTGAAAAATAAATAAATAAAGAACCAATAAATATATACTATATTATCTTATCAACCCATATACAATGCATGAACTTGCATATTTACCTAAATTAATTGGTACGGCATCTTTGAGCAAAGTTCAAGCTTCTTTTCCAAGAAACTAATTTAAGAAAAAATAAAAGTAATGCTTAATCATGCGCCCACTTAACTTTATTCATATATTTTTGGTGGGGATGGTTTGAACCTAGCTAGTCCACATATATGGTCCAAAACCAATGGAAACATCTCATGTACTTCTCACATGTTAAAGTGGCCTCCCTATACATAAAATTGGGAATAAGAATCTTATGATAGAATTCAAAATCACAAATTTTCAGCTTTGATATGGTCCAAAAACAATCGAATTTCTAAGTAGCATGTTCGTTCATGTACGATAAATCTGATAATTTATGTATTCGAATTATATTTGTGTATATTATTGTAATATAATCATTCAAATATTTCCAGATTTAGGTACATAAATGAATTTATTGTTATAATATTTTCGGTGCATAAGGGTGTCTTCATTGATTCTTCTTAAACCTGAAAATGGTCAGGGATAAATAAATAAATAAATAAATAAATAAATAAATAAAGGGTAAACTACACCATTAGTCATTGAACTTTAGGTCATACCAATTTGGTCATTAAACTTTCAAGTGTATCAGTCTTAGCACTGGACTTTGGTTTTCGTATCAATTTGGCCACCATACCGTTAAATTATTAACAACGTGATAACATGGGGGTGTTTTTTTTTTTTGCATAAACTCGTCACCTCCTTCAACTGTTATTGTCGGTCACTCGCTACTTGTCATGGTCTCCATTTGTAGCAATATTCGTAAAAAAAAAAAAAGGATTTACATTCCACTCATCTTTCTTTTCCTTGTATTAGTTTTCCAAGAAACTCACTTAAAATCAATGAAAAGTTCATTTAAATGTTCGGCATTCTGATGCTTTGATCTCCTTCGATGATCATTCGATGAGGTTAGTTTTCAAGGAATATTGTTTTCTTCTTGAAAGAATTTGGGAAAAATCTAAACTAATAAAGTTGTAGAAGATGATAAGACGAGTGCACTTGTAACACCCACAAAAAAAATATCAGTGAATTGGGGCTAGTAGGGTTTGATCCCACGACCTCACCCCTCCATCCCCCTTGGATGCTAAACCATTAAGCCAACTGCCCATTTTTATCATACATTGCATGGAGAAATATTAGAATCAAGTTTGAGCGGGATATTAAATCAAATTTAATATCCCATTTGACCCTTCAGTTCTAAGTCTAGTGAAACAAGCATCCAGAGAATTTTAAGAGCCTCTCACCTACCCTTTCACCGTTCAAGATCCAACGAGCTCTCGCCGTCCGTCCGTGGCATCCGCCGTCCCCACCATCGCCACCGCCGCCCCATCGCCATAAAAACCCGACCTGCCAACCTTTGTTTTTGCCCGTCCTTCGCACGAAAATAATGGAAAACTGTTCGGCTTCACCAACCCCGATCTGCTTCACCGTCGCTCTATGCGCGACACCGCCACTGCCGGCGTGTAGATCGTCTCACTCCGGTCACCCAGCCTCCGAGCACGCGCGCTGTTGTGCTGTCGTTCACCATATATGATGGTTCGAAACTCCGGTGTTTTTAGTTGTCGCAAGCGTCACCCTCTGTTTCCGGCCGATGGAGGAATCCGTTCGAGTCATGGGTGTGACCGTTGAACTCCCCGTGTCGAGCCGTACAAAACCTGACCATTTATTTAGTTGTTCGACTCCGGCAAGAGCATCGTCGAAATAGCGCACCTTTCCGACCGTTTTATTTCATTTAGGTAAGGTCCGGTGAGATTTTCCGGCTGGTTTTGAGTTTAGATGGATGGGTTTTGAAGTTAGTTTAACGAGTTCTCTTTTCCGGCAGGATCGAGGCGTCTGGGGTCTCCGATGACCTTTCCCGGCGATCGTTCAGCGATCTGCAAGTCTTAGGTGAGTGAACCGGTTCGCGTATGGCCCAATTGCCGAACCGGCTCAACCCGGTTCGAGCCCTCTAATCCAAGCCCAAATTTGAGTCCGGCCCGATTTGTTCAACCCAAACCCGAGTCCGACCCGACCCGTTAACCCATGTCAACTCGTCCGAGTCAACCGAGTCAACTCGTCCGAGTTAGCCCGAGTCAACTCAGTGAGTCAACTCGTCTGAACCAACGCAGTTGCTGCTGACATCAGTATGACATCAGCTTTGACTTTGACTGTTGACTGGTGATGTCAGCATGACGTCATCGTTGACTTTGACCGTTGACGGCTGATGTTAGCATGACGTCGTCGTTGACTTTGATTGTTGACCAAAAAGTCAACTTTTCTGAAAACTCGTGTTTTATGTTTTTCGACGTCCTGAGCCCGTTTTTGAAGCCCATTTCGTGAAATTCTGACCCGAAAGCCTCCAAATCTGACCTTGAATCCGAACTTGTTTATGTATTTATTTATTCAGTTAAGGGCTCTATGATTAAGGACTAAAATGGGATTTTGCATGATTGAAGGTACCCATAATTCCTTGAATACGGATGGATGATGGACGTCAAATCCAGGTTCAAGAGTGTTCGAATGTCGTTCGAGGGTCGATCGATATAACAAGGATTCGAGGTAATATATCACTACCTTCTGCATGCTTTCAAAACTTATTGGTATTCAGTTAATGCTTGCACGACCATGATTGAGCATGTGATTAATTCTGCTACTGTCAATCATTTAAGAAATAAGAATATTAATGGCCAAGACATATATTCAAATAAGTGGTTTGATAAATCGAAAGGACTTCCGAGTTCAGTAAACGACTAATAAATATAGTTAATCTCTAAGTCTCACTATTTTGTATAAAGAATTACAAAAATGCCCTTGATGTATGAAAATAACTAAAATACCCCTATTAATGAAAGTGGTATGAGAATCTACACTAGATCCGGTAAAACAATTGAACCTTCTGAAAATCTTGAAGTTTGCTTGGGAAGTTATAGTAGCGAGGCTTCACCTTTGGGACTGCAAATTTGCTCAGATTCTTTTTGAGATTAAATAATGTCTGATGACATTCACGAGAAAATAATTGTATGTTTGGATTAGTTAAAGTCGCGTAAATTGTTGAATTGATTGAAATGACTGAAATGTTTGGAAATTCTGATAAGGCTGAATCGATCGAAACATCCTTAATGACCAAAAGGAATAATCATTCCTCGGCACCGTTTGCCCAATTAATTGGAACATTTTCGAGCATCGTAATATTTGAAATACCCTCGTATACTGATAAGATTAAAATGGGTCCCAATGACCTTAAGACATGGAATTAGAAATCCCAATAAAGGCAAACAAATGTAAGGGCTCCAAATGTGGTAAAGTTACGACCCGTGCCAGTTGGTCGTTTCAGATACCATGATGAAGTGGGAGAATACCATGTGAAGGCACGTGTAATTTATTCAGAGAAAGTACATAGTTAATAGTGAGAGGGACCTAGTACATAATTAATAGTGAGAGGGACCTATTCTCCTAAGGCACATTCGATGTTTTGGATTGAGTTCAGATATAATGCCCATGTTTGAATACTTGGAAAATACCAGTCGAATATATGCTTAATTTCTGGTAATAAGTTCAATGGACGATTGGTGAAGGTGATCTATTGCTGATATGCTCTGTAGTCAGTTTTGATAAATGAATGGTTGAAGTATACCTATCCGGTGAGATATTAAACACTGTGTTAATGGGTTCCGGTTAGTATGAAGGTGCTCAGAATCTTGACGAGCAACCAGAATTCCTAAATTCTGTGCATCACCGTTTATAGTTTGTTGGTTCAAATTACCAGTTTACCCCCCGAAGGTCAAAATGACCTTAATACCCTCATAGGCTGTAACATTTAAATATGCTCGCGATATATCTAAAATCCCAATGATTCTGGTGCATCAACTTCCAATGTTGATTCAATCCGTCTTATCGAACTCCCTTATTCGTAGGGACCTCGTTCTGAAATTAGCCCAAATTTGTCAAATATCATCTTTCCGATATCTATCAAGTACCTATAAGAAATGAATTGGATCAAAAAGCGCGTACCATATATCTGTAAATACTTTCTATTCTAAACCAAGACCATATTCTTAAAATCTAAAAGTTTGACACTGTAATACGAAAGGAAAGCAATTCTCTGATTTCTGACCTCTGATATGAAAAATATATCTGATATATGACATTGAATACGAAATAATAATAATAATAATAATAATAATAATAATAATAATAAAATGAATTTGACATTTGCCTTCTGGTATAAAAATAGATCTGATATATATTTTCTGTAATACTATCTTCTGAATATAAACTGAAATCACAAGGGGTATATTATCTGAGATATGAATGATGATCTATAGGCTCAGCGCTGGTAAGTCCTTCTGGACCTAAGCTCCTACGCCCAATGGGCCTAGGGTAAGCCTTTCTGTTAAGCTCATACGCCACGGGCTTAGGGTAAGTCTTTCTGGACCTAAGGCATCTTCTTAGGTAGGCTCCTACGCCTCACGCCTAGGGTAAGACCTTCTATATGCAGTTCAAGGGGGAATTGCATTTTGGAGTTCGATTGGAGGGTAGTTAAGTAAATTAATAAAACTTTCTGACCTCTTTTGAAACATCCCCTACTAAATTAATGTATCAAAGTGAACCTTCAGTAAACTCACAATTTGCGCTTAATGGACCACTCTGAACTCCTTGATTCAAATTCTGAAAATCTGAATCTCTAGCTTTAGACTCACCTCTTACGGTTCGGGTGATCAATTAAAGAATGACTATGTTGCCTTCTAGTATAATATTCTCTTAAAATCTCGAATCATAATTTGAGATTATCGTTGCCCAGTTCTTCATGACAGTGTTAAGCTTGCCATATACCTGCTTTTGCTTTTAGCATCTCCTGGTAGTTTGTATTACTGAGCTTTTCGAAGCTCACTTTGTTTTTATCATCAAAGGTTAAAAGATCGACCATGTTGCAGCTATCAACGTCGGTATGAGAGTTTCTTCGGCTCGCTCGCGGAGTATGGTATTTGTGTAATTAGGGGGCATGTATGTCATGTTTTGGTTTATATTCGAGTCTGAAACTTGTATTAATAATTTGCATCATAGTTTTGTTTCATTGTTTGAATGTTTTCTGGAATTGTATTTTAGTTCAAAACTTTATTTATGATTTTAAATGGTTTGACAAATTGTTTATTTAAAATTTTATCGTGGGTCAATCCGGTGACCCTAATGTGACTTCCTAGGATCCGTATTAATGCATAGGCGGGTCTAGGGGGTTACATTTAGTGGTATCAGAGCTTAGAGTTGTGTCATTCTGGGTAGATCAGTCGATCGTCTGTCATAGGGTGTTTGGTCTGTGCATGTCCCTAGATCATAACCGTACTCCTCCAAGCTGAAACTCTGATGTCGAATCTTTCTCTTCCCTGTAGTACGTGAGTGTAAGTATCTCGTTTAGTATGGCCCGATTGGAACTGGCAAAGAATGCCTGAAACGTTCTCTTGTGTTTGGATTAAGTTGATGGATTTAAATCTGGATAAACAACCTGAGGTGGTTCATGCGTGTTGAATTAAAGATCTGATCAGATTGAGAATAAATGTTTGATTATGTGAGTTGATTGATATAAGATTTACATGTATGGCTATTCAGTGGTAATGATTATGTTTGAGAATATTCTGATGGAAACTTGATAAATGTATTATGAATTTGAAAGAAAGGTGTTAGTGAGCGTGACGACAATGAGAATTCTGTTGTGATTCTGTTATACACGAAAGAAATAGTTGTCTGAATATTACGTTGAAGGTAAGTGATATCCATTAAAGACCTTAGCTATGTTCTTTCAGTATGAAGAAAGAGATCTCTTTGAAGATGTGGCTTGATGTATCGTTATATATCACCTCTGACTGAAATTTGATGTTTACACCGTGATTCTGGAGTCATTGTTGGAGTCTTTGAGTGCTTGTCCAAACTGTAGTTGCAGTCTTTTATCAAAAAAATTGATGGTCAACCTAGAAGAGTAATTCGAATTCTGGAAGATATACCTTTGGGTTGTATGATTGACTTCTGTGGTAGTACGAAATGTCTCTTATTCTTGACTGAGGCTGATTATAAAAAAAGATATAAGGCAAGTGTTCGCTTGGCACCGTATGAAGTCTCGTATGTATATAAATAGAGTATTCTGGTTAGTTGGTTTGAGATGTATAATGGGTTGACTTTGGGTCCAAAGGACAATCTGAGTGGCCGAGAATATTTCAAGATTGATCTGTGACCGTCTGAGAGCCACACAAAAAGAGAGAGAGACAAAACAAAAACAAACAAGGATATTTTGATGAACAAGTTTCAGTACAAGAATGGATGAAATAATGGTTTCTGCATTTCTCTAACTCTAGAAAATTTCGAGGACGAAATTTCTTCAGGGGGAGAGAGTTGTAACACCCACAAAAAAATATATCAGTAAATTGGGGCTGGTGGGGTTTGATCCCACGACCTCACCCCTCCCTTCCCCCTTGGATGCTAAACCATTGAGCCAAGTGCTCATTTCTGTCATATATTGCATGGAGAAATATTAGAATCAAGTTTGAGCGGGATATTAAATCAAATTTAATATCCCATTTGACCCTTCAGATCTAAGTCTGGTGAAACAAGCATCCAGAGAATTCAAGAGCCTCTCACCTACCCTTTCTCCGTTCAAGCTCCGACGAGCTCTCGCCGGCCGGCCGTGGCATCCGCCGTCCCCACCGCCGCCCCATCGCCACAAAAACCCGACCTGCCAACCTTTGTTTTTTCTCGTCCTTCGCACGAAAACAGTGGAAACCGTTCGGCTTCACCAACCCCGATCTACTTCACCGTCGCTCCGTGCGCGACATCGCCGGTGCCGGCGTGTAGATCGTTTCACTCCGATCACCCAGCCTCCGAGCACACGCGCTATTGTGCTACCGTTCATCGTATATGACGGTTCAAAACTCCGGCGTTTTTAGTTGTCGCAACTATCCCCCTCTGTTTCCGGCTGATGGAGGAATCCGTTCGAGTCAAGGGTGTGACTGTTGAACTCTCCGTGTCGAGCCATACAAAACCCGACCATTTATTTGGTTGTTCGACTCCGGCTAGAGCCTCGTCGGAATAGTGCACCTTTCCGACCGTTTTATTTCATTTAGATAAGGTCCTGTGAGATTTTTCGGCTGGTTTCGAGTTTAGATGGATGGGTTTTGAAGTTAGTTTAACGGGTTCTCTTTTTCGGCAGGATCGAGGCGTTTGGGGTCTCCGATGACCTTTCCCGGCGATCGTCCGGCGATCCGCAAGTCTTAGGTGAGTGGACCGGTTCGCGCATGGCCCAATTGTCGAACTGGCTCAACCCGGTTCGAGCCCGCTAATCCAAGCCCAAATTTGAGTCTGTCCCAATTTGTTCAACCCAAACCCGAGTCCGACCCGACCCGACCCGACCCGTTAACCCGTGTCAGCTCGTCCGAGTCAACCGAGTCAGCCCGAGTCAACTTAGTGAGTCAACTCGTCTGAACCAACGCAGTTGACTGCTGACATAAGTATGACATCAGCTTTGACTTTGACCGTTGACTGTTGATGTCAGCATGACGTCGGTGTTGACTTTGACCGTTGACCAAAAAGTCAACTTTTCTGAAAACTCGTGTTTTATGTTTTTCGACGTCCTGAGCCCGTTTTTGAAGCCCGTTTCGTGAAATTCTGACTCGAAAGCCTCCAAATCTGACCTTGAATCCGAACTTGTTTATGTATTTATTTATTCAGTTAAGGGCTCTATGATTAAGGACTGAAATGGGATTTTGCATGATTGAAGGTACCCATAATTCCTTGAATACGGATGGATGAGGGACATCAAATCCAGGTTCAAGAGTGTTCGAATGTCGTTCGAGGGTCGATCGATATAACAAGGATTCGAGGTAATATATTACTACCTTCTGCATGCTTTCAAAACTTGTTGGTATTTAGTTAATGCTTGTACGAGCATGATTGAGCATGTGATTAATTCTGCTACTGTCAATCATATAAGAAATAAGAATATTAATGGCCAAGACAAATATTCGAATAAGCGATTTGATAAATCGAAAGGACTTTCGAGTTCAGTAAACGACTAATAAATAGGGTTAATCTCTAAGTCTGACTATTTTGTATAAAGAATTACGAAAATGCCCTTTGATGTATAAAAATGACTAAAATACCCCTATTAATGAAAGTGGTATGAGAATCTACACTAGATCCGGTAAAACAATTGAACCTTCTGAAAATCTTGAAGTTTGCTTGGGAAGTTATAGTACCGAGGCTTCACCTTTGGGACTGCAAATTTGCTCAGATTCTTTTTGAGATTAAATAATCTTTGATGACATTCGCGAGAAAATAATTGTATGTTTGGATTAGTTAAAGTCGCGTAAATTGCTGAATTGATTGAAATGACTGAAATGTTTGGAAATTCTGATAAGGCTGAATCGATCGGAACATCCTTAATGACCAAAAGGAATAATCATTCCTCGACACCGTTTGCCCAATTAATTGGAACATTTTCGAGCATCGTAATATTTGAAATACCCTCGTATACTGATAAGACTAAAATGGGTCCCAATGACCTTAAGACATGGAATTAGAAATCCCAATAAAGGCAAACAAATGTAAGGGCTCCAAATGTGGTAAAGTTACGACCCGTGCCAGTTGGTCGTTTCAGATACCATGATGAAGTGGGAGAATACCGTTTGAAGGCACGTGTAATTTATTCGGAGAAAGTACATAGTTAATAGTGAGAGGGACCTAGTACATAATTAATAGTGAGAGGGATCTATTCTCCTAAGGCACATTCAATGTTTTGGATTGAGTTCAGATATAATGCCCATGTTTGAATACTTGGAAAATACCAGTCGAATATATGCTTAATTTCTGGTAATAAGTTCAATGGACGATTGGTGAAGGTGATCTATTGCTGTTATGCTCTGTAGTCAGTTCTGAGAAATGAATGGTTGAAGTATACCTATCCGGTGAGATATTAAACACTATGTTAATGGGTTCCGGTTAGTATGAAGGTGCTTAGAATCTTGACGAGCAACCAGAATTCTTAAATTCTGTGCATCATCGTTTATACTTTGTTGGTTCAAATTACCAGTTTACCCCCCGAAGGTTAAAATGACCTTAATACCCTCATAGGCTGTAACATTTAATTATGCTCGCGATATGTCTAAAATCCCAATGATTCTGGTGCATCAACTTCCAATGTTGATTTAATCCGTCTTATCGAACTCCCTTATTCGTAGGGACCTTGTTCTGAAATCAGCCCAAAATTTTCAAATATCATCTTTCCGATATTTATCAAGTACCTCTGAGAAATGAATTGGATCAAAAAGCGCGTACCATATATCTGTAAATACTTTATATTCTAAACCAAGACCATATGCTTAAAATCTAAAAGTATGACATTGTAATACGAAAGGAAAGCAATTCTCTGATTTCTGACCTCTGATATGAAAAATATATCTGATATATGACATTGAATACGAAATAATAATAATAATAATAATAATAATAATAATAATAATAATAATAATAAAATGAATTTGACGTTTGCCTTCTGGTATAAAAATAGATCTTATATATATTTTCTGTAATACTATCTTCTGTATATAAACTGAAATCACAAGGGGTATATTGTCTGAGATATGAATGATGATTTGTAGGCTCAGCGCTGGTAAGTCCTTCTGGACCTAAGCTCCTACGCCCAATGGGCCTAGGGTAAGCCTTTCTGTTAAGCTCCTACGCCACGGGCCTAGGGTAAGTATTTTTGGACCTAAGGCATCCCCTTAGGTAGGCTCCTACGCCTCAGGCCTAGGGTAAGACCTTTTGTATGCAATTCAAGGGGGAATTGCATTTTGGAGTTCGATTGGAGAGTAGTTAAGTAAATTAATAAAACTTTCTGACCTCTTTTGAAACATCCCCTACTAAATTAATGTATCAAAGTGAACCTTCAGTAAACTCACAATTTGCGCTTAATGGACCACTCTGAACTCCTTGATTCAAATTCTGAACATCTGAATCTCTAGCTTTAGACTCACCTCTTACGGTTCGGGTGATCAATTATAGAATGACTTTGTTGCCTTCTAGTATAATATTCCCTTAAAATCTCGAATCATAATTTGAGATTACCGCTGCCCAGTTCTTCATGACAGTGTTAAGCTTGCCATATACCTGCTTGTGCTTTTAGCATCTCCTGGTAGTTTGTATTACTGAGCTTTTCGAAGCTCACTTTGTTTTTATCATCACATGTTAAAAGATCAACCATGTTGCAGCTATCAACGTCGGTATGAGTGTTTCTTCGGCTCGCTCGCGGAGTATGGTATTTGTGTAATTAGGGGGGCATGTATGTCATGTTTTGGTTTATATTCGAGTCTGAAACTTGTATTAATAATTTGCATCATAGTTTTGTTTCATTGTCTGAATGTTTTCTGGAATTGTATTTTAGTTCAAAACTTGATTTATGATTTTAAATGGTTTGACAAATTGTTTATTTAAAATTTTATCGTGGGTTGCTCCGGTGACCCTAATGTGACTTCCTAGGATCCGTATTAATGCATAGGCGGGTCTAGGGGGTTACAACACCGGTGTCTAGGGTGGCCATAAAAGATGTCAAAGAATGGTGATTTTCGGCGTGTGGGTGAAAAAACCTAATTTTGATGAAAAGATGGTAATGTGGAATAATTTTTTTGGATTACATGTCAACATTAAACTTCCACATCATCCAATTGCTAATGATTTGACTATGCAATGACCAAATTGATATGAAAACTAAAGTTTGATGCTAAAATTGAAGTGTTTTAAAATTTAATGATAAAATCGAAACACAACATAAAATTCAGTGACTAATAGTATAGTTTACTCATAAATAAAAGAAAGAAAGAGATGCTGTTGAATAGACAAAGGAGTCAATTGTTCATTAACTACATTGCAAAAAGGCATATTCCACGCATCAACTTGAGACCCCAACTAGACTTTATCCATTTTTCCTATGTCATGATTTTTTTTTGTAAAGTACATGTTAATTTTATGATTTGTGTTCGAAATTTATGATTCTTTTTCTTAATAATATATTTTTAAAATTCAAACTTAAATTTTCTCTTTAAAAAAATAACGTGTCTTACTATTACACTCAACTTTTATTGATATTATATCATACATTTTAATTTTGATTTTCAAATTTTTATTGGTTAACCGTGATTTGTTTTATTTTTTATTATTTATTATTGGTTAAATCAATTAATTTTTTAATTTTCGATTCAATTGACTGATTTAATTTAAATTCGATAATATTTTATGTTTTATTTTTATTTTTATCTCTCAAATTCTCTAAAAAAATCACAACCATTCAAAGAACAAGGATCAAAGAAATACCCAAAGAGACACATGGAGAGCAAGGGTTAATGTCCACTTGGGTATTTAATGACTTCACATGGGTTTCTTTTAGGGTGTATGCCCATACCCTTTTGTCTTAAATGAATATGATGATGGTTGAATATTTAAATGAATAAATTTCTTTGATATCTGTGAAAATAAACTTAAGGGTGAGAGGTAAATCTCAAAGAAAAAAGCTATGAAGTTAGAAAAAAAAAATAATTACAATCAAATCATAACTAAATCTAAATTAAAATCCAATCTTATCAAATTTTATGTTTGTTTTACTATCTTAATGTTCATATTTGAGTTGTGATTATACTTTTGTTCAAGATTTGAACTTAAATTCTCATTAAAAGTATAATATATTTGACTTGGTCAAGTTTTGTCATCATTCTTATACTCTTTTGTTTATCTTCAGGGACTATATTGTCTGAATATTAATAAAATTCATCATGTATTACGGGGGGAAATGTTATCACTACACTTAATCATATGAATAAAAAATTTCTGCCTCCTAATTATGCTCCTTTCTATGTCATACTAAAAAAATTAAATTTTAAACTTTAACTCTAAATTTCACATCCTAAGCCCTAAATCTTAACCATAAATCTTAATTTTAAATCCTAAACCTACTTTTTTAAATGAGACACCAAAAAAAATATAGTTAGGAGCATACGATTTCCATCCCAATATTATTTACAATTTAATTGTTGCATCTTTCTATACTCATAATCTAATTTTCTAAAAAAAACCCTCGTACTATCCTAATATCCTATAAAAGAATTATACTTCATTGAACATATAATTTCACTCACTCAGAAATTGTAAGAATTTTAACAACAATTATACCAACTTAACTATTTTATTTCATTCGTTACAATATCTTAATTTTTAATGCATAACCAAAATTTGGGGTGTATGAAAAAAATATCAATTTAATTATTTTTAGACATGTTTAAGTCTGAGTAAACGAGACGAGTTAAGTCTGAGTAATGTTGAGTTCGACTCGGCTTGTTAATAACTCGAGTCAAGTGCAATAGTACTGAGTTCGACTCATTAAAAACTCGAAATGAATTCGAACTTGAGTCGAACATTAATTAAATCGGACTCGAATAGCTCGCGATCTATCTAGCGTCATTTACATCTCTATCTCCGGTTCTGTGTTTCTTAGATGGGCTTATAAATAGCTTTGAACGGTTTGCCAACTTCCCTCGTCTGCAGTCTTCACGTGCTCTAAGCTCTCTCCCCCATCTGCATCTGCCTTCTTCACCTTGTTTTTCTGAACGAGAAAAAAACAGCAACAATCTTATCCACTGCCTCCGACACTGCCAACCTCCATGTTTATACCTGGTCTCTTTTTCTGATGGACGTTTGCTTTCATTACATCTTTCAAGGATTAGTTTTGTTCGTTGGTTGACAAAGAAAGCTTTCAGATTTTTGTTTCAAGTTTTACATTTTCTGATATGGAAAACAAAAAGCAAGTGACTAGCTCTTCTCTTTTGGATCATCTCCTTGCTCCCAAGGACCCTCCATCCTCCACAAGTGCGATTCTTGGGAGTATTTTCCCACCTCCACCAAAGGTAAGATACATTTTACTCGATATTATTTAACACCAAACTTTAGTTTAGACTTCAGTTATACTATTGAACCGTTAAAATCCCTCCACATCATCGATTGTAATGGCCCAGTGGTATAAATGAAGCTTAAACTAAAGTTCAGTGCTAAAATAATATCACTTTTTAATGGTATAATCGATATTAAACTTAAATTTTAATGGTATCCGGTGTAGTTTACCTTACTCTTTTATCATACTTGCAAATGTGTGAAACTGTACTTTTCTGTCCTCAGGAGTCTGGGATTAGGGGTTCATGGGATAATTATCCAGGCAAATTTGGAAATCCGGGTTCAGTCCTTTTCTCAATGTTTTAGCTCATTTTCATCCTCCTCTTCTGCTGTTTCTTACAACGTGAAACTTTGCACATGGTTTGATCTCAGATGATACCACAGATGGGAAGGGACAAAGCAGTGGCACAACTGCCAAAGACAAGAACTCATCCATTTATCATAACGAAACGGTGGAGCCTAGCTATCTCAGCTCATCTATCTACTACGGTGGCCAAGAAAATTATTCTACAAGGAACAAAACCAATGGTGCACCCCAATATGTAAGAATAATACATGCACAAAACCAATATTCCTTAGGGTAAATTACACCAGATACCACTAAACTTAAAGTTCAGTATCGATTATATCACTGAACTGAAAATCGATACTTTTTTAGTACTGAACTTTAATTTATGCTTCAATTATACCAACAAGCCGTTAAAATTCCTCCACATCATCGCACGCAGACCATTAAGATCCATTCATATCATCGATTTTAATGGCCCGGTGGTATAATTGAAGCCTAAACTAAAGTTCAGTGTTAAAATAACATTGATTTTTAGTTCAATGGTATAATCGAAACTAAGTAATAGTATATGGTGTAGTTTACCTTATCCTTAACCGATACCCTTTAAATGCCAAATTTGAGAGGATAGTGTGTCTTTTTTAGGGTATGTATATGTTTGTGTTTGTGTAATTTCTTGGCCATTTTGTTTTACAGTTCAAAAAGGAGAGGGAAGGTGATGATGATCCGAATTGGAACAATTCTAGTGGTGCTTCAAGAGGGAATTGGTGGCAGGGTATGGAAAATATGGATTTTTTTCCCCGAGAAATTAATAAATTACTCTCGATACCAATTAAAAACAAATAATGTTACTCCAACTCTTTATTTATTTTTAGAAATATTCATGATCCAAGTAGAGTGTGAAATGGTGTTTAATCAATTATTCTCTTTGCTTGAGCAGGCTCACTGTACTACTAGCATGCTGGTCCAAACCAATGCAAAATTGTCATCCCAATGCTGTAAGGAATTACTCCCTGTCCTAATAAAATTGTAATTTTTTTATTTTAAAATTGTTTCATTTAAATTCTCACTTTAAAAATTCAATAATTTTTATAAGACAAATTTACTTTTCTGTCATTTTTAATTTCCTAATAAAAACAAAAGTTAACATTTTAAGAATAAACTTATCATTTAAATTATTTTACACCACACAACTTTTACTTCCTAAAACTTCGTAAAAAGTTAATATGTGACAAAATAAATGGGACAAATAAAGTATCTTTTATGGTCGAATTTTCATCTAGTCTGATTAAAGTCATGTTTATGAACCATTTTGCAGGAGTACTGCCGTCTGATCAACCTTATTACTATGGATAAATAAGCTGGTAGATATCTAGCAAGAAAAATGGAAGCATAGATAGAGAGATAAATAGCAAGAAATGTAGTAATATATATAGGGTAATTTACACCAGATACAATTAAAATTTAAATTTAGTATTGATTATACTACTAAACTAAAAATCAATCTATTTTAGCACTAAACTTTAGTTTAAGCTTCAATTATCATTAGGCAATTAAAATTAATGACGTGGACAGATCTTAACGGTCCACATGCAACGACGTGAAGAGATTTTAACAGTCTAAAAACTAAAATTCAGTGTTAAAATAATATTTGTTTAGTTTAATTGTATACTTATTACTAACTTAAAGTTTAATAATATCTAGCCTAGTTTATCATATATGTACGTGTCAGAGTGTTTGTAGAATCTTATTGTTCTAATTTTAATTTCGTTAACTAGTCTAAATTACTGTGTACTGAATTATGCTATGTGGGAATTTTGCCCACATGGGAATCTATTAGCCACACATATTAATTTTTTTTGTTCGGATTCTCCTATTCTTTTAAAGTATCTTTGTCCAACACCCATGACTAAAGCATATAAAGACATGGTATAGATATAAGGATGTTCATCTGATCTGGACCGACATATTTTGACCTGACCTGGACTTATAAGGTCGGGTTAATGTTTTTAAAAATCTAGGTTAAATTTTTTTAAGATTATGTCGGGTTTGAATTTATGGTGAAAATATTTGACCTAAAATAATAGTATAATTTTATTCTTAATATTTACAGATAATTGTTATAATGTTCATCTCTTTATATTTTTTTTCAAGCGTCTCTCTATTTTTTTAATAAAATGTTTCAATTAACTCCCTAATTTACCGAATAAAAACGAATAAAATGTTTTTTTATTTATGTCGTCGGATCGGGGTTTTACTTTAAATTTTGGGTTGAGTGGAGCATCTTCAAATGTCGGGTCGAGTTCGAGTGGATATATACTTTGAATTTTTAGGGTCAAATTTAAATAATAATTAAATTGGGTGTTTAGATAGAATTTTTTGATCCATTAATTTAAAAATTAGGGGTCATGGACTACTTTGCCTAATTTTGAAGTTGACAATGATATAAGAAGAATTTAAATGAAAAATGGGATTACTGCTTAATTTATTTGGTTTCAAAACTCCTGGGAATCTATGAAGTAATTAAACTAGAACATGGGGAAAGGCTTCATTTCTTTAGTTCCAAAACTATAGGGACCTAAGAAATGATTAAACCCAATAAGATTTGGGGGGCAAAGTCCCTCCCTCCACCACCCTCTAAGTAGCTTTGTCCCTTTCCATGACAATATATACTCATTTCTAACACTAAAGCTTGTTTTTCATATGAAATTCGGGTGATAATCTTTAAATTCATATTTTCGGACTCTCATTGATTATGGCATCAGAATATATCCTTTCAAATCTCAATCATGGGAGACCAAAAGGAGGTAAAAAATAATATAT